>JAWNMY010000003.1:5895000-7145000 GCA_035043505.1 Drosophila setosimentum | reverse complement strand
CACTTTTATCGTCTCTTGTAGGGTATGAAAAAATGATAACAGGAGCAACTCCTGCAGCGCTCTTGAGCCGTACACACACTCGCACACACACGCACACACTCGCCATGCCATGCACGAAATAATCCTAAAGGGTGTGAAAATATGAATGCAGCCAAGAGAGTTTGCCACATTATAGAAGTTGTTGCCACGTTAAAGACGCAAAGCTGCTGTGCCACATGTGGGAAATATAAGATAAAGACGGAGAAAATGAACGCGCATACACACTCAAAAAAGTTGCACAAAAATTATGTATTATGCAACTTGTCATAGTCGCGACAGCCAGTCGCATACACAAGCAGATGTGGAAGGTGGTTGTTGTGGGGGGAAGCCACAGTTGCTTCTCAGTTGCCATCTCAGTTGCAGGTTTCTATGTTAGCCATGCAAATGGCCCCTTCATGCTTGCCGCGGTTAGACGCACCACTTGGCTCCAAAGAGCATCCACAACCTTTTGCAACTTCCCCGCAGGCTTAACGGAGATTTGCTACCGTTTCCGTTGTTTGCGTTGCATAAATAACTAAAATGATTTTGGCAGCTGCATTTGGCTTTCAATTAAACCAAAACTTTCTGTCTTGATATAATTGCTATGCAAATGCAAAACAATTAGAGCAACACCATTTTGAGCCAATCAATTAAACACCAACTAATCAAGTGCGTTTTATAGTTTATGTGGCACTTATGAATTCATCGTATAATTAGCATAACCATTTGATCTACGAAAAGCATTTTTCGATTTGAAAGTGGGAAAATGTATAGCTAATGTATAATTCTTAAGTTCTGAGCAACTAAAAGCTAATTATATTAAAATCTCTCTTGCATAGAAATATGATTTTAGTTTTTAAATATCTCAATATATAAAATAAAAACCAGCATGTTTTAAGGCTCCGTTGGGACAGTTGCCATATATTTTATTGATAAAATTGTTGGCGAAAACTTATTGACAGTGTTCGTCGCGTAGTGGGCGTGGCACGCAACCCTTTTTTTGGCCCTACAGCGACAGACAACGCCAGTTGGGTGCTCGACATTATTAAAATTCAAGACGACAACTGCGCCACAGTCGCAGTAAAAAGAAAAATATCAAGAAATTATATTACAACAAATTTTAGAAAGAGGCTCCCAGTTTGAATCTCAATAGAGCCAAAAACAAAAAAAAAAAATAAAAAACACATACACAAATGTGGCAGAATGTGTCGCCTACGGCAAAATCGATTTTATATTGAATTGAAAATTGGAGGATGACTGAAGGATGAAGCAGCCACTGCCTCATCGACGCACTGCGGTTCAATCCAATGATTTGTGGCCTGTGTGGGCTGTGTCTTAATTTATCAACATTTTGCGGAGCTCACTGAGCAAGACAATCTCTGCTGTTTGTCGTGGGATGGTGCACGAGGGGCCTGCTGCTAAGCGGCAATGTTGGCTAAAAGTTTTTGAAAATAGTTTTTTAGTTTTGCCATCGAGTCTGCTATTGAAAAGTTTTTGTCCAAAATAATTTGTATGCTGTAGCAAACTAACATGAAAAGTTTTGTAAAATTCCTTTTTTTTAATACCCTGTAGCTATTAAGAATAGTTAGAAAGTGTATGACGAAGTGTAAATTTCGTTAAGAGCCTGAGAGAAGCATCTGCAGCACCTTGATGAATCTATCCAAATAGAATTCCGATAGCAACAGAAGTATATTTATTTTAAAGATAAATAATCAACTGAATAAGAAACACAGTTTTTGTTAACCAAAATATATTTTAACATTGATGAAAACAATATTAGGAAGCCTACCATGTATTTAATACCTTGGGTATCTCCTGGACGAGCGGTCTCGACTAAAACATTCTAACTTGATTTTATTTTATAAAATAGTTAGTCGTTGGTTATCTTCATAGTTAGTTGGGTTATTGCGGGTGTTAACTTGTTACGGCAACAATTACACTTTGGCTCACGAAGTTTTCGGATTTTTGTCTTGGTCAGTTTGGCTGGCTCTCAAATCCTTCGAGTGGCAAAACACGTGACTTGTGACCCGCCCAACCTTTGACTGGACAGCAGGTTCAATCCTTTTGTGTGATGGATTGTCCACTAACTATAGAAGATAGTTTTATTTTAGTCACATCAAACGTTGCGTATTTTTTTTACTTTTTCTATCTATTTTCTTATTTTTTTTTATTTTTTTTTTATTTTTTTTGCATTGAAAGCAACGGCACAAAGATGTTGGCTCAACTCGTTGGTCCTTTATGGTGTCCTGCAACTCCCTTTTCCTGCCAGCCAGCCAGCCTGTTGGAATGTGAATGTGTTGACATAGCGCTAAATTCTGCAGTTACTTTTTGCTTGCTCTTTTGCTTTATGCTGTGTGCTTAAAGTTTTACGGGTTTTGGTGCTTCTACATTTATTTGAGGTGCGGACTCCTCAATGGCCGTCAAAGGGCAAACCATTGTGTCAATGGGTGTCCAACTGGAAGAAAGAATTTGTGCAGAATCAACATTATAAATAACGAAATTGCACAACCCTTGTCGCTGCACCCTCAACTGTGATTTACAAATTCCTAACAATGAGTCATTTAATAATTCGGTTAAATTCAATAAGTTTTTTAACTTAACAAAATGGCAAGAATATGCAAGAAGTAAATGTCTAATCTAATCAAATGAAAAGACTGCACTAAAGTCAGACTAAGTTTCGATGAAACAAGCAAGAGAAGACAGATTGAAATGAAAATAGATTACTAAAATACAAATAAATAGTAGTAGTTAAAGATTTGAAGAACACACCTAAACTTTTATTTGAGAAGTACAATTAACAGGCATCAGACAAACAATGTAAAGGATGAACGAAATTAAAACTATCTCTAAACATCAATATGTACTAAATAATTTTAAGCCAAGCTTAATTTTGATTTGCCACAACTAAGCTAAGATTAGTTTGCTGCCTTAGGACAACGTTTATTAACTTAAATGCCTCATAAAACAATAGCAATGCCAAATTATTTACATTACCTTATTTGGACTGTTAATGCTCTCCCGCCAGTTTGCCACTTATTTCATTTCACAGTTTACAGTTTGCGAACATTCTTGCCATGTTCCAACGCCCAACACTTTCCAATTTCATTGCCAGACAGAGTTCTGCCTATTGAACGTGAATGCGATGTTGGGCAAAGTTCTTACAGTCAACGTTCAGCGTTTCGCGCCACAAAGCAGCCTCATTTACCGCTAATTTCACGATGCTCCAATCTTTTTGCATAACAAGCCGGCTAATGGCACACTTAACGTTATTGCCCAAAAAGAAAAAAAAAAAGAAGTAGAAAAATCAAAAAATAAACTTTAACGCGCTCAACAAATATATAAGTAAGCTAAGCAAGCGACTCAATAAACGCCCACAGACACAAAAACACAGAATGCCAAACATCACCTGAACGCGCAGTTTCTAAGCGTTCTAAGCTCCCTGAACTCAACTAAACTCGCCAAAAAACCTATACCCCAAACCCCTTTTTTTTGTGAGAGCATCGGAGTCGGAGTCGCAAATCCCCAATGAACCTCGGCGCTAACTCCATTCAAGCGTTCAGTTTTTCAAACTCCAAATCAACTGCATACGTTCTGGCGGAGCGGAATGGGCGGAAGGGTGTATGGACTTCTGGCTGTGGTATAGAAAGCCCCGCCAGGCTTTTTATGGCCAACACGAAAGCTAAACTTTTGCCATGGGAGTCGTTCCTTCCAAGTCTCTGGCGTGGCTCGTAAAATTTTATGCGTTTTTTGCGCCAGTCGTTTCTGGCGTTCAAAATGAAAATTGTTACTACACGTCGAACTGGTAGCTGAAGCTATCCGCTCTCCCAGTAACCAGAAACAGAACAGAACACAAGCATTCAAGTCAAGTCGAGTGGCGACGACGAGGACGACAATGATGTCGCCTGCCAGACGTGGCACCCATTGAGGGTTGTTGTCGCTGTTGCTGTTGCTGTTTGCTTTTTATGACTTGGGGGGTATTTATTTCACTTGAAACGCGTACGCTGAAAGTACACTCAACAAATGCCATAAAATGTGACTGGACAAGAGCGAATTTCTATTCCTATTCAACGATTTCTATTCGAAAGTAGACAGATTTATTTTATTCTCTATAAATTTAAAATTTGTCCCTTTGCATAAAAATGATGCTAAAAATTATATTTTTAGTCAGTGAATAAGAAAAAGTGTTATATTTTTTTTCTTCAGTGTAAGCGCTTGTTTCTGGCTGATGTTTCATTTCTGCTCGCAACTCGCTCACTCTCTCTCTCTCGCTCTCTCTCTCTCTCTCGCCGTCTCTCTGTGTCTTGCCTGTGCGTTAATGAGTCAACACAAAGGCTCAGCTGTTTGGTTAATGCATGTCCTGTCCCATCTCGCTCAACTCCTACCCAATTCTTTAGTGAACACTGAGGGTTGCTTGTTGCCAAGCGTTTTGTTTCAATGTCGCCTTTGTCTGCACTCAAAAGTCTTGGCTGTTTGTCCAAGCAACCGGCGGTTAAATCTTGCTCAGCTTTAAGCCATTGCTTTAAGCACCGAACTCTGCTCACCTGTCTATCTAACTGACTGTCTGTCTGTCTGTCTGTTTGTTTGTCTACTTCACTGATTGCTCCTTCAGCTCCCAGCTCATCTTGACATTCCATAACTTTCACTGTCAGCTATATTAGCCATTAGCCACGCGGCAAAACTGAAACTGTCAAGCGCATTTGGAAGTTTACCCTCATTTAACGCTAATTAGTTTTCTTCCTTTTTATTTTGGTTTTATGATTATTTGTATTATTTTTTTCTTTTGGTAAATTTCATTGACCTTTCCCTTAGCTGCGCATCTGACATTGAGTTGTCATAAACTTCCGCGACAATGGGTTAATGTGATAGATTCTAAAAACAAACAAAAAAAACAGTTCACATATAAATGGTTTTATTATCAGATTGGATTTAGTTTTCTATATAAAACAAATACTGTAAGTTAAATTAAAGTATAAAATATAAATCTAGTTGTGAAACTGAAATTTGGGCAGTTGTCAAATGCAGTTTTATTTTAGTCAATAAAGTAAAAACTTTTATTGCAGTTTGCTACCAAATATTTTACATGTATATTTAACAATTTATACCATTGTGGCTGTGTTCGACTGACATCAGCAGAATGAATGTGTGAGCATTGCTGGAAATTAAGCAAACATAATCTTCTAATAATAATCATAAAGTGGCATCAACGTCAACGAATCGCCAAGCTGCCCCAAAGCGTGAGTCTGATTTCTATTTGGAGGGTGGTTACTTATCGGCCACTCCCCGCCGAATAACAGGAAAAGGAATTTGAAATTCGGTCTCAGCTTTGTATGGAGGAAAAGGCTCGACTGTCGTAAGCTGAAACTAATTTAATTAAATTTATACGCTCAAAAAAGCATTGCAGTCGCGGCGCGTGGCATCGCCAAACAATTTGTACAACGTGTGAGAGAGAGAGAGAGAGAGAGAGACGCGCCGTGGAAAGTCGTGGCTAGACTTGCAGCACTGATTTACGGAACGTTTCTTTGCAGTCGAATATTTCTTGTGCTTCAGTTAAATGTTATAATTAAATTATTTGCACGCAACGTGAGGGATTTTGAAGATTTATAGAAAAGACAAGTTGTGTTTTAACTTCAACTTTTTGGGGTTGGCTGTTCCCTTTTTAGGGAATTTGAGCTGCATGAGTTATGAGATTGTGGAGATTAGATGTTGCATATGCAACATTAACTTTAAAGTAACACTTTAATAAACGTAGCTGCTCATTTTGTTTGGCCTAAAAACACCATTTCCGGCAAACTTTGTCAAAACTGTGGCAGACACTAATTGCGCTGCTATAATAAAAACCGGGCCAAGCAATCAAAATGTGCAGCTTCCCATTAACTGACAGGCATATGATTATGTTTCGAGTCTGTAACAAATGAGTCTGCGATGTGCTTCAATTATGTGCCCAGGAAGTCAGGAGCAGGATGTTGGCAGCAGGCAAAACTTTTGCCTGCTGATGAATGCGAAATATGTTCGTTGGGCGGCAGCATAATGAGGCTGCTTGCTGCTTGCTGACTGCTTGCTGGCTGCTGGCTGTTGGCTGCTGACTGCTGGCAGCTGCAAGTTAAAGTTTTTTGCCTGTGGCCCATCAATCTGTGAGCTTTGTTTTTTGGCCAACGAGTTGAGTTTTGCAGTCAATTGCCGAGTCACTTAGGCAGCTCGCATACAAAAGCCTTAATTTTGTGCGTAATTTATTTGCCAAACATTTACTTTTAGCCTGCATAAATTTTACCACGGCGTATGCGTAATGTGTAATTTATGTGCGCTAGGTAAAAGGCATAATAAAGTGGCATAGGTCAGCCTGGGGGCACATACATACTTGTGGCATATACGGCGTATGAGTAATGCACATTTTACGCTTCAATTGGCAAAGCCATTTTCGACTCGCGTTCTCTGTGCATGCTCATACATAATATTAATAAATTGAATGGCATATTTTTCTGCGTGTGTGTGATATGTAAATGTAACAAAAAAAAAAAATATATATATATATATATATAAAAATACTGTTAAGCTTAGGCTTTTGTTGCTGCAGCTGCCGCAAACATGGACACAACAACACAAATATTGCGCATACGCCATATGCCACTGAGCTCATGTATTTTTCAAACAATTTCGTGGCATCAAGTTTGGCATCATGCATGCAAAACACAGGAAACAACCATTGCCCAGAAACATATGTACGTTGACGTTGAATTTCAGCTGCATACTGCATTGATTTATTCATGGCCAACGGGCGTTTCAGAGGCGAGAGAGGAGCACAGGGAGGGAGCACAGTTACGTCGTTTAATTGTGTATGGGTCTGTGCCTCTATGCAGCCTGGTCAGCCATCTTTGATTTGACCAGTCAGTTATTTAGGGATCCACCTAGTAATTTCTCATAACTGTCGGCACCTGAACCTGATGCGCAAATTATAATTCAAATGAAGCTTACACATGACATTCCTAGATACACTACACAAAAAGGGGAAAATATATAGACACTCGTAATTAGTTTGTTAGGGTGTACATTTTTTTAAATGTGTGCATTTTAACAAATATATAAATATCAGTAAATTATTGCCAAGAGCTAAGAATAAAAACAAATCAGAAATTACTTCCAATATATTTATCCCTGCGCTAAATACAGAATATGTTAGCAAAACTTTAATCTAATTGCAAACCTAACTCGAATATATACAAAACTTACTTATTATCTCGATTACACTTTTTATATTTTCATAAAAATGTCCACAAATTACAGAGTATTATATTATTGAATATATAATATTCTAATCTTGGCCGTAAGAAACTTTGCAATTTTAATTAATTCCTCTTCAATGTCATTCATTATTTTTCAGGGTATCGTCGCTTCGCTTCAGCGCTGACAACAAAAAAAAAAAGGTTTTTCCTTTCTGGCACATTTTCGAAGAACTGTTCAATCAGCCCTTGCGCTCAGACATTTGAAATTCATGACAGAAAATTTGTACGTGCCAGGAAATGCTAAACAGCCTATTTCTTGGGCCAAAAAACCTGCCACAGCTGTCCACAATTGGCAAAAGCGGCAAAAAAAAAAAACAGTAAAAATGCCAGCTCATTGTATTGGGTGTAGCTGATGTTGTTGTTGTTCTTCCATTTGTTGTTGCTCTTATTGTTGTTGATTCAAATGCAAATATCGCTCGGTTGGCTGTGCCAAAAGTTTTCGCACGGTAAAAGTTGTTTTTTTTTTCGCAACGTAGGCTCCTTGGCCTATAGGCAACTTCCGTCCAACTTTAAGCCCACAATAAGCTTAGGCAACTTAACGGTTTATTGCAATGTTGTTGTTGTTGTTGTTATTTTGTCAGGCAATACCGAAACCGAAACAGAAACCGAAACTGAATGCTCAATCCGCACATTCAATAGACGCTCATTTTTCAAATCAAGTGAAGTGTGAATGAAGGAGCGGGACAGCAAATGCTTAAAGGACCGGCAACAAATTTGCCACGCCAAATGAAATGTCTATAAAAAGTATAGTTGTACAGCATAACAAGACCGGATACCGGCTCCAAATCTAGCTCAGTTGTTTACTTTTGTATACCCTGTAAAATGGATTGAATAAAATGTTATGGGATGTGTATATCCAAAATTAGCTGAAGATTTTGTTGGCTCTGACAAAATAAATAAATAAAATAAATATGTATGCTCTGGATTCGGCCTTCTAGCAAAACTCCTTTAATCTCAGACTCGTAATTCGGCTTATACAACTTAATAAATATTGTCAGTCACTTTTGAATACAGAGTATCTTCACAATCGATTTATTTTAGCTATGAAAATGTTACTTGTGCTATTTGCATTTGTGCTTGGGTTTTTCTTTTATATTACTCACCGACTAGTCGTTATTTCTTCTTTTTTTGGGCTAAGCACTTAAAATGATTTCCAAGTTTCGAGCTTTGCTTATTTTTATTTATTTGTGTTTATTATTTCATTTAAATGTTTTGTAAACATGCATCAAAGCTTAATCTGCTAGTTATAAATTTGTTACGGCTTACATATATTCGTATGCACATAAGTGTGCTTAGTTTAATGTACTATATGTATGTAATATATATATATATATAAATATATATATATATGTATGTATATGTGTGTATAGAGAGAGCGAATACGATGTATGTAAGTTGAATTTGGCTTAGTTATTAATTTCAAAATGAAAATTATCGTTGTGATTATTGGTTGTGTACTTTTCATTAATTTATAGTTATTTTATGTATATTTTGTGGCTAGCTTAAAATCTTTTAATACGTGTTAAATATATTAAATTCAACTTAGTAACTAGCATAATCATACATATTCATTGGGGTTAGTTTTTAAAATATTTTTCCAAATACTTTAAAATGCCAAGACTACGATTATAAATGCTTCAACTGGTTTAAATGCGTCAATATTTGTGGCAGTTTTTTTTTTCATTTTATATACATTTTAGCTGCATAGTATATTCTATGCAGCACCACGTATGTAAATACTTTAGAGAAGATATCAATGCATATGATTTGTACAATTAAAATACATTAATCTTAGGTTATAATTAAGTACGCATGTTGAACATGCGTCTAGCATTTAAAAAAAAAGAGCTCAGTACAATGCAAGAACTTATATCGATACATTTATCAAACTTAGCTTAAGCTTTTTAAATACACTAAGACAAATATGTACTACAAATTATATTTGGCGTAGTTAGCAAACTGTTTCTTGTTCTGTTTCAAACGTTTACCAACACTAAGTCAGTCATCAAAGTGCTCACTTCTCAGCACTTTGCATGGCCTTGCTCAGAGCAGCGCCCAACTGGCTGAATGACGGACGTTCTTTGGGATTGGTCGACCAGCAGCTGAGCTGTATAATGGAGAAAATTGAAATCATAACATGAATTAATTGGCTGTCATTGCTTGAGAATTATGAGGGGCAGTGAGCGGGAGAGGGGGGGCCCTCCACATCATCAGTGCATCATACGTACCAAAATCTCCTTGAGGCAGGCTGGCGTCTCCTCGGCCACGGACCAGTCCAGTGTATTGGCGAGTGAACGTTGTACAACCAACTCATTGCTTAGCTCCTCATGCGGCAGTTTGGTAGCCTGATTGAAGAGCTCCCAGACGACGACGCCAAATGCAAAGATGTCGCTCTTGGTGGTATACTCATCCTCCTGTATGCATTCCGGTGCCAGCCAGCGCACCGGCAGCAGCGTATTGCGATGCTTGTGATACTCGCGACTATACTTGTCCTTGCACAATGCCGGATAGGCGACTTTAACAATAAATTCACTGGAGATGACGCAGTTACGAGTGGCCAGGTCTCTGTTTGGAGCATCAGAAAGTTGATAATATGATGGCATAATGACTATCATTAGTTCTTAGCTTATTGATTAATATGCACGAGGAGAATGTTACTAATGAATAACTTTCCATAGATAGAAATGGTAGACAGCTATAAATAAACTACTTGGTTATGATTAATTAGTAAATGCATAGCCCACATGCCTCACACCATTTCGGGAACCCATTCCACATTCTGGATAATATTTGTAGTTTCTCTTACCTGTGGGTGAAGCGAGCGCGATAGATGGCATCCATTCCACGGGCAATTTGATAAGCGACGGCAAGCATTTGACTGGTGGTCAGTGGGGGTGGAGAGGATGTGGCTGTGGCGGTATTAACCTTACCGGCGGTGGCCAATAAAAATTGCTTAAGATCCCCCCAATCGGTGTACTCCAACACCAAGTAATGTGGATCCTTGTCGCGGCACAGACCATAGAGACGCACGACACCCTTATGCGAGATGGAGCGCAGCAGGTCCAGTTGACGGCGGAACTCCTGGCAAGCTTGCTCCTCTTTGACCTTGTTCAGTGCCTTGACCAGCACCAAATGATCCCCCTGCTGTGGCTGTTGCTGCTCCTCCTCCTTGATTTCCTCAATGTCATCCATAGATGTCTTGGAGCGTCGTTTCTCATTTAGTGTGCTTAAGGTGGTGCTGCCACTACCGCCACTGCCATTCTCACTATTACTGTGCTGTTTCTCAGTGTCGGCATCCTTGTCACTGGGCGACAAGACCGACACCAGGGATGCCTTCAATTTGCCCACAAACACATCGCCAAACTCACCGCGTCCAATTTGAATCAGTTCACTTAAACCGGAGCGTGGCAGCGACAGTTGCTCATAGACACTGGCGGATTTCTTTGAAGCCTTCGATTGCTGACTGCATGCGGTATCATCGGATTTCTGTGCATCACCATTTGCTGCCCGGGATTTGCTGTGGCCATTCCGTGGCATTTTGGATAGGCACGGTTCCTGTTCATTGTTTTTGCCCGGCTCGGGTTGATCCCCTCCCGCTTCCTTGATGCTCAGCTCATTGAGGCGCGCCTTGCGTGCCTGCCGACGATAGCGACACCATAGCATCAATCCAACCACTAGCACTATATAAGCCAAAGCCACCGTCATGGTAATGAGCACGGCACGTGTTACCAGAAAACCGTCACCGGCTGATTCTTCCGTAATGAAACCATCGCTGTTGGCCCGCACCATTAGTTGGACCTCTTCTCGCTTCAGGCCCGCACTGTTGCCAATGGTGCAGCCATATTTGCCCTCATCCTCCACCTGCACGTTGCGTATCTCCAAGGTGCCATTCTCCAGAAAACTGAAACGCTGACGATCCGTATTATTCTCGCTCATATATAGCAAATCTTTGTCCCATTTTATCGTCGGCCGTGGATCACCAATTGCCTGGCAGTGTATGACTGCGACACCCTGTTCGGCTATCTCGATGGGTCCCAGGGGCGCCACACTAAATCTGGGAGCAACTACCACATTTATAGAGACAGTGGCATTTATCTGGCCCTGACTATTGCTGGCCAGGCATGTATAGTTGCCGCGATGCTCGGCGCTAACATTGCGAAAGATTAGAGTGCCATTGATGTCATCCACGTTGTCGGGCAGGCTGCTGTTCGACGCATCCTGTGATGATAGATGTAGACAGAAGGTACAATCGACTATTCAAAACCAATTTCAAAAAAAAAAAAAAAACGTCGCCAATCATTGCTTGCTTTTAGGGGGCTAAGAGCGTCGTTTGTTTTAGACCCGCAACCAAAATGGTAAAAGAAAAACACGTTGCAAGTTCTTTGTGTACTGCACAGTTTTTCCGGCAAATTGACAAACAGTTGTCAAAATTGGTTTGGTCCTCGCCAAACAGCTGCAAACAACGCGGCAAGAGTGAATATTAGAGAGGATTGGGGGATGGGAGTGGGTTATCTAGCTCGACTCAATCAGGTTTTGCATATGGAATGCATGTTGAAAGAAATGTTTACACAGCATCGCGTTGCGTTTTTCAATTTGCCAGTTGGACATGTTGGACATTGAGATACAGCGATGGGATGTTGATGCAACTGGATTATTGGAATGGTATTCAAAATGACTCTTGTGATGTGAGTGCATATGAATGTGTCCACAATCAAGCACACTAAACTGAATTCAATATTGATAACCAGCAGTAGTAACTTGATAGCATAATGATGAATAATTAATAATCATGAATTGTGAATTAAAAAGGCATTGCCTCTGACAATCGTTTCAATTTTGACAAAGTGATGTGTGAAAAGAATTGCAAATCGATCTGGAATCATGTTTTCATCTGTGAATGTACAATAATTAAAAAGCACTGGATTTTCTCAAAAATCTTATAATTTTTGACTAAGGTATGGCTGCGAAAAGCGCCTTAATCATTTTAAAAGAAGTTTCGAGGCATAATCGAGTTTCCACCTTTAAATGCTGTAATTATCTACAGGTCAAGCCATGATCAAAAAGCTCTGATTGTGGAAAATGTCGACGCATGCAAAATATTTATTAACTTTCTGCATATTAATTGAAATTCAGCCAGCCCCTAAATACTCACCCTGAGCCATTGCACCTGCGGCGTTGGGGTGCCTTGTGCCTTGCAATGTAGTTTGCCCAGTTGACCAAGTTCCAGATTCTTTGACGTTGGCTGCGGCATAAACTTGAGCTGCTCAATCACCTCCAGAGCGCCAGGTGGGGAGTTAACAGCTGCATGTCCTTCCAGCTGTATTTGGCACATATAGAGACCCGCATCGCTGGCAATGACACTATTGAAACTGAGTGTGCCGTTCTGTTTGTGGAGGACCAGACGTGCATCTTCGCGTAGAAGGGCATCCTTGCCATGGTCCAGGATCAGGCCAGGTATTAATGGTTCGCCCAGCTCCACATGTCGCAGAATTTTACCATCCTTGCGCCAACGCAGCTGGACACGTTGATTCTGCAGCTCGGCAGGCAGCTCGTAGAGGCAGCTCAACGCTGCCGCATCGCCCTCCTTAATGGTCAGCTTGGCATTGGGACCCTGCTCGATGCGCAGACCTTCCGGCGATGGGGACAGTGAGAGTGATTGTTCCATATCGCCAGAGCCGCCACGTTTGCCGCGACACAAGAACACCTGTTTGCCCCAGGATTCGGGCAACTTCTGGTTCTTCTTCAGCCGGGGCAGACACTTGGCAACGCCCAGAGCACTCGACTGATACCTGTACAAATAGCCCTGTTTGCTCATCACACGTGCTGCCGCATTGGCTGCGGTGCAGCGATAGAGTCCATCGTCGGCATTGCTTGGCTGACGCACCAGAAGGCGATGCTGCTGCAGCTCCACATTCTGCCAGGTGCTCAGCTTGGCGCTGTCCCGATACCATTCAATCTGCAGCGGCTCATCGCCAGATGCACCTTCCACATGGCACTTGAGCAGCAGCTCGTTCCGATTGCTGCCCAGCAGCTGCACGCCGGCCGAGTCCAGATCTGTTGGCAAAAGAATATGGCAACCAATGAGTGGCATGTGGCATCCAAATTAATCAAATCAATATTTGTAACTAAAAAAGTTGTTTTTATGCAGCATTAATTCTGCATTTGATATCAGCGATGTTTTTCACAGCTGAACTTAGCTGTGCGTCTGTTGCACATCTTTTCGAATCTCTCAGCTCTTGGGAAATCTTTATAACATTAGTTTTAAATTATTACAGATCATCAAAATTTCTATTATTTAATAATATTACTACATAAAGTATTATTAAATCTATTTTCTGTTACGAAGGGCAAATCTTAACTGAAGTGCTATGCATCTCATAAATATGTATAAATTATGTAATATATATATATATATATATATTTATATATATATATTTATATATATATATGTATATATACATATATATAAGAACATTCAAATTGAATGCATTTCTTAGCACTTTTTGTTCGTGGCACGCTGCATTAAGTGCATTTTATAGTCAGCCAGCTCAACGGGGCAAAAAACGGTGCTGCAATCTTTGTCTTTATCGCCGCTGCCTGGCATCCCATTTAAGGTGCAGAGGATGCATAAATTGAACTGTCAGTCAGTTCTGTTCTGCTCTACTCTGCTTTGGGCTCGGACTCCTTGGGACTCGTTGCCTCACTTTGGATTTATGTAAATGCTTCGCAGCTTTCTGCATACATGTGTGAAGAGGAGGAAACTTTTTATTTTTCACATCGTAGCTGCGGGGGGGGGGGGATGTTGGGGAAAGAGAAAGGGGCCAACGGTACTTGGCAAACAATTGCAGCATGTGAAAAACAGTTTGTGGCAAAAGACATAAAACGAAGAATGCGAATGTTTCACGTTGAAATTATGTTTTTGATGGTGCGCGCTACTGGGCGTGGCATAGAAATGCCGTTGCATCTTACTCCAGGTACTTATTTACTACATGTGTATGTCTTCGTTCTAGACATCATATACATTGTCAAATTGAGCGAAGCGCTTTCATCTGCAAGACACCATTGTATTTGACCCTGGGCAGAGCAAAATATCTACGTTCTACGTTTGAATATGTACAATAACATTTCGTATGACAATTTAGCTCTCAGATACTTTTGTATTTGGCTATGAACCTAATGCAAAAGGTATTTAGTTTAATTTGTATATGTTGCAATAAAAAATGTATCTAATACACTTGGGCAGCAAAATGCTATATGTAAGATACTTTACATCTATTATATGTACATACATATATCCTCTTTCTTCTCTCTTGAACCTGTTTATGTTTTTATGTATGTAATACCGATTCATAGATATATATATATATATATATATATACAAAAAAGTTGTAGTTCGAAATAGTTAGTCTATAAATATAATCGCCCAGCAAAGTTAATCTGCATAGTTGTTGTTGTTGTTGTTATTGTTGTTATTTTGGATATCCATTAGATACATTTTGGTGTGCGCCTATCTAAGTGCCAATTAGTTCACTCTACTGTCATTTTGGTCGTAACATATACAAAAAGTTATTGCTGCTGGGCCAAGTCAGAAGTATCTGTCAGCGGACGTGCCACAACACACACACACACACACACACACACACACACACATACACAAATGAAGCAAAAACAAATACAAATACAAATACATTTAAAACTTTTGACACTTCCTCGATAGAGACGAAGTCGGAGACGACACAGCGCTGTTTATTGAGTTGTTGCTGTCGTTGCATGTTGTGCTTGTTGTTGTTACTGTTTGTTTTTTCTATGCCACCAAATAAGTATCTACAAATATTTAGAAGCATTTCTCCCATCCTGCAGTTGTACGCTGAGACAAACAAAGTCGAAGCCTAAACAAGATTTATGTGCATATGTAAATTTTCTAACGCACCCGGCCAAACCGCAGGCAAACACAAAGTATGGAAGTTTGGAGACCCAGACCCGGACCCAGTCACACGACTAGAGCCAGAGCCCACAACCAGATTCACAGTTGGAGCTGGAAGTGGCAGACATTCGAGGCAAAAGCAAAATATCCATAAAACATCAACCATTTGGTGGCGGGCAGGTTTATTTTGCTTTGGAACATAAAATATATTTGTTTAGATAAAAATATATCTGTTTTATAAAAATTATGACAGTCGTAACGAAGAGATAAAATTGAAGAAACATCACAAAAGTAATTTAAATTTAAAGTGTTTTGAATATATAAATGTTCGAATTGTGTGAATATATGTAAATTTTATTAATAAATTAATTAATAACTACAATTTAAATATTCACATATTAATTTAATTGAACAAATGTATCATGATGAAATTAAAAGTTTTCAAATTTTATCCAATTTAATATTTGATAATTCAAAACTGAAATAAATTTAAGCTTTATTAAACGTAATTTTATATTGGTAAGAGCCTGGTTCTTGGTAATCCGACAAGTCTTAGGTCGACCTCAATGCTGAAGCCTAACTGTAACTCAAGTCAGTAGCCGCTAATTAAGCAGACTCTCATTAAGGTTGATGCATGCAACGTCAGCGGCAACAAGCCGACAGGCACATATCTCTTAACACCTACAACTTAAGATCTGGAACGCTGAACTAGTGGAAGGAGCTGCAGATGAAGATGTCGACCATCAGTCACACGTGGCATGCAACGTTGATGGGGAGCACATTCAGACAGGCGGGCAGAGAGCAATGCGAAGTAAACAGAAAAGCAACAGACAAAAATTACAAAAATAAATTAAACTTTGCCAGCAACTAGAAAGAATTGTATAAAACTAGATGCTAAAGTGGCCAGCAGACATTATCACATTTCAGCTGATTTTCTTAACAAATATTTGAGTGATTAAATGGATGAGGTGTTGTTGGTTGCAATAGTAGCAAATATTTATTTAAATACTTGTGGCATAAATAAAATTTATAGTTATTATCGCCATCCATTCCCGAAAGTACACATTGAGAGAACGGCCTTAATAGCTGAAGAAATTGTAATCAATTATGTGTTTCCATATCATAGGAATATATCCATCTTTATTTTTTCGATTAAAATATGTCATAAACATTATAAAAATAGATTGAATTGTGATGATTAATATATTTAAACATAGGCATGTATATTTCAATTTTTGCCAGAAATCAGTTATAAAAAAATGCAAAACGAAATTATATTTTCAAGACACCCGATAAACTTCTATGCTCAGGAGCAGGAAGAGCTGCTGCTGCTGTCCCCATCTTCATCGTCAACATTACTTAAATTCAACTTATCTAGGTTCATCTTCACTTTATCCAGTAGATTCTTCTCATTGTACAAAATGTTGCGATTCAGTTTGCACTGCTCGACAATGAATTTCAGATCGTTATTTTCACTGACCGCGGTTGGATTACCGATTAGGATGAGCAGCGTCCTGGCACGCGATATCATCACGTTCACCCGACGTGGATCGGACAGGAAGCGAATGCTATTGGATGAACTAACCAGCGATGAAATAATAATCGGCTTCTCACGGCCCTGGTAGCCCTCCACCGTGTCCACATTCACATCAAACAGCTTCCTCTTACGTAGCATATATGTCAAGAGACGACATTGGCCCAGATATGGAGACATGACGCCAATGTCCTTCTCCTCAACTTCGACGTCACCAAGTCCATTCTCGAGCAGAGTAGTCACATACCAGTAGACCACCTGAGCCTGCATCATATTATAGCTACTGGTGGACTTGGCTTCGGTCTTCATTTGCCCATGCACGGCCTGAAACAGAATGGGATATTTCCCATTTGGTAGAATGCTCCACTTCTCGGCCTGATTGACCAGGTCCATTGGCGCCACCGGTATTATTTCATTATTGTAATAGAGCTTATTGTAGAGGCCAATGATCTCTGGATGGGATCGGTAGTTGCGTACCAATCGTGACTGCAATGTGCGATCATAGTTGCCACTGCTGGTGTCCACCTCGTACAATTTGTGGAGCAGCAGGCGTTCCATTAAAGATTGCCGCAGGCCAAGCTCAGCCGCTCGCTTGCTCTTGACGACCGCACCCAACTGCTTGTGATCCCCGGATAGTATTACATGGCAATCGATGCCCTTAATTTCCGCAATGGCCAATATCGTATCGGGCTCTGAACATGATCCTGCCTCATCAATGAAAATGTAATTGAAATTGTCTGGATATTGACGAGCTCGCATGCCAGCTGAGCACAGCGTGGTCACAATGATTCCATAATTTTCCAACTTAACGTACTCCACTTTTGAGTGATTATATTTAAATTGTTCACGTGCTGTTGCATAGTTTGAGTATTTCAACACCGACGAATGCATCAGCTTTGCGCCTTTTCTGAGTCTGGTGTACGAGACCAAGCGCATGAGCACATGCGTCAGGCCATTGGGAAGCTGACGAAATCTGTCATCCTTTTCAATATACTCGATTATCTTCAATGCGATAGTGTCGCAGGCGGAATTCGAGCTCGCTGTCACAAGAATATGGGAACCCTTCTGAAGGTACAGCTGGAGAACAGCCTCTACAATTGTTGCCGTCTTGCCGCAGCCTGTGTATATGGTAAGTGATCGATCGATTAACATTCGATTTTTGGCCAAGCTCAGTCACTCACCTGGAGGTCCAAAGACAATGTGAGGTGCCTGTGGATTGGGACCGGCAACGATCTGCTGCACAGCCAGCAACTGTTCCGGATTGGTCTCAATGGATTTGTTGAACAGCGGAAATGTGGCCAGCTTACTGTTTCTGGGAACAATCTTCACGTCTGTTTTCGGATCGGAGGGGAATAGATACCGACGTACATCGGTATATATCTCAAGCGCGTTCAGTGCCCGATACATAAGACGGTATGGAATCCGAGGTGAGCGAAACATTACATCGAATTTTTTGGGCGCCAACAACTCGTTTGGCGATATTTTGCAATGGCGTTTAAGTTGAAATACAACGAAATCTTTATTTTCTCCTTTGGCAAATTGGTTTGATATCGCTAAGTTTGTGATGTCGGCAATTATGCTGCTCGCTGGCAGTGGCATTAGCTGGTGCGTGGCATTTACCTTACCCGACCAAGTACCCACGGGCATGAGCACCACATCGTCGATATACGTTACCAACATTCTGGCATTAACATTTTTGGACAACGACAGGCGCAAATTGCCCGACTTGGTCTTACCAACTTGCAAGCTAGATTGAGCCAGCTGAGAATAAAGCTGCATTGTGTATATGTCCTCCATGGTCAGCAGCGTTCTTAGCACGGAGCAGACATTGTCATAGCTCAATTGCTGCGTCTCTAAATATTTCGTGAAGATTGGATCGTTCTCTCCTAGAATGGCATCACTGAATTTTAACTTCAATGCGTTCCACATCTTCTCACTGGGTTCGTATAGTGACACGTCATTCATTTTTATAATCGCAGAAAATCACAAATTATTTAAAATAATCAAAAGCAGTAGATCCGCAGATGCGCCGAAATAGAAGTGCTTCTGTTCGTGATCAGCACACAACTAGAAAAACCGAACACTTTATGGGAATCACAAATATATAAATGGCACAGAAAAGCATTGTCAGCGAACTGCTGCGTTGATATAAAGCGAGTGACTGGGAGACGCACACATGCGGATACCCTACAAAAAATGTTTTTCGGACTGTTATTACTAATTTTGTGACCATAGATCGCAAAGTGTATGGTGTAAATCTGATCAGGGTATTAAAAATATATGATCCGTCTGCCAATTCAGCTGAATAAACAAACAAACGTGATGCTATTGAGACCCTTTCGGAGAATAATTAGAGATAAACATTTGAACACTGCATAAAAAGTACAGTGCTCGCTGGCAAAACAAAACTTTTTTCTCTCGAAACTGGTGAGTATAACGTTTAACGAGAATAACGTATAGAGCTGAAGATATTTTGGAGTTTGTATGTGGACATTGGATCAATACTTCCATTATTTTTGAACACTATTTTTCCTTATCCAAGGTAGAGTGCAAAATATAGTTTAAAAGATTTGCCAAAATGCGCTACACATAAACATTTAAATGTGTGATGAGCTGATTTTAATACAGAACTGAGAGAAAATGACGAGAGAGAAAATTGGAATCTGTGCTTGTGTGGGTTCGCTATGCACAAATATGTTTAACAGACGATATAATCATTAGTAATCTTAAGAAAAACAACAAATAATTACAAAATAAAAAATTACAATAATCTTTATCACAGTTAAATCAACTTTTTCACAATATCAGCACAAAATTAAATTTTGCATTCCGAATGGAAAAAGTTTATTACAACTTATTTATTCAGTGCAAATTGACATTAGACATTTGGACAGGGCTGCTTTATTTCGTGCTAAGCATATTCATCGCGTGTATTTATCGATATATTTACATATTTCGATGCATGGTGTACATTTAATGGATTCGCGAATTTGGTGTTCTTTTTTTTGTTTTTTTTTTTTTATTTACAACAAGAAAACAATGATAAGACAATAATTCGATATATTTTCAACTGAAGCGTACATTGTGCTAACTAAGAAGTGTCTCATTAACGTTGTTTGCATGCAACGTCAGCAACAGTCCGAAGCGCATATCTTTTAACGCCTACACATAACGCGCTGAAATGGCAGTTTGAGGAGGAGGTGCATTGGTAGACAAGTCGACCATCAGTCACACGTTGCATGTAAGACTGAAAGGGGAGGGAGGGATGGCGGCGAAGTAAACATAAAAGAAACAGCCAACGGCTGCATAGCAAAATACATTTTTAAAAACTTTACTGGAAACTGGAAACGGGCTGAGCATAAACCACAGCCGTTGTAAACAATTGCCTGGACTCGAGGGGCTGGCAGCCATAAAAATAAATAGAAGAAGAATATAAGAAAGGTGCAGTAAACTCGCTCTGAGTAAACAAAGTGGAAGTAAATGTCGAAAAGGCAGGCAGCAAAATGATAGAAATTGACAGTCCGCTTGCCCGGCAAAGGAGGGGGAGGTGTTGGCTTGGAAGGGGGTGGCAAAAGTTCACCGCTATCGCTGTCACCTAAAGCCCCAAAGTCTTGGCCCCTTACTGGTCCACAAAATAACGTCGTAAGTGTGCCGACTGCGTCTTATTTTGTCAAATGCAACGTTTGACGATAAGATAAGTGGCACTGCATTGGATGCACAATTTTGTTGCTGTTGTTGTTATTGTGTTTTATGAAAATATAATTAATTGATAATCAAAAATAGATTAAGTTGCTGGCAGACGGCTCAAGTGGAAATATTTCAGCGCTATCATAACTTGAGTTAACTATCACCACAATATGAATGTGAGCGAAAGAGTTAATGATGGAACCCATAGAAATGGTTACAAATGTTGCATAGAGTATTTGTAACCCTCACTTTCTGGCTGTTGGGCCACTTAATCAGCTTATTTTGACCTATTTTCATGTGGCAAATAATTATGTTAATCCTTGGCTATGTTAAGGTGCAGTACATGGTGTAATTAAATAAGCGCGAACTAATCCTATACATTTGACGGGAAATATTCATTTTAAAGACCACCCAGTTGTTGATGACTAACTGACAGACCCATTAAATTAGGCAACTTAAAAAGAGCGTTGACTGCTATAAGCAGTAATGTGCGATTATTTAACGATATCGAATTGATTGTTAATTTATGCATCGATTTTTATTCACGAATATTTGCGCAACAATTTGACTCCTATCCCATTCATAATTCCAGTTTTTTAATACAAATAAATAAGTGTATTAAACAGGTTTCCTTCCGCAAAGTACGGGTATTAAAATTCTTATTAAATCTTTATTTTATTGTATAGAACTTCAAAAGATATATGTAAAACCATTTTATTTGATAAGATTATTGATAAAAAGAAAAGAGAAAAAAATTGATTGTGCAATTGAAGTTGAGTTTAAGTCCCATTCTGAAGCTTTTCATGCCATTTATATTGCCATTGTTCTGACTTGCAATTTCTACGGTAAAATTTATGACCAACTGACCATAGCTGGCATCAGACATAAGCCCTGTAGACAGTGTGCTATCTTTGCCGGCACATCTTTAATTAAAGTTGACCGCTCCAAACGCCCTGAATTCCCCGACTGCTCCTTGGTTTTCAAATTAAAATGTTAAACATTCGATTATCGCACATTGTCTGAGACCGGGCAATGCTTTCTCCGTTAAATTTCTAGACCCACTCAATTGCAGAAACTTTGCTTGCTAATGATCAACTCAAGTAACTGTAAGCAGGGGCTCCAAGTCAAACCAGTTAGAATGTTCAACTCGGGAGGGATCGATCAGAAAATGCCCTGTACTCAGAAGTCGATAACGAAACAAAAACTAAACTTATACAGATAGTTCTTCTTATACACATAAATGAAATAAATGTATAAAATATGTTACTAATTGTGGACTATTTTATTGAGAGAATTTTGATTTTGAGATACTCAGCTTTAATGCAATTTCATAAATATGTTATACCCGTTTTTGTGCACCAAACTTGTACAGGGTGTCATTAATATACCAGAGAGAAAGTGTGTGTGTGTGTGTGTGTGTGTGAGAGAGAGATAATGACAGAGTGAGAGAGGGAGGCAGGGCCGGCGCGCCAAAAAGCTGACTACAGTTTGTGTCTGAGTCTCTTTAATGTTTTCGAGCTTGGGCTCGTAAAATTTTATGCGTTTTTTCCGGCATTCACAAAATGAAAATTATCCGCCTGGCCCCCGAAATACTATGTAAGAGACCAACTCTGCCAACTGCAGTTAACTTGAACTTGTGTACAACAACAGCAACAACAACAACAACAACAACAACAAAAACAACAACATCAACATATGAATCAGGGGGTGCTGTTGTTGGTTTGTCTGAGGGTTGATTTTGTCCTCGACTTCTCGCATTCGCCCCCTTTTTGTGTCGTCGTGTCTTTGCATTTTGTTTGGTTTTTATGACTTTGGCTGGCTTGGTTGGTTTGCCATTGTTGTTGCTGTTGTTGTTGCTGTTGTTGTTGCTGTCGCTGTTGCCATTTCTCATTTTATGTTTATGTTTCGTGTTAATGTTGCATTTCATTTCCATGTACATTTCAGCATGCCCGCTGCCTTGGGTTACCGTATCGCCACCACCGCCCTCTCAACCAACCACACATATACATAAGCCCCCCCTTTCATTAATATTTTTTTTTTTTTGAATTCAACTGCGTCGCCATGAAGACATACATAACTCAGCTTAGTTCAACTCAGCTGTTGGTCCGTACTTTATCCTTGGGTTATCCTTGCACCAGAGAGTC
This sequence comes from Drosophila setosimentum, assembly GCA_035043505.1. Lineage (NCBI taxonomy): Eukaryota > Metazoa > Arthropoda > Insecta > Diptera > Drosophilidae > Drosophila > Drosophila setosimentum. The sequence continues at coordinate 7,122,416 of JAWNMY010000003.1, read as the reverse complement.
CAACAACCCCTTTGCACTGCTCTGCAATGTTCCTAGCTGTCTCTCTGACTGGCGTGTCTGTCGTTTGTCTGACTAGCCTGCCAGTTGTCTGGCTCTGGTCTAGTCTGGTCTGTGTTTCTGATTCTGTTTTTTATTCCGTTTGTTTTTCACAATGCACAAGTTTGTTCTTTTTGTCTACTCGAATCAGTTAGCTGGAATTTGTTCAATACTCTCTGCGTTGAAGCCAGTTTGGCATTGTTGTTTTGAAAATGCATAAGGCAACTCAATATTGTTGTTGTTATTGCTATGACATAAACAAATGTCATTCATAGGAATCGTATATGACACTTTGAATATGTTATCTCTACAAAAATTTTTAGAATAAATAGAAATGTTGAGTGAAAACTTAGATGGTAAACAGAATATTTTGTGCGTATATTGAATATTTTATTTACCCTTAAGCAATAAAAATAATTTGATTCAGTAGTTCTTCAAGCCACCAACAAATACAAATGATTTTCAAACTTTGAGGTACAGTAAAAAAAAAAACCAATGCGCTAAGTTTATTCTGTTCAGTTTTGATTGTAATAGTTATATTCTTGCTATCAGTAATAGGGCATGTCGCCGTCGTTCATAATTCATCGTTATGCTCATAAATTGTTGCCATTCTTTGTTTAATTTGTTAAATGTTGCAAGCAAAATGTCAGTTTATTTGCGCTTAATTGAACATTTGTTTCCAGATTGCGACTCTGTCTGATGGGTATAATCTGAGCACACAGACTACCCCTATTACTCGTTCTCAGTGTGCGACTCGATGCCTATTTCAATAGTTAATGTGTGGAAGAGTTGGGGGCATCGATAACCCACTTAGCCTCTGGCCATTCAGTTGGCGCCACTGCCAATATATCCCATTCTCGTTTCCCCAACAAGCGTCATTCTCTTCTCGATAATGCTTCACTCTCGCTTCGAGGCATTTAGCGACCTTTCAACAGTGCTCGAGCTCGCACAGCCAGCAGCAATTAAAATCAACTCCCCAAAAACTACAAATTAATTAGTTAATTAATTAGCTAAAACACTTGAGTGCAGCGCGTGAGATGCTATAAATAGTTGCAGTCTTTGATGGTGTTCAGCGGCTTTGATCAGCTGCCAGGCGGTGCTGACAGGCAGTGCAACAAATACAACAACAACTACAATAACTCCAATTCCAGCTGCAACACATGCAGCGCAGATTGTGCATAAAACTTACACACACGCTTTGTTTACATGCCCGAGCCCGAGCAATGAGGAGCGGCGACGGGGATGGGTTGCGGGGCAACGACTGTTTGTTAAATTTATGCATTTTTCTGCTTAAAGGCAAATGCAACTAAATGAACATCAATCACACGACGCCGACGAAGACGATGACGATGACGTTGGGCGAAGCAGCAGCAATACAAATGCACGCCTTGAAGATACCTCTTAAGAATTATAGTTTCTATCAAGCCTTGTCAAGATATGCTGCAAATCGAAAATGATCGAAATGGTTAATCTGGATAAGGTATCAGGTATCTACACACCCAATTTCATAGAGACTGACAGACACAACTTGCACAATTTCATAAGACCCATTTCACGCCATTTTAATGACTAAAAGGGTGTAACAAAAACTGTACTTGGAAATCGAGTGATGTATCACATAACTATACGGAGACTGACAGACAATTGCACACATACCCTTTTCACACACTTTTAATGGCTACAGGGTATAAGAAAATCAACTGCAACTACAACTAAAACTGTAACTGCAACTGAAACTGCACTTGCCACTTGGGTGCATGTAGTTTCTTCTTAACTCTTTCACTCAGTCTTTCTGCTGTGTGTCTTCTTGTTTTGGGCCACGCTACGTTGCCTGGGTAAATGCATTGCACTGCACTTCCTGTGCAACAGCCAGATATGTAGCGGGGAGAGGTAAAAGGGGAGTAAAGGGATAGTGTGCGTGACGTATGTACATCAAAAGTTTTGGTTTTTATCTATCATCAGTGTTGTTGCTGTTCTTGTTGTTCTTGCCGCCTTAGCGTAGAATTTTTATACCTCTTTACCTTCGGCTGCTTGCGGCTTTGACCAGGCGGAAAGGGAAGCCACAGCCCAGATAAAGGGAGGAGAAGGGAGGTGGTGGGGGGGGGGGTCGTTGGTTGGATAGAAGTAGTATTTCTACATTAATCAAATTAATTTGCTGCACACTTGTGGTATCCACATGTTGATGTACAAGTTTAAGGTGGGAATGAAAATATATACATATGAATTTATTTTTAAAATTCTATAAAAAATATAACTGATATTCATATGCATATATATATATATGTTAGGTATCCCTATTTTTGATATGACTGGTATTGCTATGTGTACCAGCTGTGCCAGTTAATATCGGAGAATAATTTGTAAATATTCTTTATAAAATCATAGGCAACACTTTAATTCTTTAGACATTATTATAGACATTGTATTGAAGGTTTGAAGGGAAACTTACATATTACGCTCAATTTAGCTGGAGGGGACGCCTGCCTGGCGCCACTGGTCACACTGGCTGCAATGCACACATAATCGCCGGCATCCTCACGACTCACGGAATCGATATGCAAATTGGAGCCGATTTGTGCGACACGCTTGTCATACACAATTTGTTGACCTGCAATGGCATTGAATGGGCATTGCAGTCTTAGCAAAAAAGTTGGCACTTGCACCTCTCACACCGCGCTCACTGCAGTCCACACTTACCATTGTGCAACCAGTCGTAATGGAAATCGCTGGAGGGTCCCGTCGCCTCGCAGCTAAAGTCAACGGCATCGTTCTCGATGATCGACTGACTCTGCGGCGGTTGAATGAATCGCGAAGAGCTTGCCAGGCTGGGTGCTATTAAAGAAGCAGAGAAGTGGAAGTTGATAATGAAAAATGGATTAGTGTTTGAGGGCATCGCATATTATTTATTGTGTATATCGCGAACAATTTAATATAATTAACAAAAATTGCATTTACCATAATTGCGTTTAATTAAAGTGGTTTAAGCAAATTAAATCCGCTTAAACGGCTTAAATTACAGTGTTTAAGCTAAATGCAATTTTGTTATGAGTTAAAAGCAACAGCCAAAAATTACATAGCATAAACACAGGCGGTGTTGCGTGTCGACAAAGCATCAACAACTACAACAACTAATTTTACACAAAATATGTGTTTAAAAACATGTGTAAAACTTGTAAGGACACTTAAAATGAACGAATTAACGGACATTTAATACCCTTTGGAGCATGTTTAATATATGGAAATTCCATTACAAATCCGCTATATAAATGGTAATAAAGCATAAAGACTCCCGTCTAGGGTATACAGCGAGATAATACACAAACACCAAGGGCATTTGTATGTTGCTGCATTGAGCCAACATAATTAAAAGCCAGAGCCATTAAAAAGATTGCTAAGGAAAAAATGCCTGCATAAAATAACTGAATATTTTAATGCAATCAGCCAGCCACGAATGCAATTTATGGCTCATAGAATTTATGTTTGGCTTAGTGTGAACATAATGAAAAAAAACATGATCAAAAGAGAATTATAATTATATTGGTATAAGCTTATTTGAGCAAAAATATGCGAATGTAACATTCATAATATTTAATATATATTATATAATAACTCAAATACCCTATTCGAATCCTACTCCATTTTACTGTCACTGGGTGGAAGGACAAGAATCAGAATTGCAGGAGCAGAAGAAATGTTCGGGAAATTCATATATTTCCTCCGCTTTGCAGCTTCTTTAGAAATCATTGTAAGTGATATTGAGTATATAAATCCTAACTAACTTAGGAATATATAACATTAACTTTGCGACTCTTCGGATTGTCTAAAATTGTTTTATAACTTTTCTTTTAGCTCTTTGCGGTTAAAGTTAAAAGATTACCATTAAGGCAATTGTTATTAGGCGCCACCTTAACCAAGACCTTGCCAAAATCAGACGCACACACACCCACTCACACACACACACACACATATTTAGTGGTTTTACCTGCCAGCAGTGGGAGAATAAAGTAAAAGGCAAGTTGCCAAAGCAATTCAGCAGTGATTATTTTCAATTGTTGTACGAACCGTGTGCATTTCTCGCCTGTCGAGCGGCAAGAACAGCTACAAAACGGAGACCATTATATTTTGGCACTAATTGAAGCAATTTAGGAAAACACCTCGAAGAGACAGCAAAAGCAACAGCAACAACAACAGCTCCAACTGGGGGCGAGACAGGACACGGAATCAATAAGCAGCCAGCAACATCATTAAACTCATTTGGTTTGTTCGGATTGTTGTTGCTGTTGGCTTTTTTGGGCTAAGGCAACAACTGTAAATCATATGCCAGTCACACAGCCAGCGACGTGTTATGATACAACCACAAAGATGGAGCCACAAAGTCAACCACAAAGGCTGTCAGGCAGGCGCTTCAGTTGAGTTGAGTCTCCCTATCAGCCCCAGCCAGCCAGCCAAGCAGAATCGATTTAATTTGCTGCTGCTGCTGCTGTTGCTGTTGCTGTTGCTGTTGCTGTTGCTGCAACCAGTTTCCTTGACTGTTCGAGAAGTCAGTTACTGGGCGTCGATTAAAGAAATATGCGCCCCGGGTTCCGCTGCTTTCGATATACGGATTGGGCATCGTCTTGATTGCGCTGACGATGGCAAAAAGTCATGGATTCAAGAGAGAGGAAAGGAAAAAAGTGTTGATACGGCGGATGAAGAGCACAAAGCAGCGGGCAGTCCGACAGCCTTCCTGCTGCACTCAGGAAAATAAATACAGAGGATTTCAGAAGAATGGAACGAACAAAAGTTTCTAAAAACTTTTAATTCAGAAATTTGTTGGTAAACAGTAAAATTCAAAAGATATTTCTGCTATTGATTGTCGTTGAAGAATAATATATAATAATATATATATATATATATATATATATTTTTTTTTTAGTGTATCTTATCTGCCTGTCTATCTCTGACAATCTCAGTGTTTGTGTGTGTCTGATAATTAGTTCGTTTGTTTGCGCTACATTCGAGTGTCCGAATATCGAAATCAGCGAGTCAGCGACCAACTGCTGAGGCTGCCACAAATTGTGCGGCAGCATTTGTCGATTAAGCGCAATGAATGCGAAAATATCGTTGTAATAATCAGGAGAAGTCCAGCAGCGGTCCATTGGTGCCCCATGTGGCACAGTCAGCACTTGAACTAGCCCCTTGATGAGTGCTGCTGCTGCTGCCTATTATTGTTATTGGAGGCTGTTCGCTTCCCCCTTGGGTGGCGTTTTGATTTGCTAAAGAAGGAAACAACAACAGCAACAACAACAAAAAAGAAAAGAATAAACCAAATGGCAGAGAAAAAAGAAATGAAAAGAAAACTGAACTGTCACTCAAGAATTTCTGGCATCTTCACAGTCAACCTTTGGAAAACTGCAAGTCAACATGGGAAAGGCATTTAAACAGCCAAAACATTCGAATAGACAGGGACAACACAAGAATAATAAGAGAGACAGAGAGAGAGAGAGAGAGAGAGAGAGAGCGAGAGAGAGATAGAAAGAGAAAGAGATAGCAATCTGTGAATGGAAAGCTTGAAATGAATGTGCATGACAATTACCCGTCAAAAGTTTGATGTAGGGCTTACAACAAGGCAAAAAGGAACAACGAATCAAAGTTAACTGAAATGAAATACCATAATACAGACAGAGAGAGATTAAAAAAAAAGGGCTAAATAAAAGGATGTCCATTTGTTCAGCTTTCACTTTTTTCCTAACTGTTTCTTTGAAGAGCTACAGAGGTATTACAAATGGTTTAGTTAAGTGCACAAATATGTAGAGTAATCTTTGGCGACTGTTGAAACATTCTCGAACTTGGCCATAGATTCTTATTCTGTTAAAATCTATGGAAATTCATTTCTATTCAACGTTTTATCTCGAATATGTTCTTTACGCAATTCAGATACGATTGTTGTGGTGCTTTTAAAATAGCACTCTCGATTCGAGCATTTAAAGATGTGTCATGACTGTAATGACGTATTTTATGAGTCTATGATATCTCTTTCAAAATTATTATGCTCTAAGACCTTGACCTTCGTATCTTATAAGTTGGCCGCAATACAATGATGAGCCCGTTAATTCCAAAAAGGCATAACATATATCATAGTTAATAATAAAGAGATCAACGAGACTAAAAGCAATGAATATACAATTCTGTATTTTTCGCTCCAATCCTCAACTAAAAATATATTTCACTCACAACATCTGCTATATTAACATATAAAGGCAAACTTTTTACAGCCGCTGAGAATATTTCAGAATTGTGAAGCACATTCAACTAGAGTTGGCCCATCTAATCTGAACACAGCGAGAAACAATGCAACGTGTGAGGGACCCTAGAGGTTGGCAAATACACGTCTAATTCAAGCAATTATGAGTGCCTCAACATGAACTTTAAGTTTGCCATTATATTGCTCTGAAAAGGGGCACATTTTATGGGTTGCATATTCATGCGCATATATGAATATAGTTGCTGCCTCATGTCAGCTGCCTTCCTGAGTCCAGATCTCTCTTTTTTTATGTGTATATGTGTGTGTGTGTGGGTTGCCCTGGCATGGCATGTTGCATGCAGCATTTTGCATGCTTGAATAACAAATTATGAGTGCCACACAAAAGACTCACTACAAAAACAGAATGGATGGTAGAGAAAGGCAGAGAGAAAGAGAGAGAGAGAGACCGCCTTACTATTTGCCGTACAAATAATGGACGTTGAATGTTGCACAGATTTGAAATGGGCACCGTGCCACAGGCAACAACAGCGAGACTCCGCCGACTCCGACTCCAGCACTGATTCTGGTTCTGGTTCTGGGCTCCGGTTGCCTTTTGTCTGCGGCTGTTTGCCTTTGTGCTACTTAACAGTCAGCAGTTTTGCAGCGTGTCCTGTCAAACACAAAAGCACACACATATATACAGTCATATGCCTACACTGAGACGAAATTATGATCGACAATGAAATTCGCTCAGAACTCACTTATTTTTCTAACTGTAAGTAAGGAAGTAAAGATTATGGAAAAGCGAATTATATTTTTTTTCGAATTGTAGTGATTTTTTTTTTTATTATTTTAAAACGCAAACTCATTTATATTTCTGAGTGTATGCATATGTTGTTGTCTGTCTAGAATTTTGCATAATTGCGTGTGCCTCTGCGCTCGGCTGGCGACTCAGATTCCTTTTTGGAAATCTCAAAGCGTCAACTACATTTGATTAGCTGAATTTTCGGCGTCGCTTGTCTCACTTCAAGTGCCAATGAAGATCCTTTAGTGCTTGCCCTCCTGCCTGCCCGCCTGCCTGCCTGCCTGGCATATCCTGTAGCTGTATTTTGTGTGTGTGTGTGTTTGTGCCTGGCATTGTTTGCTTTCCTTTTTAGTTGTTATTTGCCTAACGACTTTATTTTGAACTTGGCCGCTCATAGTTTATCATAGCCTGCCAGGCAGCTACTGTCCACGTCATTTTTATCCCGGTGTGTTCTCTCTGTATAATCTTGGCCAACTCTCCTGCTGCTCTGCTGTTGTGCATTAGTTTTGCTAGCTCTGTGGTCTCGTTTACAATTGCAGCCCACCCGGCCTGCCTGTTAATTGACTCATTTTGCGCGCCGTTTGCTTTTCAAATTCAATTGCGCCGCTTCTTGGTTTAGTTTTTGCTGTAATTCGAGCTGAGTGCGGTTGGTTTCCCTTTTGTGAAGCCAAACCTTCCAATGTACATGAAATTTGCACAATGAGCACAACTACTTGGCTTGAGAATGAATGAAACAGAGTCGACTTATTACGCTAGGTGGCTTTGCATTGATGCCAGCTTAGTTTCGAGTAGTTCCCTCAAGGAAATGTATGACAGGTAGGCCAAAGGTTGTGTGTATGTATATTAAGTTGAGTTGCTTGTGAACCACTTACAAGAACAGTGCTGTGCATAGTAAGTAGCTGCGAAGCGTAAGTAGTTCTATAGATTTTTAATGGGTTCTTGGGAAATAGGGTGTGTACTTTATATTTTCGTTATAGAGTTTCCTTTTATCTGAATAGGATTCCAAAAAAAAAATATATATATATATATATATATATTTAAAGCCTTAATTTTGATGTATCAATAAAGCGGTCGTGTTGGGATTTGTTAGACAAGAAACCAAAAAGGTTTAGAATTATTTAATGACCATTATAATTGAATATATGATCTTTGAATCTATTTGGCAATAGACTACAAATTTGAAGCATATATTTAGTTATAATAATAATTTTAAATACATTGCTTATTGATTTTCATTTACCAGACTTAATTAAAATGAATCTGCCTTCTGGCCTTTGAATGACATTGTTTTCATTTTTTTCATCAGGTTCGATCGAGTTAACTATAATAGACTTATGTATAGTAAATATTGCGATGTATCACATAATGGATTATAATTACAAATTTCCGATTAATCGCTACCTTTGAATAAGTTCTGTTTATATTTTCAGGAGTGGTTTGTAGACACAGTTGAAAATACTTGAACTGAGTTTAAGCAAATGAGTTGAATTACGCACAAATTGAGCTTGAATATTTACTCAATAAACAGAGCCAGAGTCGATGAAAAGGACAACTCAAGCAGGACAACTCCAAATTCAACCCTTTTGAAATTGAATGTATATATTATTATGAGTTCCGTTCAAAATTAACTTACCCAATGTAGCGACGAAGGCGAGAGTGAGCAGCAACAACAACATATTCATATCCATAGCTGGTTATCCACAGTCGTTGTCGTGAAGTGGAGTAAAGTATCTCCGGATTCGGCAGTCGCCGGGCTTATGGGCCAATTAGCAAACTTTATGATAACCCACAACACACGACACTCACACGAACGAATCTGCTGCTGAGAAACTCTGTTGTTGATGATGAGATACTCGTACTTAAACTCGAAACTCCGTAAAGTGCATATATGTGTGTATCTGTGAATATAGTACTACTCGTAAGTGCAGCCACTCGAAAATGCACTCCACTCAACGCATTTGTAAATATTCAATATTTGGTTGCCAGTTGGACAACGACGACGACGGCGATGATTCCAAACTGTATGTGGATTTCTGACTGCTGGCTGCCTTTTTTTTAACACGCTTTTGCCTTTGTATCTCTGACAGAGAGCGGGAGAATGGAGCGAAGGTGGGTGGTGGGGGTGCGTTATGTGGTTTGGTATTTACTATAGACACTCAAATTAAATTGGTATTTACATAGTTGGAACGCATGAAATCCATTTATCACTGAAAAACACAACCGGCGACCAAAAGGCAGTAAAAGATACGCCAGACGAACGATTCCACGGCACTTGATGTTTTTTTTTTATAATTGTTGTTTTTGTTGCTTTGGTTGGTTTATGTTTTGTGGTTGCGTTTTTTATCAGTGCCTAGATTGACAAGCGACAAGCTGGCAAGATACTCGCTGCTGTCGTCAAATTGTAATGGCAGAGACACCGCCACCGACAAAGGTATCTAAATACATACACACGAACACACAGCCGCACACACACACACACACACACACACACGCACGCACACACACACAGAGAATGCAATGTCGAAGACGAAGATGGCTTGTTGTTGTTGCTGGAATAGTTGTTGTTGTAGTTGTTGTAGTTGTTGTTGTTGCTGCAGTTGGGGTGCAGTTCAATTACCCAGGCTTAATACCGAACCATCAACGTAAACGTAAACGAAGCGCACACAAGGCGAGCGCAACAAATCAACTTAATTTGTATCGCAAAGATACAAAATATATTCAATGCAGCAGCGCATCCTTGTCTTGCCTGCGAATCTCCAACTGCGAACCGGCTTTTATTTTGTAGTTTTACTCTTGATTTTGGTGGGTGCTTTATTTTTTTTTTTCTCGTTTATTTTTGCGTTCTGTCTTCTTATTGTTTTTGCAAGCGTGCGTGGGAAAGGGCGAGAGGGGGGTCGCGTAGCAGCCGGCTGTTATAGACAGATACGTAAGGGCAGCGTAGAAATACGATAAAATATCAAGAGAACCGCGTGCGTTCGACGTCTGTTTATTACTGAAGACACTCGGCAGTTGGAGTTGTTGTGAGGAACCGGCTTTTCATGTTGCCAAATACTGGGAATGCCTATCTGTGCTACGTCTCGTCTCTCGGTTTCTCTGTGTGCGTGTGTGTGCGACCAGTATTTTTGTTTATATGTAGACAGTGTTGCCGTGCGACTGTTTGCAAATACTGGGCGATGTAAATAGGGCGCGCTTCTTCGCAAGTTTTGAAATTAATGAAGTTTAAGGTGTTTCTTTTGATTGGAGGAACTAGCTGCTGAAACTAATTGCTATAATTCACATTTATTGACTAAAAAAAAAGCACATCATTTATGTTTGTATCTTTTGAAAATGGTAATTAAAACATAAGACTCTTAGTTAGCAACTATATCGTGAATTAGCAATTAGTAGACAGCTCAGCGGAATGCAACTGCCATCAAGTGATTCCTGTGGATTTATGCATAAATCAAAGTCAGCTTTCAAATCAGTGACAAGCAAATGTTTCGCTCTAATCGCTTGTGGACACACAGACAATGCCAAATGAAGTTATCAGCCAAGTCAATAATCAGCGCTTCCTCTCAACATCTTTCATTGCTTCTGCTTATGTTTCAAATCCCAACAATAATGCGCCTTAATGATTACACTTTAGTGGGGAGAGTTTATTGGGAGGCATTTTTCGGGTTTTCATAAGGGCTGCGGGAACTTGGCAAAGGAGGAAGCTTCCCGTCTAAGAACGCTGTTGACTACTCTATGCGTGGTCTGACCGATTAAATGTGCGTGTGTGTGTGTGTGTGTGTGTGTTTTTCATTTTATAGTTTTCCGCTTTTTTACGATGCTTTTCAACCCCCAAAATACAGAGCAAGAAAATGAACCCGAAAACAATTGCAACAGATCCTTTCGACGCGCCGCCTGCCAACCGACTGACACCCAAAAGTCATAAAATGCCGTTGCCATTTGTATATATGTACATATATATATAGTGTATATATAGAGGGGTGGCATACTCTGGTTATGAAAACCAAAAACGTTGGGCTCGTCGTCAATGCGCTTTTACATTTCGATGCCCGGCGACAGTTATTGATGTCATAAAGTTGGAGATTTATGTCTATTGGGTTTATACGATTTCATTGTTTGAGCGAACACGAAAACAGGGCGGAGACGATCTATCCGCCAAGCAGGCAAATTGTGAATTTAACAATTTATTAAGTGAAAAATTTATACGTGTTTCACAATGTGGGTTAGAAAATAAAAAATAAGATATATTACCAATATTTTATATAATTCATAAGCATTTTTTCTATAGCATATGAAAGCCAGATAATCTAAACATTTTCTGATTTTCAGATTAAAATACACATTTTCTTGGATTTGCACTTTTATTGAAAACTAGAAATGTAAATATTAATAAATGTCTCAGAAAAATGACAAAACTCAGTTCCTGCTAATAATTTATAATCCATATACAATTATTATTATTATTTTTATTATTATTATTATTATTTGTCTAAAAGTGAATACATAAGAGAAAATACTAACAATGTATATAGGATATATATAATTAGTTTTCTTCGTACCTTGGTTTCTATCTACCCATTTAATTGTCTATCTATAATCTTTAAGCGTCAATCCACGTACGTCTTCGATTTGGCTGTCTAACATTGCAGAGGAAACAACATTGTTCTTATCTGGAAGAACCTGGTCGGTCCACTGCCCACCAATTGGCTCGACGACAGTTTCCTCGCAATTGCCAATGTCTGCACTTAATCGCTTCATTTTCATTTCCATTTCCATTTGCCAGCCTACAACGCTGCCTCTGCTCAACTTCAACTTCAATCGCAATTGCCTATTTTTTTCTTAATCTTTTTTTTTTTTGCCTATATGCATTTTATGCATATTTTATGGTTTTTATGGTGAGCGCATAAACAAATGCATCCAAACAGCCACATCAAAGTAAACTACACATGCGCAAGCGAGTAGGACAGGTAGAGAAATGGGGCTGGGTGAAGAGAGAGAGAGAGAGAGATAGATAAAATGCAGCAAGTGCAATTAAACGACCTAACACACCGCCCAATGCTCCCTACACCCCTCCCCTTTATCCATTCCTTCGATTGCCTTTGATCTGCGGCGACGCTGGCGACGACATCGACATGCATTAAAACCCGTTGCTGCTCTGTCTCTGCCTCTGTTTTTGTTGTTGTTGTTGTTGTTGTTGGTGTTGTTGTTGGGGCCTCTGCTCTTCCGTATTTCCCTTTTTAATTCCCTCTCTTCTCTTCGTTCGTTGTTGTTTATAATGAGAGAGCTCTCGCAAAGGTTGTTCGGATGTGTTTATTTTGTTTAGTCTACGCAAAGGCCGCATTACTAAAATTTATTTTAATACCTTCAAATGTTTGATGTTTGCAGACAATGGCTATATAGTGTGTATATATATGCATCCATGTCTGTACTATATATATACAAAGTAAGTTGTCGAATTTCCTTGGCAGCGCTTCATAAAATTATACGAGGCGTTGAGTTAAGGTGAGCAGAATTAAGCATATATGTAAGTCTAGTTATACTCTAGCACGATAAATATTGTGCTCAGTCAAAATTGGAAGCATGAATAATACTTCCTAAGAACCCTATCTACTCTTTTGGCCTAATTATTTTATTATCTCTAAACGAAAACTAACTTCAGTTGAAAACTTTCTCTGAAATCCCTTTGAATTTTATTTTAATTCCACATAACAAAAGAAAATTTGTTCAATGATAAAAACTTATCGACTCTTCTGATTATATATTTTATCGGTTCTTCTGTAAGCTCTTTTTTAAATGATCCCAATCTCTATTTTCCACTACTTGTATAACAGACTTGCCATCAGATATTTATTCCTGGGGAATATACATAACAGTTTGGTTTTCTTACGGCATTTTCCATTTGCAACTTTATGGAATTTTCGGTGAGGAGAGGCGGGATGTGGTGGGTATATGGGTATGGCGGGGTATTGCGGGTATGGGCTTAGAGGTGGGGTTTGTCTTGTATTCGTCACTTGGCACATTTCATTGCTTTGCTTTGGCCCGCCTGCAGTCGACTCATAAAAAGTACATAAAAACAAAAAACTGTTGAGCAATGCCGCATCGTGTGCTTTATTATTCTGACGATAGAGAGGAGCGAGACGGGAGAGGGGGGGGGGGGGGGGTGGAATGGGGCAAGTGGGCAGCGAATAATGTAGGACCGTAAAATAAGTAAAAACGATGGAAGCGAAATTTAACGATAGCATATAAAACTCCAATCAAGAGGCATTCTCTGGTTGCACTATAAAATGGGGGCTCTATGAGAGCTATAAAATATTTATTCTACTAAAAAACTAACTGTACAATGGATATACAAATATATATATATATATATATACACAGAGAGACGCACACACATAAATATAAATATAAATATAAATATAAATATAAATGCTATATATATAAATATTTATAGGTAAATACAAATAGATGTAGGTAACAAATTGAATTAACATATACATTTTGAGAGAGGGGCGGACGAAGGCAGCCCTCGGGAGATCATTTGAATGTGGCAACTGGAGAGAGCAGGCACCGAGCATAGTTCTACTCCACACACTAAACAATATCATCGGCCACCTGGGACTCCTGCTCCAGTATCGTGCTCTCGCGCAACTTGCTCTTGAGATTCTTGCTGGAGTTGTTGGCCTCGGTGAGGCAGGGTTCGTGCTCAGCATGATCGTGGTGGTCTCCCTCGTGTCCATCGATTGCCGCCGCATGTGCGCCATCCTCCAGCTGCACCTTGCCCATGTGGCGACGATAACGATACCAGAGCTTGAGCCCCAACACCAGCACAAAGTACAGGAATGCCAAACAGATGATCACAATGATGATACGTGTCACAATTGAATTCGATGCGGATTTATTGCTACGCACAACGAGCAGCACCTCTTCCCGCTTCAGACCGGCACTGCTGCCAATGGTGCAGCCATAGTTGCCCTCATCCTCCGCCTTTACATTCCGTATTTCCAGTGTCCCATTCTCTAGCAGACGAAATCGAACCGGATCCGTATTGTTCTCGTTGAGATACGTCAAATCCTTGTCCCAACGGATTGTTGGCTTTGGTTCCCCCGTGGCCTGGCAGTGCATCACAGCGATGTCGTCTTCGCTGACCTCAATGGGTCCCACAGGTGGCACACTAAATTTGGGCGCCACAACCACATTGATGGCCACCGTGGCGCTTATCTGTCCCTGGCTATTGCTTGCCACACAGGTGTATTGGCCACGTTGCTCATTGCTCACCCCCCGAAAGATGAGGGTGCCATTGTGATCGCTCACATTCTGTGGCAGTGGCAGCTGCGTCTCCTGTGACACATATAAAATATATTATTTAGTATTTTTTTTAATTTAATTTTATTTTCTTTCAGTGCTCACCCGCATCCATTTGACCTGAGGCGTTGGTGTTCCTTGCGCCTTGCAATGCACTTTGCTTACGCTGCCCAGCTCCAGATTCTTGGACGTTGGCTGCGGCATAAACTTGAGCTGTTCTATGACCTCCAAGTTGCCGCTGGCCGAGCTAACCGGCGACTGGCCCTCGACAAGCAATTGGCATTGATAGACACCTGCATCGCTGGCCAAAACGCTGCCAAAGTGCAGCGAACCCGTCTCCTTGTTGAGCGCGATTCGCGCATCCTCGCGCACAATGGTCTCCAATTGGGGTTCGTGGTTGGTGCCAGTCACCTGTCCCAGTTCCCATTGACGCAGAGTTTTATTGTCTTTGCGCCAGCGCAGAATGACGCTGTTGCTCTGAAGATAAACATCAGGCAGCTGATAGACACAGGGCAGTTCCAACGAGCTCTGCTCTTTAATCGTTGTTAGTCCATTGGGGCCACGAGTGATGCTGACATCCGCCTGACTGCTGGCTGCTGCTGCTGGTTGAGAGTATTTGTTATTTGATGCAAATACTCCAAAACTGAACTCAACTCAGTGTTGAGTCATCAATATGATGGCCACTTACCACGCTTACCCCGCGCACAGCTAACCTCCCCACTGCCGAGGAGGATCAGCAGAGCAGAGCAGCTCAAAATGCTGCCGATTTTTATCTCTAATTTCATCATAAAGAATTCGTTTGTTCTCCTTTTTGTTTTTTGTTTTTTTTTTTTTTGGTTTTTTGCTTTCTGTTTTACCTAATAAAAACCGGCTCGATTCACTTATTTTTTCCTTTTTTTGTTTAGCGCAATTTTTGTAATTGTTTCTTTAGAAATGTTGTGCACAGCTCTACTCGGCTCAGCTTCAGTTCATTTCACTTAATGTGTATTTTTATGTTACGCACAGGCGTCACGCTTAATTATCCTGCTGCACACTCCGAATATGCCGTATGACGAAAAGATAGCACACATTGAGTCGCACAACAACCAAACGCGTTCGCATTCGAAATTGAACTGACGCCGCAGCGAGCTAATTTAAGGCTGGCAGGCGACACACGAGCCGGTCGACGCATGCGCACTCAGCTGCTCCCAGTATTTACCCATTATTTCGATAGTCGCATACTACTATGCGGCTCTGTGCAACACTGCGTTGCGTGCGCATCAAAAAAAAATATTTAATTAGTAGTAGAATGACAGTTCAAATATATTTCAGATTTTTATACGATTGTAGGAAATTGGTAAAATTGGGTGTAAAATACTTCGATCCCAATAAGTACATATATTCGATATAGCGTAGTGTAGATGAGCAGAACTCTGATAGTTTCCGAAATATAATTTGGATTATATCCGTTCTACTAGAAAAATAAAATTTGTTTTAAATTAAATATTTTTTACAAAATTA
This sequence comes from Drosophila setosimentum, assembly GCA_035043505.1. Lineage (NCBI taxonomy): Eukaryota > Metazoa > Arthropoda > Insecta > Diptera > Drosophilidae > Drosophila > Drosophila setosimentum. The sequence goes on along the minus strand of JAWNMY010000003.1, from coordinate 7,106,559 downwards.
TTAAAAGTTATGTCGACCATATGTCGAGCTTAAGAGAAAATTACTACTCACATTTGTAAAAGAAATCGTCTTCATAGTAACTTTTAAATATTTTTTTTTTCAAACGCTCATATCTCTGTTAATATGCGTCTAATCGTCTTTTTGGCGTTAATTTGGAATCATAGCAAAATAAATCAAAATTAGAATTTTTTCTTATAAGAAATATTTTTTTTTTCAAACGCTCATATTGTTTGATGCATAAAGCGTTTTTTATGCACACATGAAACTTCAGATCTGGGCGGTGTTTAAACTATTTAATAATTAGGAAGTTTATTTTATATTCGAACAGAAGCGCGCGTCTGTCTTGCTCGTATTACAAACTCGGACTCATCGATAGTGATAACTATCGATATTTTACACTAATGACAATATAGTGTTTACATCAGTGAATAAGGCTTAACAGAATTATGTAAAGTAGTGATAGGTTTACAAATTAACAGCTGATCATTCACATCAGTTATATTCAAATTAGTTTGACCAAACATCAACAAATAAATACAAATTCTAAAAAGTTGATTTCTTTTTCAAGTATTTATTCCTTGTGTAGTATGAATAATCTGCACAAGTAACTAGTTGAACCCCAACTTTTTTTGCGTTAACTTTGGAACAACTAACTAACCACAATGTATGTATATATATAACTCGGAAACCGGTTGATAAGACGGAATTTTGTCATTTGTACAGCGGCGGTCAAAACAATAGTATGTTTTGGGAAACATTGGATATTAATACTGAACATAAGTAAACATTGATAGATGTGAAGCTATAAAATTGTTAACAAACTAAAATAAATTGTTTAAATTTATCAAAAAATGAGCCAGCGAATGTAATAGTCGTAGAATAGTAGCGAAGCTCCCTTTGCTTTCCCTGGGGCTAAATAACATTTTTAAGACTTCATTTAATGAAGTAGCAGCACTATTATCATAACCGCAACTGTTTGTATGTATAATTAAACGGCGTACACGTGTCTATAACAATTGAGATAAAGTTACAGTCAAACTTCACTAACACGATCCACAAAAATCTATTAGCAAATACCCCAAACATCATTCATGTATTAAATACATATAATATTTATAAATCAAATATACAAAAACTAGAAACTAGATTAAATAACAGATAAAACTTTGTATAGATATATGCCAATCAATTTGGTTCAATATAAAGTTAGAGGTACACAAAAATTGAAACTAATATACATATAATTCAGTGAAGATAATTTTCCTTTTATATTTGATTTTCTTGAATATAATTATATATGTGTGTAGTAAATGCATCTGATTGACGACTATCTATAATGCCTGGCATTGCTGAAAGGGGATTTTACCCACAGGTAAGTAGACTTTATGGTATTCGTCGCGTTGATAACGCTCTGCGTATGAGTAATCACAAAAAAAGTTGCAGACCGACTCTCAAACAGCAAGAAACCCGAGGAAAGAGAACGAAAAACGAACAAATGAGTAAATTCCACGTTCCACGCTTGTAGTCTTATCGCCGGAAAGCAAAATATATAAAAGCTTTCAGTGTCTTTCAGAACGTTGAACTGGACGCAACGCTGTGCGGCTTACTTGAGAGACAAAGACAGAGAAAGCGAGAGCGAGAGCGAGAGCGAGAGAGAAAGAAAACGAGAGAGAGAAAAAGCGAAAACAATGGGCTGGTGGGGAAAAAAGAAATCCACCGATGAGGGGGGCTTCAGCACCGATCACCAGGCGCTGGCCCAGCAGGATCCACGCACCCGAGTCCAAACGACGAGCGCCGCAACGGAAACAACAAATACGGCTGTGCAGAATTCAACGATATTCGATAGCAATAAGAACACGGTCACTTATATGTCCACAAGTCAGACGGTGACGCATCGCCAGCAGGCGCGAGTTACTGAAATGATAACGCGTCGCACACCAAATCCGGCCGAACTGGAAGAGCTCATGGCGCAGTTGCATATGAATGGTGGCACTGCAACGGCAACAACAACAACATCGACAACATCGGCCTCAAAGCGTACGAATCCATCCAATCTGAATGGGGTCGCATTGCGTTCGACGACGTCATTTAAACCTAATGCGGCAGATGCGAGACGCTCCAACACCTTGGTCCGCATGGAGAAGACGACCGTGTCACAGAATGAGGGACGCACTTTTACACAGCATGTGGAGGCGAAGCGTGTGGAGCTTAGACCCACTCAGAAAACCAACTGGCCACCAAGAACAAACTCAACAACAACAACAACAACCACTATCTCTAAGCCATATGTATCGCCATTTGCACTGAAGCCAGTCGATGCCAGCTATGTGTCGCCCTATGCCAATAAGACGAGCAGCACTACCACCAGCTCTGCGTTTGGTAAACCCACTGTGAGCAGCTCAAGCCTCAGTAAACCCACTGTGAGCAGCTCAAGCCTCAGTAAACCCACTGTGAGCAGCACTTTCACAAGTAAACCAACTGTGAGCAGACCAACGCTTTCGACACCCAAGGTAACTGTGTCTCAACCCTTTATCAGCCTGAATCCCAGGAGTAATGGAGCGGTGCCCAAGTTACGCTCGTCAAGTATTGCTAGCTCCCATGATGCACGTGGCGAACTGAAGCCCACGCTGCCAGCTAACAAACCGCCAACCCAAGTTCTGGCAGCAACCAGGAAAAAGCTAAAGCCAGCCGACGTGATCATTTTTAATCAGGAAAACTTTGACAATAACGCTGAATATCGTGAGGGCAGTGCCGAGGATGTAAAATCCTTGGGTGACACCTTCCGGAAACTTAAATGCAATTTGGAAGTCATTAAGAATGCAACAGTTAAGGAAGTCAACAACAAAGTGCGCAAATGTAAGTCATCTGCAAAACGAATCGAAACGAATTTAGGTATCGGTAATAGTTCTGATGAAGATTATAGATTATAATTATAATAATATTGGTGCGAGTTATTGTTTGTTCAAAAATATTGAATTTCGATTAAGATTCCAGTTCAGATTAATTTGAATTTCAATCGGTTAATGATTTCATCTAACATCTCACTGATATTTCTCAACTAACAATTCGCAGTGGAGCAGAAAAACTTTGATGATCGCTCCGCACTGGTCCTAGTCATACTGAGTCATGGAAACCGCAATGATACAATTGCCGCCAAGGATGGTGATTACAATCTGAATGACGATATCATTTTTCCCCTGCTGCGCAATCGAACATTGCATGACAAACCGAAAATACTCTTTGTGCAGGCCTGCAAGGGTGCTCAGGAGACAGGAAGGTTCAAGACTGATGCAATTCAGGTAATATCATTATATTTTTTTAAATTATGATTCGATTAAAAGTAACATAAACATCAACATCAACAACAACACTTTCCAACAGCCTCAAGGAGCACCCAAGAATATACTAAAGTGCTACAGCAGCTTCGAGGGTTTTGTCTCCTATCGCCATAATAGCGGCACTCCCTTCATTCAAATACTGTGCGAGACCCTTAACAAAAACCCAAATGTGGACATTGAAACCCTTATGCGAGATGTGAGAAATCTGGTCCAGATATACACCAAGTAAGTCTTCTGCGAAGCATTTACATTACTCAACTGAACAAGTGGTTCATCGTTCTTCTTCTTTTATAGGGATAGCCAAGTACCGTCTGTCACCAGTACAATGTCCACTAAATACGTGTTTGGAGATTACGCTTAAGCATGCTGCCGTTTAGAATATATATATATATATATATGTTAGGAGTGTGTCATTCCCTTGTGAGATACCCAACTAACCCATTATTATATTTAAACGTTGAAGTGATAAGTGACCCAACGATACAAAGCCTCGTCCTGTTAAGATCGCGGGTTGTTAGACAAATGACATTTCACTACAACTTATTAAGAGAAAACACTCAATGGAGTTTATTGAAGTCGAGCACAAAAAGGCAATTATCTTATCATATGTCTAAGTCAGCTTGAAGACTTTGTTTAGTAGACGACAGTCAAAGTCTTAGATCATCAGCATACATCAGCATCCCAGAGATACACTTATAACAGATGGCACCGTGAATGCCAAAAGCCAAGATGACTTTCCTGTAGTTCTCCGGAAACAACTTGAACCGACTAAAGGAAACTATATGTTTTTAAGAGAAGCAAATGAGACTGCAAGCAAATTGAAACATTCTGAGATCCAGAGAGCACAGATGAGGACGCAAATCGTTATTCATAAATATAAATGATAAATAGATAAAAACGAGACATAGATTTAACTGGCAGCCAACATGAACTATCACAGCAACATTAGAAATTCAGCATATTTACCATTTATTTTTACAATAGTTAATGATATTCATAATCTTAACTGTTTTTACACATACATAATAGTAAAATAGATGAAGTATTAGAGTATCCTGAATGTTTTTCTCAGTTACATTTTCGTCGAGTAGTCAGTTTTTATTTAACAATATTTATTAATTTTTGCTGCAAATTTGAAATAATGAAAGCTTTGTGCTTGTGATAATGCTTAATAATATAATAGAGACAACTTTTTTTAAGATAAGTCAAAGATAATATTAACAAGGAAACATTCGATTTCAAAGTATTGAGTCATTGAGCGTCATTGATAAGACTTCAGTGGAAACGTCATTTTTTACATAGCTGTGGTAAAAATAAAAGTATGTTGCCTTGTAAGCCTTGAATGACTCCTTTCGGAAACTTAAATGCAATGTGAAAATCATAACGGATGCAACGGTAAAGGAAGTCAATAACAAAGAACAAATCTAAGTCTTTCGACTTGGTATAATTATAATACAAATGACGAAACGAAACGAAACAAATTTTGGAACCGAGCTACGAGAGTTATGTCTCCTATTGCTTTAATAGCGGCACTCCCTTCATTCAAACGCTGTGCGAGGCCCTGAACGAAAAATCAAATGTGGACATTGAGACCCTTATGCGGTATGTGAGAAATTTGGTCAATAAATCCCCCAGTCAACTGAACAATTGGTTAATCGTTCTTCTTTCTTTATAGGGGTAGTACCAAGTACCGTCTATCACCAGTAAACTGTACACTAAACACATTTATCAGGCTGACATTAAGTACATATGTATGGAATGGATCCTTGCTTTGGGAGATTCTCAACTAAGCGTTAACTCATTGGGAAAAAAGAAAAAAGAAGGCAACATTTGACGATGACAGCCACATTAGAATTAGACGCAATGCCAACTTAATGTATCCATTTATTTATTATAAAATTAATGATATTTGATCTGTTTTCACATGAGACGTACGCAAATGCGAAAATAAATGAAATATCACAGATTCTACGTTAAGCTTAAATCGATAATCAATAAGTTGTCTCGTCATCTCGAGAGTTAATTTGACGATAATACGAATACACAACGAGCCACGTATAAGAGCTCCAGCCTGAAAGACAGAAAGTTGAATGAGAAGCTCAATTTTGAACTTAGTTAGAATAGTTAGTTTTGAGAACTTACAAACGACAATGACTCCCAAGATAATCACATATAAGCTAGATGGCTTATAGTCTATGCAAGACATAATTATTACACCGATATCGATGCTGGTGTTGACAAAACATGTGATTAAATAGAATAACAGGAGTACCGTCGATTGCTGAAAGGAAACAATAAGAAAGAAAGCAGATTGGATAAAACTCAGTTCAGCCCAAATCATTTGTGGTTGGTTGTTGCACTTACAAAGAATGCCCCGACCAGCAGCATGACACATCCGATGCAGTGGCAAATTGACACTGCCCGTTCAGTTCGTGCGAATTGATCTGTTAAAAAGAGCAAAAATATCAAACTAATAATCAAGATGAATACACTTCTATTTTTATAAATTGACAATAATGATATTTTACCAGGAGCAAACGCGACAATACAAATATTAAAAATCATATCGATGACGGCAATAACAAAACAACCACGACGCAAACTAAAATAAAAGCAACAATTTTTCACACGGACCATTTTTAATTCCAGGTTTTTTCTATGACTTTAAATTTTCTATATTGAATATAATTGTGTATAAATATATATATATAGATATATATATATTTAGGTATATATTTGTCATGATGGTTAAGGCAAAGTAGTTGACATACAGATTAGAATTTGAAATGTTGCAAACGATCCTCTTCAGATAAATAGATCGCCTCCCAGGGCTGCATAAAACGAATAAACGACCAGCCAATAATACAGACCAATAACTGTAAATCATATATATATAATATACAATATAAATATACATATATTTTCATAAAAATCTTTTGCAACTTACAAAACATAACCACATAGATCAATATAACTGGAATCCAGATCAGCAGTATTATATCTGCTATGAGCAATATAATCATTGCCAGCACCTTGACACATGTGACTATTATATAGGGCAGCATCCAGCCCGGTCGTAGCTGCAAGATATTAACTTTAAATAACACTGCTTAGATTGCACTAAGTTGATATTGAACACTTGCCTTCAGAGCGCCGTACAATAGCAATATGGCGCTTACCAGATGCACCAGCATAAATACACAGAACAGCTTGTGGCCCAGATCGGGTATGCCTAACAAATATATATGTATATATATTAGGTTAAGGCATTTGGAGATCAGCAATCACCGACTCACCCGACTCGCCAAATATCGCTATGAAAATACCGAATAGTAAGTCCATCAATATATCGCTGCCGGCTACAATATAAGTGCCAAGGCGCAAATCGATGCAGAAGCAACAATATTGCAAATAGATCATCTTGCAGCTGCCACAAAAGTTTATGCAAATAATTGCAAATTTTAAATTGGTGTTGTATTGAATATATAAGACACACTATATATATCTATGTTTATAAATTGTGTATATAATTTATGTTAAACTTATTAAAGATTGACAACCAATATCGAGTAGATCAACTTTTTGACAGAACAAAAAGTGTTGAGACGATGTGTGATTAAAATTTTTATACTAAACTATATATATATATATGGATATACATATATACAAAAATCATTATTTTTATTTTTGAGGATTTTTGCGAGGTGTTGTAAATAACTCAAAATTCTGTAACTGTGTTAACCGAATTTGACTTGTTAACAAGATATTTCTGTCCTCATCTGAATCCTAGCTATAGTTAATCAACGGACATCAAAATGTAAATAATTAAAAGATAACAAGAAAACTTGACTATTTTATATAGAAATCGATTGCTTTTTTCTTGCAACCTATTTGATATCGTAGTCCAAAGATGAAGAAAAAGTTGCATTTAGCAAATTTGGTCCGGTTCCCTTTGCTAGAAGAACTCGTCTTTCGACCGATTCTTCCTATGGCAGCTAAAGATATAGCTTTAAAGCTGAGGGATTAGTTTGCATGGAATGGCTATATCGACTCAACTAGTTGTAGTGCTGTGTGGAATCGGAGACGTCTTCTTCACGATAAAAATTATACTATTCTCTGGAAGGATATAGAAAAAAATCGTTAACTGAAAGAAAAACAAATTACTGAAAAAAAATACATTATTTTGTAAATACGATAATAATTTGTGGCTAAATCAGATCTTAATGTGGCAGCCTGTATTAAATTTAGCATACTTCAGCGTAGGCCTCAAAAGTTAAATAAAAAAAATATCATATTGTAATTTCGCTGAAAATCGGTTGCAATGACCGTCCATGGCCTAGCAGCGGTATTTTCGACCATTACCCACCCAACAACCGATGTTATATCATAAATAACAAGCATATAAAAACACGTAACACAGTCGACTTGATATTTATTTATATACATATATATATATATATTTTTTTTTTTTGGCAAATAGCAGCAGATTGAAAAAAGGCCGGGAAGTCCAGAAAAGGCACAGAACGTGCCCGGCCCAACAAATCGAGTGGTTAACGGGGTGGGGCAGTGTCACTTAGTGGGTTGCACTGTTTTGTGTGTTTGCAATTTCGTTTTCAATATCGAAAACGTTTCGATTCGAAAATCATTTTGTATGCAAAGCGGCAAGCGATGACACTGATGACGCCTCCGTAACGGATTGGGAAGCAATCAGAAATATTATGCAAAGAGTTCGCTTCGCTGCAAAATAAAATGCGGGTTACACAAACAAACAAAACGGGCAAGCAAACAAACAATCACGACACGATCCATCAAAATCACACCACACATATAATGTCTATATATACATATATATAATGCAGCGATGACCTGAGACAATCGAGTCATTCGACAGCGAGCCATCGAGCGGAACAGATACAGATACAGATACAGATTCAGTAACAGATACAGATACAATGAAATTACAAGTGGCGCTGTTACTCGTCCTGGTGGGCATTGTGTGGGCACGTCCGGAGCCACCAAGGACACGCTATGGCGCACCACCGCCGTCGGCACCACAAAAGGACTACGGACCACCGCCACAACAGCCATTGCCATCTTATGGCCCACCAGCTGCATTTTACGGTCCACCCAAAACCGAGGCGATTGTCACCAAGAACGTTTATGTGCATGTGCCGCCCGAGGAGCCGGAATACTATCCAGCCTCATCGCCCATACAGACAACGGTGCCAAAGAAGCACTATAAGATCATATTCATTAAGGCACCAAATCCACCGACACCAGTGCGTCAGGTGTTGCCACCACCGGTGCAGGATGAGCACAAGACTTTGGTCTATGTGCTGGTAAAGAAGCCCGAGGAGCAGTTGCCCGTCATTCTGCCATCGCCAGAGCCGACGGAGCCCAGCAAGCCGGAGGTCTATTTCATCAAGTACAAACAGCAACAGAAGCCAGCACCACAATATGGACCGCCTGCACCACAATACGGGCCACCAGCTGCGGCGCCTGCCGATGAGTATGGTGCACCGCCAGCACCACGCACCCTCGACGAGCAGTTCTAGTGATAAACAAAAAAAAAATTACTCAAAACAAGACATGTGTAAATATTATTTATGTTGTAGTCGAGTTTCTTGTAATTAAACAAATCCATCTTAAAGATACGTTGTTTTTATTGAGCGAATAACATAAATTTCAATTAAATATAACTGATAATAAGTAAAACTGTTTAAGATCTGTCAGTTGGCACTTGGAAAGTTATTGTTATATTTTCTTATATGTTCTTATGGATCAGCTCTATAAAGTATCGTAAAACGAATAGACAACCAGTGTGAAGTATAAACTGAACACTAGAGGAAGACATTTATAAAGTAACTCTCCACAGATATTACAATATATATATATATATATATATATATATATATATAATCGATTTGCCTACCCGCTTGCAGCACATCGAACAATAGGAAATCATAAAAGGAATCCACCAGGATGACAAAGGCGCATTCCCATGTCAAGATGATGATGTGTATGAGGGCGGCAACCATATAGGGTATCAGTAAAAGGCGTATACCCTGCAATTGAAATGTAAAGTGATTATGCAATATCAAAAAGGGTATAAAGCAAGATGAATCGTAATTGGAACCGTTTTAATTTTAGCATCGATATCGGAATCAGAATCTCTTCAAAACTTATATTATTTGTTCCGAAATTACCATATCGGCGGAGATTTAGCCATTTGTAATCGCAAGAAATAACATAGAACGAAGTATGACGTAAAAATCAAGAAATCATTATGTAACCGATAGGTATTATCTAACCATATAGATTTTGGTAATACTCACCAGCAGTGCACCAATTAAGAGTACAATACAGCTGATGAGATAGAGTCCGCTTATTATTATTGTTGCATAGCCCAGTAGAGAATCGCCTGTGAATGAACAGATATGAATATATCGATAAATAGAGCCACTGCAAATTGCATCCAATCCACTACATACGATCCACAATAAAATGATCCAAACTACGTATGATCACATCGACTATGGCAATAATAATACAGCCGCATTTCAATTCGATGCAACAGCAACAATTGTCGGTATAAATCATGATGAAATCGGGCTATATATTTTCGCTTGTATTATGTTTACAATAAATTTGCTACGAAAATCGTAGGCTTGATTGATATTACAAAACTGATATTGATATAATATGAGAGTTTTCTGAGCGAGCACGTTCAACACAGTCTTCTTCTCATTGACCCTGACTTACATATATCTAACAATTATGTTCATTGCGCTGTCTGCTTTTTATATATTTTATTCCAATCACGTTTCTTGTTCAAATTCCATCGTTTGCATATTTAAGTCATTATTTTTTATTTTTTGCTTACGAAATTTTGGGCTGCACAGCAAATAAATCTTATAATATTTGCTATCAGATATTATTCAATAACATTCAATTGTTTGACCAAAGTAGGAATCTTTATTTTAAGTATCCATTTTGCAAACTATCCCTTCAGCGAAAGGTTAAAAACCTTAATCGTAATCAGGCAAGATAAGAGTGAAATCGACAAAGCGCGATAAGATAAGATAAATACGAGTTGGGCTCGTGAGTGAAATTTTATGAATGAATCAAAAAACCATAAATAAAGATTGCAAATTGGTCCGATTTCGATAAGATTAAAAATCAATCATCAAATTGTAATTGTTGTTTATTTTTGATAAATCATTGGTTTTTGGGTAAATGTCTCACAACAACTATTATACAACTAGATTAATGTGTAATTTCCGTAGTATGCTCCCAGAGAATTTGCTGTTCGAATTATATTTGATAAATTGGGGTTTTCTTTTCGAGTCGCAATTCGAACAAAATCAACTGGAATGTGTTTTCTGATATTTGATCATCATCGTGTAAACCTACAGCTAATTTCATATTTTTGTTTTGGGCATACAAATACAGATACACTTATATTTTGAATACACACGTTATTTTTTTGTATTATACAAAGTTATGTAAGGATATATATATATTTATTTTCATTTAATTTTAAGTTTTTCTTTTGGTGTTCATGTCTTTTTAACTCAGTTCTTTGCGCAACTTTCAGTGCTTATCATGATTTTGGTTTAGTTTTTTTTTTATCTTTTCTTTTTTTTCGGGTGAATAACATTATTTAATACAGAATTGTTGCATTATTATTGCATAGGACAAGCGAGATGATTTAGTATAATGCGAGCAACTTAGGATTCCACTCACTGAGTGACTGAGAGTTGAGTGTGTGTAAAGTAAATAATGTGACTTGAATAAAAGTTAGAGTATATGTTTGTAAGTAGTTAAAGAGTATCAACGTTATCGGTGAGGCATTCGAACTCAGGTTGTTTTTCTTTTCATTTTCATTTTTGTTTGTTTTTTTGTTTTTTTTTGTTTTGTTTTTGTTTCGTTTGTACTGCTATTGAAAAACATGTTTTGGTCTAACTGCTAAACTGCTACTAAACACGAACAACAAATATAATTTTTTCTTTTCTTGTAGTTTGTTTTTTTGCTTTGTTTTTTTTGTTTTGTATTTTCTGTTAACTGTTCAGCAACAAACTGAACCGAGAGAAGCTGCATCAGTGTCCAACATTTAGGCCTCTTCCTCGTCCTCGTCGCGCTGCACGAACAGTCGATGATTCCTGGCCTCGAGTATGGTCCACACAACTAGCGGTGCACAGCCCAACACCATGCAGGAGCCCATGCAGTAGAAACAGATCTCATAGTCACCGGACAGATCCCTGAGCAGGCCAGCCAGCGGTGGCACCGATATCGCCCCAATACTCTGAAACATTCGCACCAGGCCATAGCTGGAACTAATCCGATCCGTGCCAAAGACATCCGCCAGCAACACAGGCATCAGGACATACCAGCTGCCCAGGCATAAGCCGTAGACAGCAGCAGAGAGCCCAACCAGGATGAGGGTCTTAGCAAAGGGTATTGTCAGCACCGCAAGACCAGCGCCCAAAATGCTGTGACAGCAGAAGAAAATTCATAAATTAAATAGTGTTCAATATATTACACATCTTCTGTGGATTTGTTAGTTATTCGATTTATCTAGAGTATACATTCTTACTAACCATAACGTATAGGTCTTTTTGCGATCGAACAGATGCAGATCCGATAACCAGCCCAATCCTAGGCGACCACACAAGTCCAGTACGGCGCTGATGGCAACCAAATAGCCAGCCTCGCTTTTATTGTAACCTGCAAGAAAGAATTTGACTCTCTGAGAAGTTACAATTTCTTAAAGTCATATTTACATAACAATTTATCTATTTGTATTTCTGTGTGACTGTAAATTATTGATGATTCAATTAGAGAACAATTAAGAAGCATAAAAAGCTCTAGATTGAAAATGGCTTCAGTTAGAGTAACTTGGCAACTTAAATACCCGATATTTGTATATATTATGTATGCCAGATATAAATATACATTTTGGAATTAGCTGCTGGAAATATATTTATAAACTCCCAGTTTTATAATGACAATTACGAATTACGTATATTCAATGTGTGCTTTTGATAAGGCTGCTCAAGGTAGAGATTAGATAAAAATGTTTGCTTGACCTTCAAGCAATGCTCACCGATGGATATAACATGCGCAGGTAGATAGTAGAGCATATAGGGACAGCCGACGGACATGAGTGTGACGGAGAGGCACATCAGTATGAAGCTGGGCTCCTGCAGCAGACTCAGATCAATATACATTTCAATGCGGGCACAACAGGTGCGCTTCAACTCCCGCTCATCATCATCCTCATCATCGGCGGCATCATTGTCATCGTCGTCGTTGTCATCATCGTAGGCCGCAGTGGATTCCAATAGCTGTGAGTCGAGAATGCTGCCATCCGATTGCTGGTGCTGTTTGAGCTCGCTGAGATTGCTGACGGGTGTGGGTATCTCCATGCTTTTGCTGAGACCACGACTCACAACGGTGGGCGGCGACAGTGGCTTCTCCAGATGTGCTTGAATCTTGCTAATCGTCTCGTCATTGGCAAATACATTGCGACGCCGTCGACTGCCCCGATTCGAATCGGTGCCCGAGTGCTTCCGATAGACCCACGTCGAGTCTGTGCTCAGATCCTCAACGGAGTGCATCAGACCCGAACTGCGCACCTTTTTCATTGGCTTTATAAACGTGGTCTCACCAATGATGTCCTTGATCTCATCATCGCTCTCCTGCGCAGATTTATCTTGTGCTGCAAAATCAATAAATATTTACATATATATCGAATCGATGGCACTACCAGCTCACCTGGCTGCTTGCTGGAGTAGTAGTTCAAATGATTTTTGGACTCCTCGAGAAACAAATGCTCAATGAATTTGTCATTTAGCTCATTGGCACCCAGCTCACATAAGTCCAAGTAGGTGGATGTGGTCAGCATGCCCGTTGTGCTGGGATTGATGTCATCACTGAGGGGTTTACTAGCCGCATCCAGGGTCTGTGCCTGTTCCGCTGAATAGGCGCTGATGGGTCGATAGAGTGTCGCCGAGACGCACACGTGCAACATACACGCGCCCAGTATAAGTAAGGTGCCATGGAAGCCACAATTCTCAGCCAGATGCTTAATGAGTATGGGCAGCACAAAGCTACCCGCTGCAGTGCCCGAGACACAGATCCCATTCGCCAAAGCGCGATGCTTGTCAAAGTATTGTGAAACAATGACAATGCCAGGCGTGGTCGAGAGACCGCCCCCAATGCCTATAAGGAAGAGGAAACCTTATTAAATAGTTGTCAATTACCAAATAATTACTCAGCAATTACTAATTAAATACTCATGAATCGAATTGAATAATATTATTAGTTGAGTAATTATCAAATAAATTAATTAAATTAATAAATTATTAATAAATTATTGAGTAATTAATAATAATTACACACTTTTATGGTAAGAAAAACTGATACTCAAATGGAACTTATCCCACTCACCGGTTAGTATGCCAAATGTGAAGAGCAAGTGGAGCAGATTGGTGGCAAAGTAGCTGAGTATCATGCCCAGAGAACAAAAGATGCCGCCCACAAAAACCACGGAGCGACAGGAGAAGCGCTGGCAGAGAGCGCTTGAGAGTGGTGCCAGCACCAGACACAGTGCCGACAATATGGCCGGTATCCAGGAGGCCACCGTTGCCGTCGAACTGGGAAATGTCTCCATAATCTCCACATAGAGTACACCGTATGACTTGACCAGTCCGGCGACCCAGAACTGCACAGAGAACGCACCAAATACAATGAACCAACCATAGCCGCCATCCGGAGGCTCCGAAGCACCACCACCACTGCTCTCCGTCGTGCTGGTGGATGAGTCGCGATCCTTGGCCAGCTGCTGTTTGCTGCGACGCGGTGCAGCACGCTCCAGTTCCTTGGCACGTTTCAAGCACTTGCTGCGCGCCGTACCCGATGACGACAATTGTTGCTGATGCTGTTTGCGCAACTCATGCGATTTGGCTATCAACGGCCGGGCCGTAATGCTCGAAATGGTCAACAGGTTCTCATTGTCATCCTCCTCCAGTTCGGATATCTGATGCTCGAGCAGGCTGGCGTGCAAGGTGCGCGGACAGCATGGTGCATCCAGGCTGAGTGTGGCGGGTCGCAGTGCTGGTGAGGCACTGGGCGAGGGGGAGGATACACACATTGCTTCCATTTGCTTGACATCCAGCTGGGCCAGCAGCGGGGCCGCTGGTGGTGCCGACACCACCGAGAATAGCGAACCACTTGCGGGCTGGCAACGGGCAACATGGGCATTGTGTACGCCACCGGGTGTACCGTTGAGAACGAGCCCTCCCGACTCGTACTGGACTCCACCAGCTGGGTCCGGTTCACTCGCGCAGTAAACCGATCCCCGTGAACCCTGCGAAAATAAATGGCATCAACAATTTAATGCATATAAATCAAAAATGCAAGCAAACCCGCTGACAACTTAAGGAAGCAACAACTTAAGCTTAATTTGTTTGCCATAACTAATGACTGACTGACACGCGATAATAACTTCAGGCTAAAACTATTGGCAATAGGGTTAAGCGAGACGATATCGCCAACGGCTCTTTTTTTCTTAATTTATTTATATATGTTCAACTTTAATTGAGTTAACTTCAAACATTCTTTTAGACTTCTTGCGTTCGTCCTTAATCATGTCACATACATAATTTATGTACAAAATTAATTAATTGTTATTTATTTATCATTAATTGCAGTCATAAGCCAATTATTGAGTAAATGAGCCTGATTAAAATGACACATCTACGCACACAAACTTAATAACTCGTCTATTGTCTATTGTAATTACCATAGTAATTGAAAATATTATAATCCATATTTGATAATTCTTTTTAAGTTATGAGTTATTATTAATTGTGCTTGCAGCAAGTAATTACAATAAAATTGATTACTTAATAAATATTGCCGGTTAAGACATAATTCCCGCTCTAACTGCTGAATAATTGTGCCTTCGCCAAGTTGTTTCTTCGGTTATTAATAATTAATTATTACTAAAAGAACAAGAAAATTGAAGTAGTTTGTTCAAAATAAACAACAAACCAACTAATTATTTATGGAGTTGAAGGTAGTTTTTTACATGCAATGGCGGAGCACTTAAATGTATGCCATTCATTAGCCCTTAATTGGCTTCAACCCTTGGCAGACATTGCATCAAAGGCCCAGCCAAATAACCCACACACCTTTTCACTCCATACCCTAACCCAAATCAGTTGACTGATTCAACGGATTTGCCACATGTTTTTGATATAATTATTATTGCAACTAGTACAAATTATTTGCTCTTGCTACTTTTTCTTCTTGTTTCTGCTTGCTTAAAAGTTTGTTTTGTTAAATCGATGCAATCGGATTCGTGTCGTTGTTGTTATTGTTGTTGCTGTTGTTGTTGTTGTTGTTGTTAGTCTGTCCCGCCCCACATAGACGATTTGCCCTCTTTCAACCTCGTCATCTGCATGCTGTGTGTGAGTTGTTGGCATGACGTCTGGTTATTTTCCATTTTCTGCTTCCACTGGTTGCTGCTGCTTGCCAGCCTTTTCAGGGTCAAGTACAAGGCTGGGGTAGAAAAACTTTACAGTTGTGTGGGAGTCAAGGGTTGATTTCTGATAAGAACCTTACTAAGCCAAAACAAATTGCTGCGATAAAGTAACAAAATGAGCCCCACAAGTAATTTGCTTACATGCAATTTTCATTTAAATTGTACTTGAGAGCAAGAAATATACACAGATACATAATGTATGTCTACATGTTAAAAAATTCCTACAAATTAGCAGCACTTTTAACCTTTCTAAACTGGTTTTATGATGCTTATGCAAAAAGCAATTATTGCATATAAAGATTAAAAGCTTTAAAGACTTGCATGTTAAAAATAAAATGACACTTTTTTTATCAGCTGTTTACTCAATTGTTGTTGCAAATATTTTAATAAGTCCATTGTCAACTCAACAATAAAAGAGACTTAAATTTAGTTCTTTGATTATTGCTCAGCTATGCCAAATGTTTTGTATATTTTTAGATTTTTAGATTGTTGCTCTGTGCGGCAAACAAGTTTGTCAATAAATCAATATTATTAGATTTCTAACGTTAGCCGCTCATTCACTTCAAATTCAAATTCACATTTAGCGCCGGATCATAACATGTGACTCCGTGGCGCAACGGTAGCGCGTCTGACTCCAGATCAGAAGGTTGCGTGTTCAAATCACGTCGGGGTCAATTGCGAGATTACTTTTTTTCTCTGTTTTTCTATTTTATTTGGAATATTTGTATTAAGATGGCATAAGTTTGGGTATTTTCCTGTAGCTAGCTGATAAGAAGTTGAATTATTATTTTTATAAATTAAATTAAATAAAGTATATATACAACTAGAGGCAGATTCTTTGGAGTCTAAATTACTTAGGCGCTCTTGTCAGGATCGTAAACAAATTATGAACACCCCAAACATTGCAAATATCTCCGTAAAGTCACTAAATTTGCGGAGAATTAAAAGGTATTTCTCAACAACCGAGAAAAAATATTCTCGCAGAATACTATATCGAATACAGTTTCCAATTCATTGCCCAAGTGTCGCAGTCTTTATCTGATCTTTCACAGTTCCAACTAACTAACAAATTTGTATTCAAGTTTAATAATTATAGCAAGTGCAGCTTTGAGAACCATATACTGGTTTTTTGAAGTGAAAGTATTAAGTTTCATTTTTAATATAATTTTCAGTTTTATTCTCAAAGTTTTAAATACAATTTGTAATACCACGCAATGCATCTTAAGTTGAAAGCTTCAACAAGTAAAACTTTAAGAAATAGTCTCAAGTTCAGGGTTTCACTTAAGTTGGACTATATAAAACGAATTTGCATATTGCAGAAACTAAACATAAAATGCATTAAACTAAAACTATTGTCACCTAATAAAAAAAATAATCGTTGATTAGCTGCTAGTTTGAAAAGAGCCCAAAGAGCATAAAATTCTATGCAATAAACTAAAAGGTTGACACTTAAGCACATTTAATAAACAATTCCTCAGCTCTGCAAATGCAGTTAAGAGCATTATTTCACTTTTACTAACAACTTGCCACGTAAGCCGTAAAATGTTTTTTTTTTTTTGTTGTTGTTGTCCTGCTATTAACTGATGCCGCCTGCAAGTCGCTTGATTCGCATTTTCATTGCTGGTATCAGGTGACTCATGCATGCATTGCCAGACGTGCCACTAATGGTTGCATGCCATATTGATGGCGTCAAATGGGGAAATAAAAGAACAAAAACCCCAAACATGCAACCAAATTGCAATAAACGCAGAGTTGCGCCAATGATTCCAAAGTTGCCAATTGAGCGTCTTACAAATATACGCTGGGTGGCAGCAGCAGCATCTTCAACGTCCCTTTTGACCTTTCCAGGTGTCAGAATCTAAGCTTCAGGCTTTCTGCTGCATGTGTGTATGTGTGTGTTGTGTGTGGGCGAAATGCGTCTGTTTGTATCGCACATTTTCAATTTCGCAACACTCCATGCCTCTGACGCAATCCAATGACGACAAAAAAAAAACGTTCTGTGGGTGGCTAGTTGGGTGGTCAACTTCCCAATGACAGGTAGACATTTAACAAAGTTTAACTTGTTGATAAGCAAAATGCACTTCAAGGGTAAGTTGCAGTTCATGGCTAGTAAATACTATAAGATCTACAATGATGCTAGATATTTCGGTATAGTTTTGTCGCAGAACAGCTTAAAACAGTTTTCTACGTTATCCATTATTAATATTGTTATTGGTGTGAATTGGAACTGGAAATCAGTCCAGATTTGCGTTTTTAAGCTTAAGCGCAGTATTATTCAGCGCATATATCTATTTATTTAAAGCCTTAAACAAATTAAAAAGTTTATACCTTATACAAATATCTAAATGTGAAAGGCTTAAAAAAATATAAAAGTGTATACCTCATATGTATGTATATATATCTACATACATGAGGCTTAATATCCCAGTCCCCCAATTGAACATATGATGGATTACGGAGGCCGCCTAAACTGTTTGCTGGGGGTCAATTCGCATATGGGCGAGTGTTTGGCCGGCTTTGACCCATTCTTAACTGGCATTGGCTACTCCATTGTTTACACGCATTCACGCCATTTACTCATTTGCTCATTTCTCTTTGTATGCCTTTTTCTCCTTTTTTCTTTGGCAACATTTTGGGGCGCATGCTCACCAAATTGGAGCGACCTCAGACCACTTACTACCTCAATAGATTTGCGCTTGGCCCAAAAAGCATAGGCGCGTTTCTTGACCTTAACTATCAGTCAGTAAAGAGTTAAACAACATCAGCTGCTGCTGTTGCATCTGCAGCATCTCCTCACCTGTAAATGCCATTCGTGTTGCAGGGATGACATTGTTGTCGTCCTAAGCGTCTACGCTGATGGATTTCTTGTTGCTCGCGTTGTTGTTGTTGTTGCTTGGGGCGTTGTTGTTGTGCACCTAAATGCATTGGTTTAGCTCTCTCTTGGGCCGCACACACACACAAAAAAGCAAAGCACAATGGACACAACTTGGCCCAATTTTCTATTTATTTATATATAGTTTTTTGTGTTTTTGTTTTTTTTTTTTTATTTTGATTTGTTTTTGTCTTTAATAATATGCGTTAAGCTTTTGGCACTATGTTCATAATATAGGTATATTTAAATTTATTTGTTAATTGTTGCTAAGGCTTTGCAGGAACTTGTTTCTGTAGCTTTGTTTTATGTCCAGGTTATTTTCTTTTATGGCATTGTCGTCATTTTGTTTTGAGCGCAGCAGCTGCTTCCTGTTCAGCTGTTTTCGTTTCCGTTTCCGCTGCTGCTGCTGCACACACACACACACACACAGCTGCGATTTAACAAATTCTGCTACTAATCGATACAAACATTTATTTTATGTTGCACATTCAAAATGCACCGCACACAAAAAAGTCCAATGTATAAAAACTATTTAACAATTTGAACAACTCGTCAATGTTCAAAGTAACTTGTCAGCAATAGTTTGACGCTTTGCAACGATTTGCAACGACGATTCCAAAATTGCTTTGCTAATTGGCAAAATTATGTTGCTTTCTTGCTTCCTGTTGCCCAAGTTTGATCTGTGTGGTCCAAAGCTCGACGATAAACTGGCAAAAAACCGAATGTCCTTTGACTGCCTTTGAAGCTGCGAAAACGATAAAAACTCAACTTCAACACAGCCATGTTAAATACACACCACACTGCCTGTGTTCAAGTTGAATAAGTGAGAGAGAGAGAGAGACAGCGAGAGAGAGAGGGAGAATCCTGTTGTTCGCATTTTGTTTTGCTCGGCATTTTTGGCCCGCTCTGCTTGTATTTCCATCATTAATCAAGTTCATCTTTCATCATTCCGCCCCAAAATTGGCCATTATTGTCTGACGTTGTCGCTGGTCATCTGGCTTCCTGGACATAACATACAGATGGGCGACCACATACCAAGAGCCAATGGTCACAGCTGCAAAATGATCTGGACATTAACTGGTATCCACATAGATAGAGTATTCTCTAAATATACACAATGCCAATATAGTACCCCATGAATCATTTAAAATGCTGCTTGCGAACAATATATAATCGAAAATGGTCACCGGCAAAAGCACTATCCAAGTTAATATCAGAAATGGTTTACGCTGTAAGGCAACTTTATATCAGTTATCTATATATAATGCAGCATATACATATCTGGGGGGCTCACCAGTACAGCTCCTGGCGCGAGCAACACTGAGACAATCGCATGGAGTGTGGAACAAATGCAACTGATCACTTTCATTGCATCACTCATTTTAAAATGATCGATAATCTCGTCATAGATACAATGTAAGGCAACAATTAGGGATTTAAGACTGATTACTACAGTGGCATATTTCAATATTTTTTCTATACTTGACATATTCTAAAATAAGGTTTTTCGAAGTTACACTTTTTACACTCGACTAATTTGTTAGTATTTTGTTTAAAAATAATATACATACACAATAGTAATATCTACTGGTCTCCACAGTTTTTCTCAGAAAATTGATAACAATTTAATGTGTAGTTACATAATAATAATTAATAAAAAAAATACAGTTTTAATTTGAATATAAAATTAATGAAAAATCATCAAAAATTGTTGTTCCAAGTTGTGTCAAGTTTATTTTTATTACAAGTTTAGTCATATTATTTTAGTGTATGATTTGAGGACTTAATCAAGAGGTCTAACTGTTGTTTTACACGATTTTAGTTTAATTATCAGTAGTCTTTTTGTTATAATCTTTAGAGAGCCTCAGTTCTCTTACAATAAGTTTTGTACATTTGTTAAAATTCTATCTAAAAGCTTATATAAAAGGATTGCGCTTAAGCTATTTATTGTTGTTGGTTGCTCCCTGGCGCTTCCTCAGCCCGAGCAGCCCCTGCAGCCGCAGTGGACGCACTCCACGATGCGACCCTCCTCCAGTTTCGATTTGGGCACGCGACAAATGCAATTTGTGCCGAAATTCGTGTCCCTCGTTTGAATGCAGCGCAGGCAGCACAGATTCTCGTAACCCGACTTCTTCCACTTGGCAATCAGATTGCCGTCGGCGATCTTCTCCTTAAGGCAATAGTCGTACAGCTCCCGACTGATTGCCTTGCGCCGATAATACAAGTCGTAAATGTATCGCGTCTTCTGATGATGAATCTTGAAAATGGGCCACAACGATTCTGTAATGCGTTTCCCTTCGTGCGGTTCCGTTTCCGCTTCGCGCATCTTCTGCTCCAACTCTTCAAGTGTCGGTTCGATTAGCTCCCATCCATCGGGTGGCGCTTTGCGACTGCGACGCACTTTTGGCATTATTTATGCTTAAATATTTGCAATAAATCAAATGGAAATTGGCTTGCTGCCTGTAGATGAAAATACAACGCAAGGAACTGTGGCAACGCCACGCAGCAAACTCCATTCATAGAAGAAGGTTGCCAGGTGCTGATTTATAATTGTGAAACTGTCGTAAAAATATGGAGACTTACATTATTTAATGTTTTTTATTCTTACAGTGTTTGAATAAATGGTGAGTATTCTCTGCTCCGTTATTGTCAAATGCCAACTCGTTAAGTTACAATTACTACCTTGAATTCATTATCTGGCAATTTCCACACAGTGTGCAAAATTCTATGCTTGCTTTGCTGTGCCAACCAATGACGTCACAGTTGCTACCCTTCCAACTATGTGGCAACACTCCACACAGTAGAGTGCTGCCAACCTGAGCAAGTCAAGCGGCGAAAGCAAAAACAGATGTTCGACAATATGCAACGCCTGCCTCAAATTATTCTTAATAATGAATAATTCAATCGGAATGACGACAATAACAATGTGCAATATTTGAAACAAAAGGCACAAAGTTAACAAAAGCAACAAGAACATTAGCAACAAATGGATCCAATTGTGTTCTTCATAGTGCTAACGACCATTTATGGCGTGCTTTACTTTTTCGATCGCTTCTTTAAGGTGTGTTGTCATTTTGGGAAATTAAATTAATTATAGATGTTTTAAAGTATTTGAATTTTTAAGAGCTGCATGCATTATCCCTACGATGCCTTTCTGCGCAACACCGGACTGAGTGTTAATCTGCTGAGTCTGCATTGGCATTCAAATGCGAGCACTTTCAATCGGATGCTCATCCGTTGGGGTTCCACAGCTGGGAATAGTTGCACCCGCAGTATTCTGGTCAAGTGCTTTAACATGGGTGTGTTGCTCTCCTTTCTACTCCTGCCAATTGGCCTCATTCTGCTGATCATCACCATATTCAATGGCAGCGAGCCAACAACGAGCACAACAAAAGCTGCCACAGTTCAGCTGGAAATCCTGTTGCCTGGCGTTAATCTGCCTCTGGAGGAGATTGGCTATTATATAGCTACATTGATGCTGTGCACACTGCTCCATGAGCTGGGACATGCAGTGGCTGCAGTGCTCGAGGATGTGCCCGTTACGGGTTTTGGTTTTAGGGTGAGTCTGCCGAGAGTTCCTTAATGGATTTTAATCCCAATCCTCTTTTTAGATATATTACTGCCTTCCCTTGGCGTATACGGAACTGTCACACGATCATTTAAATAGTTTACGCTTTTTTCGCAAGCTGCGCATTTTGTGCGCTGGCATTTGGAATAATTTTGTGCTCGCCTGCGTTTGCTATCTGCTCATATCCACTCTGGGGGTGACCATGTCACCGTTCTACACGAACAACGAACACGTAATTGTAACAGAACTGACGCCCAAATCTCCGCTGCGTGGGGAACGTGGTCTGCAGGTTGATGATATTATTATTCAGTTGAATGATTGTCCCATCTCTGGGGAGCAGAGTTGGCTACACTGCGTGCAGCAGGAGCAAAATCAACGTTTGGGTTACTGCATCAGTTCGGATTTCATACGGCTCAACGATGAGAGCATCGACATTGGGCATCACAGTTCCGATGGACGCCTGCAGTGCTGCGATGAACGGAATCCGAATGTGAGCTGTTTTGAGTATGTGGAGGATGTGCTGCTGGTGAATGCCCCGGCGGAGATACCCCAACATGTCTGCCTGCCCATGCGACGCACCCTCGAGGATTCCATGGGCTATTGTCGAACTGTAACTGGAGGAGCTGGTGGAGCTGCTGCTACTGTTGCCTGTTTGCATGGCTTCTGCCTGCATCCGCTGCTGCCCAATCGGACGAGCATTATGATCTTTAAGCGTCGCAATTTGGAGCAGGACCAACTGGCGCCCGTTATGTTTGTGGGTCAGGCGAGGGATGTGCTGCACACGGTGCGCATCTCTGGGTTTGTGCCGCGCTTCAAGCAGCTGAGCGCCAGCTGGCCAGATGCCATTTCCCTGCTGCTCCGCTACAATGTCGTCTTCAGCGTTGGTTTGGCCTTAATCAATGCGATTCCCTGCTTTGGGTTCGATGGCGCCCACATCACGAGCTCTGTGATCCACAGCTTTCTCGTCGGTCGAGTCGAGCAGCATGCGAAACGAGATCTCATTTCGGTGATCATCACCAGCGTGGGTTCGCTGCTCTTTGGGCTCGCTTTGCTCAAAGTCGCTTGGTTGAGTGTGCTGCGGCCTTTGTTCTGAGCCTAACCATAGTTAACATGTACCAACTATGAAAAGCATTGTTAACATGTGCTAAAACCTATATAGTTAGCAGTTCATGATATTAAGCTACATGATTGTTAGAGTTAAGATGTACTTACTAAGTAAACCAATGTTAACATGTGCTAAAATGCTTACCTGCATAATTAACATTGTTCATATGTAGCCATGTACCTAAAGTTAATATGTTCGTATATGTTTTCTTAAGTTAACATGTACTTACAAAGTAAATCAATGTTAACCTGCTCTGAAATGCAAAACTATATACTTAACAGTATTAAAATGTAGCAACATAGTTGATATAGCTAACATGTACGTACATGTATGCTAAATTTAACATGTACCTACAATTTAACATGTGCAATGTGCTAAAACGCTAAACTGCCAGAGTTAACACGTGTGTACATGTTTTTCTAGAGCTAACGTGTACCTACCAACTAAATTATTGTTAGCTAGACTTAACATGTTCATATACGTTTGCTTCAGTTAACACATACCTACAGTGTAAATGATTGTTAAATGATGGTAAAATGCTAATAGTAGAGTTCACATATAGGTACATATTTGAATAACGTTATCATGACTACATTTTAAATTGGCTCAAAAGTACTAATATGCTTTTCTCTGGTACACTACTTCGTTAACATGTACCCACAAAGTAGTCGACTGTTAACATGTACCTACAAAGTAAGCACTGTTAAAATGTACCAAAAAAGAGAAACAAGAAACGACCGCTAGACTGCTTTTTCACACACATACACAGAGAGACTTAATGAACAACGAATTGTTGCACCTCAAAGGTTTTCTAATCATATTTTCTAACGGCTATAGTGTGTTCATTTTAAGCTTTATTATTTATATATATAAATATATATATAAATGGTTGTAATTCTTCGAATTCATCAACAACGACAAACAAGCTCAAATATAAATATATATGATAAAAGATTGAAACCTTTTTGCTCACTTTGCCGCATTCGATTTGGTGCCACTCAATTGGAGGCTGGTCTGCAGCTCGTTTAAGCTGCGTCTGCCGCTTTGCATCAGCATTTTGATAGCGACTTCGTCGCTCTGCTCCCGATTCAAATTAAAATCGTGTCGCGCCCAGTCACGCAGTTCACGCTGACTTTGCTTATCGGGCACGAGGCGAGTAGTTCTCCAGATTTCCCTATACAATTTGAGCACCTCCTGGCGCAGCATGAACTATGTGGAACGACAATTTAATTATTAATTGTTTTAACGTGATCACTTTCTGTCGCTGCTCACCTGCTTTAGACTAAGCGCTGCTTTGGGTAATTTCGACATTATGGCATCTCTCTTTGTTTACGATTTAAATTATTTTCGAGTTTTGCTTTTTAGTTTTTTACTGAGTTGATTTTCTCTGCAGCTGTCAAAAGCAGCTGATTGTCACAACAGCTGTTTTTTGTTTTGCTCACAGCTGACGTGCTCTTTAGCTTGAAGAGCGAGCGCGCGTTCAATCTCTCTCTCTCTGGCTCTCTTTAATAAGTTGCCAGCCAAAAGCAAATAATTAAAGAAAGGAAAGAGAAATAAATTGAATATCGAACAAATATAATTTTGGTAAAAAAAATTAAACTTATAACTTCACTTATCAGTTTTGTTCATTAAACATCATAAGAAAAGAAGACCTAACGGCTCAGATTTATGAAAGAGAACTGAAATCAAAGCAACTTGTTTTTATATTATTTGCCGGTTTTCAGCCGCCAACTACTTCGAGTACAAAAAAGAGAGTCTTCGCTAGCTCTTAATGCTCATTGAAGAGTTGTCAATTGAACATATTATGAAAAGCTATCAACGATAAGTATGGTCTATATTTATTTATTGCACATATTTTTAACATTTATAAACAATATTTATGATTATGTTTAGTTGATGCGGTAATTTACTTTGGCAAAAGAGTAATGCAGAGTAATTTGAAGAAATCTGTAAGAAATAATTATAATTAGATGATTAGATAATTTTATTTGTTTGTAATGCATTGGAGACATATAAAACATAAGTAAAATGATAAAAAAAACAAATATGAGACATAAACTAAAATATCACATATATTTTAAGCACTATAAAGCATTTATTTTGATTATTTTTGGTTGATTAGATAATTTCTTAGGTTAAATATGAGCTGCAAGTTTTTAAAATAATATGAAAAATAATTTTAAAAAAATATGTAAAAAAAGTGAAAGTAGACTTTCTCAAGTGTTGACCCCGACGTGATTTGAACACGCAACCTTCTGATCTGGAGTCAGACGCGCTACCGTTGCGCCACGGAGTCACATGAACGATCTTGCGCAAAGTGGCAACAAAAGTTGATTGTTTTTAAGCAATTGTATGTTTAATTGAAATGCACAGTGAATATCATTAACAACAACAAAAGAAAAAACAAAACAAGAATTTCTTATGATTTTTTTTTTGACATAGACACAAAACGCAATTATAGATTTAAATGCAATTTTCAACGGCTGTCACGACATTAGTCAGCTGTATATCTTTTAAAAATAAGATATAATAAGTAAGTATTTGTAAGCATTTAATTGTGCACTTGCATAGCGAGAGAGAGGGAGAGAGAGACGCATTATTTATTTCATCAAGCAAATGGCTTAAATGCTTAATTTATCTTATGTTTAGCTGCATTGTGTTCATTTAATTGACACGCCAGCTGCTTTGTCTTCTTGATGATTATGATGTGCTATTTAAACACTCAATTTAGTTTCAATAATTAAAAGAACAGACGACAAACAGCCTCAAGTCAGTAGCAGCATTTAGTTGGCGCTATCTTCACCAATTTGTTCCAGGCACGCCGATATTAAAGGTGACGACTGGCACCGTTCAATATATTAACTAGATATAAATATGTATACAATTTAGTACACGTTACTGAGTGGTAAATGCACAAATAGCCAACGTCTTTAACGGCTTGTTGCCAGCTGTTTTCCCACATGCCATAATCATGTCGTGTTACCATAATATTGGCAGACAAGCTGCCCAACTAGATGACAAAGACCCTAAACCAAGTGTCCCATCTATGTGGAATGCAACTGATTGAGTCTGTCAGCTTTCATAATGAATCACTTTTAACTACTAACTAAAATCATATTAAAATAGTTTTGTATAATTATCTTCAAATTAATAAATAGCAGCGATGCTGTATATTCTGATTGTCATTCAAATTTGTAAAACTATTGCTACAATCATTTTATAATCCTATCTTTTACTGACTTTTACTTAAATACTTTAATAACTTACTTTAGTCTCAAATTTTTAACAATTTTAAGGTTGATCGACCTTATATGCCAAAATTCTTACCTAATATATTTAAAATTAAGCTCAGAAAATACGTTTGACCAACAATTGATATCAATTGGGCTCTATAAAACATATGAAACATATTTGAGATAACTTGAATTTCGCCATTAATAAGAAATTTGGATTCCTGTGTGCTGTGTGTGCGTTCGTTTCAAGTGCGTTTAACTCGGCGCAATGCCGCAATTGCAAATAATTTTGAATAAATTAAAGCAAATTAGACATAACACAATAATAATTTTTCGAAAAAAGTACAAACAAACTCAAGCGGGCAACAAATACTTAAATACGAATCGAGCAGGTAAACATGCAGCAGCCACACGATGCAATTTATTTATAGTCCACGAGTTGCATCCACCACAATATATGAAAATATGCAGCAGCAGCACCACCACCACACAGAGAAAGAGAGAGCTAGAGAGTGCAACAGAGAGAGAGGCAGACAGTGGCAAAGATGGAGAGACCAAATTGAGACAGTTTCGTTTTCGTTTTCATGAGATGGATAAATCTTCTTAGCCGCCTCAGCGCCCAACTTTGACTCATCAAAGTGTGCATCGAAAGGGGCGGGAGGGGGTAGGGGGGGGGGGTGTTGCTCAAGTTGACACCACATACGTCATCAAGCAGCAGCCACTTGGACTGGACTGGGGACCCACAGCTGCGCATACGCAGCAGAGGCCAGCAGAGCACAACAAGCACAACAAGCAGAACAAGCAGCGGCGCTTTACACTGCACAGTGAAACCATTCTCTATTAAATGCAATTAAATTTAACATTGGAGAGATATCGAAATAGCTATGATTCAGCGAATAGGAGGATAGATTTAAATTAATTATTAACATAAAGCATATTTTCTGAGTTTGGTCAGGATATCTTGGTAAATAAATTTTTTGTAATTCGAGAACATATCTACTGAACACTGTCTATATAATATATAGACTCGATCTGGTCGCCTTCTAAGTTCTAATGTCTGACGATAGTTTCATTAAGATAGTTTTAAAACAGAGCGAGTTTTGTGCATATAAACAAAAATCATTGAACAGCCGGTCAGACGAACAAAGAGACTAAATGAATTGTGGCTAAATCGACTCGGCTAGTTGTGCTGATCAAGAATATATAAACTTTATGTATGCATTATAATTATTATTATTACATGGGTTTGCCATGTCCTTCAGATAAGTCATTATTCATCGACTTATATTCATACCCAATGTGTTGTTGTATGAATTGGATCTGTGCACAGTAATTGCGCAGTTGGTCCCACTGTGCGGTTGAGCGAACGTCGCTCAAGTAAAATTCACATGGCAGTGGCCGCCAGCGTCAAACGTTGATGAAACGCGGCCGCGTTCGGACGTCGACGGTTGGCAGCGAACGAGTAGCGAGACAAGTAAAAGGCGAACGAAGAACGAGAGAATCGCAAACGAAAATCTCAAAATCGTTTCGAAAAAAATGAAACACTCACACACAGTCTCAGAATTGAGTTCGTAAACACGAATTCGTTTTCGTATTCGTATTCAGATGTGCATGTGAAAAGTGAAAATGAAATTGAAAATGAGCATTGGGCATGGATTTCCTTGACGTTCGGTTTCGTTGTTTGTTGTAAAGCGGAAAATCAAATCAAAAAAGAAAAAGAAAAAAAACGAAAAAAATAATACGAAAAGAAAGGCAATTGTGAGTGAGAAACGGCCGTACACACAAAAATATACATCATGTCGAAAATATAAAGCTATTTTTGGAATATATATTGGACAAGCGATGCTTTGGAAATTTTTCATCTACAAGTGAATAACCAGAAAAATAAAAACCAAAAACAAATAAAAAAAAAAAAAATACTTGAGAGAATGCTGTTCTCAGATATATTACAAAGTAGTTACAATAAATAATAAAATTCCTTGAGCTGTAAATATCCATTGTAAAATAATTTTAAAAAATAATAAAAAGAATGCAAAACTACAAACAAAGCTATAATAAAAACGATGCGACGCAAAATTAAAATGTTTTCAGTGAGCTAAAAAAAAAAAACAAAACCCAGAATTTTAATAAAGATCAACAAAAGAAATCGCATTAAAAACCGAATGTGTATAAAATTCAGCAGCCTCTTTAAGAATTAATAAACAAATATGTAAAATGAAAAGCAATATATATATTTATGGTGTGAACAATTCAAAATGAAAATGTATATGATATATTATCTGATGGATAATGAAGCTGCCTTGGATTGTTATTGTTGTATTTCAAGAGTGCCAGTTTGTCAAGATTGAGGACTGTATTTAGTCGAATTCGCTTATATGAGATACAATTTATTAAGCAACAAATTGAACTGAGTAATAAATATAATAATAGATGCTGATGAATGCAAGTTTTGAAATGATCTTTGAACGATTTGAAAAACTACATCAATATTCAAATACTATTACTTTCTGGTTATTTATATAATCTTTATGATATCTGCATTCTATTACAGTTAATTTAATCAAATCCTTTTCACATCAGTCGTTTCAAATTCAAGTTTTCCAAATTCGAAGTGCGTGCTAAAGGTTCTTTTAATTTTGGAATTTATTTTTTGTTTTCTTGCTGGTCGGTCGCGTTAAGGCAAAATACATTCCTACATACCACAAAATCCACTTGGCTCTTGTTTTCTGTGGATTTGTTATTGTAATTCGTAATTTGTATTTTCGTATTTGTTGTTGTTGTTGTATCTGTATCTGTATTAGTATTGCTGTGTTATGCGATAGGTGGTAACGTTTCGTATGGGGTATTAAATTACAAGACACCAAAGTGCGCGCGAACCAAACACGCTCACACACACAGCTACAGATACGGATACATATACAGATACGTATATATATATATATATATACATATATATGTGTGTGTGTGTGTGTGTGTATGTGTTTGTACTAAACACAGATACAGCTACACGCTGTTGGTATATAAATACACCGCCGTCTGCTGGCGTGCGTATCCAATGGATGCGAAACAATATGCAAAGCATACAGCTACAGATACAGATACACAGATACAGCTACATCTACAAACATTCATCAGAAGCGGCAAACGAAGCGCTCTGTGAAAATTAAGAAGACGCTGTAATTAATTATGCCCTGAAAATAAAAACACAAAAAAATAAAAGTAGGTGGCGGCATTAGGAAGGCGTGTATACCAAATGATTTGGCCCAAGTAACAAATTTGGAAGACGCAACCCCTTTCGATGATTGATCGACACTCTGTAAATGAGAAAATCTGTGACCCCAAAATGCCCATATTCTAGTAAATACTACAATTACAAATATAATAGCTGCTATTCAATATTCATTCATGGCTAAAGTGTTAGAAAATTATTGCTATGGAAACTTTCGTGTCTTTCAAAAGTTTTTAGCTGGCATTTGTAGAGAGTCGCATAAGCTCAGCAGAAACACACATAATTTCCCTCCAGTTCAACGCAAAGATACATTTATAAAACATATAAATTCCATTTAAAGATACAAAAATAAAATTGATAAATCTCCAAAAATAACAGTTGTCAATTCATAAATTGTAATCTAATTCAAAATCTCTCGCGTTTCAGTTATCAGCCCTGTTTGAAAATCCAGTTAACACCAAAAAAGATAAAAACGGCAAACCGTTAACAATGTCGGCCAAAACATCACCATCGAATTCGCGTGAAGGCAATGTGGCAGCTGCTGCAAGTGTTGTGCCACCAAATGTGGCCGGCGGCGGCATTGTTCAGATCAAAAAGGAGCTGCCCAGCGATGAGATAAAGGTACGTTTTATGAATGAAAAACCGACTCACAGATACAACACACACACACACACACACATGTATAGTTGCAAATATTTTGATATAAAATTGCGCTCGCGTAACTCTCACCTTAAAATACTAATTGTTGGCAAAGCTACAACAAAAAGAAGAAGAAGAAAAAAAACACACACACACTCTCACATTTATAATTAATGACTTCTGTCTGCACATCGGTTTTAAATAGTATTCAATAACAAGGATGCAAAAACAAAACAAAAACAAACACCAAAAAAATAACACACAAAATTTGCTAAAATAAAAGCCAGCAAAATGTGCGTTTAAAAGAAAACGCAAGAAAAATAGCAAAACATTCAACAAATTAAAATACATATGTTTTCATTTTAAATTTTCTTATTGCAGTTGAATAATCTCCTTTTTTTCTGTTGATGTTTTTATTTTATTGGTTATTTATGGTTTAGTTTTGTATATTCTTGGCTGCGATTTCAAAGGTGCCAAATTTGTGGTTGAACTCAAATATTAATATGTAATTAGAGAAATCTAAATGGTTATATTTACTTCTCGGTGTTTACGTATATTTCAAAATTCAATTCATTTTTAGAATTCTGTTTGCAGTTGTGAAATGTTTTTTAGCTATTGAAAATTTGATTTCACAATTAAAAAATTACATACAAATCTCCCATAAATCGGAAAATTTAATATGTTTTGGAAATTATCTAGGATTAAGGATCTCACATATGATTTGCCAATCAAGTTTATTTAATTTTATTAATAACTTTATCAGTTTCCATATATAATTGAAAATCGATTATATATTATCGAAAAGATAACACATTTTTGTTGTATTGTATATAAATATAGCTTGACATAATATTAAGCATCTGAGAGACTTCCATCAAGATCGCTTAAGTGGAAAATAGCTAAAAACAGAGTATCAATCGGAAAGGAACATCTAAAGCTCAATTCACTTGCAGAAAACAGAGTATTTTGCAGCCAGAAATATCTCACCTCGATCAGAATAATTAATGTCTTTTATTTCGCTTAGATTTTCGATTAGCAAAATTAAAAACCAATTGTAGTTGGAATCACGTTTTGTTGTCGCATTATGATTTATAGTCTGCGTGCTTAATGCTAAACAAATCACAGCAAATTGGCAATGCTCATCATTCAAATGGATTTATTACATATATCTAAAATGACGCATATATTTGTTTGCCCAAATAAAACACACCATTTTTCGTAAATTTCAACAACTTATTAGTTTTAAGTTACCATAATATGAATATGATAATCTGAATACCTTTAAATCTAGTAAGAGATGTATGAATTACGAACATGAAACAACAATGATAACGTTTAAATTTATCTCTAACTAAAATGAAAAAAAAAACTCATAAACTGAATACCCATAATCCAAATGCCGAGTTTCAATTACAATTTTGATGATGAGCGCATTTCGAAATGTGGAAACTCTGCAATAGCAATGATAACTTCACTTCTAACTCGGACCAAACCACCAAAATAACGCCCCCTCAGCACCAACACCCTGCCCTAACCAACCAGTCTAGTTTTAGATTACCGTAGCAGAGAATTTACAGAAATATTTTTGCGCATGGGATTCTCTACCTCTGTCTGCAATTGTGTGCATAGAGGAAAGGTTGGAAGAGTGGCGGGCTGGGGGTAAGCGCAGCTGGCAGCGACGTCGACTGCGTTGTTGTAGTCGAGCAATTACGATTACGCCAACATTGTGCAGAGAGTTAACTGTAAACCGAAGCAGCTTTGGTAATTTTATATTGATATATTTTTATAATCATTTTAACGAGTGAGTGAACGAGTGCGTGTGTGTGCGTGTGTGCGTCTGTGCGTGTGTGTGTGTTGGTGTGTGAGTGTTTGTGTGTGTGGGTGTGCAAATAGACGCAGACTGCCTGCCTCTGCCTATATCTCAGTCTCCCTCTCTGTCTCTCTCTCTCTCTCCCACTCTCTGTATCGGACTCAGTGTCTCTTCTTACCTCGTTTTGCCCATTACCCCGTTTGTTCGCTGCGCTCCCCTTCCCCCTCCCTTTCACACTTCTTCCCCTTCTTCTTCTGTTATTTTATTATTTTTTTTTTTTAGCTGTGTGTGAGTTTTTCGCCAAATGAGCAAAATTAATTTAATGCCAGAGACCCGCGAGAATGACAACAACAACAGCAACAACAACAACAACAACAACGATGATGGCGGTCTCACAACATTTTTGTTGTTGTTATTGTTATTGTTGTTGTTGCACGTGTAATCGGATCGGTAAATTGAAATTGTAGCCGCTGGCTTGCAGTTGAGCGCAATGATATTATTAAACAGAAAAATTATTATAATGAATGAGCTGCGTTTGGGATTGGGTTCGGGTTGTTTTTTTTAATACCCTGAACCAATTGAACAGGGACAGAAAGGGGTATGCTGTAGCTGTGCAAATGTATGTTTGCAGACTAAAGAAATTCTTGATCTGGATGAAGAGAAGAGTCGATATAGCCATGTCCGTCTGCATAACAAGCCGTTCTCGGAGTCTATGAAATGTAGAGGCTTCTAATTCGGAAAACAAGTTGTCATGTTTATTATTTATATTAACTATAACTGCCTGCGTAACCGAGATATAATTGAAGATTCGATTGAAAATGGTATATTCAAATTATACAAGTAGAGTGGCAATTAATTTATTTATGTCTTAAATACAAGACAAGTGTTGTTAGGCAAAGATTTGGGTATAGGGCATCTCATAGTCGAGTTCTCTCGACTACATTTTTCTTACTTGCTTAAGATTGGTCTTGGGTCTGCAATTTTGCTTGAGTGCCGTTGAAGTGGGGGTTTCAGGGAATAAGGCCAGCAAAATTTCAAACATTTCTTAATAAATTCTGTGTTTAATTACGAAAATCTTAAATAATTTGGCGGCCAATATTAGATTAATATCATAATTCAGTTGTTTATATATAACACGAATATTATTAATGTTATACATATTTTATATTTTTAATAGATTATCAGATATTAGCCTAATATCATACTTCAATTATAGATATGTAATAGATATTCTAATATTGTTATTTTCGATTAAAAAACCAATGTTTTATTATAATGAAAAACGATGTCATTTTCCAACAAAAAAGTTATTTTTTGTAAAAAATGGTTATGTTGCAATGGATATTCTCAAATTGTTAACCCACAGAAATCACATTGTCATTCTCATTATGCCATCTACACAGTCACACACACAGACACACACTCTCAACTGACACCCAACAGTTACCCCACAAAGTATGCAACACTTTATGTGTATAAAAGTATCAATTAAAAATATTGAAATTTAACCGCTGTATTTTTACCTGGCTCAATCAGCGGGCCATAATTACAAGCTGCATTTGCTGCAAACCAAGCAACAACAAAATTAATGGAGAAAAGCAAAATAAAGGGAAAGAGAGAGACAAAGAGTGAAAACAGACAGCATAATTACAGCCCAACAATAATAATGAAAACAACAACAAACAAACAACAAATACAACATTAACGCGCCTCATGGGTGCAATTCGATAGGACTCTTGTAAGACGATACTCTTCAAGGTTTCCGCTTTATGACAGCGTCGCGTCGTCTGTCCTGTGTCCTCCCTCGCCAGTCCGTCCCAAACCCAACTGATATCGAACCGAACCGAAACCGAAACAAACGTTCCAACGTCTCAAAAGGATGTGCGCGAGCGAAAGGAGCCAATGAACAAGACACACATTATTGGGGAGATTCTGAAATTTTACAATAACATAAGGAAAAAAAAACAAGTTTTTATTTGTTGTCATTTTCAATTTGTATTTTATTAAAAACTACAAATTTACGAGTTTGAGCATAATTAGCTCCCTATTGTTGTAATTAAAAAATTATCTTTATCTATTTTGAATTATATTTATTTCTTTAATATTCTTATTTGTATTTAATTCTAATTTATTGATCTTTTAGCTTTAGTTTTCTTAGTTCTTTCTTAGTTAAAAATAGAATTAATTATTGTTTTAATATTTTTCTTTGTATTTAACTTATAGCTAAAGATTTTTAAGTAGCAATATTTATTCTCTCTCTTTTAAATAATATACACTAAAAGATTCAAATATATTAATTGATTCCGATTTGTAACCTATACAAATTTGAATATAGTGCGAACTTCTTTGACAGCCCTCGCATGTAAGTCGAATCATGATAAATTTAGCACGTTTGTGTTTTTGGCCAAAGGCTAAGGTGGAGACCCATATTGTACTGAATGAAATTAATAACTGCTTGTGGGCGTCATAAATGATATTGACAAATACAATAGTTGTTATTCAAGCCTCAGTACCCATTAGCTCACAAGCGAGCATAATAATACTAAAAGGACTATGACTTAATCACCCCAAAAAGGTTATTCCACATTTTGCGAATTGGTTCATAATCTAACACAGTATTCCCATTCTCAAAACTATCGAACTGACTTTATTTGGAATGTATTTTTCATAATGTTTTCGCTTCTAGATAAAAACTGCATTCAAATTTGGACACACAAAACAGATGCTCGCTTAGGGATCGGTTAATACATTCTTTAGCCATAACTTTGATAAGAATTAAACGATTTTGAAAAGACCTGGGCTCCTTAATCAATGCTTAAGCTCTCTAATAATACTACATTTAAATCTGAAAACAAGTTTATAGCTCGTAATGATTAGTAAAATTCGAACTGCAATGATTTTGAAAATGATCAAATCCATTATAGAAAGTTAAACAAAAATATTTTCGATAACTGTTTCTATGTAGTGTTATTCCGTCTTGGTCTCATATTGTACAATATATATATATGTATATGGATGTCATTCCTTGCAGACACTATTTACTGGCCAATTGGCCACACGCACATTATTATATATCCATCGGAGTTATAACCTTCTGCATGCTGAGCTAGTGCAGAAAGCAGTCGGATTGTGTTACAAACACGCAATGACAACGCCGGCCTAGCAGCCACTCAGGGTGGGGTGTGTGTGTGTGTGGGGGGTGTGTGTGTGTAGGGGGTGTATGTATGTATGTATGTATCAAATGACGCGGCAGAAAACAGAACTTTAATAACAGCGTTGCAGATTGAATTACAAACAAAACAGAATATGATAAACTCTAGAGGAAAACACCAGCAAATGCAGTTGAAAGAATGCGAGAGAATGAGTGTGAGAGAGAGACAGAGAGAGAGAGAGAGGAATGTAACATGAGGCACCTTGTACAGGCAGCATCACGATGCTAGCAAACTCCTACACGACAGGTGGCGTTAGTTAGTTAGAGCGAGAGATCAAATTTAAATAATTTCAAACTAATTTGAGCCACTGAGTGGGCGACAACATTATGCAGGGCAAGTGAATAAAAGAATCCACTCCTCTAATCCCAACCCTCACCCCCGCTCCTCATGCATGTTTGTATGTATGACCTATCCTGACCTGCTGCCGCTGTTGCTGTTGCTGGAGATGCCACCATGCATCAGATGGCGTTTGAGTGGAGCTGCTGCATTGATGCCACCAATGCCATCATCCACTTGCAACGAGAGACCTTTTTTGTGAGCCGAGACTTGAGTGTGTTCTCCGAGCAGGGAAGTGCACAAAGACATATTTAAAACAAAAAAAAACGCATAAGAGAGTCGAGTGTTGTCAATACACAAATACGACATAGAACGGCAAATTAACATGGCTGTAACTCTATATGGCACTCGGGCAAAACAATATAATGCATACAAAGTGATTATGTACCTTAACTGCACTTTACTGCACACAATTTAAAAAGTAAACTGCACTCGATTATCATGAGCTCAATTAAGGCCTACACAATTTGAGGTATATTAAATGATTTCGATGCATTTTTAAAGTTATCATTTATTAATTATCTATTTTTTTATACAGAGAGAGAGAGAGAAGAGAGAGAGAGAGAGAGAGAGAGAGAGAGAGAGAGAGAGAGAGAGAGAGAGTGCTGTCCACTCACTTATTTTCTTCGTTTCTTATACTATTCTTTTTCTCCCTTAAAATGACTTACTTTTTCTCTATATCGCCCTCTCATTCATTATCATAAAATATATTCCTCGTAATGATCATATCTCCCTCTCTCTCTCTCTCTATTTTTCTATATTGCCGTCTCACTATCTTCCTTATCGTCTTTCTCTTTCTCCATCAATATCTGTCTCGCTCTCTGACTATTTCCATCTCGCTCTCTCTCCCTCTCTCACTATCTGGCTGTCTGACTCTGTTTATTACTATCTCTTTTTCTCACATGCACTCCCTTCCTCCCACATTAAAAATCTCTTGCGCTCGATTTTCTCGTAATTACTACGAGTCTTACCCTCTCTCTCTCTCTTTCTCTCTCTCCATGATCTTGCGTTGCTAAAAGGAAACTAATCAGAATGATAATAATGAAGACCAAATTGAACTTTATCTGAAATTCAATAATTTGTGCGACATCTTAAAAGTGTTTGCTTGATTTACTAAATTGAAACTATTTCCATTTGTCTAATTCGTTTAGTAAACTTTTTATTTTCTTTTCTCTTCTTTCATTTTCGCTTCTTTCCTCTATATCTATATATATATATATATAGATATGGTCTCTTGTAGTATGCGCAATTTTAACCCAATCTTCTCAAAAGCGAAAAGGTCATTGTAACACAATACACATCTGTGTGCATAGTAACAATACTATATGTATATATACAGTTCTATAAAGCTATATATATATTTCTATGTATATGTCTGTATAGAGAGTCAACCCATATCTGATGTACACACACACACACACACACACATTTAAATGAAATAAAATATTAAGTTGCAAAACAAGACATGAGGAAAACTGAAAATTCACACACAGTAATATATATAGACTGAGACAGAGACTGACAGAGAGAAAGACAGAGAGAGAGAGAGAGATAGAGACTCACAAGTATGTCATGTAAGAATTCAAAAGAAGGACGCGCGTCATTCAATCCCGAGCTATCGATATTCGATTACAACAAACTAAAAACCGACTGACTTTGTGCACGACACACACATATATTTCTATGCATGTGTGTGTGTGTGTGTGTGTGTGTATGTGCCTTACCGTTGAGAAAA
The DNA here is from genome assembly GCA_035043505.1 of Drosophila setosimentum. Taxonomy (NCBI): domain Eukaryota; kingdom Metazoa; phylum Arthropoda; class Insecta; order Diptera; family Drosophilidae; genus Drosophila; species Drosophila setosimentum. The sequence goes on along the minus strand of JAWNMY010000003.1, from coordinate 7,068,932 downwards.
CTAGCGTAATTCTAGAATTTGTTATTGTTGTTGCAGTTATTTTCATTTTTTTTTTTTTGTGTTTTTTTTTGGGGTGGTGTTGGTGGTGACTGAGAGCTGATTTGGATTTGGCCCGACTACGTCTCCATCTCCATCTCTAGTTGGCTCTGTGTTGCAAGTTGGTTTAGCTCGTTTTAGTTTCTAGCACCAACAACAACAACAACAACAACAAGAACAGCTCTCAGTTGAGCTGTGAGTTCAGTTTACTACTGCTGGGTTCAGGGTGAGTTATTATAAGCGTATTGGGTTGCCCATCGTCTCCGTCGTTAGCCATTGCCAGCGTATACTTTACATTATTCTATTAGGTTTCTTTTTGAGTAACCGTAGACATGTATTAATGTGGCCGACTCCCATAACACAAGCAGCCAGCCAACAGCCAGCAGCCAGCAGTGAAGCTATTTCAGTTGGCTATAACTAAGACTAGGAGCTCAGTTAACTACCCAAATAGACGAGATGCAAAATGGAGCTGCTATCCAGGATGTCTAAAAAAGGATGTCTATATATATGAGAAGTGAAAACAGATCTGAATGTAATATTAATAGAAGAAAGATAAAAGTAAAATATAAATATATATATGTCTATGTATACATCAGAAGAGAATACCAATGTGAGTTGAATATCATAAGATAACTTAATCTGGTGTAAATAAATGCAGAGTATACCGATATATTGATAAGATATGAAAAGATGATTTAATGTGATAAGTACTTCGACAAATTTATCACGAGAGTGTGTACTGTAGTACTGTAAATATATGTTCTGCTTTCATAAGTCGAGTGACTACTGATTTTGAGAGACGATATTCAATATTTGATTATTAAATATATGATTAAATTTGATAACTTGAATCAATTAAAATACTTTTTTTTTAAAATCAGCTAATCTCCAGCACTCATTAAATTCAAGCACTCATCAAACTCAACTTTTTCGCTAAGTGTATGCAGTTGTTCTTGACAGTCGTCGAAGTGGCTCTCGAAACGGGAACTGGCTGCAACTTGGTTGTGGACTCACCAAAATCCGCCAAAAAACAAAAAACACTCGTCAAGTCAGCTCCAGTTCATTTGCGAGATTCATAATAAAAACGAAAATTTGATATGTTTTTGTAAAATGAGATTTTTGCGAAACTTAACAGACAGCTGAGGGGAGAAAGGGCAGCGTAAAGAATGCTGGCAATTGCCAACTGTATCTGTCAGATACTTTAAGCAATAATTTAAATGGAATTTGAACAATATATATGAGTATATGAGGAAATGATGGCAAGAATGGGCGAAGGGGGAACAATGTAGGTTCAGCAGTCATTTTAGCCATGACAAACCAGACAAAAAGTCCAACTTCAACTTCAACTTCAACTTAAACTCCATAATGACAAGAACAACAATAATAGAATGAAAATGGCATAGAATTTCATTTTTTAATTAATTGATTTTTATTCGCATTTCGGTTTAGAATTTCAGCTCCTTGCAATGAGCAAAAGTTTAAATGTTGAGAGGCTGCCAAAGGCCCCTTCATTCCCCACCACCTCTCCCACTTAGAGTGCTCCCCTCTTCTGCAGGCAACGCAGCTGAGCTCCAAAACGAACGCACAAATCAGAAATTAAAAACCAAACATAAATTAACAGTCAAATGATATTAAAAACCCCAACAACAGACAGAGACACAAGAGCACACTAAGAGCGAGATAGAGCTACTATGCCAGCTAGAGAGACAGAGAGAGAGAGAGAGCGAGAGAGAGAGAGAGAGAGCGAGAGAGAGCGAGAGAGAGAGAGAGAGTGAGAGAACGAGTAGGTATCATAAGGTAGAAATGATATGCTCACAAAAAAACAAAAAAAAAACAAAAAAAAAAAAAGAGCTAACAGCAAATGCGCCTCCGATTACCGCACAGTTGGACTTGGACTGCGAGCTGAACCAAACTGAACTTGAGATGGACGGGCGTGCGTCTCCTTTGCCTATAAGTAAGCCCCTCCTCCAGCGACGTTCCCCTTCCACTGCAATAAACCTCCACCACAGTCGAGGTCGCACCTGAGGCGTGTAATCGATATGCCATGCAGCCAGTCACAAGATTTTTATCGTGCGAATTGTTAATACTCTACACAGTCAGCGAGACAAACAAAACCAGTCAATGTTACACTCAGAAAAATCTTACAAACATACATCCAAATATAAATCTTATCCAAATTTCAGTTAGTAACAAAATTTTTATTTATTTTTATTTGAATCACAGAATTAAATGCTAATTTTAAGTCAAGCTAATAATTGTTAATCTTTTTTATAGTTACTTAATAATAATTAAATTAAAATAGGTAAAACATGCTGCTGATAATTTTGAATATTTTGTTATGTATTTGGTTAAGCCATGCTGAAAAATACTCAAATTACACTCAATTCAAGATTTAAAGGTTAAGTTTAGTTTTTGTTTAATTTGCATATTTGCAACTCTGACAAATGAACTCATATTTCTAGCTGTGTACCACTTGGCTAGGTGTGCGCGAGAGACTGAGAGAGAGAGAGAGAGAGAGAGAGAGAGAGCGCGGCTTGGTCAGGGGGGGTTTGAAATTATGGCCGAGGGCTGAGAGCCAAGCGAGCGTGTGATCTTAGAGCCGCTGATTAGACGGCTTGCGCTGTATCATCAAGTTGGCAGCGTCCGCTTTATCCCACTGTGCGTACAGTGGTCAGAGAGTGTCCAGTGTCCACTGTCCGGCGATGTATCGCATGACAAATGCCAAGCTGCTTATTGGGCAGCAGTTAGTTAGCAAGTCGCAAATCAGTCAAGTCACAAGGCATTGGCATATATTTCACATCTTGTGTTGTTCATTCATTCAATCATTCGTTCATTGGGTCGCTTTGGCAACCTATAATTATTTCTCAATTTCTATGGCATTTGGCAAAAGCGAGATTTTTCCATAAAATATTGTCGTTTGCCACGCCCTTCAATTGCATGTTGTTGTTTTTTGTTGGCTTGTCTTGTCGCATTCAAACTGTCAGCGACTGTGTCACCAATATACACATGTCGTATGAGTAATTTATTTGAAGCATTCCTCAGAAGCACCAAAAATGTTCCCGCTAAATGTAGAAGGGGCACAGTGGCGAGTAGTTAGAGAGGGGGTTCCATAAACTTACATGGCTAGTAATTAAAAGATAATTTATTATTTTATCAGTTCTGTCAAATATGGATTTTAGATGAAGCTTTATATGATAATTTGTTGGGCATTTCTTCATTAGTAACAGTTGAGTATAGTTTGGAGGGGTTATAATATTCTATAAGAAATTAAGAAGTATAATTTTTATCCTTATGTATATTAAAAATATTATTTTTAAATGTATAAAGAATATTCTGTACATATTTTGCAATTCATCACCCCTTTCGACGCGGACCCATTTCGGTAACGCCTCTGTCCTTAGTTCTGTCCCGCCTTATTTGACTGTTGCAGTCAGCAACAACAACAACAACAACAACAACAACAACAATCAGACAACAACATCGACGACGACTTTGAATATGAGAATTTCAATGTAATTTGATATGTCTTAATGCAGTTGCTGCGTAGCCTTGTGTGAAATTTACGTATATCCACACAGAACACACACACACATACACAGAGACACACAGACTCATAGAGACACATACATGCATGTAGATATATCATTTTGAATTGTTTCATTTCAAGAAACGAGAAACGAAAACCCAAACAAACTTCAAAAGCCGCAAAGAATTTCGACTCCAACTCCAACTTCGACTCCGACTCCGACTCTGATCAGACACACAGTGTTGCTGAATTTTAAAACAGTATTATATGCAAAAAGACAACTCACATATATACACACACACACACACACACACACACTCGCACACTCTCGATGCATATCAATATCAAGCACTGCATCTGAGAGAGGGGGAAGGGTTGGTGCACTGCAGCTGAAAGAGAAGAGCTTGCAACAACAACAACAACAACAAATAATCAACTTAAAGGATAATGCCTGCAAATGTTATCCATATACCGCAAAAACTAGTCAACCTCGCCCTTCCCCGCACTCCCTCCTTTCATGGTAAACTTTATTTTTGTGTGTGTTAATTGATATGCTTGTGCGAGTGTGAGTAACACACTTGTATGTGTGTGTGTGTGTGTGTGTGTGTGTGTGTGTAGATGTGTTTCGGCAAGTTTCATCAAAGTTATTAATTACAAATTTAGCCATAATCCATGCCACAACTCTTTGCGCAACATTAAAAACGCATTTCAAAAACTTTAAAAGCAATTTTAAATGCACAAACGATAAAATTACCAATTAATATATTTTATTTATAACATACGATAAGCTTTTGCTAAATTTGTGGAATTTACTGCTAAATAGAAAATGTAAAATAAATAAATGTAATTGCACATAACTTTTAAAATGGTTTCGTTTTGATGAGAGAAAGCCAAAGTTTTGCTAAATTAATTTCCAGTGAATTCTTTTTTATTTTTTGCTACTTGAAAATATATAAAATTTAATTTAATTGTATAAAGTTAAACTCATAATTGATTTTGTTAAAATTGATTACAGAAAGATGGAGAGCTGAGTTTTGATTATTATTTGTTGCTTAAGTCACTAAGAACACTTATAATAATAAGATTATATTATACATTTATAAAGATTAATTGATTAACGAGGAATACAACGGGAGTTTTATTATCTTATAGCCAAATGCAACTTTCTGTCTTGAACTATTTGTATTTCTTTTCTTATATTATTTATCTACAATTGTTAATTGTTGCACGTAGTTTTTAATTTCCTTTTCCATTCTTATCGGATAATTAACAATTTATTTATATTTAGCACCCATTTGAATATCATGTGTTGCAAAAAAGAAATATGCTTAATATTAAGCAGCTACCGCAAGGGCAACATAATGCGGTTGAATGCAACAAGAAGTAGTAGCTACAATTATGCGGCTCACTGAGTTGCACCTGCATCTAGATAGCATTCAGAGCTAGTTAGGGAGTATTATGTTGCCACAAGATACTCGTTCAGCTGCCTGCCTTCCTCTTAACTATCTGTCGATCCGCCCAAATTGTGAGAATGTTGTCACGCTGCTATTGAATGACACGAGCCACACTTGGCTGACTATTTCCATACCCTCAATCCTTTGAAAATGGCCTAAAAGAAGATTGTGCTAAGGTGGGCAACAGAAGGAAGAATTTTCAAGCACATAAGCCATATAAATTACTGATCAGCATTAAGATCAGAGTCATGTCCATTTGTCTCTCAGATCTAAGAGACTAGAAGAGCTGTTAATTAATATAAACTACGTATAACTTTATAAGCTATATTTTGGATAGAAGACAATACTTCTAATTGAGTTTGAATATATCTTGGCATAATTATAATCATCTGTAAAACATTAATCAAGGTTGGTCGATCAAAATACAGAAGAATATCGAAAATCAAATCAAGGATTTGTATGTCTTATGATAGTAAGGACTTGTGTTTAGGGTATCTGTTAGGCGATCATTTTTAGCGAGAGCATTCTTCCTTTTCTTTATTTTTTGTATTTTTTTTGTATTTTTTGTGTGATTTTCGTAACTGAAACTGTGTCAGCATTCGGCTGAATTGCGTCCGTCACCTTATATCATTGGCATGCCTATCAAAAAAGAAAGAAAAGGGAGAAAAACAATGAGTTAATCTTTTGGCGGCTGCTTCTGATTCTGTTTCTGTTTCTGATTCTGTTTCTGTTTCGGTTATCATTTCGTTCCAGGAATTCGCGCAGCATACAATGAACGAGTTGCTCGGATGGTATGGCTTCGATGGCGTCGATGTGGATCGACTCGACCTAACGGCCAAGACATCCCGTTTGCTACAAAGTGCTGCTGCTGTCGCAGTGGCAACGCAACACCAGCACCAGCAACAACAACAACAGCAGCACCAGCAGCAGCAGCAGCAACAACAACAACAACAGCAACCGCAGCAACATCGCAGTTATTTACGCAGCAGCCGCAGCAGCACTTTAGCCTACAACAACAACAACAATAGCAACAACAACAACAACAACAATAGCAACACCAACAACAACAATAACAATAGTAGCAGCAGCAACAGCAACAGCAACAATCGCAAATCGAGCAATTTGAACTGTCACAGCAATACGACAACACCCTCGGATCACGATACACGCAGCTCCCGCGAGGATGACTCCAAGAGTCCCCACTCAATTGGCAAACCGACTGCGACAACATCGCATGCCGAGGAGAAAATAGGTGAGTGCTGAAACCAATCAGTTATGCTTGACAAGCATATACCCTACTTTCATTACTCATACACACACACACACACACACACACACAATCACACACACTCTGCACAACTAGGGGAATAATCTGAAGATTGGCCATTAGAAAATTGTATCCAATATATATTAAAGAAGAGCTTCAGGAAAACTGTATTAGCAAATGCGAAAAGTATTCACATTCTTTTAGTAGCTATTAAAATAAAAGTATTCATTACTATATATTATTAAATAAAGTTAAGGATGACTACAATTAAGAAAAAGAAAACTAAGTTCTTTTTAAAATTACTATCGTGATTTTTGTCTATCATTTCAAGGTTTTACTTTGCCTAACCAGCGATACTCTGTTATTTCCACAACTGTCCTAAATGTATCTTCCAAAGGACACTCATTCGGTGCCTTTAGCCCCATAACACATTTAACACTGAGTTCTGCGAGATTTTATAGCTTCTCTCAAAAAGCATAATTTAAATACAAACAATTAACAATATTGTATGACTAGCTATAATATAATGTTTATATGCTCAAATAGGTCTTCTTCGAACCAGCTAGCACAAGTCAATCAAAGCCAAAGTTTTTAGCCCTTTGATGGCTGCAGCTTATTTAGATGGACAACTTGATGGCTGTGCAGCCAAAAATCAGAATCAAAATCATAAATTTTGTTGCCTCAACTCTGGTGCATTCGTTGCTACTGCTACTGCTATTGTTATTGATATTTGTTGCAACTTGATAGGTTCGACTTGTGCCTGGCATGGGTGCAGCACTCGGCTCAATCCTCTCTAACCCCTTTTAACCAAGCAGACATCAGACAGTCAGTCATTATGCAGGCAGACAGGTTTAAAAGTTTGCCAGCTTTGGCATCACCTAATTGGTTTTAACAGGATATAATTTTTATTTTCTGTTTTTGGCTGCTGCCCGGTTTTGCTGCATTATCGAATAACAGATTCATTAAGACCCAAAAATGGCATGCAAGTTTTTAAAAACAAATTAACACCAAATGTTCAGTGATTGAATGCGGTAAGCGAAGGGTTGATTCTGCAACAGAATGGGGGCAAACGGCGGGCTATTGGGTAACAGACTGCTAAATAAAAGCTAACGTATTTTTTGTTGTGGTTTTTTAATGCATATGCTGCAAGAAAGAGGAAGCGTGCATCAAATAAAGCTGTAGTTAAATGAAATGCGTAATACAATTAATGGACTCTTGAAGCACAAAAATGATTTACAGTGACAGAATTTGTAGAATTAACTTTAATGATTTACTATTTCTTGGAAAAGGGAAAAATCTCTAAAAATCATGGAAAACTGTGAGTGGAGTGGAAAACACAAGAAAGTGCAGTGTATAAAATTATAAAATAGGAAATGAAAAATTGATGTAAATCTGGAATATGAAGTTGGGAATTGAGAGTGGAAAATAAAAATAATAATAATAATAATTTCTAATGATATCTAAGGACTGAGACTAAAACAGACTTCAAAAGGAGGAGGAAAAAATCACGCTAAAAACCACCTGAAATGAAATAAATGAATTGATATTAAAAACTATTCGAAATGAAATAAATGAATTAATCTTCAAAGAAGAGATTATCAAATAACATGTGCAGTAAATATTACACACTATTAAACACACTAAACACACTCACACAACACACACACACCCTGCCTGCTGCCGCTCTATGCGCTTCTCAGCAGTACCACCTTGGGGATATTCAAACTGAACTTTGATTAATTTTGCAGACTACAACAACTGTTGCTGGTGTCATCGACCCATTGCGGAGAATGCACCGGATTATTTGACCAGCAGCGATGGACCCCGTTACTGTTCCGAGTCATGTTTCGGGCAGAGTCGTCGGGCGTCGTTCAAGAAGGCCAAGACATGCGACTGGTGCAAGCACGTGCGGCACGCCGTGAGCTATGTGGACTTCCAGGATGGGGCCTCGCAGCTGCAGTTCTGCTCGGAGAAGTGTCTCAATCAGTACAAGATGCAGATCTTCTGCAACGAGACGCAGGCACATCTCGACATGAATCCCCATCTGCGCGACCAGGGACTGGACAACGACAAGGCGGCACTGATAACGCCCGATCTCTGGTTGCGCAATTGTCGCAGTCGCTCCGCCTCGCCAGCGTCCACAATATCGGTGTCGCCGGGTCCAAATGTGGCAGTTGGTGCAACAGTTACAGCTGCAGCTGCAGCTGCAACAACCGCCTCTAAGCGGAGTTCGCCCAGTTTAACGCCGCCCAGCAAACCTCTGATCTCAGTGGCGCCCGCCTCCAAGTTGCTGGCCCAAAAGACGCCAATCCCAGCGCCGGTCTCCGCTCCAACTGCATCTGCACAACAGTTGCAACGCCATCATGCGATGAGTGTGTCGAAGCCAGGTCGCCGCAAGCGTTCCCATCGTGCTGTTGGTGCTGAGACCGTTGCCAGTCTGCTGCAGAAGCAGCAACAACAACAACAACAACAACAGCAGCAGCAGCAGCAGTCGCCATCGGCTTCACTCAACGTTGACTTTGCCAGCGGCAGCGTGCCTCTGCCACCATTGTCACCCATGCTGGAGCAGCAGCAGCAGCAACATCCTCATGCTCAGCTGCCACATGCCCAGCAGCAACATGCCCAGCAGCAACATCCGCCACAGCAGCAACATCCTCCACCACTGGGCCGTCCGCCCACAAGTTTGCCGGCCAGCTACTTTGCCACACCCCCAAATGGGATGCATCCGTTCGGCGCACGATCCGCAGCAGCAGCAGCACATCCACCACCACCACCACATCCATTTCTTGCACCACCTCATGGCATGTTGCCGCGTGGCTTCGGTGGCCACTTTGCAGCACCACCACAGCTACAATTCCCACAGCAGCCACAGTTGCCACAGTTGCCGGATATGCAGGGAGCACTGGGTGCACTGTTGGGTGCGGCACCACCGGTTACGGTAATGGTGCCATATCCGATTATAATACCGCTGCCCATACCAATACCCATACCATTGCCCATTGTGGACTTTTACAAGGCACACTTGACGCCGGAGCAGCGCAAGCGTTATGAGGAGCAGCGCAGGACGGCAGAGGAGGAGCATCAAGAGCCACTCGACTGCAGCAAGGCCAGATCAGAGGAGCAGGTCGAGATGGAGCAGGAGGCGAGGGAGCAGGGGGAGAGGGAGCCGGACGAGAGGGAGCTAGACGAGGAGCGGGAGAGGGAGCAGCAAGAGGAGGAGGAGGAGGAGGAGGAGCAGAAGTTTGAGAAGGAGTTAAAGCCGAAGAAAAAGCACGAAGCAGAGCCAGAACCGGAGCCAGAGCCGGAACAGGAGCAGGAGCATGAGCAGGAGGAGGAGCTGCAATCCATACCAAAGACAACGCCAGCGAGAACAACGCCATCGCCATCAGCATCGCCATCGGCATCGGCATCGACATCGGAATCGCAATCGCAATCGCCCACTGCTGATTCGCTGGAGACGACGCACTGCATCGTGTTGCCAGAGGCGACGGACGAGACGGAGGCGACTACACAAAAGCTGCCCATACTGAAGATAACGCGATTGCAAAGCAAACGAACACTAATCCAGACCAAAGAGACCACGCCCACATCGCCCACATCGGGGGGCAGCAACAGCAATAACAGCAGCAACAATAGCAGCGTCAATAACAGCAACAACATCAATAACAGCAGCAGCAACAATAACAGCAGCAGCGCTGCGGCAGCGGAGTGCAGTCGACCGTTGCGCAAACGCAAGCGAATTATCGATTGTGATTTTCAGAAAATGGCCACAGTCGAGACGCACAACAACAGTAACAGTAACAGCGCTGGCAGCAGCAGCCATAACAGCAAGCAGGAAGACGAGGACGTGTGCAATATGAATAGCAACAACAGTGCTAAAGCTAAAAAAAGTAGTAATTAGGCTAAGCAAAGAAAACGTACTAAAGTAGTAGCATTAGTAGTAGCCCTTTATAAAAAAAAACAGTAGTATATATTTATATAAATATTATAAACAAGTGTGCGTGCTGACTTAAAAATACTTTTAATAATTATAATAAAGTGTAGTAGCACATAGTGCGGGCGAATTTTGAATTTAATTGAAATAATAAATTATTAAATTATGTATTTACAACATCGAATGTGCAGTTTTTGCAATAAATAACAATTATTAGTATTGTCTAAACACAATTTTTGCATTGCGTAGAAATTGATAACAGAACTGCATCAAAGTTAAAGTTCCTTTTGAGAACCTAACAGCAACAGCGTTGCCAAATAATTCAGCAAGATCACCGAAGAGCTACACAAAGCTGGCTGCTATAACAAGGCGAATGTTATTTAAATTCGGTCAATTTATTTTCATAATTTTATAATTAAATGTAAAGCTACATAAAATACAGAAATGCACATAGCATCCCATCACAATGCGCATTTTGAGAAGTTCTCATCATCCAAGACCTTGTAGCGATGATTGCGATAAGTATCCAATTCGAAAATATATTTCTTGCCGCAATCGTTCATCAACTTTAAAATAACCGGCTTAATATTCTCAATGCCCGTCATACTTGCCAGCTCATTGTAATAATCAAACTGAAAGAAGTTAAGGGGAGTTTAATAAAGAGCGGTTCAGGAATTAGTAGTATTAAGTCCCACCTGTCGCTCGCCCATTTGATGGGCCTTCTTGCGATTGGGATACCCGCAAGCCCAACGCTCTCCTTGCTCCTTCTCCAGCTCCGCCAGCATTTGCTCCCTGGTTGGCAACTCTCGCTGGCCCGTGTAGAATTTCAGGGTGAATCGCACCTGCATATCGAATATGTGCGTCGGTATCACATTGAAGGGCAATCCAATGAATGACATTGTTGGATTATTAATATTGATGCAGTGCTTCCACAAGGGCTGCACAAAATTATCAATCACTTGGATGCCCGAATCGGTGCTCAGACAGGGAAATCTATAATGATAGCCAGTGCAATGGACAATATGATCGAATCTTTCCTCGCTGCCATCTTTGAAGATGGCACCCCCTTTGGTGAGCCGTGCCACATCCGGTTTCTGTGTCACATTTCCCATAAATGCGGTATTCGGTGTCATCGTCAGATGATGACTCAAATAGACATGTTTGGCCTCAACTCGAATGTGATTTGTGATATCCAAACCGCTGGGACCAGCGCCAATAATTAAAACTGTCTGATCTGCAGAAAAAAAGAAATAAAGGTTTTGAAAAATAAAGCATATATATAGCTGAAGATAATAATGATTAAAACTATCTGATCTGCACTAAGATCTCTACTAAGATAGTTGTAGATTATAAGCGCCAAAGATTTAAATTGTCTGGTGTTGAAGAACATGAAATACATATATTAAAATAGAGTTAATTGAAGATTATAAAATACATGCCACACAAGGAGGCGATTATTTATTAACCATTCAAAATATGAAATTATTGATAACAAAGCTATTCTTATCAAAAAACGTGCCAGAAACCGAATTCCTTTTATATTAAAATATATTTATTTGGTATGATTGTGTGCAAAAGATTCCACGATGTCAGACTATTGATAAGGCGTCATTATTTATGATAATGACAACAAAATGCCAGACTGTTGTTAGCCAAAAAATTAACTCATTTCGCACATGCGGAAATGAAATCTTATCGGTAGTAGTAGCTTTCTGCTTACTCAAAGTACATACAATCTAGCAACTGATTCTCACCTTTAAATTTCTCCGCCTTGCGATAGAGATGGCTGTGAATTTGTTTGCCCTCATAGAGATCCATGCCCTCGATTTGGGGCATATCTGGATCTGTATAGTGGCCATTGCATACATATATAAAATCATAATAGACCGGATTGCAAGTGTCGTTGATGTGATCCCAAACATAGACCTGTATAAAAACGACAGCAACGAATAAAGCATTACAAAATGGATTACATTTAATTGCAAGGCGTGCTTAAGTAAACAATATTAAAATATTTTACATATATATATTCAATACTATTGATTAAAAGCTCATTGTCAATGTGTCAATCACGTCAGCACTCACCTCCCAATCATTTAAACGGGGTCGCACCCTGATGACCTCGTGCTGTAACTTTATGTGCGGCATCAAGTTGAAGTGATTCGCATAGGATCTCAGAAATTCCAATACTTGCTGCGATGTTATGAATGACTCGTCTATCTCAGTGGGATAAGGGTAGTCCGGATAACCCATAATTTCCTTCGGCAAATTTGTGCTGCAAAACATATATACAAATACAGTGAGTATATTATATTATTTTAAAATAGGTATTTTTTAAAGCAATCACATTTTTTTTCTGCATATTTAAAAATGAACATTGGAAAAATTGACTAATGTAATTAAAAAGAGAAGTTGCTTAGATGCTTAGTTGCTAACTTTAAAAGCTGTGTCATTTTAGTAAACAAAAGTATATTCGTTGTGCTTTCCACTTAAAAGATTAAAACATTATTACTGCACCAAAAAAAAAAATAAATGAAAAGTTAATAAATAAATTGTTTGACTTTACAAAACAAAATTCTAGTTGACTTTGGGGTTAGACTAGGAATAGGATTAGTGAACACATGCATGATAAGAGCTGTAGTTTTTCAAGAATTTAGTTAACTTAAAGTTATACAAAAAATCTCTATTTATCAAGAGTGTAGTTAAATTAAAACATTTCAAATGATTTCAATTCTATTTTGCTTAATTGAAATGATTCAACAAATCTTAATTGCACCTTTAAAACAATATAGTTAAATTTTGTTATTTAAAAAAATTTAAAGCTGCACTTTATACGTTAAAAGAAAAAAAAAACAAAATAACAAAAAAAAAAAAATGTGCCAACCACTTTTACCCTATTTTGCACTTTATCTTGTAGATGGTCAAAAGCGACTTTCTTTAACTGGCAATATCTTGTTGTTTTTTTTTTCTTTTTTTCAACCAATACACAGGGAATATTTGTTAGCTAATTTAATTGGAGACCTACCGCAATCCCTCGTACATGCTGCTGTGCACCTCGTCGTACTCATCCTTGGGCATTTTATCCGAGAATATCCAAGTGCCGCCGATTTCGGTGCCCTGCTCGTAGGCGACTGCCTCCAAGCCCTCCTGCAGTGCATTCTTCAATGCACTTAATCCAGCGGTGCCGGCTAAAATATATATATATAAATGTATCTCGTATAATGCAATTCACATTTAAATATATTGTATTTTATTATTATATTAATGTACCTCCAATAACGCACACGCGTCGCATTTCCTTAATTGTAGTCTTGTGCATTTTCACTGATTAATTTCTTTTATGTTCACTAATCAAATTGTTATTTTCACTTTGCTTTACTTGACTTCAGTTCAATGGGACGTCTGGTCAGCTCCCTAGTTGCTAAGTGACTGACTAGCTCGATCATTTCGATCATTTCCATACTCTGGAGCTCAAAATGTATGCCATTCCAGTTATCAGCGGGTTTGGGTCGTTTTTTCACACGATTTGAACTGTCTTTTATGAGTCTCTTTAGTTTACAGCTCGCCTTTGAGACACTTCTCAAATGCTTGTGAGTTGGAAATAAATAAATAATTTAAGATTTGAAGCTTTTAATAATATTTGAAAACTTTCCATTTACATTTATTATTGACATCATTTTATTAACAGCTTAAAATAGAAAGACCACAGCGAGTTTTGATCTATCTTATTTTTAATATATATTTTGCTTAGCATCAAACGCTACGATTTTTTTTAATTATATCTATTGACATATTAGGCAACTTAACAGTATTCATAAGTCGACTCGAGCGTAATAAAAATTTTGCAACTATAAATATTTATGACGCTGCAAATTACATAACAGAAACGTTGGCGTCTGCGTCTACGTCTGCAGCGAAGTCAGCATCGGCGTCGGCGTCGCTGTGAGTGAATATGCTTCCCCACAAAAAAAAAAAAGAAAGAGAAACACGGAAACACTGAAGACGATTTCTGCTTCTGCTCAACACAGTTGGAGTTGATGCAGTGTATTTATTGCTATGCCCTCTGCTGTGTTCGCTGATAAGAGCTTAGCCGGCTGACAATTAATTTCCAGTATTTTCTTGATTATCTCTCTTTCTTTCGAGCACACTGGTGATTAGAGTTTTCCTCTCATTTCTTGCGTTTTCTTTTACATATATATATATATATAAATATAATTATATATGGAGAATTGTAAGTCATTGTGTCATTTCAGTTTATTAGCATACTTAATACGCAATTATCAGAGAAAAGTGCTTATCAATCATCTGTTGTAATTTTCAAAACAAAACAAAATATATCAAGAATGCTTTAGTCGAGTGCGTTCGACTTCGATATACCCTGGACTCGAGATCAACTAAAGTTAGTAAGCCCAAATAAAAATTAAAGATAATAATAGGTTAAATTAAATTTAAATTAAAAAGAAAATAAATATTTGAGATTAAGATTATATATATATATACTTTACGGGGTCGCAGATGCCTTCTTCTGTCTGTTCCTTACGTTCACACAATATCATTATACGCGTTTCAAATAGATGCAGGGTATAAAAAGTCGCTCAATTTCTTATATGAAAAATATATGAAATTTAATAAATTGCAAAAGGACATTTCTTTGTAAAATAAAGGAGCTGAACTGGAAATTTAGATAAATAAGCTGAAGTCCCAAAAGCTGATAGTCGCCACTGGATCGTCTCATTCCTCAAAGTGCTCGAAGATCATTTCGGAAGCGAAGTCATCCTCGAAGCAGCGATATTGTGTCGCCGCTCGGGATTTAGATTGGGATGACTTAGTTGACTCGGCTGTTGCCGTCGCCTGCTGCTGCTGCTGCTCCTCTGATTGTGGCGGCAACTCCAATTGGGGGCCGGTACTCGACGGTTCACAGTGCCTGGGTGCAGTGCGTCGCTCGCGATTCAACTGTTGCTTGTTGTCCACCGCATAGTCGCACTCTTCATCGTCGCCCTGCTCCATGGAGGAGGGTTGGCAGCAGCTGCAACGCTCATCGCTGTCAACGACCTGCGCCGGACTATCACTCACGACGGCGCCAAGCACATTGCGCAGGACACGGGAAGCGGCCTCCTGCATTTGAGTGATTAGCTCTCGGGCGGGATGCACTGCGTCCGCGTCCGCTTCTTGGCCCTGCTGCTGCTGCTGTTGCCTGCTTTGTGGATTCTCTTCGCATTGGCAACTGCGACGATCTGGGCCACCACCCGGTGGCGGTTGTGGTGGCGTCGGCGGCGGCGGCGGCGGCGGCGGATTCTCCTTTTCCCGCAATCGAACGCGTTCCTTGCAAATGGCACAATCCTTTTCAGGCTTCTCAGGCCTCTGCGCCTCCCTACTGGGCTCCAACTGAGGCTCATCCAAAGTCGCCTCAATTGTCACATCCTGTGGCTTCGGTGCGTCCTTGCCGCGACGCACGCGATATAACAAATAGATGAGCGCCATTGTTGCATAGGTTGCCTTGGCGACCTGGAGGGAAGTGGGGTAGCTGTACTCCACTGAAGATTAGGATTAATGGTGACTTACATTCGCTCGACCCGCGATTGTGGCGCCATTGAAATACTTCTTGAATCCCTCAGCCATCGCTTCAGCGTCAACTGTCCCAATCTCTATGTGTAGGTCTTGGTTGGGTCTGTCCGGGTTTGTGTTGAGAATTTCTTTCGTTTCTCAGCTGGCTGCTAAATTTATATTTTAGAAAATACCTACTTGATTTTGATATGGAATAAAAATGTATAGATCTAAGAATAAAATAACAACATCGTTGCAGATAAACAATATTATATTGTGATTTATCCAATTTTGCTCTGTCTGCAACTTGGAGTTTAATGAACTATACGAAACTATTTTTCTCGTACTTTATCAAAGACACAAAACAGACGTATTTTTAAAGCAGCTGTGAATTATATATGATAAGGTGAAGTTATCTAGACTGCTCTATACAATGATTCTTTTCAGTAAATATGTCTGTCGATTTATCGATATATCTTTCTCTGATCTATACTATACAAATTTGGTTCATTAATTAGGTTAATAATTCTATTTCTTTGAATTTATATGCCAACTACAAGCAAATAATTATTTAAAAGATAATTGTGATAACAATAAATATGTGTGTATGATTTATAAGAAATAAACAATTGTGCTACATTAAAAAGACATTATTTTTATTTTGTTTCAATTAAAACCAAGGCACCTCAACAAATTTGCTGTTAACAAATACGAATGATTATTTATATAAAAAGTGTTTATTGCGTAACGTCAGACAATATATAATATAATCTGCAAAAAGTGATAAGAGCATTGATATTCTGACCGCAGACACAGCAAACAATAAAAAACAAACACAGCACTTTGACAGCTCCAATTTTGATGTTGTTTAATAAGATAGGGAGGCAAACTTGCCACACACAAAGACTCTAAACTTCAAATAAATGCAACAATTCCATGCTTAACTCTGAACAGAATCAGTTAGCTTTATACAACTACATACATACATATATATAGATATATATAGATTTACAGCGATCTTTACAATTTGCCAGTGAGCTCGGGCACTGCCTTGAATAGATCTGCAACTAGGCCAATGTCGGCCACCTGGAAAATAGGTGCCTCGGGATCCTTGTTGATGGCCACAATCGTCTTCGAATCCTTCATGCCGGCCAAATGTTGAATGGCGCCCGAAATGCCGACAGCAATATACAACTCGGGTGCTACAATCTTGCCCGTCTGTCCAATTTGCAGATCATTCGCCACGAAGCCGGCGTCGACAGCGGCACGTGATGCGCCAACAGCGGCGCCAAATTTATCAGCCAGATCGTAGAGCAGCTTGAAATTATCGCCCGACTTGAGGCCACGTCCGCCCGAGATGATCACTTTGGCGCCCGTCAACTCCGGTCGATCCGATTTGGTCAGCTCCTGCGACACAAATTCACTCAGCGCACTGGCATAGTCACCAGCGGGTGCCTGCTCCACAGCGCCACTGCCTCCACTTGTGGCAGCTGGCGGGAAATTTGTGCCACGCACTGTGATCACTTTGACGGCATCCTTTGACTTAAGCGTGAGTATTGCGTTGCCCGCATAAATGGTGCGCACAAAGGTGTCCTCCGACTTGATGTCGATGATCTCCGAAATGGGAGACACATCCAATTTGGCAGCGACACGTGGCAACACGTTTTTGCCAAAGGCGGAGGCTCCGGCCAAAATGTGCGTAAATTTGAATTGCGATTGGGCGGCAAGGACCAAAGGAGTCAACGATTCCGCTGTGAATCCTTTGAAGGCCGCATTCTCTGCCACCAGCACCTTGGTGACGCCCTCAACCTTAGCCACAGCTTCCGAGGCCTGTTAAATTAAATTCAAAATTGATTATGCAAACCAAGCAAAAACAACAACTGAAGAAAAGAGAAAATTAATTACTGGTCCGCATTTTGTGCCTGCTACGAGAACTGTGACGTCACCGCCGATCTTCTTGGCCGCCGTAATTGTATTCAGCGTCAGCGGATTGAGTGCCTCATTGTTGTGCTCTGCCACCACCAAAGTGCTCTTGCAGCGCTGCAACTAATAAATAAATGGATTATTTAACAAGTCCAAGAAAAACGATCGCAATTTTTTGATTATTTTACTCACAAAACTGCTGCGCACTAAGTTGCGTGTGTTGTTGGCAAACATGTTGTGTGTATGCTTAGAGCTTAAACTGTTTTAAGAATAAGTTATATTAATAAACAATTAACTTAAATTGACTTAATAATTTACCAGCCACAATTTCAATCGCAGAAAGTCCAAAAGTCGTTCGCGTTTTGGTAATTTTTAGCTCGTTTTAGTTAACAGACTTTAGCATAGTGGCAACGCCAACACATGTGTGTGTTAACAGCGCTAGTCTAGTGGCAACCTCAAATCATATGTTGAAGTGTGTGTGTGTGTGAAAATAAAGCGACACGCGCAATTTTAGATACAAATTTGTTTGCTTTTAGGCTATGAATTGTAAATATTAAGCAATTATAAATAGTTAGGACAACGTAAACAACACAACACAAAATAGACATGGGCAAAGAGATACCAGATCGGTAAGTATGCATGTGTTTTTAGTATGTGCTGTTTGTGACTTTCGTATTTTTTTCGTTTTGAAATTGCAGCTGGCTTAAGTATCAGCCAATTGGCAAACGTATTTCCGGCACTCGATTTATTGCATTCAAAGTGCCGCTGCGCGAGGTGAGTGCATCCCTCCCTCCCCTTTACCCACGTATCTAATAAACAGGTTAACAGGAGTTACAACAGCCGAAGACTAAATTGCGTTGTTGATTGATGTTGAAATGCGGACCACCAGCAAAGGCGCCTGCTAAAAATAATCAACAATAACAGCAACCGCCATTTTTTTTTTCTGTTTATCGAAGTTTGAATACTCTTGCTAGAAGTGATATATCAATGAGCTTATATGTGAGAGCGCATAAATATTTGTCGCATAATAACACAAGCTGTTAACCCTTTGAGGACCATTGCGAATTTCGCGTCGTTAACCCACACCTCAATATCAATTACGATGTTTACTTTTGTATGGTTTTTAAAGCTGATTAAATTTATTTTTTTAATGTGCAGTATGCTTATAGTCATTTTCAGAATAATATGACTTCAAATACTTTTTAAGACAAAAACAATTTAGTTTGGTTGATATGGGCGAAAATTATATTTTTTTTTGTAATAATACTTTAATTTTTTTCTTATTATATTTATGTGAATTGTTTACTTGTAGTTATTTTGAGAAAACTCTTACACTTAAAGTGTTGCTTGCATATCTTATCCCTAAACTAAAATACGCACTGCAAGGGTATAAAAAATAGGGCCAAGCAGGCGAATTTTGTGTGCCTTGCAATTATGCATAAAAGTGGCAAGTTGTACATGATGTTGCACACACACAGACAACCGCAACAGGAGCAGGACAAGCAAGTAGACCCCACGCAGCCGTCTTCTGCATGAATATTAAATTAAATTGTTTTTGCTTAATTAAATAACGTCACACAGCAGGCGCTGAGCTCTACTCCTTGCTCCTTGGCAGTTTATTAATTGTTCCGCCTCGGGCAGCATAAAATTGAGCAATTTCAGCATGTTTTAAATATGTTGCACATATTTACTTTATATATAAATTATATTTGCAGAATATCAATAAGAATGTCGACGAACAGCTGCGGCTGGCGCCGGACTCTTTGCTGGAGACGGTGCCAAATTTGGGCCTCATCGTTGACCTGACCAACACCAATCGCTACTACGATCCACAGGCAAGTATATCTCTGATTTTTGCTTTAAAAACCTTATATAATAATATAGTTTCACTCTTGCAGGCTTTCGAGGATAAGAATGTGAAGCATCAGAAGCTATGCATACCTGGACATCACACGCCGCCCAAGGAACTGGCAGACAGGTGCGTCCGTTGGGGATTCCTAGACTTGATTTAATTTTACTTACTTAGCTTTATTGATATATATACATATACTATATATTCTATGTATTCTATATATGTATTTATGTTTATTTTAGATTTTGCCAGTATGTGGACAACTTTATGGAGGAAAATGCGGATAATGGTAAGTGCATAAATTATTTTGTCAAACTGCTAACTCCTACACACTCATCTGTCTGCAACTGTGCCGTGGGAACGCTTTCACCACGATCAGCTAAGCTAGATGCAGATTCATATCTCTCAGCACACAATTAGTGCTTGAAAATATGCAAAGAAATTATCTATGTAGATAGGTAGTGTATTGCCGCATTTTTAGATGCCTATCAGCACTACAAGAACACAACTATTTAAACTCCTAACAACAACTTGACGCATACAAAGTGGGCGGTTGCATTTTTTAAATCTCAATTTAATGTAGACTACAGTTAGTTCCCAGGCTCTCGAGTTTTTGGAGCCCAACAAGCAATTTAGGCGCCAGCTGAGAAAAAAGAAATTAAAAATGCATTTCTAATTATAATACACCCAAACAGAAACAGGCAAATGGTTAAAGGAGTCAGGGAATTTTAGCATATATTTGTATATTAATATTAATTATCACTATGTGTTTTATATATCACATGCATATATACATTAAAAGAAATGTAGCTCAAAGTTCAAATAAAGTTAAGCTGTTGGCAAACAGCAGTATGCCAACTGGCGCCGTTGTTGCGTGTTTTAAAATCTACCAAACAAATTAAACGTGAAATGTCGGCAAACATGTTTACAACCCAAGAGATCCAGAAATATATATATGTGTATATAAGTCAAATTCAAGGTGGTCGGCACTTGTCAAGTTTGCAGGCATCGTTTCTACCTACAGTGGGCATAAACTAGAAATTATTGTGCATAGTTTTGTTTTTGTTTCGAGTTGTGCTTTTTATTGACATTCATTAGCTTAAATGATATTAAAAATACAGTTTTTTTTTAATGTGGAGTGCCTATTATAAGTACTTCAATACTTTCTCATAGTTTTTAGCTGAATTTTAGATCCACTCTCATTATTTATGTTCAGCATTTTGACCAAATATGTGAACCTCTGACTGCCTAAGCTTATTAAGCTTAACCTTCTCATTGATATATGAATTTTGTTGAATGGTTAATCACATTGCCCATTGTGGTCGACATTGCGACAGGGATGTTGTTGCGGTGGTTGTTGTTGCAGTTGTTGTTGTTGTTGCTTAGCTCTCAAGTTGTAACTTGGCTTAAATGGAACGCAAAAAACATGACGTACAACTAGCAGCTTCTGCCAGCATAGCGCACCACCACAAAACGACTTTTGTATCCTGCCCCACCGCATGACCCGTCCCCCGCCCGCTTGCCACCGCTGCCAGCTGAGCCTTGCCTCGACCGCTGACATGTTTTTCTGATTTTTTTTTTGTTTTGTTGTTTTGCAACGAAATTTATAGCCAATGTTGTGCATATTGGCAGTGTGCGCTGTTTGCTGTTTGCCTTTTGCCGTTTGCCAGATTTAGCTCAGGTCGTCGCTGCTGCTTCTGCTTTTATGCCAATTGCCTCCTCTTCCTTCCCTCCCCGCCCCCAGCAGTCAAAAGCGTAGCCGGTTTTGGCCACTCTTGGCGTGGGCGCTGCTCAACGCATTCCTGTGGCTCTCTTTGAATCGAAATTTGTAGCAATTTGTGGCAACATGCCTGCCTGCCGCATCAGTTAAATGCTTTCTCTGCTCCATATAGAGTAACCAATCCCAAAATAGAACAATGTAAAGCGCAGACAAGAGCAAGGTATTCCAAAACGAAAGGATGGTTCATTAAATGTTTCAAATAGATACGAATCCTAAATATGATTAGAGAATCGACACAGCAATTTGTAGCAACCACATTTAAATAAAAAGTAGTAAATAAATAAAGAAAGAAATAAATAAATAAAAAAGAATAATAATTAAACAACCAACTCCACTTCACAGACAAGCTAATTGGCGTGCATTGCACACACGGTGTGAATCGTACCGGCTACCTGATCTGCTACTATATGATCCTCAACATGAAGATGTCGTCAGTCCTGGCAATGGAGAGTGCGTAAAAGAAATCGAAAAAAAAAACGAAGACAGTCTTTTAATAATTACGATTTTAATTTCGACTTGTAGCTTTTGCAAAAGCGCGTGGACATCAAATTGAGCGTGAGAACTACACGTGCGATCTGCAGAACCTACAGAAGAAGCTACACGCAAACGATTATGCTGATAACGAGATCAGCAGCCAGGGTCAACAGAATAGATGGCGGCAGTCAAGATATCAATCTGGCAATACCAATCAAAAGTCTGGCTCGCTAAAGAGGCAGCGAGAAGATTATGCTTCTCGCAATCAGGACCAACAGCCAAAGATATCATGGCGAAATCAAACGGAATATCAAATTGACCGTGAGCTCTCCACGTGCTCCCTGCGGAACCCACGGAGGAAGCTACACACAAACGATGATTATGAGATCAGCAGCCAGGGTCAACAGAATAGTTGGTGGCAGTCAAGATATCAATCTGGCAATTCCAATCAAAATAATGACTGGCAGCAGAGGCAGCGTGTACATTATGCGTCTCGTAAACAGGACCAACAGCCAAGGATATCACGGCGATATCAAAATGAAGAGCAGCACAGCTACACCAGCCGAGGCAGCAGGGATATCAATTACAGCAGCAGGAATTATAACAATTACAGCAGCAGGAATTATAACAATTACAGCAGCAGGAATTACAACAATTACAGCAGGGACAATAACAACAACAACAACAACAGAGACAATAACCGTGGCAGAAACAGATACTATTTGTTATCAAATGATGATGAGACTGGTTCACAATAACTTCAATTTAATTTCTGTAAATTTATATTGTCAGAGTTGATGTGTCGCAATAAATTCTCTTCGTTGTATGCTGGACCAATTTGTGTGTAAATTATTGGCTATTAGCCAATAGCTCAGCAGTCGCTATTGCCGCCTGGCAACAACAATTAAAATTCATTTTCAACATGGCCAGAAGCCGCGGGTGCCGTTCAAGCTGCTGCTGCTGCTGCGAGCACACAGTTAACAAGCGTTCAGATCGTGTGAAGATACAATTCACAAAAATTTGCATATGACTTTGATGTTGAGACTGCGCTGAGGGGGGGAGAGAGGGACAGACGTAGAGTGAGAGTGAGAGTGAGAGGGAGATAAACGTAAAGCGAAGAGTGGCGTGAAATTCCTGGAAATTAGTGCATCGCCGGCGGCAATCGGCTCCTGTGTCAAGCAAATGTCAAAAGCTATGCACGATGCGTAATTATTCTTATATACCAGACTTATTAAATATATATATATATATATATATATATATATATGTCTTCATGTCCAGTTGTCGTCGAAGCTTACTTTTGCACAGTGGTCGAAACAGTTGATTTGAGTGCTCAAAATGTGAATTATGCTTTGGTTTACCGTTTGTTAAGACTGTCAAACAGGTTTTTTTTAGTTCGTCTTTTTTATTAGCAATGATGTGTTTTTAAAGCCGACAAACCGTCAAATTTAATATCCTTTCTTCTGGTTTACAAATCTGACTTAGACTGGTTTATAGGTTTATTTGAATTTTAATTCGTTTGATTGATAACGACGATCTAAAATTTTGTTTCTCGTGTTTGTCGTGTTATATCGACACATTTGGTGCATATATGTAATCCTCAAATTTAATATTGGATTGGTGAGCCTTCCCAGCGAGAAGAGACAGTCAGCTTTTGAAATCCCTTTACTTGTTTATAAAGCGCATTTTAGTTAATTTAATTTGATTTCTCTTTGTATTGTTATGTGAAATATTCAGTTGATAAGCTCCCGATATCCACTTGTTAATGGCTATTGAGTTGGGCCCATTGTCGTGTTTGGGATATGGGGACCTGTCATATTGACGGCATCTGATCGTTTCATTATTTCGTCATGGTGGTCAAATGTCAACTTATTAGCATAAAATGTGGCTGCTGTCGCCGTTTCTTTCCGTTTCTTGCCGTTTCTTGCCGTTTGTTGGTTGCTCGCTGGTTGGGCTTATCGCGGTGCGAGATCTTATCGCTTAACGATCGCCAATTGTTGTTATGGCCACAGGTCCTGCGACAGCGACAAATCGTTGGCCATTACGATGTGGCAGGGGCAGTGGCAGGAACAGTGGCAGAGACAAAGACAGGGACGGACACCGTCGGCGATACAATCGAGTTGATGTTGATGTTGCCCGATCTGATCGGACTGCCGCGATAAACGCCTCGTGTGGCATGTGGCATGTGTGGCGTGAAGTTGTTTGTTGCCCTTAATTGGGCAGCATTTCGTTTTGGTCTTTTCGCTCTGCTCCTGGCTCTAAATTTAGCAACTGACTGACCCAATGTTGTCGGCCATAAGGTGATAGTTTAATATGGCCTAAAGGCAATTTACGTAAGCGTTGTTGTTATTGACAAATATTCAAAGTTAACTATTCGATATGTTTAACTTACCTTTAACTAGGTAAGAGCTGGTTATATAGCTGATATAACTCAACTTCAAAGTTAACTATTTGATATACCTTACTTAACAAAATATACTTTATCTTTGACTTTTTTAAAACATATCATTTTGAAAAACCACAGCTAAATCAAAGTCAGTTACATATTTAACAAGAAAAATTGTTTATTAGAATATGATCATAAATTTTATAAAGTTATTTATAGTTATGATATTAGTTAATTAAAGTGCTTGAAACACATAAATGCATTAGTGATAGACATATATGGTACTCATATATTTAATTGTTTATAATTTGTTAAGTTTTAATATTCAATACAACATCCATCAATAAGTTGAGATATGCATGAGCTGAAAACATAAAGCAAAGTTGCAAATTATGTTTGTTTCTTTTATCACATATATCTATTTAAGTTAACCATTAAATAACTTCAAGCTCATATTTTTAACTATTACTCATAGCTATTATTTAATCAAACTTCCAGTGATCTCTTGAAACTTCGCGAATAATTTTTCTCTAAACATACTTGCTGTACAAGTTGCAAGCAGTTGCAAGAATTCCTAAAGGCCACAGAGCTCGATATATGGGTCTTTTGGTCATGCCGCCGATTGTGTGACGCCTCTCTCTCTCTCTCTCTCTCTCGTTGCCCCCCCGCAGTTTACTGCCGTCATAAATTGCAAAATCAACCAAAAATTACCAATTGTCAGCTGGGCGCGTTATCTGCATTATATTTTATCTGTTTATGACCCAAGCACAGATCGAAGCAGATCCAAGCAGAGCAGCGTCTCGAAAGTGTGGCCAATTTTCACTGGCTGTGCGACGATCATTTATCTTAGCATAAGTTGGAGCGCGATAATTGCATTCCACATGAGGCACGGCAGAGCGGGCAGCGCAGAAGTGGCAGCTTGGCCACTTTGAAGTTTCGCAGCCGACAATTAGGCATGCCACATAAATTTCAACCTCATATATGGCAGCGACTTTAACAGAGGCATTGATTTAAATAATAGCATTTAAAGAGCATTAACAAACCGAACAAAAACCAGAAAACGTCCTTTAGAAATCCCAGAGACAAAAAGACTGCAATTAGCTGGAAGTTTCGATTAGACCAAAAGCAGAAAAAAGGGGTAGGCAAAAAAATAAACAATCCATTTTGCCAACGAACCCCAAACTCAGTCAATCATGATTCAATGGGGGCAACCACTGAGAATTGCCCTTTGGGGCATACCTTTCAATTGCTGGCCATTGGCTTTTGTGTGTCTGTCCAGCCTGGGGGCATGTGATATGTGTGATATGTGTGTGTGTGTGTGTGTACGGCTCACATGTCTGCCTGATAAAGGGTCACAGACACAGACACAGGCAGAGCAGCACAATGTTTTTTGTTGCATTCATTCAATGCTGCCACAGCTGAGCGCACCAGATAATCCCCCTATTGTTGCCAGATACAGCGCACAGGGTATCAGGAGTGGGGGTATACCATTTAAATTTTACCATTTCGCTTACACGGGTTACCAGCAAGGGTTTGTCGAATTTTCAAATGAGGCATGTCGCAAAATGAAGTAGCACAAATCAGCCGCAGATTAGAATATAATGCGTTTCAAATGCTGCGGTTTGAAAGTTACAATTTGGCAACTACATAAAAAAAAAGGAAATTGTAGTTTGTTTCCAAGTAATTTAGTATCTGATGGATGTGAAATAGGAGTGGAATTTCTTTGGAATTGGTTAAGTATCTTATGGATGTAGGACATTTATAGTTGCCAGGTTGGAAATAAGTAGATGTGCTGAAAACTTTAATTTGTCAAATAATCTATGAGCTTAAGGTTCAGATTCGAGATTTGAGATATCAGCATATATCTAAGGCTTAATATAAATGTAAATGAAGGGTGCTGAAATGTTCAATTCGTGTCTAAAAACTGCTACTGAAAACTAGGGTATTTGTTGAAGGTGGATTAACTTAGGGTTGCAGGAGCCAAAGGACATTTAGATTGTTAATAGAACTGAAAAGACTCATGTAGAGTTAGCCTTATCCTGTGCAAGTGAAAGCCACATAATCAAAGAGCTGCATTGACTGTGTTAAAACCACAACTCAGCATCGCATCAAATGTGGATTATATATTGAGTTTTGAACCGCCCTCTTTCGATGAAATCGAATCGAAACGAATCGGGAAACACTTGCCACTTATCGCTGTACACAATCTTAATTAAAAGCCGCCCAGCTGTGGGGGGGAATACAAAACAAATGTTTACTTTAAAGTCGATGGTAATCTGGGGCATGCCACATGTGACAATCGTGGGCAGTTAAATTGCACACGAAATCGATTAAAGTCGCGATGAAAACAAAAAAAAAACAACAACACGAAATCAGCAATTAAGCAGCCGAAGGGCGAGATATTTATTTATTTTTATTTTTATCTTTATTTTTCCTCTTATTTTTCTTTATTTATTTTCTCTCTTCCCATTTTCATTTATCTCTCGCCGCGTCGACAGGCAACGATTGAATTGAACCCAGGCACGCACGTGACTCAAACCGAAGACCTTCCTTCCTTTCTTAAATTGCTGCATAGTGGACCCAATGATGATTTTTTTCTTGTTTTTTTTTTTGGGTGGGCGTTTCACGCTGATGCATGCAGCATGCGGCATGCAGCATGAAATCTGTGTCGCCCGACAGTTGAGCCAAAAAGTTAATGCTCCTGTTCGAATATAAATCGTATCTTTTTTCATTTGTCGACAGTCGGCAGTCTGAAGTCATCTGCCGATTTGTGATTATCTTCGCCCACAGACCAACACACACACACACACACACACACACACACACCAGCACACACAAATGCATTTGAGTGTCTTTTTGCGGCTGGCGCCGCGCATAAACTTTATTGTCGCCACATTTCTGTTGCATACTTTGAGGCGCCACAGCGGGTAAAAAATAAGGAAAATAAGTCAATCTATTAGTCGAAGATGCCTGACGAGCAGAAACCCTGCAAATTGATAATACATTGTGATATCATCCCAAAATATAACTTGCTGATAACTCAAAGCCATAACTTGGCCAAAACTATTTCAACCAGGCCTTTTCTCTAAAACTATTGCATCTAAAGTTGAGATCGCGATTCCACGATTCTGTCCATTAGAAATCCAACTAGGAATGCTTTCATCTTTTCTATAACAATAATTTTGTCAAAACTGATACAAATTAAAAAAAAAACCCAACGGTTTCTGGCCATGATTTGACCACTAGATGAATACTACATTTAAATTTGAAAATAAGAGAAATTCGTCTTCAAGATTGGTCGAATGTTCTAATAGCCATAACTTTGTCATATTTGAAGTGATTTACAAAAGCAAAGTATTTTTGTGAACGGTGAATAATTTGAATTTGAAAAAAATATATATTTCAATGTATAAACTGAGTGTAGATGTTCATGCCACCCGTTTAGCCTTTGCTAATGGCTGCTGGGTATCCACAAAGAGTGCTGGGACAAGTCAATGAACTTTAAAATGTGTCGCTAGACCAAAATCGGAGGCACGCCCATTGCCAAAAATGTTGCGTTGCGACCAATGCGCCCGCACAACCCTTGGAGGTTGTCAGTGGATTTGCCCCCTCCCCCACCTGCCCCTTCTTTGTGGAAAGTAATTTTTGATGTTGCTCTATCTTTCATTTCTGTTTCTTTTTTTTTGGGCAAATATTTGTGCAAGTCAGCGGATGTGTCCACGTCGCGGGGAGAGGGGAGAGGGAAGCAGTGGGTTAAGCACCACCCCTTGGCATGTTTTTGTGTTATCATTTGAGTTGCATACTTGCAGGCGCCTGGGGTGGGCGGAAGGGTCAGGGAACGGGGGGGTTGACAGCAACGAAATTGTTACGGTCCCATAGCTGGCAAATGTTTTGGAAATATCTCGAGTGCTATTTATTTTAGTCGGCTGTCAAAGTGCCCGGAGCTCTGTGCATTATTTCGAGGGTGTTTCGCACACATTTTTATGTGCTGTTTATGGATTTGTGGCCACATTTTTGAATTTCAACAGCGACAGTTGGCAAAAGGTTTGAAGTGCTTGAATCAAACGACTGCAAGTCAATTTAGTTTTTATTTCGATTGATTTCTGAACAAATTGTTTGAGCAAAATGGAAAGCGGTTAGTGCCAGGACTTGACTTTTATTTATTCAGTTAATGTCAGTCCAGTTTTCCCATAAAGAAAACCCAATCAGAAAATCTAAACTTAAAACTTTAAACATTTAGAATAACTAAATACATGCCCAATTGATTGATTTAAATTAAATGTAATTTACTAAAAAGAGAAAGTAATTTTTGCCAGGCAATAGAGTTAAAAACTTACCCATTGATCCAGTGATTATTCAGGTTCTCCCTGCCTGCTGCTGCCTGCTTGTTGTCGGCTGAGTCCGCAACACAATTCACCGAGCAGGCTGACAGAGGCAATGATCAGACCAGCAATAAGCATTATCAGCGGCACATTGAAGTAGTCGAGGGTCAAAGGCTGTGTTTCATACGGTTCGGATGGTATCAGATTCAGATATCCAATGTGTATTGTCTGACGATTTGTGTCATCGGCCAGTTTCTGCATTAGACCACTGGAAAAACAATTGAGCAGCGTCTCGCTCAGTTTATACTTGAGCAGCCATTGGCTTTGCATGGGGAAACCCGGCAGGGAGTGCATCAGATCGATGGGCAAGGGACGCATTCGTGGCTTTACCATATACTGTTGCTGGAACTTGAAGAGCACCTGACGATCGCTGTGTCCCAAATAAGCATAGGTCGGATCGAAGACACGACGATGCTCCAGTATAAAATCATAGGGCACCACACGCGTTATATTCCACAAGATATCCGGATAATCGTAGGTCTGGAACACCGTCTTATCATAGGCTCCAATGATAATATTAATATTCTGTTTGACCAATTCCTCAAAGCTATTTATTTGTGGATCGTACAGACCCGTGGAGAGTATGGTCTTCAGGAAAGCGAGGTAATAATTCGAGCATATGAAGCCAGCCACAAATATGGTGCTGAATAATATGTAGTACTGGCATCCTTTAATATCCGCAAGTCGAAAACCCGCACAGAGCAGACTCGATAGGATCTCTAGCAATAGTTTGCCACACTCCAAGCGACCCAATTGCAGCCAGCAAACAAAGCTGGCAAATCCACAGATCACTGCTATATATAGCGCGACCAGTAGCCAGGTCTTCAACTGCAGCGGTGCTATGATATAATAGTTCTTCGATCGGGGCTTTGCTGACGGTATCATTATATTGCCATACAAATACATATAGCTATCCGTAAAGCTAGTCTCATTGGAGTAGGCCAATAAATCGCCACAAATCTCGGATTTATTGTTACGCAAATAGTCTAAACAATCACTGGCCGAGTAAACCTTGTAGTCCGGCGTGAGTATGGGCACAAATTTGGCGCCCCTCTTTGTGAGAAACTTGCGGAGCAGCATCAGAGCATAGCCATCGTAGAGCTGCTTCTCCGGATAGACGAGTGCCCGTGGCGGATTATTATAGAGAGCCACACGCACCTCCCAGCCCCGGAGATTGTCGAACCAATGCAGACGTGACCACAAATAATGCTCAATGCTGCTGCTTCTCAGTTTCTGTTGCGGATGTGGAAATAAATCGCTCGTTATGAGTTGACCCTTAACCTTTCCTACATTGTCCGTACTATTGAAGAGGAGCACATTTGGAAAGCCGAGTTGCCAGAGTGTCGTGAGTATTTGCAGCCAGTTGGCAACGCTGTCACAGCCCACTAACAAAAAATCAGCTCTTTGCATTTTCGTCGGCAACTGCTGGAAAATTTGTAGGGTTTGCTCTCTGGTCGGCAGTGGTAAAATCATTAGCAGCGGCTTGGGCAGATTAACACAGCTACTGTAGAGTCTATCATGATCTCCACTGACCAATACGCTTGGAGTTTGACTTAGGGTTTGACTAATCTGCGCATAGACATCTATTGATTGTGTGTCATCCGTATAAATAAGATTGCTTTTGCTCTCCAGCCCGCGATTGAGGGCTGCTATGCTCGAGCCGAGCTCATAGTGGGTGCTTGGTTCTATGTGAGCAGTGAGCAGGTTGAGCAGCAAAAGAAGCTTAAGCATGTTTCTCAAACTGAGACTGAGACTGAGACTGAGTCTGAGACTGGGATTGGTTCAGTGTTGCAGAGCGTGTTTAGATGAGCTGAAAAAAAATCAAAAATAAATAAGCAAAGCATTTAAAAGCAGTGTGATTTGCATAGCCAGGGAATGGTATAATGGGCAGCATGTGGTGCAAATTATATATCGCAATAAAGCTAAATGTTTAGGAATATTGCAATAAGATAATATAAATAAAGCTAGCATTTTGAGTGATTTATATAGGCTGGGAATGGAAGAATGCTTGTGACTTTGATATTTATTGAAGAGCCGCGGCGAAAAGCACTAGTTTGTGAAGAAAATGTTACTTATATATCAGAAAAATAAAAAGGGAAGCTAAATCTTCAAAGCATAGGCATTTCTCTCAGTGTGAGAAGATTGTTGCACTTGTTGCGAGAAGCAAGCATAAGCAGACAAGAACTAGAAGGGTGCCAAGGAACATGTTACCGCACTGCAGCACACTACATCAAATCCATACATCAATCAATCAACGGTGACGAAGTGGCCAACAACGTTGACTCCCTTCGCATGCGCCAGGCCAACAGCTCGACGAGAAAGGTGAGCAGTGCCAGAACGTTGCCCAGGGCCAACGACATGGCCGGCATGACGAAATAATCGAGACCCAACGGTGTTGCGGTCTCATAGTCCTCGGTGATGAGATAGTGGAGGGAGCCCACGCTCGATGACATCGTCTCGTGATCCGCATCCTCGCCCAGCTTCTGCACGAGTCCACTCTCGAAGGCATTGGCCCAGGCCCGACTCAGTTGCGGCTTCAAGAACCAGCTGTCGCTCATCGGGAAGCCAGCAAACAAATGTAATATTCTGATAGGTATGCGACGCATGCGCGGACGCCTCAGCATCTTCTGGGCATAGTCATAGAGGTCCATGCGATCACTGAACAATATATACGCATAATTCTGATCAAATTGACTGCGATGTTGCCACAGTGTTTTATCGGAGACCACCTTAATAATGGGCCACAGCATATTGGGCAGATGATATCGTTGCGTCAAATTCCGATCGTATTCATCAATCATAATACTAATGTTCGCCTGGAGTAATTGCTCAAAGCTATTGATTTGTGGCTCAAACACCTCGGTGGTCAGCATGCTCTTCAGATAGCCCAAATAGAATGTGGAGTAAATGAAACCCGTTGTAAAGAGTACAATAAATAAAATATATCGCTCTCGTCCATGCAGATCCTTCAATGTGAATCCGGCGAACAGCAGCGAACTGATCGCCTCCAGCAGAAATGTGCTGAAAATCCAACGATGCTGCTGCTGCCAGTGTATATAGCTCATGAAGAATACAACAAATGCTATATAGACGATCAGACAGATCCACACAGTGGCATGGAATGGTGCCACCAAATATCGATATGATCTCATTGGTTTCGCACTGGGCACCATTATATTGGCGTAGGCCAACCGTATCGCGTTCGTCACCACGATCGCCTTATGCGATCCCGGGGCCAAGGCATCGGCGCAGATATCTACGCGGCGGGAGATGATCGCCGTTATGCAATGTTTGGGCGAGGCATTGGGCGTTTTGATGGCCACAAATTTGGCATTGTGTGCAGCCAGAAAGTGTCGTATAAATCGCAAATAATAACCACCATAGATTTGTTGGCCATCCTTATTTTCGTAGACGAGGCAACGTGGCGCATTTGTGTAGACTGCCACACGTATCTCAAAGCCATGCAAATTAATGTGACGTTTTCGATTTGTCACATAATTGTTCACATTGCTCAACTTAAGTTTTAGTTGGGGAAACAATTGTGTCTCATATAATAAACGCTCGTTCTGTGCATAATAAAATAATAAATTCATATAGCCCAATTCCCAGGCGAATTCCACAAATTGCAACCATATATCGGGCATGTTAAAATCCTCTTCGATTATCAGCAAAAAGTCTGCGGACTGAAAGTGAAAAGTTAGCATTTTGAATAGCTCATTTGGTGGTTGCTTCACAAAGAGCACAAAGATCACTTTTCCGCCGATTTGTTGCCTCATTTGTGTTGCATTTAAAGTTGACTCATTTATTATTAGCTGACTTGTGGGCTTTATTTGGCGTAGATATTGCAATTCCTCTTGATGCGGATTGTAGATGATGATTGTGGTAACCTCGAGACGCGTGTTGAGCTCATCAATGATTTGGGGCAGCTCTTCAGCTGCATCTGTGGTCGTTTGTAGCAACAACAGCAGCACTAGAAATAAATGCACTGAAAGCGACATCTGCAAGAGATATTTTTTAAGGATTTATTTAATGAATCTAATTAAAGATAATTAGATGTGTACCATATGAGGAAGCTTAAGCGGAACTTGTGTGATTTAAGAGTAGAAAGAATTTTCGCTTTTATTTAAAGCGTCTCATAAATTTATTGTGTCTATATTTAATGCTCAAATGAATAGATAGAGGAATAGATCTCTGATCTCATTTGTTTTCTACACAATTATGACCTTGGAGATCTATTGAAGACCACCTACAAAGATATAAGTGATAATAAGAGATTAAAAATAGATCTGCTCGCATTTGATTTGTAAAAAAAACAAAAACACCCACAAACTATTTGTGGCAGCATCTGCTAAGAGGCCAAGCCCTCTTCTTAGGCAATTCCACCTACTTTAGCCATTTCAATATGTCATCTGTTATCTGTTCATGCCGGCTGTGTAGACTGGGTCAATTAAGGCTAAATGACTGTTTGCTGGTTCACTGACATTTGTTGATATATTCACAAACTGCTGCAATTAGCACTCGGCATAGTTTGTGTATTTATTTTGTTTGCTAATCAAATTATAAATATTCCATTGCAGCTGATAAAGTCAACGGCAATTAACACTCACCCGACAGACAGACACCTTCAGACGCCTACGCAGCACATCCTGTTCTAAATTATATATTATTATCACTCTATTTATTCGTCTATTTATATTTAGCTTATCAATTTTCATGTCTTTGCAAAAGCACTATTGTGACAATAATAGTATTGCAATAATATTATTCTACACCCACATTCATTTTTATTTATATATTTTTATTGTTTTTTGAACGTGCCTAAATTGTGGCCAGCTAATTTATTTTCAGCTTTGCTAAGATTGATTTGAATAGAACCAATCAGCATGGCACAAGTGTCGCCATTTTTTTTTTATAGGCGACGGTGATCGCAACTAAAAATAGATGCAAACACTGTAGTTTTGCTCGCATTCCTTCTCTTTCTTTCATGCATGCGCACAATTGTGACCAATCAGAGAGTGGCGCTATTGTTGTTGTACTTGATGCTGATGCTGCTGTTAAATGGGGTGCTGAAAGAAGGGGGGACTGTTAATCGCTGTGCACAGCTGTTAAACAATTAACTGTTGGCTGTCTGATTTGTGGCGCCTGATTAACGGCTGTCATGCACTGCTAACAACTACAGTACCGGTTATGTTACGGAGCTCAATGTTAAATGTCCCGCTGACTGCCTGCTTACGAGGCACTTGAGTAGGGTTAACGAATTAACCGCTAATAGCTGAGCACAATTTATTTCTTGGTTTGTGGGAATGCCTTCCGGGTAATTTGTGTGTTTCAGTCAGTTTCAATTTTGGCAGTCAGTTAGTGGGTCACTGCACCGATCTCTCAGATCTTCAGCTTGTTATAATTGGGCCACTGACATCGCTTAACAGTATGTTAGCTTCAGGTCCTGCAACGGTACATTAACATATATTCTGAATTTGCATAGCAATTTGCTCAGTGTATCTGTGGGAAACCTTGACATTTAAATTTTAATCATTAAATGTACTCAGATATCCAGGTAAAACTTAAGTACTAATTGCTCGACAATAATTATGTATTCTTAAGGCATTTACTGAGGCTAAAGTCAAAGGAAAGTATGAGTAGGATCAGCAGAAAATGATTCCTTAATTAACATAATATATTTCAATTTTGAACTAGAAAGTAGAAAGGGTACAGATAGTAATCTTTGCTGTGCTTGCTGCTGTCTCTACAAGTCTTAATATCTGATCTTCACTAGTTCTCCGACCTTTCTAATACATCCACAGAGCCCCTGCTAACTAAGTTCTGCTTATGCAATTGCCATTCTCTAACAATATTCCTCCACACACTTAAGCAGCTGTTTAACTCTAATAAACTTCCAATTTGGCTGGACGCTTTTCGCAGAGCGACTCAGGCAAAGACACGCACAGTAGTCGGAAGAGATGTTGGCGCAGGCAACAGCGGCGCATAATTAATAAGATAAGAAATGTAGTTGGAACAACTGAAACAACTTACAAGACACCGCCCCGAAACACCTCGGGCTGAAGGTCAAGCTAATAATGATTTAGATAATCAAAGAGAGGTGCCCCCAAAAAGGCAATGCAACCTGCCACCAAAAGCCAAGCCAAGCCAAGCCGAGCCAAGCCAAGCTAAGCCAACTTGCCCCGCAGCACAAACTGACAAACCAAACAAAAAAGCAAGTGGCACGTGAAGGGGGAGAGCGAAGGATGGGTAGGGTGAGGAGGCGGTTGGTTGTAGTACCTGGCAAACGATCATAAATACGAAAGAAAAAAAAAACAAAAAATAAGAGTTACGCCTATTTTTACACGCAAGCAAAGTCAGCATTTCCACGGAGCTGAGGAGACGAAGCAAAAATATTAAAACGATGCGACGTGACAGATTACAAAACGTTTGACACCAGCGCCAAAGCCGCCACGACGAGGCACCAACTCCAAGGATGAAGAGGCAGAAGAAGAAGCTGCACAAGAAGCCAAAGCAGCCACTTGCCACACGACGCGACGGCTCAGCCGATGCAGTTGCAGTCACGAGCTTGGAGCCACAGTCCAAGTCCAGACTCAAGTTGGTAACTGCGTTCTTGGGGCACTCTTCTCTCTGATCCTCTGGTTTGTATATCTTTTTTGTTTTTGCTTTTTATGGGGTCGACTCGTTGTTGACTGCTGCGTGCGAGTAAATTGCCTTGAGGCTGCCACACTCAACACACACAACGGACTTGCAGCAGCAGTAACAAACTGTTGCAACTGCAGAGCGCGCG
This sequence comes from Drosophila setosimentum, assembly GCA_035043505.1. Lineage (NCBI taxonomy): Eukaryota > Metazoa > Arthropoda > Insecta > Diptera > Drosophilidae > Drosophila > Drosophila setosimentum. Next base: position 7,033,587 of record JAWNMY010000003.1, on the reverse strand, counting down.
TCACAAATTAATTCGCTGAAGTTGCAGTTGCAGTTGCAGATCGGTATGGTTCCCACAGTAGTTGCTCTAGGGCGGATTTGCCAGGCTCAGCCTGATTCTCGAGTCTAGTGGTTCACCTGCGCCTGTGCAGCGGTTCTTCCTCCACCTCCTCCACCTGCTCCTTATCATCCACGACTGGCTCTGCGGAGGCTGCACTCGTGAGTTATGACAGACAGGCTCCGACGACTGTGTGGAGGCAGAAGCCAGGATTCACAATTTCAGAATTCAGATACCGAGTGCCTCTTACGCTTGAGCGTGCAATTTTAATACCCTCTAGTTGAGCAGTTGGCTTTGGGTATATACGGAGCAATCTCGATACGAGTACATCTCTTATAGATGTAACTGAATAGTCAATATACCCTTTACCCACCTAACATAATGTGTATGTGGCATATAGCACAGACTTATCGATTTTTACAGGGTGTTCAGTTAGTATAGAGCTTTGCTATTTGCAGTTATGCAAAGTTTACTCATTAGAAATTTAGTTAATTTGGATACATTTATTGATTAATGTAGCTATTACTCTATATTTGTCAGATTTACAGGGTATATTTATGTCTAGTTTTTAGTATATTGAGTATCATGACATTAGTAGCAAACATTCCTACTGGGTATATGGCCAAGTAAACTGTAAAATTTGGTCTTATTTACGTTTTCCTGTTTTTATAGGGTATAAATGGTTAATAAGAAGTATTCTAGCATGTTTCTAATATAAAATAGCATTTAATCATTTGAGCAAGTTTAAAGAAAATTTTGTGGTATAGCCTACAGCCCAATATTTACAGTTTTACAGGGTATTTAATAGTAGGGATCCCTGTGCGTGCTTACAGTTCAACTTGCTTCTAATTCACTCAGTCAGCAGAGGCAACGTGCAACAGTGGAACAGTGCACCAATGCAGCATGCAACAGTGCAACAGGGCAAACGTGGCTGAGATTTTGCGTATGCGCCGCGTAATTGACTTGGAAGTTATGAACCTTTAAATGTGGCCACTGCAGAAGGCATCATTGCATCCAACAGAGCACCACAGCACCACCAGCACCACCAGCACCAGCACTGCACCGCAGCATCCGAACCACGGACATGTAATTTTAATTTTCTCACTTGATTGCCCCGTAGCTTAAAAATCTGCACTCATTCATATGTCTCTGGTTGAGGCGGGAGCCCCATTCATACGATTCATATTCATATTGATACTCATATTCATATAGATATATATATGTATATATATATTCGTGTGGATAGCGTTTTGGTCATTGAGGTTCGTTATTGGTTTCGATGGGCAGCTGAGTTGTGTTGATTAGCCCTTGACTTGCAACAAAGTTGTTCAGCTCATCAAGTGCCAAAGTCTTGTTAAATGCTCAAGTGTAGCAACAAAAACTGATATATCGAAATGAATATCTATAACGAAAGTAGCTAAAGATTTTTACATAGTTAAGAAAGATGATTATCAATAAAAGTAGTACTAAATATATACCATAATTCTCTAAATATATTGAGTATTCTAACCAAACACTTCCATTCGTCTCTCTAAATATACCCATTTAATTAAGATATATAATATTGGCTTTATTCTATTCTTCTATCTCTATCCTCTCTCCTAATTCCTTGGGTGATAATTACTATAATTGCTAAACAATGCTAACAACATTCAAACTTTTGCCAAATACTCAATATGAATTTCCCATGTAAATCAGCATGTTTTTTGTGCAATTAAGTTGAGAATGCAAAGATTGGCGAATAACTCTGTGATCTGTGCCGTTTGGAGGAATGGATTAATATAAGGTAATTATTGCATATTTAAAGTACAATCCGAGCGTTCAAATATTAACACAAATGTTTAGCAAATCGCAGAAATTCGCATCTGTGGAATGCGGCACAGTGGAACAGTTTCTCTAGTTTTCGAATAATTATTGAAATAACTAAACCTTTCTAGATGTCAAATTAACCATAATTTAGAAAATAAACAACTTATCGATATCAAATTAATAGAATGTAACATATATATTACATATTAATATATATATATATATATATATATAGATAGTCATGATAATTTGTGTATTTTTTTGATTGAAAACAATACTTAAACTATGCAATTGTCAAATCCGCTAGCTTATCAATAATAATCTAATCGATAACAACTTAATATGGCTGTAACTATTCTAGAATCAGAGTATTCTATTTCTCTCCTCTTGCCAAGTTTTTTATATTGGTATTTTGTTCCACACCTAATTTCAAGCGGAAAACACTTTGGGGAATCTCCGAAACGACCACCTGATAAATTTATGTATATAAATATTGGCCGCGAAATTTGTTGGGTTTGTTTGCGAGTGTTTTACAACGCATTATGTTTATTTATATGTTTAATAATTATAACTCTTTGCTATTGCTACAACTCGGCTGCTTTTTATGCCACTCATTGTTGTTGTTGCGGCACTTCACATGTGACCGCAAATTTGTAGCGCAAATCCAAAAAAAAAAAAAAAAAATTACGAAAAAAAAAACAACAGAAATAAAAGCTTCATTCAACAATTTTCGGGCTTTAAACTTGGGCTCGTCTGCGGTTCGGTTTCGGTTTCGGTTGGCTTTGGTTTGGTTCATCTTTGAGGGGGCAGCAGCAGCCAGATGCTGATACTTGCTGCAGATGTTGTAGATGCTGATGTTGATGTTGTAGATCTCGAGGCTGCGGCCTGTTGGCTCAATAAATTATGAGCCCGCCTTTTTCTTATATTTATTTTTTTTTTTATAAGAATGCAAACACAACTCGATTGTGGGTGTCATGCGTTTTGGCCTAATGAAAATGTTTGCCTTTGCCCGTCAGCCGATTTGCCCGATTATATGTATAAATTATTTGTTGGGCAAATTTATTGCGCCTCAAATGACTAGAGTTGGGGAAAAAGACAACAGATTTTATGTACGATTTGGTGTCTTGGCAGCCATCTAATGGCTATGTAATGAAGCATCCAACAAAACTCTAATGGAACTCAACTCGAGGGCGTCTCAAATGTCTTTGCATGCTAATCGTTGTTCAAACTGCACTCACATATATCCATATATCCATTCATGTAGGCTGCGAATGTGATTTTCTTTTTTTGAGAGAGTTTTCAAAGTGACATTTATGAAAGGCATCTCTCATTCGTTTTTGATGTTGGGCCTCGATTTTGGTATTTAAAACTGCTAACGAATTGGTTTCGATAGAAATTAATAAATAGCCAGCAACAGCGTGATATATTTTATTGTTAAATTGAGAATTAATGACAGTTTATTCATAATTAATAAGCTAATAATGATAATAAATAATATACTTAGTTTTTCCTTTTACAAATTCATATCATATATTTTAGACGTCACATTTGTGTAAGCTTAATAGATTTTCACATGCTCGTTATTGCCTTTAACTAACTGTGGTGAGAAGTAGGCACTAACTGATTGAATAATCACAATATGATTATAATATATCAATGTAATTGTTGTTGTCAGGTCGAAAAGACGTTAAGACCTTGTGTTTACACTAAAATTAACAACACAAAATTATTTACAAGCAACAAAAAAAACGAAGAAAAAAAATGGAAAAAGAAAAAAAACGAAAGTAAAAACCAAATTGAATTTACATAAAAATGTACAAAAACAAGAAGACACAAGATTTACGCGTGTCAATATGTGGAATGTGCGTTTTGTGTACACAGCTAAAATACTCTCAAGTGTTGACTCTTTACTTGTTGACTTTTGGCCAATAAATCGCAGGCGAGACATAAAAATAGAAAACAATGGCAAAATTTGACAATTTTACTAATTAAACGCGTAAATTCATTTGTGTTTTGTTTGGTTTTAGCTATTCCCTATTTGTTTAGTCCGAAATTAATGCGCAAAATCCAAATATATTTGAAAAGACCCAGACTTGGCCAAGTTCAGCGGGGAATAAGTTCCGTGTTCAGTTCGAACTGCATTCATTGTTTTTCATTTATGGCAATTATGACAATTTATGCAGCAGCTGAATCAGCTGAATCGAGTAACGCCAGCAAATATCAGTTAAAGTTTGTTTGGGCCTCAAATTAACGCAGTCCCAACTGAAAGTTAAGGTCAAAGACAAAGCTGAGAGGTTAATGCGATTTTAAATGCCCTGTTAATTGATGAGCGGCAACATACAAGGGCCGCATTGTTTCTTTTTAGCTCCAGTGAAGTCATCCAAAGGCGCTTGACTTCGATTCGATTTACATCTGCAAATATCTGTTAATATCTGAAAATATTTATAACCAGAACTCAGGCGAAAAGCATTTTAATTATTTAAATTGAGCTAGTTCTTTCAGTAGAATTTCAATTTGATTGAGTAATTAAAGTAGATCTTCTTATATCTTGAATTATTATTATTAAATTTTGATCTAGGTTTTAATTTGTTTAAATGTGTAAAAGTCAAACTTTCCATATAAGCATTTTGGCATTATTTTCTCAAAGATCCTTAGCATAACTTAAACTAACTGAATGGATATTTTATCTAAATTCAATTTTGACTTAAAAACTCAAATACAACTTCTTAATTTATTCTACGATTCGTTTAAACTTATATAAAATATATATATACAATGTAAAGTAAAAAAGTTGTCAACATCTTGGCATTATCTTTATTTTCTACAACTATTTGAACATATCAATGAATATTTCAAGTTGTCAAACACAAACCGATCCTCTTAGCACTCAATTGTTTATTTATTCATATTCGATGTGAACAACCCTCATTATTCCATTCACTTTCTTTCTTGAGGCTCGTTAAACCATTTATGTTAACAGCAGTTTGCTGCTCATTATTCCGATGATCGCGATCAAGATCGGTTAACAAACCAACGCATAAATTAATGTTAGAAGAAAGGGAGAGAGAGGAGAGGGGAGGATAAGAGGGGTTGTTTGATTGTCGCATGTCAACTGGGCGAACATTTTCATTAAGCGGGAAATACGCATCGAGTAAAATGCGACAGTTGGCGAACAGCTTTCCAATAGGGGCGGTCTCGCAATTAAAGTAATGTGCTTCCCAAGAAAAGGGTTTGCCTTCTTCATTGCGCATTGTTTGTTTAATTGAATTTGCAGCTCACGACAAACCAACAAACAAACCAACAAACAAACAAACAAATAATCATAAAAAGAAAAAAAGAAAAAACCAAGTGTGGAAAAAGATGCGTGCGATTGTCAGCAGCGGTAAATTTCTTCCTTTTTTTGTTTTTGTTTTTTTGTTTTGGCCACCATCGATTGATCATTGTTGGTTGTTGGTTGTTGGTTGGCTTACTGACCAGAGACTTTGAGAGAGATCAGCGACACCATCGGCGTTGAAAAGCCATTGCTCCAAATGCACCTCGACACCAGTTCCTTGGAACGCACAAAGACATCGAGCAGGGAGTGTGGAGTGGGGAGTGGGGAGCGAGGGGCGGGTAGCAAAGAGTGAAGAACTTCTTCCTCCTGCGCATATTATGCATTTCGATCTGCGTCTTTAACCAACGCCCACCGATTGCTGAGGCCTTTGCCTTTAGCTGCTCCGGCTACGTTGTATACCCTTTGCAAATTGTACATTTATTTAGCCATGCATTTTGATGAGATTGAGTGAATATATACTTAATATATACGATACATATAGTGGCTTATAGTTTTCACAGTTTGCTTTTCTTTAAAATAATATTTTGGTATATTTCTATATAGTTTTTCTGTGTAAGAATATTTCATGGTTTAATTTTGTAAATAATTATCATTATTACAGATTTTGTAGGATAGTTTTTAAAGGAATAACAATATATATTCAATTAATTATTATTCTTTCATCTTTATGTTATAAATATTATATATTATTTACGTAAAAATGAAAGCAGTCTTTATTTTTTGTAAAGGGTATTTGACTAGTCGTTGCATTGCAATGTTTCTGAGGGCTCTTGTTATTATGTGTGCTGCTTTTGTTGGTTTTCGCGTTTATCAGTTAAGATCAGCCACGGATATGTCTGCGACTGGGTTTTATCCTGAATGCCCGACTGCCTGGCCAGCCAGGGTTCCAAGCGCTTTTCGTAATTTTTTTTTGGGCACTGAATTTTAATTAAAATATTTCTCAGGGTTTTTAGTTGTTGTTGTTGTTGCTGTTATTGTTGTTTTTGAGCAGTTTTTAGGGACTTTTTTGGAGTACGTTTTGGGGGCCCTTAATGCTGGGGCTCTGCACTCCGATTGTCGTGAGTGTGACACATTTGCATCAGATATGATGCGCTAGAGTCAAAGGACAACAAACGGACACAAACACACACATAACACACACACACACACACTGCACATAAATCAAGTGTGAAGACCCACCGAGTGGTACAAGGAAAAAAAATATAGCTACAACAAGTAAATGAACTTGTCACACCTGAGACAAGAGTAGAGAGATTGCAACACAAGGTGGCATAAACTCATAAATAGTTTAACTTGTGTTTTTTTCTTTTCATTGTTCTCGGTGGCACATAGATAGATTTCACAGTGCATTTCAATTGCTATTCGCATTTGACACGTTTTTCTCTTCTATTTGCTGCTGCCAACATCTAAATTTTTCAACTGAGGACGCGACGTGGCGCCACAGCACCTCGTTGCGTATCCTGCTGCGTTGTTGCCAAAAAAAAGGACGAAACACACACAAACTACAGCCAGACAGTCGCATATATATATACCTATATCCCGGCCAGGCTTAACATTATGTATAACCTGTGTATATAGCAATTTTCTGGCTATATAGTTACGCGGAATTTGAGGCGTGAGGCCAAAAAAGATTTCTTGGCCAAAATTGCGGTTGGAATTTTTGTGTTTTTTCTTTATAGGAATTATAAATTGGGTGTAGTGTTGTTGGTGTGTGTGTGGGTATGTATGTGTGTGTGTGTGTGTGGGTGGGCGAGTTATGCAACAATTTGAATGTGTGCCAAATGGGAATACTTACCATATGAGCAGAGTACCCTGAAAATAAAAGAAACATCTAATTAAATATGTGGAATTCTAAAAAATATATATATTTAATTTAGAAAAGTATTAATTCTCTTCTTTGTTATTTTTCCTGAGGTATACATTTTAAATTGAAAGCATCTCAAGGCGATTTTATCTGAAAAATTTGATTTTTTATATAAAATTCTGAGCACGTAAGACAAGAAACAGTAAACATTTCTAAATGAAAATCATGTTTGAATCTTTTCATATAAAATAATTTGAGTTTTATAGTTTATTGTAAAATAATGAATTATAATTTAATAAATTATTCTCACGAACAGATGTGTTTTGGCACCAACAAAACTTTATTTCCACAGCACATCAGTTAATTTTTCTTGTCATTGTTGCAGTCTTTTTTTATGAAGTAGTATTTAATTTATCCTTGTCATTATTAGTTGCTAATTTTTTGTCAATTCGCCAGTTAAACAGTTTGTCTGAGGGTCAAGCGTTTCGGGAATTAATCTCAATTAGCGGCCGCCTAATTTGTCTTTGAGTGACTTTTGCGCGAACTGCTGCTAAATAGGGAAAAATACACACACCCACAACAAATAAGAGCTTGAAATAACTAAAGAATTCGATTGAATAAATGTATACACATTTATCAAAATTACATTTTATTGTTTTTTATTTTCAATTAATTTTTAAAATATCCGCCCTTGTCACGTTTGCACTGCTTGCTTCACTGTACTGCTTGAGCTAACAGCAGAGCCTGCACGCCGCTGTTAATGCTAACAGTTGCAACTTGTTGGCAGCGCACAACATTAACAGACTGTCTCCGTTTAGAATTCAAATTCAATGTTAAAGTTCTTTTCAGTTTTTATCAATCTTAAGAATGAAATGTGCGCAATTTACTTACAAAAGTTACTAAACAAAAATGGGCATTTGCATTTCTGTGTGCGTGAGTCAGCACTTGACACAGTTTCGAGTAAACAAAATTGCTGAAAAATGTTATTGTTTCTGGTGGTTGTCTGATAAGCGCAGCTACCGAATTTTCTGGCTCCTTTTTGGTTTTTGTTTATCGTCACGAATATTTTCATTCATGTCGATACGTTTGCTTTTGTTTTTAATTGAACTGATTTGCTTGAAGTTGCCTATCGGGGCGTCATTCATTTCACACAAAGAGACAGAGAGAGAGAGAGAGAAGGAGACATATACACACCTCAGCATATATATCCAGTATCTCTTAATTGGAAATTGAGACATGAGGCAAAGTCCAATTTCAATTTTATTGTTGTTTTCTTTTTTTATTGAGGTACTTTACTTGAAAAAAATTTACTTGCTGCTTAAACTACTAATATTTTGACAGATTGCTCGGAGGCTGATTAGGCGGCTCAATACAAAAAAAAAACAAAAAAAAAACAAAAAAAACGAAGGGCTTATCAGCAAAAACTAATTTCGATTAATTGCGTTGAACTTTTGAAGGCCCCACAGTTTCAGTTCAACTGACAGAAGGTTGGGTTCTCCCAAAAGATGATGTTTCCAGTTAAAGAACATGCTTGTATTTTTGTTGTTGTTTTTTGTTGTTGTAATCATTGATTAGATTTCTGTAAGTATAGATAAGTTTTCTCACATGTTTCTTACGTTAATCAGTGGTATGAATTTATATATATTTATATACAGTTTTTTTTTTTTTTTTGGGTCGCCAACACATTTGATTTACAGCATGGAGTTCAATAAATGCGCCGGTCTCAATCGATCAATCTGCAAACTGGACCTTGCTCAATATTATTATCGGACTTTTATAACTTTCCACAGAGTAGTACAAATCTTATAGATTAAATTTTATTTCTTTTAGAACAACAAAATGCCATGTGCTTCTGAATTTTTCCTCATTTTTTTTTTTTTCGCCGCTAGTTGCAAGTTTTTATTTGTCCAATTTATTCCTAAATCGCAACACCAAAATGTAACTGTTAACATTTAACATGAACTGTTATCAGTGGCGTAACATGTTCGGCTGGCTGTGCCATTTTGAGTTTAACATTAACAAATTAACAGTGTGATTAGCTAACAGCGGCTGGCGATGTCTGTAGAGGGTGGCAGCTGCCGAGCATTCGTATCCGTATCTGAGTTTGTGCGCACCTTTCGTCGGTTCAAGATCGCTGCCACGGAGAGCGGATAAAAAGCAAGACAAGAATTAACCGAAACCGAAGCAACGGCATCCACAACATATGCGTTAAAAACGAAATTCAATTCGAAATAGAAGCGCTGATGCTGAACCACTACAAAAAAAAAACATACAAGTTACACAAAGTTTTTATTACAAATAATAAAAATAAAGAAGCAACAAAATAATTTTAAAAAATGCCACAAAGAAAATGCAAGTAAAATTTCATTGAAATTGAAAAATGAAAGTGAAAAGTGCATTTACTAAATTCGTTCAATAACTGATTTTGTTTTAAAAATCGACTTATAAAAATATATATATATATTTTCAAATATATTCAAACGCAACCAGTTCAACACAAAAAAAAATTCTTTGTGTTCCCAGTGCCCAACACCAAAATTCAAAAAATAAACAAAAAGTATATAAGAAAATTTCCAAAAAGCGAAGAGAAATTTTGTGCAAATTAAAAATCGAATAATTATTTAATTGTCGCCACAATCGTCGACAGCAAAGTGTGCAATAAATATAAATACAAATACAACTACATAATAAATGTATTAATTAAACAAAGTTACACATTATTTGATTACAAATACACATCTCAAAAGCCAGCAACAACAACATCAACCACACAACAACAACAAATTATTGTACATAAAAAAGTGCTGTAAAAAAAAATAAATCACAAAAAATTGTAACTCGGCTTTTGTTGATTTTTTTCGCTGTGTCATATTTTTTGTTTGCGCGGCACAATTTGCATGTAAAATAATTGAATATATATAAATTCTTTATATATATGTAATTATACATACACACACACACACACACCTACAACATCAATGAATACAAATGTATAACTTTTGATTTCCTTTTGGATTTTAAATACGTTGCAACTTTCGTCAACTTTAAATGTACCACGTTTGCAGACATTGTGAACAGAACGCACAAACCCATGTTGGATTATAATTTATACCCTTAATTTTGGGGGCTACAATGCGGCCAGAAATATACAATGTAAGTACCCCATTCATCCCCATTCCCGAATGTTATTAGAAATGAGCGAAATCAATCACTATCTCCCCGAATGAATCTTTACTAACTGATAACAATAAAACAATATTTGAATGTGGCTCATAATTAATTCTTAGTATAAAATCACTATTAGTATTTATTGCACAATAAATGAGCGACTTGATTATAAATATCGTCCACCCAAGAAATCAGTTGCTCAGACCTCACACGATTGGGGGTCTGTGATAAAATATATATATTGAGCTATATATATCACAGAAATTTGATTTTAATGATTTCTGGATAAGTTAGGTGCGTAAAGTAATTGCCTCGGTCTCTAATTTCAAATTACATTAAACATTTATGAAATATAAGCTTTAAAGAAGTTGTCGATCTCTAAAAATCCGTAGAGGCAACAATCACGTGCAAAATTAAGCTCGCAACAGAATAATAAAACATAAAACACGCCATTCTCAAATCCAATCATAACCAAGAAATAACACAAAAGCATTAAAAAAAATGGCAGGGGTAGGGGCAGGGGCAGGGGCAGCATACTGACCTGTATGGAGTCCCTTTGCCACATATATACTTTAAAGTAAATATATCCATTTCACACACACGGACACACATTCAAATTTCACATTTATCATGCCACAAGTAATTTCACTTAAAAAACAATTTTCAAACACACATTAAAAAAAGCACAGTTATTATATGTTGTTTCCAAAACGAGAAATATGAAGAAAAAAAAATAAATGTATATAAGAAGAGAAAGAAAAAAACATGAAAACGGGCAGCAAACGTGGCAATAATTGCTATTTATAACTTGTTATGGTACTAACACATGCAAAATGCCAGGACAAATCCTGACTGCCTCTTCTCTCTTTATCTTTCTCTTGTCCTCTCACTCTCACTCTCACTCTCTCTGTTCCACTCTCCATCTCTTGTGTGTGTGTGTGTGTGTGTGTGTGCACAACCCCTTTTGAAAAGCATGAAAAAGTTTTGCAGCAAAGGGTCGCCGCTTGTGTCGTGTCCTGATCTCAGGACATTTACCTGAGTTATAAATCAATTGCAGCGACTCAAACTCAAAACACAAAACACAAAACTCAAACTAAAATCTGAAACTGAAACTGAAACAGCAACCCCTGCGCGTTAAAAAACGCGATGAAAACGCGCGTCGATTAATCAGCTTAAGAGACATGCAAACACAAATGCGACACATTCAAAAGAATTTTTGGAATAACCCAATAAAAAAGAACTCTTGCCCCATCCCTCCCCCACTCCCACTCTCAACACTCGGGCGACAAATGCAACACTAAGAATAATAAAAAAAAATTTCAAAAGTCAAACAAATACTTATTTTGGTGGAGTTTGGAGTTGGCTGGAATTGATAAGCGCGTTCGCTTCTTTCATAAAAATAGACAATATTTGATTTGAGTTGCGAGTTGCGAGTTTATTTCTTTTATTAATTAAACGGAAATACACACAGATAAAAAAAGAAGAGCAGACACTTATACATTTAAAAAAAAAACACTGTTGTAAGACTCGAGGCCAATCTTCAAGTGTTTCAATTCTCTTCTCTCTCTGATTTTTTTCTAATTTTTTTTTTTTTTTTGGTATTCTGATAAGCGAACGTCTTTTTATGGCACTTTAAGCTAATGTAGATCAACGCTTAACTGCGGTAGCAAATTTGTATCTTAGCTGAAAGTTTGTCTGAGATTTTCCAGAATTTACTTATTCATTTATTTGACAATTACTTGTTAATCTTAAATAAAAAGGCTATCATTTATATACAAGTTACATTAAATGCATATTTTTATATCTTTTCATAATTTCTTAGAACACAATAAATATGAAAAATTCTGAAGTTATCATACTTAAGTTACTAAATTCTAAAAGATCTTAAAGATATTATCGTGAATTGGTTTTAATAATTTCAGAGAACATATTCAACAACATTTTTTAAAATTTAAGTCTAGACGTACCTAATGTTTTTATTTTACTTAAGTTCCTAAATTCTAATCTCTAATCATGATCAAGTCGAAAAACATTGAGAGCAGTTTTTTTTTGTTGATACATATTTTCACTAGATTAAAGTTGGCGCTATTTGTTTGAGACTGGTCAGTCACATGAGGGACTCTTAACCGTACTGATTAGGGCTTTATTTAGATTTATGATCCTGTTACGCATTTGGCAAATCACAAAATCCTCAACTGCAACAATCTTTCTGTCTTAAATACTTTAATGACTTGGCACATATTTGTGCAGCTTTGATTATTGCAATCAATAAACAGATATAAACACAAGCACTCATATATATATATATATATATATATATATTATCAAAAGAATTTACTATTACTATTACTACAGAGTTCTTGACTCCTTTTAGAGTCTGACTGCATTTTGTATGTTGTCAGTTTGTCTGTTTGTCATTCTGTCTGGCTGGCCATGTGTCAGTTTTGTCAATTTGTCTGTTAATGATGTGCCGATTAGCTAAAAGCTTTATGCTTTATGCTTTATGCTTTAAGGGTGCGGCATTTACTTGAATCAGCGACTAAGTCGAGGGTTTCTCAAACAACAAACAACAGCATCATCATCATCATTATCATCATAATCATCGTCATTACATCTCATAATGCCAATGACGAATGCTAATGTGATAAGAAAAAAAAAATAAAAAATTATATGCATGCAAAAATTACATATTTTTAACCAAAATTGCATGTTGAGTAAACTTTGACAAATTTAAAAGATTCTCAAGTCCCACTTGAACTTAACCTGGTTTTTTTTAAAAGAATCTCATTAACCAAAACGTCACATAATGTGAGATACATTCTGCCATTTAGAGCATTGACTTGCCTAGTTTAAGTGTAATTTTTGTATTTATTTTATGTGGTTGTTGCACATTTAAACGTGTCATGTATTAAATTGGAATAGTCGCACTTTAAAAGTGTCCCAGGCTAGATTTATGTAAATCATCTACCTGTCGCCAACTCTCCAGTAATACACCAAAAAAAAAAAAAAAAACGCTACAAAAAAGTCACAACTCAAACATATATTGCGAGCGGGCGGTCTTAATAAGCAACAATAACAACAACTACAACAAATCGTCGGCGGCGCTGCTTGAAAATATAATAAATAAATAAAAAATATAGTACACACACACACACACACTCAACAAAAAATATCACTTCAAGTTTTATAATTAGGTTGCGCGCGGGTGGCAAAAAAGCTGAAAAAAAAATAATAAAATAATACTAGGCAGGGGAGAAACAGGAGAAGAAAGGGTTTGAAAGTGGGCAGATTTTTTTTTGCGGCATGATTTGTGAGTGAAAACTAAAAAAGCGACTTTTTTTTATGTTTGAGATTGTTTGACAAAAAAAAAAGGCGCGTTTTGCAGGAAGACTTGAGCTGAAAGCCGTGAAGCAGTTGGCGATTGTCACGTTTTGCGCACATATCAAATCGCTGATGCTTCATATGGCATATAGTATATAGGATGTGGTGTATATGGAGCATATATATATGATGACTTCAACGGAACGGAACGGAAGCCTGTGACTCAGTAGTTCATTTGGTGGGCTTTGGCTCAGCGCTCTATAAATAAACTCGACTCGACCCAAAATCATGACTTTGCATTTATCAATGCCCATTTTTTTTTTTTTTGGTTGTGTCTAATGCTTTTTATAAATGTCTGCTCTATTTTTGTGCACACTTTTGCAATTATTTAGATGGCAACCAGTTAAGGAAAAATAATATTTGATTTATATTGCCTATTATGATTTTAATGGCTTTATGTGTTTATTAATGCCTTAAACTCAATGTCAATTGACTTTTGGCTGAACGCATTTAACGCAAACTAAGCTCAAAAGTAAACCCCATATAGATAAAGATGCGTAAGCTTATTACAACTTGAGCGGTTCGCAATTCAAAACAATCTGATTTTTCTACTCCACGAGGGATTCAAGTGGGGAGGTGGGTGTTTTCGTCTTTTGTTTTTATCTTATCTAAAACACGTTCAACAAATATACTATAGACATAGACAGTATTACTACACGCTGCCGCCATACATCGATACTAACAACTATAAATAAATAATAATAATAATAATAACAATATCGCCAAAAAACCACAATAAAAATATATATATTCATATTCTGTCTTGTTGTATTTTCAATAAGAAATAAAGTCACGGCCCTCAAGTATTTATTTGATTGTATTGATTTCTGCTAAAACTTTGGACAGTTGTCGCTATATATATATATATATATATATATATATATACAAGATATTTATGTCTGTGGACAAACGATTGTTCGCAGTTGACTTATTGCTAGAAATTTACTACGATTGGTTTGATTTTTACTACGCTGTGGGTGGTTTTGCTTGATTAATGCGACTGCGCTGCTGATAAAAAACAATTGAAATATTTTAACTGTGCGACAGAGATAGCTGGCTAATGCGAGAGAGAGAGAGAGAGAGAGAGAGAGAGAGAGAGAGGGAGAGGGGTAGAGAGAGAAGCAGATAAATCCAAGCCAAAGTCGAAATACGTGGCTCTCTACAATTGTTCAATATATGCAAATATTTGCATTACAAATTACCAAGTCGAGGGCTAAAATACCTTCATAGCCCCCTCACCCCCTACTCGCTCCCCATCTTTACGTCTCAACGTCTCTGGCAAAGACAGCTGCATAGGGCCAAAAGCGAGTTGCTGTTGTTGTTGTTCTTGCAGTTGTTGTTGCTGCACCTGACCTACAATGTGCACCGATCGCTGTTGTCTCTTCTCTGTTGTGTTAAACAACAAACACACCCACCTTATACACACACACACACACACACACAGACAGTTGTGCATGATCACAAGATCGGTTCGTTTTGTTGGATTGCAAAATCAAGCAGCGCTAAACAACAAATAAGTGTTTAACATTTTTGGTTGAAAATTAGAAAGTTACGTGCTTCTTTTCATTTATATATCATTGTGTATATATGTGTATATAATATAAATGCATAGCTTTTGTATCGAAACAAAATGATTAAGCAACCTAATTGAACACTTATCGTTATTTTGTATTTTTATAATCATATTAAATACTTAATAATTGAGTCGCTCAACTTATACATTCTCCATAAATCAACAACTTAGCAGCTTGGAATTTCCGTTTAGCATCTAAACTTTTGATTGCTGTTTTTTGGTGCATTCCATTTTTTCAACAATGAAGCTTGTCTTTTATATTTTTACCTGAAGCTTGTCGGCGTTTTCTGCTGCTGCTGCTGCTGCTGTTGTTGCTGGTGCTTCTTCCGTGCAATATTTCAATATTGACATACTGGGAAAGTTGCGCGCTTGCTCAACAACAACAAATAAATGAATTTAGAGTTCGAGACGCTGACTACTTGCCACTTAAGTAGTATCTCGCCTCTCTCTTTCTCTCTCGCGCTCTCTCTCTATCTCTGTCTGTCTGTGTTGGCTTATCACTCGCGCACTCGACCCCCTCCGTCAAACGTAGAAAGCCGCTTATCATCTAAAGCAGCTGTGTCCCACAGCAACTGCTTAATATTAACACAAAAAAAAAAAAAATCGCATTAGATACAAGCCCTGCCTCTCTTGCCATCTCTCTCCCTCTCTCTCTCTCTCTCTATTTTTCTGCCTCTCATCTCAATTGTCGCCGTGTTATTTTCACGCCTATTTGAGAATTATGCAGGCCACATTCCAGAAGGGGTTTGGCCCTGCTAATGAGCTCAGATTTGTGCAAGGGCACGACACTGAGGAGAGGCTCAAGCACTAATCACATCTCTCTCTCCCTCTCTCTCTCTCTCTCTCTCTCTCTCTCTCTCTCTCTATATATATATCTCTCTCCACTTTCCAAGCATTCTTCTCTGCTCAGTATTCCAAATTATTCGCATGTGTAGATGAGCTAGATACTTGGCTACTTGGCTACCAACAGATACCAAAAACAGACCTTAGCTTATCGCTGAAGTTGACTGAACTCGACAGCTTTGTTGTTGTCTGTCTGTCTGTCTGTCCGTTTGTTCTGTCGTTAATTTGAAATGCCGTTTCTCATATTTGGGGCGTAGTTGCTGTTATTGCAATTCAAGCCCTGCAAGTTCAAGTGCCACATTCCCGGGAGTTATACTATATAATCGTACAACTGAGCTTAGTTTAGTTTGCGATCAATGCAAAAAGTATGCTAAGATTTCGCTAAATATACTAAAATGTAATTTAGCTTTTTCTCCATTAGTTGTTGCATTTTAATAGTCATGTCATATAAATATTTTCATATAAAATATAAAGAACAAGAACAAAAAAACACAAATCAGCAAACTGCTGGCAACTGTCGAAAGTCAGAGTAAAACTCAGAGCTGTTTCCCTTTTGGAACTTCATTAAGGCGCACGCCCCTAACCCAGTAGCAGCAGCAACAACAATAACAACAACAACATATTACACAGGACATGCAACAATAACAGCAACAATCAGGCAAGAGTTGCAGTTGCAGCCGGCTTAGAAGGGTAAACAATTGTGGGTTGGGGGGTTGACTGAGGACAACACAAACTGAAGCAGTAGCTACAAAAAAAAATACAAAAAAAAAAACAAGTAATGTACAAAAATAAAAAGCGCAAGGTGGATGATGCAAGAGGAGTATTAAATAACGGTGAAGTTACAACCCCTAAAACAAAAGTAAACGAAAATTGCATTAAGTGCATGGCAGCAAACGAGGTATGCCAACAGGGGGGGGTAGCAGCAGCAGCAGCAGCAGTAGCAGCAGCAGCAGCAGCAGAAGGGGTATCATTGCATTAGGGTGACCATCACATCATCATCATCATCATCATCATCATAATCATCATGATGATCGTTATACGCACAATTGACAGCAGGAAATTTCACACTTGGCCACAAAACACGTGGCAGGAAGCAGAAAAAGGGTTTGCTGCTGCATGTAATTGTTATTAAGCGATTACATGATTGATGAGAAAGAGAGAGAGAGAGCGCGAGAGAGAGAGAGCGAGAGAGAGAGAGAGAGTGGAAGAGGCAGAGGCAGAGTGCACGTGGCACTTAATCGAGCAAGGATTGATTGCTTCGTCCTCAGACACCTAATTTCCTTCATTGTTTTTTTTTAGCACTTTCACTTATCATAAATCTTGACCTGCCAATTCAGTTTGACTGACTACTTTGTGGCTTAATCTAATCTTTGTCGCATTCCTCGAAGCATTCTTAGTAGCTAGCTAGCTTCAGTTGTTTACTAACTAACTGACTAACTAACTACTCCAAGGTCTAAGTACGGTGATTTAGCGGAATTAACCATTTGATCATCCGGCTAAATTTTGAAAAAAATAAAAACGTGTGGCACGTGTTGGCCAAACAATAATAATAAACAGAAGGCAAAATAAAACGTGATCACAGCATGAATGCGAAATGCGAAAGGCGTTTACGAATTTATTGAGTTTATTGGAAGTCGATTTAATCTTGGCTAGACCGATCACAATTCGGGGCTATTGATTTGCTGACTGGATTTGGGCTGTCATATTGTGATTTGCATCATTCATAGAAATGCGTACTAATTACGGAAAAGCAGAATCGTAGAATGTCTGCGATTAGATTGTCCGATGACGTCGGCTAGCCTGTGCTCAAGTGCTGTGCTGGTGAGCAATTAGAATTGGGTACAAACACACGCGGAACTACACATGTTAGACAACTTAGCTGATATAAGGCAACTTGGCTGATAGTTGTCTAAACTTAGCTGATATTACACAAATAGCTGATTCTAATTCGCAGTTCAACAGACGCCTCTGTTTAACTGATAGCATAGCATACCAAAAAGCTGTAGTCAAAGTCTTTTGCTTTTCTTCAAGTGTATGCAATCAAGTGCATGCTTTGACTCGGGGTGGTCCTGGTCCAATCGTTCAGTGAATGCAGGCACGTTCCTGTATCCTAAACCCCCCCGCTCGTCAAAAACGAAATTCCTCAATTGCCGTAAAAACTTATAAAATAGCTGAAAAATATGTAGGCAAATGCCAAAAAAAAAACAGAAAATAAACTGAAGAAAGAAGTAAAAACTGTTCAATATGCAAAGCACATGGGGCCAACACAGTCATTTGACTGACTGGCATAGGGACAACAACTTCGTCTCTATTGCGTCAGACACACACAATCAGACAGCCAGACTTTTGTAGACTAACAAAAAAAACCAACAAAAAAAAAAATAAAAAGCAGAATAGAACAGAAGAAGAAACTTAACTCAAGTTCATTTGGGCGTCTGCCGCATTTTGTGCTCTGTGCTCTGTGCTGTGTGGACTCTGTGCTTCTGTCTGCATACCAAAAAGGTAATTATGAGTCGCATTGTAAAGGAGACAAAAGTAAAGCACGGCAGAATGAAGTAATATCAAATTACATACATGAGAAATATGTGGCATAGAGACAGTCAACAGCAACAGCAACAACAGCAACAACAGCAACAACCATTTGAAATGAAGAAGAATAGAATACTCAGCAGCAACAACGATATGAAAAGTGCGGTTTGCACAACGGGTCACAATACGAACCAAGCCAAGCCAACCAGCATTATTAACTGAGCTTTTGTTGTGGTGTGCATTAGAAACAGAAACTGGCCTCTACTTGGCTTCCATTTCCATTTCCAATTCCAATTCAGTTTCAATTCGAGAGGAACTGCTGTGGCGCTATAGGGTTGATAACATTAACTTTATACTTGAATATGAAATGAGATGCTTTGATTGTGAGCAGCTGAGATAACATTAGCTCAAAGAGCTTTAAAAACAATTTAAAGTTTAAGACATTCTAATTGAAGCTGATCTTTGATTCTTAATGTATATATATATATATAACATTAATTGAAATTAAGCGAAAGCTTTAATCAGATTTGAAAGTGATTGCAGAAAATGTGGAACTCGATCAGCAGCGCCATTTGATGCTTCCGTTGAAATTCGGCTTGTCTAAATCATAATTATGTCGACTGCAAGCTAAACACAAATTCAAAACCACAAATAAACAAGCTAAAATAAATATTAAAAAAAAAGAAAGAAAAAAAACACAAACATAGCACACTTTATTGCTTGGCTAAGCGAATTCTGAGCTGCAGAAGAACAGCCGCCCCATAAATGAAATTGTGCGAAGACATTTGAAAGATGCCATTTGTTGGTGTGTTTTTTTCTTGCTCTTTTTATTGTCTGCTGTGAAATTGAAAAATGATGATAAAAATCGAAGAGCTCAAGAGTAAAGTCGGCATGGGCTACTAAATTAAACTACTCTCAAATTGGGTTTGGATTTGGGGCGACTGCCTACTGTGAGCGCTAAATTGGGCACTGTATAATTTGCACATGTGGCCGGGGGACTTGGGACTTGAATTGGGCTGTGCCTTCTTAACTCAGGTTTGAGTTTTTTTGTTGTTTTTTTATATATATATGTATATTTATTTCGATGGTCTCTCTTGTATTGATTTCTTGTGCACTTTCGAGTCGCCTCTTGTTGCTATTGTGGCCTGTGCGCGATTTTCACTTTTCAAAAGCAAAAGCGGCAGCAAAATGTATACAAAAAAAAAAACAAAAAAAAAATAGCAAGAATAAGAACACGAGAACTGAACAAGGGACCTTCGTCTTAAGAAACTACCCTTCAAGCATTTGGCTGCCTCTTTAGCCCCCTCTCTCTCCCTCTCTCTCTCTCTCTCGCTCTCTCTTTCTTTCTCTAAGCTGAAATCAATGACCTTTTGGCTGTGCCGCAGTCTCTGCCAAAGGGGATTAGTAGTCGCCTGAAACAAAATATATATGCACTAAAAATATAAGTATGGTAAATATATACATATATATATATATATATATATATATATATATATTGTATATAGCGATCCAATCGATAGGCACGACAAAAACAGAAAACGTTTTCTTGGGCTTTTTCCATAACCATTGACATTGAGCCCGAGCAAAAATGCTGTCCATACTCGGTACTCGCACTCGTATCCATGTACTCATATGAATACTACTCGTGAATACTACTCAAAAGGTAGCAGTTCATCTTTTATTTTTTTCTTTTTTTTGTTTTTTTGGCTTTCAATAATATTATTGACGCTTTTGTTTAAAGAGCTCACGATCGTGCAATGAAATGAAATGACTTAATTGCTGTTTTCAGCTTCCCAATTCCCAGCCCCGAGACGGAAGTTGTACTCAAAGCGAGCAAAAAAATAAAAATACAAAAAAAATGAGAAGAAAAAAAAAACTACAACTGAAAATAAAAAAAACAAAACAAATCGATAAAATAAATAAGAATCATTAATAATCTGTGTGATTTATGCTAATTTTTTGCCGTATAACATTTTATTTATAGTAGATATCGTAAGTCTCTCTCATTATATATAAATATATATATATATATAAATATGTGAGTATGATATTCATCTTTCGTTTCCCTATACTTGCAGGTTACTACAGTTCATGCTGCTCAATGCCAGGATTATTTTTATACTGATGGTAAGTTGAAGTAACCCACAATTAAATATTATTCAGAGGGGTATCTATAAATATAATAGTTACTTTTGGACTTGTGATTACAACTCACTTTCATCAAGCTCTCTAGTTTACAGGGTAACTGTTAGTTGGCCATGTGCTTGCCATTGTTTCACTATTATTCTATTTGTACTTTAATTAAATGCCAAGTACTTCTCGACAATGACTTGGCATGATTGCAAACTTTTATTGCAGTTTCGATTTAATAATGGGCGTGTTCAGTTATATTTTATTAAAAGATCGGATTGCTATGATTGATTTACGATACGCTTACGAGGTGTAAAGATATATTTTGCATTTCTATGACTTGAACTGCGGTAAGCAATATGAATATTTATTATTTTTTTTAATGAAAGTCGATTAACACTCGGTTAAACAAACGGTTATTATATATGTGTAGCTCACATACAAAATTTCAACTCAAATGAAATCAGATCCAGAAAATCCATAGCACATCTGATTGGTTTTCGGGAAGTCGATCCTATTAACAATCTGTTAATATCTGTTATGGATCTGTTTTTGTTTATCGATATTATTTGAGTCCATTCGATATGAAATTGCTTCAAAAGTCTGTTGTGACAGTTGTTGTTATTGCTGCTATTATTGTTGTTGTTGTTGTTGTTGTTGTTGTTATTGTTTTCAGCACTCCAAATAATTATCATAAAAAAAAAAACCGTATTTATATATCAATACGTCTTGTGTGTAGTATTTCTTTCCGTTTGATTATTATAACAAGATCGAGTGTGTAATCACAAGTCAAGTGTATGGGGAGTAGGGTGTGTGGGGTGCATGGGTTGTCAGGGGGAAGGGGGTGGGGGAGACGGGGAGACGGGGAGAGGGGTGTTCGATATCTGAGGCGGTTTTTGTGTACATTGGAGTGGCTTCGTCTGCTTTGGAATCTGCTTGGGCCACTCACTACTGGCTCAGGGTCTAACCAGATCTCCACTTGAGTCGTGCGCAACATAGTAATAAAAATGAAAAAAATAATTATTATTACTATTACACACGCACACACTCGCACACACACTAAAACGTCATTGAACTATGGAAAAAGGTCGCACGTCAAAAAAGTTGAAAACTCAAAAATAACAAAAACAAAACTGAATGAAAAAATGAAACCGAACAACTTTTATGAGTAGCATAAACAGCAGAAGAAGCAGCCCTCCCAAACAGAAAGTTAAAGAGTGCCCACAGTGGTAGATGGGGGGAGATGGGGGGGGGAGAGGGTATATGAGAAATAAACTGACACTTTTGGTTATATTGCTGTTTGATCTTGTGTCAACTTGAAGAATGATGAAATGCTGACAAGCAGCCACAACAACAACAAAAAAAAACAAAATACAAATAAAGCTAAGGAATTTCAACAAGTGCCGGCACCCGATAGAGGGAGGGGGAGGTGTGTGTGTGTGTGTGTGTGTGTGTGAGTGGAGAGGGGAGTGAGGCGCTTGAGACTTGGGTCAATTTGTTTTGGCTTGAGCACATTCGCATATGGTAATTATTTGCCCATCATTTATAATGCGTAAGTCTCTTTTAAGCCTCCGACTTAGGTGCACATATTTTTAGATACCAAGACCCAAAATAACTGTGCTCCATTACTTGCAACTGGCTGTAGTGCCGTGTGGCAAGTAAATCGTCAGCCCACCGCCCCCCTGTCTTCATTGAAGGTATCACAAATAATAATCTGAATTGTATTTTGTATTTTTTTTTTTGTTTTGCTGACTGCGCATATTTTGTTGGTCATTTATCAATTTGCGATATCGACAGCAGCCCAAATTAGTTACCAACCAAAAACAAAAAAAACAAAACGTGTGCTTAACGGGCACATGGGTCAGACACGTGTTCCCCACGCCACTGTTTTGGGGCACACACTTTGATTAGAGGTCAGACTGAAGGTTGTTAGCTAGTTTTGATTGATGATCGACTGCAGATAAGCAGCTTAATTTTCTACACCGTTGATAAACCAAAGCAAACTTTGAAATCTGTTCAGTTAGTTGACAATTGGGTAGATATAAAATATAGATGGACAGTTAAAAGAATAATAATAAATTAACTACACACACTCCCTCTCTCCCTCTCTCTCTCTCCCTCTCTCTCTCGCTGTCTGTGTCGATATGCTATTCGTATATTGATTAGCATGTAATTTGCTGCCAAGCTGTTGCAGCTGCGACCCTCCACAGAGCGAGAGAGAGAGGATGAGTTTATGTGGCAACAATGTGCAGGATTAGCTGATGAACCATTCACAAAACCAATTTGCTATCGACTAGCCACTTTAATGGCCCCTGTGGTGCTGTTGTGGGTTGCACCTCAACTTTGACCATAAAATGTTAAAAAAAAAAAACCTTGCGGCATTTTGTGTCGCATGTGTGTGGCACAGGTTCCGAGTTCAGTCTCTCCCAAAAGCTCAGCATATTAATGCCAATTTATGGCTAGGATTAAGGCATTAAGGATACATGCAGATATAACCCATACTAAATACCCTATAATGTTTGTTTTTTGGTTTTTAGGTAATGCTTGCTCTTGTAACTGCAACATGTGCAAAGAAAACGGACGAATACATTTTAACTTTGAAGAGCCACAACAATATGGCGCTGCATATAAATGCGCACGGTCGAGTGTCCGCCGAGAAGATACTAGAAGCACGTAAGTACAGCTATACCCGATATCACTACTATTCCATACCATACCATACTATATATAGGCAGATATCTGTCGATGTGGAGGAGGAGGAGGAGCTGATGCCACAAATGCCACTTAAATTGAATTGGCATTTATTTTGAACTCGGGGCGCGCGTCTGTCTGTGCATATTGTGGGCTTAATTAAATTATTGGTAATTTAATATTTGATTGATGTTATGTGGTCCGCCATTGAGCGCCAGTTTCACGACAGACAGACAGACAGACAGACAGACAGACAGTTTGCGGTTTCATATCTCAGACCTTGCTTCTTTCTTCTTTCAATTTATTTGAATTCATGCGGTTTGTTTCCATTATTCCCCTTGCCAATCATTTGTCTTTTTGCCGCTCGATCAGTTTGGTTTTTGTTTGGCTCAGTGGGTGAAGTTCAGGAGCACCAGAGCAACGGAGCACCACCCACAAGTGGGTTGATCTCTAAGCGATGGCAACAACCACAGCAGACATCAGCAATCAATGAACGTGAGAAGATCTGAATGAATGAACTGCTGCTATATATAAAAGCAAACTCAGCGAGAGCTTAGGAGTAGTTAACTAGATATAGGGTTATAGCACAACATCTCAACACTTGATACTAAATATATCTAATCTTCAGATTGAGCACGTTTCGATTAGCGATTAGCGATCAGCGATCAGCGATTGCCGATTGACTTGAGTACAGCGCAAAGTTCAGAACTCATATATAACATACAACAGATAGAGATACACAGATAGAGAGAGAGAGTGAGAGAGAGAGAGAGAGAGAGAGAGAGAGTGAGAGGGAGAGAGCAGATAATAAGTGTGGGAGCAGGCGCCAGTAGTTAGTTTTTATAGTTTTGGAATTTTATCTTATCTTAGAGTAGCTCGTTTTGCTGATGTACTTGTTTTTTTTTTTTGGGTTCCTATCGAAGGGTGTACTTGACACATGGGCTTAGGCTCAGTGAGTACCTTGTCAGACTTATTTGATAGATTTGTGTTGCTGAAGATTATTGTTGAACAGAGCGAGAAGAGTCTGTTCAAGATGCTGATGGGTGTCAGAATCGAACAGCTGTCAAAGACAAGAAAGACATTATTAATTAGTTGTACTCTGTGGAAGAAGAAAGAAGTTCAACGACTGTAGAAGAATGGCTGCTTAATTCATTGGTTGATTGGCGCAGCTTGATAAGAACTCTACTCATTAGTTGACTGATTGACTGACTGACTGACTGACTGATTGTCGTGTGGAATTGTTAACTGAGAACTGGGAACCTTACCGTCTGCTGCTGCCCCTCGGCTAATCAAACCTTTCATAACTTTATCGAAAACCTTTCAATTAATTGGGTTATCTATGCGTGCTGAAGTGTGAGGCGCCCCGCCCCCCCCCCCCCCCCCCCTCCTTCCCTCCTTTAAATATTTACCTACGAAGTAACAGTTTGTTTGCGTATAATTAATTAAAATTGATTTGTTACCATTTGCAGAATCCTTCACAATGGAGATGGTTGGCGATGTACTCAGCCTGGATTTCAAAATCACCATTTATGCCAAGGATGTGGAATACTATTTGTGCTTTGCCCAAGGCAGACTTGTTGGAAGGGTAAGCAATGATATCTATCTATATATATATATATTTTTTTTTTTTTTTTGATAAACAGACTATATTTATCGATATCTTATAGATAGCATTGTAGTAGTGGAATTCTTGGGGAGCTCTATTTTGAGTGATGTTGACAAATTGAATGGAATTATGCATGAGATTATTATTATTTTGCTATAAAAAGTACATTTGGGCATTAAATTTAAATTAATTAAGAAATTATAAATAGAAAGAGCTGAAAACTCACTAACTAAACATGTTAACCACTTAACTAATCTTCAACATTTTTTGTTGTTTTTTTTTTCAATGTTCTTTTGATCTGTGTTTAGAGAAACGCCACAAACGATTGCCACTTCAGAGAGTCATTGATTCGGGGTTATTATCAATACACGAATGCCCACAATCCGGTGCTGCGTGTGGGCATCAAGCGCAACTTTCGCCCGATTGGGCCTAGGGATATGCAGAGATCGCATCGCATGCGCAATGCGTGTTTCGAGTTCAATCGATTGAGGGCCGAGCATGTCCAGAACAATCTTGACCATTTGGCTAGGCACAAGCAAGGCACATCAATGCAAAAGAAAAATATGTCAACGATAACAATGAAAAAAAAAGCTCCAAACACAACAGCAACAACAACAACAACAACAACAACAACAACAACCACAACTACATCGACTACAACAACGCCAACAACCACATCAACAACAACAACAACAACAACTACGCCTAGCCCAGTGGCGGTGCCGAAACGAGCACGTGGCAAACCAATGCGTCGCCAGCAGCAACAACAGCCAGCAACAACAACAACAACAAACACAAGTATTAATAGCAATAGTTCTACCAACAACAACAACAATAACAACAACAACAACGACAACAACAATAGCAACAACAAAAACAATAGCATTAATTATTATAAGCAAGATGAGGATGCGCTGCGCGAGGAGAAGATCCTGAAACGCAATCATCTGCGACACCAGCGACAGCATCAGCGGCTCCAGCAGCAACGCCAGCATCATCATCAGCAGCAGCAGCAGCAGCGTCATCACAATGCTGTTCGCGCCATGCCACAGCCGCAGCCGCAACCGAAAAACCTGGTGTTGCGTCATCGTCACAACAACAATGCAACGTCCCAGCGGCGAAAGGGACGCAAACACATGCATCGACGACGCCAACAATTGCTGGCAGAGCTGGAGCAGGAGCAGCAGCAGCAAGAGGAGGAGCAGGAACGGCAGCGGCGACAGCAACACTCTGCCGATCAGCTGCCCACAGCCTCATCCTCGTCCTCCTCGTCGTACACAGCAGCATCGACAGCGCTGACAGCAACGGCTTCGTTGGCGCCGTCGGCTCTCAATTTGTGTGCCATTTTGGCGGCGAGTGGTTGCAAGCGTAGCCGGCGAAAACGTGCAGCGGTGGCAAGTGGTGGAGCTGATATGGATATGCAGCTGGTGGAGACGCCCTCAAAGCAGCAGCAACAGCAGCAGCAGCTGCAACAGAAACAGAAGCAGCCGCAGCAACAACAAGAACAACAGGAGCAGCAGCAACAGCAGCAGCAGCAACAGCAGCAGGCACAGGGTGCACAGGGTGCGCAACAAGAAAATGAATACTCAAACGCCTATGTTAATAGTAATTTAAATTTAAACTTAATACCTAAACAACAAAAACTAAATATAGCATTTAATTTAATTAGAAATAGCCATAGTAATGTTAATAAAGCAATACCTGCCTTGCCAAAAAACTACAACTACTTGTACAGTAACGAGCATTATAATATGAATAATAATATTAATATGAATACTAAAAGTAGCACGACTGATTCTAGTAGTTTAGCAACTAGCACTAAGTTTGATAGTCCAAATAGCCATAGCAATAGCAATAGCCATAGCAATAGCAATAGCAATAGCAATAGCAATAGCTTGAGATGGAGTGGTAACAACAATTTCAATGATAACATTGACAATAATCTTAAGCAATTGATAAACGATCGAATTGATAGCAGCAGCAGCAGCAGCAGTAGCAGCAGCAGCAGCAGCAGTAGCAGCAGCAGCAGCAGCGCAGCTGTAACAACTGTTGCTGCAACGACAACGGCAACAGTTGCTGTTGTTGTTGCGCCCAATCGCAATCATATTGTTGAGCAAAATATAAGCGACGATAGCCATAGCAACAACAACAGCAACAGCCACCACAACAACAACAACGATGAGAGCCAAAATGAAGACAACTATTTCACAGGCCTGGAATTGCAACAGTTGCAGCAACAACAACAACAACAGCAGCAGCAGCAACATCAACAGCAGCAGCAGCAACAGCAGCAACAAGAGCAGCAGCAACAACAACCTAATATTAATTATTATAATGCAAATATGAATGTTGTTAACAATAATGCGGGGCTGCAGCCCAATCATAACCATAATAGTAATTATAATGAGCAATTTGCGAATGACGATGAAACGATACGAATTCAAAATAAATATGAAACACATATAGTACAATACAAACCTGACTTATTCATTTCGCAACCGATTGAAGGGGGGGTTGGGGGGGTCGACGTGCAAATGAAAGGGGAACCTAAAAAGTGAATGGCATTTTTTTTACAAACATAGCCCTAGCTGGGTCCAATCTTTATCGGATTGTCGAAGGACGTGTTGCGGACGTCGAATCCCAAGGACGAACTCTATCGAACTGCATTCCAGAATTATGGGGTCAACTGAGAACACAAAGTATTCTATAAATTTCATCGTAGAGCGAAGGGAAATGAGTCCCAATTAGAAAATCCGCGTTTTCATGAAAATTATGAACACAATTTGGATTTGACACTGGACGCAACAAGATCCGCAAGGACTCAGCTGAGCTATGAGCAAAATTCTGTTGAAGACAAAGTACTTTCATTTCAGCAGCTTAAAGGACTTCCAGCTTTTTTTAAAACTTTATTTGAATCGGTAGAAAAAGGACCATCTGCGGTCCAAGGGATATCCGGATAGTCATTGAATTATGGGTCCTTCCGAAATCCTTTCGTATATGGATGAGCTACGACAAAAAAAAAACGAATATCCTTTTCACAAAAATAACTCTAGCTTGGCCAAATCTTTACGGATTGTCGGAGGACATATTGGAGGGACAACCTCTATCGAGCTGCATTCAAATATTCTGGTCAAGAATCAAATGCTTTGACAAAGAAACATGATTCGCAGGGATCGACAGTCTTGGGACTGTAAGAATGAACTATTCCGATCGATGTTCATCCAGATTTCAGATTCTATAGGAATATGATTCACCATTGTTTGTTTCAACCGAGATCGCATTGGATCGTAAGGTCATCTGGTAAACCGGATATATCTCTATCTATGGGAGAGGAGAGTTTGACTCAGCGGAATTTCGAATGTCGCTTATATCAAAAGCGTAATACGAAAATCGTGTAACAATTGATAAGAATCTCGAACAATGTGACAATGTGTAAATCTCAGTCTGTGACCTCAATCTGAACAGATTGCCACAAGTTCGGATTGACACCAAAAACTGAAAATATAAAAATACAAATTAAAAACTGCGTAGGAGTTGCGGCTTTATAAGCTTTGTGAGGCTATCGAGGGAAAACTCTTGATATGTCGTCGTTAATGTAGATGTAGATGTAGATGTATGCTGGAATGTTGACAGCGCATAAGTCATAAATAAATATGTAATAATAATACAATAATAATATATGCAAAGTATGCAAGATTTATGGCATGTCCAAAATTAATTACCCAACGAGAGAAAAACGAAAAATGTGTGAATGCTAAAACATTTCAGAGTCGACATATGCAAATTGAGCGCAAGTGCGACGAGTGGCCAACGCCAGCCATCAAAATATTAGTGTTGTGGATGCCGTTGCTATTGAGATTTATCAAGCTCCGCGCTCGCCTCTGGCTCAGTGACAGATCTGGCCAAGACAAAGGCCAAAACCAGGCGTCGACGAAGGCGCAAAATCCAAAAAAAAAAACAACAACAAAAAACAGCAACAAAAAAAAAAAACTGGCGCCAGCAGCGCGCGACAGAGAAAAAAAACGCCAACGCCTTCGGCGGCGATCGCTAATGAAATTTTATTATGCGCCAAAAGTAATAATTTATAAATTTGTTTAACAAAAAATAAATATGTTAAGCAATGAATTGAGCTACACAAATCAGTTGTCACAATTCAGTTGGCGGCATTCAACATACACAGAAACACATAATGTATCTCGAATTTTCACATGCAACTGATCGTCGTTAAGTCTATCCTTAATATTCAGTATTTCGAATGTAAAACTTCCGATCGAATGTGCCATTTTAATGAGCATATTTATTAACTCATAACCTGTAATATATTTTACCACACAGACAGCTCTCTCTATTCCAGAATGCCACAAAAAGATTTGCATCATAATGCTGCTCCGTTTGGCGTCATAGCCATATATCATCGGCTAATGGCTTATTCGATCTGATACACCATTTATAACCATATCACTATAAAAGAAAAATGTATTTTGCAACTGCCTGACCGATACATATCCTGAACTTGTGCTCAACATTTTAATTTTTAATATTTACCCGGCAAACAATTTTCAAATTAATTTCCACTAATAGAAAATTTTCTCAATTTCTATGCATTCATAAAAATCGGTTGAGTTTTGACAAAGCTATGTAATATATATTTTAATAGTCATATTAACAATTCCGTCTGCATTACGGGGTATTTCCAGTTCTGAGCAGAGTGCCTTCATTTTTGCTATAACCAGAATGCGATAAGTATTCTTTTATTACTTTCTTGTATAAATATACAATTCATTAATATATATTTTACTCAAATGTAGTTTATTTTTCTATTTTGTGGCTCTTTTTTTTATGTGTGTTGACACTTTGTATGGCTTGGGCCAACACTAATCCAATCCGGGGGCTGAATGGCGCCTTCGTTTCACACGTTTGATGGGTTCCTCCAAATTTTGTGGTTTTTTGACGGGCACATTATTGTTATTAGTATTTTGTTGTTGTTGTTGTTGTATATTTTGGTATGTTTATTAGCCAAATTAGCGTGTCAGGTGAAATTTAAGCAGATTTTGCTTGAGCAGGTGCGTCTGTTTATGGGAAAATGATTAGATCCGCTTACGGCGAGTATTTTGAAATTTTAATGCGTTTATTTTTATGACAGTTATTCTAATGAAGAAACATTTTAAGCCGCTGCTTAAATGACGGAAATACCACAGAGTTCCACTCAACAGTGGAATGGAACTGCCGCTGCCGCTGCCGCTGCCGCTGCCTTTGTATTCTCTATTTCTGTGCATATCTACAAGTATGTATGTATCTATAGTTAAGCCCGCTTGTCTCACAAAGATCGCATCGTGTTGACTTTTTAACCATTTTTCAAGTGCAGCTTACGTCGGGATTTGCAGTTTGTATGTCGACAGCAGACATTACGGCGCATTAGATGCGGCTTATATTAATTGTTGTAAATTAATTTAATTTGCATAGAAAATGGCTTCAAGTTGCTCTCAGTTGTGGTCGGACAATGTGGTTAACTTCCATGTGAAATGCTCAACATTTTCGGAGAAAAGTAAATTGATGGTTTCTATGAAACTTAAACTAGAAAACTAAGTGGGAAGAGTTTTCCAAATATAATAAAGATAACTTAGTTATGTAAATAAATAAATGATAAATGATGATAAAGAAAATTATGATAAATACAAAAATTAAAGTTATTAAAAATTTAATTGGAATCAAAAAAAAAGAGGAATAAATAAATAAATAAACTATTGTAAAATAAGTGCAAAGTCAACAGATTAGTTAGCTATGTGGTTAGCGGTGCTTAGTTGTCCAGTTAACATCAGTTTGCACCACCAGCCAACCACAACCACAACCCACCCACCTTAAATATGTGGTTGACAATTTGCCAAAGAAGTGCGTCACATTAGTATCGGTTATGTGTGTGTGTGTGTGTGTGTGTGTGTGTATGTGGCTTAGCAATGTGGCAAGTCGATTTATAGCCGCTATAAGAAATATTTATAGCGGAAGCACAAAAATTTCAAATTAATGATGACCAAACGAATCAGTTAGTTGGCAAATGCTCGCTGGTGAAGCGTTCTTGGCGCCATTTAAACTGCGACGTGGATATTAAATTGATGTTTTTATAATGCAACAATTAAATCTCAACTCAAAATCTGAAAAACAGTCAACAGGAAAAAAAGAAGAAAAAAATGCAAATAATTCCTATATCTCGAATACCAGGGATTTTAATGTCATCATTAAAAATGACCGAAAACCGTGTATCTTAACTCATGACGGCATCAAAAGATACTTTACGACTTCGCGCCTTCTAATCGAATCGTTCTGCCAAATTCTTTTTATATTCATTTAATTTCTACCAATTTGTTTGAGTTTTTTTTCTCCATTCGTCTAAATGTGAGTGTATTTCGTTTTGGTCATTTGCAAAAGGGGAAACCGGTTGCGGTTGGGGAGTTCGAATACCGTTGACGGTTTAAAATTAAAGACTGACGCGCACTCAATTAAGTTTATTGCATTGCAAATCATGTCCATAGACCATTTTTATGACATCCAATACAGAATTGTGTCTATGTGTTTGTGTGCTCTGTGTGTGTGTGTGTGTGCTGGTGTTGTTGGTGTCGACGAGGTGTCAAGATGATTTGTCAAACGCAAACCCACAGTTAGAATCTGTGTGTGTGTGTGTGTGTGTGTGTGTTGTGTTGTGCCTTTGGTGATCAGCAAAGTGTTGCACTTGATTTTTTATGACCATGCACATTAAATATGATGGAATGCCAGCTGCTGGGCAACAACCACACAACTGTTAATGACACAGAAGGAGACAACAATGTATTGTGCGGGTGTTTGTGAGGGTCAAGTCGCATACCTTGTATACCCTACACTCCCCTGCGGAAGCCTGCACACGTCTCTGCACCTTAACCTGCCTACTTCTACTTGCCAGCTTTGGCCGCGTCTGCGACTCATCAATAATTAACCGCAGTCTGACCTTCCTGTGGCTCGCTGTTCTTGCAACGGATTTGTTGCACATCTATCTGCCACTCGAGTGGCATACTTCTGGCAAATCTACGAACTTGTTGTTGTCTTGTTCAAACAATCCTAACTGTTTGCCTCGTCAGCGGCTTAATTTTGGCACTTTCTAGAAATGGTTTTGGTTTTTGTTTTACTTTGTTTTTTGGGTTAAGGTTTTAACGCCATTTTTTAAATGGGTCTAGCGAAATTTACACAAGGAAAAAATCATTTGATTTAAACTTTGAGTTTTGTTTCGATTTTGGTTAATCTTAATCCTCTATAGTTATTTAATAGTTTCTCTTCTTTGCACATGAAAAACGCAAATGGACATGGCAAGAGCACAAATATGTGTAATACAAGCAGCTGAACACAGCTTCGAGCAGCCAACACCTTTTTGGCTTGAAATCTTAAGCTGTTCTTAGCATAAAGTATGTAAAGTATCTGCCAACACCTGGCAACCAATGCAAATATGCAGCAATGGCCAGCAACTAAGCGGTTTGTTTACGTGGCAGCCACGTCATAGTCAAAAATGCAGTCGCAAAAAATATTCACACAATATCATTAGACGCTCTAGAGAGCAAACAGCAGCAGCAACTGTGGCTTGTATCGGTGTCAACAACAGTTGCAACCAGCAACAGTTGCAAACCCAAATCCCCACACACACCCCCCCCCCGCCCCCCACCCCCCTCAACCATAGCATTGCCCTCCTTTGGAAGTTGTGTAAAACACACGGCAAACAATTTGTGCATTAATGTAATTCCTTGTGTTATTTCTTTTATAAATTACTTGTCGCACTCAATTAAAGTGTAATAAAAATCATTCTTGTAATATATTCATTTTAATTACAAAAATGTTAACAAGAGTTTGAAAAATATTTCACTGTGCACCCAGTCAGCTGTTGAAGTTGTAGGCCACAAAAAAAGAAGAAGAAGAAAAAAAACGGCAGCTGTTGGCCCGTTGGTTTCTTGGCTAGTTGGCTAGTTGGCTAGTTAGTCGGCCTGTCAATCGCTCAGCGACTAAAGACTAAACAATTTTGACAAATAGCCGCGACGTGAACTGCGGCGGGTGCAGACAAAAAAATCTACATAAATTCTCACCTAAGTAGTGGCAACGGGCGAGTGAGCGCTCTCTGAGAAAAACCAAAGTTATTTTCGAATGGGTTGTAGGTTTTCTTCTTTTCGAAAGTGGCAAAGCACTTGACAGTTGCCTTTGTCGTCGCTTTTTGGGACTTTCAAAACGAAAAACTATAGAAAAAAAAAAAAATAAAAAAAAAATGCATTGAGCTGAAGAGCTTTGCTGCGCTGAGAGAGCTCTGTGGAGATTCTTCTGCTTTTTTTTTCTTTCTCTCTTTTTTTTCTTGGTTACGGTTTGGCCTTTCTATTGTCGGACATTATTCACCGCTGGGCGCTTTTCATTTTCAATCAAGCCTGTCAAATTTGTCAAGCTCGACAAGTTTTCAAGTGGTTTCTTGAAATAAACAGAGAGCAACAGACTGAGAGAGAGAGATGGAGAGAGGGAGAGAAGAAATGCATTGGGGCAGTTGGGATTGGGACTGGTGTGGGCTGCCTCCTCCTAATCAATGGCATCTAATTAAATGGCGTTGATTGTTGTTGCCACATTGACAAATTGTTGTTGTTTATTTGGCGGCCTTTTGATTTTGATGTGTTTTTGATTGGGTTCGCTTTTCAGGGTTGGGTTTAGCTTTAGGCCTTTGGGAGGCATTTTGATTTATTTCCCTAATACGATAAAGTAAAAAGCTTTCCGTTTGAATTATGCGATACATGGTTAACCGTTAGATATCTCACTGTCTCTCTCTCTCTCTCTCTCTCTCCCTTAGTCTATCCCTATCTATCTCTCTCCAAGTCGGATTTGGACGCGCCAACTTGTTGGGCATTAACATACAAGTTCAGAGACCACACAAAATGTCCAATGTCCAAAAATCACTTGAATTATGTTCGTCTGAGTTAGTCAAATAAGAAATAAAATACAAATAATAAAACGAAATCGAAACGAAACCAAAAATCCAGTTTGCTTAACATGTGCCAATAAAATGTATTCGAAAACGTTGTGGGAGCTTGAAAAAATGATTTGTTCAAATTAAAATTGATCGGGTCGATATGCAATTAATGCAAATGATTTTTAACACAATGGCAATATTTTGTTAAAATCTTGCAATAAATAAAATAAATGCTAATGCAACTCAGTAAGTGCCAGACATTAATAAAATGTCAAGTGCTTTAGGGTCTGGTTATATTAAACATGTCCAGTGAATTGTCCTTTTGGAAAATAAGTCAAAATAGTCTCTAAGATTTGCCTACGATAAAAGTAATTATTTTAAACACCTGATGGGTAATCGTAATTAATATTAAACTATCTGTTTATCGATTAGTTATTAGATAATCAGCTAATTACAATTCATTAACTATTTATATAAGAAATTCTCATCAAATTTGCATAGATTGAATTTGAAGCCGATTCCAATATATTTATTTTGATCTTCTCTACGACCTTAAACTGATCTCTGATTGGGTTCTCACAACCCGAGATGCGGCTAACAAACCAATACAAAAGCTTCCACACTTGAGGCGCCACAGGTGTCAAGCTTCTATTCTATTGACGCCTCTTAGACAATCGCCGCCTAGATTTGTACACACAACTCAGCTCAATTCGTCTGTCACTTCTCCGATTCTCAGAGTCTCACCTCACCTCACCTCACATCGTTGGCAGGTTTTGTTGTATGCCGCCTTTGAGGCCAAGTCCAAGTCCAAGTCTAAATTCGAATCCGAATCAGATTTGAGATTCAGGGGGAGACATATCAACTGGGCATATCAAATTGATGTGGATGACGCCGTTGTTGACGCTGATGACTTCATGGCAGTCAATCGACATCAATGTGTATGTAGAATGTATACTTTATATATATATACTGTATATTGTATACTGTATTCTGTATAGTAGTCTATATTGTCAGGGGCACATTTGAATAAGTAAAGAATATTTTAAGTCTAAAACGACTTTTACCCAAACAATAGCAATATATATATATATTTAGAAGCAGCCTATTGCTTGCCACAATTTTTATACTCTTCAAAATATATACATACAAAATATCGAAGTACGTATGTTATCAATATGAAGAACAAATCCTGCTCAAATCGGTATACAGCTCCAGTTTAATCAGAGTTACGCGAGTCTAAAGTGTTGAGAAAGCATTCACAATAAATGTTAATTATTTATATCACAATCTTTAGCACCAAATTATATTTTTACTGTTTTATCAGCGTATTAGGCAGTCGGTTAGGTCCAATTACAATATACCCACTTGTTAATATTTAATATCGGTTTTATTGAATTGTAAATAAAAATATGTTGATTGTTTAGCTGGTCCTGGTCACCAACGGGTGGTTCTACGGAACTGATCACAAATGTCACAAAATTGTGTTGCGCCTGTCAGTCAGTAAGTAAGTCGGGAAACTGAAGATTTTTGGGGGATTGGCATTGGACACTCAGTCTGTCCGTCAGTCAGTCAGTCAGTCAGTCAGTGAGTTGAACGTCATGTGAATATTTGCTGCCATAAACCGTCTGAAATATGTGGCCATAAATTATGCTGAACGGGCCTCCGGAAAAAAAATATATACAAAAAAATTAACATAACTGCATTTTCATTATGATCTCTGAACAGTTGGTCAGTCAGTCTGTCTGTCTGTCCGACTGTCTCTCGGTCTGTCGCTTGGACTCACCCACGACCCACTGCTGGGTTCTTAGTTCTGATTTTTTTTTCGGTCCAGTTAGAAAGTAGTTAAAGTTCGTTGACAACCATCATAAAGAAGGTATTTGCCTCGCCGGCTACTTAAATATGTTAATTTACCAAATGCATTTCTGTTGTTGTTGCAAGTAGCCGTTGTATTGGTTGTTGTTGCAGTTGCAGTTGCTGTTGCTGTTGCTGTTGCTGTTTGCGGCGTGTCGAACTCATGGGCATTTGTGTCTTGACATGATTTTAACGATTTTAACCAGCTTTACACGGTCTCAGGTCTTCAGCAACTCTTTTCTAATGAGCCTTTATTGGCGTTAACGTAATAGACAGTGAGTAGTTAAAATTAGTGGCTTGCAGCAGGTATTGAAATCTCAAATGGTGTTCTATGGCTTCAAAAGGAAGTTCATCACGTACTTTGTTGTAGTTAAAATTAAAATAAAAAGTGTATTTAAAGCTATTTAAACGAATAACGTTTGTTTGTGCTAAAGAAAGATATTTGACAGACCCGAAATAACAAAAAGTCTTATTATCTAAACTCTCAAACATAAAAAAAATTACATTTTCTTTCACATATTCGTTTTAAGGAAGCAAAGACATGAAAATATCATAAGATTTGACGATAATTATATATAATTATATATATATATGTAGATTTTATTGATTGTTGCTAAGAATACATAGAAATTCATGTTCTCCCAGTTGTAGC
This sequence comes from Drosophila setosimentum, assembly GCA_035043505.1. NCBI lineage: Eukaryota > Metazoa > Arthropoda > Insecta > Diptera > Drosophilidae > Drosophila > Drosophila setosimentum. Next base: position 6,997,224 of record JAWNMY010000003.1, on the reverse strand, counting down.
CTCCCTTCTGTGCTCAGCTGAGTTTTGGGTCGGGTCGAGGACACTCTGCAAATTATGTGGAAGTCTATCAGATGAACGCCCACCCAAAATGAGACTAACCCGAAAAAACCCCTTATCAGCGTGGCCAATTACAAGCAAAGAATTAAGTGCCAGATAAAACACTTTAGTTAAAAAACAACAAAGGAAATCGGAGAGCATGAGAAGAAAAATTGAAGGCAGGCAATATCCGCTTATCGGCTAACAATGACGAAGTAGTCAGAGGCAGTGCAACATGCTACAGATCCGCTTGCCCCATGTTGCAAGCATAAAAAACTGTTGCGAAAAACGAGTGCAGGCGCAGCGTGTGGCAAGCCCAATACGAACGCTGCGGGACAGTTGGTGGCAGGTAAGGCTTGCGGCATGCAGGACACAGGAGCAGAAGAAGAAGAAGTGGAAGATGATGAGAATGATGAAGAGGAACAACGAACGAATTGACAATTTATGTGCAACGCACTCCGTGCATAATTGTAGCGGCATTTGCAACAGTCGCTGCCGCTGCAACATAATAATTTTCCAGGTAAATATGAGGCAACTGCTGCAAGAGTTCATGCCAAGCGGGGCAGCGACAGGGACAGGGGCAGGGGTAGGGTGCATGTGTTAAAGGTATTGCCTAATAGCTATGTAATTTTTCTATATATATATATAAATGTTGCTCAATTTCATTGATGTCCTTGCGACAGAGCGTCGTGTGCCACACAGCGAATATTCCCTTTCCTTTGAACTGCAGATTAGATACAACAGATACAAACTCACAGATACATATTGGCCAGCTCAGTTGCGGTCAATATCAAACGTTGGAATGTAATGATCGCCGGCTCTCGAGTGATTTATATGGTAAGCTGCTATTCATTGACTCGGCTCGGCTTGCCTTTTTATAGACTTGGCCAATTAACAGCTGCCTGTCACTTCCGTTTCTGCCATGTCAATCAACAGTCGCCCCCTTCTCAGAGAGCGAAACTGCGACGCTGTTGACAGCATGATCTACGCGTATCTCAGCCTCATTGTAATTGCTCTAATTAGGGGTAATTACTTAGCGCCGAGACCCCAGACAAGGTCGCCGGCTGATATAGCCCAAAAAAAATAAAACCAATAAAAATTGAAGCCTGATTAATTTGATGGGGGATTGTTGGCAAATGTGCTGTTGCCTCAGCACTCTCGGGCCCCAAAAGATAAAGCAACAATTGGCTGACATTGATAACATTCGTGTCATTGATAACATCGTCTAATGCAGAAAGTTAATCGTTCGATGTATCGTTTAAAATATGGTTTAGCATTTAGGTAATAAGAAGAAGAACATTGTCTAAATATCTAGAGTGTTATTACAGCAAATCAGCTAGTCGCAATTGTATATAAGAGATTGCTCGACGGTGAAATACTTTGTTATTCATTCTGTATATTAAATCATATTCCACTATATTGTTATGTATTACATTCAACTAGCAGGCAAAGTTATGTAATTGTGTGAAGTGTTATTACATCAAAACACAAGTGGCAAATTTGCTTAAGAGTATGCTCGATGATTGAATACCCTGTATTTGTTCTATTTTTAATATTTTATTCGACTTCTATTTAATTTTAGAATTAATTCAATTGTATTCTCCCGTTTCCTTCTAAAACAAACCACATTCTTCTATCCAATTATATTCGACGCCATAACTTATTCGTCCCATATCAGATAAAACTAATCTTTGCCTACCCTTGAATTCCATTCCCATAAAGCCAAATAAATTGCTGTTACCCTATCCCAATCACGTAACTACTTTGCCATTCTTGCAGTCTAGATAAGATTATAATAAATAACTGGTTTACATTAGTTTTCACTTGTGTTTTATGATCCATGGTAATATTGCTAATGCCAATTTCAATTTTAAATTCCTCTGTTATGTAAAAAAAAGTCAAATCACTTTGGGCGACCAAGTTATTTCTGATATTTCCTGAATGAAGAAATGCGTATATCGCGATAAACCTGGTCAATAATGGAAAAATTCCCGGAATCGCATAGTGATCAATTGGAATGTGCGATTAACCAGATGCCAATGCGCAGTTGCGGAAGTGTTGCGTATATTGTAAAAAAATAAAAGAAATTAACTTATCAGTAAATTCCGATTGTATTCGGAAAGCCTCTCTAAATAGTTAAAGGAGATTAGTTAAATTGAGGGCACGCTTATTGGCGATTCTGCGATAAGCAATCGTTCCAGTTAAGAAATGTATATATCAGTTACAAACTGTAGACAACTAGAGCAATTTATTCATGGTCAAATTCATATCGATTAAAATCGAAGTGGTTTATCAACAGAAATTAGTTAGAAGTAATTTTACAATGAAATTGCCGAATTTTTTTGATTTCACCATGTGACCAGAAGCCATTAAGTGTCAAGCGCCAAGAAATGTTTAGTAATGTTGACCAAGTAATTTTTAGCGAATAATATCGATAAGAATTGGCCCAATATATCCTTGACCTAGTACTACAAAAACAAATCAAGTGAATAGCCGATAAAGTTCATAGATTGTCGAGGTATTTATAAGGCGCATATTATAAATATTTAATAATTTCATAAAATTCGATGTAAAAAAGATTGTTGAGCAGCTCTTCAAGGTCAGTTGCAGAAATGCGCAGTGGATGAAACAATCAACAAGAAATCAGCTTAGCAAGCCCCCTCCTGATTATGATTGAAACAATATAATAAACCATAGAGGGGCCTGTTATAGTCAGTCTTTGGCAATTACGCAAATCAAATTGCGTCTTATCGATAGGCGATTCTGGTATTTAAGAAAGTTATGTCATCATCATCATCATCATCAACATAATAGCAACCGATAAAAGCCACTCTCTTTGGCCATGGTCAGCCCAAAGAGTCGATGACTAATGCCAAAAGAATTATAAATTGTTGTACCTTTGAATTGCACCTGTTTTGTTGGACTGGCCGCTTGCTCAGTTATCAGCGAGCTTAAGGTCTTAACCTGTTTCATTTTTCATTTGTTTCTTTGGTCAATTCCTATCAGAATTTCAGCGCCAATCTGACGAAATCGCACAATTTTAGAGGAATAATATCATAAAACAAAAAATCATCACGCCGCACAATTATCGCATAAGTAGAAAGTACTCTAACTTTAAGTTCATTTAATGACATAATGACCAATTCTGAATTTTCGAGAGCATCGTAAAATGTGATATACTTCACAATTGATTTGATATCGCCATCACGTGACTTTAGTGACTCTAATATTTTGGCTATGAAATCAAACGCGTATTTATGGCCAGAAGGAAAGGTGCACAAAACGTGACAAATTGAAAGTGCAATAAATGCAATAAAATGATTCAGTAAATTTTTAAGTGGCAATATTAACAAAATTTTGGGTATTAATAACACCATGATTTGTCGTCGGGGAATTTATGGTATAACAGTCGAAAGTTAAAGACAATGTTACGAATATTACGATTTGTCATCAATAAATATCAATTATCGAGTTTAATTAACTTAAACCTTTCAGACGGCGCCCGAAGCTGATGTTTGGCACGTTTTGCCTCCTGGATTTCCCCCAAGACATTGCGTATGTTGCAAGAGCTGATTTTTTTTTGGTAATTACTGGGCACGTAATTGTAATTAGACTAGAACGTAGACAGAGGCCACTTAGTTGGCTGTTTGTCGTTTGTGCCGCCCGGGCTTAGATCAGGCCACAGTTGGCCACTTGGATAGTTGGCCGGTCGGCTTTGCTGATAAGGTCCCCATTGATTTCATTTACAATCCGTGACAAACGAGCCGCTTTCGGCCAATTGCGCCATACACCGATTGGTGCCGCACACTCACGAAGAATACATAAGACTTTGAACTACCCCACCCCCCCACCCCCCACCCGCTACGTCTACTGTCCTGTGCCACGAGAATACGTGTGTCTTTTTTGCGATTACGCGTGGCTTTTGATGGTTCCAAGTTCTGGTGATTTTGTAGTAGGTCACGGTTGAATTGTGCTTTGTTTATCTTTGGCAAATTAGGAGGCGTTAAGTGACTTAGTGTGATAGTTAAAGCGTGCAACTCAACGTGCTACGATTGCTTTTGCTTTAACTGATAAACTGTACTGCACTAACCGTTCTGCTTTTTGCTGAAGAACCTTTCGAATAGATCAACGCCTGATAGCTGGGATTCCCTGTAAACGCACATCAAGTCCCAAAATAACCTGATAAGTCGAAAGGTATGCGAATACTCAAATATTTGTGATTGGATTAATTTATTTCTTTGGCTTTTGTGTTCCTTTGAATTATGAACTTACCTATATGACTATATCTGACTTCTCTGCATATTTTCGCATTGTGATTTCATTGAAATTTCCACGAAAGACAAAATTTGCGGTTGGACTAAAGATTAATGACCCATTTTAATATGAGCCGTGAAAAGGAATGCGAGATAGCAATTTGCACTTAAACAGATATGATTGGCAAATCATTTGTTCCGAAAGTAATATCACATTTTACCACATTTCCTGTTGATCGATTTTAAGAATTATAAATTCCATTGGAAATGCTTTATCTTATCTTTATTTTGCTAATTTGTTCTTAACAAGTTTAATGGCATGTTAAAAACCAATATTTGTTTGACCAAACTATGTAAAACTAAATAGTACAAATCCTGTTTAAAAATTGTACAATTTGAGAAACACTTTGAACAATTGCAATATCCAAGGGACTTTAATTCCTTGTGACGTCACACATGGTGATGAGTGATGTGCCCAATGCCAATGCCAGAGTTCAGAGTGAAATGCGACTAAATTGGACATGCGAAATGCCGACAATAAAAAGTGGCAAGTCATCGTAAATCCCGTCAGAGCAGTTGTCTGTTTAGCCGGCGGCTAAAAAGGCATTCAGGGCCGAGGTGAAAGCGGCGAGGGCCAAATAAAGGTGGCTAAGGTGGCAGACAATCAAAAGACTGTTGACAGGACATTTGTGTGTTTGCTTTGCTTTTCTGTTGCGTCACGTTAAATAAAAGCCAAGGCACAGGACATGCCACACAACAGCAGCAGCAGCAGTAGCAGTATGCAGTATGCAGTTGCTTCCGGTGGCAAAAACGACAGGACAAACACAAAGGGCGGCTGGTCGCCTGCAGCCTTGCGGTTTTTCAATTGAAAACTGGAACCAGACGCATCATTTTTATTTCTCCTTTTTTTCTTGCGGTTGAAAATTAATACCAAAAAAATAAAGAGAAGTGCACAAAATGTTTGGCGAGGGGTTGGCGTCTGAGAGGAAGTCTCAATGTCTTCCTGGCCAACAGCAAAAATCCGCGCCACAAGTTTGTTAAGTCTACCTTATATAAATTCATATACATATATATATATATACATATATTTGGTATATGGTATGTGGTATATGTAATGTGTATACAAATTTCTGGCCGTGTGGTCGTCAAATTCCACACAAGCCAAACACGGCACAGATAGTCTCTGCTGGGCTGTCCTAAATTAGCAGCTGTGCACTAATTGCCGTTCAAATTGTTTGCACTGTTTATTAACAACGGCAAACGTCGCGTCAGGTCAGCTAAAACAGTTGGGCCAGTTGGTCAAGTTGGTTGGTCAACTGCCATAATACTGGCTACTATTCCATCCATGGCTGTCATTTGCTCATTTGCCAAGGGCTCGCTTCTACACACACACACACACATATATATATATACATATGTATAATATAGTATTGTATATGGTTTATATGCATATACAATTTGATTAATGGTCGGCGACATTGCATCGCGTGTGATAAATGTGTGTCATGTGATATTATGGATTGTGTCCAGAGCCAACCTCTCAACCCCCGACCAACATTGAGTCAATGTGACCCTATATGACAACCATAACCACAGCACATCTGGCATAACATATATACCAAAAATCCACTGGAGAGTGTGACGAATATAAAAGTATCTCTGTATAGAGCATAATAAATAACATAATAAAAAATGCATATCGAAATTTGTATTATTGCTTAATACTAATTATTTTGGATTAAATATACTCTTGAAATGCCTGTTAGCAATTTGTATAGATTTAAATCAAATGTGATAAAACAACTTTCAAAGAATATCCTTTTATTGATCACCTAAACTATTTTCAACATTATTACAAATCTCTCAGCTGAATTTGAATCTTCAAAAGAACAAATATAAAATTTTTTAAAGTAATAATTTCGTTATTTACTTCAATTATTTACAAATTTGCTGATGCACAAATTTTGAGTTACACAATTTTAATTTAATTGTCTTCGAGCTGCTCAAATGATATACATACATGTATATAAAATCTAAAATACTTCATTTGCTGCTGGGCAACTTGAACGAATTTGAAACTAATTTGGGGAGAAAAAACTGCATTAATTAGTTGTGTAAATAATTTGCAGTGTATCGTTGGTTGGCAATGAGAAAGAAGACTGCCTCCATTTGTAGTTGCAACAGTTTGAAATAAATTAAGTCAGACCCGGCACGACTCAATAGTCTCTGGATAGTTGTTTAGTTGTTGGATAGTTGGGATCGTTGAGATCGTTGTTGCATAGTGGTTCCAGTTCCATCAAGTGACGCTAATGGCCACAACAAACAAAGCAAACGATGCGGCTGATGCTTGCCACAACAACAGCAACAACAAATTGATCAATTCATAAAATGATGAAAACGTTTAGCAGAAGAAAGTGTTGAGGGGAGAAATGGGAAAAGGGAAAGGGGTGTGTTAACGGGGGAAGCATCTCATAACATGTAAGCGTCATCACATCGGCAAACGTCAATTTTAATCACCTCTGATAGGCGATAGACTCGAGTTGCAACCAGCAGCAGTCAGCAGGCAGCCTCATGTGGCAAGTGGCGAGTGGCGAGTGGCAACCACACAGATCGCCACACAGTTGCTGGCGACACATGAAGTGAAGAGTTTTGCACTTACGTTGGCGATTGTCACGATCGCTGGCGACGCGCTGCCGCTCCAAATGAATACATATTCAAATAAGAAATCAAGTTCGTCGTCATTGTCTTTGTTGTTATTGTCTTTGTTGTTGTTGCTGTTGCTGTTGTTGTCTGTGCAACGCTTCTTTCTGATCACTGCCAAGCAATGTCAATAGTAACAGCAGCAGCAGCAGCCGCAGCCGCAGCAACAGAACTTGCAACATGCGTGCTGAACGCGTGCCGTGACACGACACAAGAACTCAACCAAGCTTGAAATGTGAATCAAATCAAAATAATAATGAATAAATACAAAAAAAATAATGTTTATATGACTCAATTGATAACTAAGCCCAAATAATAGTCCAATACGTACTTTAAATGTCTTCCTCAATGCTAAATAATAATGATAATAATACTATACGTATATAATAATATTTATAGATATACTTTAAAAGTCTCATTAAAGGCTTATATAATATTATTCACAAATATACTTTACATTTTTTATTTATTGATTTATTTAATATTAATTTAAGTCAATCGCCACAAACTATAATAAAATAAAGTAAAAATACATTAAATTAAACTGCAATTTAAATTAAATATTAAGATTATTATGAGATTATTAAGAATTCTTGAGGGTATTTAAATATTTATATCGCATCTCTGCTCATCTCTACTTTGAACTTTCAGCCAGGGTTTTTGGGGGCATGTGGGGCAGTTGGCTTCATTGTCGCCGCTGTCAACGTTTGTCAACTGCACGCGGAGGCACAAGTGGCAAGTGGCAAGTGGAAAGAGTCCGAGTCCCGGCTGCAACATGGGTGGCCAGCTGGCAGCGGGCAACTGGCAAGTGGCAAGCGGCTTCAGCAGCGTTGACAGTTCCCGCGTATCGGCTGCCACAGCCACCGGATAAGGCGTTTTCCACATTACTTTCCAGAGCTGCTGCTGGTATTTAAGCCTTTCTTCTTCTTCTTTTTCTACATCTCCTTTGCTGCTGCCCAGAAATTAGAAAAACGCCCATGAAATTCTTTGCTGCTCGCAGCAAAAAAGATCTCTGAGATTGGCGCCTAATTTGGTGCAAAATTCAAATGTTCGCCGACTGATTTTGTGTCTGCGTCTGCGTCTGCGCCTGCGTCTCTTTTAGAAAGCAGTTGTGGCATCTGTGGCATGCTACAGATGAGCGAGAGCAGTGGAAAACGCGTGGGTGGCTCTCGATCTGGATCTGTCTTGCTTTTGTCGTTGTTGCTGTTATAAATGGTAATTTGATTGTCGAACCAGTTTGCCACTTGCCACCACAATGAGTTATTTGGTTATTTGGTAGTTGCGGTCAACAGTTTCATTGCAATGTATCTGCATTTCCAAGTTGATTGTTACAGCTTTCTTTAATTTTAACAGTGCCAAAAAAACGAAAGAAAAAAAACACTTGGCCAAGAACAGCCTTTTTGGTTTTGCAGTAAATGATAAAAGTAGTTCAAAATAATTTGTCAAAACAATCACTTAAATATATTTTCTACATTCTATATTCGAATGGTTATTAAAGTCGAGTTTAAGTATGTTCTCAGTAGACAACAATGCAGCATTTCTATCATTGCCTAATATTATTTTTTAAACTTAATAAAGACTTATGCAAAACCTTTATTTAATCTTTAATCTTCTTTAACTTTCATTTTCATTGTTAATTATTTAAGCCCAACATATTTTTCACACAAAACTAGGTCAAGTGGTGCCAAGCGCGAAGATTATTTCTAGCATTGAGTCAACAAGCGGAAAGAATCCGAATGATTCTGTTCTTATTGGGATGGTAAATCAAGTATGTGGCTATCATAAATCAAATAGGGATGGCGATCCCTATACGACGATCCTTGGGCACCGACTACTAATAAGCAAAATGAAAAATGCGACACGCCCATGGGCCACTTAATTGTTGGCAAACAAAATGAATGCATAATTAGTTTTGTCAAAGGCAGAGTCTTCCAGATGGAGATGGACATGGAGACGGAGCTGGAGTTGGAGATGGAGACTGAGACTGCAGATTGGGGGACTCGCAGGCAAGTTCAGGTTATTTATTGTTGTTGGGGCTGCCTTTTATGCATATGTTATGCATCTTCTTCTTCTTCTACTCCTCTTAATTTTTGTTGTTGTGAGCTGAACTAAAATGCATTTTTAATAATTTCATTAGGGCCACAAGCGAAGCGAGTTTTTCCACGGCAGCAAACCTCGGGGCCAGGCCAAGAAACATTGATGTTGATGTGGTGGCTAAAAAGATGTCAAGTCGAGCTGGTCAATCTATATGCCATAATTTCAATGTGTACGGTCAGCACTATATATATATATATATATATATATATATATATATATATGGAAAGAGAGAGAGAGAGACATCAGACTAGATAGTTTCTCACCGATAAACTGACTGGGAAGAACCAAGAACCGAGAACCGAGAAATAAGAAATTTATTCTTTTGTAATTGCCAGTGGCGTTTACCGTTGAATGTCTCACTCGAAGCACTATATCCGATAACTTAATTGGAATTTATATTATCATTGCTTTGATCAATGTCTTTCAGTTGTCTCTATTACTATTTCTATTTCTATTATTTGCCTGGGGTTCTTCTTTAAATTCGAGTTATAGCTTTTATGGTCATGCCTTCGATAGGCATCTGGGATTGGAAAACTTGAGCTCAGTTTAGGCACTGCATAAATTTCCCAATAATTTATGCATAACGTCTTAAATGAGCTTTTAGTTTGAAATAACAATTTTCCAAAATTGGAAAAGATACACTCATGTGTGTGCTTTATGCGTTCACAAGCAGAGAACGCGGCGAAAAACGCGCACAAGCCGCGTACGAAACGCGCACGCGCTGGGAATGAGAAACTAACAACTAACAAATTTCGAATGCGGCCTAATGACTTGTCAGCCGGCTAGTCGTGGCAAGGCGTGGATCCTTGCGGCAGATAAGCGATTATAAATATTTTACAAACTATATTAAATATGATACCGACGAGCGCGGCAAACTGTTGGCTATTGGATATTGGCCTTATCGGTTTGGGCGCATCTCTCAGAGAGATCTCTGCTGGCGATAAGTGCCACATGCAGCCAGTGCCAGTGCCTGTGGCCGAGTCATGTGAAATCAATTTTGCTGCGTTGTTGTACTTAATTAAAAACTAAAAGAGAAGCGGCCCGAGTCGAACTGAGAGCGGCGCATACATTATTTGTAGGAGCTGTCCAAGATCCTTTTGAGCACTTCATTTGCCAGCTGTGTTTCTTCAATTAGCAGCGCTGAGCAGAGTAGAGTAGAGTAGAGTAGCAGGCAGCTCCACTTGCTGTGCGGGCCAGGCTTTAATATCAATATAATATGTGGAAATTCGAATTCCAATTCCCAAATTCCTAAGCTAATTTCTTTGCTATGGGCCAGCGATAAATCAGAGTGCGTCCAAACATTGTGTGCGGTCCCGCGTCTAATCAATGAATTCCCTCTTTCTCTTGTTGGCTTTTTTTTTGTTATTATTGTGGTATTTGTCCTTTTTTGACCGCCGCCTTTGTTAAGGACACTTTTAGAAAGAAAAAACACACACACGCACACAGAAACATTAATCAAGTAGCAGCTCATAAATCGGTCAATGTTTCATTATTTATTATTTTGGCTTATTGAATTTGCTCGATATATCAAAACATGCACCTAAATCATAATTTCAATTGTTGAGCGTGGGTAAAATTAGTGAAAATATATTTTATAGCTATTATTATTCGAAATTGTTGTTTTATTTTGTTTGTTGGCTACACTAATGAGACCTGCACAGGTGTGTTTGTGTGTGTGTGTGTCAGGTGCCTGTGGCTAGTGAAAGTGTTTCGAGTGGATGAGCGGAGAGCTGAAAAGGTTGCACGATTGTTTGCCGGCTCGATGTGAGATAAAACACTTATAGACAAAGGTGGCTCAGGTAAATAGTTAAACGGAGAATGCCACAAAACACATACTGTGAATCATTTGCTCCGAGAAAAGCGCAACTTCAACTCGAGTTCCATATATATTGTTTTAATTGCTATCATTGGAAAACAATTGTTTAGCATTAATGTTAATTACTTTGAGTAATTCAAAAGTAATTATTATGGCTGAAGCACTTCAAATTCTTCAATAATTTAATAGTTTCAATTACTAAGCATCATTGCCAATATTTAATTACCATTCAGACTGATTACCAGAGTAATTAATTAGTAAATTCTAAGTAATTGCTGGTAAATGGTTGCACATAAAATATTTGAACTGGCAAAACATTCTCGAAATATTCTCAATGAGAATAGCCCATGAAAGGGAAAACCACAAATTACATTTATTATCTTGTCAGCCGGAATAATATATGGCAGATTCTGTAGACATATATATCTAGATATATATATATCTTATATAACATCTGTCTGTTGGCCACAAGGCCAATTGCATGTTGGGCGCCCTAAATCAAATTTAGAATGCATGGCTTTGCCGCCTTGAAGTATGCAGCGAGTGCAGTGCTTTCACTGCCAAATGAATAATGCTTGCGAAAAGTGAAAATAATTGCATATTTTACCGTTACACACACTCACACACACACACACAGACACACATCTCGAAGATTTATAGCCTGACCACAGAAATAGGTAGCCGTAGCCGCTTAATGCAACTTTAAATCAATTTAAACTAGCTGCAAAATGGGGCGAGTCGAATGGGCTCACATGGCCCAGAGACATATGCCACATGCCACATGGGCAAAATATATGAATGGCTCGTAATTCAGCATGTAAAATGCATAAAATTTCATTTGAATCTCATAATTTATTGTCAACCCAGCAGAGGGCAAGAGAGAGAGAGAGAGAGGGGGCAGAAAGGTGTGCCACAATCATGTCCTTGCTACCTGGTCTCGAGCCACACATTTTTGTAGGCGTTGTGAAAGGTTTCGTTGCGCTTGGCTGCGAGCCATTCTTGCTTTCTTTCTGCCACACTTTCACCTTGCCTCCTTTTTGCAGTTTTTGGCCCATTGTGTGACTCCTTTGTTACTGCAACAGCAACAGCAGCAGCAACAGCAGTAGCAGCAGCTGAGGCTTCCTTCCGCACGTGGCCTTGGCACGGGTCCACAATTGATTTCCAGTGGGCGTTTGCCCCTTATTTTATGGCTTTTAATTGCAGCATCAGCCAATTTCTATGAATCAGCCCCAGTGACTCACACTCACACACACACACACACACGCACACGCCTAACTCATTCAGTGCGGGTCAATTCGAAGAAAACACGCACACACACACACACACACACACACACACACACACACACACACACACACACACAGACAAATTTCCAAAACGAAACGAGAAAATCATCAATGAACGCATAACGAACGAACAAAACACAAATTTACATATCAAATTGAGTCTAGGTCTTATCTGGGGGGAGGCGCCATTTGAAGTTCATTTTAGACGCATTACCTGGCAATCGACTGAGAAATTGAAAATGTTATATATATCTGTGTGTGTGTATGTGTGTGTGTGTGTATGTGTTGTGCTGCTCTTCCTGCTCTTTTTGGTCTGCTTGCTCCTATTGCGCATGTTGTTGCACTAACGGACGCCAAAAACATTTAGTGGCAAGTCGCAGCGTTATCAAGAAAATTGTGTAAACCACTTGAGACGAAACGCACGCAGCCCAGACTATAGACAGAGCGGAAGGCAGCAAGGAGGGAAGAGTGTGGGGATGCGGGTAACATTTTTTGTTTAGTCTTTCTCGAGGGGTTTTTGGCATTACAGTCGTTTATTTATTTCTGGCACGAGTCTAATATGACCTTAGTATTTTTTTGTTTGTACAGTGGCTAGAAATGGAAAGTTTTTAAAATCACAAATTCCATTTAAAGAAGACTACTTTTTATGTTCAGATATAGATACATAAAATGTGTGAACTATGATTAATCCACTTGAAATATATTCATCAATTCGATGACTTACTTTTATAATTTAAGTATGTCTCTTGCTGGTTGCAGTATCTAGATATTTAACAATGTAATATTATATGTCTAGAAATTGCGACTTTTTATCTCTGAACTAGAATTCTATGCTCATATTTCCACATCATTATCTAAGCTTTTTCCACAGTACCAACGACTAAGTGAAACTTGTTAATAGACACGTTTTGGCCGTTGACAAGTGCGCGTCTCATTTGCCAAAAAAAAAAAAAAACAACAACAACATAAACAGAAAATGAGAGAAAAAATGTGACTGGCAATTAGAGGACAATTCCTGGCAATTTTTTGTCAGTACTGAACCTAATGACACTGTCAGTTTCGCCTGTCAAACGCACGTGACTTTGGAGCAATTCGCGAACTGACAAGGGACACTGCCTGGAGAGGCAAAAAGATAGAGAGAGATAGAGACAGAGAGTCAGGATCAGGGGTCAGGGGTCAGGGAGTGCTGGTGCCACACACGAATCCCACTGGGAGTATCGCAACTAATAACACTACCAGCAATATATGTATTTATAGAGCTGTCATAAAAGCAGACGGGGCCACATTGATATGACAAACTCAGCATGGATGTGGCAGCATCACGTGCTGCAGTTGGCTTTCATTTGTCAATGACATGTGCCACACAATGCTGCACAAAAGGATATTTTCCAAATATTATAACTTCTCTACTCTTCTCTCTCTTTCTTTGTGTGTGTGTGTGTTTTGAATGGCATAAATGGATTATAGTTGATGGCGATTTGTATATTCATAAGTGTCATAATTCATATGAAATTTGTGTCAGTTTTCGGATTCTGTTTGTTGCACAAATTGGAAAGGTGTCTCATGTGTTGACTGGCACAGGATTATTGAATCACTGCCAAAGCAGAGCAGAGAGCACAGGATGCAATCGACATAAGTCTTTGAGTCAAATAACAAAAATCAAATTTATACTGTCCACATAAATATAATTAAATATAAATGTAATAAAGAAATGGATAAATAAAAAACAATGTATGGTGTATAATTTATTATCTTTCTTATAAGTAATCTTAAATTTGGAATAAATTACAAAATAATATATTATAATATAATGCAAATTCTTTAAAGATTTTCCAAATACAAAGTCTCTATTTAATGCTGTGCAAATTTTCATCTAAATTATTTTGCATAAGCTCCGGGCTCAGGCTATTATCTTGTGCTGAAATGTTGCTTTAGCATTTAACACCTCCCGCAAGCCAATTACACAGTTCGTTGAACTTGCAGCACCTTTTCTCGCCTCGACTGAGATGAGATGAGACCCAGCATGGACCCAACATGCTGAGAGCAGAGCCAGCCAGGGAACTTAACTCCTGACCAAGGCTCCCAAGGCTCCAAAAATGTTTGCGTAGCGGAAATGGCAAGCGGCGCAGACATGTCTGCCATTTAAATAAAACACCAACAACAACAGCAAATAACATAAACAGCAACGGAAGCACAAACTTGATTAAAATTTCATGGCGACGCATTTAGCATAACCAAAATAACAACAACAAAAAACACACACAAAAAATATTAAAAAGAAAAGCATGGAAAACATTTGACTACAAATATGCAGCAACATTTTTGAAGTAAGTGCATGTGTTGCCAGCTTGAGAGGGGTAGGCAGTGGAGTTGGTGGCAGCAAAGTTGTTGAAACTACATTAAATTTGGGCTCCCAAAGGAGTTGCAACAGTGGCAACAGCAGCAGCCGAAGGAGCTTGTCGCAAGTGTGACTTTCACGCCATTAGCCTGCAGCAGGCAACAAGGAGCTTAGGCAGCTTCTGTGCACTGAAAGAAAGGGAAATTGCAATTCATTGCCGCCGTCGCATTTCCTCTTTTCCATTTTCACATAAGAATTTATCACCAGCTGCGACAAGGATTTGTACAATGAAAACTCTCAGGCTTAAAGTGCAAATGGAAAAACTTGCGCAATTTCGCTTTTTCCATTTGAAAAATCCAACAAGGCTGCATAAATTTCACTCAGCTCGCAGGTGGAGCTAAGAAGTGGATTTTGTAAAAGTCAAACTCATTTTCAGATACTCAAAGCCTCACACAGAGCCAGACATATGTAGCTTTGAAAATGGAATTGAATTCAGGGCTGCTTTTGTTATGGGTATTCCCACTCTCACTTAGCAGTTGTTGCTGCAAGTGACGCATGCTTAAAGTCGAGAGCTCTTTAAACTTGACTTTGATTAACACGACTTTTCTGAACTGATAAATGAAATGGGACTTGGTAGAGTTGGGTGAGGATTTTATATTACATATTATGAGTAAGGAGTTTATTGTTAGTTTGTTTTATAAATCATCTCTAAAACTGGGAGGAAGTTTCGAGTATGTTATGAGAGGGTTATGAGTTAAAAGAGAAGGTAATCAGTCTACTTATAGCTAAGTACATATAAATATCATCCAGGCTATCTATTATCTATTATCCATTTAATTCATTTAAGCTTATCTCAATCCTTAAGCAGATTCATTCAATTCTCAGCCAAACGATTAATCTTCAATTGCTTTGCATGAATACAGATTATAATACATAATACAAACTTTAGCTTATGTCAATCTTTCAATTAGTTCAACCAGAAAAAGGTTAGGAGAAAATAAAACGTTCAGCTGCCAAAAGTTTTGCTATATGTGAAAAACTTTTGGGCCAAATTGCTGCGGGTCGCCGTCATAATCCGAGCACGGAAGCTGCAGTAATTGAAGACAAATCCCGGCTGCTGACAAAAGGAATAGGCCAGCTATGAATAATGCAAAGGATAAACGACAAATTGAAATGGTCGATGCCAGCATCCAGATAATTGCCAACAATCACAGATTATTGAAACATTGCGAAAAGGTCGACGGCAAAGCCCAAATGTGGGTTCAACTCTCAGCATAAAGAGTTTCGGAACCAGCAGCTTACCTAATTCTGTGTAAGAAGAGGCAGCCACTTGGCAGCAAGTCCCCTACTCGGGAGGAGTCCTTCCGCCCACCGGAGGACGACCTCATTCTGTGTCTGCGTCTGGCAGACAACGTGGCGCCTTCGCCGTCGGCATCCCAACAGACAGACAGACAAAAGTTTTGCTCGAATGAATGGATGGATGAATGAATGAATGCGTAACAAAGTTGAAGATATTTTTAGGTTTCCTCCATTGTTTGATTTGTGTGTGTGTGGATTGCTTGGAAAACTTTTTTTTATTTATTATGGTTGAGTGTTTTTAACAACAGTTTTGTAGGTCTCTTATCGACTTGAGTTTGTTTGAGAATTTATATAATATTTATGATGAACTTTAGACTTTGGTAAAAACTTTGGAAGGATCATCCTTAAAGGAGTACAATCCGAAGGTGAATATTATTTAATCTAGTTTAAAAGAGGCTGCTTAGATTTTTTACCAAGAATCACTTAGAATCAAAAAATTGTAACGAGAGCTGGTTAAAACAGAATCATATCAGCCTTTTCCACCGCATCATTAGCAGTAAATTGAATTCAAATATTCACTGCAAAGCATTTCAACTGGTTTTTCCCTATTTATACATTTCCCTTTATTTATTTATACGTAAATTCCAACCTTTCCCAACTACACACTTAATATGAGTCATTTATAGCTAATATTCACGCTGAAAATATACAAGGACTATAAAAAAGGCCCCAATAAAAATGGAATTTTAGTTGGCAGGTCAGTTACCTTGATGGCTGCTCATAAATTCATTTAGTGCCACAGACCACAGGACACCTTCAACAACGTTTCATGTTATTTTTGTGCTCATGCAACTAAAAATAGTGGCAGCGACTAACATTTCCCCGAAATTGAGGCCCAATAAAAAGTGCTGAGTGAATTAAATTTAGCCCGTGCTCTGCATAAGCAAAATGGCAGCGCTGACGTCGCCGACAAAATGGCGACCAGGCACCGTTAAGTCGAGCCTCAGCCACACGATAACAATAATGCGAACTGTCGAACAGGATGAGGAATGACGCCAGAGCTGGCGTGTCTGAAGCGACCTTCAGTTGGAAACCATTCTGACTGGAACTGTGACGTTCATACGCTAGATTCATTCTTATTGGAAGCACATTTCGCTATTTGCCTTTGCTGACGACGCCAGTCGGTAAAGTTTGCTTTTGCCCTCAAACCAAATGCAATAAAGCCAGAAAACCTCACCTACAAAATATTATGAATTGAGCTGGCTTCTTATTTATGACTTGTTTGCAGACTTCGAGACGCCGCCTATTGTCAAAAAGTACAAAAATAGCACATTTCTAGATATACGCCAAGAATAAACTTGATAAATATCGAATTTTCGGGTTCGAATGTTCTCAAGTTCTCAGAAAGTCATTTGTAACACTTTAAAACGCCATAAGATTGTCAATAATTAATAGATTTTCCAAAGCAATATATTCTTGAGAACGGTTTGACACATAAATCAATATTGCAATTAAATTTGAGAAAACTATTCTGGCTCGAAATTCATGTTATATTTAAACTCTAAATATGAGTTAAGTGAAAACTTTGCATGGCAAATAGCAGAGTTAAGCAAACCAATAATGCTAAATCGCAACTAACTCGTATGATATGCAACTAGGCCAAATAGCGGTTAAATTATAGCCAAGAACTTCAATCTAACGCTAATTGAAAGTCCATTTGCCGACCCTTTTGATGTGGCTCAAGCAAAAGCGGAATGATCGAAAATGAAGGCAGCATGTTAATTCCAATCGGTGCATGCCCAGTTGAAGTTGACCAGGCTGAGCAGGCGGCCATAACTGGCAATGCAATTAGAGTCTAATAAGACGCAAAACACTAACGCCAGGCGATGAGGCGATGCATAAAATGCAGTAGTAATAGTCCAAAAAGAACCAAAGACGGCGAAGGCAGCGAAGGCAGCGAAGTCAGTTAGCCTCCCAAAGATGAAAAGAACATGAAAGCGCAGCGGGCAACAAAGAACGCTGTGTTGCAGCAGAGACCCCATGGAACAAGAAGCTGCAACAAACAACAACCACTACGAGCTGCAGATAGCCATCTAGTTAGCCAACAAATTGCATAGACAGTAAAGTGGAAATCTAACACACAGTCGCCAGCTCGATGGAGTGGGTAGGAGGGGGGGAATAATGTAGGAGGGGAGCATTGAGCTTTGGTGAGAAATTTTCACAAATTGCGCCAAGGCGAGATGCATTTCACAAGCGATTCCACAAGCTAATCCAGCCGGCCGGTGGCTTTGCCGAGATATGATTAGGAATTTAAATGCTTTTGAATTATTAAATTAGTAAATATGCAACGCCCGGCCAAAGATCTGACTATACTTCTCAGCAATTCCTGTTGCAGGTGCAGCAGCTGCGCAGACGCAGCCACAGCCACAGCAACGAACAAAAAGCAACAACAAAAATTGACGAAAAAAAAAAACGAAAAAAACAAAACCAGTTAAAAGTCTATTAAAACGCCAGAAAGAACAAGCTAGAATGCTTAAGTTTAGAGTGTGCCTTGGTCTTCAGATATCCTCTGTGAAGTGCTAGATGATAAATAAAAATAAAAATCAAATAAATAAAAAAAAAACCCGGTAAAGCAAAATACTATTGTAACTTGGTATGCATAAAACAATCTGCATTTAAAGTTTGGCAAATCTGTAAGGTTTTGAATGTATTATATTTAATATGTTAGTATTATTATTATATTATATTTCATATAATTTGTCTGATCTAGAAACTCCAACATACTAAAATTTGCAACTGTGGCTTCGCTGAGGCAGTTTCTTGTTGATGCAACTACTCAGAAATCTATATAATTATTTCAGTGTGACAAAATTTTCGGATAATGCGGCTGATAGACCAAAATCCATATGCAAACACGCTTAAATATTTACAGGGCATCTGAATAGTCGCATTAAAACGCTGTTAGATCGTAGTCAGCTCGTAGCCGCCCCATTTTCCAATCTCCTACCATGTTGCACGTTGCACAGAGCACAGAGCACAGAGCTCAGTTCAGCTCGTTTTGTTCTTGTTGAGTGTTGTTGCTTTTGTTGTAATTACACGCCGCTGTACGCCCGCCCCAGTCGCTGCCCCACTCGTTGCCCCACAGTATCTGCCACAGTTGCCAGCTAGATGCTGAACGGCGAACGCTGCGTGTAATCGAATCTATCAATCTATGAGATAAATCTTATTTTCTAATCTTGTTATCGTGCGCCTGCGCCCCTTGCAACACAAATTGCCAGTCTTCAGTCTGCAGTCTGCCGTCTGCAGTCGGCAGTCGGCAGTCGGCAGTTGAAGCTATGGTGTTGCCCCAGTCGGAAGGCTCGTGGCGGCCTTTGTATCGCACTTGTACTTAACTTGTTCGGCATTTTGCTTTGCTTTTGGGCCAGATCAGCGCCAAGGCGGCTGCCTGCCCAGCTGGAGCTGATCGCATTTTGTTAGTTAAGTTTCCCCGCCAGAGTGCCAAACTGGTGCATAAATTGGCATAAGTGGACAGTTGAGATGGAAACTTTTATGGCTGACTGTTTTTTTTTTTGTTTTTTTTTTTGGTTATGCTTAATGGAACAGTTGCCCCTGCGAGAATCTGTCCATGGGTGGGTGAGAATGTGATAGAACTGGTAGAAACAGCTATCTGACCTAGCGAAGTATAAATACACTTTCAAACAAATGACTCTAGGAGTACTTGTTGAGAACTAAGATACATCTGAGAGAATAAGCAGAATGATTGAAATAAGCTTAGCTTAAATGTATAGCAGTAAATCTTCAAGAAGTCCAATATGTTTAATATTAATGTTAAGAAATAAGATTTGTTAGAGAGCTTACCAATTCACTTATTTCCAGTATTTACCAGAATCTAGAGAATGAAGAGAAGTTTGATTATTTATAAAAATGTCTTGGCCCAATTCAAAATCGAAAGAAACATAAAATATAACTTAATTTTGCACATTTTGGATTCGCAAAGTGCTCAATTACAATTCCAAATGAAACCTGCTAATGAATTGAAAACATTTACAGCAACGAAATCATAAATACTTTAATCTTAATTTGAAAATACGCGCAGCAAGGCAATAAAAAAAATGTGTTGTTGGCTACCTTAAAGCTAAATGAATAGCTGCTACCATATAATCTAAATAGTTGTGGTCAAACCCTAACTGAGCGGCAGCTGGAGGGGACAATGATGACAGTCTGACTAGCGCCAAGAGGGAGCACAGCACCACTAAAAATAGACGAAACATATTTATAACCACTTTGCTCCGAAAGGATGGCGCTCAAGGTGGAGCCTCGAGGCCAAGTAGCCCCACTCGACTAAAGTCTAAAGTGCAGCAGCCGCATGCAAAAATACAACAAAAGTGAAAAAAAAAAACACGAAAAATGCTAAGCAACAAAAAAAAAGCAATTAAGCTCGAGATTAATTTACGCGCGCTTGAAACATTTAACAAAAATATTAAGAAACACAAATAAACGATCAAAAGATGGTCAACCGAGTGCCCGAGACAGATCTGAAACTAGCGCCCTCAAAGAGCGAAAGCAAAACAGTTTCTGTACTGCTGTTGTTTTGAATACCCTATAGCAAATAGAGAGATGCATATGATGAGCCAGTCCACAGTTATGCAATAGACAAAAATTATCACATATCTGTAACCAGAAAATAAGTACAATAAAATCAATACCAGACAGACATCAAATTTGCTTAAGCGTCTCTAATTAGACTGGACGCCAACTGTTACGTCTTTGACACTTTTGCATTTGGTGTCAAATATTCTATTTAATCGCTAATTATTTGATATTTTTAAAAATAATATCTGTGTTAACAGGGCATCTTGCAGTCGAGTGCATTTAGTTTACTCCATTTTTTTTTTCTGCGTCAGCTTCCAAGTGAACGTTGAGCGTTCAGTTGATTGAAAAAGATGAAAAGTGCATGAAATGCCATGCACTATTGGCAGCTGGACGGCCACTGTAGCTGGACGGACGGACAAAAGGACAGCAGGACAGGCGGATGGACGGATGGACGGACAGACAGAAGGTAGGCAATATTTAAACTAAAATGAACAAAAGATGCAAAGCGAAGCCGACACAATCCCCGAGTTCTCCATATATGTATATATATATATATATATCTGTATCTGTATCTGTATATATATGTGTGTGTGTGTGGGTTTCTCTGTTTTGTGTACTTTGCCTGTCGATGTTGATGATGACGATGATGTTGTTATTGTTGTTGCAAGCTGGCTGACGCCAAGGAACGGGAATGAGTATGGGATTGAGAATGCAAACTGCGACGGCGACGGCGACGGCGACTGCAACTGGGAATTGGTTGCCAGGTTTTTAGGAAGGCGTCGTACCGTAGCATGTTTACTTAACGAATGCGCGCCCAATACTCCACCAACCACTCCTCCCCAAACTCCCCCCCCCCCCTCCTTTCTTAAAGAGAGAGAGACAGAGAGAGAGAGAGAGAAGGAGAGAGACATATGAAAACCCACTTGAACATTGGAACCACGGAACTGACCAGTCCCATTGCGCTTGCCAGCGTCTGAGGTCAAGTGTAGGTTTTTAAAAATTGTATTTTCAGCTCTTGTGTTCTGTTTTATCTGCTTTTTGTTTTCTTGTTTCAATCTAGAAGATTGTTATGTCCACACACACACACACACACACACACACACACACACACACGCACATATTGAATTATGTGAGGAAGTTGTTGTCATCGCCTGAGGGGGTGATGCTGCTGATCCCAAATGCTGAAGCAACTTAAGCATTAAGAGCTCAAGGAGCTAAGAGCTGGAGAAGTAGAAGGATGCGTTTCAGGTCCTAAACACATAAGCACTTATTTTAAAATATGTATGTATGTTTGATAAAGGGTTTGTCTTATGGTTAAGCAAAGTTCTCATAACTAATTACTACCGTTTTGTGGAGAGGAAACAATGGAGAGGAAATAATTTATGAAGAAGAAATATGCATTTTATTATTAAAAAGTATCTTCATACTTTTTAAATAGATTATTGAATCACATTTAATCGTGTTATACAGTTGGTCCACAAATGATTTATCGATCACATTAATAAAGTTGGCTAAAATTATAAAGTGTATTTAAAAGAACACCGTCAAAGCTTAAGCAAACCTCATCAATTCTTCTTAGCTGCATTTTAACAAAATGTTTCTCTTTTTCAATTTGCATCTTTTGAAGTTCAATTTAGTTGTGTCTTAACTATGCTGGGCACTTAAAGATGCCCTTTTCTCATAGAGCAAATGCACATAAGTTTAAACAAAGAGCTTGTAGTAATTGCTGTTATTGCGAATACGTAACTCAAACTGTAGAATAAATCAAATCATCTCTGGTAAAAGCGCCGCTGCCAGTCAAAAGACGTAGACGAAGCCGACGCTTTGGTCAACAACTAACTGCTCTCAGCTCTCAGCTCTCAGTTCTCGGCTAGACCCATAAAAATCGCTTTCACATAAATATTGTGCGCGGCCCAAAAAGGTTCTGGACCTAAAAACGACACCTTCTTCTCCACACGCATCGCGACTCGTGCAATATGTTGTTAAACAATTAAAATGACTTAAAAAAAAAAAACAACGACGATGGGGAACCACAGTGCATACAGGTAACACCACCAATGGGAGGACAAAGCAACAAAAATATATATATTCAGAAAAAAAGGGCACAGATGGGAGTTGGGCGGGTTCGCAGTCGTCAGGCGATGCTAATAAACTGTTGTTTATTTTCGTTGGCGTCGGCGTCGCAGCTGCGCATAAATACATCCATCAGGCAAAGGGGGGCTTCTAGAGGAAAATGCTGCAGTGCGTCAACGCTGGCTATAACTCTAACTACGACTACGACTGCGACTGCGACTGCGAGTGCGACTCTGGCGGCTTCGTGGCGGCAATTTATCTTTGAAATCAGCGTCTGTCTCGTTTTTTTGTAATTAGATACGCGCTTCGGACCGGCAACCCACACACAACCCCCCCAAAACAACAACAACAACAACAACAACAACAAGAGCAACAACAACGGCAGGTGAAACGCAGCCAGGCAATCTCGTTTTAAGTTTTTTTTGTTGTTGTTGTTCATTCTTGTGGGCGTGGCTGTCAGAGGCGCTCAGAATTAAGTTATACAGAAAAGTCTGACAAAGAATGCTGAAAGAGTCGGTGAGGTGAGCCCACTTTCATTTGTGCGACTTCAACGGCGACTGCGTTTGTGACTCTGCATGCGCAATCAGCACAATGCAAACCTGCCACACCCCACCTCGCCACCTCCCCATCTGCTTTGTCGACAACATCCTCGCCTCCCTCGCTGTCTCACAAACATTTGTTGAGGTGCTAAAATGCAAATGCAAATAGTTGAACTTCAGCATTGGACACCACGCCAAGCATCTGCGAATGCAAATTGTAAACGGCAACTTGCAACTTGCAGCAGCAACTGTGGCAATCGCAGCACTTGCTAGACGGTCAAAGTAGTTGACTTTTGGATGCACTGAGAGAAAAAATATATATTGACAAAATGTTGGAGAAAAATGTACCAAATAGATAATTAAGAACTAAATATTAATAAATTATTAAGTCAAAAGACATAAAGATACTAGAGTAATATATAGTTGGAAGTTGGATTATAAACTATTTATTTATTATGATTTTTTGTATGATTATTATGATCACGAATATCCTGTTTAACTTTTAGCTGCACGAAGTAAAGATTAAATATTATTTATCACACATTTTTTTTTAAATATTTGTACAGTCTCATGTGCTTATTTAATTTTAGCTAGAAATTTCTAACGCAATTGAATTATTAATATTTAATATTTATATTTAAGCAGCAGTTGAGATCATCAATGTCCGATGTGCTGATCATGATTTCTAGCTAAATCGTGACAATTGCGCAAACTAGATTCTAATTAATTGTGTATATTGTTTGAAAGTAAAAGCTTCGCCATTTGTAAATAACATTTTACGCGGGTCAAGAAAACGGCGAGAATCAAAACTACAAATACAACAACGAAGTGCAACGTGCAACGTGAAACGTAAAATGCAAATCATGAATGGGGCAAAATATTTGATCAATTACCAATTGGAAAATATTGACATGCGCAATGTTGCCAGCGAGCTAAGCGCTATGAAACTGTGCACGGCAGCAGACAGATGCGAAAACTGACAGGCAACTATGGAAATACAACAAATATTGTGGAAATAGGCAAATCAATGTGTTAGAAACACACACACTCAAAATAAAACTAACTGTGCGTCAGAAAGAGGCAAATTGTTGTAAATTGAACATGTAATGAAAATGAGACACATATTATGAGGGGTGGGGGGGGAGGGGAGATGAAGGTATGGGTGGGAAGGGAGGGTGGGTGGGTTGTAACTCTACGAACTGACATCTAAAGACCTCGTGCCTGGCTCGAGTCTGGGTCTCGAATCTTGGATGCCGGCTCTTAAAACTCGGATCTCCGTTTTAAAGTGACAGTCATGCGGCGCGTTGTTTACGCGGCATAATGAGTTATTAGAAAACGTTTAATAATTTGCATAAATCAACAGGCAATGCGATAAACTTATACACAACATATACAACCGAATGAACAAAAAAGTAAATGCGCGGAATTTGACAAGAAACAAAAAAAAAAATGTTTATAATAAATAAATAGTACAAAAATTAACTGACTGTCGGTCAGTTGGTGTTGATAACTTAACAGGTTAGTAAAAATTAAATATAAAACTCGAACTGTAGTCAACTCTTAAGTACCCTTTATTATTCTACATAATTAAGCAGATGGAACTTGATTATAATAAAATACACCTGAAAATATTTAGTTATTTATACATCATTTACAAAAATCTGAAAATCAATGAAAAGTGTAATAAATATAATTCCAGTTTATTTTATAAATAATACCTAAAATACACATTTATTCACATAATTAATAATATACCCCAGACCAATATATATATATATATATATATACGTGGTATTCTATAACATTTGTGGTCATCCGCTTGGGAATTTCTTGCATACATACAAATACCACAACAACAAATATCAGTTTTTGCAAATACTTGTGAAATATTTAAGAGACAATTGTTATTGCTTATGAATGAAATAGAATGGGTAATAATATTGTTATCTTAATGTGTGTATATATTATTTATTTGTATGATAGTAGATTAGATTGTCAACTTGCGTCTTTTCTCTATTCGAGTATTTTCTAAATCTGCAGGACTTTGATCTTATACAAACTTATCTCAAAATATTTTTTAAAAGTCAGTTTGTCTATGATGAATTATTTTATAAATTAGATTATAATCAATATTAGATTTACTGTATATATATGTAACTATTATATTAAAAATCTGAACAATAATCGTATGACTCCAAAGTCTGATATTTCTTTACATAAAAAACTATTCAATTCTTATCTCGAGTATTTTCTGAATCTGCTGGACTTTGATCTCATACAAACTTATCTCAAAATATCACTGAAAATTCAGTTTGTCAATCAGTCTGTCAATAACTCGATTATTTTTATGATTTTTATAAAAATCACAGCTCAGAATTATTTTATAAATTAGATTATAATCAATATTACATTTTATGTATATATGTGTATGGATGACTCTAAAGTCTGAAATTTATATTTATATAAAAATAATTCAATACTTATCTCAAAAGTTATATTAATAATCATCTGTATCTGTATACGGATCTTTGCTGTTATTATACCATAAGTTGAGCTTTAAAAATTTGTGGAATTCCAATCTCGTCACATCTCTCTACAAATACAGATGCAGATGCGCTGTGGATCTCATAGGCAATGTGATTTTAACAAGGTGCGATAAACAACAAATTAATGGGCTGGCACGACGACAGCACCGCAGCACCGCAGCACCACTGCAGCAACACAGCTGCGATAACCACTGTGGCATCTTCTCTTTTGGTGGCTCATAGCGCACCAGCGGGCGCCGTCTTGTTAAACAACAAAA
Organism: Drosophila setosimentum; assembly: GCA_035043505.1. NCBI lineage: Eukaryota > Metazoa > Arthropoda > Insecta > Diptera > Drosophilidae > Drosophila > Drosophila setosimentum. The sequence continues at coordinate 6,971,391 of JAWNMY010000003.1, read as the reverse complement.
AAAAGGGCTCTTTGGAGCCGGTTCGTTTTCGATTCGGTTCCGGCGAACAATTCATAATTGTCATTTATTTATTGCACAGATATTGCGTGCTGCATTTTATGGGCGCTTATTAAAATGAATTTTTCAACACACGAATCGTTGCTTGCCCCGCCTGCCTTCGTCTCTACGCACGAGGGGCAATCTGATAGGCAATTTGATCGAAAGCTTCGATATGTGAGCTGGCAACACACACACACACACACACACGCGCCTCCCTGTCCCCTCCTCCCCCTCGTCCTGCTGCGTTTTTTTTATTACAAGGCAGCACCACCCGCTGCGCATGCGTGTAATTTTTTTTCTTCTTTTTTTTTACGATGCAAAAGGCTCGCAGAGACGAAGGCTTCTCTTGTCCTTCGGCGGGTTCGTTTCGGTTTCTTTTGTTTTGGTACGCGGGTGTGTGTTATGGCCATGTTACCCCCTCCCTCCCACACCCCCTCCCGTTCTTGACCAACTGTTGTTGGTGTTGCAGTTGTTGCTGTTATGCCAATTTGTTGGTCTACGTTTGTGTTCACACCATTAAGCCAGGATGGCGACTGTTTGGCTTGTTCCTAGGCTGCATAAGGATCTATGATTAATGAATCTCAACAATTGCAGCCTTAATGCTGTCAATTTATCACAAAACACCTCAAATAACTGATTACACCCCGTGTGCTTGTGTGTGTGTGTGTGTGTGTGCATGTGTGTATATCGCGTGAGTAATCAGCACAACATGTTTAATCGTAATCGAGTCGATTGCCGGCTGCTGATGATGATGATCCTGCCCCAGCTCAGAGCAATGCCAATGCCAGACTGCCGTCGTGTTGGGCAACTGTTATGTCAATAAGACTGCAACATGTTGTTGCTGTTGCTGCTGCCACTGCAGCCACTCAAACTCAAACTCAAACCTGTTGTTGCACGCAACCCAACAAGCCAATAAATACGCTTATCGCATGCGACAAACTCAAAGTGAGAGTCTAAGCGATTGTTTCAATGGGGTAAATAGCACCAACCCTCGGCGAAAGAGAGGCAAACAGTTAGATTGACGAATTAGGGTGACCAGGTAACATTTTAAAATGCTAACGGCTCAAAGCTTTTGAAAGTGACAAGTGACAAGTATAATTGACTTTAAGGGACATTAAATATAAATTATTAAGCAACTTTTAATAGAGATGTTTTTAATAAAATGCTGATGCGAGAATGTTAATGCATTTTTGATCTCATAAGTAATTTATATGTTTAATTTAGAGAGTAAGCTCAGACGGGAAAATCTTGATGGATTCATGTATAAACATTGAATGTCTTAAATATTTCTATCTCTCTTTTTTAATGTATAATGTCTGATTTAGCTCATCGCATATTCTAAACATGTTGCTTATCTTTAATCTTGAGTTACTTGCAAACGAAACCTGTTAATCTGTTTGCCGCATCAATTTACGCAAGCGAATATTTCCAAAGGGTAAACCCCAAGCAGATGTTGCCCAATAAATCGCTAAAGATTCTGGTCGAATGCTAAAAGTGAAGTCATTCAGTTCTAAGCATAATAAATCACTCTCGATGTGCTTTACTATGTGCTTTGCATAAGCATTTCTAAGGCAGTTCAACTAGGAGTGTATTCACTGTAGCTGAGCATGAGCATGGTCACCCCACAAATTGGCAATGCGACATTGCTTGCTGTTTCATCATCAGATGGCCTGTTCAAAATCAACCCCCAACCAAACACTAAATCCCCTACTGACTCTTGCCTTTAGCACTGCTCTCTTTAAGTTGGTTATTAAGAGTGACTCGATTCCATCAATAATATTATCGCATGCGAAAAACCACAGTGACCGTTATGTGGCCGCAGTTGCTCTTCATGTCGCTTCCCGCTCCGCTTGCAAAACTTCCGCATCAAGTTTAAGAGACCTAATTTAATTTCTCTCTCCCTCTCTCTCTCTCTCTTTTGACTTGCATACTCTTTTCACTCACTTGCGCTCTCTCTCTCTCTATCTCTCTCTCTCTCTCTATCTCTTTTATCGTTGATAGCGGCAATTGCAAAGCTTTCTCAATTTGAGCTCCTTGCTTGGCTGCAATCAACTCGCTTTGCGCGTTGCTCTTGTTGCTGCTGCTGTTGTTGTTATTAACCTCAAGTGGCAAGCACACATGCAGAGCAATAACAACAAAAACAAGAACAACAACGTTGTTGCTCCAGTGGCTGACTCACACTCTGCCCCTCCCCCCTTACCCCTCTCTCTTTATTTCCCCCTGCGCCCGTCAGACCAGAGACACAGCGACGCAGCTGACGCTGGCCGGTCTCCGTTTTGCGTCCTGCTCCCCTTCCCTCTCTTTCTCTCCCGCTCCCGCTCTCGCTCGCTCTCTCTCTCTCTTTCACACACTCTCGCAGCAGTGCGTCGCTCTTGGTGTATTCCAATAAGGAAAACCATCGTCAGTGGCCGGCTCTTGTTTGGTCGGCCAGTTTGGCATCGCATTTAGTTGGGTTCACAACACACGAACAGAGAAACCGCAGCGGCGACTCTGAGAAAGTCGGCGAATCAAGAATCGAGCATCGAACATCGAGAATCGAGCATTGAGAATCGAGAATTGAGAATGCGTTGTCGTATCATTTAACAGTCCAACGAGATATAATTAAACTAAATAATAAACACGCGCAACGAGTTTTTAATTAATTTATTTATTAATTTATAACTTTTCACAAATCCAATGAGAGTCATCAAATGATTTAATTCATTTAGCAGCACATTCAACTTAAATTCAATGCAAATTCAGTTAATCAAATTTATAAATATCAAATTTCAAATAATCATTAAAAGAAATAAAAACAATCTTTGATATTGTATTCATTTGTGAGTCTTCGTTTATAATTGTAAGTGTGTGTGTGTGCGTGTGTGAGTGTGTGTAAGCCATCTTGCCAACCAGACTTCTGGCTAATGACTAGACTATGCTTTAGGAGGGGGTTGGGGGGAATTAAAAAACTACGCCCCTTTTTCTTATGTGGTGCAATGTTGAAGAAAAACGTTCGTCTTTGTATCCTACTTAAGAACACTTGAGCCTTTTAAGCCGTTTAGACGGACACACTCCAAGGAATAGAAGAAAGTGAAGCCTTTTTCAGGCCATTTTTCTGTCCCCAGTGATTTGAGCGGTTGTTTTTAGCGCTTTAAAGTGTCAATCATGCACAGTTTATGAATACAGTGAACACTGACTAAAAAAAAAACTATAGAAAGATATTGATATACGCAACTCACATTGCTATAAAATGTGTTAAATTAAATAGTTTATATAGAAATTATTCTATCAATATATATAAGGAACTATCTTCAACCTATAAAATGTATTTCAAATATCAAAGTCTCTTAATAAATATTAAATCAATAATAATGCAGTCTGATTAGTTTTTAAGAGAGGGCGCATTAAATATGTAGTTTTTATTACAATTATTTAATTGCAATTACTATTAACTGTGAGCCGAAGGTTTTCGAACAGCTTTCTAGCCGCTAGTTGAGATCAGCCAACAAGTCACAGCTTGCAACTAGCTGCCAGCTTAAGCAGCCTAGCACAAGCACAAGCAGAGGCACAAGCAGAGGCAGAGGCAGAGGCAGAGCTTAAAGCTCGCTAGCATTGCTCTTTCAAAGGACACACGTGCCGAGGCAATTGTCTCTTTTGAGCTCACAGCTGACGAGGAGCAAGTGACGCGCAGCAGCAGCAGCAGCAACAGCAGCAGCGGCAGCAGCAGAGCTTTCTACTCTACTCTCAAATGCGCTCTTTCTCTCTCTCTCTCGCTAAATGCGTCTCTCTTGCTATGCACGTGGATTAATAAGCTGCTCTCGCGCCTCTCTTTGAGTAGCCCGCACTCTCTCTCTCTTTCTCTCCCGCTCTCGCTCGCTCGCTCTCGGAAGCGCAGCGCAGTGTTTCCATATAATTTTTGACACTTGTGACATTTTTGACACACAAATCAATTGTTACGTGAATTTTCAGCGCGTCGTGCAGCAGCAGCAGCAGCAGCAACAGCAGCAGCAGCGACGGGTAAAAATGCGCTCAAAGCAACTTTTAAAATATCCATCTTTTTTTTCGTTACTTAATTTGTTAAAAACAAAAATAATTCGTTTAAAATAATTGCTGCCGCTTGCAATTAAGTTGTATAAGAAATTTCGAGTTTGAGAAACTTAATCGTTGCCTACTTTCGTGCGCTGCCCGTGTGTGACATAATTTCGGCGTGTGTGTGTGTGTGTGTGTGCGAGTGTGTGTGTCTGAGTGTGAAACTTAAAAAAGTAACCAATTTGACAGTTAAAAATTCCTTCTAATGAGGAGCAACTTTAAAGTTTTCGTGCTTGCCGTGTGAGACGAGCCTTTTGGCCTGGCTTCCTCCACCTCATTTTCCACATCTGCTGTTTGCTCAATGCACACACACACACACACATACACTCACACACAAATACACTCGCACACTCGCACACTTTTATACATATGCCCATTTCCACGCTTGGTGCAAATCGATTTCTGTTTCCGGCATTTTTCACGTGGTTGCTGCTGCCCCCCTTTTTCGGCTGTCCGCTCGTCCGTCCATCCCATTCTGCCACAACCACAACCTGCTACCCCTTCCCCCAGCCAAGACGTCTTTGTGTTCGTGCACTTTTGGCATTTGTTGTTGTTGTTTTTGTTGTTTTTTTTTTCGTCAGCCTAACGATTTTTCCCCAAACAGAGAAAAACAGAATAACAAACATGTCAGGCGAGTGAGTAGAAAGAAGCATATGTGAGAAGCGGGGCAAAGCGTTGGAAAAGTTGGAGAACATTTAGCGAACAAGTTTATCGAAATCACCGTTTGATTTCCGGCCTTTGGCCCAGTACTGTTTGGCTAAATCGTTTTGGCCAATATAGTCAGTGGCACATTCAGACATAGTTTCGGCCTTAATTCAGTCCAAGTTTGACTACGGCTGGTGCCACGTGTCGTATGCGTAATATTTTACAAAGAAGAGAAGTTTGCTTTTTCGTTTTCTTTTAGCAGTTGCCACAATTGAAGCCTTTTACTTTTTAACAACAATTATTGAAGACTGTGTAAACGATATCAACAAAAGAATTAGTGTAATAAATAATAAACATACACACAAAGAAATTCGCTAAGAATAACTCAATTTAAATATGTACTTAAAAATTAATTGATATTTAGTAAAGTGCAAATATAATAAATGCAAAATAAATAAAGTGCTTATCAAAGGTGTTCAAAATTCTAAAATATTGTAATGCTTAAATAAAACTTAATTAATTAAATTAAATCAATTAAATATTAAGCAATCATATCGAATTAATACCAATTATGAAATGAACAATAATTATACGAATAAATATCGCAAGCCAAAAATCCATAAAAACAAAACGAATAAACAAATAAAGCTACGAAATTCCGATAACGATTATCAAATGGTCGCTTGGATTGAATATAACAAAAAAGCGTAGCCGAAATACGAATGCAAATTAGATGCAAAATAAATGGGTAAAATGAGGTCAAGTAAATACGATGTAAGTATTCAAGAATTCCTACACATATCAATTAAAAAATTAGAAAACATGCAAAAATACTTGTTTTACATACATATATTTAAATATATATTATATATATTTTTTTTTTTAATAATTAATAAACTGATTAAATGAAATTTATTTGGCAATTAATTTTGGGGATTTGCCTATTGGGTTTTTTTTTTGTTCATACAAATGTATGTGTCCAATATTGTGCTAAGAGATTAACATGTTTAAATACCTAACAAGTTAAGATAATAGATAAGAAACATGTTTAGATAATATTTACACATAATTCAGACAAATATTTGCATATTCATGAGTAAACAAAAGAAATCTGTCTACAGACAAAATAAAAATTATGCCTTATGTTTTTTTCATATCGTTCGTTTCGATTTTTTTCAATTTATTTGTAATTTATAGATACTTCACTCTTATAAAGATATTTCTTTAAAAACATCTCCGAAATTTATTCAGTTCAGTTGTAAGCCTCAACGTTCTTTAAATTGGCAATCAATTTTATGCCTTTCAAGTTGTTTCCCAATCTTTCGCTGGGGCACAATTGAAGGTTATACAATGTGTCTAGGGGGCACAAGACTGTCTGGCTGGCTGACTAACTGACAGGCCCCGACCAAAGGGAGAGTGAGCCCCCAAAATCATTTACATAATCACTTAACTCATGGCCCACATTTCAAGTGATTATCCGAAGCAAGAAAGACCAACAACAACAAAAATAACAACATGAAAAGCCGTCAATTGCACATAAATTAAAACAAAGATCGAAAAGTGCAAACGCAAAAAAACAAAAAAGAAAAGAATATCGTGAAACTAACTGGCAGGTTGCCCTTAATCTTGAATTACAAATCGAGTGCAATTATCTGCTCTGGCTGCAATGAGCCTGTGCCGCTTGCTCCGCCTGTGCCCCCAGCCAGCTCTGGCAATTTGTTTTCACACTTTACGATTTGCATTCGGCTGCAATCAATGTTTAGTCGATAAGCGCCACAACACAGAGTCTAGGCCCTGGCCCAGTGTCAGAGTCAGAATCAGAGTCAGAGTCAGAGTCAGAGCCAGAGTCCAGAAGACGCCGCATGTTGCGTGTTGGCCATCGTTTATCTGCGAGTCGAGCAGGCTAATTCCTTTGGATTTGCGGCGCTACTGTGTGCGCCTTTAAATTTTGCATTTAATTGATTTGTCAACACAAATGTCTGTCGCGGTTTCCTGGCTCTACGCTGCGTAAGCGGCTTGTCTGCGCTGCGTAAGCGGCTTAAGATTTCAGTTTGTTTTTTTTTACTTTTTTTGTTTTTGGCCCAAAGGCAACTTTGGCTAAACACACAAGTTATGGCTGCCTCCATAAATTGTCGTCTTTAGTTGGAAATCGAAAGTGCAGGAGTCAAGAGGTGTGGAGTAGAGTACGGAGTGAAAAGGAAGTACGGTTGCTGTTGGTGGCATCATCAAAGGCCTGTGTTGCCAGCTGACAACTGCGAGTGCCACAATCATCAATCACAAAGCGCCTGCCTGCCTGCCTGGGCTGCCAAGGCTGCCTGCTGCTGTTCAAGTTGCGCCTGCCACCAATTCACAAAAGGCAGCAGCACATTTGAAACACGTCCCGCTGCACTGGCTGCAACACAGCCAACTCAATCAGTGAATGCCACAAATGTTGCAAGCTCATTCTCTATGCCCGTGGGCGATCCTCATCTGTCCAGGCACAGAGGCACAGGTTCAGGCTCTGTCTTAGGTCCAAGCTCAATCCAGGCTTCCGTACGTGTGTGTTTGTGTGTGTCTGTGTGTGTGGGCGCCTTCTTGGAGTCTACGTGCATTGATTCTTGAGCAGTGCGTTAGACATTGTTGCCAAAGTATAAGACGCACAGTGGTTAAATACATGCCACTATATAATATATATTACTAATATTTTGACCAGCTCAATTATGATAAATTTAAATAAATTTGTTAACAATTTAATCTTCAATGTCTACTTATTTCTGTATTGATTGCTTGTGTTGTAATACAATTTTCATTACATTTGAACAACACTTTAACTATTGTTGTTAACATAGATACATATAAATAATATTTAACAAGCTGCATAGTTAAATTTATTATTGCATCTGCTGCTGCTTTTTACTTCATTTTACTTCACTTCTCTTATATTTCGCCCCACTGTGGCCACTCACAACTTTGACACCTTTTGCACAGCGACATTTTCAGCTTCTTGGTTTCTTGAGCTATTTTTTTTTTTTTCTTTGGTTTTTTGGTAGCCCGAGGTCCCCGCCTGAATTGGAATTGGAATTATGTTGTCTGTTGTTTGCTGTTTGCTGTTTGTTGTCTGTCGTTTGGCAGTCTTGTCGCAGTAGCCGGAGCTTTGTCTTTGGTGGCGCACGTGGGCTGCCCGTGTGGGTCTGGGCCTCTTTATTAATTGTGTGCGAATGTTTGCACAATTTGTCAATATTATCGCAATAAACATGATCATTTGTAAGGCACATGCCCCCAAACCAAGACAAAACCAAACTCGGCAGCCCCAAATGCCAAACACAAACCAAACAAACCCAGCAAGCCAAAACAGTCGACAGATATTTACATCAAAAAAGCCTTCCCCCCAAACACTGTTTGCCTAAGTGATTTGTGATTTATGAATTCACTTGAATTTGCATGCACATTCGATGGGAATGGGAGCGGCATCGGGGAATTGGGGGAATGGTGAACGGGAGTGGAGCACCAACTTTGTCGCTGTTGCTGCTCCGGGCAACTTTGGGGCTTGTCTATTTGCTAATTTTCTGGCATCACACGTCTCCAAATGCCTTACGACTTTATAATGCCCCTGTTAATTGGGTCAACTAATACCACTGAAGGTGATGAAGAGGCTAGTGGTAGAGGGAGGGGGTGCGGGAGGAGTTGGAGTGCGGGGTGCGAGGGAACGACGCACGTTTCAAATGTTTGATAAACGCGTTGTGGCATTGCCTCCTGACACAACTCATACATATTAATGCCGCTGAGTTTGCGAGTGCCGCAGCCTGGCGGCAGTCAATTGGGTGTTGCACTATTCGGTGGCCAGCTGTCTCTCCACGTAGAAAGGGGGTGGGGGCGGGGTAATTGCGGTTGGGGTTAACAAGCAGGCAGCAAACAGCAGCAGCAGCAGCAGCAGCAGCTGGCGAACATTGACAGTCAGACTACGAGGCAGAGAAACAGAGAAGCTCGTTTTAATTTAAATTTAATTATAGTTTTGGATTCAAGCGAAGTTGCCAGATTATGTGGATAGTATATGTTTAATTAACAGACTTTTGTAACGATTGAAAAATCCTTAAAGGAGTGAGGATTAAGCTGTATACAATTACTGCATAAATCAATTAACTTTGTTGAGCAGGCCTACAAAATTAATTGATATTTATGAGTTAAGCAAACACTTTTCAGCCAAGGCAAAGGCGATTTTAAATGGAGCAGCAACTTGAAAGTAATTTTATTCATATCAGGTTATTTTTCAAGATCAATTTAAGATTCGATGATAGATAAATATTAATGCATGCACGTACTACAACAACAAAAAAAACCCTGGTTTTTGAAAATCATATCACATTTGACAAAGTTATGGCTGTGGACAGTGAGGACCAGTCTCAAATTTTCAAACCAGACTCGCATTTCTAACTTTAAATGTAATATTTATGTAGAGTTTAACAGTTCAGCACGTTATTTTACATATCTTCACTTTATTATACCCGCTTTGAAGTCCAAAATTAAACGTAATTGAATAAACCATATTATAAACGATCATTTAAAACGGCATCCGAGCAGGGACTTTGTCGAATGTGTTTAGCTAAACTTGAAACTCCTTGTGCAAAGTGGAACGAGTGCTGATAATAATCAATAGACGACTCCATTAGCCAATCGCAAGACAATAACAACAATAACAACAACAAGAAAAACAACAACTTTGGGTCTGGTTTACCGCCAGCGATGATCGAAGCCAACTTTATAGAAAGCGAAAACCCGACAATTTTCGCAACTTTGTTGGCTGCTAAGCCGCGAAAGTAAATAATCCAATTATCGCACATACACACAAACATACACACACACAAACACACACACACACACACACACATGTATAGCATAAATAAAATCATTTGATAAGAGACAAGAGACAAGAGACAAGGGAGCCCCAAGCGGGGCCAGTAGTGCAATCTTCCAGTTATTCAGTTGCTCGCCGCCAAATTGCATAAACATGTTCAGCAGCAAAGTTTGCTGCAGGCGGGTCAAGATGGACGGGGGGAACAGAAGGAAATAAGTCGACTAACTGAACAAGTGGCTGGCAGACAGACAGACAGCCAGACATTTGAAATATGCTGCATTAATATGCCGATAAATTTTTGTGTGCGCCAAAGTCCAGAGAAACAACTCAATTAGATGACAGGCCGCATCGAGAGTTGCAAATTAAATGCTATGAAATATTTGCAAGACACCAAACAGACAACAGAGGCAGAGACGCAGTTGCAACTGCTACACCAGCAGCAGCAGCTACCAACTACCAGCTACCAGCTTCCCCCCCCCAGCTGATCTCCCTGAGTGCAACACACACTTCACACACACATACAGACACACACACACACACACACACACACGGACACACATTGTGTCAATGTCAGCGACGGCTGCGTGCGTGTCAGCAATTTGACAGACATTCATCAGGCGCATAAAGCGAATGCTTCTGCGCGACCAGCTAAACTGCCCATGCTCCCCCCACCCCCCGCCTCCCCGCCGCATGCCACCATTTGTTGCAAGGCCTGTCAGTGTGCGCCTGTCGCCTGCTCAATCATTTTGGCGGAGTCGCAGTCCCCAAGCAGTTTGGAGTTGTCATTCATTGTTGTGACCGCCACACGAAGCAACTGTGTCTCTGCCTCTGTTTCTCTCTGTGTGTGCCTCGTGCGCATAATTGATTTTCTGCTGTTGCCGTTTTTTTTTTTTGTGTTGTGCCTTGGCTCCTTTTGTTGTCATATTAATGTCAAAAGATTGCACTTGATCATGAATTGTGGAATTACTGCAAAAAAAAAAAAAATGTACAAAAAAAAGGCAGTGGAGAGCAAAAAAATGCTAGTGGCAACTGCGTGTTTGCCACTTAACACTTTGTTGCACTTATCACGCCTGTGGGCCGCAACTCAAGTGGCAAGCTGCACTGTGGGAAAGTTGCAACATTGCTGGGTGAAAGGATGAGCCCAAGGAATCTCATGACGTGGGTGTGCCGCCGCCTGCAGCAACGTGTGCAACTCTTCCACTTCCACTTCCACTGGCTGCCATTCTTTTGACGCGTATGGGAAACTATTTTGTTGCGTCTGACTCGCCTCGCTGCTCGACTGCAAATTCAAATGCAATGCCAACTGAGATTCTTTGCAAATATAATTGTTTTTTTAGTCTCTGTCTTGTGTTGTATATCGACAATCGACACAAACTTGTTGACTTAGGCGTAATAATCAAGCGAGTTGTGTGACTAACATTTAGCTGCTGTCTAAAAACAATAACAAGTCCAAAGCACAACATTATCATGCAAGTATTACTGACCTAAGCCACTTAAATATTTAATGGCACATGGTGATGAGTTTCAAATTTAATTAAATGCACAGGGTTATCAATAATTTATGGCAACTGGTTGGAAAGAGAGAGTCCAATATATATATAATTTATGATAACAATAATAATAGCAAGAAAAAACTAATATCAAACACATGACAAAGATTCCCTAACATTGACGACACTTCAATTTTAATATAAATTTAAAAATATATGATATAGTAGTAATCAGGATAACTTCTTCTTTATAAAGTTACAAATATATTTAAGGCTCAAAAGCATCTGAATTTGTATCGTTTTCCACTTCACTAGAATAAATAAAACAAAAGTTTAACGATCCATCAACAGTCTCTTTATATGTACTTTAGCAATCTTCGACAGGAACTTATCATTTAAAAGTTATAAGTGAAGTTGCTTTGACTTTATGCTTTCACGAATTGTTTTCTTAACAAACTACCAATTGCAACCCCAAGCAGAATCTACACATTTCGCAGACAGACACAGGCGACAGACGTTATTCCAATAAACCGACCCCCAACCCCCCCTTTGTGCCAACCAAGTGCAAGTCCTTAAGCCAATCCGCATGATTATCAAAGCAATCAAAACTCAGTAAACAACTCGATAAACTATCGTTTAATAAAGTGCCAAAAGCAGACAGACAGAGAGATAAACGCTGACAACTCAATGCAAAAGCGATGACAGTGTCTGATAATCGCCTGAGGAGGGGTTGAGGGGGGTGCGGAGGGGCTGCAACAATATGTGGATGTGGGGAACGTGGGGAGGGACAGGAAGTCATTTACTTTTTACAGTTAGATGCGCATTAATATGGAATGCAGTTCAATGTCAGGGCAATAAATGTGTGAAGGGGTTGGGGTTGGGGTTGTAGTTGTGGTTGAATCTTGGAATGGGGGGTTGGTGGGTTGGGGGGTTGTGGGTGTGTCTGACTGTGCTCAATGGCATTTCCTTGTGGGCCGAGTTCATGACTTGCCTAGGCAAACTTGTTAGCTTGTTGGCAAAGTGGCAATTGCGATATTTCATGTAAATATAAATACATATATCGTATAATTACTGGCGTCTAAATGTTTGCCGCAATTACGTCCAACATGTGCCCACCAAGCTCCCTTTGCATTATTTGTTGTTGTTATATTGCATAATTAAATGATGCAAATAAATTGCAATTTATCAGACAGCTGCGGGGGCGCTGGATAACTTGTGGACAGCAAAATGTTCAATTAAATGAAAAAAATCCAACGAGGAGAAGGTATGTATTAAGTCAGTAAGAGATTTAATGGGATATGAGTAAGGGCGATAAGATAAAATAAATGCAATTTGATAGCAAAATATGAAAGATTAGAATTACAAAAATCTAAATCTATAGGAAATGAAATTAAATGAATAAAGATTTAAAAACCGAAAAATCTACTTGAAGAAAAATATAAATTTAAAAAATTTAAAAACTAATCAATTAAAAATGCTTTGCTGCGATATTCTATTCTAAATATTTTATTCGAAAGTGAATGCTTTTAAGTCAGAATGGAATTAGATAATGATAAAATTGCCAAATTTCCATTAAGTTAGATTAGTTTCGATACAGAAGGACGCTCTATTTATAATGAGTGATGCAGAACAATATAATAAACGATTATAAATCATAAAAATGCGGCAGATTCGCTGCATTGTGTGTTTAGGCCGATAGTAACGCTAAGATATAATACCATATAAGTCCACACAATTAGCATTAATGGTCAACCGAGTTGCCAACTCAATTGAATACCAAATGAAGTGGTGAACCGGTTCGCATTACCAATAATAATATTGGTAAGACCTCACAATCTGTCTCTCTTGATTTACGGTTAAACTTCTGCAATTGATATGCAAACACGTCCGCAAACTTGTCATTATGTCAGTCGTGTTGAGCAATCTACTAAACTAAAGTGATGTTATAATCAGATAAGCGAACAAATGCAACATTATAATTACAATTACAATAACTATAATACACACAGATTGTTGTTGTTGCTGTTTGCTTTTATTGGCCTGCTGCTGCCTCATAAAAATTGCAATCACATTTGCATTACATGATTTTCATTCTCATTCGCATTTATCTACACAGCAATAGTCAAAGTCAATGAACAGGTTGAAATTATGCATCCATGCATGTACTGCGCATTTAGACCCAACTCGTAATACCCTCTAGTGGAACGACTTGAAATTGAACCCAGGGTGCGCTCTACCCTCGCCGCCTATCAACCTATCATCGAAGGGCCGTCGACCAGAAATTTATTACAATTCCGAGACGAGACGGGACGAGACGAGACGAGCGGAGCTGTGGAAGAAACGTGCCGGGCTCGTGTTAAATATGGATAAGACGCAATTAAATGCGTGATCCAAGTGCTACAAAGGAAATAGTGATTTTCTAGGGTATGTGTGCTTGTTGTCATTGCAGCTGTCAAGTGGCTTTCGGTGACACCTGAGCAGCAGCAGAAGCGAAATCAATCAGCCGTCGCAAAAGTCCAAGTTCACTGTGACTAGTTGTGTGTATTATGCAATGCCATGGAACTGAATTCCCAATTTAAAAAATAAAATAATGTGCGGGGAATCCCCGGCACTTGACAACCTATAAAATTGTGCAGCTTGTGTTCCAAATTCCGTGTAACGCTATAAACCCTTGTAAATTGTGAGGCAACTAATTACAGATATTATAAATAGCACCAGTCATAGATGATCTCTAGTCGAGAGAGCCCGACTAGGAAATACCCTGAAACCAGCTGATATATATATATAATATGAAAATATATTTATGATAAATATATGAAAATAAATGTAAGCTTCCAGGCTCTTATAGAGTTCATACAGATGGACAGACAGACAATTGGGCAGGGCTAAATCGACTCGAATATTGTTTCTGATTAAGCATATAGATATACTATATATATATATATATACACAAATATAAATATAGTTGGCACATTTCTGTCGAATTATTTTATAACATTTGTAGCTCAATTTAAATGTTACTTTTTATATGCAGCAATATTAATAATATGTCTGTAATTCGTGACATATGGCCACTTGTGCATTGATTTTTTATTTGACTGTCCTTCTTTTTTATTTTTTTTTTATATATATATATTTTTGCTGCACACTCGACTGACTCTCGATATCATTTATTTTTGTGTCGCAATGCGGCAGTCGCATAAATTGCAAATTGAGGCAGAAAGCAGCACAAATGTATTTCCGCTTCGGCTCAAGCTTGATTAATTTCCGAGCTGGCTTGCAAGCGATTTTATTTGCTTGTCTGCCAAGGAAATTGAAAATGGATATTTATCCATATCTATGTCCTATACCTAAAGGACGAAGGAAAGCGGTGGCTTTCGTAATGCTCTGAATGGCTTTAAGATGCAATTTCAGTTAGCAGCTGTCAAGTTGAGTTTGTGTTTTCTTAGGGCAAAAGCAAACCAGGTCAAGAAAAAGAAAAGTGACCTGTCCAAAACTAAGTAGGTTATATCTACAATTAGACGCACCTATTGAGTGAAAATGAAGGAAGGGTTTGACATTTTGCAGCTCAGGTCTTTGACGTGTTTGTGGAAAAGAGCTTTTAGCCAATTGATTGGCTTCGCTGCTTGCTGAGTTGCTGCCAATAGTAATTAAGAAATTCCTGGCTATAACTGTCGACGCTTTATAATTTTTATCACATACATATTTTATCGCAAATATCACAACTTCATCAGCAATCACAGCGACCAGGAGCAACAACAGCTACAAGCAAGCAGACAATTAGCCATCAAATTAGCTGCAAGTCGGCTCAAGGAATGTGGCCGCCAAGGCAAATTGAAAACAATTTAAGATATTTGCATATAAATGCAACTTAAGACGCAGCCAACAACAGCAGCCAGCAGCAACAACACAACAGCAGCAGCAACTTCGCAGCAGCAACTGCTGCATATTGGCCATGTTAACGTGTTGGCAGAGTGCATTGAGGCTTCCCGTGTGCCCAGTTCCTAGTCTTTTTTTTTTATCACAAATTCATTGGCCATATTAAACAAGCTAGAATGTGGTTGACGATTCTTATCAATGATCAACTAGAAGATGCCCTGTATCTAGCTGACAAAGTTCTAAGGTGCTACCAGAAGTGCCCGAAATATTGTCTGTCTCTCTTGTCTCTCTACACCGCTCTCTTTTTATGTTTCTCTCTGTTTTTGTATCACTCACAATCTCCATCCCTCTCTATCTCTCTCTCTCACTCTCTCTCTCTCTTTCTCTCTCTATCACACACACTTCCACTCTTTTTGTATCTGTCAATCTCTTTAATACACGCCATTAATCTGTATCTGTATCTTTCTCTGTTTTCGTCTATATCTTTGATATATATCTCTCACTATCTGTTTACCTCTCAATCTTAATTTATTATTTCTTTCCCTCTCATTCTCTGCATGCGCTCGGTCTATCTCTCTCAGTCTCCCTCTCTTTATGTCTTTCTCCCTCTCTCTCTCTCTCTCTCTCTCTCTCTCTGTCTCTCTCTCTCTCGCTCTCTCGCTCTCTCTCTGTCGCTCTCTCTCTCTCTCTCTCTCTGTGTCACTCTCTTCTTAGCAACACACCAAAGCTAACTCATTTAGTCGCATTTATGGTTTACAGGGTATAGAAAATGGCGTGTTGTCGCCACCAATTGAGATAATGCCAAGTGCATTGACGTTTTAACAACTTAAGAATATAAATGTTGATATCGCAGCCTGGCAACAAACACAGCTCAAATGATTTATCAGTTATGGAACCCAATAAAAGTGTTGAAAACCAAACTCGGAAAAAATAAATTAAATAAATAAATACAAAATCTTAAGCGCCAGTGCGATAAAAATAAAAGAAAACACTTGCATATAAAGGTAAAAGAAATGTAAATTAAATTAAATGGTT
This sequence comes from Drosophila setosimentum, assembly GCA_035043505.1. Classification (NCBI taxonomy): domain Eukaryota; kingdom Metazoa; phylum Arthropoda; class Insecta; order Diptera; family Drosophilidae; genus Drosophila; species Drosophila setosimentum. The sequence goes on along the minus strand of JAWNMY010000003.1, from coordinate 6,955,404 downwards.
GGCGGCTGTTAAAATAGTTGAGCTAAGGTTCAAACTACATTTCACGCCTAATTTGATTTGACAACAAACGAGTAAAAATACGCTGGACATTTTCCTACATACATTTCAAATATTTTTGTTGCGGGCGCTGTTGTTAATTTTCTGGCATAATTGCAAAGCGGCAATCCGGGAGTGGGGCGTGGGGCGTGGGGTGGTGCCAAATCGGGGATGTGGGGGGCAGACTGACTGGTTATGACAGCAGCAGCAGCAGCAACAGCAACAGCAGCAGCAGCAGCTGCAAAGCTGCATTTGAATAATTTGCAATTAAAGTGGCAAAAACTCAACTCGGAATTCAGCTGGAGCAATCAAGCAGGCCAAAAACTGTGGAGCATTTCTTTTGCTGCAGTAAACGATGGCGTATGCGTAATATACATATAAATATATATATATATATATATATATATTGATATGTGTGTATGTATATTCGAATGAGGTTAAAGATTGAAACGGGTTTGGAGCCAGCTAGTCGAGAATGAATCGAAATGTCCGCATCCATCAGCTGTCCACGCTTCAAGCTCGGTGATGCTGATGAAGACAGCAGTGAGACTGAGAGACCGGTCAAAACCAACACCCAACTGTGTTTCCAATTAAACGCCGCTTTGGCAAACAACGACAATGACAGCAGACAACTACGACAACAACAACAGCAGTAACAACAACAACAACAACATCAACGTCATTTGTATCTGTTAGATGCAACAACTTTCAGTTTGCTTTACTGTTAGCTTGTCAGCTGCAGTTGCAGTTGACTCTCTGCCAAAGAGCTAAAGAAATTGAACTTGAATGTTTATGTGGCAGGCGCTTTAAATCAACATGGGGGGTCCCTAACACACACACACACACACGCGCACACACACCTGGTAAGACATGAGCCTATTAAGACCGAAACCCGTTCAGTTCGTTTGCAACATGTCAACATGCTGTCAATCAATTTGAAGCTGTTGATTTGCTGATTGATTGCATTTGATTGATTGCTGTGATTTACAATTTGCTAGCTTGCCCCAATTGACTTGAACCAACTGTGCTTTTGAGTTGAATTCTTAAAGCATATTTATACAGCTCTTGACTGATTATAAACACGAGCTTACAACTTATATATCTTGTATATGATTTGTAAATACGGAAACACATTCATCAACTTGGTATATATATAGGTTAGCTGAGCAAACAAATTGTTCTGTTTATAATATTTCGTCGTTTTGATAACTTACTAATGACTGATCGAAATGAATAACAAGTGAATAATGAGCTCATTAGCAACTCATTCATCCTCATCTAATGAGCCTGTTGTTGTCTGCTGCTGGCAAACTCAATTTTTATATTGCATTCATAGTTTTCAGTGACAAAATCATGTTTTCGCCCTTCGCTTACATTTTGGTAATCGCATCGACTCTGGTGCAGCCAGGGCTGAGTAAGTTTTGATATACTTGAAACAGGAATATCCTTAACATATATAATTTCAAGCACTACACACTAAATTCACAAGCTTTAGCTGCGATTTCAATCCAGAGTTCGTCACGAATTTCACGTGTTGGCTGACACAGGAAGGCAGCTTGAATGCCAATTTGCAATTAGCTCAGCATCAATCTGGCTCGAAAATATCTATAACAATTCTGTCTCAAATTGAAAACAGTGCAAATTACATAACACTATTCAACTATGACATAGACATCTGTAGGACACTAAAAGCTGCAAAGAAGTCCACTCTGACCAACATCTGGATTAACAATATATTCAATTACATAAATCTATCAAGCGAATGTCCCTTCAAAGCTGTACGTACGAGTTTTCGTATATATAAATCTCTATATATTTGCATCTATATATATAAATTTACCTTCTCTGTAGGGCATATATGCAGTGCGAGATTTTCATTTGGAGGACAAAAGCATTCCGATCTTTTTTCGGCCTGGCAACTATCGTCTTGGCGGTGTCAACTATTTTGGCAAACCCAAGAAACGTCGTACAATCCACTCCGTCAAATTGGAAATGAGCTTGTATTAAAGAGAATAACGATATAATAATCTGCAGCCTGTTTTATTTAACTGCACTTTTGGCCTATTGGCCAAGTGGGTCAATGGTATTTGTGTGGGCAGGGCTAACACGTTGTTCACGGGCCAAGTTCGCAGCATTCGCTCGAGTTAAGCTTTTTTCTCAAGGTCACTTTTTGGTTATCCAGTTTTTAAATTGACTCTTCGTTCGTGCTATACTTCAAATTGGCTAAATATTCATTCTTGAATCTTCCACTAATAGTTTGCCATACAAGTTCCGTTAGCGTTTTTTGATTACATAAGCATGCCAAGGTCTTTGCAATTTGTGTCTGTCACTTTTGCAAATATTTTAGCCGTCTTTCACTTGGCTTTGGTTTCTGGCTGACAGGAGCAAAAGCAGCTGGCGCTGAGTAAATAAGTTTTTGCTTCCTTGTGCGCTGCTTTTTGTTGGTCAGTGTGAAATATATGTTTGGACAGCGCTGTATTTAACCTAATTGCACAATAAATTCAAGTGAATTTATTGTTAAGAATTTATTTGGCCACATTGCAATACCGTTTAATAACTGTCAAAGCGTCTGTCAAATTAACTGACTTACAGTTAAAAAAAAAAAAAAAATATGAGGCGTGTCTGACTGCTTACAATGTTGCTGTTGGTTTAATATCATGTGATAATTATTATTAGCGGGTGGGTGTTTAAATTATGAGCCAGACTTACCCAGTAATTCAGCAATGTGCAATTTGGTGGGAAAGTACCAGCAAAATGGTGCCTGTAAAAACAAATTGAAAGGGGAGCATAAATTATATTGTATATGATAATGGGGCTGGATTTGGAATATTTTTAGTGGAAACTATATTATACATTTCACATATATATATATATATATATACTTATTTGTATATTTCGTAATCAATAATAAATTTGCCATTTTAATTGCAGGTTACCACAGTTTACGGTCTATGCCAAGATTATTTACCTCCTGATGGTGAGTAATTATTATTGATATGTTACAACCGACAATAACAGAAACGATATAGCACTTAAAAGAGTAACAATATCTTTAAAAAAGGGCCTGAACAATCTGCAAATGTTTTTATTTCTTTGTTTTTTGTTTTGTGTATTGTTTACTGATAAAATCGCATAATATTTAAAGAACGTAAAGAACGTAATATTTGAGACTCGTCAATTTTGCATTCCGATGTGTATAAACACGATATCGCAAATTATGTCATTGTAAACAATTTGGCTGGGAGCAAACCGACCCAAACCAAACCCAGCCATTTTCGGTGATAAACCATCGAAACTATGCCAAGTATTTTATCGCATCTGATTGGCATTGCCCTCAAAAATAAACAATCAATGAAAATCACAACAACAAAATAACACAAAACATAATAATAAATGAAAATACAATTACCTACCGATATAAATTGACACTTGCGCTGGCCATCAGCAAATATTTGACAAATTTATCGGAGGAAATAATAAAAAAAAATATTATTATAAGCAATTCGAGTAAATACCCAGTAGTTATGGGTCTCAAAGATAATCTATATATACTATATGTCCTAAAATCTGTAATACGGTTCCTGTTCTGAATTACAATCTCTAAAGTTGCTGATGCTGTTTTTTTTTTGTTTTTGTGAATTTTGTGAAGCATTCAACTATATTCAAAACTTGATATATATGGCATCTAAGCATCTCTGAGATTACATAGAAAATCAAAAGAGGAACGACTTTATAAGCTGGAATTTGATACCGAAATTCACATTGTCATTGTCTACCGTTTATTACAGGGTATATTGAAAAACAAAAAATTATATGTGCAAGTTAAAGTAAATAATTATAAAATGCCAACAACTGTTCGCTAATTAAATTATACTGTTTGCGCCAAAGTTTTTTACATGTTCATTTCACATTCGCATTTATTTGCCTGTATTTTTCATATTTTTTTTTTGTTCATTTTAATTTATTTTACAATCAATTTTAAGTGGGCCCCTGGGCATGTACACACTGTATGCATGTGTGTGTGTGTGTGTGTGTGTGTGGATGTGTCTCCGTTGTTAATGTGCCGAAATAAATAACTGAAATGTCTGAAATTCCGCTGGCATGAAACAACTTGGCGACGTCTTTACAAGTTCCGTTTGACGTAAAGTTCCATCCCGCTATCTCACTCTCTCTCTCTCTCTCTCTCTCTCTCTCTTTTGCTTTATGAACATAGAATGTTTACGCGTAAGCCAAGCGAGAACCGTCTGCCTACCTCTTAACTCGTATTTATTTGTTCTAAATGAACTTTTTCGCAAATTATTTTCATTTATTGTTTTTGTTTTTGTTTTTGTTTTTTTTTTTTTTTGGCATGTGCTAAGACTGTGCGACGCTTGGGAGTCGATAGACTGAGTCGTTCTTCAAGTTTGCCTGAATTATTCAACGCTTCGAGTGTTTTGAGTTTATATATATATATATACATATTTGAAGTATTTGTCTGTGCCTGGGGCACATATTGTGTGCTGTGGCATCTGAATGTGTGAGAAATATGTTGTTGCCGCGCTGTTCCTGTTTTTTGTTGTGATTGTTGTTGTTGTTAGTGCTCTTGAACCTCTTCAGTTCAAATTGGTCAATTATGAAAATGCCTTTCACCATTTTGGAAGAGGAATCTGCCAGCAAATTGAGTGCGAACCAATAATAGACAAATTTGCAAAAACTTAATTAAGCGAAAAGCGAATTCGTGGTTGGCTAAGATGAGTTGCCAAAAACGTTTGAATATCTTTCAATGGTATATTAAAATTTATTGTAAATAGAATACGCGATATAAATAGTTATTTAGCTGGCTTCATATTAAGATAACAATCAACAATTTCTAAAATCATTCGTGCAAAGAAAAATGAACACAAAATAATATTAAACCATTATTTAAGAAATATTTTAAAGAAAATTTTAAACATTAGGCCATTAGGCTCATACTTTAGTTAAGATTAGTATGTATTTATATATAAAGTGGAATTAGTAAGCTTTCCGTTTAACAATCTTATTGTATGACTAAAACTGGAATGAATTGTTTCCACATTTAATTTATTACATTGAGTGTCTCTATTACAATACTTAAATTTTGTATTAATATTTTTTTCATTTCGTTGTCAACGTTGCTCAGAACAAGCCAATTATATCATGTGAGGCCTCATAAATATGACAATCATATAACTGTAAGTTGTATAAGTTGAAAAATCAAATATATTATTAAATTTACAGTATGGGCCCAAGTATGTTTTACACGATCAATTTTTTGTTTATAACCGGAGCCGTTAGCCATTTCAAATTGACCAATTTATAAGTGTACGTAATTTAAGGCTTTTTTTATGACTTACTAAATGCGCCTTTTTGGAGTTCGAGTGGCGAACGAAACCAGCGACACAGGCAATAAAAAAAAATACAAAATCAGTTTCAGCAGATAAATTATTATTTCATAAATAACACCATATATTCCACGCATTCAATGTAAAAATGTTGAGCAAGTGTGTAAGTCACCAAATAAATCAACAAGAACAAAAAAAAAACCTTGATGCACAGCACAAGTCGAGTGTGTTTCAGAAATCAAAATGAATTGACTCAAGTTCGAATCAACTTGGCGCTTATATCATCCACAATGTCGTCTACATTTTTAATAAAGCTAATGCAAAAGGGTTTATTATTAATGCCATGGGGTTAATAATATTGTGTGTGTACATAAAACAGTTGACAATAATTAGCGCGAACTGTGCAAATAATATGAGCAATCAAGGGCCAAATTGGCGTCACTTATATTATTAAGCTTAGCAGAGCTTTTAATAGTGCCAGGTGACGACACATTTAAGACTGTTCCCAGTGACTCATTGTGTAAAAAGTGGATCCAAAAGAAACTACCTATCAACTATAAATATATACATCGGATAATAATAAAAATCGGCTTTCTTATCTTAATTTATGCTGTCTATCTAATACATGAATCGGCAAAAATGATTACAAATGATAAAGAGTCAATCATTGGCCCAATTTTTTAGCCAGTGCAAGTATATTATATATTAAAAGCAATGCACCTTATTAACTTCAGTCGCCATTCGCAGAGCAACGAGACGGGATCGGTTTTAGTTCTTATTACAACCGTAGTAAAAGTCTTCTATGATTCATAATAATCTTTGTGGATAGCATATACCAAAATAATAGAAATATTTTGCCACGAATTGTTAAAATAGTGTGACTCATGAGAAAAAGACAACCGATTAAGCAGAATCATATCTCCATATCTGTTTTTTGTGTTCTTATCTTTAGTTGATCATAAATTAATTACGATTTTTCTTTCATTTCACAATCATATAATCACACACACAGTCATTTACATATGCATATGTATTCTCATTCTGTAACTAAATTTCATCATCTATCGCAATGTAAGCATTACAAACTACAATTTCATGTTATGTTTATTTATTGGGTAAGTAAGTAACATTTTTGAGTATTTAATTACTTGAACTGAAATTGAATAGGAATATAGAAGAAATTAATATTATTATAACTTGAATAATGTTGAGCTGGGAAACAAATTCATTTCTTATAAACATTAGCTTATTTAATACACACCAAAGGAAAGCACTGTGAGGGATACACCTTTATTTTTTCACACATAGCACACAAATATGGAAATACCTTGAAGGGAAATGGCTTTCAGGTTGCCAACTTATCGCACATTCTCAAAGGAACTGCACTTTCTCACAGCGAGACTGAAGTTTTTATAGCACAAGATGATTGTAATGCGATGATAAGAAAGTGATTTACATAGCCAAATTGCATGGTGCGAAAGCAGCACAAATTATGCAAATTGAGCGCCACACAAGCCACTCGACTCCAGCAAAAACGAAGGCCAACAGTGCCAGGGTGTAACCCAAAAATGCAATCCGTGCACCCCAGATTAAATCTTCCATTTGCATTGCTTTTGGCACCCACACTTTTCCCATGGAATTCGTTGGAGAGTAGTTTCGACTATTACGACTTGTAGAATTATCCACTTCGAATTTACAGAGTTGTATAAATTGAATACAATTGGCAACAAGTAGCACAACTATGACTCTTATAATGACGTTGGCCATTCGGAATATTTACTGACACTCACCTAGATTGATCCAAAGCTTTTATATTGAGTCTCTCGCACTTGGCGTACTAATTACACTCAATTAAAATAACTCATGTCTTTTAATTACAAACGAATTAATGAAAGTTCGTGTAATGACTTAGGTAGAGGGTTGTTTAGTTTTCACTGAGAATATGCAACACATGAGATATGATTTTAATTCAAGTTAATATTGATATTGATATTTATGTTAATTTACATATTCATAATAATTTACATATTCATAATTAAGTAAAATTTAGTTTTACCAAAAACTATCAACCTTCGTTTTGTGGATTGTTGAAGGATATTTATTATCTTCTATAATTTCTTATTAAAAATGAACAATCGATTTCAAGTTAATCAAAAGTTTATCAGAGTTGTCACAATCATAATGACACTAATGTGAATAAGGGAATAGAAAGTGTGTTGCTTTCCACCTTTTGCATTTGGCCACGGTTTCTTCTGAGTATGTTTTTTTTACAGTTTATTATTAGGTTAGTTGTTATTAGGTGTTTGCTCTTGGCTATGTGGCATAACCAAAAACTTTGCCACACACGCGTGCTTATCAACAAATTATTTCGAAACGTTAATTGAATTGTCAATAGATGGTGGACTTTGGCAACAAGCCAAAATGATAGCAACACCAACAACAACCACAACAACAACAACGATAGCTATAGATATAAACCCATATATACATATTTATGTATATATATATACGTATGTGCTATTGTCGTGGTATTGCCTCTATAAATTCCGAGAGTTATATGTAAAAAGTGTGTCGTGTGTTTTACTCTTATTGCATTTGATTGTGATAAGAACAACTTTTTGAGTTGTCTGCCTTTCTCGAACTTGCCACACAGATCAGCCAAGTTGTCATTATAGACAGATGCTAAATTACATAAAATCTTGGCATACTCTACAAAAAAAAAAAACAGTAATTTCCGCTTAATCAAGACGCCAATTCTCAACTGCTATTGATTACTGCTGTTCTTGCGGGCCTTTGTTTATAAGTTAATTTAACAATGCTTTGATTAAAAGCGGAAAGTTTTTTCGAATTCAACGGATGTGTCGCGTGTGAAAAAAAAAACGTGTTCTTTTACAATCCTCATAAGCGGAACGTTGATAAACTGCATGCCATCGAACCATTTCTTATGGAACCATTAATTAATAACACTGTTGGCCCAAAACATGGCGGGAGTGCGAAATAAATCGCCAATGCCCTAAAATCTGTTTATTTACTTTAGTTAGGAATTTCTTTTTAAATTCTGCAATTTTTAAGACTAGCTAACTATATTTTATATATCATTTTTGTTTTTCTGATCGAATTAGGCCAGAGCCACTATATGCTAGATTTATAGGCGCCATCTAACTTATCGACTGACCCACACAACAACTATAACAACAACAACAAACAAACAAGAGTAACAAGCAACTTTTCCTAGATACACTTGGACAGTGGTCTGTGTTATCGTTTTGAGTGCGATATGAGATATGATATGATCCAATGGGGTCTGCCTGTCACAATTACTGGGGCTGGTATTTGAAATTGATATGGGGAAAATCCAAAAGCAAATGAGTTGAGAAAAGTTAAGACCCAGAGTTTCACAGCTGATGTCCGAGTGCGAAGCGCGCTTGATTTATGCGTTGTCGGCACATTCGATTGTAGAATCACATTTTGACTTGAAAGCCTTTTACTATTTGAAAAGCTTTTCCGGCTATCAAAGCAGAGTTTCCGATACATATCACTGGCCAAACCAACTGCCAACTGCCAACTGCCAACTCCCAACTGTCCCTTCCTCCTCTCGCCCACACTTCTGTGTGCTATTTCCAATATGCCGCTGTTGACTCTGCTAATGTCTGCGCAAATATTGCAGTTTTTTCCATTTTTCCTTTTCTTTTTCTTTAGTTTTGATGACTGACAGGGAAGCCGCCAACGCCAACAGCAACAACAACAACCACAACCACAAAGCGAACATCGCTTGATTGGGTGTGAGAAATGGCAGTCGTTCCGCAGTTGATGACTTGTCAGTAGTTGGTAGTCAGTAGTATTAGTGCACATTGATAGTGCTGCAAGCATTCAATACACTTTAATTGCTGCCATTATGTGTGTGTGTGTGTGTGTGTGTGTTTGTGTGGCATGTCATATTTGCTGCTGTTGTTGTTGTTGCTGCTGCTACTGCTGCTGGCCTTAACAACTTGGTTAGTTGTGTAGTTATGCTTAAGAATTCATTTTATTTGCTTGTAATGACAAGCTATCAATTAATATTTAATTCGATTTTAAACGTCAAATTTTCCAGTTCCAAAATGAACAAATAAATCTCGAGCTAATATAGTATTTTTTTCAATTTTTATATAGTGTTAAACAATAGATGAAGTTATGGCTGTGGAAAGTTTTGACCCATGACCCTCCATGGTAATTCTTAAAACAGAGTTTTCACATGTTTGTCAAAGTCATGTGTGTGTTTAAATACTGTCTTAATCCGAAGCAAAAGTAATGGCAAAAAAAGATGACAGCCACTAATATCATTTAGCTTTGTCCAATGTTTCATTAGTTGTAGGTGTTTGGCAACTTAACTATTTAAAAATAGGTACATTGTACGGCAGCAATTCAATTCGCGTGTATCGTAAATCTGTGTTGGTTATCTGAGTAGTTATCGTTTCATTTATGGCTCTCTTTTGCCATTAAAACAACACAACCCAGAAAACAGCCCATCCCCAGTCCGGTTATTATATTGGGAAGCTCATAAGTTGCCAATCATTCAAGTCGTATAAAAATAAAATAAATTCTCCACGCTTATTTTTGCTTATGTGTTGGCATGTACTATTTGCGTGCTGTCTTATCATTGATGCCTATTAATATATATATGTGTGTGCAATGAAATCAAAAAATGCAATCTTGAATCATATAGATATAGATAAATGCAATAAAATGCCAATTTTATTCTATTTGGGTCAAGAGAAGCAGTAATGAAAAAGGGTTTTCACTTATTTCGTGTGCAAATGGAATGTCTGGAATGTTTATCTGCTGTCTGTCTCTCTGTCTGTCTGTCTGTGTGTTGCGAATCATTAAGATAACGGTAAAGTTAAGTTAAGTAAAGTTGAGTTGAGTTAAGTTAAGGGTGTTACGGTTAAGTTAAATCGAAATGGAAGTGTGTAACAGCTTTTAGGCGCACACGACGCTCATTAAAATAAATTGCGCATGTGTTACAAAAAGATATTTACTAAAGTATAAATATTCTATTATTATTTATTGTTTATTTACATATGTTGTTTGTGCCCATATTAAGATATTTACCATATTTTATTTATTATTTATTATTGAAAATTCAACCTGAAAAGTTATTTAAATAAATGGTAATATTATTTATTTATCTTTGATATAGTAAATATATTTTTGTAGTATAATTTATTTATATAAAATATATATATATATATATACATATATATAAAGTATATAAAGTCAACTCAAATTAGGCAAGTTCAATCATTTGTTATCGCAAATTGTTTTCAAATTAATCACCATTAAATATGCCTTTGCTTCATTTTTAGCTTGTGCTCTTACAGGGTATCTCTTAGGCGCCCTATCTTTCATACTCATACACTTTCACACTCCTCACTTGTTAATATAACAAATTGGTCTTGCAAATGTTTCGGGCCTATGTTTCTGGTTTATGTAAATATTTATGAACGGTGCAAATTGATGGTCGCTGGGCAGTGGATACCAATCAAATTCATTTATATATGTACAAATTTATATATATTTATTTATTCTTATATCAATGAACTCAAGTTCAAGTCTATAGTTGATTGTATTCGTATTTGGCGATAGCGATACCCGTACTTTAATGACAAATGCAAAGCGCAAATAGTAATTATAATTTATACAATAATAAATGGTATGCAAACATTAGATTTATCAATTATTGCCAATGGGGTCGCCAATGTCACTTTGGAATTTACCAACTTTTGTTCCTCTTTTTATTTTATGTTTTTTGTTTTGGTTGTGCCCCTCCCCTCTCATAGACTGCCCGCAGATTTTGACCCCTGCTTGGAATTGCGTTGTGTGTTTGGTTGTCTTGTAATCTTATCGCTGCTCTTATTGATTAATAAATAAAATAAAAACAAAAAGCAAAACAAACTGACTCCCAATTGTTGTTGTTTATCAGGAATATGGTAAAAAAAAAAAATCGGGACCATTGCAGCGTCTGCACCTGTCCCTGTTAAAAGTTGAGTTCTGTCTAAAATGCCTGGCGCTTCGGCGAGCAAACAATTATTTTATTATATATTATTAATATTATTGTTAGTGTCAGTGTTATTGTTAGTGTTATAATAAATTGTATACACTATTGTGTGTCTGTGTGTGTGTGGCGCACTTCTTTTCCATTTAACTGTATCTCTGTCTGATATGCATTTCATTCGCAGGCGACTCGCTTTCGTTGTCATCACTGATGTTGATAAAGTGGACGGCATTGAATGACAATCGACAGCTCCACCAATCAACCACCCAACCAACCAACCTCCAACCAAGCTTTCCTTAGCACCCATACACTGCACGAAATTAAGGGGGAACTACATTGCTTTGACTCTTAGCCACACTTCTCACTTTTGCGCACTTAGATAAGCGCCAGCGAGTTTCTATTCTTTTTTGGGTATGAATTGATAATGTTATTGTCAAAGGAGGTTGGCATAGTTTGGGTGTGGCTGGGGGCTGGTTTGGTGCTGCTTATCACAAGACGTACAAATAGTGCCAAAACATGTGCTCGCTATTGCTTATGCACTTAAAACCTAATTGTTTTCGCCATTCACATTGATATCCAATTTATAATTTAGTGTTTTATTTTTAATCTTATATGATTTAATTTTACTTTTTCTTATTAATTTGTATTTCGAATTCCTTAACGAAATTTGCAACTGCTTATTATTTAGGATATTTAAATATATTTTCAAGCAAACCATATTTTTACTTTTTTCCTACATAATAAATGAGATATTGAAATTTTCAAAATTATGACATTAATAAATCATAAATGAAGAAATTTCTTCACTTTCACGTCAGCTGCGTTTAACAAAGCAAAACCAAAAAAAACGAAAGAAACAAGAAAACGCAGAACTTATGTCAGCTGCAGTTGACCCACTTAAGAAGGGAACCACTCGCAAGCACAACTGCCAAAAGCACTCAGAACCGGAAGAAGCTTTTCTTCACTGCCTTTTCAGGCATTCACATTCACTCTCCCTTTTCTTGCGACGCATTTATCTAAAATCAAACTTCCGCTCAGTGTATCACATGTGAAGCGGGCGCCCTAACTAAACTAAAGCGCCAGGCGGTATTTTTATTTATTTTTATTTTTATTCTTTTTTTTCTGTCGTAGCCCGTTTCGTTGAAAAGTCAGAACCGGCTGTTTATGATTGTTGGTGATTATGATGATGATGATTATGATGTTGATTTGCTGTAGCATGGCTACAGCTATACGATATATGTGTCTTTCTGTCTGTCTGTGTATATCCATAAGTAATACATGGAGTGGGGAGTGAGGAGTGTAGAGAGTAACCGTTATAAACATTACCTTGGTGGGGGCAAGCAACAACAATGCGAGTGCATAATTACTTATTGTTTATTTCCTGTTACATGCAACGCAAAAGCCGACGATGACTGCGTTAACTGGTCTTGAGCAAACATTAAATAGGTCTATAGTCTTATAGACGTGACTATATAATAAATGTTCCGTTAGCACACACCAGACACCACACACAACACACACACTTGCACACACACTTGCAAAACGCATTTTGTGTTATCTGTGCAGTTGGCTCGTGGCCTTTTTGGAATGCGACTCTCTAGTACAAAATGTGTGGTAACATCCACCCTTAAGGCTCACAAATCTATTGCGAAGTATATTTTTTTGTTTTCATATTTACTTAACATTTAGTTATCTGACACATGTGACTATAATAGACTGTTTAATTTCAAGGCTTCCCCTGCAATCCTACAAATATCTCAACTCTAGATCAGCTGACGTTTCGTATTGATAACAATATTTATAATGTTAGTTCCAATAAAAAAATAAAAGGCATTCTTTAGCAATTTCTTGTTTACAATATTATTTATCAATTATCATCGAAACAGCCGTGACTTAAATTATTCAATTTAAATGCCTCACTGCGAAAATATGTCCGGAATGTGTATGACCAGCATATATACTTAATTTGTATACCCTACAGTGGCGGTACTTATTGCTTTTTGATTAAGTTTAAAACAGTTTTAGGAATTTGATTTACGATTTCTATACACTCATATATCAATATATCAATTTAAGCAATAAAAAACTGCGGTCCCTTTTGCAGATACGTATTAGTTTGTTACTTAAGTATCAAGTGAGTGTAAATAAAGACGACATCTAAGAGAATTAATATTAATATCAATGTTTACATTCAGTTATTGTTTAAGTTTCAACTGCCTCAATTCCAAGAACTTAAAGAGATAATCAAGTGTATTTGAGTCTAGTCATACGGAAAAGATCTTTTGCAAATTCCAACTTCTTTTGCACTTGTTGTTAACATAAATACACACACACAAACACACACGAAAGAATTTCACGAGAATCAAATCAATTAACGTGCTTGCCAAATAATTTGTTTAATTTTGGATTAACAAATCGAAACAATGTTTCGACGCGCGATAAAAAACGCTCGCACGCAAACCAAAATACACTAATAGTAGTCAAGAAAAAAAAAACTAAAAAATTGGAAAGCACCCCAAAAAAAAAAACATTTAAGCTATGCCACACGCCAAATGTGAACACACTTTCTTTTATCTCGTTGAGTTAAATGCAATTAAAACGGTTAATTTCCTGTCACTCGCTTATCAACATCGGGTATCAGCAGCCCTGTCGAAAATATATAGATAATAATATATAGATTAATGCCCATTGCGACCGTCAGGTGGCGCCACAAGCCAACTAGAGAAATTAAACATTTGAAATTTGACCATTTCTATTTTAGCATAATGAGCAATTGCTTCTATTTCGGTTGGGCATTAAAAACCAATTTGTTAGCCTTAACACAACCACAAGGCACCAGCCTCAAGCTGTCAGACCCTGACCATATATAGAGTCCATACTGACCACCCATTATTATGGATCTGGTCAGTTAGAGGCTAAACTTGGGCATTCCATTTGATCTCGCAGGGCTTTGGGCCTTGCCACACGCCTTAACGCCTGACGAAGATGTATGGACGAAAATGAGCTCAACACAGTGGGTTCCATATGGAAAACATTCAATATATCAAACCATTCATAATTAGTATGCAAAATTTCTGACGGTTATTTTTAACTAAGACCTGATTCGAAGACAAAGATGAATGAGACAATAAACTGAACTTTGAACAAAATAAGCGATATAGTAAATAAAATAAAATACATGTTGATCAGTGAAAGGGATCTAAGCAAAAGCTAAGCAAGACAGTAACAAAAGTAATCAGTTAATTTTAACCGATTGGTTTTATGCACATATACCATCTACTTAGACCTTAAACGTGCCGAGACATTTACTACTGACACTTTGAACTTTTCTTTGATTTCCACGAATAAGCAAAGAAAATTAACTATTTGAACTAATTTTCAAATCTTTATTTTTTCTATAAACTATTCAGTTCAATTCAAGCAATTTTGATTCGATCTTCAAATCAATAAATCAATCTTCCTACAACTGTAAGCCCTGACTCACTTCTTCAGTAGACAGTAGAAAAAAATCTAGTTCCATAAAAAAACCTCTTCATTACTCAAATTAAAAGAAAACTGATTCATCAATTATTCAGTTAAAATCTATCAATTACTCATTCGAACTTTACATGAACAAATCCAAGTGCCCAAAAAAAAAAAGAAGAAAAATGAACGCCGAATAAGTTCTTCAGTGCAGTATATAAGGTTCCGCCCTTAAATTCCAAGTATGCGAAACGTGTTGCGCTACCATCTCTGAATCAGAACTGCCCTGAACGCCCAGACGTCGCGGTTACACGACATGTTAACTCAATTAAAATTCCATTGGCGATAAATGAAGTGGCTGTACTCCGTGTAGACACATTCCCGGCCACCACACTCAAAATACAAAAACCAACAATGTGTTCTGCGGCTTGTAAAAGCATTCAAAGATACCACAACACATATATATATATATATATATATATATAAAAGTATGTACATATATATACACATAACTCAGGCGCACCATTGTCAGTGCCCAAAAAAAATTCGCAGTGATAAGAATCTAACTGGTAGTACACAATGCCAACGACCTTGCCGAAGTTCGCAATGAACCGCAGCCACAACTAACAAAGATAACCTTATGTAAGCACCGAAACTGCTTCGGACTTTGGTCAAATAATTCTGACATTATGGTCAACTATAATCGATCAAAGAATGTGGCGACCTTAGCTATCAGGACAGCCGTACCGCGGTACCGCCTACCAAAATGCTTGAGAAGCACACTACTGAGGGTGTTGGCGGACCCTCGAACTGATTGGCGCACTGATAAAATGTCTTTTGTGGTATTCGAATTGAATTACTTTAAGTCCGATGAAAGTGTCATTTAATTTCATAATAATATCAGCGCAATTATATTTCCACGAATCGTACCAAGTTTTCAAAGTGCAATCTTTATCAAGACATTTGTTACGCACTTCTAACGAGAACTTTGAACTTTGAATGCCGATCTTAGTATTATCAATAATAAAAATAACGAGAAACGAGAAATCGATGTTATTCATAATGATAAACAAGAATGACTGCTTTGGAGCCTTTAAATATCTGTCATCAATTTCAAAATAAAATCACACAACAATAAAGATACCAGCAGCAAGGATAAGAAATTCTCACAGTTAAATTATTGGAGAGTGACTCAACAAATATGA
Organism: Drosophila setosimentum; assembly: GCA_035043505.1. Classification (NCBI taxonomy): domain Eukaryota; kingdom Metazoa; phylum Arthropoda; class Insecta; order Diptera; family Drosophilidae; genus Drosophila; species Drosophila setosimentum. Next base: position 6,939,328 of record JAWNMY010000003.1, on the reverse strand, counting down.
TAAATAATTATGTAAAATAAAAAAGATTTTTGAATGACAATAAGCAGTTCCAGTTCAGTGCGCCCTTTGTAAACAGTAAACAGGATTAAGCGATAATGAAACTGCACTTTTAAAATGCCGTCAAAAGCTGCGCTTAAGTCTCATTAAAAATCCATTAAATTCGATAATAAAGAAGCAGCAAGCAGCGGCGACAAAGAGACTGTCTGACTGTCTGTCTGTCTGCCCTGTCGACACGAGAAAAACAAAATGAAAACCCAATTTCGTGAATAAGCTTTACATCAACTGTGTCCCCCGCCTCAGAAATGGAGCACTTGGCGACAGTTTGGGGGCACCAAAAACAGAAACATGCTGTGAAGTAAAAAATAAAAAAAATATAAAAAAAATCAGAAACAAGTCGAGTGCCGGCCACTTAAAAGACGCTTCTTTTTTCTTTTTTGGGTGCCTGGTGAGTGCATTTCGATGTTGCATATGCAAATAAATCATTCGTACTCGAATATACGAATACGAAAACGAATCCCAAGTCGATTCGCCTTTGCCACATGTGCAAAACTCAATTTTGAACCAAATTTGCAATTATTGTGAATGAATGTGAATATATATTGCTGGATACATTACATTAATATACAAATGCAATCAGCCGATAATATTAATGATAATTGATGTTGAAGTGAATAAGTGTGCAATTGAGTGCATTGAGTATGGCAATTATAAAGTGAATAGAGCTCAATGAATAATTATATATTTAATTATACATCATTCATAAGAACACATTTATTCATGCTTTCATTTAATAAATGAGTGCCTGAAATCAACTTTATATTCTATCTACATATTATTGCTATCGGCAAAATCTGTTCATATATCTGTTGAGTAGTGTCTATCATGAATATATAGGCTGTGCTCAATATTCGAATTGAGTTTGCAATGCATTCACAATTCACAATTATCCACAAAGATAGATATTTGCAGCTGTTGGCAGTCTTCATAATTATTTACCTTTGATGCATAATGCCTTTTGCCGAGCAGACTGCGAATAACTGCTGCATTTACTGCTTGTTCAAACAAAACGGGTGTTTTATTTCGAGTATCGAGTATGAAGCTTAAACGGCTTGAAACCATTGCCGGCCATAAAACGTATTTACCAGATACAGACCCCTATACTTGCACTCACATCCACACTCACATCCACACTCACATTCACACTCACGCAACTGCTGCTCAATTAGAATTGCGTGTTGGGTCGGGTGAATGACACGCTGAGTGCTCCATTAGGTGTAGGTGCAGGTGGTGCAGTGGTGCGAGGGGTTCTTCCAACGAGGACGTACTGTAACTCAAATAAGCCACACACTGTGTCAAACATTTATCAGTCACTGCATCGATAAGACGCAACTACAATGTTGCTACATGCCACCAACACAACAGCTAAAGAGGGGAGAGTGACTGCTAAGTGGTTGAGGGGCACACCAAAAGCAAAGCCGCAATGAAGTTATCAAAGGGTCTTTTTTAATACAAAACGTTTTCAGTTTCACAACTTTGTTTAATGCACGGCATAAAATTCACTTTCCATGCAGCCGCCTGCCGTGCATTTTATATGCCCCAAGAAAGAGAGACAGAAAGAGAGAGAGTGACAGCAAGAGAGAGAGAGAGAGAGAAGAGAGAGATTAAAATCCTGCTGCCTCAATTCCTGACTGGCTCGATGAATTTATGGCGAGCCATCAAGAAATGTCTATAAAAAAAATGTTTGCGCTTAATTAAAATACTACCTGAAATGAGAAGGTTATTTCATATTGCTGTTAGTCTGCTTGTCGCGGGCGGTCGTCGGTCACTGAGCTTTTCAATTTGCCTCAAATGCCGACGATGACGACGACTGTTGTTGCCGTCAATATTAACGTGGGGCAGCTGCATGCAAATTACGTTTGCATATAACCCATATTTATGGCCTAGGCAACTTAACTTGGCTCAAACTCAAACTCAAACTCAGCCCAACTCAACTCGCCCATCGGCATCCTTTTTAGCCAGCCTTTAAACTTTAATGAGATTTTCGCAAAATAGCAAAAATCATAATTTTCACGCGCAACGAAGCGCACCAAATTGCCTCAACCAGGGGCGTGCCTCATGCCACAGTTCGCTCAAACAGTTTCTTTTTTTTTCTGTGCTTTTTTTTTTGTTGTTGTTTTTTTTTTCTGCTTACACCCGTCGATCTGGGCAGTTAGCGGAACTTAGACCTAATCGCAGTTTCACTCTCGCATTTCAGTTATAAGTTGGCAGTCGATTGAGGCATTTGTTATAGTTATAAACAATTTGCTAAATGCAATTTAAACAGTTAAAGCTTTAACTTTAGAAGGAATGTTAGATAAAAAAAAATAACGATGATTACATTTTTTCCATTGAAGCCATAAATCTATACACAAAGTATCCAAAAAATAGCAAAACCTTTAAATTATATATTTTAATGGGAAATTCCAATTCCAAGCATAAAGACCGAAAGCTATCTAAAAAAAATGTCACTTATCCTCGGCCAGACTGAAATATATTTTGACAGCCGGTTAAACGATCAGAAATTAAAAATGCGTCACAGGGTTTTTTTCTTTTTTTGCTTGACAAGAAAATCTCTCACTCTCACTTTTCACATCATCAGAATCTTAGCGAAATGACAGCTTTGAGTCACTTGCTTTATGTTGTCCTGCTCTAACTGATTTATGGGAATTCGAACTGGTTTTTGCGAGTACTCGAATGGTATTCATACGATAACCTTCTCAAATGTGACGTCGAAATAACGCGGTGGAAAATAATTTGCCAGCTGCACAAAATATGTTTGATAATCGGCGCAAAAATAATCAAAACTTATATTATATTTATATGTCAATAAATTTTTGGCCAAAAATATATGTGATACGCCAAGTTTTTTTATATTTGAGCAAACGTCTTTTGATAGCGAGCAGAAAAACATGAAATTAAAATGATCAAAACTACGCTAAAAATAATAATATTAAATTTGATTGTAGATTTTGAAGGTATCGTTTTATCGATTTATAAAAATAAGATACATTTTTGAAACATACTTGCAAAATTTACGCCTGACTTACTTAAATAAAAAATAATTAACAAATTCTCTTAGGCTGTCTGTGATATGTTGAATCAACATATTAGATCACAAAAATGTTGTGAAATTGGTAAGATTAGGTTTTACTCATTTCGTAGCATACTTTTGGGGCAGGTATCGAAAATTTCTCTTCAAGACTCTAGACTGAAAACTAGAGTGAGATATATTCGCTTTAATTGAAATTGAATTTACCCATATTATGAAAGAGAACAAACAACACTTTTATTAATCACAAAGAAAACAATTCAAGAGACCCCCTTCTTCACTTAGATCCCTTACCATCCCACCATCCACTCCTCAGCACTCCATCGGTCAACTTCAAGTGCTTTTGCTTTTGGGCCACGTTCATTGTGATTATAATGATTATTATGATGATGGCCGTCCATTGTGCCTGATCAATTCGAGCAGCTCTCAGTTATTGGGCCTTCAAGCGTTGTGTGGTTGCGGAACATAAGGAAATGGTGTATGTATATTTTTATAATAATACGCCATGTTGTGCCGCTTATGCAATGGGCCGCAATAACTTGACTCTGCTGCCCATCGACTTGTGAATAATGTGCACCAATAAAAACACACACAGATACCTTGCATCGCTTGTTAAAATATTACATTTTCGCCACATTAAGCAAACGGCGAAGGGGGAGGGGGGGATATATATCCATATCCCTGGTGTATTCTTGTGTGCATTTCTGGATATCAATTTCAGAGGGGAGGCAAAGTTTACGTCTTGAAGCCCATTTGGGGCCACATAAGGCAACATAATTCGTTTCCGCTGCTTTACTTATTTTCTTTTATTTTATTTTTTTGTATTTTTTTTTTTTTTTTGGCAGGGTTGTCAGCCTTTGCGACAGCTTCCTTTTTTGCTGCGGTCGTCTTCATGTCCTGTTGCCTGCCTGGCTTCACACACACACACACACACACAACTTGGCAAGTGGCGCGTCTTTCCGCTTCCGTTGTCGAAAGCTAAGACGAAGACGTATCTTAACGCATAAGCCACCCCTTCCGCAACCCCATTTGCACCCCCCACGGCGCACCCATAAATTCAGCGCATGCTGTTTGTCTTGTCGCCAGCAAATTTTCCACATATTTATTTTTGCCTTTTCAAAGTTTTTATTTCTTGCTCGGTTTCTGTTGATTTTATTGCATTTGTTTTCTTTTTTATTTTTTGCTTGGCTCAGTTCAATGAACGCATTTGCCGGCGCCTGCACCCGGCAAATTGCCACGCCCCTTTTTATGACGTATATTTCTTGTGTGCTTACTTCAATTTCAAATGCTTGAAGCCACCTAGAACATTCACTCATACATATATATACATATATATATGAATATCTGAATACACCCAAAACTCGTTGCGGAGGCACGCAAACATTTTGGCGCACATTTCCGCTAGAAAATGGCTAAAGCTTAAAATGCCAAAAGGCCAAAATGAAGAAAGAGTGGGAGAGAGAGATGGACTGGAATGAGAAACATGCCATTTGATAAACATGCAACTAGAGAGGGGGCAAGCAGCGGGCGGCGTGTGGATGAGGACATTTATTTGGTATGGTGGCCAAAAGGAAGGCTAGTGTTATGGCCAAAAAACGGCATTGCAAATAGCCACAGCTAAATTTGAAGGTAAAAGGTAACCAGTACAATGGGTGTCATTGAATTTACTACAGACAAAATATATTTGTGATTCATTTGAAGCTACAATACAAAATATTCATATACGTTTTATATAATTATTTCTCTATTTAATGTGAACTAAAAGCTGAAAAAAATATCATAACTGAACGCCTTTTCTCTCTTTCTAAGGGATAAGCCTTGATATATAATAAGCACAACATAATATTGATCATCATTGGATAAGAAATTCAGATTTTATTTAAACTAATATCAGCCAGTATCTAATAGCTCCTAGTCGAGCTGTCTTAACTAGATTGCCACTCTCTTCCACACTATATAATTGTCGACTAGATCTTTCTTATCAGTTTATGCGTATTCTTAAATTAAAATTTTGTATACTTGGTCCACTGTTTGGTTTTTTGTTAAGGGGCGGCCCGCCCTCGTCAACTGCTGACCATTATATAATTACACTTAAGCAACCAAATAAAAGGCGTTTGCATGCTTTTTTTGCTGGACATCCGTTCTATTGATTACTTTTGTGCAGCAGACGTCGAAACTGTTTGCCACATTTGCATATTGCATGGCTACACAGATTTTGATTAACAAATGGAATAGCACTCCGCCCTCTTCCACTTCCCCTTCACCTTCCCAGACACCCCTCCACACTCGCCTTTCGATGTGAAACAAGCGTTTAGATTTGCTTTAATCACTTTTATTACTTGTTAAACATGATTCGCCCGCCGGCCACGAGTCCAAATGCATACAAAAAAAGATACATAGATATTGAGATACTTTCGTATGAGTGTAGATACAGATACAAAGTATAACAGCTGGAGGGGTATTTTGTTGACTTTGCGGTTTTTGCGTGTGCTTGTGTTTTTGCTATCCAGACGCAAATATTGTGCTACCAAAATTGTTAGCTCACTGCTGTGGTCAAAAACAAATACAGAGAGAGAGAGGGAAACTGACAGAGAGAAAGAGAGAGAGAGAGAGAGAGAGACGAACACGTGCCCAGGAAACCGCAAAATCCTGTTGAACAATGTGTTGTATCATATTTTTAGCGTAATTATATCGCTCATAAATCAGAGCTCATCAGTCGATGAGGGAAGTCAACATTTCAGCATTTTCAGCAGTTCAACATTTCAAATCGATTAATGCTCATTAGCCACTGGGCTCGGCCCCAAAATAGCGAAATTCTCAAGTTGATTCCAGCTGCAGTCGGCGCCCTAAATTAAGCAAATAGATAAAAATAATAATATACGATGCGGTACCAAAGTTCAATGCAAGAAATAACAACATCAAACGTGCCCCGATAGCAATTGTCAAGTGCAAATGGCCAAAACGCCCAGTTTACAATAAATTTAAATTTCCATTTCTTAAAGAAACACAAACAAAACCAAAAATAAAATAAAAAAACTTGTACAGATTTATTTACGATTTGTTTTGATTTGCGCAGTCCACAATCTTTATGATTCTCAATTAGGCCGACTCTCTGGCCATAAATCTGTACTATATGTATATTATATATATATATACATATATATATATACATATATATACCGGCCAGTCAGCGTTATAAATTAGCTTTTGGCCACTGACTGATAAAGATGCGCATTTGACAAGTAGCTGATTGCAGCTCCAGCGGAAACTCCCTCTCTTGAATAGAGTATTGTAGTCGAGAGAGCTCGACTTGCAGATTTCATGACTTTTTGAAGACTGTAGCTCATATAGAAACTGAGATCGATTTGGTTATACAAACGGATATGCTGCTGCTGAGCAATATATATATATATATATGCCCCTTTTGACTATTATAGACCTTTCCAGGGTATCGCAAACAAAGATATGATAAATGAACATATTTTAATAGCTCAATTCGGTTAGATAGAATATTATAGACGGAGCCATAAATGCATATTGAGTATTATGTACCCATTTATGATACGATTTACTGAATTATCTATTCATTTTATTGCCACAACAAAAATACCAGATAATATTTAAGCTGTCCGCAAGTTCCGTAATAAAAACTCTCATAAATCTTAATTACAGCTACTTAATCATTGCCAATATCAGATTTTATTTCTGATATTTATAACATAGACCAAGCTAAGACAATGCAATTAAATCTCTTGTTTTTAAATATAGTTTTCAAAAACATATACTAGAATATCAGTAGTATGTTTAATTCTAATGGCAAACTCTTTAAGGTTGCCATATTCTCAATAAGAGTACAGCGATGTAGAACAATGAGAGTTGTCAACTCTTTAATTGACATTCCTTTTTACTTGTCAATACATCAACACTGACTAGATTATAGGTATGCTTATTATCAGTAAAGAACATAATAATAATAATAATTAAAATACAAAATGTTGTGTTGAAGTCACTCGACTGATATCTCTGCAACTCAAAAATATTTACTATGAACAAAAAAAATAATATAATAAAATTATAAACAATAACGAAATTGTTATATTTAATTGATGGCAAATTTAAGCTTGTCAGATCGGGAGAACTTTATCAATGTATTTCTTAGAAGGGACAACAATTCTGAAGACTTTTGTTTGTAAAAAATATATATTTTTAGGCAGTTTTGTTGATCTGCCCGACTAGCAACGAATACGTTTTCTAATCAGTAAGAATTTCACAAGGATGACAATCATAATTAATTATCAGAACATGGCAAGCAAAAATTCCATTATATGCGTCACAAAATTATGCAAACAGTAATCAGTCATTTATATTGATTGGCACTAGGAGACCGCAGCAGGCTCAGTTCCGGAGATTAGCCAAATAACTTCCAAACCGTAATAAGTCATCCGTTTAGAAACAAAGTTCAAGTGGCTGAAAACCAAAAAAAAAAAACAAATCGTGCTATCAACCTGCAATCTAAGCTCAAACGATTAACGCAAGCAGTTCATAAAAACAACTTGCGAGCAAAAAGAAAAGACAAAGCGAAAAGCGAAACTGGAAAATTAAATTGTTAACTTAACTAAACGACGTCGATAGCGCCGAAGTCAAAAGGCCAACTACCAAAAACAAAATAATAAACAACAACTAAAACGCAAACTGCCGCCGACTAGTATTTTCAGAGGCTTGGCAGCATGCATGCTGTTGTTGTTATTTTAGTTGTTGTTTTAGTTGTTGTTTTAGTTGTTGACAGCAATTAGCTAAACAATAAGCAGTGCTTTTAAATACCCTGTCTGTGCAGCTTAACGAGCATATTCAATTTGTGTATTCTTCATTTTCTATTTTTTTGATCGAGTTTTTAATTAAATAATTTCTTGTAAATAAATCTACAAATCGTGTTTTCAAATTTTAACGGTGTATTAATTTCAAAATCGGCTAAGATTTGCCACTGGAAACGACTTTGCTATCCAAGCACATGTTTTCCCGTCGCCTATGCTTCTTCATTCTTGGACACGGGCGCTTATCTTCCATGTGTGGCGCGCGTTTTGTTTTTTTTTTTTTGTGCAAGCCAATTAAACGTAAATGGCCAAAACGATACGTTGAAATCAAGCACGAAACCACCAACGTTGCCAATTACGCTGATGAGTGGATTTGCCAGCTAAGAAAATTAATCAAATTTTCAATGCGCAGCAGCTAAGCTCATTTACACATATTTATTTATATATATACATATATATATATATATATATATATATATAGATATGCATTTGTATTCGCTGCTTTAGTGGAAGTCTTCCAATGGATGCAGAAAAATCAACGCTTACCTTTTGAGCCATGATTGCTTTTGCACCCTGGAATTGTTTACAGATCGTTAGTGTTGTATTTAAGCTCGAAGTTGGCCATTAGCCAGCAGAGTTGCACTCCGATTGTGGAAGGATATCCGCCTGGAAAGCTGCTATCGAGTTGATTAGCTAGAATGCTGTGTGCAATTAAATAATAAATTCGTTAAGCTAATTTATTAAAGGAGCGCATTGCAAGTGGAAATAGATATGATTTTCTAACTGACACATTTAAATCTTATAAAAAAGATTTCAAATTATAGGTAATCAAATATAATGTTATGAATATACAAATATAAGTATTCAACTTCTACTTTTAATATACTTATATATATATATATATGCACTCAAAATGCACTCAAATCAAACCTAAAGAAATATTTCAACATTCCAACTGTAGTTATATCTTTCACCGTCGTAGACTTTAATCCATTCTCTTAAGCATTTGCGCAACTAGTCAGGGAGCTGTAGGACTTATCATTCTTGGAATAAACCCAAACTCTTCACATAAGTTTGTCCAAGTAGTCGATTAAAACCCTCTGAAATTGTTTACGCGCCTCGTAGCAATAAATAGCTCCTATATATATATTAATACTTATATAAAAAAAAAAATTCATAGTATTGTAACTTTTTTGTTCTATTTGATTGTGTGTATGATAAGAATTGTGATTGAAAAATGTTGAGACTAGACAAAAATTTACGTACTTGAACTTTAAACATATATATATATCTCATATTATTTGAAAAAACAATAACAGCGATAAGCTCACAATTTAATTTTTAACATTAAATTCTGTGTAATTTATGTAGTCACGAGCCCTCTTTTATCAAGCACCTCTTCTCCAAGGGGATTAAATTTGTTTTCTATAAATTTCGTATATTTCAAGACACGATAGTTTGTATTGCAAAAAAGAAGAAAGCAATCGACTATTACTAGCAAAAAAAAAAAGAAAAGAAAAGATTGAAAAAGACTACATATTTTCAGTTACTATATCTATATGTTACCAATCTAATCGAGTCACTAATTCTTGTGACGTCACAGCGATAAGCAGGGAAAAAAGGGAACAACATTTCGCAATGACTTTCACAATTAAAGGCACGATTTTGCTCACCTGGCAACAGTTTTAACGAGTTTGCAAACAACGTTCGAATCATAATAACTCAAGATTCCCTGCAGTTTTACAATTACATTTACCTGGCCATGACTCACTTTGATTTTGATGGATTGCCCTTAGTAGGTTAATAGAGCGCATAAGGGGTGCCCCCAATTGACAAAGATATAGCGAAATAATTCAGCAAAATAGCAAATTAATTATAATTAATTTGTGCAAGCGTGGCACACGTTATCTACCTTATTTCTTATGAGTAATACTTACTTAGGCGCCATGTCGGAGCCACATTATGACTGTATCATATCATTATCATAAAACAATTTCTTTTTCATTTGTGTGGTGAGGTGCACAATAAATCTGGACATTTATTGTTGAGCGATTGCCTAATTTGATTGATTAGGCTGACAACACATGAAAAACAATTACAATCATTTATCGATAGTTGCGTCAGTCATCCGATAGTTCGATCATGCATCTAATTGAAGTCAACAGTTTTCAATGGAAAGCTTCAAACCAACCAACTGCCCAAAGACAATGAATTGGATAAGGTAATAAATTTGATATTAAGTTTAAAAGAATTATATGAAATTCAGAAGAGAAAATTCAAATATTCCTAGGAAGAAGAGTTGTCGAAAATAAACATAATGAATTTAAGATGTCTAATGCACTTAAACTTATTGTATCAACTACTAGAAATTAAAATATATAATAAATTTAAAGATACACTGATAAATATAATAACAAATTGAGCAGACAACCTATAAATAAGAACAAGATGTTAAAGCTAAACATAATTAATTAAATACATCTAATGCTTTTAAGTTCTTAAGGTATTTAATTTTTCAATAAGGTTAAAATTCGAATTCCCATAGTTTTGCCAAAAATTATTCGACCTCTTTTTTGATTGAATATTTCTACATATTTCTCTCTACTCTCACTTAGTTTTCCTAGTTCCTAACTCTATCGTGTGGCATAGAAAATCCACTCAGCAATCCACATAATTAACACCGACTTTAATACAGACTCTTTGGTTAATTGCTGCTGCTGCAATGGGTAATCCAATATCGACTCTGTGCCAAAGTGCGTCACCAATCAGCCCAAAAGAAAGCAGATAAACGAAGGGGGAAGGGAAGGAGGGGGTGGAGAGGGGAGGAGAGCAGAGTGGAACTCAATGAAGCATTCAACCGAAGTAGCTGTTCTTTGGTGTTGTCGCCACGGCGTCAAGCATCAGTCGCACTGACAATAGCCCATTATCGAGGATTACAAGGACATGAACGGCAAAAGGGAGAAGTGGGAAGGGGGAGGTGAAGAAGAGGAAGAGCAGCTCAAATCGCCATTGTGCGCTGAACAATGAAGATGGACGCATGTCCATGTCGATGAATTTCTATTGATTGACAGTTGGCCGGTTATACTCCTCCCCCCCCTCCACCACCACCCTTCGCTACCCGTTCCCTGCCCATCCTGTGGCACTTCCTTCAGTGTCAATCAGTGTTGAATGACAAAACGCTTGCAGTTTTTGGCAACTTCCTCCACTCACCCGACGGAAGTCCTTGCATGCGGGTCCTCCTCCTTGGTCCTCTTTGGTATTCGTCCTTTTGTTGTTACCCTAAGCGCTTTAAACTGTGCCACACTCACACACACACACACACCAACATACACCCGCACACACTTAGGGGTTGCTGGCTTAGTTTTATTGCGTGGGCGTTAACCATTTTTATGGACACCCGGAAACTACTATTGCAATTTTCATTATTGCCTCCATTAATGAGGAGCGCGTGTCCAGTTTATTGTTGTTTCCTTCCCTGCTCAGACTGGCTATGATTCCACTAATGGGATTTTGTGGCAAATAAAATGTCACAGAAATAATAGCAATAATGATGAAAACTGCAAATATTTCGAGAATTTGTAAAGAATTTCGCAATAGAATCGAGCAGGGGGAGAATATTAAAATCAATTTTTTTAAGTGAAAATATTAATAAAATAACTTAAAGAGAACTTTTCAATAGAACACTAGAAACGATATTTTTTCTTAAAGAAAACTATTCAGTATAATGAGCTCAAATCAAAGCTTTAGGATCTTAAAGCTAATTAGGATATTTTGATCCCGACCTACCTCAAACAAAAAAACTTTAAATACAACGTACAACTATAATTAACTTACGCTACTCTATATTTAAAGTACTCATTATGTTTTATTGTACATGAACTTGCAAAAATCACGCCATAAAGTTTATCTTTAACAATTCCCAATTTCGTAATTTCATTTTATTTGAACTCATTTGGATTGTCTGCAATAACATTTAAACAGAAATCATGCTCGAAACTGTAAACAAACCGTTAACACCAGCTGCAGCAACAACAGTTAACTGCTGACTGGCTAACAGCTCATACAACAGGTTCGATGCTGCCGCGGCTGTTAGATACAGCACGCTTTGCATGCACTGCTGCTGTTAACAGCAGTTCTCGCATGCTACATCAAACGCTTAACAGCAGTGCGACTGCAGCGACTGTTAAGACAGGAGACAACAGCAACAGCAGCTATAAATTATATTAGCTGCACTTTCCGATGCTCTAATAAATGGGATGTTTTAATTATGTGTTGAAATAGGTAACATTTAAAATGTAAATAAATGACAATAGTTAATTATGCGATAAAATGAGACAGTTAATAAGAATTGTGTGCTAAAAATATATAGAACTCTGCTAGAGGCTACAGTAAAGGCAGTTATCAATTATTCAATTACATAATTTATAAAGGATTTAAAATTAAAAGCTCGAGCTCGAACTCCTTGTTGGAAAAGTATTATCTTACACTAAAGACTAAAACTCAAGCAAATATTTTAAATTGCATTAAAAAACTCATTTCAATATAAAATATATAAAAGAAATATATTACACCGATTTGGCTTGCGATTGAATAACTTTAACATATAGCTGTCAGATTTGAGAGGCAGTTCAAATGTTCGACATGCAACATGTCTGTTGTGCAGCTGTATGTTGACTGTTGACTCTGCTGACAGACTGCTTGCTGCTTGCCGCCTGCTTATGTTGGCCGTATCCGTATCCAGCAACAACAACAGCAAAAGCCACAGCAACAACAACAGCAGCAGCATAAGCAACAATACAGCAGCAACAAGAAAATGTCGCACGTTTCGTTTCGGTTAGTCTCGATAATTCAATCGCCCTGCAAAGACGTTCAACGTCGCCCGCTGCTGCTAAAAATTACAAAAAAAAAATATATTAAAATAAATAAATAAACAACGCATTCACAAATCATATTCACTCTCTTTCTTTCTCTCTCGCTCTCTCTCACTCTTTCGCTCTCCCTGTTTCTTTCACTCGCATTGTGTGTATGATTTTTAATATTTGCGGTTAGTTGGCATTTACCGTTACGGCGTGCAACATTTGTGCAAATTAGGTGGCAACGCCATACAGCTATCAACAACAACATAAATAAATAAAGAATTACATGCTATAAACAAAAAGCTAATCTTAAAAAACGTGACAAGTGCTTCAAAATAAATATAAAAAAGTATTGCCAAAACGGAAACGGAAGTGCCGCCGTCTAAATGTCTGCGAATGTGTGTGTAGCTGTGTGTAACTGTGTGTGTGTGTATCGCCTGGAATTTGTTATTAATATTTAATTAATAACAACAACAACGACACATACAACAACAACAACAACAACATCAACAAAAAGTTGGCAACAAAACGTGAAATTCCAGGCAAAAAATAAATGTTGGCTACAAATTGCTGAAGAAGGCTGAAAAAGTGTTTACAATTCAAATGCCACGCCCACAAATTGCACAATTAAGCATTCAATGTCAGCGTTATCAAACATAAACGGCGTTACCAGATTTCTAGCAGGCGTTGTCGTCAGGATCGCAGAATTGCCAGGACGAAATTTTAGTTTGCTGCTCAACTGGCAGTAAATGGGTTAAAATTATGCACATTAATCGCCGAATGAATGTCGAATCAGTTGAAAAGACTGCTCTTTTTTATTGTAAGTAACGGTAGTCCAGCATACCCTTAAATCAAATAAAATACCCTCAACAGAACATTAATGAATTCGCAAATATTTGACAATTAACCTTGAGCTACGTAATGCAAAATGATGAATATTTATTGTGAAAAAAGTAAAAAAAAATCAGTTAATGCATTGAATTAAATTAAAACCATTAAAATTTCATGGAAAAGTTAATTTAAAGTAAGGTGGTTTTGATAATTAAATATTTTCATTCATAATATTGCTTTACACTATTACATAGTCGATTACTCATTTTTATATAGTCAATGATATTTATCGGTAAGCCTCATATCAATTATAATTCTAGATATGACTTAGTAAGAACGTTGCTTGCGCAAAAAGGTTTATATTGTAAGCTATCAATTTTATTCAAAGAAAAAACTATTCAGTATATGGCAAGCTAGCTTCTCAAATATTAAAATATTATGAGTTTAGTTTCCATAAAAAGATTTTAGTTTAATCAAGAACATGATTCCCATTTAATATTTAGAAATGTGCATTATAATAATAATACAATTAAAATTCAATATTGACAAGAATTACATACACCTATAGAACAATCAAGTTCTTTCTTTATAATTAACATGTTTAAATGCAAGAACTTTAAAGCTTGAAGTCATTTCCATTATTAGCCTCAGCAAAAAACGATTCAGAAGCATTTGCAACATAAACAAACAAACATACACCCGCCGAATCCATTCAAGTTTTGTGTGGCGTTTTGTGTACCTTATCTTCATTCATAATTTCATCAACCCACAAAAAAAAAAACTAGAGAGGCAGAAGAAGAAGAACATGGTAAAAATTATAGCCCAGTCAAAAAGTTTGTTGTGCGGGGCCTTGCGACGTATTTCTTTTATTTTTCCTATTATTATTGGTTGGTCTGCGTCGCACGTTCGCTTTATTTATTAGAACTCTGTCGATAATTACAAAATAATGCGTTTTACTCAACCCACCGCCTCCTCACCGTTTCTCCCTTGTCCCACCCACATATCTGTATCTCGAAGCAAGTTGAAGTAGCGTTAATAACGCTTGGGAAAACGGTTCAGACATAAAACGAGGTTATGCGGACCATAAATTTTCAATGTGTGTTTTCGGTTGCGATAAGATGGGTTTCGTTTTCAATTTCAGTTACCACAAACCAAAGCGAAACAGAAACAGAACCAGCTGCAGAAATTGGTTTTTAGGAAGTATAATTTGGCTAATTTGTGGAGGCTACTCAACGGTGAACGAGGCTGAGGCTGTGAGTGCAGCGCCTTCTCCCAATCTCGAGAGGCCTCGAGACTGGAGTCAAGTGCTCCCTGGAGTGGTTAATATGTGCGAGAAGGGGATGGTTGGGGGTGGGACTAGTTGGGTGGTCTTTAGCGTTGAGGGTTTTGTTGTGGCGCCAAACAATTAAAATGCTACTCAAGGGTGGCAAAGGGTTGATTAAAACAATCGAAACTTCAGCAATGATAGAGATGTTATCGATAACTAAACTCACTTTGGGTACTGAAAATTGTGAAAGATGAAAGGAAGTGGATTAACAATGGATTAAGACTATAAGGAAAGAATGGGATGAGTAAGTAAACGTTAATCATTGTTGTGAGAAGTACATTAAGTAAACTAAGGGAGGGCAAAAAACAATGGGTTGATGAATTAAGATTAAAATGTCTTAAAATGGATAGAGCTAATGTAATAAGTGCCAAAAATGGGTCAATCAGCCAAGGAGGAAAATATTTATATATAAAAGAAGCAAAAAGAATCCCAAATTGGAGCACAACTGAAAATAATAAGTTCAAATTATAAACTAACTACAATAAGATAGATAATAAAAATACAATAAATCAAATCATATCAAACAATAGAGAGAAACAGCACTAAGATAATTAGGACGCTTAACAAAATAAGGTAGTAAATAAACTAAGCTTTAAGGAACACAACATACATAAATTAATTAAATGAGATTAATAATTCAACAATAAAATCTCCACTCAGATTATGAATGCAGGGCGGGCAAATAATAGTAAAATATATTTCGATTTCAGTAGTTGGAGGTTGCTCAGATATGTTAAAGAATTATTTACAATTCTCGCACTAAACTAAACGTGATATTTACGAGTGGCTTAAGATGAGCCATAAATAGTTGAATAGTTTTCACAGTCGAGCAGGTGTCGGCTCAATTGAACTCGTTTCAGTTGCCAGTTGCCTGATTTACAACCTGACCTGGCACAATAGCATAATAATAATAATAATAATATTTATAATAAAAATAATAAAAGAAACAAGCGCCAACGCAACGCCAAACAAAAAATAAAAAAACACCTACAATAAATTCAACAAATTCGAAAAAAGGGGGGCGATTATGAATCAATGAATGAATGAATGAATGTTGCTGTTATGTGAAATTGAAATATCAAAAGTGAGACAACAAATCAAACATGATAAATTACCCCAGAGGCGACTACCGATCTACGCAGGAGACAACACAAGAGAGGGAGAGAGGGAGTGAGAGAGAGAGGAGGGCCCTAGGCTGTGGGGGCGGTTGAGGAAGTAATAAAAAAGGCGCGGGGAATTGTTTGACAAGTTGTAAACACTGGTATGCAATTTAGGTTCTTCTATGTGTGTGTGTGTGTGTGTGTGTGTGTGTGTGCAAGTGTGTGTGTTTGTATTTGTGTTGTATCTGTTAGATACAATATTGATTGGCTGGTATCGATAACGTACCACAGATAGTGATAAAAAAATAATATACACTTGGAGAAAAACAGAGATCTCTAGATTAAAATAAGTTCTTTATGTTTTGAAAATAATAAAATAATCAAAATTTCATTTAGTTCATTTTGGGAATACAAAAACAAACTCATCCTTTAATTAAGAATTTTGCGCTCTAAACTGGATTTATTTTGGATTACAAAATACTCTATAGTTTTCCTTAGTGTACTTGCGCTGTTTTCAACAAAACGCCCTCTTTGCTTATTTTTCAGGTGGTGATTTCAGGTGCATTATGTACAGTAGAAGATTACGTAATAATGTCACAGTGTGCACACAACAAAGCCATACACCTAGCTGCGGAAGGAACAGTCTCAGTGACAGACATTTCACAGATACGTAAGTACCCAATCAATTTACAACTTCCACAAAAAAAAATTAAAAAAAAAAAAAGGAGAAAAAAACACCCAAACAAAACACAGTTCAAGTGCGCTTGTAATAAATGTAGCATATTATGAGGTCTCTCCCCCCACTCTCTCTCTCTCTCTCTCTCTCTCTCTTTCACTCTCTGTCTCTGTCTCTCTGTCTCCCTTCCTCTGACCATCTCGCTCGTTTTGAGTTGTTTTTTATTTTTTTGTTTATTGACACGTCTGCAGGAAATGCCTTCACATTCCGATTTTGTTGCATCTAATTTAACAATTTTGTTGGCAGCCTTTCACAAACAATAACTTCAACCAAAAAAAAAAATAAAATCATTTTTCAGTAGTTGTTTTTGTTGTCGCTGTTGTTATTGTTATTGTTATTATTTTCTTGTTAGTGCTGTGTCTTGAAGTGATGAAGTGTCTCATATTTTACCCAAAAACCCTGCCACTTCACTTGGCCTAGAAAACAAAGTCACATTACTTTTGACTGTTCAATATTTGTCTCAGTTATTAACTGTGTTGCAAACATGTTCAACTGTCACTCAACTCATCCATCTCACATGCCCCAAACCATTTTGATGGGGAAAGAACTTCGGAATTCCATGAATGTTGCTAAAGTACCTGCATATGAGATATGAATATATATGTATAAAGCAAACGAGTAGCTGAACAGAAGCTATAAATAGTGAGTCAGAAGTATTCAATGCTTCATTGAAGATATGAATAGTGAGTCAGAAGTGTTGAATACATAATCAGAACAATAACATCAAGAAATTGACTTACAAACAAATCTTAGGCACGCCAAATCTATGTCATATAACTCGGAAAATGTCGGTCAGTAATTTAAATAAACATTTTGGTAACTGTTCTAGCTCTTCACATCCTCAAGAGCAGATGCAATATTTTATGGTACACCTAGAAACCTTAATTTCATTTGCAGATTTTATAGACTTTGTATGTTATATATAGTTGCAATTATTTATGCCACACTCTGTTGCCAAAGTGTATTGAACAGATTTTTGTAGACCAAGCTCAAGCTGTTGCCACATTTCTGCATCTCTTTCGGACATTTGTCGCATAAAATGTCAAATTTATGACTGCAAAAACGGCTGCGAGTAAAAATAATAACAATTTTTGCGCAAAACGAAACGCGTCAACTTTCACTGGACTTTGTTGGCAGGCCGCAAAACTCAGCCCAGCGTCCATTTCAGGTTGCAACCCGCACAATAACAGCCAACAGCCGTACCAGGGCCTAATTAGAGCCGCTGCCTGCAGCTGTCCCAAAAAACAAAAAGAAAGATACACTCAGATAAGGGTCGCAGCACGAGCTACAGCTAGTATTTCCCAGCAGGACATTAAATATATATATATATATATATATATACACATATATATTCCAACTTCTGTCACTCGACAATTGTTTGTTTTTGCACATTTTCAAGCAGCACGACAAATTTTTTCCTATTTTTTGTTGTCTTTGAACAACAGGTGTAAAATGCGTGAAAAATTCCAGCTGGTATTTAAAAACAAAACCAGCAAACAAGAAAACCCAAAAACAAAAGGAGCAAAAAGGGCCGCAACACTTATAGCTAATGTGTGAAAAGTTGCTTTGTCAATTTGCACGCCCATCGAAGGCGGCTTTTCATTCATTTGCATGAGAGACTGCGTTTTATGATCGGCGGTAGTCCTGGTAGTCCTCAGGTAGTCCTTCCTGGATTATGTATGTTGCTTTTATGAATCAAAATATGTATTTTTATGGTGCACTACACTAAGCTGCCAAGGTTTAACCCAACTCACACTTGTGCGCAAACTATTTGCGGGTATTTCCAATCCACCCAAAGGTTGGTAATTTGGCCAGCTCAGCTTATGCAGAATTAGTGGAAAATTCAAGAAAAATAAACTATGGGCGTAAAAGGTTCAGACACCAGTACAAAATGTTTGTTGAATTGAAATATATATATATATATATATATATAAATTATCAATCAAAGATGAAATTATATCAAGGGAGTAGTCTAAAAAAAAAGTACATAAAATTTTAGGAATTGAAATTTGATTAAGTCAATACCAAACTTTCTAGATAATATTGAATTTAAGATATGGAAATTTGTATAATTTCTTAATTCCTGAGAACACATCATTTTAAATGCATTCTAAATTAAGTAGCATTCTGCTGATAAACGTATATATGTATGTAGTATATATTTCAGCTCCCTTCATACCAATATTTGCACCCGCATCTCCAGCTGAACCGCTCCTGTGCTTTAGCCCAATCCAGCGAGACTCGTGGCTAATGAATCTTGACATTCCAATCAACGCACTTTCATCCACCACCCTGCTCCCCCTCCTAGGAAAATAGTGAAAAGAACCGCTGAACAGACCGCAGTAAAAACCAACGCAAACAAGCACTTTCCACAGATATTTCCAGGGGGGGTGGGAAACCGGCAATAAATCACATGATTTAATTTGGAGACTAACGTGAAAAATGCACACAAAGTTCGCCCTGCTCAAAGGCGAAAATTGTTGAGGTCGCATATAAAATAGCATAGAAATATCGAAAGGGTAGCATAATATTGAATAGAACTAGCACTAGCAATATAACTAGGTCTAGATGAGCTCTCTGGGGCAATAAAACAATTTATAGCTCATCATGTGCGGTCATAAATTTAAGAACGCAATCATTTCGTATCTGAAATGCTGTCCCTTGCCCCTGTCCCTTGCCCCTGCCTCTGCCTCGGTGGCAACATTCTCTAGTGTCCAGGGCGTTGCCCAATCAACACCTCCTCACCTCCCCCACAACCAACCCAAGAGAGTTACAGCATGTAACAAGTTGCAAGCTGTTAATTTCGTGAACAAATAGACAAGGGTTACAGGCCCCCAGTGATCATTGTTTTTAATACGACGACTCTGGCCTCTGGCCCTCTTCGTTATGTTTTCGGCTAGAACATTTGATTTTTCAATGAAGGTTTCTTTTTCCATTCGGTCTGTGTTTATCTGTTTGCCTTGTAGTTCATTAAAAATGTTTAGCATTGTTGGGCATCGTTGAAGGCAGTCCCAGCGCCAGCGACAAGATCAATCAAAGTTTAAAATAAATAAAAAATATATTTAAAAAAACAGCCTCAAAGTGAATTGAGATAGCTTTAATAACTTTATAGATTAGTTGCTATTTTTGGTTAGCAGATTTCAATAGTAAAATCTTGTGATATTAACACGATAATATATGGAAAAATATGATGATGAATTTGGTTAATAAAGGATGATTCCCTTTAGACAATTTTGATTGATTTAAAATTAAGATTTTAGATCATTTAAAAATATCCTAGCAATCCTTCTCAGTCTCAATTTATTATAATCTTATTATCCAGACTTTAATTAGATCAGGCATATATATATAATAATTAAGTTTTGTAACACAATATTAAAAGCTTTACAAATAATCGGAAATAAAAATATACCCTTAGTTAATTTATAGCTCTGCAAGCAAATGTTTTATGCCAGACTTTATCTAAAGCTATAAATACCAAAAGCATCTTTCACAATAAATTTCAATTAGTAATCTGAAATCTTGTCAGGAAAATTCCTTGGGTCTATAAATCTAATCATATTTGAAATGCAAAACTTTGTTTACTATTTAATTTAGTTTCTATTAAGCCAAAATAAAAAAGCTAAAACTCAATGTCAAACAAATAAATATTCTAACTAGACACAATTTCCAAACTAACGACCTTTGTACGAGAGGAAAACGAAGAGAAAGATTTTACTCAATGAGTTAGGTGATAATAATGTGGGAAATATTTAGCACCATCATTACAAACATCATTAAAATTTAAATAGATGTGTTTAACATGAAATACCCGAAAAACGACAATGTATGAAAGTTTTTCGACAGAGCTCGAAAGGAAATCATGCCGTGAAAATTCCAAGAAATAGCACATCTTTTTGGTAGGTAGGGGTTATGGGCAGGGGCAGGAGCAGGGGTAGAGCCAGGGGTAGGGGTAGTCATTGAACCTGCTCAGCAGCGCAGATTCATCAATTAACGCCCCGCAAAGAGTTTCGACTCTGGAGTGGTGCAGTGGTGCGGTGCGGAGTGTGGTGCGGAGTGTGGTGCGGAGTGTTAAGGGGCGGTCACTTCATTAAACGCCGTCCAAGTTGTGGACAAATAAATGCATTTCCGTTGCGCACAAACAAATTTCCAAGAGACGCCGACGACGACAACGTTCAAATTCTCAACTGCATTTCTTACCTACCGCGCGAGAGAGAAGAAAATGCAGAAGATGATGAAGAAGAAGAAGATGAAGACGAAATGAAAAAGGAGGTGGAGAGAACGGTTAAAAAACATGGTCAACAACAAAGCTGAACAAGTGTACCGCTTGCCGATCGTCAGTCGTCCGTCCGTCGAGAAACTCAACTCGGAGGCAGGTTCGACAGTTTTTCTTCGGTTTTTATTTTTGTTTTTCTGTTTTTTTTTTTTGTTTTCTGGTCAATTGCTTCTTCTTCTGGTGCTGCTGGGCTGACCGCCATTGATTTCCACTTAACGCTTCAAAACTCAAGTGGCCATTTCAAGTTTACAGTTTACAGTAAGTAAAGGGAGAAGAAAACATAGTCAAATGCGCTTTCTTCGCCTCTCCATTCCTTCGTGTCTCTTCTCTTCTCTTCTCATTCTTCGTTTCGTTTTCAATCGCTGTTTCAATATTATTGTTTCCCACAGTTTCCACAACTTGTGCCTGGGCTATGAAAATATTTAAGCGCCAATTTGATGTAGTTTTTCCCATTACCATCTCCAAGTCCTCTCTTCTCTCTCTTTCTCTCCTTCTCTCTCTCTCTCCCTCTCTCTCTCGCTCCCTCTCTCTCTCCCTCTCTCTCTCGCTCTCTTTTCTCTGTACTACTCTGCTCTGCTCTCAACTTGAATTTGAATAACAATGGCTTGTTTTTGAACATCGGCTAGGCTTCAAAGCATTTTTGCCCTCTTTGTTTTTCTTGCTGTCCAGCATCGATCTCTTCACATTTTCTATTGGTTAATGAGCGTTTGCATTTTTGATCCATAAACGCTTCAATGGCAGGAGCTGCCTTGTCAGCAATTACGCACTTCAGTCCCCAGTTCAGTTCAGTTCAGTTCAGTTCCAGCGACTGACAAAGGAGCTGAAGCTGAACTCACAGCTCTGGCAGCTAGTCAATGCATTCATTGAAATCAAAAGTTCTTAGAATTGTCGACTCTTCTCCTATTTATCTTTTTTGGAGCGTGAGAACAAATTTGGTTTAGTTTCGATAATGTTTTGTAGTAGTGTAAAAAGTTAGACTAAAATTTATACATGAATTTCGGTCAGATAACGTTTATCGAATTTGAATATAGAATGCATCTGGACGATAAGCCGATATTGCTTTTGATAATAAAAACAGTTCTTAAATGTTTTCACAAGCACGTTTTGAGGATATAATCTGAACATGATAATAGATCCAGAAACATGGTTCCAGCTTTAAGTACAAAATATAGAGTCTAATCACGATCAAAAAACCCAGGTTTTGAAAATTTGGTTCAGTTGTGCCAAACTTAAAAAAGATATTTCTTCTAAAAATAGCGCTTTTTAAAATCTGTTCAAATTTGGCGAAAGCTTACTCTAAAATTTTTCATATGCCTATAAAAATATTTTATAAATGAACCCTATAAAATCCAACAAAGTTGAGCGAAATGCTAATCAACATTGATATTAATCATCACATAATATCTTACTTATCTTTTAATCTCCAATAATGCAACATGTAAAATATTAAAAACTACACAAATGCTAATCCCAAAAAAAAAAACCAAAAAAAAACAAAGAAAACAAAAATAAATAAAAAGTCGTTATACTTTTTATGCCTATCCCAACAAAACTAGTGGCAGCTGCTGGTGCTGCTGCTGCTGCAGCATTTGCTTTATGATCGATCAATAAAACCAACCACACAATGATAATCTGCTGGAGATGATGATCGTGCCTAGTCGTAGCACACTCCAAGCCATTAAATAGTGCATTTTACGAGAACGACAATAAGATAACCTGGGGTGGATATATGAAAGAAATGCCGACGGATTAAAAACAAAACGCCGCTCGGCGATGAGCAGCTTGATCAACGGCGCAATAAATTCATCAAACAAATATCGCTTGGCTCTGTTGGCTAAGCCGACTTTGCGTTATAATCGACATGAATATTAAAAAAAAAAAAAGACACACACACACACACAACAAAAAACCAACCACAAAACTATAATCAGTGCGATATGATCGGACGGTCGCCCATGCCCCGGAAAACATATCAATCTCATGTGGATCAGACGGAACGATCGACATCAGCCACCGGTTGTGGAACCTTTTTTTTCATTTTTTTTTTTGGTTGTTTGATGGTTTGAGCCATTAACTGGCTGGACATGATCTTTCGTCACTCCCAGCAACAACAAATGGGAATGCACCTTTTTTTTCTTTCTAAACATGCCACTTCTTCTCTTTCTCACTCAGTCGCTACTTATCAACGAGCTCTAAAGTGAACAAGAATCGATAGAAGACTCGGTTTTGATCTTGATCAAGGCGTCTACTGCTTGCTGTTGTTGTTGTTGTTGTTGTCCGACCTGTTCTTGATCCCTAAATACCCTTTAAATTGTACGTAATTCCCGCAGCACGGCATTTATCATCATTATTATTATCGTACACGACGACTTTTGCCGGAGACACTTCAAATCCCATGAATAATTTGTGGCCTTGATGAGATAGTCATGTTTCTGCCCCTTTTGCGGTATGTGGCAAATGGAATTTATATCGAGTGGAATTTGTAGAAAATACAATAGAATAGGATGTAATCATTCCACTGTATAGTTCTGACCTATATGTCAGTTGCAAGCAAACGTTATAGCTAACAAATCAGTCATACACTGATTATATATTTATTTTAAAACTGCTCTAAAAAAAAATAGAACGAATTTTATTTTGAAACGATGGAGGATCAATCGACAAAGGTGCCACCGTTAGATGTCCTCAGCGCATCCTTCAAGGCCGTATTGCCCACGGAACGTAACTATTTGAGTCACTTGCCACAAATTCACCGTTCACTCAACAATAATGAACCCAAGTTGAGTGCTCAAATGCAAATGCTGCGCAACTCGGCGGGTCTGGGATCACTTGTTCAAATGAGCATGAATCGTTTCATTGCTCGCCAAGTAGGACGATTACCGTTCTTAACGTCCAGCAACCTAATGGACGATATATTGACTGGACGCATCAATGAAGTGTCCTTTGACGACATTTGGCATCAACCCGATGACATTAAGGATATCATTCTGCCACATGTTGTCATGGAAAAGTCTTTGGGCATCCATTTGTAGATGGAAATCGATGATCATTGTCTGCCTTACATTGTTTTTGCATTCATTTGGTAATTGTTAAATAAAAGTAGCGTCAGTTTTTCATTGTTTTCTATTTGATTTACCGAATCGTGAAAGAATTTACTGCTGGAACCCTGATTGCAGGTTTTAGTTATGGAAATTGAAGAGTTTTGAAGAAAGAATTTTAGGCAACAAATGCAAATAATATAATTTAGTAGAGTGTAGAATGTTGTCTAGAAAAATATAAAGAAATACTGTCATAGAATTAATTTCTTTTATATTTTACAAATCTAAACGATTTTCACATTGTCATTTTTTCACATATTTTTGCATATAAAAAAGATTTATTCTTGCTTACTACAACTATCTACAAAACATAATAAAAAACTGTCAGCAAAGCTGTAAATTCTCACTGAATTAATGATGATATTTGCATGCCACAAACAATTTCCCGATTTAAGATCAAAAATGTTGAAGTTAATGCCAAACAATTTCCAAGAATTGGCCAAGAATGACAAAAGACCGCAGGAAATGTCGCAACTGAGGGCGCCAACAGAATCCGAGCCAACAAAATGTTTAACATGTGTAGGTAAATTTTAAAGATATTTCTGCTAGATATTTATGTGCTTCAGATTGGCCAACAGCAGCGCCGACAGCTGTCAGCCAAGTTGGCAGCGCTGAACGGAAATGCATTAATTTGTCCGTTTGGCTTGCGCCGCAACAATAAATCAATTCATTTACTAAACCATACCGCCACACACCCTCGCATCCCTCAAACCCCATGCCCCACTCAAAAAGAAAAAGAAAAAGAAAAGAGGGAGACACGTTCCGTTCTGAGAACAGGCACTTTCCAATTACGTAAAGTCTTCCAGGCATCGCGTGCAGCTATGCAAATTTCGACTTTTTGTACTCATAAGTTGAAAAGTATATATATATATATATATAGATATATACTACCGTTTAATGAGCTTCTGATGTTGCATGACTCAAACTTGGAGTTTCTCGGTCTTGGCCTTCTTCTGTTGCCACTTGTGCACTTCAAATGTGCTGCCTCCAACCTCTATGTAAATGTATGTGTGTGTGCTGGTGTGTGTGTGTGTGTGTACATAATGAAAAGCGAAAAACTTGTGTATTTAAGCAGTTGTTAATGTGCTGGAGCAGTTGGCAGGACGCAGGTTCTTTTCTGGTTTTTATTTTGTTCGGCATTTATTTCTTTAGGTTCACCGAAAAAATTGCGTGTCTGGCGTTTGTTTGGGGCACATTTAGTTTCGGTGCTGCACGCGACGCCTTCGTAATATCTGTTAGATGTCGGCTGCCTCATGCAGCTCAAGGTGTGCCAGTGTTGAGCAGCACAGCGAATTGTCAATCACTGTTTTTACGATGATCACGATTAAGTCGACTCAATACTGTGATATTCGCATCTAATTGGTTTATTAGGCTCAACATTTTAAAGTTTTCCACCTCAAATAACAAATTAGTTTCAGATTTTGCGAAAAGCTTCTTATAGTGTTGACTAATGCATATATTTTTGGACTTGTACGTACTATTTAAAGGACTCATCAAGTCAATCTTATAGCTTTCCTTAGCAATTCATTTATTGCTAAACTAATCTACCAGTTATCAATTTCGTACTATTCACTAACTGTGAACACACTCGCATCACTTCTCATGCACTCATTCGTATTCGTATTCATATTCGTGCCGCTCGTATCTTGACTAAATGACAATGCGTGCCTGCCGACACCTGACTACCTGCAAAGCATTTATAGCTTTTGGTAATTGCTCATTTTACTAGACATTTGGGGGGAGACCAGTCAATATCTACCAGTTGGGGGGAGTAATGGGAATAGTCATTTGATGATATACAATTGGCACATCATTTGTAACAGGTAATTGCTGGTGAACAAATACAATAGCAATAATGGTGTAACTAACGTAACTAAGTCAATTTTGTTGAGAGTGTGGGAGGGAGGGAGGAGTATTTAAAGACCACCCTGGTAGCTGTTCCAAATGGATTTCCATGGAATACCATTAACCGATTTCCGGCTGGCAAAACCAATCAATGGCCTTTTGGACTCTTGCCATAAAATAATGCTTTCAGTAATTTTTAATAGAGTTATACGCTTTTAGCTGCTCCCGTTGTCGCTGGACACAGTCAGGCAACAAATACAAAAAAAAAAACAAAAAAGCAACAAAAATCGAAGGTAAAATGTTTTCTTATCTCATTATTAAAGGGACGCGGCAGCCGACGCCGACTAAAAAGATTTGCAGGTAAACCGTTCAGCGCTTTTGGCCACATAAAACACAATTCAGCCAAAAATAAAATACAGATAGGACATTGACCGAGGCACGTCTGGACAGCAGCCAGATCCAGGGCCAGAGGAGATGCCCAAAACCGTGAGGCTCAGTGACGAGATATGCGAAGATTAGCGCAGAATTATTAAATGAGCTATAGCGCCATGAAAAATACAGAGTTGCCAAGTGAATAAGAGCCAAGAGAGTGACAGAGAGAGAGAGAGAGAGAGAGATACAGAGTAGAAAATTATGGTTAGAATTGAGATCCAAGGAGCCTCAAGGGGGGTAAGCCAAGGCTCAAAGAGCGCAGAAGGGTAGGTCGTTATTAGAAAAGGAGAAAAAATCTGATTATACTTCGATTAATGCCAGTCCAGGCTGCTGTGGAGATTGAAACTTCTAGATAACATGTGAAACATGCATGGAATGTAATCTATAATGAAAAAACCCAAAGAAATGCCTGCCTTATAAAATAATTGACTATTCTTACAGCTACTATTATAGTTCATGTGCCCCATTTTTAATCTATAGTTCTCTCATTAGTCCCCAATTCTTGAATACATGTCAGAATCTATGTTGGGTTGAGAGTCTATATATATTATATATGACGAGAGTTAGTGATATAATGTGCTTTGAAGATTCATCCGCATTGTCTCAAAATCTGCCGATTCTCACACCTAAATAACTAAGTTAACTTCTCAGTCAACAATGTCTCTACTTTATTCCAAAAAGCACTCATTCGGCTCAGTAAGTTTCAATTTGATCCTGTTTAGGGATAATTCATTAAACTAACATTTCTACCAGTAAGCAAAGCGAATGCTGAAAGCTAAACTAAAACAGAAAGCTCTCATAGTAAATGCTAGTTTTTTAGGGAGTTTTCTACACCTACCTATTTATCATGCCCCTAAAAACCACAACTACAGCCACAAGCAACTTAATCATCATGCAACGTCGCGACGTTGTCAGTGCAACAATTCAAGTTTATTTTTCCAACGAATCGATTTGCAAAAGGTTCCTATTAACAGCAAATGTGGCAAGGGCATGAGCCACGGGGAAGTGGCAGGGAATTGTGGTATATATAGTAAGATGAAGGGTTCCGATGTGTGTGTTCGCATAATTTGCTGTCGGCCAACGGCGCTCGAAACATTTTATGAGCATTTTACACCTGAAGCCTTAATTAAGGTAGAGCAAAAAGAGCAACAACAATAAAAACAAAAACAGCAAAGCTAAGAAAAACATTGAAATGCAACAAATGGCAAGCAACATTGACAGTTGCACAGCAATGTCACTCAATGTCAGCATTTCAAGCACTGAGCTGGGCCAAAACTAGACACAAGACCAGAAAGAGACAGACAGACAGAGAGAGAGAGAGGGGGGGGAGGGGGGAAGAGGGAGCGGTAGTTGTCCTGGCCCGCAGAAAAACAAACAAACGTTAAAGTAGAAATAATGACGAGCGAAAAACAATAAAACAAAGCCAGAAACAAAATGCGAAGAAGAAGCTAAATTTACAGACAATAAAAGGCAAAACAGCAACAACAACAAAATGTATATCAGCCGGCCGCACTTAGCACCTTTAGACCTGGTCAAATCCTGTTTTTAGCCCGGCCACACACACACACACACAGACACAGGCACAGGCACAGGCACAACTAGGCAAAATGCAGACAAGGACATGACGTTTTTATTATGCCTACAATTTTTACTTATTTCTTCTCGTTTTTTTCTTTTTGCACGTGCGGTGGGTGATGCTTCTCACTTTCTGCCTCTTGAGTGGTCTGGCAGGCGCTTTGGGCCAATGCAAAAAAAAATTGTTAAGACAGACAGACAGATGGAGGCGCCCTGCCGCGTTACATGAGTCAGTCCTCAGCATAGATGCCGTTTCTAGGATGCGGCCCAAAAAGGTTCTAACTTTGTTTTATGGCCAACGAGTGCGCTGCACGTAAATCAAAAGGTGTTACCAACCACGAGGGCCAAAAGGACTGGGCCAACTGCTGTTCCTTCTCCTTCTCCCCCTCCCTCTCTCTCTCTCTCTCTCTCTCGCTCTCGGAGTATCCCTGGAGGGTGTTAAATTTTAGTATAGAATGTGTTTTCTTATTGTTGGTAATTTTTGCTAATTAATGGCGTCATTAAAACGCTCTCATCTTACCCATGCCTCGGACATGTTAATAGTTCGCCCTAGACCTCTATAATAATTATGTTGTAAGTGCTTGAGACACGCCCCCAAAAACGATGCGACCCTCAAGGTAAAGTAAAATTGGTTGTTCGTTTTTTTTTTCGTATTTTTTTTTTTTGCTTAGTTATAGCTGTTTTGGGTGGTCCACTAAATCGTTTCAAGTGTTGATGGCCAAAGGACGAGAGGTCTAGTTAGGCTCAATGATGATGATTGGCAAACACTTTGTAAAGAAAACGTTTAGTTAAATATTTTAATAGGTTTTCTTCGGAATTTATATTTTCGATTAGTTTCAAAAAAAACAATTTTACAGATCCAATTGAGTTATGTATCTAAAAAGTGGTTATTCTTTCCCATTACTTTCTGATTTAGCTAAATATTTCAACAGTTTTTAATTCTCAAGAATTATATTCGATTACTTTGAATTAATTGCTGTCTATGGATTTCGTAATCTCAAAGTGTTTACTCCCCCTTCAAATGGCCAATATCTTTGCAATTACCAAACTCGACACGAGCAATTACCAAACTCTTGAAACCCTATGGGGTAAATAATGAAATCAGAAACTCACATAAATTATTTGCTGGTATTTCGGCCACATTTGTGCAAACATATATAAATATGGATTGCTGGATATTACATGGGCCATAAAGTGTCGTTTATCAGTTGTCCAAACATGAGTTGGCCGTGCTCTTAAGTGCATTCAATTAGCGCTTGTTTTTCCTGCGACGGACTCCCACGAGAGAAAAAACAGAAATACATAAAAAAAAAAACAACAACAAAAAACGGCTTCCTGCTGGGTGGATATTGGCGAATAGTTATGGATACTTATTCATTGGCCAATCGATGACAATTAACACCTGTCCGCATAAATCAGCGACGCCTATATCTTAATTTATGCTGACGTAATCCATGTTTCTACTTGTATCTCGAACATAATTCACTCACCTAAAATGCGCACACTCTTCAATACACATACACACACACAAACATAGATAAGTGTGTTTTGGGGTATCGGCAAACAATTAAAATTGTCACATTAATCAGCAACTTATGAAGTTAAAAATCACAAATCCGCAAAAAATTAATGAAAATTATAAAATCGAGAAAAGTGGCGAATTGTGGCTAGTCGAATTATGCATTCACTTGCAAAACTGGCTATGAAATATTTCGAATAAATGACACATTTCAATTAGGAAAAGAGTTCAGCAAACCATTTATTATTTTTTCGGAATTAATAAATATCAATCGATAGTTTTATGATTTTCCATCGATCATTTCTATGTTATTTGTATGCAGTCAAATGTCGACAATGTTTTCTTCAAATATTTTGATATTTTCAAAAGTAAAACCAAAAAGATATTCTTAAAAGAGATTTATGATTTAATGATATAGCTGACTCCGACATATATATATTTCTGTGGCAACTATGTGATATGGGTATCTGGCTGCGACGTCTAGTCACATATAGCCAAAGTTTCATCTAAAATTCCAAGCATTACAGGCATTATCACAAAATTAAAATACTCCCGTCCTCGAGTGCATTTCAAAAAGCGGAAAAATATTTGTTTAAGCAAATGGCTGTTGGCCTGTTGCAATTTGAGTGAAGTTTTTTTTTCGGGGCTGTATGTAAAGTGTAAACAAGTGGCCCACCCGTGCCACTATATATATATATATATATATATATATATATATATATGTTTGTAGCTACAGCTTTGCATTTGGTATTTAATGTGGCCGGTTGACACTTTTCAAGCGGACCGAATTTCAAGTTGTTTGGTTTCGGCGCATTAGCGGGGCCATTTCAAGTTGGCTAACACGCAGTTTAAACGGTCTGTAAGTGACTGCGTTTGCACTTAATTAATAAAATGCACTTTGTTGCAGGCAAATACAGTGTTTTAGTGTTTTTTTTTTTTTTTTGCCACATGTTGCAACCTGGAACTGCGCTTTTGGCTTAAGAGACGTCCTTGCGCGGATGCAAATAAAAATTGAAAAAAAGCTGCTGATTTATTTGTTTTTATTTTAAATTAATTGCAAGCGACTGCCCAAAGTGCGCTTTACTGACCCCAGCTGCTCCTCCCCCCTCCTCGATGTGCAGTTAACTTAATTAAATGCCAGTTTCAATTTATTTTTCATTTGCAACCACAACAATGAAAGCGAAACCGCAGCGCGGACTAAATAAATAAACAATAAAGAAACTTCCCCAAAGCGAGTTCTTTGTTGTTGTTGTTGTTGCTGCTGCTGATGCTGCTGTTGCTGCTTTTGTTGTTGTCGTCGTTTGCTGCTGCAACTATCGATGTAATTTTACATTTTCGCTGCAGTCAGCGGCAATTAACTGTAAATAACATGCCGCCTGCGTGTGGTCGCCACAACCTTCTTTTTTGTTGTTGTTATATTTTCAATATAAACACAAAAAGGCAGCAGTTATTAAGTTTTATTATTGCTGTTGGTTTTTTTGTTGCTTTTGCTGTTGTAATCGATACTGCTTGCTGGCTGTTGCTGTTGTTGCTGCTGCTGTTGTTGCTGCTGCTGTTGTTGCTGCTGCTGTTGTTGCTGCTGCTGTTGTTGCTGCTGCTGACCATTGCATTGATAAATGGTGCGAGCAACTTTTAATTGCACGTTTATCTTTTGCATATATCAATAACAAAAAAACAACAACAAAAAAGCAGCTGCAGCAGTAGCCACAATCAAGTATCATTAAATTGGCGCGATGATATTTTGATTAAAGTGCTTAAAATGTATCAATTACTGAAGCAATTTTAGCAGATAATCAAAAGCAAGCAGTTCGCTTATGCAAAGCAAGCAGTTCTATTGAAATGTAATTTTAAAATAAATGTTTTCAGCCACCTATCTAAATAAATAAGTTGAAAATGACGAACAAGCCTGAACTCTTAGCTAAATAGTAACACAAGCGCTAGAAGATATAATAATAATAATAAGAGACCAAAAAAATATGGCTTAAACAATATCAAAAGCAGTTGTTTATTATTTGCTCAAATTAAATACTATTTTATTTTTTAAATTATTTTTTTATATTTATTAAATTTTACAAATAAATCAACATCAATTTTACAATGTTGTTAATGTTTGTTCAGAACAACCCACACAAGAGACTTGATTTATGAATAGTCCATAATTTAAAAATACTTCATATAAATTTACTTAAACACACAACTTGTTTATTATTTATGCTCGCTAAGTTCACTAATAAAACATAAAATTCGCATAAAACTCGATCACAAAGATCAAAAACATACCACATTAGATATACAAATAATGCATCAAGTTCGTGTGGCATTTTTTTATTTTAATGTGAAACTTAAACAACGAATGCGTTTCAGCATTTTCATTTTATGACCACACATTGCACATTTTCAATCAATTTGAAAAGACAAAAATCTTATCTTAATTTTTGGATTTTTCTTTGTTGTTTTTTGTTTTTGTGGGATTTTCAATAATTTTAATTGCGCTCCAAAAAATTCAATCAGCGCAACATAAATTATGAGAGACTCATTTGACCCAGAAAAGACGATGACTCCAATAAAAACAGAGATTTTTTTGTTTTTCATCTACACCCACACAAATGAGTTTGGCCCTTTTGGGTGACTACACAGACTGGGGGGAGAGGTGCCGCAGGGGGAGGGAGTCGTGCGCTAATTAACTCATTGACACTGTGGCCTCCGACGAAGACGACGACGACGACGCCGCCGCCGCCGAAGCACCACAATTTAAAGTGGCGTCTGCGGTGCAGGAATCGTGCGTAAAAAGTCGAGTACGCTCCACATTAAATGGCGCTAATTGTGGCATTCGAGTTGAGACCGCTAACCCTACCCCAAACCCTAACGGCTCCCCCTTCGGGGCGGGCGTGCCAATGCAATTAGCGCTCAGTGAGATATGCTGAGGGCTCCCCTCGCCAAACCTGCGACTACACTCTACACTCAGAAAAATATATATATAATATATGCAAAGATTTAATTAACAAACACCAAAAATATCTTATTTGTTTTAGCTAAATATTTAAGAAATGAAAATCTACATTTTAATTAAATAATGTTTGGCTTTTAGCAAAACAAACTTGAGTGTTTTCAATATACATTTTCTGTTTGTTTGTTTGATTTGGAGTGTATGACTCCATCTTACACTGATAAATAGCTGCAGGCTGCACAAGTGCAACGGCTTCAAGTTGAAGTTTGTTTTCCTTTTTTTCTCCATGCATTTATTTTTCTCTTCTTCCACCTCTGCTTCTTCTTCCACTTCTTCATTTTGTTTAGTTTGTTTTGCTTTTGTGGGCATCGGCTTACAAAACAAACCGAAAGCCCGGCAACGACGAGCAAATAAAACGGTTTTTTTCCAGGAAACGTGACAAAACGTCAATAGCTGGCAAAATGCGGAGTAGTTCGTTGGTTGGTTGCAACCACAGCCACAACGAGTGGCGACTCGCCTGCTGCTGCTGCTGCTGCTGCTGCTGCCCAATGGCGACTAGTTGTTGTTTGTTGTTGCTGTGTGTTGTGGCCACCATGTGACAAATCGTAGTTGTTGTTGTTGTTGTTGTTGTTGCAAGAGGCAATTACTTAGTTCGCGCAGTCAAAATACGTAACGTAATCTAAGACCTCGCTTTGCGTTGCGCCTTCCACTTGTGGCAGACTCAGTGCGAGAAAGTTCTCGGAATGCAGTCGCAGATTTACAAACATTCCTGCCTCAGACAACATTCCCGGAAAGGGCCAATGCACTATGGTGCAGCCAAGGATCCACAATTGACCAAAGCAAATCGTTATATGTACATTGCGAGTTCAAGCGGAACTGATCAATACTGGGAAAGTGCAACAAGTCAAATTGGGAATGTTGAGAAAGCTCAAACAACCTAAATCAAATATATACAATAATAATAATAAATCAAATATATACAATAAATAGACATAAACAAAAAAAAAAATAGTAAGTGATTGCCGAAGATCGTTTTTATTCTGACCATAAATCTGTCCAGCATAACTCGTAACTCGAGTGAAAGTGAAACAAATAGTCGAAATAAAGGTCTAACTAAATTGCCAAATAAAATGTTATTATCATAGAGATCACATTCAAATCGGATGCACCTCAGCCGATAAGCAGCAATTTATGCTTATCAGAAAAACGAAATGGAAAATATATATAAACTAAGATACGCCCACCAGTTAAAACTGAGTTAAAATCAAAATTTAAATGCTGCTGGCTCCACGTGCGTTCAACGGTTCATCACTCTGGCATGAAGGGGGCGCGGCATGGGGGCGAATGCTTGATGCTTATCACGCTGATGGAATGACAAAGTGACCAGCTGTGAGTGCGCTCGTCTGTGTGTGCGTCTGTGTGTGTGAGTGTGTGTGTCGTGCACAGTCGTAAGGTCATAAAAAACATGGTATTCCGCTCAACCAACTCCCCGCTGCCCCCTCCACCCCCCCCCCCCCCCAAACCCCACAAACGCACACACATGTGCCGCAATTAGGCGGCATTTTAACGCCCCAGCTTGTTGTCCACGGAATTATTACTGTTTTTTTTTTGGGAGCCCCGGCGTTTGCGGTTTTTTTTTTTGGCTTTTATTTTGTATACACACTTTAATCAGATTTTTGGATTTTGTTTTGGATTTTGTTCATGCTGTGCAGTTTAGCAGTTTAGTATTTTATGATTTTTTAATTTTATGTTGATGAGCCTCATTGCTTGCATATTTGATTAAAATTGTTGTTGTTTTATTTTGTGTTTCTGTTTGTTATTTTATTATTTGTTTTGTGTCGTTTTGGGTTTGGTTCTTTGTCGCCTTTTGTTTTCCTGAACTTTAGTGTGCCTTTATCTTTATGTGATTAAATGTTGAGTCTTTAATGGTTCTATTCGTTGCATTTGGAATTCTGAAGTTTTGACATTATATATCACGATTTTTTTTCGTGGCGGGCTAATAATTAATGCAACTAGCTCAAACTGTGATTTAAAATCAGATTTATATTTCTTCAAAGATTCTTATCAGAAGTTTTTCATTATTGTGATTTTTCTGATAAATGTTATGCATTGTTCAAAAATGCTCTTCCAAATTAATTGAATTTCGAATAATATATTCTCAAGCTATGTTCACATTTATTAGCTTATAAAATGCTTAGATCATTTTATATCAAATAGTATTTATTACCAGCACACTTTATCCAAAACTCCTTAAGTTTCGCTTAGTCTGAGGCCGTAAAGAACCCCCAAGACAAAAACACACCCACACTGATAAAAAAAGAAGAAGGTAATAAAACGCCTCCATAGCCCAAGAACCAAGAAGCAAAACGAGTCTGAAATCAGTCTAGAGCGATAGCATCTAACAATTAGAAGGCCTTCAGGTGATTGGGCTAATGTTTTATTTTGCCATATTTATGATGATGCATTTTAAGTGCATATCGATATCGATATCAAGCGACGCCCATTCTCAAAAGACCAAAAATGCTGGAAAAAAACAAAAATATATATACATAAATTGAAGACTCAGCGCTAGCTAACCGAATAACAACAACAACAACAACAACAACAAAATTCCACACTGTGACTAATAACTTAATTAGAAACTCAGGCGATGATGAAGAAACAAAATCAAAAGCAACAACAACTTGCTTATAAAACTTAATAAGTTGCGGCAAAAATGCGATGCGTTCGTTACTTTTTATTGAGTGAAAAACAAACCGAACCGAAATATCTTTAAAATATCTACGATCAATGACCATAAAAATTCCAAGCATAAATGCATTTTATGTGATTTTGTAGTGAAAACTTTTCGAGCCAAAAACGGCTACATTTTATTTCTGTAACATCGTGAGACATTCAAAATATACATTTTCGTTGTGTCTGTGGAAACCTTGGGGCACAGGTTTTTCTTTTGGCAATTATTGGGTTAAAGGTGGGGAACAAAATAAAAGCAAATATAATAGGCTTAAAGATATTATGTAAATATGGAAAAGCATTTACAAACTGGTAATTGCTTAATAAATTGCTGGAGTTTCCTAGTAAATTACATCAGACATTTGAAAACAAATGTTAGATATTAAAAAGGTGTTAAAAATTGATAATTACACGAGTCTAATATGTTGACAATTTGGTATTGCTTACAGTCTTACATTATATATTAAAATGTATATTATACTTTCAACTTTGTCAGTTGCACCTGCACATACAGCTGAATAACTTTACCGTTCTCTAAGAGGAGTTCCCCCTGCAAGCTGCCTCTTCGCCTGATAACTGGCACAATTGCTCATCAGCAGCAACGACAGTGTCTTGAACTGAAACCCACTGCGTATCCACTGGAAATGCACAAGATAAACAATGCCATGCAAAATGCCTTGAACAACATGCCAGAGGTAGTAGTGAAGAACTCGAAGCTCCAAGCTCGAAGAAAAACAAACAAATGCAGGACGGAGTGTGTCTCTAGCCAGAGTCCAAGTGCAATGTTGGAGATGTTGGAGAAGAATTCTTGCACTCACAAGTGCAAACTTCATAGTACATTCTCTCTCTCTCTCTCTCTCTCTATCCATCTCGCTCGCTGGCATGTGTCACTAAACTAATGAAATCAATAACAACAATAACAACAATAACAATAACAACAAAAGGCAGGAGTCAAGCAAGGCAAAGTGCCTGCCTGCCTGCCAAAAGGTGTGAAGCACAAAAGTCACTCAAGCGCACTGGCCTCCGAGTGCCCCCCCCCACCCACACCCCAAAGGGGCTTATGAAATATGAGAGGCCCACCAAGTAACCCCAAGGCGGGCGTCTTTTTGCTAAGAATTTCTGTGCATAAATTTAATTACGGGCAGCAGACAGACGACGAAGTCTCGAAGTCAACGTTTCTGTTGAAGCTGAAGCTGAAGCTGAACCCAGTCACCTATCAATCTAACTCGAGTGGTCTTCTCTCCCTTCTCTCACTGTGCTCTCTCTCTCTCTCTCTCTCTCGTCTCTCTTCTCGCTTCTATATTCTCTCCCTCTCTCTTGCTCTGCCTTATGCTGCTTTTCTTTGGCTGCGCTGTTGTGTGCCGCATTCAAGTGCTTTACTTATTAGTAGTGGCTCGAAGTTCAATAGCCCTGACTCTTGAGCGGGGCGTGGCCAAAGATACATTGTTAGTTTATAATTAGTGGAGAGAGAGTAGGCAGCAATGCAGGAAAAAAGAAGCACACCTACTACACACACACACACACACATATCTCGGATATGTACTTGAGTTTGGGTTTTTTAATGCATTTGCATCTCCATCTTTCTTTCTGATATAATCATTTGGCTGACGCAGCTGGGCAGTCTTTGTAAAATTAGAACGCAGCACACCTTGTGCAGCGGATTCAGTTTGTTAACTGTTAGGCAAATATCAAACATGGCCCACTTGGCAAACACAAGTCAAATACCTTCCAGAAGTATCTAGAGAGTCGAAGCGGGAGAGAGAATCTACCTATCAAAAGCCAAAGATTAAATAAATAAACAAAATTATTGACATATAATACGCAAAAGAATTAAGCAAGTTTGTTATTGACAATATTCCTATATTCAAACTTAATTTCTGGCTTTTAAAAATGTATAAGAATAATTTTGCAAAATCAAAAACAAAAAATTAATTAATCTATTAGCATATAAATTATAGAGAAATATTAAATATTATTATATTAGCATACTAGAGAAATACCATAGAAAAATATTCATATTTATATATTTCTTGAATTAAGAAATATTTTTCTCACTCCTGGACAGCAGTGCCAAGGCCAAAAGGTTGGGCTCGAAAGATTAAGCGTTTCAAGTTAAAAATAATATAGAAATTACATTGTGATTACATATTAAAATTAGTCATAGCCCTTCTATTGAAATGATCAGCTTGCTCCGACACGCTTAAACACAGCGCGTCCGTGTTTGCATTTAATTAAAAAATTGTTTTTTTCAGCCAAATATTTACATCAATTAAAAGCCTCACACACACACACACACACACACACACACACACATTTCAAATTTGTTGTTTTCTGTTTTTCTTTATAGAAAATATAACGATAGTCGGCCTCCCGGACTATGTGAACAACGAATTCAAAGTAGCTCTGTTCGCAAAAGAAACGCAAAGATATTTGTGTTTCAACGACAACTGGAGATTAGTTGGCATGGTAAGTTCTAACCTTGAGCTAACTCATCTATACCAATTAAGGCAAATACAACTAAGGAATCGATCAATCAATTTATAAATGCCGACAGGCCCGTGACACTGATTAGTCATGCAAATTGATTAATCAAACTTAAATCTCTTATTGATACTTCCGTTTATATAGTATGCTTGAATTGTGAAACGATTTCCTGAATAGTAATTAACTTAATTCGAACTACTTAATAAAGTATTTACTTTTAAGTTAACAAATAATCAGGCATAAATCGTTAAACAACCAATTTGAAATGGAATATTAGAATCTAATTTGAACTTTAGCCAAGCTGAACAGTTTTTCATTTGTTGTTACTAATATGCACTTAAACATTACTTCACAATTGGGGTTAATAGAGCACATAAGTAAAAAAAAAATAAATAAAACTTTAATAATAACTCAAATTACATCAAGTGGGATTCCCGCTTTTGATAATACCCATAAATAAGTAAATTCAAATGAGTTCGCGTTATTTGACAGACTTTTATGGCTTCCCAAGCAATAGAGTGACAATAGATGAGTAGAACAAATGTAGGCTGCTTTCGGATTTCCTAGTACTGTGCATCTTTATGGCAGCCTATAGAATACCACACATACATATTATGTTTTATGATATGTACTTAGAGCCAAGGCCCCAAATGGGGCGCCTTGTAACCAATTTGATTACATTGCAATGCATTTCATTGGATTGGATTGCATTGTACTTGAAACGTTGCCGCTTTATGCCTTATGCAAACTAACTGTACAAACACTATAATTTATGGCATGTAGCACATAATGGTTTTATGCAAACGAGCGATTATAATGACAATGGCGATACTTGAACGATTTGGCCAAATTGCATAAATTGCCAGCTCAGCAATTGAGTGCCTAAGCGCCTAAGCGCCGTCTCAGCCACGACGAGAGTAAATACATTTATCTGATTTTTCTTGTTGTCATGCATACCCTGTAAAAAAATAGCTGTAGCTGAAATGGTTGGAATTTAGTTGCAAAGTGGCAGGTATATAAAAGATATATAAACATATCTATCATGTCATATACAACTGCCTTGCCAAGGACACTAAATTTCCTTTATGCTTAGTCTTTTTCCAGCTGTTAATAAGTTGAGAACAAAGCTCACAAGAAGCAAGTTAAATACAGAAAATTTCTTTTGAGAATG
Source organism: Drosophila setosimentum (assembly GCA_035043505.1). NCBI lineage: Eukaryota > Metazoa > Arthropoda > Insecta > Diptera > Drosophilidae > Drosophila > Drosophila setosimentum. Next base: position 6,900,499 of record JAWNMY010000003.1, on the reverse strand, counting down.
TAAAAGTTATTCAAGGCAACTAATGTCTATGATCTTGAATGGATTAAACGCTAAGCGAATGTTTGGAAAGATAGCCAAAGGCAACTCATTCCTCAAACACAGAGTATGCGACAATCGATCACAATCGATTTGACATTACTTAAATATTTTGTTTGTTTTTTTTTTTGTAATACAAAACCTGTTGCAGTTGCACCAATTCTGTCATGGAAAACGCGCGACAACAACAAAAAAAAAAGCAGAAAAACATTTATTACAATATTGAAAATTCATATGCAATTACAGGCACATAAACATAAATATAATAACTGCTTATAACTGTGGGGCGAGACGACAAATTGCTCACACGCAAAATAATATAACAAAAAAAACTGGCACAACAATTTAAAATATTCTACATATTTTTTTGTGCTGTCTGTTTACGCGGCGTATGCGTGATATTTGCATAAAATATTATGTGCACACAATTTGTTAATAGTATCTTAACTGTATCCATGCGTAGCTCCCATTTGCAACTGTTCTCGAGCAGCGAGTTTGGGGCGGGAATTACCCTGTGTGTGATTTTTTTTGTTTTTGAGACATTGTAACAGTTTCTGCTGAGATAGATAAGCAATTTCAATGCCAATCAAATAGGCAAACACTCAAATGAATCGAGTGGCTCGCATAGATTCGCGCCATCATAAAAATCATTGAGTAGACAAACAATTCGCATAAGCACGAGATTATGTGAGTTTGTTTTCTTTAGATATATATATCTAATCAATCAAATTAGATGACGCGGCATTTCCATGCTGTAATTGCACAAATATTTCAATGTCCTTTCAAACGAATGCAACAACAATTGTACAGTTAGCTGGCCAAAGCGAATGAACAGCAACAGCAACAACAACAACATCATTGAAATACAATAGAACTCGGCCATATGAACTGAATCTATCTGTAAGGTCAAAACTTGCACTTGTCATTTTATTGCTTTCGATTATGATCGCGAAATCCAACTTGAATTCATGTGCAAACATTATTAAGTACTGTGATTTTTTTCACACTCTTTACAAAGTTGTATTAAGCATTAATTAACAGTTTGGCCGAAGGTCAATAACTGTGAAATATGTGAATGATTAGGTCGAGGCTGTTAGTCGTTTGATTAACTTAGATTGAATCACTTTATCTTCGAGCGGAACCCGCATACCATTGATACAAGTGCAAATTTGTCATTTGTTAATATAATTCTGAAAAATTCTTTATCATTATCAGGTAAAGTGAATATATATTTACTTTAGTCAGAATCAAATGATAAACGACTGAGATCGAGTCACTTTATTCATTATTAATTCACCCCAATATTGTTCTACAAACTTAATATTTCCTCTAAGAAATAAAAATAAAAACTCAATTCTCAGTTCCTATCTGCTAAGAAGCTATTCAAAAATAGCAATTAAATGCTATAAATACTATAATTATAACTACAAAAGATAGATGATCGCCAAAATGTTAAGTGGCTCGACTAAATATGGCATAATTGTTGGACTCGAATAAATTCTTATCTGCGTCATCTGCAACACTTTAAATCAAAATACGTTGCGAAGCAGTTGAAAGGTGTTTCCAACTTTGACAGCGGCAATACCAACAACTACAACAACTACAACCACAACAATCAAGCCGCGTTTCATTTGGCTTGTTGTTTTGGTATTTCAAGTGTTTTATAAATAAACACACTCCAGCTTCACAATTGCTGCTGCTGTTATTGTTGTTGCTGTCAATGTTGTTGCTGCTTAACCTCTCACTCGCGAGCGGCTTGTCAAAATATTGTCGACAACTTTTCACACAGCGGAAGTGCCGCTCATAAATTGCATTGTCGAGTTTCGGGAAGTTAGCCAAAGATTCAACATAAGCGATCTCTACACATCAAGAAAAGGTAGCCAATAATTGATTTTAAATTTAAATGTAGCTCAATTGGGAAATGCTGGGAAAACTGGTTAGTGGTTGACAAAGTTATGACTGTTGAAAGTGTTTCCCAATAAGCACTTTTTGAAGACATACTTTCATCTGTAATCTTAACTTTAAATGCTGTATTAGTCTAGATGGCAAACTATGATAAACAAAAAGGCCTCGTTTTGAAAATTGGTTCATTTTTGAAAAATCAACTGCTGTGGGAAGTTTAGAACTATTCCAAAGTGATTTTTTGTAATGCAGTCTTAATCTAGAGATCAGTTTTGACAAAGTTATTTCATTTTAAGCGTCGAATTTGAGCTAAAATACAGTATTATTTCAGAAGTCAGATTAAAATAATAATAAATAATTCACTTAAATATGTGCAGAGTATTTTACAAAATAAATATTACAAAGAATTTAAAATGAAACACAAATTTTTACTGTGTACAACATAAAATGTGAACTAAATCTGTCTCTCACACTCATTGTATTTCTCTCTCTCTCTCTTTCTCTCTCTGTCTCTTTCTCTTTTGCACTCACTGTAGAAGGAACTGCGCGCTACCTGCTACTTCAACGAGACCATCGTGCACGGTTATTTCGTGTTCCGTTCCGTAGTCGATCTGCAGCGACGTGTTGGGTTCACGCATCGAGGTAAGCCTGTGGGGCCGAAGAAGAGCGTCAACGATGCCTGCTACATGTTCAATAAGATCGATGCCGAGCAGTTTTTCCATCAGCACACGTTACCAAAATTGCGCGAGACAACAGCAATGATGGCGAACAGCAATCGTAGCAACAGCAACAGCAGCAGCAACAGCAACAGCAAAAGCAACAGCAGCAGCAACTATCGCAAAGTCTCGCGCAACAAAAACAATCGCCACAAATCGAATAACCAAAATCAAAAGTTGCAACAGCAACATGCGCATCATGGCCATAATAGTAGTAGTAGTCTAAGTAGCACTAACAAAAAACAACAACAACAATTAGCATTAGAACGAAAAAAACAACAACAACAACAACAGCAGCAGCAGCAACAGCAACGGCAGCAACATCAGGTGCGACATCATCATGATGATCCCTCAAAGGTGCAGCGACGACAACAACACAGACAACAACAACAACGAGTCACAGCTAGTCCAACGAAACAAATGACTGCCAAAAGTGCAACAGCAACAACAGCGACAACAACGACAACAGCAGCAGGAGCAGCAGCAATAACCAAATCGTCGACGACAACAACAACAACAGCAACAACAACGCAAGCCAGCAAACGCAAAGGCAGACGAAGAAAGGCACGCAAGCAAAAGCAACAACAGCAACAGGAGCTGCAGCAATTGCGATTGCTATCGACATCAGCAACACTTGAGGGCAGCACAGATGAAAGCAGCAGCATCAGCAGCAGTAGCAGCAGTTTTTCCACAGGATATGACGATGGCTACAGCAGCAGCAGTAGCATCAGCAGCAGCAGCAGCAGCAGCAATGAGCCCTGGTCCACTTGGTTTGCCACGCCCACAGCTACAATTGATAGCTATACGGCAGATGAGGACAGCAGCAGCATCAGCAGTATCAGCAGCAGTAGCACAAGCGCCAACAACATGTTGCTAACAACAGCAGAAGACAGTATTAAATCGTATAGCAGCAGCAGCAGCAGCAGCAGCAGCAACTACGATGCCTGGTCCACATTTATCACAGAGCTGGAAACCGAAGCATCAGCAACAATAACAACAACAGCAACATCAAATAGCGGCAATGACACCGACTTGCTGCAATACGAAGCAGAGCTGGTTGAGGATGTTGAAAATGGGCTGCAATCGACGGCAAACTATGAAACCAAAGCAACAGCAACAGCAACAGCAACAGTGGCTAAAACTACCTCGACAACAGCAGCAGCAACAACTGCAGCAACGGCAGCAACAACAACAACAACAACAGGCTCACAGGCAGTGCTGCAACAGACGCCACTGCCGGCAGCATTGGCCACGCTAATGTACAACAAATGGCACACAACGCAGCAGCAACATGAGCCAGTCAACACGACAGCAGCAGCAAGCACAACATCAGCAACAGCAATGCCCACAGCAGCAACAGCAAAGCTCAGCAGGCATCGCAGCAGCAGCAACACCAGCCCTAACCCCAACCAGCAACAGTTGCTGCGTGACAGCAACAGCAACAACAAACAACAGCAACAGCAACACAAACTATTACGCGCAGCAACAGCAATGCCGACGGCCAGCACGCGATCAACAGTGGCTGCCAGCAGTGCAGCAACAGCGGCGATTGCTGTTCCCATTACCACACCGCAGCAACATATTGCCGACAAGCTGTTCAGTGTTCACAAGAACATCAACAGCAATCTGAACAACACGCTAACCGAAACAGCGCCAACAGCAATTGCAGCGACAACAACAACAACAACAGGAACAACAGGAGCAACAGTTGCCACAACAACCACTAAGAAATCGCTGCGCAAATCAATGCAAAAATTGTTAGCAACACCCTATCATCAGTTGACCTATGTGCGCAACGAGGCTGGCGACATAGATATTGATAATCTGGACAATATTAGCGTATATCCCGATGTCTTCGAGGATGGATTTAACGATAACGACAACAGCAATAACAATATAACAACTAACAGTACCAATAGTCGTCTCACTTTTGTTAGTGGCTTTCTGGCCACATCGCCCACAGCCGTCTTACCCGAATCTATACGCATTGGCATGATCAAAATTAACAATGTGCGACGAAAGCCCAGATTTGCGTAGTTAATTAAGTACGCAAAAAGACAGCTACATTTTGGGTAGGGATACAAACTGACAATCGGTTATCGGTAATCGGTAATCGGTAATCGGCTTGTGGGCGCAACAATTAGACGACTTAGTTGCAGTTATATATATACAACAACAAATATATATAGACATATTTAGACATACCTATACTCAGTACAGTTTTTTCGAAGCGTTTTAATTTGAATGGCAAAGAATTTATACGAGGCAAATGAGAAAACACGTGAATGGCAAAAATAATGCATTAATAAATATATATATATATATTATATAACGAACTGATTCATATACATACTTGCCTATATATGCATGTGCATGCATAAATATATGAAGTTGCTTAGGCCACAAACTTTGGGCTTACTGATCTGATCTAATTGATGATGATGATGATGATGATGCCTCAACTCGGTCAGATTTTTGCAACACACCAACACACACACAAACAGAAATTAAGAAACTCAGGCCACATTTTCATCAAACACTTGAAGCTAAAGCGGCAGTAAATACCAGCAATTACATGAACAATTACTTTAGTAATTGTGAAAACAATTACATACAATTACTGGAGCAATGCCAATTTAAATATTTAATTACTTAAATACAATTAATATTTGTTATAGTAATTATATGATGAATAAACAAATAACTGAATTATCATTACTTCAAGTAATTGCGTATATGTTTTTTTAATTACCAAAATATTTGCGCTGGCAATTACAGCTCTGCTTCTTACTAAACTTTCTCCCTCTCTCTCTCTCTATCTATCTCTGCCTATCTGTAAGCCTGGCCTGTCAGAGAACTCAGAACACACTTTCACAGCTCTTAAAACAAAAGTCAAGCAAATCAGTTCCATGGACGAACTCGCAGAACTGCAACATAATTATAAATGAAAGACAATAAGATTTTTATTTACGAGTATGTGCTATATAACTAACAAAACAAAACCAAACGAAAAACGATAAAAAAAAAAAAACAAAACAAAACAAAACTGATATTGTTGAAACAAAAAAGCAACTTGCATATAATAAATGCATAAAATATAAAAATCAATGTAAGGTGACAGCGAGAAAACGAAAAACTAAGAAATTAATAATAAATAAATGTTTAGACGCACTGAATGTAAGGCAAATAGCAACTTTGGTTTACTAAATCAATTAAATTTATTAGCAATGAGATTACAAAATAAAAAAATATATATATTAAAAAAAAACAAAAAACTAAAAAGCAAAACTAAGTATATATATATATACGCATATATATTTTCAAAATTTTATAATGAACCAAAAACCAAATTGCAAATTAGTAAACAAATTTATTGAAAATGTTTTTTAAATTCATACGCAAGCAAAAACGAAAACTAAAAAAACCAAAACAAAAAAAATTGACAACAAATTCGCACAGCAAAACACTTCCAAACAAGAAAAAACAAAAACTTTAAAAATTAAATAATAAAATGAAAATAATCAATTTTAATAGGCACAAGTGAAAGAAATTGGATTAATTCCGACAGATGCAAAAAATAAACCGAATTTTTAAAACAAATGGGTAAATGTGAACGTTGCTCAACACTGTGAAATGAGAAAACAGTGCTGTACAATGTTCAAAGGGCATAAAGCATGAATTAATAGAAAATACTAAAAAAAAAAAAAACAAAACTTAACATTTTCAAATTGCTTTCGAAAAAATTTGAAGCTAATCAACTGACAAGAAAAACAAAAACTTAGCAAAGTCAAGTACTAGTTATTAAACAAATGCAAAACAAAAACTTTTAAATACTAAAAGAAATTGCTACAAAACAATAAGTAAATCGTATGGTATATATACGGCGATAAAACACCAAAATTCACACTGAATAAACGTTATATTTATTAATTAAATATGTAACTAAATAAAATGTAAAATCAAAACAAAAGAAACCAACTGCTGCTTTTCTACATATATATATATAGAATATATATATATAATGATTATTTATATATATATATATATATACGTAAATATAAACAACAATTGTTTCTCGTATATTTATAATGAAATACAAAACGTAAATAGTTCAAACAAATTAGCAAACCAAATACATAAACAAAATTTAAAAACGAAAAACAAAAAAAAAACAAAACAAATACAAAAAATTCAATTAAAAAAAAGGCAATTGAAAAAAACGCGTCAAGTTTATATGTAGCAATATGTATGAATGTAAATTAAACAACAATAACAAACAAACAAACAAAAAGTTAATGCAAAAAATGCTTAGGTGAAAAAAATTTAATTAGTGTGTACTTAACAGCAAAAAGGAGAACATTTAACAATTGAAACATTTATGATTACTTAACTAGACATTGAAGCAGCATTAACAATTGAATTAACAACAACAACTACAAGCCACACACAGTAAAAAAAAAAAACAAAAAAAAACAAAACAAATAAAAAAAGAATATTAAAACAAAAAAAACTCAAATTGAACTACTGTACTTATATGCGCGTTGCTGTAATATAACATTTTATGTTAACAAAACGAATATTATAAAAAACAAAAAACAAAAAACAATGCTAAAACGAGAAAAACAAAACAAAGCAAAGAAAAATGGAAATCTTTATTATATATCATTCGTACTACTTAATACGGCTATATATTTATTTAATACAGCTCATTCGTCATTTGTAAATTCATTTGCACCACAACTACTATTATTTTTTTCAAACTACTACTAATTAATGCATTAATTAATCAAATAATTAATTTTACATTTAATTTTAATACACATGTAATTTAGTTGCCCCAGCCCCCCCTTTCCCTCCCCCCCGCCATTTTTGCATTTTGCATTGTAAATTGTAATTTGTTTAGCATACTTGTAATTATTTATGTATAAAACACACACATGTATAACACACACTCACACACACACATACATCTACACACACACACACACACAAACATACACATCTATACTATCTCTGTTTAAAATCTATCTAATTATTATCTCTATTCTATGCCTATTTAATTGCATTTCTTTGTATTTAAACGAGTAACGCAAAATAATAATTCAATAAAAAGCGTCAAAATCGAAAAGAAAACCAACAAATTTACTTTTTCCTTTGTCTGCCAACTTTTTCATTTCAGCAAATTGTCATTATTTTATATTCTTATTCATTTAGTGTAAAATCTGTCTTAGTTTCCAAACGTGTGCAGAGAAAACGTATAAATAAAAATTATATATAAATTAAAAACACAATTGCAATCAATGCGTTTCTTTAATCAAGTTTTTGAAAGTGGGGAAAGGGCTATAAAAATCAAAAGAAAACTATTTTTATGAAAAATAATTAACCCACTATTTTCAATTACGTTTCCCTGCTGGTATCGTTAGCTTCGCCTGCTGGAACCTCCACTCTTCTTATCTAGATATAACAACAAGTCTTCGGAGTGGACAATATCAATGCCAATTATGATCATCATTTCCGCTGGCATCATAGAATATCGCATACCAAAAGCTGTTTTGCGAAAAGGGACTGTGCAAAATAGAGCCACTGAGCCCTGTAAGCCTGAGGGGCTTCTCAATCCTATCAGTTACCAGGTGGTCCAAGTGCAAGTGCAAGTGACAAATGTTTGCCAGGCGACAAACCAAAGAAGTTGTCGTTGCAGTTGTGTCTCTGTGGCCAAATGACAAATGACATGTGCTGACATTTGACATTGTCGCTGGAGTCGGGGATTAACATGTTATTGCGGGAGGCAGCAACAGCTATCTGCCATCCACAATCTACAATCTACAATCTACATTTATATCCACAGTAAAAGTGTTGGGCTAAAAAAGAGCATACAAACACAGTTATGGTATGGATGATGCCACCTCCTTGTGGGGCTCAGGCTGCTGCCTGTTGCCATCAGACCATGGTCAAAACGAGTGGACTTTGCAGACCAGACCACACAAGTGGCTCTTGCTGAAGTAGTTGGCAAAAACAAAAAGAAAAAAAAGAGGAAAAAAATGAAAAAGAAAAAAGGGAACTCGGTGGCTGCTTTGCATAAATGTCCCAGTCAGCAATCGCCGCTGGCTGCAACTCGTATCTCATGCAGCACCCATTTCCAGTTCACCCTTCCATCCGGCCTGTCCTTTGCCTTTACAGCCATTCCCCAGTTATCATCGTTGTCCCCAGTATGCGGCCGCTTGTTTAATTAAAAAATTAAGTTCCAAATCCCCAGACCATTAAAAAGATTTTTATTTATACCTTTTAATTTCATCAATCGTTGCGACGGCAGGTGCCGTCCAACTGCAACTCCATGTCCATGTCCAAGTCCAACTCCTCCTCGCTGGACTCTTTGGAGTCTCGCATATTTTTTACTAGTTGTTGTTTTTTAGCTTTTAACAGGAAACAATTTCATTTGCGAGCAAAAATTCTTTTCAAATCTGCCGCCGTTAAGCAAAAAGAAAACATGCCAAGAAATAATAATAATAAAAAAAAAAGCCAAAAAAGAAGAAAAAACTCTTTACTGACTGAGAAAAACCAATCGCAGTTACAAACTTTGTGTAGGGTGTATACACTTTTAAACTGATCTGGTGACGCTTTAAAGGACTGGATATGTTTAATTTCAACCAGTTGATTGTAAAATCCTCAATGTTCTGTAGGATTTTAGAAAAATCTCTTAGCTTGTTGAGTTTTTGCAAGGAATCCTTCTGGAAGTCGATTTAAGGAAAGAGTGTTATGAATTCGCTGTTAATGTCTTTGGTTGTTGTTGTTGGTCTGTCGTTTTGTTTCCTTTTTGGGCAGAACGTTTTGTTGGCCCCGTTGCATTGGTCGAGTCTGTGTTGTCCAACCCAAACCCACGAGAGTCCCGTTGCCTCCCCTTGGAGCCCCCCCCCCCCCCTCCCTCGCCTGTTGGCCGTTGGTACGTTTGCTCAGTTTTAGTTTATGAATGTCGCCATGTTGCTGCTGTTGTTGTTGTTGTTGCTGGTGTTGTTGTTACTGGTGTTGTGGCACATTCCACTCGACAAGCGACAGGATGAAACTGTTGCCTGCATACGGCATGCATATTTCGTATTTTTAGTACAGCCATTTAACATCATCAACTTAAATATGCGTGCAAGATTTATGTTCACATCGGTCCAAGCCCCTTTCGAAGGAAAGGGGTGTGAAGGTGGAAGAAGAGTGGGAAGAGGGGACGAGGGGAATGGGGGGAAAGGGGGAGTAGCAACAACGGAACGTTAAAAAACGCAGCCCGTGACCGGCAAATGGGGCTAAAATTGCCATACAAATGTGGCTAACACAAACACACACCGAACACACGATATACAATACCAAAAAAATAAAAAATAAAAAATATAAGGCATACTTGGGTTGCCAAATGCAGTGCGGCGATAAATTGAGATATATATTCAATACATATATGTTGCATGTGTATATATGTAAGACGGTCCTATGAACTTCAAAACTTGTGGGAATTTAAGATATGGGAGAAATAAATATCAAGGCTATTTCAACTAACAAAGGTGTAAAAAGTTTGAGCTCGACTTTAAGATAACCTAAACTCATCAATTAAATGTATATTATGCTCTTAAATAACATATATTTATTATAATGCTAATCACCACTTTCAGTCAAAAAGCCATAAGCAAATATAAATAAATGTAATTCTCATTTAACTAAGCAGGCGCAACAGTTGCCCAGAAATTTGAATGGTAATTGAATGCAAAATGCAAAATATTATTACGGCCAGCAGCAGCAGCAGCGGCAGCGGCAGCCATCAAGTTGGCCAATTGAAACATTAGACATTGGACAAGTGTTGTTGCCAATTTGGCTGATGCAGTTGATTTGATTAAACGCAATCCATGACTCTGTAATTAGCAACCGCATTCGTCGATTTATCATAAAAATGTGACGGTCATAAACAAAATGCGAGCTGGCGCCAACTGACATTGTTGGCTTTAAATATTAGCCACAGTATTGAAACGTCAGTTGGCCGCAATCAAATATATGTGTGTGTGTGTGTTTGTGTGTGCGTGCAACCAAACGCTGCAGGTGAAGATGTGTTTGGCCAGCTGTAAAGCGGCAGATTCAGATTCGGATTCCAATTCAAATTCAGTTTAAGCATTCATTTACGTATTCATATTTTCAAATTCAGTTATAGATTCAGTGAGTCGCATACTCGTATTTGGAATTGGAATTGGCATTGCGCAAATGCGCCGCCAGAAATCAATAAAGTATCTTTTAGCTGCCGCGGCTTGTGCAAGTTTCAATTTTTGTATTTTATTTCTGTTTTTTTTTTTTTTGTGGCAGTCACAGTTGCCGTTGCTGTTGCTGTCTCAGTGTTGCCTCAAATGTCATTGACTCTGACAGCTGCATAATGATTTTATTAAATTGCGCATAAGGTTTTGAATAAGTGCGGCGGCGTCAGTTTTGTCTTAGTCAACTTGTCAAATGGTTTAACTGCCAGCTACGAAAAACAAACAGCTTCAAACAGACTGAAGAATGCACGCATCGATGAATGCACAACTTGAGGATACCCTCTAACTCTAACCTATTACAGGCTGTGAATGGACCATGCGCTATTTTATAGTTATAGGTTTTAAGTAAAAGAAGTGCAACCGGTGCTGCTGACTGCCAGTCTAATGCAAGCTGTAAAGAGCAAATTTCTGTAAACAAATTTCCTTTTAATTTACCTTTCAAATATGGACACACTCATTTTGAGAATTTTCGAAATATACGATTAAACTATTTTTGCAGGCGAATCTGTGCATGGACGGAAATGGTTTTGACAGGCAATCTTCGTAGGGATTATTTCTATGCCGAACTTTGAAGAACATGCGCAGCAATCAACTATCCAAATTTTGTGACTCTAGACTTGAAATTGTGAAAGTTTTGCGGTTTTATCGATTTGTTATTGAATACACAGACGAATATATATTTCAAGTCTCTAGTAAGTGTCTAGTAAAATAAAGTTTGTAGGCACACAGATGTACAGTTAAGACTATAAACATTAAAAAAATTATCTGCAAAATGTGATGATTTATGATTAGTAAAAGAAACACTTCCTATTTATCGTAAAATCAATACTTTTATATTAAAAATATCAAATAACACAAGATTCCGCCGTAAGTAAGTGAGATCAGATAGAGACTTTCAAAGAAATGAAATACTTATAATCCAGCTATGCAAGTCTAGTCGGACCAATGGATATAACTAAATTCGCAGATTAAGTGTATATTTAATGCTGCTCGGTATTTCCCCTTCATCCCTCTCATCATTATCGTTTTACAGACAACAAAAACAGTTAATTTGTATGTTTTCAAAATTTACGATTTTTTAATATTTTTTTTAACAATTTTACGCAGCCAAACAAATTGATGGCCATAAAAAGCAAACGAGTGGTTATTAAAGTTGCCAACAACTAGCTTTTGTACCTTTATTTAATGCTTAGATATTTTGTCAGTATCTCAATGTTAATGGTTTGTTAGTTAACGAAATGCATTGATTGTATTTATATGCCATATGTTGAACAAGTGTTGCTTACAATCGTAATTTAGATTGTGAGATAAATTGGTGTTGAGTGCGAGATAAATGAAAGATTGAGAATTACAAGCGTGCCAAGAATAATATCCTCGAATTAGATCTCGTTATCTGTTCTGTATCTCTAATTTTCAATTCCTATTTATAACACACATAAACCATCAGATTAACAGATTAAAGAAAACTAAGTTTGCTTATGTGTGCGGTAATTATTTCGAGTTTATCAACCAAATCGTTACAAATATATATCTCCCACCCCAAACTCCTTCACAGCCTGAACATGGTCGACAACAAAATAGTTCATTGATAAATAACTGTCATTAGGCATTGAGTATTTTCCCAGGGTTTCCATGCTGCAAGACCCCAAAAAGCAGCAGCAGCAACAACAACAACTGCGAGTTACGAGTTACATAAATAGGAGTTTAGAGAAAAAAAAAAATTTGTTGAATACATTTAAATAAATGTACAGAAATCAGTGAGCTTAGGAGTTGGGACACATGATATCAATGCCATATCGTAGTAAGCCGACCCTGTACAACTCCCCCCCCCCCACTCCCTTCCCCGTCCTCTTTGCACAGCCATCGGCGCCAAAACATTTAGCAAACAAGGTTAGGCATTTGGCATGCGGCATGTGGCATTAGGCATGGGGAGGCGTCCCACGTCGCCGTCGGGTGGGTGGCTTATAATTAATTTGGTGCAACTTTTTGCACCGCCAAACCAAAAGTGGTAACCAGCTGGATAGCGAGTTGAGGCCGTGCCCACAGCACCCGGAGGCGCGTACACTCAGCAAAAAGACACTAGAGTTTAGAAATTGTAAGAATAGAATTAAAATAAAATGTTCGTTTGTTTGAGTTATGATTCTTCACAGAATATTCTCTATAAATTGTAGAAGTAGATTTATTCTTTTGATGTTCATTATTCATCACCATAAATTCGTTTAAAATTGCACAAACATTAGAAATTATCTATATTTTTATCAGACATCAATAGACTACTATTTCATATGTCGTAAAATTTTATTTGTAATTCATAGTGAAAGTTAGATGTCTGCAAGGGTACTTAATCTTTGGAATGCCTAAGAAAACCTTTCCTTCTTACCTTACTCACTTCTAGCAACATTTATATTATAATCCCATCGACTATTTCAATTTAATGTTATGTATGTTTCTCTCAGTGTACGAGCACAATCATATGCAACTTGGTCAATGTGCGCATTTATTGAGACAATTGGCAGCTTGCATGAAATTACGCAAAGAAAAAAAAGATCTGAAAAAAGAGAGAGAAAAACCAGCACCTGTCAGCGCTGCTGGCTTATGATTAGCTGTCAGCTTAGACTGGCTCTGATCGATTTATTGCTGTCAATTTGACAAATCAATGCGAGACAAAATGTGCTCAACACTCACACACACACACAATCCATCAGTTGTGGCAAGTAAATTGCAACGCACATTATGTTGCGCCTGCTGCGTAATCTTTAGTCCTGTTACCAGTTTCAGCTGCCGCCTGTCAACTGCTGCCAGTCAAATATTAATCTACTGATCACAAAAATAAATATTTACTATAAAGCTTGTCGGCAATTTTGTTTTGCTGCAGTTGGCTAATGAAATCGTAATTACTTTCAGCAAATAAATAGTTACCAACCGGGTTACTCCTTAGCTAACGAAAATTAATAAAAATAACCCCTCTACAGCATACCCTCCCCCATCTACAAAGTTTAACTCCGACTTTATTGATCACTGGTTTAGTTTGTGCCTTGCATGCCTTTTACTAATATATTAACAAACTTTATTACCGGCTTGCAAATATTTGCTCGTTTAACGAGCCTAACATCACATTTAATATGTTTTACAATAAATTTGATTGCTTCAAAATTATAAAATGCTAGCTTTAAATATCTGTAAAGCAAATAAACATTTTATTATTTATTATAAAAAATTAGAAGAGAAATATCGGAATCCATTAAATATCCAAAAGTTCTACGATTTTAGTAACTCTCAACGGTTTACTAACGGATTAAATTAATTATATTTCTAAGCATTGAAGGAATATCGTATTTAAATCGAAATCTTATTATCTTTTAGTATTATAAGTAACAATATTTTCTATGTTGGGTGTAAAATATTTGTGTTGTTGAGTTGAGAAAGTTTTGATAACAAAGTAATCTACTCAGAATTTGATAACTTGACTTGCCAGCTTCACAACTTTAAGCTGAACTATCATTATTTTCTGGCTTAAATCCAAGGGTATTAAGTTGCTCACAATTAGTTAAATTTTTTTTTCATTAGTTTATTTTTTTACGGCTTACGAGGCGTATGCGTAACGCATGTTAAGAGCCAAGCGACTACAAGATAAATGACTTGCTTGGCAAAAATCCATTTAAATGGCCAAGTTTCACTTTCGGCCTGTGCATTTGGACCTGGTCCATTGAACAATGCGTTCGAAAATTGAACAGACGCCGCGCATGTGAAATATTTTAACGCCATTTATCAAAAGTGCCAATGGGAAATTGCTGGTCAGCAATTGTGGTTTTCTGGGCTTGTTGGCCCGTTGGCTAGTTGGCTAGTTGACTGCTTGGCCTGTTGGCTACTTGGCGGCCTGTTTGAGCCTTGACTGACAGCTGCAGTTGGCCCCAACCGCCCAGCTCCTCGTCAAGCTCCGCTGGATCAGTCATTCAACCATTCAGTCGGTCAGTCAATCAGTCAGTTAGTCTTGCAACAAAAGCTGACATGCAAAACTCAACCAAAATGAATTATACGCACTTCAAAGTCTCAACACATTTCATAAAAAAAAATATACAATAGCAACAGCAGCTGGACGGCTACAACACCAACAAGACGCCCCCTCGAGGGTCAACAGCAACAACAAACACCAAAAATTGAGGCGCCACCAAAGCACAACGAATCTTCAATGCCCTTTAGTAAAAAACAATTGCTTGTTTTATCGCCAAGCTAAATATACCAAAATGTCTACGTTTTACAACTAATTTTTTATTCATTACGAAATTCTTGTTTATAGTCTGAACATTAAAGAAAAAATAAATATCTAATGAAGTTTTCAAAATTAATGATAAACTATGAAACATAATTATAGAAACAAATTTGATCAACAATAAACTTTAACCAAAAATTACTTCTGCTCAGAACTTTATATGTTTACACAAAAAATATCTGAAACGGGATATTCCTCACTTTCCAAGCTATTTAACCTTCTTGACCAGACTATATGCATTACAATAAGCTAGTTACGAGTCTGGGAAAACTTTCGCCGAGTTTTTTTGGGCGAAACTCAATCAATATTTTATGAGTTCGACATTTGTGAGTTTTACTGTTTGTTTGTATTTCCATTTTTTTAATTTTGTGTGTTAAGTTAACTAAAACTAAAGTTGATTGATGCTTAATTATTAAGGTTGCATGTGGCATGCGGCACAGTGAAGTTTGCCGTGTGTCAACTAAAAAAAAAAAAAAACAACTGCTCACTTGGCAACTGGGTCAAATAATCCTGTTGCGATTGTCGCCCAAATTTGTTTTTTGTTTTTTTTTTTGGTTTTTGGGGCAGCAACAACCAAATTACAGTAATTAAGAAGCAATGTTTTTATTTCTTATTTTTTGTAAGGTGTTTATCAGGTGTTTTTTCACTCCTCTCTTTGAGGCTGTTTTGTATGCGAGAGTCTTACAGCAGCCCCTGCCACGCCCCGTTTTTTTCATATGTTGATTAGGGGCTTTTGTGGCATGACCATTTTGGTTGCAGGCTACTTGAAATTGAATTCGCTGTGCGTTCAGCTGCTGTCAGCTAAGTGGCATTTTAATTATATATATGAATACGAGTATGGGTACGAGTACGGGTACTCACACTCATACTCAAACTGGCCGCTGGGAGTTAGCGCCATTCATTAAATGACTGGGCCTGCACTCATTTTAGCCCACTTATTGACAGTGTGTGTGATAAGTGCATGGAAAACATTTAATGGCCACGCAGGACAGCCGCAGACAGCAAGTCAAATAGCTGCTTGCAAATATTTAACCTCTTGTCAAAATATTTTTGGCTTTCGAGAGTTGCACTTATTTGCCACTGATTAAATGGAGACTGTGTCTGACTGGACCTCACTTAAAATTATTTATGATAAACAGCCTATCAGCATAATTAAACAAGTTATTATTATATTTATCTGTGTAGTTTTTTTAAGGAGAGAATTTTTTGTTATACTATTTATGACTGTTCTTTTGAAGTACAGTATAAATAGTACAGTGATCTATAAACTGATTTTTAATAAAATATTGTAAGGTTAAATCAAAAGACTGAAGTGCATCCAATCTCTACAGATTAAGTTCAGTTAGAACTGCAAGTGGAAGTGCTATGTAGAAGATCTAAGTAGACGTCCTAGATAGAATTTTAAGTAGAAGACCAAGTGGAGGTCCCACTCCCAGTCCAAGTTCAAGTTTCTATCTACGTTCAATTCCCAGTCGTAGTTCAAGTAGAAGTCCATGTAGAAGTTCCTGTCCCAGTCCCAGTCCCATTCCCAATTCACAGATCACGTTTGAGTATTCATCATCTACTATCCAATTTGCCGGTATGTGAAATTAAAACATTAACACTTTCAGTGAGGGACACATGATATCAGAATGGGAGGCGACATGTGTAGTTAGTGGCTAGTCGCTGGTGACACCTGGGGGCAGACAGAGATTGCCTGAAGAAGATATTAAGTTAATAATTGATAATTGAAAGTAGGCAAGCGACTGCCTGCAACCAAGAGCTTGCCCAGAATGAGGAGGACACAAGGAGACAACTGTTGTTGCTGTTGTGGTAACAGCAAAAAGTTGGCGAGTACAAAAATGATTACATCGCCTGGGGGCATGCCTCATGTTACGCTTTGCAGTTGTTGTTGCTGCTGCTGCTGTTGCTGCTGCAACATGGCCTGTGTGCACTTGCAAATGAGCTGCATTTTGAGACATTAAAGGGCACTTAGCATAATGAATTACAGCTTTAATTCACGCAATTAAATTGGAATTTTTTGGTTTTTGTTAAAGCTGATGAAGAGGAAGAGGAAGATGATGCACGCAGGCAATCAACCAATGGCAAGCGCTGCAACGGCAATCATGTCCAGCGGCAAGTTGATGCCACTGGAGATTGGTGCATGTCTCGCATTCTCGTGCGTGACACGAAGCAGTTGACACTTTGGTGAACTCACTATTAATATTTATATAAAACTGTGCAGAAAGAATAATATTTATTTAGATTTTAAACAACTAGTTTGACAGCTATTTACTCAGTTGAGCTGAATTGATAGTAATACATAAATACAGCATCAAATAGAATGTAGATTTCTCGTAACTAAAATGGCCTAAATCTGTAAATAAAAGATATTGAAAAGATAATAGTTTTGGCTTCACTCAAGAGTCCATATTAATGCATTTGCAGTTATTATGTTGCATTTTTTGAGCAATTACTTTAAATGAATTCTCATAATTCATCATCAAACTTGTTGCGCATTCAAATTACGCTTTAAGCAACAACTTGACACATTCAAAAAAAGTGTTGCATGTCGCATTAATCATATGTAGGTCTGACAACGCATGTTGCATGCACGCATTTGGTGTGCAACTGTCGTGTTTGTGTCGTGTCGTGCAATAATGCCACAAAACGCGTCCATCTCTAGCAATTGGGTGTGCAATCAGTTGATACAATGTTATTGACACCAGGCGGACAAGGTTTCAATTTCAGGTTGAGGCCCAGGTCAGTGTGAAGTGTGTAGTTTAGTGTTGATGTCGTCCTTTTGTCCTTTTGATTGGCACTTTGGCTGAGTGCGTCTGATTGGAGCTGAGAGCGAGAGAGACGCTCCACTTCACTCAAGTGGAATGTGCGGCGTAGGTGCAAAAGGTGTGCAACATCAACAACAAAAACAACACAAATTCCCTGCCCATAAAAGGTCAGAGTCTCCGCGTTGTGGGTGATTTTATGAAGCGCCATTTCATTAGACCAAAAAAAATATAAATAAATAAAATCATAATAAAAAACATACTTTTGCCTCCTCCTCACTGAATTTGAATGCATAAATCAGTTTAAAAATCAAGTGGCCATCACATTATCAGCTACAGCTGCGGGTCTTTTGTTTTTTTTTTTACGTTTTTAACTTTTTTTTTTTTTTTTGTTTATGTTTTCGATTCGATATTTTGTGGTATTCCGGTCTGCGGAAATTGATCAATTACCAGAGCACTTTGGTGTGCCGACCAGTTTTTCCCGTCTAGTAGTTTGGCCAACGTTCAATTTGCATACATATATATTATGTATATATACATCTACACATATATTAAAAACAAAGCTCAGCTCCAATTTTTTTTTTTGTTTTTCCTTTTTTTTTGGGCACACTTTTTAGCTATACAATCAACAATTTGGAGGCTTAATCTCGTCGTCGCATGAAAAATGGGCGAAACGCCTTTAGTGTCAATTTTATGTTATCGTTTGATTTATAATAATGCTGATAGACGCCGATGTTTTAATTGATTGGGCTCCGCATAACAAAATCATATGAATCTGTTGCGGTTCGCTGCGCATTTTAAGTGGTTGCTACAAAATGTTTACGTTGCAAATGGAATTTATCGTTGCAACACATTCTGAAGGCTTCAAATTATTATTGGTACTATTGTAAAATTCGTGGAATAAGAGTAGAGTACTTTTTAGTAGGTAAACTGTGAACTGTCTAAGTTTCATTTTAAGTCTATTCCTATTCTTTAAAAATGGCAATTATTTAAAAACCATATTTATAGCTGTAAATTGGGTTTAATTATTATACACTCGAACCAACTATTAAACTGAAAATCGAGCATTTTATGTATATTGGATGACTACACATATAAGCTAATCATTTTTGAAAATGTAGTTTTATTATTTATTGTGAAATATGCGACATTTTTATGCTCATCACAATGGTACATAAAATCAACAACTTTTGACTACAATATCATATAGCTTCCAATCGTTGAGTATATTTAAATTTATAGTGAAGCTCAGATATCGTCAGCACAACTCTGCTCTGCAAAGGTTTATAATCTTCGGCATGCCTGAGAAAGCTGTTCTCACTTGTCAATCTGAAAAAAAAACTCTAAAGACGTCTTTCAACAGCCTGGGTTTTCAGACTTCCCCATAGCTGTTTGTAAACACATACAAACATATATGTATTATTAACTGGACACCCGCTAATAATTTACTATTTGGCTTACAAGTATTTTTATGGCATTTTAACATCACGCAATGCGCTGCATTGTTGCAAGCAAATCAAAATTCCAACACCTTCACAAACACATACATATAAACATATAAAAAGGTCTATAGTTCTGGGGGCATTGTATAATTCCCAACGTTCAATATGATTCATGGGGCATTGCGAAAATAATGCAATAAAAAACTCGTGGCACATAACAAAAAATAATAAAAAAAAAAGCGAAATAAACTCAACACAACTGAGAATGATGCCGAGATGAAGTCGCTGCGAAATTCAAGTTCGAGTAGATGGTAGGTAAAGGTCCATTAAGGTAGCGCATAAATAAGTTGGCAGCAGGAGCAGGAGCAAAAGCACCACCAGCAGCAGGACGATCGCTTGGGGTCCCCATTTCATTTCTGGCTAATAATGACAGCCATATAAAGTTGTATAGGTAGCAATGCCAAAGAGTGGGGATCTCTCCGGGGGGAAATGCATTGTTTGTCGCGTGATAACTTCATTTTCGTTGGAACGCACACAGCGGGGAGCGGGGTATTCAGGCACCTCTTTCAGATGATGTGGAATCGGGAGGGGGGAGTGGGGGGGTGCAACCTATACTGTCAGCATATATCAAACTAAGCCTGATTAACTATCGAGCATATATATATATATATATATATATGCATACACACAGAGATATCGATTTGCTTATTTGGAGTAAAGATCTGTGCCAACAACAAAAAATGAGACAAAAAAAAGAATACAGTTGAATGTGCTAGAGCCAAGTTTGGTATTCCTTAGAAGTGGAGGATATTCCAGATATTTCACAGCGATAGCGAAAATTTATGACTTCATTAAGGTAACAAGCTAATATGTTTTAAACGGGGAACTGAAACTGGGTTGGGTATGAATACGAAATGACTTGGCTTTTGTTATTGTTATTGACTTTGGGTTATTCGCAACGTTTAAGGAGTTGTTGGCTGTTGTTGCAAGTTGTCGCTGTTGTTGTTGTTGGTGTTGTAGTCGTTGACCCATTTCAAATGGATTACCCACACATGGCCACATACATGCATAAATAGTTTAGGCCACTAAACGCCTCACCTCGAACACTGTGTCGAAAAGATTTATGGACTTCTCTCTCCTGGCAATCTATCGCTGCGTCTGCTTGTCCTCCTGTCCATCTGTCCATCTGTCCATTCCAATAAAAGGCGAAACCAAAGCAAATGAGTTGCTGCAGCTGAGCCTCTTTAACCTTTTTACGATTGGCTGTTCAAGTGTTCTCTTGCTTAGCCACGTTTGAAGACCAAAAGCGCATTCTACACTTAAACAGAGTTGTTGACTTGTTGCGCCCCAAATCAAATTACAATTTGTTGCATCTTTCTGCAAGTTTGTTAACATTTGAAAATTAGCTATCCAATCATTCAGCATTTTTAACCCAATTTGCCGGTGACAACTTACTCTATTTTGAAGGCAGAACAAGTTTAAAAAAAACAAGCCTGAGAAGTAGACAATTGTAAATACTCAAAACTTTAGGTTTTTAGTGTAAAATGTATTCTAAATTTAAAAACGCAATGAATTTCTGATAAGGTTACGGAAGTTGAAAGTCCTGAATGCAAGAATTACTATCGTTTAATGTTTGAGAAGGATTTAAAAGTTTAAAATCTATTTTCTTGTAACTCTCAGGATAATAAATATTTTAAGTACATTTTCCACTAAACTAAATTTGTTCAAATACATACGAACCTTATCTGAATATAAAAAAAAATAGCACGTTTTCATTTGTGCGTCTACTAAATCATTTTGGACGCAACAGGAGTCTTGAAACGATTGTTCTGGCTGTATGGTTGTTTGTTTGATTGTACAGGAAGGCATACACAAAAAACCAAAAGACGAACAACAACAAAAAACATCGGTAAAGCCACTTAAAACTGACAACTTAGCGTTGATTAACGAGCTTATAGCATGTTTATTTTGCGATCTTTTCGGGCACATAATTCTCAGCGCTTTTATGTGATATTTTTGTTTTGTTGTTTTTTGTTAGGTTTGCTGCCACAGTCACACAAAGTACAACTGACAAGAAGTTGTTTTTATGATCGCTGCCTTTGGGTTCTAGGCCAAGACACACTGTGGACGCTGCCAAAGTCCAATAAAGCCGCACGGCTTTGACGAATGTTATGTTTTTTAATAGCTAACGGACGTTTTGTGCGCATTTAGTGATTAAATATTTTTTCCGCTCTTGTAAAATCACTTAAGCTCATTTTCACTTAAAGGCTGTGCGCACAATTTGATAACATTTTGCAAGGCGCACAAAGTAAAAAAGTTGTTGGTCTTGTTGTTGTTGGTATTTCCGAGTTTCAAAAGTGTTTGCGTTACGCGCCACAGCACGGGCGACCTCTGGCGGCTGCGGTGTGTAACAACCAACAGTGTGGATTGTAGCTTGTGGATTATAATAAAAATCGAACTGATCGATCAATTTAAATTGCAATAGTCATTAAAGTTGCTACTTTCTACATTTCAAAATACTTCACATGCATTAAATTACGATTTGTTGCACTAAATTCCAGTGATGTCATTTGAATTTGGCGCATTTTACACAACATGGCTATGCAGCGTACACAGACCTATCGTTATCGACTTACCACCACAATTTATTATTTATCTTATCGACATCTGCAACGCAAAACACGCTTTTTAGTTCATAATTTAATAAATTTAAATACGCTTCTTTGAAATGGCTGTGCTACCACCAGATCCAGTGTTCAGTTTACGTTGCCCCGAAATGGGTGCAGTGAATTCCCTATGTTTCCACGAGAGCGAACGCCTGCTGGCGGGCACCATCAAAGGCAAAGTATTTCTCTGGGATCTACAGGTGAGCAAAACAACATAACTATACAAAAATAGCAAATAGAAAAAACAAATACAATTTTCACAGACAAATCGTTCGGCGCTGCAGTTTGAGGTGGGCAGCGAGCCAATTACGAATCTGCATCACACCACAGAGCATCTGATAACACAGGAGAAGGGCGGCACCATCACCATGTTCTCCATTAGCAACAGTTCCTATGTCAAAGAGCGGAGTATTCCCGGCAATCATTTGGGTTATTGCCGCACGGCTCTGCACATCAATTCAAATAATACAAATGAACAGTTGTTGTTCTATCCGTGTGAGGATACGGCCATTGGTGTGCTGCATGTAACGGATCCGGCTGCACCAACACAAATGCTGCAACCGGATGATCCACAGTTACCCAAATTGGGCAGCGTCACCTGTTTTAAGCCGTTTGAGTGCGCCTCCCAATTGTTTCTGCTCGCCGGCTACGAATCGGGCCATTTTCTCACCTGGGATCTCAGCTCGGGCTGTATGATTGATGTCATGGAACTGGCACCGGAAGCCCTGACGGTTGACTACGATTCCATCTCAAATCGCGGCATTGTTGGCGGCGCTTGTAAGAAGAAATCCCATAGCATTTTATACTTGATCAATAAATATATCTCAATTTCAAAACAACAGCGGACAAGCTGACGACCTTTAGCTATCAGCGACAATCGATGCAGATGCAGCGCGGCTCGGAACTGTGCATCAAGAATCCGGGCGTGAATTGTGTACGCATACGCTCCGATCAGAAGGTCTTCGCCAGCGCTGGCTGGGATGGACGCATACGCATCTTTTCGTGGAAGAGTTTGCGACCGCTTGCAGTGCTCACCCAGCACAAGCAGGGCGGCGTCATGGACCTGGCCTACTCCCCGCAACCGGTGTCCATGTGGCATGCACCAATTATGGCGGCAGCTGGCATGGATGCACAGATCTCACTCTGGGACTTGTACAACTAAAAACGGGAATCCCTTGCACCTACCTCCCAGACACAAATGTGTTTTTATATTTAGCTCTTAAGTGTTACACATTTTGAAATAATCCTCTCCTCTGGCAGCGACTGACAATTCGGAAGCAAAAACCTTCTGAATAAGCCCAGTAATTTAGTTGATCTTTAACAGCAAACTATATTGCATATGAATAATCCGTACAGTTCCATTCTGAACATTACTATCTTAAATGATATTAAAAGGCTATATTAAGTCTTGATCAAATTTGTTTCGAAAATTATTCAAGCTTCTCATGTATGGCCATGAAAACATGTTTAAAGTTGAATTTATTTCAGTATCTTTGACATTAGAATTCTCAGATAAATAATTATCAGAAGGCTATGAATTAATTTGTTAATATTCTCTTTAATAAATGAAAACTTTATCAAAACTAAACGAAATTCCAAGTGAAGTACTTTTTTTCAAAGATTCATCACTTCTGTAGCAATTATATTCATTTGCTAATTTTATTTTGTATCGCAAAAATATAAATAAATATAAGTCAAATGACAATTGCCTGTTGATTAACCCACGTTAGTTGATAACTCTGAATGCAAAGCTTACCAATTTTGGTTATTTTCCAAACAGCTCTCCAAATGCGATTCGAAATTTGTATTTGCAAATAGCGCAATCTCAATCGCACTTCCAATTTAAGTTAAGATCATTTACACTCCAAATACTTTCATTTCATTCAATTGTGTTCACATTTTAATAGTGTCGTTAGTAGAATTAATTATTGAATTTGTTGTTTATAGCAGCGCAGCGAGAGGTGTATAAAAATAGATGTTTGTGTATGTAGGCATATACTATATACTATATACTATATATATATATATATATATTGGGGGAGTTACTGACTCAACTCGTGTAGTATGTGTGATAGGACGCCACTGGCTTCGACATTGCTAAATGCCACATTGGCCAAATGTGGCTCGTAGCGTTTTAAGCCACGTTTCGCAGTCGATGTATTGTTGACCAGATTGCGTAAAATGAGCGCCGCCGTTAAGCGGATGCTCTTCGTCACCGGACCCTCATTCTCATCCATTAGCTCCTTGGAGTTGAGAAAGTCGGCTGAATGACGCTTGATTGCCTGCAGTGCCGAAGTGCCAACCGCAGTGGATGTTGTTGCACTTGTTGAGGCACCAGCAGTTGCAGCTGCTGCTGCTGCTGCTGATGTTGATGTGGCATTCGCTGCATTGCGCACAATTGTCACAGTTGGCTGCGCTGGTGCCACATTGTGTATGCCGGTAGCAAGGCGACGTTGCACACTCGCCCGCAAATCATCCAGCGCCAGATGACGATCCACCAGATGTGTCATCAGCGAGTAACGTTTCCGTGCAATATTATCACACAAACTGGGTCCACTGCCCCACTGACAATAGATCTCGGCACCCGGATCCAGATGATCCGGACAGTGGACGTTGCACACGTGATGCTGCAACTCGTTGAGGGATTTGAATTTGCGACGCGGACAATTGCGCCAATCGCATATGAACAACCAGTTGACATCCACAGGCACCGTCGACCCACCGCCAACAGGTGTGGCAGCAACAGGTGTGCCAGCATTCACATTGCTCATAATGCTGCTGCTTGTTGTTGTCGACGTTGTTGAGATGACTGTGGCAGCCGGGATTGTTGCAACGGCTGCTGTTATGCTTTGCTCCGTCGTCGCCCTTGTCTCAGCTGCTGTTGTTATCTGCTGCACAATTTGTTGATTGGGTTTCAATACAGGCATTTGCACCGATTGCTGTTGCAACTGCTGGACAACGGGCAAAGGCGGCGGCATTGGCTTCTTAGCTATTGGCACTGTGGCAACCACTTTGCTTTTGCCAGCCTCTGTTAGCTGCAAGTAGAGAGATACGTTTAGATTGATTATTTAAATTGAATTACCTCAAAACAAAGGACTTAATTAACAAATAAGAATCTTCTTCACAGTTCGAATTGTATTGGATACGAATTCTGTGCCACTTTCGATAGATTTAAATTAAGCTTAAACTATATTCTATATTCCCCAATTAGTTTAATCTCAAAAATGTAAGCGCCTCAAAAGATTGTTTTACATTCGAATAATCTGCACAGTACTCACCACCGTTGGCATTGTGATCTTTTGCTGTATTATGGATGGATGATGTTGCTGCTGCTGCTCGAGCACGTTGCGTATATGTTGCTGCTGCTGCTGTTGCTGCATCGTAGAGCCAACAACTGCTGTGGTTGCAGCTGTCTGCTGCTGCTGCTGCTGTTGTTGTTGTTGTTGTTGTGCTTGTGGTGGTTGTGTGGTAATGATTGTCTGCGAATTGAGTTGACTCTGTTGCAACGGGGCCGCCGTTGCTGATGTTTGAGTGATCAGCGTTGTCTCCTTAATGCCGCCGAGCAACAATTGTCGCTTGTCCTGCGTCGCCGTTGTGCCGGAGATGATGTGCTGCTGTATTATGGATTGATGCTGTTGCAGTTGTGGTATGGGCGCCGTCTTTGTTGCCACACGATGCATTTGCTGCTGTTGCGGTGACTGTGCTGGTTGTGGCTGATGCAGCTTAATCGTTGCCGGTATCTGATTGAGTTGCGAGAGCAGCGATGGTGACATTTGACCCGCACCCAAAGCAGCTGGCACCGCACGCTGCGGATTGAGATAGATTTGTTGTGGCTGTTGCTGCTGCTGGTGCTGCAGATGTTGCTGTGGTGCCACGGGCCGTTGCTGTGCTGCAGCTGGCGCTGTTGTTGTCGTCACGAGCACTTGTTGTCCCTGCGCCGTTGTCATGATCACCTTCTGTGTGCCGGGCACATTCGATGTGCTCACGCCCGGCGGCTGCTGCAATATGATGATCGTTTTTGTCTGCTGCTGCGGCGATTGTGTGACCAACAATGTGGGCGTGGCTGGGGCTTGGGGCGGCGCTGCCACTGCTGCCGTTTGTTGTGCCACCAAATAGGTTTGTCCCTGATTATTGGTGGCCAGCACATATTGTGTTTGTGTCTGTTGTGGCTGCTGTTGTTGCTGCTGCTGTTGCTCCGTCTTCTGTTGCAAGATGACAGGCACCGTTTGCAGTCCCTGATCCGTTTTAATTGTTGCCGTCGTCGCCAGCTTGAGTTGCGGCGGTGCTGCTGGCGAGCCACCAGCCGGAAAGATCAACTGACGCTGGGCGGGCTGCACTTTGGCGGGTATCAACTGCAATTGTTGCTGCTGCTGCTGCTGCTGTTGTTGTTGTTGTTGCTGCTGCTGCTGTTGTTGCTGGGACTGTTGCTGTTGTTGTTGTGGTTGTTGTTGCTGCTGTTCCTGACTGGAGGCAGCGAGCGGCGGCACATCATCCATGTCCTCATCCTCGAGTATGGAGGCAGCGAGATCCGCATAGAGATTGGCCGCATTCTTCGAGGGTGTCACTTGATGCTCCTCTTTGGCAGGTGCAGGAGCAATGCTGTTATTGCCACTCTCCAATGCCAATCGTTTGTTCTGCTCCTCATCGATGGTCAGCTTCCGTTTCGATTGTATGATAACGGTGCGTCCTTGTGCATCCTTTGTGAGCACATTTGATCCGCTCAAGGGAGCTAGTGGTGGCGGTGCCGAATCCGTCATCGGTTTCTTATCCAGCGCCATTTGTGGATGCAATGGCTTTATTGTGGTCTGACCCACCTTGACGGGCGTGTGCTGCATGAGGGGATTATTGACAAAGGCGCTAATTGCCGTCGAGGTCACTTTTATGGGCTGACCAGCCGAGGAGCCAGTTACAGAGGATGTACTGGGCACCAGGGCAGGTGGCTGTGCCTGTGCCTTTTGTTTCAGCTGACGTTCGTTGACTTTGTTCGCCAGCAGACTTTTGATTAGCGACGAGCTTGGCTGACTCGGAGCAGATGACGTAACTTCTTCAGCTGCTTCCACTACAGCTGCCGGTTCGGATTTGGCATCCTTCTTGACAACCTGCTGCTGCTGCTGTTGCTTGTGCTGCTGCATGGGCAATGGCTGGGCACGCATCCGAATGCCCACATAGTGGGTGCCTGGCAGATCGGTGCCATCCAACTGACGCACAATGGCCGGACCCACGCTCGGATTGAAGATGAGCCGAACGAGGCGTGGAAATTGCATGCGATTAACCACCGAATGTTTGCCCGCCTTCTGGCAATGCGATAGATAAATGGTGTACAGCTCCTGTTGCTCTACACGATGCTCGTGTCCTTGACCAACACGCTCGTAGGTGGCGCCCAGCCAGGCCAACGCATACGTTTCGTCCTCGTGAGTGAAACTCTGTGGTGCTGAGGGCGCAATGGGCAGCGGCGATGGCGCCGGCGTTGCCACTGGTGGCAGCTGCACATGCGGCAAACTGGGCATCGGTGGGAGTTGCACCTGCGGCAAACTGGGCATGGCCATGGGCAGGGGCAGCACAACAGGCACAGCAACAACAGGCGCTGGAGCG
The DNA here is from genome assembly GCA_035043505.1 of Drosophila setosimentum. Taxonomy (NCBI): domain Eukaryota; kingdom Metazoa; phylum Arthropoda; class Insecta; order Diptera; family Drosophilidae; genus Drosophila; species Drosophila setosimentum. Next base: position 6,872,837 of record JAWNMY010000003.1, on the reverse strand, counting down.
GGAGCTGAAGCCGGAGCGGGAGCAGGCGCTGTAGCTGGAACATGAACTATAGCAGGCGTAGGCAAAACAACCGGCTCCATTTGTGGCGGCAACACTTGCACCTGTGTTGGCATCGGCGGCAGTGCAGCAACCAATGCCGGCTGCTGCTGCGGCGTTTGCTTAACCGTCGCCAGCTGTGTCATTTGATTGCCCTGATTTGTCTGCTGTTGCTGTTGGTGCAGTGTGGACACCATGTTGCCCGGAACCACCTCCACGACACGCATCAGTATGCAGCCGGAGGCGCCATAAGATTGCGCCTCCACCGTCAACAGGGCGACCAGTTGATCGAGGAGACCACGCACCTGCATCAGCATGGAGCAGGGACGTGCACCGAGTGCGCTCAGCGCATAGATCGCCTCCAGCGTAAAGATGAGCAGCATGACGTCCGTCAGTGAGAGCAGCAGCATAACACGCTGATAGAAATCCAAGCCAAGACAGCGATTAATGTGCTGAGCATTGCCCTCGCGTCCGCACAGCTTATAGAGTATCTCCAGGCAGCTGATGATCACGGCCCGATCATTCGAGTCGACGCCCTCGCACAGCGTGGCCAGCAGATTGCGCGACAGCTCATCCGTGGCGGGATCCAGCAGCTCAAACTGCTGCGCCAAGTTTCCAGCCGTCTCCAGTGCCTGAATGTGTATGTTGCCTGAAAGCAAGCAAAGATGTGTTAAAAAAATATATCTTGAAATGTAAACTACTGAAACTGAAATACTGGGAAAAGATTATAAGGAGCAAGTCTAACCAGGCACACATTCTTTGGGTGCTTCGTGCTATTATTTTTATTCCCTTTAAAAATATATGTAATAATCCTTTGGATAACTTACTCCAACGGACATTGGCGCCCATGACCAGATAGCGCCAGAGTGTGCGATTCGAGGCGAGCAGCGAGACGTTCTCCTGATGGAAACTCAGGCTGCGCACCAGCTGCACAATTTGGAGGACACGCTGACCGATGCGTTCGTCGGTGCCGTGACTGCGACGCAAATGCAAAAAGTCCAATTCGAAATCAAGATCATCCGACTGAACAAAATAATCTTCATCGTCATTATCGGTGGCATCGGTTTCCTTGCTAATCAGTCCATTGTCCAGCCAGGCCTGTTCATCCGTATAGAGATCCAGGATTTGTGGCTTATCGTAGAGCAAATCACGCCAAAAGTTCAGCTTTGATTTGCTTCGCACTTGGACGCCAGCAGTGTTGTGACCATGCTGGAATAGCTGTCGCATTGTGTAATCCGCATAGACACCCAGATGTGCCAACAGCACATCCAACAACTTCGGACACTCCGTCAACTGTAACGTTGGACGCGGTTCATTCGCCATCAGCGTGCACACATTGATTGCAAAATCCTGCTCATTGGGCAGAGGTGAGATTAGCGATAGCAGCAACTTCTCATAGCTGCTGTGCTTGTGCAGCTGTGTGGACATCTTGTACTGTCGCCGACGATCCGCATTCACCATGTGCTGACGCTGATTGTACGACATGGGCACCGCTGTCAGCGTGGAATGCGCCGAACCAAATAAGCTGCCCATGCCACTGACATTGAGGCCACTGCCAATCAAACTGCTGCCGGTGCCCATCACAAGACGTGAACGCGAACGACTCGCACTGGCGCCCAAATCGGCACACTCAATGGCCGCCTCCAAGGCCTCCAATTTATCCGGATCCTCGCCGAGAAAATTGAGACGTTCATATTTATCTAGATAGCGTCGATAGATATGCTTAATGCCGGCGGTGCCGTTTACACAGCGATCGCGCAGCGTGTCCAGCGCGCTGTACACCTCGTCCCACTCGTCGCGCACGTTGACTTTGTTGAAGCCACCGCGTTCGGTGACCTCCTGGTACAGTCGATATAAATCCACTTGCTGCCCACTGATCTTGGCCGCCTGCGTGAGCGGTGTGCTGTGAATAAAATAGACCATGAATACACAGGCATACTACATCCCAGTGGCAATATCTCACCCGCGTCGCTCGTGAAACTGATGCAAATCACGCCAGAATTCATCTGGCGGATTGAGTTCTTTGCCATCAAGCGTTGACTTTTCGGGCGTGCTAAAAAACAGTTGCTGTTGCTGCTGCGCCTGTTGTTGCAGTTGCAATTGCGAATTTCTCGCGCGCAACGGCGTCGCAGCAGAGCCAAGTTTTACCGGCGTCAACTCATTTTGTAATACGCTGTTGCAGTTGTTGTTGTTGCTGCTGCTGTTGTTGTTGCTGTTGTTGTTGCCGACGGCAGGCGATGCGGCTGGCAGCGACTGGAGCAGCACGCGTACGTTATCAATTGATGTCATTCTATATACGTATCTATATCCAAAGGCCACACGAATTGTACATTATATTTACTAAATACTGCGGCGCACACAGAATCACTTATAGTAGTTAAAAAGAAGAAAACTCAACAATAAATACAACTACAGCGCGAAGACGACGCGCTTCCAGTTCCAGAGTTGTAACTCAGTACGAAAAATTATCGATATATCGCATGAAATATCTTCTTGTTATTAAATATTAACTATCGCTATGGAGAAATAATCGATACATCGTATAAGCTGACTTCTTATTGGCGGCAACGTAAGAAATACAATATTTTTATATAATTGCTTTTAGGTGTAAGTAATTTTAACAAAAACTCAGACTTAAGTATAATCATATTTATAGTATTATACGATCTTTATTCAAAACAAAGTATAAAAAAACACAGGTGTTTAAAGTATTAAAAATAACGTTTACTCCATTTTATTTTTGACTTATTGGTCTTATCAGTATTTGAACCGATTGAAGAGTACGCGATTCTTGCCAATTCCACCACCAAATGCCTTCCCACTTGTCCAACTCTCTCTCATAGTAACGTCCATTCAAATTCCTTAATAAACACACATTTATACACACCTTTCTAATATCTCTTAACGTTTTTAGTACTTACGATCTTGCACACTGATTAAACCACCATCCGCCCTGGCGCTCAATGGAGCAGTTGTCGTAGCCGCGTTTGTCATTATCTCTATCGAATGTGGTGAATTTCATGTTTAGATTCATCTTCAAAGCATCGCCAGCATCACCAGCGAATTCACCCAAATCTTTCAGTTCATATGCATCATCTTCGCTGCCAATACTAAAACTACTGTAGTGAGCATAGCGAATTTCATTATCAAAATTCTGAAGATAGATAAACAGTTCGTGTGGCTGGAAGATTGTCATGCGATACAGTTTCTCCAAGCCAACGAAAAAATTCCTATCAAGATCTCCAAATCCCATTCGATATTCATCCCAGCTTCGATTAAAGTTCACAGTGTCATCGACACGTCGTTGAATAACGGTCCAACCGGGACCAGCAATAATTCCGTCGCAACGCACCCGAAAAGGTTCTATGCCTGGTACTTGAATTTTCCAAATTTCCGTTGTGTTTTCGATACGTGAGCAGCTCGTTTCCAGCATGCTCATTTCTTGTTTTACAAGTGCTGCCGCACTTAATGTAATATTCGACTTACAAGTGCCCAATAAGAATTCATTGATCTGTAGTTTTGTCTTTAGTGATCTTATTTGTTCATTTTTCTGTTCAATTATGACTCGAGAATTCTCTAATTGTTGTAGAATTTCCTCAAATTGCTTGTTTTCCGTAATGTTTTCTAATTTGTCCCTTATGGAGGCAAGATCTTCTGTAAGTTTTTCTTGTCTTGAACACAGAGCTTCTTTTTCTTTGATTGTCTTCTCGAACATTGTTTCCTTTAATTTAAGAACAACCAATTGATTTTGCAGAGCAGCCATTTGCATACTCTTTTTATCACAGGCCTCAATTTTATTGTTCATATTCACTGTGTTCCACAGGAATATCTTTAAGCAATATGACGCACATTCCTTTTCCTACAATATCTGACGTAAAATCATATATTTTTACTTAAAACAATATATTTACCTGTTCATCAATGAGTTCTTCAGTTGGGTTTGCTGAGGCATCTAAGAAAACCATTGAGATGATTATACTTATTGCAAGTATATTTAAACGATACATTTCAATTAAGCATTAAGATTATGTAAGTCAATTGTAAATTTGCCCGTCTAGTTTTTAGCAACCCAAAACACAAACTAATTGCAAACATTTCAAGCTATGCTCGTTGCAAGCAAAAATCTAAATTACTGATAAGAGATTATGAGGTTGTTAGTTGGGGTCAAATGTTAATTGATTGTTAATATGTGGCTGATAAGATCAAATCTTAATGTAACTTGAGGAATATTTATTAAATACAATTTTGGTAATTAAATTTGTAAATATATTTAATTAACAATGGAAAATAGCATATAAATAAAACTTAAAAGCAAAAAGATGTCAAGCAAGCGCTGGATAAGAATTTCATTACTATAAATTTACATGTAAGACATATATAAATACAAATATATATGCTCTTTCCAGAAAGCAGTAGTTTTAATATATATTTAAAATTAGCTTAAAATATATTTGGCTTTTCGCACTTAAAACAGTGCTGTAAATGAGGTAATAAAAAGAAAACATCGATAACACTCATATATCGGCAATCGGACACATGTGTGCTCCTCGTCAAGTTAAATAACACTTGAATTTCAACTTCTGTTTAGATATAAACGTAATTTTAGTAAATTTTGTGTGGACAATAATACAAAACATAATAAAATAAACAAATCATAAAAAATTTGCTCAAAAAGATGTCCCTGCGTGCATTTGGTGTGTTGCTCAAGGCCCGTCAACTGAGTCGCCTCAGCCGGCAAGCAAATCGCGTCGGAAGTTGGGCGCTGAACAATCAACAACTCCAAAGGCTACCCACAGGTGAGTAGATTGCAGTGGAGGAGTTAAAAGATACTTAATATTAGCTATTCCACTGCAGTGCTGCCACAACGTCGGTTGACGACTGCTGCCCAGGAAGCGCCGAGCGCTGACAGACATGAATTTCAGGCAGAAACACGACAATTACTTGATATTGTGGCACGTTCCTTGTACTCGGATCATGAGGTATTTGTCCGTGAGCTTATCTCGAATGCCAGCGATGCACTGGAGAAGTTCCGCTATACAGCGCTGAGCACGACCGATGGCGAATTGGCTGCGAAGGATCGTCCGCTGGAGATAAAAATTACAACGGATAAACCGTTGATGCAGTTGATCATTCAGGACACGGGCATTGGAATGACACGCGAGGAACTGGTCAACAATCTGGGCACCATTGCGCGCAGCGGCTCCAAAAAGTTTCTTGAGGAACTGAAGCAGAACCAGCAAGCAGCCCAGACCAGTTCCAATATAATTGGTCAGTTTGGTGTTGGTTTCTATTCCTCGTTTATCGTTGCTCAGCGGGTTGAGGTCTACACGCGTGCCTCGACTCCTGATGCGCCCGGTCTGCGCTGGTCCACAGATGGCAGCGGCTCGTATTTGATTGAGGAAGTGCCCGATGTGGAGCATGGCACCAAGATTGTGCTGCATCTGAAGACCGATTGCCGTGAATATGCGGATGAGGATCGCATCCAGGCGGTAATCAAGAAATACAGCAATTTTGTTGGCTCACCCATTTTGCTGAACGGGAAGCAGGCGAATGAGATTAAGCCACTGTGGCTAATGGATCCGCAGAGCATAAGCAAGGAGCAGCACAATGATTTCTATCGTTTCATCAGCAACAGTTTCGATGCGCCTCGCTTCACGTTGCACTACAACGCGGATGTTCCATTGAGCATTCATGCTCTCCTCTATTTCCCGGAGGGTAAACCCGGACTCTTTGACATGTCTCGGGATGGCAGCACCGGAGTCGCGCTCTACACGCGCAAAGTGCTCATCCAGTCGAAGACGGAGAATTTGTTGCCCAAGTGGCTGAGATTTGTCAAGGGTGTTGTTGACTCGGAGGATATACCCTTGAATCTCAGCCGTGAACTGTTGCAGAATAATAGCTTGATCCGGAAATTGTCGAGTGTGATTACGAGTCGTGTGATTCGCTTCTTGCAGGAGCGTGCCAAGAAACAGCCCGAGGAATATGCGGCATTTTATCGGGATTATGGCCTGTTCCTCAAGGAGGGTATCGTCACCTCCACGGACAGCGCCGAGAAAGAGGAGATTTCCAAGCTGTTGCGCTTCGAGTCATCCAAATCGGAAACGGAACGCATCTCCTTGGATGACTACTACACATCGGTTAGCGCCGACCAGAAGGATATCTACTATCTGGCGGCACCGAATCGTATCCTCGCCGAATCGTCGCCATACTATGAGAGCTTGAAGAAGCGCAATGAGTTGGTGCTCTTCTGCTATGAACCGTATGATGAACTTGTCCTAATGCAGCTGGGTCAGTACAAGAGCAAGAAACTCGTCTCCGTGGAGAAGGAGATGCGCAATCAGTCACAGGATCCGGCTGCTCTCCAGGACTATGGTGAGGGTAGTTTGTTGAGCAGCGAACTGGATAGCCTAATACCCTGGCTGCAGGATCAGCTCAAGGGTCAGGTGGCCAAGGTAAAGGTCACTTCGCGCCTAGACACACATCCCTGTGTCATCACCGTGGAGGAAATGGCAGCCGCTCGTCATTTTATACGTACCCAAAGCCATCAGTTGCCGGAAGAGAATCGATTTGCGCTGCTGCAACCGGAGCTCGAAATCAATCCCAAGTGAGTAAATGGTTCTTTTCCTATTTTAATATATAGTAATGTGTATATGTATGCCAAATCCCAGCTGGTGGTACCAGTTGGTATTGTAATCTCACGTTGCAACAGGTTTATTCAGTTATATACAAGTGTCAAATCCTAGCTGGATTGGTTTCTACTTTCTTTAACATTCACAACTCGTGCTGCAAATTTAAACTCCTCGTTGAAGAATATTCAACATTCCAATCTGGACAAAACTTAAGTTTGTTACAAGCTTACGCTAAGCCTTACGATTAATCCTAAAGCTTCTGTTATACTCTTTTTAAACTAAAACTAACATTTAAGATAGCTTAAATATTTATGATTGACTACATCTTATTTATACCATAATTCTAACGGGTATGTTTTTGCTATTGTAGACATCCCATCATCAAGAAGCTGCATTCCCTGCGCACGAGCGAACCCGAATTGGCCTTGCTGATCACCAAGCAGCTGTTTGCCAATGCTATGGTTGGTGCCGGTCTCGCTGAGGATCCACGCATGCTGCTCACTAATATGAACACACTGTTATCGAAAGCTTTAGAAAAATACTAAACACTGATTATATTCAAATTATAAATATTTAGAATACAAATTCCAACAAATACAAATACCAAATATGAAATACCCAAAAAAAATACCAACCAAAATCACAGACATGCCTTAATAATCGTTCATGTAGTGTTGTAAAACGTGAAATTGCATAAGTATCGATAACAAGTCAAGAAGTAGCACTGGTGCAAATCCGCCCCCGTGACTAAAGTTTATAAAAGCAAACGCAAACGCAGCGTAGGAGTTCAGTGCCGTATAAAAAATCAGCGTGCTTTAGTCGCCCAGCAGAGCAGCAGCCAGCAATAAACCCGAAAGGCCAGCCACAGAAGCGAGTTGCTTTAAATTAGATTTCTAATCACGTGAGTGAAAAAAAATAACTACACAATCAAGTCATATGACGCGCCATCGTAAATGAATTAATTACAACAATAATGCTGCTGCGACTAATCGCAACCTACATAAAAAGTAACTAGCAAAAAAAATAGAAAAACAAGCAAAAATCGTACGAAGATTAGTATTTTCTGCCACGACACACACATACACACACATGCAAGCACAATGACAATGAACGAGTATGGTGTATGCGTCTGTGTGTGAGAGAAAGAGAGAGAGTGTGCGCGGTGAGCGTAAAAATTGCTGCAAATTTGAGTCAGTATTAAAATGAATTAAAAAACGCGCAAATTTTGACAATTGTGTTCGAAAACGAAGTTTTAAATAACTCATGTGAGTGTGTGCATGTGACTATGTGTGTGTGTGTGTGTGTGTGTAGTTTTCCAGAGCATTGTCATTGCCAATTGGACTTTTTTTATGTGAGCTTATTCCGTCATGCGCTCAACACACACATACGTAGGCACATGACTTACACACACAAATACATAGATAAGGGCTCTCTCGAGATAAAATTCAATAATTGTGTGAGACGGCGAGCAGCGGCGAATGTATTTTACTCTCGGTCTCTCGCTCACACTCTCGCGTCGCTCACTCACAAATCGTACGTCGTCGCAGCAGCATTGTGGTTCGAAAAGCAGCGCAAGAAAAATATTTTGTACACATATATATATATATATTGTATATGTAATAAAAATACTTTGTTTCAGTCCACAATATACTTGCAAAGCAAATTAAAACGCGCCGATCTATAACATAAAATAAATAAAAGTGCAATAAACAAAAAACAAAAAAACGAATTCAATTTACGATTTTCATTTTGTTATTGTAGCCTAAAACACACAAAAAAAAACAAAGCAAAATGTCGTCTACAGAGCAACTGAGTCCCGAAAACCCCATCTATGGCCCCTTCTTCGGTGTTATGGGCGCTGCGTCCGCCATTATCTTCTCAGGTGAGTTACACTTATTTTTCCCCTTATAACCAAAAAAAGAAAAAAAAAACTCCACGCAGCGCTGCATGCGTAGAAAAATCGAACATTTTGTGGCGTAAATGCTAGAAGAAGAAAAGGATGAAAAAGAAGCAACTCTCTAGACAGCAAGGCAAAAAAAAATGTATGTAGGCACTTTTGTATGTGGCCGCAGGCAGTGTATAAAAAAAAATTCAATACACGAAGAGCAATCACACACACACACATGTACACGTAATCGTGTACATGTGTTTGTGTGTTGAGTTTGAGTCCAATTTGAAATGCGCGTGACGAGCAAAAATCATGTTTTAGCCAGAATAGAATAGTTAATAGCAGCAGCAGCCCTACCTTATTACATAAAAGAATATTCAATTATTTTAAGGTAAAGACTGCGCATTTAATTGTTTTTCTTAGCAAACAACACAAAAATGGCAGCATCGAAATTAGAAATTTGCTGCATTTTTTTTTCATTCGACATGCTAAAAACGGCATTACTCATACACACATATATATATACACACAGCAAGTGAGCGGCAGATAAAAGGCAAGAGCGATGTACAGAAAGAGCGAGAGAGAGTTGCGCACGCTCTCGTGCCAGTCATTGTCATTGTACTCAGATTGTATGAGTGTGAGCGCAGAGTTACCGTGTGTTTTTTTGTGTGTGAAGTTTATGACGAGAAGCTCGCTTTCCTCTTCTCACACAGTCACAAGACTAACTTTTTGGTGTTGCCATACTGAAGTATTTTTTCTTCTTAGTTTATCATGCACCGAGTATGAGAATGTAGAATGAAGAATGTGTGGGGCTTCCGAATGCAATAAACTGTTTAATTTTATATGGGCAGTAAATAGATGATTACGATAAAGGTGTTAAGTGCATTATCACGTGCATTTATTTATTTTAAGACCTATTGTTAACTGATCAGAAGAACTGTGTGTACAAGCCCATGATTAATTTAATAATTTGTCATATTTCTCAATCACCTGTAGTAATCACAATTACATTATAATCGTAATCACATGCCACTTTTTGTTTTTTACCTCATCAGTCTTGCATGATCAATTGAATCCACCCAAGGCAAATTGGAGGCATCACATGCCTCTCACAAATATAGCTTATCTTTCACATTTAATACTATTTACCTTAGCTGATAATATAGCTCGTGTCTGATAAGATAAGAGAAACGCCGAGAAAGGAGCAAAGAAAACAAGCACACCAAGAATTAAAAAAAAGTAGCACGCGCTTCTCAATGCTAAATGCTAAATGCTTGAACACGAACAAAAGGAGGGAGAAGTAAAGGGGAGTAAAAGGGCTAAAACATTTAAAGTTGTATTTTTTTGTTTGTTGATTAATAAACCACAAACACACAAATCAATGCCATAATTATTATGTCATGCATCAAATAGATAGTCTTGTGATTTCCTACAACAGCACAAAGTTTGCTCGGCTTTAATATTTACTTTGCTTATTAGTGTAGACGTAGACCGCTAAATAAAAATACATTATGTAGATAGCGCTAAGACGTGTCTTCCTCTTCTTGACATGGCAACAATGATATAGCACCCGTCGCCGTCGTCTCTTATATAATTAAAGTCAACAACATAATTCATTTTAAGCCGCTGCCAAGTACATTTTTATTCAATTACCAACTGGCAGAAAAAAAAAAACAAAAAAAAATTTTTTAGCATATATTTGTATGTAATGACTGATGGCCGATATCTGGCAACGCTCTGCTGCTTGGATACCGATCACATGATCAACAGAGAGCGGGAGAGTGAGAGCAAGCTAAAGCTGCCGCTTAAGCTTTGAATTCTTTTGCATTGCAGTTAAAAATGCTGTGACTGATTTCTGACTCATTGGCTGTCAATATCGCCGCACAATGGGCGTTGCTTTGTGTGGCTTTTTTTTCTCTTTCTATTTTTGTTTTATCAGTACCCACTGTTTCAGATATCCTTCACAAGACGCCTGCTGACATACACACAAAAATATTCACTCACACAACATCAATTTACACCCACATGCTGCTTGTTGCCTGCGCAAACGCAGTCTTAAAATAGTAGTAGATATATTTACATATATATATATATATATATATATATCAAATATGGTAGTAAAAAGGGTACATACACATTTACACATGTATGTATGATATTTGTTTGTGTGTTAATTATGTAAAAAGTTATTTGCTCTAAATGTCACGTGCTGCTGAGTCTTGTTTATTTTTCACTGCCTCTAAAAAAAAACTTGCAAAAAATTTCCATGGGCATCAAAAGCAGAAGTTGATTGCTTGAGTTTCTTTCTTTTTACCTGAGTGCGAGAGAGCAAAAGATAGGGAAGCGGCACAAAACGTGGTAGGGCAAAATGTCAATGTGTGCGTGTATGTTAATGCCTTTTATCTGCTGCTTGCACTACAATTAATTAACAATATCTATGAATTAATATGATCAATCTACATAATTATGTATGTTTATCTACTTAAGTGCATGTGCGCACATCCTGTGTGCTGGCAAATTATCTAATCGAACTCGGATTACGCATGAAAAAACAAACTGAATTTGTAATCGGAATAATCTGCAATCTTACTGATCTATGTTTGTGTGTGTGTGTTTGTGTGAAACCAACAGCATAAAGTTAAAATGTCTCCTCGAGAACAACTACCATACATGAAAACAATGTACAAATAATGTTATGTTTCTTTTCTTTATCTTTTTGTGTTTGTGCATTCCAATGCCTTTGACTTTTCACTTGTCACCAACCATAAGCACAGCGTCAACAACAATGAGAGCAAGAGCAGCATCGAAATCAAGCATATCTTCTCATTGAGCAATTTCTGATAAGCTGATTCTGCTCTCCTCTCTCTGTCGCTCTCTTGCTAAAAGATTGCTGTTTGGGATTCTTCTTCTGTACGCGCGCTCAAGTGTGACGCTGTAATTGTTGCTGTCCACACACACACACACAAACATACATATATTTTTAATTGTGTCTCTTGCTCTTTACTGCTACTTTCACATTATCTTCACATTTATATTTATCTAAAAATGTGCTGGGAGCTTTGCTTTGCTGCTTGTTTGTTTTTGTTTCTATGGCTCGCCTTGCTTCCTCTTCTCTAGCTAGCTGCTAGTAGTGGTTTTTGTGAATTGTATATTGTGTTTTTAGCAGAGCACCCACGACACTGTCTGCCATGCGTCTATCGCTCGATGTGTAGTTAAAAAAAACCACCCCCGCACCCAAATATATGATTATTTATTAATAACAAATGGAAATTTGCACATTTAAAATGTAGTACAGCACTGAGGTCAAACTAGTAGTAATACATTTTTTATAACATCAATTTGTGTGTATCTGTGTGTGTGTACCCAATGGCAGTCCTTTACAGTCAGCGTCCAAATTAAATAGGCATGTAAAATGATCCCTCAGCTGTTAAATAACATGTTAACTTTTGCAAAATAAAAACTGTGACGTATTTTTAAACAAATTTTGTTATCTGAACGTGTTTATAGTGCTAATAAAAAGCACCTATAAAAAACCGGAAAGCCTTTCAAGTCTTAGAAAAATTAAATAATTTGCCTGAGATCAAATCACAAAACTCTAAAATGTTTGTCTTTCTATCTCTCTCTCTCTCACAATTTACTCAATGAATTTTTGAATAATTGCTACTGAATGTACATTGAGTGTTATTTGAACAAGCACACACAAACACACATTTATAAATATTTACTGAACTTGTTTGGAAGTCCCCCGAGAGGCTATGACCATTTTAACTGGGTTTTGATTAGGAAAGCAAAATTGACGACAAGTTTCCAATGTATTTCTGTTTGCTCAGCTTTTCGATAGCGACAACTGGAGATGAATTTTTGTATTTCTTATTAGCGAGCAAAGGAGAATAAATAATAAAATGAATATCAAGTAAATTCCTGTTTTTATGCCGCTAACGTGTGTGTGAATGACGCCTATGAGCAAAAATTATGCATTTTGTGGCTTTCATATTTAGAGCTTCATAAGCAATGAATAGATTTTATCACGACATTGTTCTTAAATCAATATGTATTTTAGCTAGAGCCCTTCGTTGAATTTGCACCAATGGAATATTAATTTGAGGAAAAAAAACGGTTAATTAGCATTAAAATAAATCACATGACATTTAAACGCAGGCAGCAACTGTAGTTCTCCGTCTCCCTCACACACACTCACTCACTCAGCTGTCGCAGCATTAACGTTAACTTTGAATTCGTGACACACATACACACACATATTTATCTTATGTACACACAGATGTGCATTTATTGTAGTTGCTGTTTCTCTCTCTCTTTTTCTGTTTAACTACCAGTATTTTTTGATTGTATGAATATGCGTGTAGAAATTCGATTTATTACCGCTCCACTCAACAAACACACACACACATACACACACGCATTGAGCTGTTTTGAACATTTATTTAACAAATACCATTGACCGTCATATGAAACTGGTTTTATATTTCAATATTCAATGCGCGTGCTGTAGCATATATAAATTTATATATATACATATATATATATATATATATACAGATGTATATGTATCTGTTACGTACTGTACATGCTGAATTGTATTGTACGTTAATTTAACCATTTGGCAATTTTTAGCACTTTGGCTTCCTCACATTAAGTCGACCTTATCAAATGAATATCGTAATGAGAGCAGCGCAAGGCAGGCGACCAAATGTGAAAGAGAGTCAAATCCACTCAAATAGAAACTCTCAACTCTCGACGACTATTGAGGCAGAAGTTATATTTGTGTGTGTGCAGTTTTTCGTTATGTGGGTCGGTCATGTGACTGTGATAGTGACTGCTAAAATGCTACGTTAGTTTACAGAATTTGACTAGAGTTTGAAAGTACTTGAAAATATGATCAATTATATAAGGTATATGTGATCCCAAAAGCCCATTGGGTAAAGTAGGCTCAACGCAGCAATAGCGAAAGTTGATCTATAATTACTTAAGCAGGAGTGATTGTCCAGTTCTAACCAGAACCTATGCTAATTGCCTCAGCTGAAATAAAGTTTTTGGTTTAACTAGTAGTAATTTAAATTTTTAAGATAGTATACAGTTATTTTTAAATATTATTCTTTCTTATTTTTAGGGTGGTAATTAATCTTTCACATTCGCTGTCTAGTTAGTGTGATTTATGAATGATAAAATATATATTATTTAATATGTCTTTGTAGAGGGAAATTAAGCTTTAACCTTTGCTGTCTAGTTGGTGTGACACTTGTAAAGATATTTCTTAATAAATGTAACTATAATATTTGATTCTTATCTATCCTCTTTAGCACTCGGCGCCGCCTATGGCACTGCTAAGTCTGGTACCGGTATTGCTGCCATGTCAGTGATGCGTCCTGAACTGATCATGAAATCCATCATTCCTGTGGTCATGGCGGGTATCATTGCCATTTACGGTCTTGTCGTCGCTGTCCTGATTGCCGGCCAACTGGAAACGCCCGTAACTTATACCTTATACAAGTGAGTATAACAATATATATATATATATATAACAAGTTAATTAATCCATTTCTTTATCCATCAGGGGTTTCATTCATTTGGGTGCTGGATTGTCAGTGGGCTTCTCGGGTCTCGCAGCCGGCTTTGCGATCGGTATAGTTGGTGACGCCGGTGTTCGTGGCACAGCACAACAGCCTCGTCTGTTTGTCGGCATGATCCTGATTCTCATCTTCGCCGAAGTGTTGGGTCTCTACGGTTTGATTGTTGCCATCTATCTGTACACGAAATAAATCAATCAATTCAAACAACTACACACACACACACACACCAACAACAACAAGTAGACAAACAGCCCAGCAATCAACAACAACAACATCAATAACAACAACTGCAAGTAAAAAGTGTATCAAATATATAGTAAACAAAAAAAAAACCATCCAACAAATATTTAAGAAGGAAAAAAGATGTAACTCAACTTGGTGGCAACTCTGGTGGCCGTTTGTATATAGCAAAAAAAAAAAAACAAAACAAAAACAACAACAATTATAATCAACTGCAATTTGATGATGAGTTGGACGCCAGTGTTGTTGCCCCGTTGTCGCACTTTTTCCAGTGTGTGCAACACCAACAACAACAAAAAGTGTTTATTTTTTTCTCTTCTGTTTTACATTGCTAAATTGCTGGTGCTTTGTTCAGTTTAGATTTATTATTTCCGTTAAAACAAAAAAAAAACAAAAAAAAATCAATTTTGCAGTTAAGTTCATAAAGTTTGTAATCAAATATCAAATTTGTCTCTTCTTTTTACATTTTATTTTCTATATCATTATTATTTTTTGCGCTCCACAAAACGTGTGCTCTTTGTTATTTGTTTTTTCCATTATTATTATTAAATAATGTTTAGTGTATATGTAAAATTCGTTAACAAACTGTAAAGAAACAAACAAAACAACAACCAACAACAATTGTAAATTTGCAAACAGCTGTGCAGCAAGCAAACAAAACAAATTTAGCGAAAAGGGCCAAACAACAACAAATAAATGAATAATAAACAACAACTAAAAAACGATCCGACAACAAAATACAAATGCTGCACTCGCAATTAGGGCAACACTGGCGCAGTGCTAACGGCAAATGGTTGTTGGTGGGGAAAAGACACAACAAATTAATTACTTGGCAATACTTCAACAACTGCAACAACAACTGCAACAAACCAACTACATACAATCATAAACACACACACACACATACCACACACACGCATACAAAATGTAACTAAGTCCTATGTTTATTTTTAATTATTGTTCAATTCTAAGAATAATATATTAAAAATTAATAATAATAAATTATATATATATATATAATTATGATTTTTTTGTGATAAGAAAATACATAAAAAATTGTAATACAAACAAAAAACAACAATTACGCGGTATTGATATACATAATATATATACACAATATATATATATATATATATATATATACATATATATGTATGTACAAGAGAATGATAAACAATTATACATATTAACAAGAAAAAGTTGTTATAAAGAAATGAAAATCACGAAAAAATACAAATCATCAAAATAAAGAAAACAAGGCAAAAATCGGAACCTAATTAAAAATCACACACACACACACAAAAAAAAAATATCACAATTTTTCCGCTGTTATTGTATAGTAAAGAAAAACAAATATTATATATATATATAAAATATATATTATGTATAAAATATTAACATGAAAATGTAGTAGCAAAATTATAAAAACAAACCAGCAAACAACAACAGCAACAAAAGTCGTGCAAGCTAAAACTATAAATATAAAAAAAAAGCGAAAAGCGTGGACAAAAACAACAACAAAACCAATATTGTCGACGTATGAAAAATGCAACAAAAAAATTGTAAAATCCCAACCAATTAGAAGTTATGCAAAAACCCCAAAACAATAAGAACAACTCGATTGTATGCTAAGCAAATAACAACAACAATTTGTGTATAGATTTAACAATAAGAACAACAGAGACAACAACAACAACAATACACCAAGCAAGCAGCTCACAATGTGGAGGCGCGTAGGAGTGAAAAGGAGGCAAGGAGTGGGAGGGCTGGCTTGGATGCGGGGGCAACTAGTTCCCAGCCCGTTGGCTGCCGATGCAATCGTGATGCTGAGAGCGCGGAGGTGACCAGCCTGTGCAGGGCTGCTCCCAATTCTCTGTCCAACCCTTCTCCCCTACACCCCATCCGACGCGCCTCTGCTTGACAGTTTGTGCCAGCATGCTTGCGGTTAATTCACCACAACAACAACACGAGAATAGAAGCAGAACAAACAAGCTCTTTACAACACTTGACAATAATATGTGTATGTATTTGTATCTAAAGCTTTGCTTGTCTCACACACACTGCATGCGCTGATAACACCCCACCCACCCCCACCTCTACCTCTCCCACTCTTTGCTTTGTCAGAGGGTGGCTGGGCTGTGGTGGGGGCTGTAGAAGGGGGGGTTTGATGGCACGTACGCGTCTAAGGATTAACAAGGCAATTGTTTTGTGTTCGTGTCGTTGCTGTTGTTGTTGTTGTTGTTTTTGCGAATTTTTATTGTTATTTGCATTCGCCAACAAAACTGTAAAACATCCACACAAAATGCATATATATATAAATACGATCGATGAAAAAGGGTTTAGAGCAACTACTGTAACTGTGTATTCGATAAACAACATCAAAAGCAAATCAACAACAACAGACATTGTATGAAATAAATTGTAATTTCTAATTTCCAAAAAAAAATATATTCGACTTTTATTTTGGGAGTATTATTACTTTATGCAGCTCCACTAGCCACTAGCCTGAAATGGAGTCAACAATCTGGTTGCAGGCTTATGTCGGCGTCAGCTGAACGAGTGAAAGCCAAAGTTGAGTCGAACCTTGAGTGAAAGTCACAGCTGAAATTTGCAATAACAGCCTGTTCTGAGATTCTGAGTGCCTGGTATTTGATAAAGCCTGTGCACCCACCAGGTTATGGCATTGGCTAAATTTCCTTTGAGCAATATATTTGGGGCATACTTACAGGGGCACACAGATGACAATAATTAGTCTCCAATTTGATCAAATCCTTACAGATTTTCCAAGGACATGGTGTGTTAGAATCGCAAGGCCGAACTCTATCGAACTGCATTCAAGATTTCAAGGTCATCTAAGAACCCAAAAACCATGATTTCTGAAAGTCCCTTAATGCATAAACAAAATACATTTTTTTACTACTTACCTTTTTTAAATACACTGAAATAAAACACTTTGGTCTTTTCAATATTTCTTGCCTCTATATAATTTCTTTTCATCAGCGTTGATATATATATATATATATACATATATATATATATATATATATATGTTTTGTTACTGTCTGTTCCACTTGTACATGCTAAGTTGTGTATATGTAGAGTTAATATATATATATATATATATACTTATGTCTTCTTCTTTATGTATAGAATGTTCTTTTTTTTGTTTTGATTACATTAGTTACAATCTTGAGCAGCTGCTGCTGCTGCTGCTAACTGTTGTTGTTGCTATTGGCCAGGATCTGGGCCACGAAAGTAAATGTTAAATCAATTGTTTATTTTTTGCTTGGCGAGCTCTAAAATTATTCATAAGTTCTGAAATACTTTGTATGCATTTTGTTTCTTTGCTAATTTATAATGGATTTTAATTATTATTATTTGCTTCATTATTGTTTTTTTTTTTTTTTTTTGTTATATTTAATTTATTAAAGCGGTTTGCATTATAAGTAATTTATATTATGATATTACTTATATATGCCTTGTATATCATAATAAACTATTTACAAAACCAAAATTTAGCATAGCGTTAAAAGGCAAATTTTCCGGAAAGGTTCTCAATTGGAAGAAGAAAGTTGTTTGTTTTTTTTCGATGAAATACGGACAGGAAGGGTTGAGGAAGGTTGAGAAGAACTGGATCTTAAGTTTTCTAAGAATTGCGCTTACATAATTATAATTAGCAAAATATGCAGTTTTAACCTACGTATTTAAGAGTATTTTCTTTTTTTTCGTTTTTTTTTCTTTTTTTTTTTGTATGTTGTTGCTTTGTATACTTTCCCTTGTTCGGCTGAATGTGACGACAGCTAACCATATATATTTAAATATATATAGTTTATTCTATCTTAAATGTTCTTTAGAAAACTTGTCTCGAAAAATTCCTATGCTCTTTGTTTTGTTTATAATTTTTTTTTTGTTTTTGTTTTTGTTTCGTTCTATGCTTGCAAAAATCTGAGGTAGTTTTATTTTATTTGAATTTTCTCTCATTACGTTTTGTGTTGCGGTACAAAATATCGAAGAATCTTTTATATTAGGCAATCCAAAATGTTTGGTTCAACTCAGAACATATACATATATAGAGTATATATATTTATATACACATATATATTATTAATAGGCTTTTTTAGGTATTGCTTTCAATTTGTTATATAGCCTACAACATTTACAAAATGCAACATTTTCATCTCAATTATCATCAAAAAACAGACATACATAATATGTACATATACATAATAATATATATACATATATATATATATATATATATATATATATACGTATGTACTAAGAAAGTACAATGCCATAAATTTTATGCGCCAATCAGACTTGAAGGCGCTATCTACACATCTATATATTATATATAGTACCTAATTCTTTATATATAGATCATTTCTTGTATACAGTTTGCAGCTAGACGCTTAAAACTAATTTTAAGTACTCGAACTTAATCGATCGGGAAAAGGGAATACTAACTAACTAAGCATTACTTAGTCTTGAATATAGGCGCAGCTACAATACACACAGATATATATATATTTATATATATAGTTATATATATCTAAATATATTTAGTTAATATGTACTAATGTGAAATTTATTTGCATTTTTATTGTTATTGCAACGTATGACAAAAAGCTTTGTGCGAAATCAGAATTACGAAAGATCGCAGTTGCTCTATATACATGTATATATATATATATATATATATTTTTATATATATATATATATATTAATTTTTGTTTGATATTTATACATTTATCAGTCGTTCTTAAACTGTTGTCGTTTGTTGTTGTTGTTATTATTTGTTGTTGTTGTCGTATTCATTTCGCTTTGGCAGTGTTGAGTACTCTTTAGGGTTGTTTTCTATATAGTTTATAAGTATAATCTCTGATTTGCATAATCTTAGTTTTTACAATTTGTTAAACTTTACACGCAAAAAAAACATTTATAAATTCATTGGCTTTGAAAAATTATAGGTAATTATTGTTTCTGCTACAAATTGTTGTATTGAACTTGTCCTTGGACTGTTGTTTGGTTGTAAACAAAACAAATATATATATAGATATATATATATATATATAAATTTATCAATAAATAAAAATATGAAAAGTAAAAAATTGTGAAAATTGTGTTTTTTTTATTTGGATTTCTTTTTGTTTTTGTTTTTTTTTTTTTGATTTTTGATTTGTGTATGTGAATTTTAATTGTAACGCACTAAGAGCAAAATTATTTAATTAATTATGTATAAATATTTACATATAGCAATTACTCAAAATCAAACTAGACGACGACAATAATTATATCAAAAATTTCGACTACATTAATTTGTTTATATTCTTTACAAATATTATTACTGTGGCTAGAAAACTTAAGAACTGTTTTTTTTTTTTGTTTGCATTGCTGTTCGAATTGAGTACATAATTATATAATTATAAACAATTTTAGCGATAAATGCTTCAAGTCTTATTCTTGTTGTTGTTGTTGTTGATTTCTGTGCTGTGCGTTTGACTTTTGGAAGGTTTTTTGCGGGAAAGGGGGGCGGAGGGGCGAACAAAAATAAAAAACAAAGTAAAACATGTTTTTAATGATAATGGATTTTGAAAAACAAGTCTTGTCTGCGGCGATCTTCTTCATCTTCATTATTCCACTTTCCTCTCTATTCTCTCTTTAGGCAGTTAACAGTTCACAATTTACATAAAATAAAGGCTAAAAATAAATGCTAAAAACGAATTAAGTTTATATATAACATTACTAGTATATATCTTCAGCAAAATAAAATTTAATTTAGAATTTAATTAAAAAAAAAAAAAAGGATTTGTTAAAATTTGTTCAATTTTTTGCTTTTGTTTTTGTTTTTGGATGATATTGAAGCGATTTTTCTGTTTTTGTTTTTTTTTTTCTAAAAACTGCAAGCGGTCTGCTTTCTATATGTATATATACTATATATATATATATATATATATATATATATGTATAATGTATGTTACAATGGCCTTAAAGTAGATGTGTGTGTGTGTGTGTGTGTGTATGTGGATTGGAGTCCTTATAAAAATCTATAAACTACTTGTCACTGTTTACTCGTTTGTCCTTTTGGGGGGGGTTGATTGTGGGGTGTGTGTATGAGGATGTGTGTGTTTGGGGTGTGTGTGTTAATTACTTAGTCAATACTTTTCTAAATGGGCACCAGTGCATCCGTTTGCACAAGTTGAACTCCTCTTGCTGTTGTTGTTGCTGTTGTTGTTGTTGTGGTTGCTTTGGGCGGTTTTCTTGGATGTTTGCGTCGCTGTTGCATTTGCAGCTTGGCAATGCTGAGCACCTGCTGATAGCTGGAGACGGTGCCGCTGCTTGAACTAATTGTGCCCGAGACGCCATCGTCATCGTCGTCATCGTCATCATCGTCCTCATCCTCATCTTGATCATCTTGATCATCATCATCTTCGTCGTCCTCATCATCATCGTCGTCGTCGTCGTCCGCATCCTGTGCCTCATCATCGCTCTGAGCACAATCGCTGCCACTCAGCTGCTCCTCGGCATCCATTCGCTGTTGTTGCCTCAACAGCTGCTGTTGCTGCTGCTGCTGCTCGTTGACATTGTAATCGTCGGCAAAGAGTTGGGCATCGTAGCGTAATCTGTAAGCGGTGCTCAGCAGGCTATCGATGCGCGTCTTCTCCGCGGGTCGCATATGCTTGATGTGCAACACCTTTGTGTGCTGCCGCGTCCGATTCGAGCACTCCGGCAGCCACTCATCAGAGATGCTAAAGATTGATTTGATTAGCAATTGAATATTTATATTTATATAATGTCTCCTCTCTCCACTTACATCTCACGCGGGGACCAGCGCACGAAGCACTCGTTGGCTCCTTGACTGTTGCGTCGTCGCATCACACACTGACCCTGAAATGTTATCGCCTGAGCTCCGTTGGTCAGCGTGCTTATCTGGCGCAGACGATGCTGCAGTCCCTCCATAATCCCCGTATCAAAGAAATCAAACATGCGAGCTGCAAAAATAAATGTGCATAAATTATAAATTATAACGTTTTTTTATGCATGCACAAATATGGAATTATATTTGTATAGTATTTAAGCGTTGCTTTAAACAGTGCCAGAAACACAAAAAAACCTCTGGAAGGTCCCTCATTATATGAAATTTATATTCTGAATAATAAAGTGAGCAAAATTATGCTGATTTTTGAAAATTCAAATCCAAGAAGATTACATCAAGCATGGTTCCACAATCAGAAGGAACAGAAGGAAGATTTTGTAGTAAAAGTCAGTTGTATTGATTAAACAAATACAATCGATAACAATGCCAAATTTGGAATCAGAATTATGTAATATCATCTTCAACAATAGCTGAGAACATGCTCTCGCAATAGATGTGGGTTCTAATTAAAGCAGACTCTTAATAATAATAGTACCGACTGATATCCTTTGCTAATGATCCTTGCACACTCACCAGAGAAGGGTTGTCGGCGATATCGCAGCTTTTTGCCATTCTTGCGCAGCTGTTTGGGCACCGGTGGATCCGAGGTGCGTTTGCTGGTGCTCTCCTTGACATTGTCGGTGGCATTGAAGTGATTGTTCACATGCTTCTGCAGTGCCAACTAAAATGCGGCAATGAAATGGCAAATACAAGTTAGTTGCTGCTATTATTGATGTATTTTTTATGATTATTTTACTTACCTGTGAGCCAAAACGCAGACCGCAGCCCTCGACGATGCACTTGAACTGCTTGGAGCCGCCGTGGGAGAGGACGTGTCGCTCGAGCCAGCGACGGGAGCAGGACTCCTTGTTGTATACCTTGCAACCGACCCAGAGGCAGGCGAATGGACCCGTCTGCGTGTTCACATGATGCGTCTGCATGTGATCCAACAGCTTCGAGTTGCTCTCGTGCTTCTTGTTGCACTTATTCCAATAGCAGACGCCATCGTGCCGCTTGGCACCCTTTGCCCCAGCACCAGCGCCGGCCGGAAATCGAATCGTCTTCGGCTGTGAGAGTATCGGAGAAATGGCGCATTTGGGCAGTGTGGCAACATCGAGTGTGGTATCCACAATTGTGTTGTTGCCACTCGGACTTGGTGTGGCACTCAACAAGATCAAATGATGTGGCGACGAACCGGCACCGGAACCGGAACCGGAGCCAGAGCAATCATCGTTGCTGCTGCTGGTTGGCGAGGCGGGTGACGGCAAATTGCTGTTGCTATCCGTGGAGGCGTTGCAACTGTTGCTGCTCGCCGAGGCAGGCGGACAAATTGATTTTGTGGAGCTACAAAAAAAAAAAACAATATGGAAAATGGATTAATAAGAAGAGTTTTTGTTGCTGTTGTTGTTGTTGTTGTTATTTACATGGCATCTGCAATTGAATTGCTGCTTTCGCTGTTGCTCAGACTGCCGCCAATTCCGGACTCGGGTGTGAGACGCTTGTGTGTGGCAGCCGTCTCTGATGAGGATGCCACCGATTTCATGTCATCCTCCTCGTCATAGTTGCTGCTGCCACTGCTGGCAATTGTTGCTGCCACAACAGTTGTGGCAACAGCAACAGCGGCAGCGCCAGCAGAAGTTCTTGCAATTGCTGCTATTGGTGTGCCACCAACAATTGCTATGGGCGGCAGCGATGTGTCCGCCTGCGAGCAATCCTCTGTGGCACTCGAGTTGCACGACGAGGTGACCATTTCGCTAAGCATATCCTGCTGGCTGGCATGTCCCGCCGGCGATGACGATGATGATGAGAGTAGCTGCGGCATGCGTATGTTGCTATTGCTGTTGCTGCAACTGTTGCTGCTGATGCTGCTTAATGATGCCGGTGTGGATGCCTCCAGCGAGAGATCGGCAGCACTGCTAACCGAATTGCTGCTGCTGTTGTAGCTGCTGCTGCAATTCGAATTGCACTCGGCGAGCAATTCATGCTTCAAGGATTCACCTACGGCTCTCCTCGCCATCGGCAACTGGCCAGCAAAACTGGTTGTTGGCTTCATGTTGCCGATGATGCCAATGTTGCTGATGTTGCTGCTGTTGTTGCTGTTGTTGCTGGAGAGGGGTGTGCTGGAGTGTGGCGTCATCGCCATTGTCATTGTCATCGTCATGGAATCCTCCATCGGTTCCGACTTGATGCTTATAAGGGACTTGCCAAAGGCGGACAATGTGCTCGACGAGTGCGTGGAGAAAGCGGGCGAGGCGCAATTGCCAATACTATTGCCAATGCTGTTGCCAATGCTGTTGCAACTGTTGCTGCTCGGCGAACTGAACGGCAACGGTGTCAATTGTCCACCAATAGCAGATGTTGTTGTTGTTGTTGTTGCTGGCTTGCCAACAATGCTGATGGCGCCGTTTGAGTTCTTCACCAGATCGAACAGATCGGCGCTGCTTGAGATCTTGGCAACTGTTGCTCCCGTTGCCATTGCTGTTGTCAACTGTTGCTGTGGCTGCAACTGTTGCAGCTGCTGCTGCTTGGCCATGCTGAGTGTTGGCGTTAGCTTTGCGGGCGCTATGCTCACCAGTGGCGGCGTGGGCGTTGTTGTGGGCGTGGCACTTTTACGCAACTGTTGCAACTCTTTGCCAGCAACAGTTGCTGTGCTCGTCGGCACTAACGGTGGCGGCGTTGTGGGCGTGGCAATTGCAGCAAATTTCGCTTTGCTCAGCGATTGTTGCTGCTGCTGTTGCTGCAACTGTTGCTGTGGGGCACGCTTTTGATAGGGCTTTGCCAATGCAGCCGGCAATTGTCGCGCCTTTGTTGCTGCTGTGCTGTGCGGGGCGGAGGAGGACGAGCAGGAGGCCGAGGAGGAGGCGACTCCTGCTGCGGATGAGGCTGAGGATGAGGAGGAGATGGTTACAAGTGGCGGTGGTCCTTTGATAATGGCACGTTGTTGTTGTTGCTGTAGCTGTTGTTGTTGTTGTTGTTGGGCAGTGTTGTTGCTTAAATTATTCGAGGCATTGCTGTTGGCAGTGTTGGTGTTGCCGCCGCTGCTGTTGGCAGCTGTCAGCGGCGGTGGTTGTGTGGCAGTGATTAATTGTTGTTGTTGTTGCACCTGTTGATGTTGCTGCTGCTGCTGCTGTTGTTGTTGCTGCTGTTGCTGCTGATGTGTGAGCAGCAGTTGTGCAAGCTGTTGCTGCTGCAGCTGCAATTGTTGCTGCTGCTCGGTGGCAGGCTCAAATATGGAACTCAGGGCGGGTAATGGCTGCAGCGCCGGCAGCGACTGTTGCTGCTGCTGATGATGTTGCTGCTGCTGCTGGTGATGATGTTGCTGTTGGTGTTGTTGCAGCGCAACTGCAGCAGCAACTTTCTGCTGCTGTTGCTGACTGTTGGCAGCAATTGCTGCCGCAGCTTGAGCCAACATTGCTGGCAGTGTTGCCGCATTTAGCAGCAATCCTGCCGGTGTTGCCATAAAAACTGGTTGCGCTGCTGCTGCGGCGCCCAATCGTTGAAATTGCTGCTGCTGTTGCTGCTGCACTTGCTGATGTTGCTGCTGTGACTGCAATTGCTGCTGCGACTGCAACTGTTGCTGCTGCTGTTGTGCCGCTATGGCGGCAGCAATCTGTTGCTGGAACAGCTCCTGCAAATTCGTTGCACCTTGTGTTGTTGCCGCTGCTGCTTTGACAGCCGCCGCCTGCTGCTGCAGTTGCAGCTGTTGCTGTTGCGACTGCAGCTGCTGTTGCTGCTGTTTGAGCAACAGCTCCTGCAACTCATTGGTGGTGCTGAGCAGGCCAAAAGGATTGCTGCCAGCTGCTGCCGCTGCTGATGTTGCCGTTGTGGCCGTCGTTGTTGTTGCCGTTGTGACTTGTTGCAACTTGAAAACGGTGCCGTTGAGAAAATATTGCGCTGCTGCTGCCTGCGCTGCTTGCGCAGAGGCTGCTGCAGCTGCCGCATTGTTGCTGGCTGCAGCAGCAACTGCTGCCTTGGCAACATTGTTCAGTTGCATGATGTTGGCGGCGGCGGCAAGTTGCGGTGGCAAATGCACTAAATTTGGCAACTGATGCACGGGCAGCTGATAAAGCGTTGGATTCGTTGCCGGTGTTGGCGTCGGTGTTGGCGTTGCTTGCGGCGTGGGCGTGGCAGTTGCAGCCAATTGCAACTTCTGGCAGGGCTTGGCAGCAACAGTTGTTGTTGTTGTTGCACAGTTATTGCTGCTGCTGTTGTTGTTGCTGCTGTTGCGATAGGCTGCTGCTGCCAGCAGCGTTTTTGAGGCATGCAACTGCAACTGATGCTGCTGCTGCTGCTGTTGTTGCTGCTGCTTCATTTCGGGCGTGCGCGGCGCAATTGCCACATGTTTTTTCGCCGGCGATTTGCCAGTTGTAGCATGCAACGTGCTGTGGGCGTTGTGGGCGTGGCTGTTGCTGTTGTTATTGCTGTTGCTGCTGGGCGTTTTGCGCAAATTGGGCGCAACTTGAGCAATTTTCGCGGGTTGTTTGCTGCTGCGTTCGATTTTCTTCAGCGCTGGCACAGGCAATGTTGCAGCAACAACTGTTGCTGTCGGGGGTGGCTTAGGCGGCAACTGTTGTGTGAGCAAATGTGTTTGCTGTTGCTGCTGTTGCTGTTGATGCTTTTGCTCGTTGAGCTGCGAAAGTATATTAAAGTATTTGTTTAGCGAGGCTGTTGTTGCTGGCGTGCTCATTGTCAGCGTGTTAGGCGTTGCAATTGCAGCAATTGCTGCTGCTGCTGGCGACGGCGACAATTTGCCAGCTATTGTTGCTGCTGTTCCTGTTGCTGTTGGTGTTGTTGCCTTCATTTGTGACTTGAAGAAGCCAGTGATTTTTGTTTGTGACTCCTCCAAGGCGGCGGCTTTCAGTCTTTTGTCGCTGCTGCTGCTGCTGTTGTTGCTGTTGTGATTGCTGCTTGTGCTGTTGTTGTAATTGCTGCTGTTGCTGTTGTTCAAATCGGCACGTGACTTTTTGGGCGCCACAGCAATTGTTGCCAGGCTGGAATCGCTGCAATTGCTGCTGCGTTTCTTGATTGTGGTTGCTATGGCTGTTCCTGTTGTTGCTGAGGGATGTTGGTGATTGCTGGCAGCAGGCACTGCTGTTGAGGTGCTGCCGAGACTTGTGTTCCAAGGCCATTGCAGCGTAGGCAGCGTTGTGTTGTTGTTGAGGCGTTGTGTGATTGCTGTTGCACTTGTTGTTGCTGTTGTTGTTGCTATTGTTGTGGTTGTGATTTTGGCAGTGTTGTTGTTGTTGTTGTTGCTCCTTAGTGCAGCATTCGCTGTTGTTGCCGCAGCAACAGTTGCTGTTGCAGCTGCAGTATTGCTGCTGCTGTTGCCGCTGCTGTTGTTGTTGCTGAGTATTTGTGGCGGCATTTTGTTGTTGCTGCTGCTGCTGTTATTGTTTAGCTGCTGCTGTTGCTGCTCGTCGCTCAATAGCGAGTGCGCACTGTACGGTGAACCGGGCTCAGAAGCATCCTCACTGGATCCTGTGCTGGAATCGGCGCAGCTTAGCGAAGTTGCAACGCCGCTGCAAATAAAAATAAACAATAAAAAAAAACACATTTAATAAAATGCATTAACAGTTAAAACAACAACAGCAATGAAAATAGAAAGAAGGAGAAAAAAAAACTACAGCCACACCTTTTGGAGCACACTTTGCAGCGGGGGCAAACAACGCGTGCTCTTTTGCTGCTGCAGCAATTTGTTATTTTAAATCGTCCACATTTTGTGTGCACTTTTTAATACATGTTGATGGGCAACAACAACGAAAAAACAACACAGAACACAATTATCAACAAAAACAATATAGTTTTGTTTTGTTTTGGTTTTTTTTTCTTTTTCATTGCTTCACTCGACTTGTTTTTTTTTTCTTGTTCCGATTGCCTGTTAGCTAACAGTGACGCTCATCTCTAGGGCGCTGTTAGCGGGGCTCAACAGCTGTGAAATTTCCCAAACAATAATCGAACAACAATCGCGTTCAGCCGCCTTAACAGCAACGCGCGCCAAAGCTGCTTGCTATGTGTGCGGCTGCTGGGCGCCTAACATTTCAAAATGTTAAAGCAAACAACAATGTATCCAAAAAAAATTGAAAATATTCAAAGTAATTTAATAAAATAATTGCTGCCATTTAAGTGCTTGAAATGTATATCTTTAAATTAATAATTAAATGCTTTTTTTCGACATTAAAAATTTAAAGGGAAAAAAATAAGCAAAAAAGCGCACAAAGACGGCCAAAAAAAAAAGCATGCAAGCTGCGATTATGTTGCTGCTGCTGCTACGAGAGCGGCGCACGCGAACGAAGGGCAGAGAGAGAGAGAGAGCGAGAAAGAAACGCATATGTAGCACATAAAAACACACAAAACCAAAAACGGGTCGATAAACGAAAGCATAAGGTAAACAAAAAAAAAAACACACACACACACAGAGAGGGAAAGAGAGGGCAACGCCAAGAAGAAGCAGCAGCCGAAAAGGAAGAAAAATAAAATCAACTCCCATTCCAATGCCCTTTCTGCCAGCATGTTTTTTTTTTTCATTTTTTTCTTTTTCAATTCTTGCTTTCGGTGTTCGTCCGCCGCCGCCGTCTGTGTTTCTCGGCTGATTGTCTGTCCTATCTGTCTGTGGACGTCGTCGCGTTGTCCGCGTGCAACATAACCAACAACAACAACAACAACAACAACATCAGCAGCAGCAGCAGCAGCAAGACGGAACGCGAGCATTCTAATGCGGGAAAATTTCAGTTTCAGGTAGCAGGCAGAAAGGCAGCAAGGCAGGCAGCAGAGTCGGTTTGTTCTGCCAGAGGAGGGGGGAACATAATGGGAAATGGACTGCACGTAGGCAGCATAGCAGAGGCAGCGGCAGACCATGCCCCCTCCCCTTCCCTGACTAACCCACGTTTGATGTTTGTTTGAAATTCTTGTTTATTTTCTGCTGCTTTTTTTCTATTTTTTTTATTGTGTGTGCATATTTAACAGAATTAATAAAAAGCGTCGAGCGTGAGTCTTTTTCACACACTCACACATATATATACACACACACACACACAGTATGCACTTGTGCTCAGCTCTTTAACTCATTCAGTTTTTTATTTACTTAAATATTCTATTTTTTTCTTCTTCTTTTTTGGTATGCATTCATTTGCTATTATGGTTGTTGTTGTCGTCACTGCTGATTGCACTTGATTTTGAATTTGGTCGTGTAACAATTTTAAGGCATCTGTAATGACACAGCTTTGCATTTGTATTTATGTATTATATATTTTATTTGAGTTTCATGTGTGACCATAGATTATTTCTCTCGTTTTGGGCTATTTTGTGCTTGGGATGGAATTCCACCTGCTAACAACAGCAACAACAAGAACAGTCCTGTTAAGCACATCGTTAAATGTAAAGATTATTGTTAAGTCGCTGTTGATGTTAAGTTGCTGCTGTTGTTGCTTGAGTGCTATTTTGGGCTTGGCTTACGAAGCAAACACGGAATATAAACTTTTTGATGAGATTTCTTCTCTTCACACGGGTTTGCTTCATTTTATCTCGACCCATAATGTTGTTGATAACAAACAAACATAAATGTTGCACGTTGGTTAAAAGTCTGTGATATGCATTTAAAAATCGATGGGGTTTGTTCAACTCTTAGGTGAATAACAAAAGTTATCTAAACAATTTGCTGCATATAAAATGACAAAAAACAATCAAATGCAGCTGCATAGTTTTATATAAATATTCATCTCTGTTGGAGAGCTCAATATTCTAATATTCATGACACACATAAGATGATCCGCAAAGTCGGGAAAAACTAGATTTCCAAAAATTATTCCTATTGATATTTGTAAATGCCACTTTAAGGATTGCTTAAATATTCCACATTTCAAAGCACTTAAGAAGAAAACTTTTCTCTCCTATTAAGAACGAGTCTTTTAGGTTCATATTTAGTCTTTTTGTATTTGCATAGATATAATTTCAAACCTCTTTTGTTGTATTTTCCATATGTTCTTTAATTATCAAAATATCGTAACAGTCATCCTTGAGAATACTATTTTTAAAAATTGCAAGGAGCTTTTAAATTATCACTTTATTTTTCCCGGCGACTTCTTCAATTACCAAAGCTAACAAAAATGTTATCCTTAAAAAGTTTCTTTTCACTTCGTTTTTGGCACTTCTGACAAGTCGTGTTTTTTTATGCAATTGAATTAATTTCATATTTTCGTTTAATACCATTTGAGAAAAAAGTAAATTCCTCTTTGCACTTTTTCACATATTAAAAATTTCCTGTTGGTATTTTTTCATGGTTCGTTTTTATTATCAATGAGATAAATGTTTTGTTCAATATTTATTTATCAGTTTAAAAGAGTTGCCATATTTATTTATCATTAGTTATTGAAAATCCTCACATATTTTGCTACGTTAACTAACTAAATCAGTTTGTTGCATAAAATTGGCTTCTTTAAGTATTATTCGGTAGCAATCATTGCAAACGTTGAATCTTTATTTATTCATTCGTTATTCACACATCTTTTCACAATTTTAAAGTTTTGTAATTTTGTGTATTAGCGACGGCATTTTACACTTTGTTCAATTATTTCACCTGTGCCACATTTTTCACCTTGTTTTTACAGTTTTATTTATGTGCAGAGGCTTAAGCTTTTTTGTTGTCTTTGATTTGTTTTTTTTTATTTAATTTAGATTTATCTTGTTAATTGCAACAGTTAATATTCCATGGCAATTTATTTGACTTCAAACGGTAAAATTTGTACTCGATTTCATATTCTATTTCACATTAAATTCTGAGCAGACAGCCAGTAAAAAGCAACGGCTACAATTTAAATGTTATTAGAAAAATCCCATTAGATACACACACACACACACAGATACAGAGAGACACATATACATATACATAAACTTCAACTTCCGCTTGTAAGAAGCCTGCTGTATTTACATTCACATGTCTATGTG
Organism: Drosophila setosimentum; assembly: GCA_035043505.1. Classification (NCBI taxonomy): domain Eukaryota; kingdom Metazoa; phylum Arthropoda; class Insecta; order Diptera; family Drosophilidae; genus Drosophila; species Drosophila setosimentum. The sequence continues at coordinate 6,842,600 of JAWNMY010000003.1, read as the reverse complement.
TGTGTGTTTCACCACCCAACACAGATACCCACCCTGACCCATTCCACTCACCACACTCTGACCACCACCCCTCACCCACACCCCGCGCGCACAATTGAACACGCTTCATTGCAAGGTATGAATGAAAAACGCGAAAGCAGAGGGAGGAGCGGGGGGACAACAGCAGAAAAGAAATCATTGCATATTTGTGTGGGTAAACAAAAACAAACGACGAGCATTGCCAACAGTTTATTTAACATATGATGTAAATGTGAGCGCTGCTGTAATAGTTTCAAGCAAAGAATAACTTGCAAGCACATCACATACATGTGTATATGTATATATGTGTGTGTAAATGTAATACACACTTCACTACACACACACATACACATAACTACAACTACAACTACAAACTCATGCGCAGCAGCTGAGCAACGGCAGCAGCAGAGGGAGCAATGCACGCGACGACAAACGGCGACGTAATCGCTGCCCCCTTTTGATTACTTTTATTTTTAACACACACACACAGACAGACACACAAGCAGGCGGTCGCATCTTTGCAGACGTTTTCATGCTTGTTTTCATATACATATACACATATGTATATTATATATTCAAATATGCTTGTGTTGGTATACTAACATTTAATGTTAGACAGCAGAGCTCCAAAACTGTTATCCAAAGCGCAGCACACTTAATGCTTAAATGTTTCACATACACACACGCACACACAAGCACACGCACTCACACTTACACACACGTAGAATCACAGCTCACGCACGTTTTGTTTGCTTCGACTTCTTCTGCTTCTTCTTCTTGCTTAGTGCATTTTTGTTGTTTGTTATTGCATTTTGTAATTGTTAAGCACTTTTTGTGGGTAGATTTGCATTATTTGTGTGTAGTATTTAAATGCTAGCAGCTAGAACACGACGACGGTATACCGAGGAAAACAACATTGTTTTAATTAATCCGCCGCAAAAAAACACCAAATTCCCAAGCGCTCGTTCGTTGCCCGTGTTTCTTTCTCGTTAGTTGTTTCGTTTCGGTTCGTCCGTTTGCAAGCTGCAGACGCGTCCGTCGCGTCAAAGAGAAAATGGCTGAATGATGTGAAAGAGAAAATGAAAGACTGATTTATAGAATTCGTAAAAGGCCAGCCAGTCAGCCAGGCAGTTAGCAGCAGCAGCAGCAGCAAGAAATTCCCTGTTTTTGGTGTTCTCACTCAGAGCGCCGTCGCGTCGTCTGTTTTGTTTGTTCACTCTCGCTCTCCGTCTCTCACTCTGCACCGCTCACTCTCTCTCTCTCTCTCTCTCTCTCTCTCTGTCTCTCTTGCGCGATCAGACAAATTCCCTATATATATAGAAAAAGGGCCCGTGGGATATTCTAACGGCAACTGCTGAGCGTCTCAGAGAGAGAGAGAGCGCTAACTGAACCCCAAGTCTGTCTGGCGAGGACTACAGCAATGTTGTAGTTGCCGTCGAGTCGCTCGTAGCTTCCACTTCGGCTTCGGCACACGACCACTGGCACACACACAACACTAGCACACTTATACACGCACGCATACACGCACGCGTACATATGCAGTTTTATACATTCCACTCACTCTTACTCTCTCACTTGATGCTCTCTCACTGTACTCTCGGAGCGAGTGCAGGGCCAGCAACCCTCACGGCTCTCTCTCTCTCTCTTGATTCTGTTCCCTACGTTTCTGCCCATTATTATTATTATTTTTATTTATATTTCACTTCTTGCTGTTGTTGCAGGCACGTTAAATATTTCCTGTTTGTATGTCGACGTCGTCTTTCCACTTTGAACCCGCAAATTTGTTGTATGTGTTGTGTGTGTGTTGAGGGGAGAGTGGTGGAGTCAGTTCATGTTATGGTCACGTACACTCTGCTCCCGCTTCCTTCCCCCTCGCTGCTGCTGCTGCTGCTGCCCTCAAACAGTTCCTTCCAGCATTACAGTTATGCGTCTGCTGCTGTCGCGTGCTCTTCTTCCTCTTCTTATTGCTTGTCACTTTGCGCTGCTTTTTTTACATTTCTTTTCTTAACTTTTGCTTAGCTTGAAAGTTTATCTAATTATTTAGACATTTTTCCGTCAATTGGCCGACACTTGAGTCAAAAAAAGTAATATATATTAATAAATATTATAAACACTGTAGTAAAAACTTGCATCCTGCTAATTAACAGTAATGCTAATGTTAATTTGTATCCGTTGACAGTGCGACTAATAAGTATTTCTCACTTTATTCACTTATTCACTTCACTCTGCATGTAAATATATTTTCTTCTCTTTTCTGCCAGGCATTTTATTCCGTTTGCGTAAATTGCTTTAAGTTCCGTTAGCGCTTATTGCTGTCCATAAATTAAAATCCTTTTGCTCCTTGCTGCCAAAAACAAACTCGAGTTCTCAATAAATATAAAGCTCTCCGCGTGATATTAATGTGCCTCCTCCTCCCATCCCCACTCATCCTTTTCATTCTGTACACTTTTGACTTTGATCAGCGGCAATATGCATAAATTTCAAACATTTTACACAGGAAAAACGGTAAGAACGAAAGTAAAATGCTAGACGATAAAAGGTGTACATATATATATATATATATGTATTTATGTGTGTATAATATGCATATTTGTTTACGCGTCAATTTTGATTTATTTGCGGCATAATTCTAGGCGTTATAAACAGACTCTGACAATCTCCTTCCCCCAGCCATCCTTTTTCCCTCTCTCCACATTTAACAGTGCTTACACTCCGATTGTTACAATGAGGGGGGGGGGGGGGGGGGGGGGGGCTGAGAGGTCTAGTTTGTGGATAACATATCACGTATATGTGTATGTGTTGTCTGTGTGTGCCAATTACTTAAGCGTTTGATTTGGGTCTCTCTTTCCGTATATTCCGCATGCTAATTAGCTGCACAACTAACTAGGAAAACTGTTGCCCGTTTTTAATTAAATGCTGCTACATTTACATTTAATTCAATTTCATTTAATTAGCAACTAAGACGTTAACAGCATGCGACAAACAAGAAAAATTCTTGATTAACCGCAGAGAAATAGTTTGATTAGCAGGAAGACATGAGATACATTTTAAAGAAAGGGAAATTTGTGATTAACCCTTGTGTGCTTCGGGCGCCTAAGAAAAGGTAAATTAAAATAGTGCTGGAATAAATAATTGAAAAGTATCAGAAGCATCTGACTTAGACTAAATAGAAAAGAATCTAAATAAATTCTGAGTGATTTGTGGATAACAAATGAACAGTTCAATATGGTAAAATGTCAACATAAGTTTTGCCTAAAACTTTAGTTACCAGATTTAAATGCTTAAATCTTTCCACAGTTCAAATCACAATCAAAAATGCATTCATTTATTTGTTGGCTGTGGAAAATATTTACCTGTGTCTAAATACTATCTCTATCTACCTATCTATTTACTTTGTCAATGTTAATTTCGGAATTGTTGCTTTTCCATTCCTTAGGCAATCAATTACAATCAGATCAGGTACAAAATATTTGCTTAAAGAGATTTCCTCACTCGGATAGTTTTGGTTTAATTTTATCACGTGATAACTAATTTTTCTCAGTGAACCCTAACTCACACACAGACGAACACATATAAACATACATACACAGTTGTGTGTGCTATCCATCGTGTGTGGCAACAACAACAGCGACAACAACAATATTGAAAGAGATACAATATTTGAAAACCCTTATCAATCGCAATTGCCTCAGTTTGAGCTGCCTCAGTTTGAGCTGCCTGCAGATGCCTCCTGCTTCTTCTACTTCTACTTCTCCTGCTCCTATTTCTTCATTTTTTTTTTTACAAATAAAATACGGAAGAAAGAAAAAGAAAACTGGGTATATAAATAAGAATGCATTTTTCGCAGTTTGTAGTTTGTAGTTGTAGTTGTAGTTTCTTCGATGAAAATAGAATGAAAACCGTTGTCAGCAAAATACTTGCAACTGACTCTTTTTCCCGACTTAAGCCCACAAAAAATGCTCAAGCTATTTTTGGGCAGGCCAAGATGCGAGGATTCTTCCATTTGATTGGTTGCAAGTACGTCACGCAAGTACCGTAATCGCATAACGGCATTCTTATAGCGTTTTCATCCTTCCCACACGTATTACATAAATATACATTTGTAAGTCTTTTTTTTTTGGGTTGGCAATGCTTATCCAAAAGCTATACACATTTAACAATGTTTAGGGAATGTGAGAAAGCAAAAAACATTTTGGAGTTGAATATTAGGAACTATGAAGAAGATGGAAAAGTTTTCTAGAGAACATTTTGAAGTGAAAAATTAAGAAGTTAATTAACATTCTATGGCTTTTAATAGTTAAATAGTTTTATAAAATATACGCATACAAATTGTAGATTTTATTGAGTATGATAATTTATATAAAAACAGTAGAGACTATAACGCATCACTTTTAAACATCTAAAATATTGCTAGCTATTCCAGTTTGGCTACACTTTTAAGAATCTGAAATATTGCATTACATTTCAAGTTTCGTGCAGATATTCAAATAAAAGCGACATTTAAGAGGAATATTTGAAACTGTTCCATTTCCATTGCTTTCGGAGTCAAATTGGAAAGAAAATCGGGTTTTCAACAATTGTACCAAATGGTGACAAGTGCATGGCAACAGTTTTTCCCCTCGTTATTATTGTTATTGTATTTTTTGGATTTTTTTTTAAAACACTTTACTAAAAGTTGACAAAGTTGAGAGAAAAGAAGGGGGAAAAAAAGACCGAAAACTTGAAACTAATTTCAAACTTTACACTTGCAGAGGCTGAGCACAGAAAAAAAGTGCAACGCACAACAAACAAAATACAAAAAAAAGAGAAGAAAAAAGAACTGATTGCTGGACAGATCGACTGAATGACTGGCTGACTGACTGACAGATGGACGATGGCGTCGGCCAATGTCAAAACAAATGTTACAGCAAGTGAGCGAGAAAGAGAAAGAGAGAAATGACGTTGGTGGCGGCTCTTTTTCATGTTGAGAGTCGACGACGCCCGCCACGCAGCCTGCTGCCTGCCTGCAGCTGTGATTTGCTTGCTGATGTTGTTGTTGTTGTAAGTATTTGTTCCCAACAAATAAAGCGCCGCTAACTGCACGTTGCTCTCCTCCCCGTATTCCCACTTACTCCACTCTTCGCATTTACACACACACACACATGCATGCGAGTCTATCTGTGTGTGTGCGTTTTGCCTGCGGTTAACAGACGTCTTTCCTTCTTCTTCGCTGTGAGTGCTTAATGGAATACTACATTGGAAATTGCCATAATGCGTGGAGAAACAACAACAATAACTACAACCAGAGAAACTACAACTAAAAACAAAGCTTAAAGTTGTTGTCCGTTTTGCTCAAATGTTTGAGCATGCGATGAATGGTACAAATTAGTGCAAATATCACAGGTTATTTTTTTCCACTGTTCCTTAATGAATGTCCATTGCTACTGGTGATAATCCCTCTCCTCCTTCCAGTCGTATGTGCAAACACTGTAAGCAACAACAACAACAATGAAAAACTGCAGCTTCATTAGCGAGGGTTGCTCTTAGAACTCATCCATCCACAGACACACACACACACACACACACACACATGTTGCTAGGTTTCTCTTATTATGTGTGTGTGTGTGTGTGTGTAGATTTTTATTATTATTTTCTTTATTGTTTAGCGCGTTATAATTGGGGTGCTAAGGGGTCTCCCCTGGCACGAGAAGGATTCACAATGCATCCACTCGCCCGGAAGACCTAAATTCATTTTTTTTTCTATACTCTCCTCGTTTCGGGTTCGGTTTGCAAGTGAAACTGACGTTGTTTCAGCTGTGACTATGTGTGTGTGTCTCTGTGTGTGTTGGGATCAGTAGAGCTTAGCTGTTATCAGGTGACGTGAGTTGAACAAGTGTATACATTTTTCAGGCAGAAGGACGACTTTGCACACAATGCAGGCTGGAATATAACGGACTGGTTTTAGTTGTAGGCATCAAGATTTATGGGAAAGTTTAATGCACTTGGAAAGCTAACTGTAAATGTACAGCGCATATCGATCGACATAAGAAAATGTAGAGTGTAAATCAAGAAATGGCAATAAAACAACAAAAATTGTAAAATAAAAGATAATGGAAAATAATATTGCAAAACACACTAGAGATAGATTTGAAATCTCAGGTTAATAATTAAATACACCGAACAGAATGGAAACAAAGAAGTATAAACAAGTAAGAGTGCTGTAGTCGAGTGAACTCGACTACGATATACTCTGATCCCAGTTATTAAATACACTCTATTATTATTGGCAAAGTCCCCTTTAAAAGATTTGCACTAAAATGCGAGCATCTCTGGAAGCGCCCTCTGCCAATAATGGGTTCAGGGTATAAAAATATACTACTGAAATATAAACACACTATAGATTCCTCAGAAGCACAATAATCTAAAAATAAATAAATGAATACATTTTCCCCAAAAAGTTAAACATTTTGCCTAGTTTTTTGGGACCACCTGTGTCTCTCTGTCCTGTCTTCTTCTTCTTATTTCTCATTTCATCCCGTTTCTCGCTCATTCACATTAGGCTGCTCGCGGCTCGCGGCTCGCTTTAATTGTGCCCAGTCTTTAGCAAGTGTTGCCAACTCTCCTTGCGGACGCAAAACTTTTTTTTCTTCATTCTTTTTCTTGGTTTTAATGTTGGCCACATTGTGCAGCATTTTACTTAACTTGCGAGCAGCGGCAAGCACGCCTTGGGGCGCAATAAAATGTTTAATAAATTGCAAAGTGCGCTCGAAAGTGGCAAACAAAAACAACAGCAACAAGAAAGAAGAGGCAAGAAGAAACACTGTGAAACGAGGGGAAAGACGACACACACACACACACAAACATTCACATATTCTAATGAAGTCTAAGTGGCAAGTGGTGCCTGGGGGGGGGGGGGGGGTCTCGTGGCTGGCTGGCGGCAGCGTTTTTGGCATGCGACGCACGTAAAATGTATTGAATAATTACATTGGGCAGCGCCTAACGGCATACAAAATAAGCCGCAAAACGCACAACCGGACATGCCACTCCCCCTCCCCCTTCACCCATTGACCACGCCCACGCGCATAATGAGCGCCGCAGGCGTTGAAAATTTGTTCGCCGCAGGAAGTTTTTTGTATGCCTCACCGCTCTACGCTCAACGCCCCCCACCCCCCTCACATACTCCTCCACTCAACTCCCGGTTAAGATTGATGTATTTCCTAAAGTCGAAATGCATTTCGCTTGAAAATTGAAATTCGCTGGAACAACAACAACAACAAGAACAACAACAACAAAATCATTATGATTATTATTTTTATAATCATCATTAACAGAAATCGAATTTTAATGCTTGTCTCCAGTATTTTTTTTTTAGGGGGTGAATCTCATTCTCTCTCTGCCTCTCTTTAAGTAGTGCTAAAGTATCAATCAAAATGCGTGCGGCCATAATCATAAAATTACACTGAAATTTACGAATGCAACCAAAAGGTAAAAAAAAAAACGAAAAAGAGAAAAAAAAAACAGAAACAGACAGCAGACGGCAGACAGCATACAGACAGCAACGGCAGCTGGCGGCCCGCTCTGAAGAGGCGTCCAAGATGAAGAAAAATAAAAATAATAAAAAAAAAGCAAAGGAAATAAAACACAAAAGATGATTTATCATTGCTAGGGCGGAGGAAGAGATTGAAGTTGAAACTGTGACTGGAGGGCCTTACAAATTGGATACCTTGAAGCGCTTACAAACACTCAACTGATTCTTACCAAAAGGGGGAAGGGGGCGAGCACTGGGTGGGGTTGAAACAAAAATGTTAATGGAGCGATCTCAAGTGTGAGCAAGAAAAAAAAAAACACAGAACAAAAAAAAAGAGCTAAAGAGTTGCTGATAGAAAGAAAAAACATTCTTACAACCTGCAAGGAATGTAAGCAGGCAAAGTAAGGCAGTTAATGATATATGACGCTTGGCTTAGTTTAACAAATAAAAAATGTTCATAAATTTCAATTAAATTAATTTCTCTGCTCTATATATTTTAATGGGTAGCATTTTATTCCAATGTGGACTACTATCATATAAATCTTATAAATCAATTTTTTAACTAAAGCTTTGCAGCTGCAGATAAAAACCCATTTGAGAGGCAAGCATTTATTTCCCATTTGACCGAATTTGTCCAAATTTGTACAATTTATTGAAATGCATTTGGCATCTTTGACAGATTCGACATATACTCTCAGGGGAGAGAGAGAACGATGGAGAGAGAGGGGGAGAGATGGGGGAGGCATTTAGCACCTGCCTCGAACATAGTCAATATTTAACTTTTAATTTATTTAAAATCAATTTGAAGCACAAAATCTAAAATACTATGAAAATTTTGCTGGCCTAAACAGGGAATAGACAGAGGAGAGTAAGGAGGGGTAGAGGGTAGACAAGAGAGAGGAGAGAGGAGAGCCTCGACAAGCAAATCCAGCAAGTGCTTCGGCATCTGCAAAAATCGTGCATAATTTAATTGTCTTGTTGTCGGTGTTAGTTAGTCTGTCTCTTTTAGACTGTCTATCTATCCGTCTGTCTGTTCGTCCGTCCGTTCGTCCGTTCGTCTGTCTGTCTGTCTGTCTGCCTGTCAGTTTGTGTCTTATTGTGCTGTCTTGTTTGTTGCAACCGTTGTCATGTTCGCTCCTAGATACTTTTCATTTGTTCATAGCAACTGTAAGTGCAACTCGAGTTTAATGTGTGTGTGTCTGTGTGTGTGTGTGTGTGTGTGTGTTGCTTTCTTGTCCTGCCCCCAAGGCGTTTGTTGCAACTTGTCTTTAATCCACATGCGAGCAGGAGTAGCATAGACAGGTGCCTGCCCAAAATGTGGGGGCCATCGGGTATCGGTGTATGGATTGGTTTATCCCCAGACTATGGCCCGGAGTCTGCTTTCCATAGTTTGTGCGGTTCATGTTCAACCACAATAACAGTGTTTACCTCAAGTTTTATTGCTACTGGTTTGTTGGTGTTATTGTTGTTTCTTTTTGGGGTGTTGAAGCAGCCGTAACGTGAGAATTATTCCATCATGTTTTGACTACTTTATTGCTGCTGCTGCTACTGCTGCTGCTGCTACTGCTGCTGCTGCTTGGGCTTAACGTTTTAGCGCCTTAAGATTGTCATTTGAAATTGTAAAGCTTACAAGCAACTGATCAACTTTGGTATAACGAGATCAATTGGAGAGGAAATGGAGCAGACAAAGCCAAAGACAAAGAGGAACAACGGAAATCATTTAAATTCAAAATGAAATATTGTTAACATTTTGACATTAAAGATCAAATAAGTTAATATTGATTTAAGGGAAAGAACAAAACAATCAGAAATATAAGTGGGAGATAAAGTAATCAATTGAATTTAAATTACAATTCGAAAAGGCAATGGAATACTCTAAACAATTGAAAGGAATTACATTGAAGATATTGATCAAATGACAAGTAAATAAACGAAATAAAGAAACAAAACTCAGCTTATTTGGGGACTGTGCAAGAAAAATACTAGTAATAAGAGAAGAACAAACCTCAACCAGAACAAACATCGAGTTTCAACGAGTTTATCTATTTTTATAGAATTTATTGTCAATTGATGTGCTATTTAAGACATTCACAATTGAAGCCAACAGATTGAAAGATTTGAAAAAACCGTCTGGAGACATGATTGAGGGCGTAAAAAGACCCCCCGCTGAAAACCCTCCTTTGTTGCACAAGACACACAGAGACAGAACCATATAACACAAATCCATTAAACATTAGAGCGAATGAGGCACATTAAATGGTAATAAAGACCAACTTGAGAACAAGAGCAAGAAGTAGAAGTAGAAGTAGAAGTAGAAGTGGATGAAGAAGAAGAAGAAGAATGCAAGAAACCAATTTTACAATGACCCAAAATGTGAGTTCTACGAAAATGATTCAAGTTGAGAATGGAACCAAAAGCGAGAACGAGAAACCTCAGATGGAAACAGCTGATAAATTCATTAAATGCTTCAGCCAAACCGACAAAAACTAAATAAAAATAAAAATAAAAATAAAGAATAGTTGTTAAAGAGAACAATAATATTCGAGGGATACTTGCAATGCTCGTTTTTGGGAAATCGTATTGCAAAGAGACATGCACTGAAATTGAATACATTTTCTTCGTTTTTTTTTGAGGGATGTTATTGTTGTTGTTGTTGTTGTTGTTGCTGTTGCTATTATTGGTGTTGCCTAGTGTCAACTATTGTTGTTGCTGTTGTTGTCATTGTTGAAACCCCACATTTCAGAGCAGCTATCGCATAGTCGAACAAATGATTTTGATTTCATTTTTATACTCATTGAATACGGTCAAAAAAAAATGGGTATATTGATTTATCATGATTTGTATATTCAATTTTAATGGAAATCCTTAAACTTATTGAATACATTCTTCTGTACTATCAACTCGCTTAAATAAAGTTATGTCCGTATGGACTATATGAACACAGAGATACAGCTAGAGAATTTGGTATATAAGTTCTTGGAACAAGCTTAATTCATTTTATCAATAATTGCAATCATTTCGCTAATATTGATAAAAATCGATTTAAGATAGTCATAAAAGACAGAATTGTGTAGATATAGCCTTCTATTTGCTTATATATAAGACATACCCTGACATAATATAGATGAAATGTAGAAGATAAATCATTACGATTGAATGAGCAAAGTAGATATTGCTAAGCAATAAGTATTTATATACTGAAACAAATAATATCATGAAGCTATATATTTAACAGGACATCTGCTAGTCGAGTTCGCTCGCCTAGCAAATGATAACTTTATTTTTTTTTTGTGATCCATCCCAACCCCCTCATCAAGAACTATAATAATTTTGCTCGTTTTACTGGGATACAATCAGCAGAAAAATAATCTTTTGTGGATAGGCAGAGGTCGGGCGAGGCATGTGTGGAGAGTTTATTGTTACAATGTTCCGTTAATGCACAGCAACGGGAACACAGCCGGAACTATGACGAACAGGATGGGAATGGGTGGACGGGTCGATGGATGGAGGTGGGGATAATAGGCGATACCAGGAAAGGACCAGTAAAAAGGGGGGTTCTGGCCCGAAAAGTACTTGCAAAAGATGTGGCCAATTGTTTGTTTGGACAATGTTTGGCTTCTTTGACCAGAAAAATAGAAAATACAAAAAAAAAAAGAAACGTGGAAAAAAAATGAAAATGAAGGAAATTTCGACTGCGTTTAGCGCCCGGGGCTAACAATTGTTGGCTGGTTGGGAAGGTTGTGAATGCCAAGTTAATAAATTCAAAACACTTGAAATTTCATTTTCGAATATTAAATTTCAAAAGGCGAACCTTTTGCCCTGCCGCACAAATAGAACCAATACGAGAGAGATAGAGACGGGGAGTGTAGGGGGAAATAGTGCAGACAGTGCTACTGTGAGGCTAGGGAAGTGGGAGGGGGGGGGGGGTGTGTGTGTGTGTGGTGTGTGCGTGTGTAAAGAAGTCTCTCAGTGCAGCGCATTTACATATGAATAGAAGCTGGAAATCAAATGAAAAGCGACGCGCCTGAAGCCGGAGACCGAAGCCACAGGCACCCAGCACCCAACATACAAACACACACACACACACTAACATACATGACGTGTGGCACCCATGAAAATCATAGGAGCACTCGCACACACACACACACACACATCTTTAGCTGTGGATTTTCAGTCTCAATGCTGTCGTTGGCGGCGCATTTGCAATTGCCAGTGAAGTATTAATGGCAGCATTTGAATAACAATGCAAGCCCGCCGCCAATGTCGACGACGACGACAACGACAAAGTTTTCAGCATCAAATGCATTGGGGGTGGAAGTGGAGGTTGTACAGCGGATGGGGTAGTGGTGGGAGGTGGTGGCCAAGAAATGCGAGTGTCGACAAGTGAGCCCCGATTGTGTAAGGAAAGGCTCCGAAGTGAAAGGCCAATTTGTGTGTGTGGCATTTGGTCAGGTGTCAGACAAGTTGACAGTTGCTTAGCGGACACCATTAGTCACACCCTCCGATATTTGGCTATACGTTTGTATAAATATATTTGTATGGAGTAGTAGATTTGTCTACTCATTTTTCTCCTCGGGTAGAATAGGTCTATATATATATATATATATATGTATATTCCTACAATATTATAATAATATGATTTACTAGGTTAGTTCCTTCCCTTAATACTCCATCTAGAATGAATAAAATATTCTCTTTCTTCCTTCTACTAGTTTTAATTTGAGTTTGTACTTAATCTTCTCATCATCTAGTTAAGACATATTAGACTAGATATCATCTATCTATATATTAGCATGCAATTGAGTATCGTTTAGTATTCCGTATATCATCTACAAAGTTATAATATTAATTTAGTATGTACAAAACCATTCCATCATCTACTAAGCTAGTTTCTTCAATTAGCAGTCGTTATGAGCATGTAGAAAACCTTCTTCAATTCTCGACATCATCTCGCAAGTTAGTCTTTCTGCTAGTATTTAATTAAGTATGAATAAAACGATTTGCACATCTTCAATTAGTATTGATGCGACAACTAAGCTAGTTTCTTCTACTAATTTTCAAACCTGCTCTACACCATAATAAGCAATCAGGCGGATCGAAACCAGCTTAAGCTCAGCTGGCCACAAATTGGATGCTGAATGGGAATCGAATGCATTTAATTCACCCTGTTATTAGTGCCTCTTGCCACAATGCCCCAGACACGATCCCAAAAAACACTCAACACTCAGCTGCACAGCGTCTGTTGGTCAGCTCATTTCAGTTCAGTTCAGCTCAGTTGGTCAGTTTATTTCTGGGAACGTTCTGGGAACTTTCAGTTCGTTCCACTATGCATAATGAGCATTAACTGAAATTCAACAGAATTTCGCCAGGCCAAGAATTCATTTAAGGCACAGAGACGAACAAGACACAAAAAAACAAAAAAAAAAAATAAGAATGGAAAAACAATTTTAAAGGCCGCAATGAAATATGCAAACGTCATTTGGCTGCCGTTAATGATGATTGTATCTGAATCTTTCAGAGAGAATATGGATACGGTTTTATTTATTATTAATATATATAAAGATATATATATATATTTTATAAAAACAATCAAGTTTTATCTTTTAACTTTTCGCCAAGTTAATAAGTTATGTTGGGCATATATTTATTTAACCTAGCATCCTATTTTACTCAAGTCAAACTCACAAATTATATGGCGAAAATGTTTTATTTATATATTTTATATTTGTTAATTATTGCAACATTTCTGCCAAGTAAGTCGAGTTAGTTTTGGCTAGTTTTGATTAAGGCGCTAAAATGTTTGCTGTTTGATGATTGTTGTTCAAAGGTCGGCAGAGTCAATGTTTTCACTGTGATAATTATTGGATGGCTCAGTGCAGGGTCCAAGTCAGGGGCTATTACTCCGAGCAGGATGTCCGAATCGTAGAACCGCCCGGTAATCCAACTATAAGTTTGTGGGACAATTGTTCGCCACCGGGTAGCAAAATTGGTGCGTAAGTTGACCGATGTCTACTATACATATATATATATATATATATATATATAAATAACACTCTATTTATCATGCAGAATATGTTGAAGAATATTGTTGCGTCTATTCTCCGCAAATTAGTTGCACACTTGCCCTAAGTCCGAAGGTATACCAAGAAAATCCCGGCAATTATTGTAACAGGTGCTTTGGGATATGTGGCTGCGATACTGCCGCAATGTTGCAGCCCTGGCATTGGTGCAGTTTTTGCATTATTCTTATGGGTCTCATGATCATTTCCACCTCTAGCAGATATTGCACCCTTTAAATATACAAATACCATTTCTAAATGTGTCAACAAAATTTCAAATTTGTTTTTTTGTGCTTTAAAATTTGCTGTAAAAGATGAAAGATTTTTCTAGTATAATTCTAGTAACGATCATTTTGTTCATACCCGGTAAGTGTGACCGTAGACCAGACCAGCACCCCCCCACCCCCTTCTCCCTGCCCCATGAAGAGCTGGCTGACTTTTGATATTAGCTCTTCGTTGTCAGTGTGTGGATTGTGGCCAAGTCTGGAAAACTTCTTGCATGCCAAAAAAAACGGGATTTTATTGTGTGCGTGGCGCCGAAATAACAAGAGAGGAATTAACGTACACTGAATATGCGACGAGCACTCGAGATCCCGGCAATTTATATGCAAACTGTGTGCCATATCCATTCCATCTGGGTACATAACTATATTTATATCAATATGAATGAATATGTATATTTACTAATATTTAGATTTCTTTTGTAGAGTATGTGCCAAACTGGTGTTGTTTCTGGTCGAAAATGATTGGTTGTCAAATTGCTTTGCATCCGCGTCTCCTTAGGCAGAAGTCGCCACAAAGCCACTGCGAACATTGCAGAACCAGATGCAAATGTGACGATAACAAGGCAACAGTTGCAGTGCAACCCTGGCATTGGAATTATCTGATCAGCCCAATAGTATTGCTTACTGTTCTTAATTGCATTTAGTTGAGTTGTTAGACGAATGAATGTATTTCTCCGTGTATTGTTTACAGATATACAGAGAATAACTGTAAAGTTTACTTGTTCTCAACGCAATCAGAAACACATGCAAACTATTTGTGTGTCTCAAGCACAGTCTGAGCCAAATATTTAAATAAATTTTTTTTTTTTTTTATAAGTTTCTCGACTTTGAGTTCAGGGCCATTTGGGGTTATTGACGGCAACTTGGCAACAAAAAAAAAGAAACAGTTTGTGGTTAATTTTTAATTTATAAGCGTGAAACGCAGTGGGAATTGGAACGAATTAAAGCAACTGCTTGAAGAGTTTTGCCAATGAAACCGAAATGTAACAATAAACGGAAATAGCTAAACGACTTTGTGTGTGTGTTTAAAGTGGGACGCAAAAGGCAAATAAAATGCAAAAGGCAAAGCAAAACCAAATGCAAAACCAAAACCAAAAGCAAAAGCAAAAAACAAAATGTGTCGTAGGCGTAGCTGTGTGTGTGTGTGTGTGTGTGTGTGAACTACATTTCATTTCGCTCGTTGGTTTATTATGATTTGTGTGCGAGTGTCTGTGCCTGTGTCTGTGTGTGTGTGTGTGTGTGTTTTCAGTTATTTGTTTATGCTCTGTTATTGTTGTCCGTGGTCAGTTCTCAGTTTTCAGCTCTATTGTCGTTTGAAATGTCGCGACGCTTTGCATTGTTTACGAGTTTGTGGAATACGATGAGGAAGACGATGACAACAACGACGACGACGACGACGATGACGACGACGACTACGGCGACAATGTCGATGGGGGGGAAAACATTTTTGTTTATCGGATCGTGATGTTAAAAACGCTGCTGGAAAGAGAAACGGCTCGAGACGAAATGGAACGAAACGGAACGGGAATGCAGGTGCTATTTGTAGTATACATTGCCCACCGTTCCAGATTGTATTGGTGTTTCTACTTTGTATTCCCCACGAAAAATACAACAAAAAAAAAAAACAAACCAAAACAAAAGACGTACGTGATTAATGGCATGAAATGGTACGTGAAAATATAATGAAATGTAAGCAACCTTAAATCAATGAGTGTGTGTGTGAAAGGTTTTGGTGTGTTTTGACTTGAGTGTGCTCAAATTTTCTAATGTGACAATTATAGGAAATACTTAGCAAGAGTCACAAGCAAACAAAGTCAGCTGTTCTCATGTCCCTGTTAAGATTAACAGTTTCTTCTTTCTATTAGTTCTTTTGACTGTTAAAAGTTATGTTATTGATAACTAATTCCTACAAACTATTTTCTATTTTGATGTTTTTGTTTACATTTTATTTTAAATTCTATTTATTATTATTTATTATAAGAAAAACGAATTGCTAATGTGTAAAAACGGTGCTTTGGTCTTGCTGAATAATTGTTTGGCAATTGAGGCTAAATATTTAATATATAATGATAGACCGAATGCAATGCATAATTATAGATAATTATTTGAAACAACCATCGGCAATTAACTTGGCTGTTGGCACATTCACAGCACATTTGCAATATTTATGCCTTAAAACCAGGCAATTAACTTCAACTATTAGGTTAGTCCCCAATGCGCCCTTTATGGCCCTGTTTTAGCACTTTTAACTCAAGTTGAACTCTAAGCTTGCTTTTGTAATCTAACGGAGGTGTTTAATGTTTTAACAGCTCTTCTTATTGATTGTCCAGTTTGCAGGTAAACAACTCTTGCCACCGTGATGAAGCCATGCAACTTGCTCTAGTATTAATACAACCCCCCTTCCCCTGAGAGGGCAACCCTCTTTTCAATGTGGAACACAGGACTAAATGGCACTACACATTGGTTGTCCTCATTGTTGTTGTTGTTGTTGTTGTTGTTGTCGTGGGGTGCATCATCTAATGAAATTAAATGTATCAAAGACAGACAACCAGCGACAACTGAGTAAACAGCACACAGCAGCAGCAGAAGTGCTGGAGATCGAGTTGGGGTTGCTGTTTGGGAGGGCGGGAGTGGGGGGGGGGGTGTGGGGCATGGTGGGAATTAGGAATTTGAAATCGTTGCTGGCCAATACACTTGAGTGATTGAACAACATCAAGCGAACGAAGTTCCACAGCAGCAGCAAACACTGGCGAGTAATCAAGCCAAGGCAACCAGCAACTAGTCCTGTCAACTTGAAGGACTCTCTGCAAGCGACGTGGAGTGGAAAGGAGTACGGGCTGCGGGGGGGGGGGGGGGGTGTGTGTTGATGGTAGGGGTAGTAAGTGAGAGAATGTCCCAAGACTGCTTTGGTACGTGACTAGGAACATTATTGTTTGCTTATCTACACTTAATTGCTTCTGGCTACACTTAATAATATGGTATCACACACACACACACACACACACACACACACACACACACACAAACAGACACACACATCGACACATATTCATACACTCATATATAGGCAATAGCCACAATTTCAACGTCATCGTCTTAGGTCTCTTTGGGCTCTCGTCATTGTGGTGTGGCCGTGGCTTAAGTTCTCAGTTACCTCAGTCAGTCAGCCAGCCAGCCCCTCATTCCCCGCCCCACCCACTAACTCGACCGCCTCCTTCTCAACTTGTCGTCGTCGTTAGGGAGTATAGAAAGAGTAAGAGGGAGAGAGAAAGAGAGAGAGAGAGCGCGCGGGGAGAGTGGGGTATTCATTTCGTGTTCGGGTTCAGCTTCGGCTTCGGCTGCCGCCTTGGCCGCATTGTTTGCTCAGTTTTTCACTCTTTGCGTTGGTCGACGTTCCTTCTTCTTCTTCTTCTTCTTTTTTTCTTTTTCTGATTTTGTCTTCCTCGTTTTTTTCTATATCACGAACTCATCGAAAAGTGTATACTGATTCTGTGCAAATGTATGTAACAGACAAATCGAAGCATCTCCATTTTCCACAAAGTATATATATATATATATATTCTTAATCAGGATCAACAGCCGATTCGATAAACTCAGAGACTATGAGAGCTAGAGTCTTCAAATTTGGAATATATGTTCTTGGATAGCCCTCACTGGCTGCATTTTAATCGACAGCAAAATAAAGTCTTAAATTTTAAAGACAGAATTTACCAATTGAATTAATAATATATTTAATATTCTTAGTATTGAATATATTATTGTTCAAGTGCACAAAATGCATCAACTCACAAGTTACAGTCGAAAACTTATCATATATTTTGTAACCTTCATTATATATATACTATAACTACAATAATATACTCTATCATATTAACTATAATATATACAAGAGCTGGCCTCAGGGTATATCGCAGTCGAGCACACCTGACTAAAGCATTCTTACATTTTTTGTTGCTGGTTTGTTCTGTTCAGCTTTGAGATTTGTTGCACCATAAAATGACGTAGTGAAGGGTGGTAGTGGGAGGGAGGGGGGCGGGGGCTGGGGAAAGGGGAAAGGGTGCTTCTCAGAGATTTCTTGCTGTGGACTTCAGACTTCAGCAGCACAGAAAACACAGTCTCACAGCGAGCTGAGCTATTTGTTTGGCCCGTTGTTGTCTTGCCTGGTTTTGGTTTTGCTTTTGCTTTGCTCTGCTGGCTTGGCTTGTTTTTCAATTTCATTGGAATTGGTTTTTATTTGTGGGCCTCGGCATTTTGATGGATTTTCGGTAGGTACAAATTGTGTGCCGCTAATGGAGCATACGGCACTTGTCTGCCGATATGTGCCTCTGTGTCTCTGTGTCTCTGTGTGTGTTTGTTGGTCTGTGGGTTTGTGTGGGTTACTTTATGGCATCAAATTTTTAGTGGGATTTGCCGACAAGGATCATTAACTCACTGAGAGCAGTTGATAGATCTAACCATCTGACTGATGTGTCAGTTAGACTCGCTGACCCACGGCGTTAAAAAAAAGGTAACTGGTAACTGGTAAATTTAACAAGTCCACACAAACATTTTATTAGTTTTTCTTTAGCTCGTTTTCTTTTTTCCCAATCAGTTTTATATCACTCACATCGAAATTCTGTAGTAGGTAATTTATGTAAGGTTCTCTAGTTTCACAGTCATATAACTTTTATACACTTACAGTCACATCAGAATGGCCTTTTGTTGCTATTCATTTGGTGGCTATAAACATTCTTACAGTTTCTCAACTCCAAATATGATTTTTTTTTTTACCTAATTCCAATTCATTTTAGTCAGCAAGGTATTTATGCATTTAAAACTGTAAATTTGTAATCAATTACTAATTTGAAAATGCATATCCAATTCTCTCGTATAATTTTCAAGTCTAGAAATGGAAAAAAAAGCACTACAATTTTATGAGTTCATATTTTAAAAATAAGAAAAGATAGGTTAATCTAAGCAATGTGAAAAGTGTCCAATAAAACTATTATCGCTACATAAAATCCAGCAATGATTGAAAATAAAATCGAACTTTAACAGATGCAAACAGCTGAGAACTGAATCTAAATTTAATTGGTCTGCTTCGAGAATTTGTCTTATTTTTAACTTGACTCATTCCATTTGGACACAGTCGGCTAACTTTGATTGTAATGTGCTTTACAGATATTTGCAATCACTTAAATCATCTATATATATATATATATACATATATATGTCTCTAGATTCCAATTCATCATGGCACAATCTAATGCAGTTGCCACGCCTTCTCCTGTGGCTTACATCCTAAATTCATGCATGTAAGTATTTATATAGTTCACACACTCACACACACACACACACACACATATATATACACATACAAAATCAGACCACACATATCAGCTTAACCCTCGGACAGCCTTCTCTTCTGTCTCTTCCTCCTCCCTTGTTCGCACATTTGCACCCTCTTCCCTTTGCGGAGTTGTTGTTGTTGTTGTTGTTGTTGTTGCTCTCCCTTTCTCAGCCATCAATCTTGAGTGCTAATTGTTACGAGTTTCTCTGCACTCCCAAAACCCTCCCCTCATCCTCTCTCCCTTCTGGCGTTGGCTTATCCTCGGTATTCTGGTCCAGGACTGGCAGCAACACAGCCACACAGCCACAGTCGAGTTTTGCTGTCAGCTGTTCAATAGAAAATGGAAAATGGAAAACGGAAAATTCCTCACGCTGTGCCAATACTGAGAGCCGAGTTTCCCGAACAATGGCAATTGCTAATTTAGCGCTGCGATGACTTACACAGAGTTTTCTCTCCCTTTGCAGCTCTACCAAAACCTCCCCCCCCCCCCCACCCCATCCTACCTATTCAGTAGCTGCTGCAATTAGGGGGCGTGTCGTCGCCCGGAAGTGCGTGACTTGCAATCGTCGACGCCCATGGACTGAAGTAGATGTGTATATAGTACCAAATGAATGCTGGAGTGTGTGCGTGTGTACGTCTGAGTGTAAGTGAGTTTCTAAGTGAGTGTGTGTGTGGCTTTGGTGAAAAATGGTAGTAAATCAGCTGGTTGAGCAACAGCCGCAGCAGCAGTTGTTATCGGGGCCAATAAGCATTTCATTGACAGGACCCAAAAACCATATATATATATATATATATGTATATAACGGAAATGAAAACTTGAATGAAAGTAAAGAAATCGAAAAATGCACCCCTGCCACCCACTTCCCTCGTCCCCATCCCCACTCAGTTGAAAACCATGTGGGCCCAAGGCGTATTTGGGAATACGAAAAAATACTTTGCCTTTTCATTCTCGTTTCTCATCGCCTGATGCCTGTCATAATATATATATATATATATATATATATATACATGCGAGTAGTATTTGAAAAAGGGGGCGGCATTTCAAGAAATAAACCGGATATTATTGTTTTTGCTGCCTTCCTCTTATATTTCTCTAACGGTTTGACTTCGATTTCGGTTCTTCGTCTTTGTATTGTTTTGTTTGATATTTGCTGCTGTCCAGCAGAAAAAAGAACAACAAACACTTTCCCAATGCTGATATCGCCGGAAGTATATGTCAATGGAGAAGGGTAGCCAAATTTGAGTATTTTGAAGAATGACAGCTTGATCTCTATTTGCCCCACTTCTCACTCAAACTTGCACTTAAATCACTTTAAAATCAAAAGTTCAATATTACCAATTGGCTTCTTAAGGCGTCAAGTTCTCATTTATAAATAGGTTTATCATACCTGCAATGGAGAAAGAAATATAACATTTTAGTTTTGCTATTAAGATATTAAAATATATATATATATATATAATATTAATGAAATCCAACTAACTAATCTCTTCTCTTACGCAAAAAATATAAAGTTTATTATAAATCATTATTCTTCAGCTAAGATTTTTTTTTTAAAGTAATTTTATATCACACAAAAAATAGTAATTTCATTTTACATCATGTTACTTTTTGATATATATATAAAATTAATGAACCTAAACTAACTAATCTTTCCTATTACCCAAAAAAAAAAAAAATAGCCACTTAATTTTACATCATCAAAAAGTCGCAAATAGCTGCTTAAGGCCTTTTCCCAAATATTCTTTTATTTGAAATAAAATATTATATTTTGAATATGCTGTAAAGAATTTGACAATTTTACAAATGCAAATTGTGTTATTGTTGTGCTAACTTTAGGTGCTGGCAATTTCACGGTGCGTCCGCAACTTTCTAGCCAGACATCTGTGCGTTGCAATCAGGAACAGGAACAGGAACAATAAGCCAGACTCTGACACTGAGTCTGAGTCAGACTCCACCCTCGAAACTAATCCCACGCAAGACCAGGCGATTAACCGAACCGCACTGCAAATTGCAGCCAACAAAAACAAAAACAAAATAAAAAAAGAGAAAAAGAAAAACCAAAAAACAAACAAGAAACGCTGATAACAACAACAGATATCAGGCAAAAGCAGCAGCAGAAACAACATTAACAAAAGAGACAACGAAATGTGGGCACAAAATGCGAGTAAAACAATTCCAATTAAAGCGATAGGCTCACAGAGGTAGCCTGAGAGAGTTTGTTGTGGCTGTATCTATATATATATATATAAATATATATATATAAATATATATATATATATATTCATATATATATGTAAAGGAAGTGCACGCATATCCAAAAGGCAAATGCTAAATGGCAAAAGGGCAGGCCAACAAGTCAACGGCAGCCAGTTGCCAGTTGCCAGCCCTCAGGGCTGCAAGCGAAAAAACACAATTGCAATTGGCCGGACAGACACAAGAGCGTAAGAGAGAGAAACAGACAGAGAGAGTGGGAGAGAGAGAGTGGGAGAGAGAGACAGTCAGGCGACGGGCGTTCAGGTCAGACAGACAACTATATAAATATATTGGATGAGATTAAGGTACACAAAAACCTTGTAAAAACACACCACAAAAACTCAAAGGGTTGAGCTGCCCAGAAAAAATGTATCAACACTCAAATATACCCTATAATAATGTGATGATGTATTCCCATTCGTTCAAAATAGAAATCTTAACATCAAATCCCTGAAGATAGGAATCGTAGATTTGTGATACTATATAAAAATATTATATTATATTATTTAGCTTTTAGTTTAAGAAGTAAACATTATTTATTTATATATACGCATTAATAATATGAACTAGTTAAAAAAGTCAGAGATATGTTTGAAAATTCGTTATTCGTTAAAATCATAAATAAAATCTCGGATGTTAGGAATAATGTATGAAATCGTAGGATTGTGAAACTAAATAAATTATAATGCCATATGATTTAGCCTTTAATTTAAGAAGTAAACAATAATTTCTGATAAGTTGCATTTAATCATTATTATTACCATGAAGAACTTATGAACTCTACAGTCTAAGCTAAGAAGAGATTTAGTTAGTGTCAATAGGCAAGATAATAATTAAATCTGATCAAATCAGTTTTTAGTCTAGACTCTAGAGTTTATCCTCCAAAGCAATATTATTTCGCTACTATTCCGATCTCTTTTCTTTGAGTAATCGACTCTCTTTTTATCTTCCTGGTTTTCTGTTCTTAGACTAAACAAGGAAGTCTTTTCTTCAACCCAATTCTTTTACTATTTATTATTCTGATCTCTCTTTTGCATCTTATGACCTATCTGTTTTTCTCTCTTACGGATCAGCCTTTCAGCTTCTTCATTCCTTAGTCACATGCAATATACCTCATCGCTCGCCAGCTAAGGGGTATAAGCAAGCGCATATCGCATAAAACGGAAGTGCAAATGCACTGAACACTGAAGTGGATGGGGTTGGTTTGGTTTGATATGGATTGGTCTGGTTTGCTATTGTGTCAGGGGCAACAACTGTTAAACTCCCACGATGTCAAAGTACACTGCGCGAAAAAGTGCAACCCCCAAGTACGCAAAAAAAACTCAAAACTGCCGTCGAGTTGTTGTTCATACGTTGTGGAACCCTCGTCGCGCAAAGACTCAATGATGCTTAAGCCGTAGCTAAAGCTATTGAACACCCTGCGACTGGCGGGAGTCCCAGGGGGGAAGCGGCGTTGGGAGTGGCAAACGCCTACTTTTTGCCAGCTACAGCGTGGCGGTCGGTCAATCAGTTTACAACAATAACAACTTTTGAAGGGTTAACACGTTAGCCGGAATAGCCAGGATAACCAGCCCAGGACACGCCGACTTTCACGTGTATGTGTTGGTGTGTGTTAATGTATGTTGGTGTGTGTGTGTGTAGAGTGTGCGTCTCGTCAGCTTTTCGGTTAGGCATTTTGTATATTCAATTAGCCACCGGTTCGCTGCTCGCACATTTCCGTTAGAATTGGATGGAGGGAGGTGTGCGGCACATGGGGCAAGCACTCTTTGGTTACTGCTACACACATAGGCGCTGCTGCGGCTACTTGCGGTGCTGTCCACTTGTTTGCATTACTAATGCAATTTGCGGCTGCAATGCTTTTGTTATTGCGACACACAAAACACCCTCACCCACCCCCCCCCCCCCACCCCGCCATCCATCCTCATTACTCCCCGCTCTTTGTTGGTAGTTGCATGCAACCTCTCTCTGGTGTCCTGGCTGCGTCCGAAATTGTGTGGCGTGTCGTGTCCATTAACACCTTTGATGGCCATAATACATATTCATTAATTTGCAATACTGAGGGCGATTTGCAGGTCATACAAACAGTGCATACTGTACAGTAAAATAGGTGTTGTGACACACACACACACACACAAACACACGCAGACACAGTTAGGTTTAAGTGTATAGGTTTAGAGAGGTTAAAGTTCTCTTGAGGGCGTTCTGCTCCTGATTGGATATCAAATTATTTGATTAACTGTCAAAAGATGAAGGGTAATCAAAAAGGGCTAACTAAATTTTCGGCACTTGATGAACTGAGTTAAACTAAGCCCTTAAGGCTGTAGCTCAAAGTTATAGATTGTGTTATCTAGCGATATTTAAGCTCGGTGTATATATATATATATATATATATATATATATTATAAAGAAACAGTGCTTGATATTTATAGAGTTTGCTAATCAAAGCAGTAAATCTAAAGCAACTGCGAAAGCAGAGTTATTATTTATGATTTTAGCGAATATATATTTCATAATTGGGATATAGATGACAAATTAATGTTTTATAAGAATGTTTGTTAAGAGTTCTGTATTTATTGTTAAATAAAACTGACAAACTGAAGTCTATTTTTCTCTAACATTATATTTTGAGCTACTTCGGAGTTTAAGTCTAAAGTACTGCTTTGCAGGATCACAAACAGTTACGATTATAATATATCACTTTCTATAAACTCGCTTTACAATATTTGTCAGCTATTTGCAATGAGTAAGCCACAGGTCGATTAACTCCCTTAAATGAGACTCCAGTCACAAATTGCAGTTCGTATTTAAAACTAGCATCACTTTTAACAGACAATTTAACCCCAAAAGCTTAAGCGAATTGTTCTTACAGGTATTTTGTTGGGATATGGAGTATCCCATATAATTAAAACATATCCCATTACTGAAATATTTCCAATTGAATCCCAAAACATTTATGTAAAACAACAGGCAGAATTCGACACCAAAACCACACAAAATGTTGCCACTCATTTAGTGGAAGTTGCAGGCACAAGCCAAGAGAGAGAGAGAGAGAGAGAGGGAGAGAGAGAGAGACAGAAACCGAAACTGATTGACTGTTGTAATGACAGCCACACCCACTGGAGATCAGGACAAGGACAATGGCCAGGGACAAGTTACGCTCACCTTTTTCGTCTTATACATTTGTTAAAGCTTGCGGCTACAACAACAACAACAACAACAACAACTACAAACTAACAACAAGCTGACAACAACAATCGGACAACTGGCAATAACACAACAAAACACTTAAGCGCAACACTTTTAATTTCACAGAGTTGCGAGTACCCCTTTTCGACTCTATGCCTGCTTGTGGCATGGGCGTGGTTAGGGGGGTGGGAGGTGGGAGGTGTGGTGTGGTGAGGGCGGCAAACTTGAAACTGATGCCCGGCACGTGGACATGACGACAACATGACGATGCTCATGATGATGATGATGATGATGCTCATCATGATGATGCGTTGAAGCAACAACCAATTTTGTGGCACATCTTCGAAGAGGGTGGTTAGTCTTGGGATTTAACGAACTAGCCAACAAAAACATATTCCTCACTATTTAAATCTGATTTTCAGCAGGGGTACAGGGGTTTTTAGGTAGGGGGGTGGGGGAGGGTGTGTTGCTGCGGCGGCTGTTGCGACGGCACGCGCACAAATTAGTGAGCTGTAGATATGAAAAGCGAAGCTCGTGCCACAATGAGATGCAACAACAACAAGCAACAACAACAACGCGTATAATCAAAATTAACATAACAATGCAACTACAACAACAACAACAACAACAGCAACAACAACAACAACAATTGAAAAAGTGTTTTCTCAGGCAGACGTATAGAAAAAGAGAGAAAAAGGAACGAAGCAAGCCGCACAGCGAGATGAATTTGTGCGAAGCGCGCAAGAACTTGAAAATTGTGCCTAACCCTCCACTACCCTCCTCCTACCCAACACTCCACGTCCCTTGTGCCATAACAATGGCGAGCCCCTGAGCCCATAATGAAAGGGTAAGCAATAAGCCAAGGGGGCCCTGTATATCCACACACACACACTCACACACACACAAACACATTGAATTGTAGCCCAGGCGAACCCATTAAAACGTGGCAAGAAGCATCAGCAGCGAGCGGTTTTTAGTTTGGGTATTTGTATGCAGCCAAAACATATACACACACACACACACACACACATAGACAGATAGTGTGTGTGTGTGAGTGTGTGTAGAGGGCCACGCACTTTGCCTATGCTCGAAGCAAACGAATGAATTCCCAGCGGGCACTTAATTTACAGCCTTGCGTTCATTTTTATGTTCATTTCTCAAACGTTCCCCCCCCCCCCCCACAACGAATGCATTTGAGTGTTGCGCTGTTGCCGCACTTCTATGTGTTCCCCCAGATCCCATGTTCCCCAACATATGATAAAAAATGCTGTTCATATTGAACGAAGAAGACTTTCAAAAATGATTTGTTGACAAACTTTAACTGTTTATTCGTAGTTTGTGTTTCATTCCAGAATGCAATTGAGTGCGCTGTTGCCGCACTTCCATATGTTCCACGTGGGAATACATGTTCCCACAATTCCCTGTGCCCAAAAGACAGATTGTTTTGAATACATACAAAGCATCGCACTTAGATTGCTGACCTTGAGGCGAAGATGGCTTTTAAATTGATGGCTTTTAAATTGAGCTTGCCTGCAAAATGTGTTTCATTCCAGCATTTGCTAGAGAATAGCAACAGATAGAGAAACTAATATAAGCATTTAAATCAAAGAAAATAAGAGCGAATGAAAATAATATAAATACCTATATGAAATAACTATATTATATAGGTTAGTCCGATCGAAATCATAGGTATAACTTCTGGAAAATAGTTAAAAACCAGTCGAAGAATGCATTTAATTAAAAACACCCAAAAATACAAACGGACTGTTTACAAATCCCATTCACAATTCGCAACATGTAAAACAGAAATGGGGAAGCAGAAAACCATTATGTATTCAAACTTGCACCCAAGTAGACCCGCTGAATCCGCAATACACTTAATTAGAGTTCATGTATAAATTATAATTACATTTAAAAAGAGAAAAAAAAAATAGTAGGGGAACAAAAAGTTGCCATTCAGTTTGAGTAGCTGTCAAAGTGTTTCGCATTAGGCTTGCAACCCTATCCTGCTATCCTGTGTTCCCACTGCTGTTCCGATTAATATATGTATTTCCATATGCATTATTTGTTGCTGCTGTTGCTGCTGCTGCTGCTACTGTTCTTGTTGTTGTTGCTTCTTTCTTTAAGGGCAACGCGTGCCACCAACAGCCACCATTATAATCAACATAATGAAAGCTGCTCAGGCATTATGATAATAATAGTGTGCCAAATGCTGTGCGCGTCACTTGCTAAGCATAGGGTTGCTATGCTCTGCTCTGCTCAGCTCTGCTCTGCGCTCCTGCCACAATAAAGGGTTGCCTATTGCTCTTGAAATATAGAGTGTAACTCCCCCTTAACCCTTATCCCGTTACACCTCTCCCCTTCCAGCTGCTGCTACTGCTATTTTTGTTTAATTTGAAAAATATTTGCGCTATTCGAAGAATGCATTTCGTTTTCGTGAAATTTTAATCTTTTATACGTATTTTTTTTTGTCAGCTTAAAGCACTTTTGGAAAAAGCAAAAAGGGGGCGAGTCTGACATGAAATGGCAAAGTCTATACTCAGTCTGTCTGTCTGTGTGTGCGTGTGTGTGTGTGTGTAGAATTTCGAGTGGCTGACAAGAGGAACGGGATCTGAATAGATGTGGAATGAGCACTGAGCCCAAAAAAAAAAAAAATAAAACGAAAAAAAAAACATCTCGAGTGCCTCTTCTAACGAAATTGTGTCCTAGACATTTCTTCTTCTTCTGTGTTTTTTTTTTCTTTTTCCACTGATAGTGAGCAACACAAATATTTAAACAGTTCCATACATTAACGTCTCACATTCTATAGAGCATGTTCTGGGATAGAATTACCTGTGAAATTGCGCTGTGTAAACCTTTGTTAAGTGAGCATCGAGATTCAAGATTCTAGAAGGTTGTGTACATTGAAAACCATCTTCAGTTAACCCCATTCAAGTGCAGCGAAGATAGCAATTATATTTTAAAGACAACAACAACATCAACAACAACAACAATTCACATTCATATTAGAATTTAAAAAGGTTCTTAAGCGTTGCATGTATTTCGACGACGAATCGTGTTTACTACTTTAAATACAGTTTAAATCTAGAGTTCAAATCACAATTAAAAAGCCAAGCCTCTTGACAGAAAAAAGTTATGGCTGTGGCTGTGTTTGGAAACCTCTCTAAGTGCACTTTTCGATACAGTTTTTATCTATATTTTCTAAGATAGAATTAGTATATGAATTTTGATCAAGAATTTGGTTTCTAGATTTAAATACTCTAGATTTAAATACTCTGTATTATGCTGTAGACTGAACCGAACACGAACGTAACGATATCAATTCAGTTTATTTAAATTTTAATCTGTAGGAAGAGCTATCATCTATTAACTCCGGCGAATTCCAACCTTATCATTACGAAAACATTTACTCGCTTTTGTGTTCAACTTTGAGCAGAACAAGTGTGAATAGCAGATAGCACACGCCTCTCCATCAAACCATTTGTTAACCCCCCCCTTCTATTTCACGGTCTGCCCTCAACCCCCCCTCTCCCCCATAGGAAATACTTCCTCAATTGCTTCCAGTTCAGTGGCAACTGCAACGAGTAAGAAGAGAATCTTTTGGCTTTTGTTTCAGCTCGCTCGAGTCGAGTCGAGTTGAGTCGAGTTGAGTCTACTCGAAACGAAACGAAACGAAACGAATCGAATCGAGTAATTCATTCGTTTCGATTTCATTCCATTCAAAGCCAAATCAAAATTCAACTAATTTGCATTTTCGATTTGCATATTTACACAAAATGCTGTAAAGCCTACAATCCAGAACTGAACAGAACAGAACAGAACAGAACAGCAACTGCATAGATCCACCTATGTATATATATATCCCCTTCCTTACCAGAAACCCCTTCTTTATTTGAACGATGCAAATTTTGTGTCATTGAAATTAAATTGATTGCAAATACTGAAGATTGACTTGAAGTGGGTAGCTCAAAAACAAAGGGCGCTGTTGAGTTTGAGTTGCGGAGTTGCGAGTTGCCAGTTTTGAGTTCAAGTTGAGTTTGGGCCTTTCACTTGGTTCTTGCTTGATTTGTGATAACTGGGCAGAGACTGAATGTGGTTGCATCGATGCATGCAGAGACAGACAGAGTAAGAGAGAGAGAGAGGGAGAGGGAGGGAGAGAGTACAAAGTCAAAGTCATGGCACATAATTGCAGTTTTGTGCGTCAAAGGGCTGACTTGGACTCGTTCCATCATCGCCATATCACAGTAGTCGTGGCAGTGGAGGACTAAGGGCTGCAATTGTGTGCCAAATGCCATTAATGAAAATCACAAACACACAGAGGAATACAGGAACACCATCGAGCACCACCGGGCATGCACACATGCCACAAAAATTGCCACCCTAATTTGAAATTAAGCACAGCACACAAACAATCCGCTGAATTTTGGTGGCAAGGGGCAAAAAGCATGCTTTAAATGCCAAATTGTGCAAATGCATTCTGACCGCTACGCTGCTGCGCGTTGTGTAGGGTTGCCAGGCGGTGCCAAATTAAATGGCAATCTAGTTATATTAAGTCTTTTACTTTGTAGCTATAGGCTCAAGCCAGAAAAGTTACATTGTGCTTGTTGTTGTTGTTGTTGTTGTTGCTTTGGCTCCGAAACTTTTGCTGGCTACTTTGGAAATTGGCAGTGCCAAATCAGTTGCGAAACAAGTTTATTGAACAATTTATCACAGCGCGAGGGGCGGGACGAGTGGGAGGAGTGGGAGTGGGTATGGCAGGCGTCAAGGGAACATGCTACATGTCAAAAGCGAACCAACAAAAAAAAATATAAAAAAAAAATGGCAGCACGCATCTTCAGAAAGTCTGCCCCAACTCCAACTTCTGACAGATGATGATGATGATGATGAGAATTTGTGATGGTGTGTAAGGGTGAGACTATACACACATACACACATACACACACACACACACACACACACGCACACACACACTGAGAGCTGACAGGTCGCTGGCTGTAACTCAAACCCCTAAGCCTATGAAAAAAGAACCACCCCCTCGTAAAACATATTTACTTAGCTGGGATTTTGTTTTGCCGACTTCGACTTCGACTTCGACTTCAACAACTTCAATGGCTGCTTAAATTCAACTAAACAAATTGGAAAATTTTATAAAAATTGGTTTATGATGCCCGTCACACACACACAGGGTGACTAAGGAGCGAACGAGCCGATAAATAAAAACAATTTTGTTCTTCTTCTGCCTCAAAGCAAACACAACATAAACAATGAGCCCAAAAAGTGCAACCAAGCGAGCAATAACAAAATGGAGTGAGAGAGAGAGAGAGAGAGAGAGAGAGAGAGTTGGGGGAGTTGGCAGAGTATTGGCGTTATATTTGAGTAGAGATTTGGGTATTGAGCAATTGCGATTCAGTCTCGACAAGGTGTCAAGGGGTTTCGCTAGGTTTTGCATGAGCAATAACTGAACAAGGGTTGACATATGTGGAGAGTACGAATGGGCCAGGACAAAGCAAAGGGTGGGGTGCGGGGGGGTGCGCCAACAACAGGTGCTAACTGAGAGAATTGCGACTGGGCAGGGATTGATTTCGGAACTGTCATCAATAAGAAGCTGACAGCACAGACAAAGGGAACACAGAAACTGGAGTGGATGGAGTGCAAATGGAAACCAATGAAAATGGAAAAATGGAATTAAAATCACATATGCCAAACAGACTAGAAAGAGGGTTATACAGATTTGAAATAATTGGACCCTTGTTCTCTGAGTAGCGCAATAAAAGTCTGGCAAATGACTTGAGCTAATTTACATTTAACTCGTTAGTCTAATTGCAATTACCGAATTTATTTATAATTTATTTTCTTTTGCCCATAACCAATAATTAATAGTTAGATAGAGCAAATCGATGCCATACAGTATATATATTTCTGATTAGGATCGATCTAGTTCCGCTGTCTGCCTGAACAATATATGTCAGACACTATAAGAGCTAAACACTTTCAGTTTGTAAAAGTTTCATTTAATTTAATCGATAATTGTCCCGTTTGGTGTATATCGATTCGTATCGATAAATTTAGTCTTCGTATTGATTTATCTGCTTTAACATTTCATTGATCAACTGTAAAAATATCATTGGAAATTCCCACTGAGTGCAGCTTATCTTCATTATTTGATTCTAACTTGATTTTTCTAATCGCTTTTTAGTAATTATCTTATCTCTTCTTATCCTATTATCTTAATATTGAATTGGTATCGGCATTTAATTTGAGTCTCATGTTTAAGATTTCCACCTAGCCATTAAATGCCAAATTAGACTGGAAGCCAAATAAAAAACTTTATCAATTCTTCAAAATAGTACTTGAGTGGGCAGTATTAATAGCTGGAAATTCTCAACTGCTTTGCATATGCCAAAGTATTTGCACTCTGCTCAATTTTCGCTAAAGTCAAAGTCCAGCTATAAAAAGAAATTAATTTCACTTTTATTTCCAGCAGGGCTGGCAATTGCCGACTTCATTTCGCAATATAAATCCAATCTAAAAGCCTTCAATTGCAACAACAACAACAACAATAAGAAGAAGAATGCGAAGAAGAAGATGAAGATGAAGAAGAAGCAGAAGCAGAAGAGATGCTGGCCAAGTGCAAAGTCATTAAATTGATAAATAACCAAAAACTTTGCTCATAATCGCCAAGCACGTAAAATGTCTACCAAAAGAGGAAAATGCGTGAAAAGCAAACAACAACAACAACAACAACAAGTGGAGGAGGGTGCGGGAGGTGGTTGTGGGGTGAGGGGTAGGCAAAGCCAAGCATTTATCAAAGGCAAACATAAGCATAAAAGCACATGCTACATGTAAAATGCCAAACGGATCGCATTCAAAAATCCTTCAGCTCCCTCCCTCTCTCTCTCTCTCTCTCTCTCTCTCTCACTCTCTCCTTAGAGCTATCTCGCTCTATTTGCGTTACGGTAGCGTCCAACTGTTTGCTTAAACCATTTGTGGATGCCACCAGTGGGGGCGCAACGACAACAGCAACGGCAACGGCAACGGCTGATCCATTTAAATGCCGCACATAAATTACCATACACATTGCCCCAGCCAACCCACCACCCCCTCCCTGCCATACACAAGCCAATAGGTCCGTTGAGGTTGTGTTTTTATCCCATCCCACGCAGCAGGAGCAAGCACACGCCCTCTATCGGTTACACAAATGTCCAGTGGACACCTATTGACACATTCAGCATTTTGGAACGCATCATTGAACAACTCACTGGTTGACACATTGATGTATTGGCCGATTGCATTGAATGATTGTCCAGCTGACGGTCACCGCATCAAGTGAGCCGCACAAATG
Source organism: Drosophila setosimentum (assembly GCA_035043505.1). Taxonomy (NCBI): domain Eukaryota; kingdom Metazoa; phylum Arthropoda; class Insecta; order Diptera; family Drosophilidae; genus Drosophila; species Drosophila setosimentum. The sequence continues at coordinate 6,810,621 of JAWNMY010000003.1, read as the reverse complement.
TTACTAATATCGAGATTCCCACTCTCCATCTCTCCATCTCAAACCCCAGACAAACCCTGACACTGTCCCCCAGCAGCACCCAGTGCAGCTCAAACCTCGGCGTCGCTTCATTACTTTAAATGCTTTACACGTACAACATTTAGGCTGGCGGACAGACTGACAGGCACACGGCGACACTTTGTCTATGGTGCGTGTTGTTGCTGTCATTCTAAATACCCTAACTTTTCTTTTTGACAGCGAGCAGCTTTAATTCTCATAAACAGCCTGCGACAAGTGCAGAAAGATGACGTGATAAACTATAGAAATTCGAATTATATCAATCGATTTATAGTTCTTAAGTTGAACTTATTTCATTCTTAATTTCATTTCATTTTAATTTATTTCATTTCAATATTTATTTATATTAACTATATTAAGTAACCTCTCCCAACTATCATGTTTCTTAATGTGAGCATAATCCATCAATATTTATCCATGCATTTCCAATCTCTGCTCATCATCGGCAAATGTAACAATGTTTAAACAGTTCCTGTCATACATTTAATTGACTGTGATAAGATATATTTTCGAAAATGTAATCAGATATTTTTTTTTATAATTCCCATGAATATCATGGAAAAGTGTATAAATGCTTCGTTGACTTTTGCTCACATTATATACTATCTATATAGGATATATTTACCAACGAAAATTCAAGGGCTATAGCACTTTATTGCTGCATGTTGTTCCCCTCAAACAACGCCCTCCCCCCTACTCCATATTTTAGTTTACCCTGCAAGGCAAACGCATTTTGCACGCAATTCAATCTATTTTTTCTTTTCATTTCGAATCTTTTTGTTATCGACGTGGCTACAGATTTTTGCCCTGTACCGTGTCAAAAGGAGGGAGAAAGGGAGAGAGAGAGAGAGAGAGAGAGAGAGAGGGGGAGAAAGAGATAGGTATATATACCATTGTATATATCGCATTGCATTCGGTTTGTGCTGATTACAACAAAAATAGTGCCACATATTGCTTTTATTATATGCTGCGATGATTTTTACATAGTCTCCTCTCTCTTTCTCTCTGTGTGCAATCAGCATAAAACAGCTAAGCCAAATTGTCTGGCTATAAATGTGGGAAATTCGAATGATTTCCTCAATAGACTCGACTCTATAAAAGACAATTGGGCCTAGTCAACACACACAGCAAAAAAAAAGAAGTGGCTTCAACTGTACAGGAATTCATTGGAATTCGCTAGAAATAATCATTTTGGTTGAACTTTTTTACATCTTATTACAATTCTTAAACATCATTTCCATTTCCATTTCCATTCCGTTCGTGAAAAATCCGTTCAAAGCAACCCAACACGTCTTTAACAACTATGCCAAACACATATATTTAAAGTCTAACCAGAATTGCTGCCAGCGAGCGAGGCTATAAAAAAAGTGTTACATGGACAATTAAGTTTTTATGAAACATTTCCGTTAGGTGGCGCTAGTGTGCAAAAACAAGTAAACAAACAACATACACACACGCACACACATACATACAAACGTATACGTATATGCATGCCTGGCGCCAGACTCATCGTATTGGGGGTTGAGGGGGTTGAGCGGTTGTGTTGGGTTTAGACTAGCAACAAACATACGCTTCACAGTGCATAAAAATTCATGTGAATGTGTGTGTGTGTGTGTGTGCGTGTGTGTGTGTACTTGTGTGTGTATTGGGCATGTTCGTGTCTGCATTTGTATATTTAAATACATTTTAATTAGTATTTATTGTTTTTGTAGACGACCACTGCCATCATTTTCTCTCTCCCTCTCGCACTCGCTCCGATGGACACTTAACACTTGCTAAATTAGACATGTAACAAAAACAGCAGCATTTACAGTAGCACCATGGCAACAAAAAAAAGGGGTTATGTTAATCAAAAGGCGCACACACACGTTAGCGCCAATCCCCACCCCCCACCACACACACACACACACACACACACACACACTGCTGATCCACTAAAACACCAACTACACAAGGCAAACTCAACTCACTCATCCTTTCACTCACTTTCTCTCTCTCTCTCACTCTCTCTCACTCTCTCAAACACAATCAGTGTCTTTCTTTTGGTCTCTTTCGGTAAAGCAATTAACTACGCTTTGATTAACACTCAACGGCGTCGTACTTCGTTGACAATGACGACGACAGCTGGCTGGCAGAGCCGAAAGGCCCCAAACCACACCACAGTTCCCAACGGAAGCAACAACAACAACAACAGCAGCAACAACAACAGGAGCAGGCAGCAGTGCTTTGACACCGCATGTTAACTTAACAGCTGTCAATTACAGGCGATGTCTGCAGCTGTCGCAGCTTAGCCGCGCTGTTAAGCTAATGAAAGCGTTTCGTTTTGCATGTTTATGTCCACTATGCCTTATTTGCCGAATGACCAGCGCTGAGTTCGCATTCGGAATTTCGGCTGTAATTAAAGTGCACTACGTGCTTGGCTTAGTTCGTGCCATTTGATGATGAACGCTTTATTAAGCTCTGTTTCGGTGACTTTTACATTTGCTGTTGTCGTTGTCGTTGTTGTTGTTGGTCATCTTCTTCTTCTTGTTCTGGGGTGGCTGTTTGCGCTTAACAGTGGCGGATGTGCGACGCGTTAGGCTGTTAGCCTGTAATAAGTTATGACACTTTTTGCGTTCACTGTGCGCCGTGGGGCGACTGTAAACATACACATGTGTCTGCGTGCGTGTGTGTGTGTGTGGGTGCACTTGAGCCACCCTGTTTTGGTGTGTGTGTTTTTTTGGGTTGTTCATTCAAGCGCATAATCGCATGTTAAATGTGTTGTAATTAAAATATTAATTTCTTCGTTTGAGCCTTTACATTGGCAGCGTCGCCGTCTTCCCATCACAGTCTGTGTCTATGTCCGTGTCTCTTTTCCCTTGCCTGCCTTCCTGCGGTTTGCCTCTGCTGTAATTATAGTTTTCTCTTACGCTGTCACGAAACACACACGCACACACAAGCAATTAGAATAAGACTATAAAAAAGAGAGAGAGATAGGAGAGAGAGAGAGAGAGAGCGTGGGGGTTTCACATAAACGTTAACGGGATTTTGTGGGTAGCTCAAAAGTTCTGCATGAGAAATGTGATAAATGCTTAATCAGTATTAAAGCTACTAAGGAAGTATGAGAATTCAGCGAAAAATGTATAGAAAATTTATGTTTTCCTTTATACTCCAGCAAAACTATTCTTTATTAGATATTACTCAATGAAAATTAAATGTTAAATTATTAATTGTATTAGAGAAACAGATTTACAGATGTTACACTATTAATTAGATCAAAGAAGGAGATTTAAGTATTAAATTATACATTATATTAAAGAAAAATAATTAAATATTATATTATATAAACTATTAATGATATTATAATAATTAATTGCTCTTGCATTTTACTCACTTAGAAAATATTCCAAATAAAATAAAAATCCATTTCTTATTTTACTCACATTGTGTCTGCCTAATATTTGCTGTCACACGGCTATTACAAAAATTGAAATTTATTAAATTTTAAATTCGACTTACTGAGCCCCACATTAGCTCCATTATGCATGCAGGCAGACTGTGAAAAAAAAATTGAAAGTCATTCAGGCGGTACTTGCAACCACCAAAAAAACACGTAGACAAAGTTGTGGTGTTGTAATCGGATATAAGTCGTACTCTCCAGAGACCTGTCTACCAGATCCTCAACCCAAAAAAAAAAATAGAATAAAAAATAGTCTATAGACACATACGTTTTAGCATCATCAGGCAAAAGACAATGCCAACAACAAGGAAAGACCTTTACAATGGGGTCCAGGCTCCAGACCGGGGTCCGGTCCACTCATGACCCGGGCAACTAAGCCACCATGCATAGAATTTCACATTTGATTAACCAAAAAATAAAAAAGGGACACCCAACAAATGCAATATTTGGCCTAACAACGAACTGACTTTACTCTAATTATAATAATCATAGCTTTAAATATCTCTCGGGAATTATTTCAGAGTTCAACTAGTTCTTTAAAGAACTATAAATACTTGTTGCTTAAATAACATGCTTATTATTTCAAATTGGTTTTGCTAACTTCATTAAATCGTTAGTAGATACAACCATTTTGGCTAAGATAAATGAAAATGTTCTACTACCCCAAACAAAAAGAAGACAAAAAAAAAAAAACAAATAATAATAAAAAAAACATCACCCCTTGTGACAAACGCAGCGCTGATGATGATCATTGGGGGGCGTGTGCCTTGGGGGCGTTATAAACAAAAAATTAAGCGCATACGTGTGCTGCATGCTAAGGCAGCATTAAACTCAGTTATGCCACACGGCTCCGTTGCATGTTCACATCTCTCTCTATCTATCTCTCTCTCTCTCGCTCGCTTTCTCTGTCTGTCTGTTTGTCGCTCTTTTAGTCTGTTTTGGATTGGAGTTTGGACTACTCGTAGCGTAGCCCATGACTGAAACAGACGCATCGTTTTTTGCTCATTATGTGCATAGCAGTTTTGTAGCGCAACAACACCAACAAAAAAAGAAGCTAAATAAAAACGGCTATCGGATAAAAACTACCCTCATGTTTAGCTATATTTTGTTGTCGTTGTTGTTGTTGTTGTTGTTGGTCATGTTATTAAACTGAGTCCGAGTTTGGCCGTTGCTGTTGTCTGGCCGCAATTCGTGCGTTGCTTGGCACGCATTCTGTAATCGAAACTGGCCACAATTATTTATATCTATATAATGTACAGATATATATACAGATATATACAGATATATAGATATGTGTATATATATATGTTCTGTGCACCTTTTCACCTGCTCGTTAGCGCTGCAGCCGGAATGCCATTTATTAATTTTATTTATATGCGAAACAGTCCAGTGAAGCGACATAAACTGAAGTCAAAGTGTCAACGAGCCAGGAAATTGCACCTTGGCACCTGTCTGCCCTCTGATGCCCAACGTTGCCACACCCCAAACATCGTCCCCACCCTACTGGGCAATGCCACAAATTTGTGACAGTTAATCGGTTTCAGAATTTTGCCAGCCAACTCGGCAGCAGCAACTTGTTTTCTAACTTCATTTTGCTCTAATTGCAAAAGAGATGAAAATCGAACGGAAATAAAAAAAGAATAATACAGGAAAATTGTATTTCAATTAAATTTCAGATGCTTATCGCCATGGACACAAATCGTACAACACTCAAACTCCGACTCTTACCTCCCCCCCTCCCTCCCTCCTCCTCACAGGGGTGAAAGCAGAAAAAATCTATTTTCATTACGCTTCCTGCCTTGCTTTCACTTTCACTTTCGCTCGACGACTTTTGCGGCTGATAAGCTCTCGGACAGGACCTGGGACTGGGCACATCATATGGATATAACAGTGAAGCTCAAGAGAGAGAGAGAGAGTGGGAGAGTGAGAGAGATAGAGAGAGTGAGAGAGACCCTTGTTGGGTTCGATTTCGCTGCACGTGACCAAATTATATTTTCCTCATGTAATTTTCTCGATGCGTGCGTTTCACGTTATATCTTATAATATCTTACGGATAATTCCCCCCCCACACACACAAACCGTTAGCTAGTTGATATTTTTATGGTTTATGCTGTCGTTGCCTTGGCCAGGCTAACAATTAGTGTTGGGGATCTGCAGAGGGTGAATGATTGAAGTACACATCCAGCGAACAGACTGCACCTTGTCGTGGATTAATCAAAATCTATTTAGCCAACCAAACAGCAGCGGCAGCAGCAGCAGCAGCAGCAGCAGCAGCTTGTTATGTTAATCGTAATCCAAACACACACACACACACACACGCACACACGCACGCACACACTGAACAACAACATCTTTGTTAGTATATAAATTATGTTAATAGCAATTTGTCCTTCCCCGTTGGCAGATCCCCTCCCACCAGCCGTCACTCTGCTTGGCGTGTTAAGTGTCAAAGCAAAATTGCTGCCAGGTATTTGTGAGTTAATGAATATAAATGTCTTCATATTTTTTGTCGGTTGACATTCCAAAGCGATATTCATTGTTATAGTTTGACAGAGAGACAGAAACAAAGAGAGAGAGAGAGAGAGAGAGCGACAGAGAGAGAGAGAGAGAGAGAGATAGAGAGAAAGAGAGAACTCAACTCTGAAGATGCATAAATAATTTCTGAATTCCATTGTGTACACATTGAGTTTTGTAAATGTAAATAGAAGCTGAAACTATAAGTTAAAATGTTTAGTATATTGAAAGATAATGGTAATCATTTTAAAGATAATCATTTAATTTACGTACCACAGACAAAGGGCATTAAATGAGTAAAGATTGAATCTTGAGATCTAAACTCGAGTTTCAAAATTGAAATGCAGCTTTTATGCAGAGCTAAAATCACTCACATAATTATATATATATAACTTGTGTAAATCCGAAAAGTTAGAGCTGTACAACATTTGAATCATATTTTCTCAAATAAGTAATAGTTGTTTTTTTTACTATTTAAGAAGGATACATCTACATATATATATTTGAGAGATTTTATAGGGTTCAATATCAGCAGGTTCCACTTATTAGTGTGCTTGGATTGAAGTTCATTCAGCGCAAATCACTTCAAATGTAACAGATTTTAAGTTTACTGAATATTTAATAAATCACAAAGAATTGGAAACGAGAAATGCTTTTTGTGAATACCCAAAATGAAATGCATTTCTTTCACAAATAACAGTTGTGTGATCCTCTTCTGGTTCTGGCTAATGCCGGTCCGTATATATATCTATATATATATATATATATATATATATATATGTATGTTTGTGAGTTGGAAATTGGACTGTTTTAATGGCCAAGTCAGCCACCACCCGGAAGGGACTAAAGGACGAAATATCAATATATGAGAGAAGCAAACGGAAACGGACTAATCCTTTCTAAGTGCGTTAGAAATGCCACATGCTGTGCGGCACCGAATGCAACATTTGTGCTCAAGGACACGCCGCAACAAAAAAAACAACAAAAAAAGTAACAGAAGAAGAAAAAGAAGAAGAAAAACACAACAGTTGTATAGTTGAGGGTAGTTCTCAGTTCTCAGTTCTCAGTTCTCATTCCCTTTCAATTCCTTGCCGGGGTTGGGGGATTTACCGAGTGTAACAAAAGTCGCGTGGAAATTGAACGCACGTCGCATGCAATAATTCAAAATAATTTGGGCAAACACAATTCAAGTGGTTTAGGGATACCACTCGCACCACTTGCACCGCACAGTCCACCATGTCAACGTCAACAATAAACTGACTCGAACGGGATGGGGTGGCAGGACACGTGCACAAATACCACCCAAACCCCTGCATTCAACTCGGAAATTAGAGGAAAGATTCTCCAGATAGAGTTCAATCCACAGCTGTCACCCGTTTACCTGCAACGAGAGGAAAAAGAATAAAATTGTTGGTTGGTTTTAATTAAATTGTGCTCGGGGGGGAATGACATAAAAAATATATATATATATATAAATATTTCTATTACAAGTGTCCCAGCTTTAATGGAGCTCGCATATGTCGAACAGGGCCAATTAGGAGTACAAAAGCGCAAATCGTAAATTGTAAATTGTATATTGTAAATCTATGGCTACTGCATTTTATGGCCACAAATTGCAGGAAATAAAGTCAAACAAGGAATGCTGCAGTCGACTACGACTCGACTACCACATATCCTGTTAAATTATTGTCAAATTTTCCTTGAACATGTTTGGCACACCCAAATGTAAGCATGTAAAAGAAACTGAAGGGTAAACAAAGTGAAAATAACTTGGGCGCTTTTTATCCGATCTTAATCAAATTTGTGCAGCTTATCAATAATATGTGCATGTATATAATATATGAATAAGAAGCCACTGCGCTTTCAAAATTGTGGATTTTATTGCTATCGATACGACAACTTATATTTTAAATTTAAAGATAGTAGCCTTTAAAGTCTCTGTCTGAAATCGGTTTGATTGATTGTTTCAGAATATATATACTTTATGGGCTCAGAGATACTTCCGTATGCTTTTCATCTAAGTGCCAAATTTAGTAACTCCAAGCAGACAAACTGATAAATTTACATAGTGAGTCAAAAGCTGTTAACATTTCAAATATATTTCAGCTGGCATTGAAATGAAAAGTCCACTTGCCAAAATTAGTAACATAAATGCAATATTTTCAGAGCATAAAAAACCAATTTAAGTGACTAATTTACAACTTTTACAATTTCTGAGGTCTTTGAGGCAGATTGGACCGCACAGGCCCATTGAACATTTGCTACAGGGTATCGCAATGTCACAACGGTCTCACATTGTATGACAATTAAAAAAAGGGAGCAATCAAAAACATTTATTATTTTTTTTACACTCTTGTCGCAACATTGTTGAGCGCTTAATCAACGGCACCCAAATTGTTACGAACTTTGGCAGCAAAGAAAAAAAAAATAAAAAATAGAAAAAAAAATTCAAACACAAACATACAAAAAAAAAAGAAAAAAAAAGCGAAGCACAAATAAAAATGTAAATATTAATAAGCGTCAATATGCGTTCAAGCGGCAGCAACGAGACGCAGCTGAAGTGGTGACGGAGGGGTGGAGGAGCAGGAGGAAGGGGGGGGGGGGACGGGGTGGTGTTTACGGTGGTGTTGTGAGTGGGTTTCGAGTTGGAGTTCCGAGTTGGGAGTCAGCCGAGTCAACAAACAAGCAGCCACAACCACGGCAGGAGGATGTGGAGAGGAACCCACTAGCAGCAGCAGCAACAGCAGCAGCAGCAGCATTGGCAGTGGCAGCCACACCCCAAAGCGAAAGCAGACGCCGCCGCAGGGAAGCAGAGCACCCAGCCAACACCGAACACTGAACACCCGACACCCCATCCGAACACACAAATCCGTATCCGAAAGGACGCGTCGTTTACCGTTCGGCGTCGGCGAACGCAATGCGGCAAGCGGCAAGCGGCGGGTGGCGGGCAATACGCTAATGTGAGTCTAAACACGAGCCGGAGACCAAAACCGATTTCCCGTCAAGGTGCCGCGCTAAGGGGTGCGTGGTGGCATTGAGGCATTCTGGGTAGTGGTGGGGGGGTATCAAGACTGGCACACTGCTACCAAGTGTTGGAAAGCGAAATGAAATGTGGAGAAAGTTATTGCAGATACTGAACATAAATTAAATATATCTTGCTCTATCTGCCAGTGGAATATATATTTTATTTCTAGTATTATTTATATTTCACTTACAGATTTTATAGATATTATTTGTGTGCCTCAAAGTTCTCAATGATAAAGTTGTTTATAATAAAAACCGACGCTTGCAAACCGAACTTTATGTTTAACACTGGCATCGATGTAAGGCTTATTGTCTATGGTATCAAGCCAGTTTTACTTCATGTTTTCTCACTATATATATATATATATATATATATATATATATATTGGAAATGTTGATATGACTCCCTTGGTATACGCTGCAACTCCTCTCTTTATCACTTCAAGCCAATGATTTACTTTAATGATATAAGCCTTACTAATACGTTAGATGTTTTCATAGTTTGCTAAACAATTGTAACCACATCTGATATAAGTTTTGCTAACACAAAAGATGTTGTCATAGTTTTCTACAGAATTCTAATTTAAAATTGTATAGTTTCCATTAAACATTTCATTAACAGATCGTATATGTTGTGGCCACTGTAAGTGTTGGCCATACATCGTCAACTAGCAAAGCGTTCCCCCATTTTGCCAGCGTCCTTCACACGCTTACCACCCCCACCACCATTTAGAGCAACCTCCCCCCCACTCCCCCCTCCTCACTACTACACTTTCCAAAAATACCACGTTCCTTGGTATCCGCGTAGACCGTCCTTGTCGTCATCGTCATCGTCGTCGTCGTCGCCGTCGCCATTTGCCATCATCATGAACATCAACATCAACATCGTATCAACATCAGCATCAAGTCATGGAGTTCTGTGAAATGGAACTTTCAACACCGGAAGCAGCGTGTTGCATGTATTTATGTAGATATTAGCGAAGCGGCCAGCCCAGCCCAGTCCAGTCCAGTTCAGCCCTCCTCTTCTAGTCCATATTGACTGGCCCCTGGCTTGGCATGGTCTGTGTCCTGGTTTTGGCCTAGCCTTCCCCAGGACTAAAAACCGAATCAAACTCAACCCAAAACGTCGACCTTAGTCGTGGGGAGTTTGTACTGTTGTCGTTGTTGTTGTTTTTATTTCTTTTTTTATAAGCGCTACTATAAACCAGATTTGGCAGAGCTCTTTACCCTAACATATTCAATAGGCGATAGGATGGGGGGGTGCACGAGGGGTGGACAAAAGGACGTGTGCGTAAAGGGCTAGCAGGAGTTGAGCAGAAGGGCACAAAAACGAACCCAGTCAAATTATAGTGTGTGCGGTGTGTGTGTGCGGTGTGTGTGTGTGTGTGTGTGTGTGCGTGTGTGTGTGTGTGTGAAATATGCACAAACAGCAGCAGCAGGCATCGAATCGAGAAAAGAAAGGAAAAAGTCAAGAAATAAAGAAAACAGCAATTTTTGGGAATGAAATTATGCATTCATAACCATCGACGAGCCATTAAAGAGGGTTTGCCTGCCACAAGCAACCAAGAAGAAGAAGCAGAAGAAGAAGCAGAAGGAGAAGCAGATGCAGAAGAAGAAGAAGAAGCAGAAGAAGATGAAGGCGGCATCGAAAAGCTAAACACTCAACAAACGGAAAAGAACTCTAAACAGGTGGAGGGCGGGGTAAAGAGGTTAAGGAGTTTATGCTTAAACTAAAGTGAACTGCAGTTAAAAAGAGTTAAATCTCTAATGAACTAAGCCAATTTTAAGTAAATATTTAGCTTAAAGTTAAGCCAATGGAAATTGTTCCTATATTTGTCATCAAACTTAGCAGGTATATCATATTTCCACTTATTATTATAATCATTTTACTACTAATTAATTGCAATTCAGAATACTCTGATCAAATTCTAGATTTATCTGTTGAAGAACATGATGAGTCACTCATCATTCAACTGTTAAGTTTAGATTAGAACAGGAAATAGCTTAAAGAAAACTACTCCTACATACATATATTCGTCGATTAACTACAAGCAGATGTACGAAATGCTTTAGGGTCCTCAGTTCCTAGTTCCCAGTTTGCAGCGCTTTGCCAATGTCAACTTTTGTAAAGACTTTTATTACTCGAAACCAATTTGGCTGGCAGTCAATGGGGTTCCTCTTTATGGTTGTAGTCCTTGCAAGTCCCTGGGTCATTTGAATATTTGGTTATTAGAAGTTCTGGTCAGCAAAGCAAAGCGGAGCAGAGCAGAGCAGAGCAGAGCAGGGCAGAGATCTGCCCTCTTGTTAGTGCACTCGTCCGGTCAACCCCATAGAGCTCGTGCCACCCTTAAACCCTTAATCAAATGCATCGCACATGCAGCAACCCCTCACCAGGGGATTACCTTTTCTAAGCGATGCTGTTGCTGTTGCTGCTGCTGCTGCTGTTGCTGTCGGGTAACAAGTTGTTATTATTTGCTGTTGGATGTTGTTTAATTTTAAAAATGTCACGCGGACTTAATGCCCGCGATTGCCGCTGTCCCTTTATTTCTTTCTGTTGCCAGAATAATGGTTGCTGGGTGGGTTTGGGATGGGGTGCATGCATCAGCGACATCAATGAGATGTGTAAGCCTTTGACTTGATGCTACTGTTAAGCGGGGTCTCTCTGTGCATATATGAATATATGTGTGTATGTGTGTGTGTGTGTGTGTGTGTGTGTGGCATGCAACTGCAGAAACCTGTTTGAATTGAAAACTTGTTCTCAAGGGGTTCAACTGACCACTGGCCCCATGTGCCATGTGCCACAAAACAAAAAAAAACCAAAAAAAAGAACTGTTGACCAGGGGCAGAAATCTCAATATGCATTTGACTAGCAGCAGAGAGAGAGGGAGAGAGAGAGAGAGACTGAGAGAACCGTGTGGTGTGTCGCGTGTTTCATCATAATTTTTGGCCGAAGAGGGTTGGCTAGCTGAAAGAGAGAGAGAGAGAGAGAGGGAGGGGGAGGGGGGGGGGGAGGGGATTGCGGTGAGGGGCACACCGGGGGCAGTCGAACGGTAAACGTTTTCACGATAACATCTGCGGCGCTTTTGCGATTTCCAGTTTCGAAAACGAGGGTTGCTCATTGCATAATTATGCCATTGTCCAATGAAGTTCACTCGTAATGCTGCTGCCTCTTCTTCTTCTTCTACTTCTACTTCTTCTTCAATATAATCTAATTTGTTTTGGCTAAGGGCTTTATAACAGCAACAGGAGGGGAGCGTTGTGGGGAGGGGGGGATTATCATTTGAAGCTGCTGATGACCCAATGACCCACAAGTTGTGTGTCCTCTTTGGCCAGGCGCCAAGTGTAGAGCTAAGAGAACCTACACAAGCAGTTGCTGTTGCTGCTTGGATGCTCAGTAGTCACATAAATAATTCACAGCTGTTTATCGCACACGGTCGCCAGCATTACAAGTTATCAGTTGGTATATATGCTAATGTGCCACCAGGTGTGGCAACTAATAAAACATGAGTCGTGCCAAATACCACAAAATCCTCAAGTCAAAGCTGTGCACTTCATAACTCATTTGTCGCTGTCAGGCAGGCAGGCAGGCAGGCAGCAAGCAACTCGCGACATTTTCCCACCCCATGCCACATGGCCCCCCACATACACCCCCCCCCCCTCCCCCTCTTTCCTTCTATTGACTCCCCATTCAGTTGTCTGTTTTTGTCGTTTAGCTCATCGCGTTTAATGGCAAGCGATTTTCACTCTTTTTGCCTTTGATTTTCGAAATTGTAATGTTTCGATTTTTGCTTCCCATTCCTGGTATTCGCTCCTGGTTCCCGTTCCCTGGTTCCCTGGTTCCCGTTCCCATTTCCATTCTCGTTCCTCTAGTTAGCTAGTTTATGTGTGTTTTTTTTGGGTGTCGGTTTCGGTTCGGATTCGCTTTTTCATTTGGCTGTGTGACGAATGCATTACATTTGTCAAATTAGCTAGGGACGATGATAACAACGCTGGGGCGTGTTGGAAATCCACAACAACAACAATATTCATATATATATATATATATATATATATTCAAGAAGAGCGGGAGCAATGTATTTGTTGTTGTTGTAGTTCAGTAATCCATTTGCTGCCAATAATGTTTATTTATAGCTGCTCTTCTTCACTTGAATACGTGTAAAGATTAGAGTACTGACTGTAGAAATAGCTATTCAAAAAATAAATATATGGGTGCATTGAACTCTTCAAGAAATTTGATTGCATCAATCTTATCTTTGTTTAACGAAGGAGAGAGAGAGAGATAGTGCAATGAAATACATTTTTCATATTTCTATACAAATCCATAATGAACTTATTAAAGAAAAATGATCTGTAAAATACTTAAAGTATTTATATAAATTGTAAATTCTCGGAGGAAGCTGTATTATCTTAAATTTGGCAAATCTATATACAAATTTGTTAGTTAGATTAACTAAAAGAATTTCTCAAATATTTTGATTAATTCCAACAAAACATACATTTAAATATGTGCATCATTTTGAAGCTATTCCATTATATGTTATTTTTATTTTTGAACGAAATTCACATATTTTATTAATTGGGCATTGAAAATAATTTTATTATAAGTTTGTTAATTGAATTTGTAGGTTAACCCTTAAACTTTCCAGCTTGCTTCAAATGCTTGCGTCAAATTGAATTAGCTTTGCCCTTTCGAGACCACAAAACAGCAACTCATTAAAAAGCTTTTGGCAAATGCGAGGGCATTAAACGGTCGACTTCTAACCACAAATGTTGCATTCCAGCAAACTCAGTATATATATATATATATATATATGAGTATATATATTTTAATGTAACCATCGTTTGCCGAACGCATTTTGGCTCGTGTTGTTTGCGTTGTTATTGAACTGAACTTGACATTTTGCACGGGCAATGGCCAAAAAAACCTATGAGAGAGACAGGGAGAGAGTGAGCGAGAGAGGGAGAGGCATGCGGGTAGGGACGGATGTATACACGTAATAAAAAGGATAATACGAGTTGCGCCGAATGCGATGCGATGCGATGCGATGTGATGCGATGCGATGAGCCGCTGCTGACCCGACCCCAAGTTTAAGCGACACAGCCGAACTCAGAGCGAACTCAAACAGAAGGCAGCTGCTGCTGCTGCTGCTGCTGCTTCTGCTTCTGCTGCTATTTCTACAGCTCGTCGTCCCCTGTTGCTGCCACAAACCGAGCCTCGTCAGACGAGCCGACGCGCGTCCTCAACATGAACAACAACAACCACAACAACAAAAAAGTGAATTTCGCTTCATGGCAAAACTGGTTGAAAAGGACAAACAGCGGTGCCTTTATGAAATTATTTGTTGGTTATTCAAAAAAAAAAAACAAAGAAAAGATACGGGAAAAAAACCAATCGAAAATAAAACCAAAAGAAATATTGAATGCGCCTGTGAAAGCTTTTATAGGCAAAGCTGGCAGCCCATAAAATACAACAACAAATGAAGGAAGGACGAAAGAACAAGAGATAATAGGTGGCCTAGACGCAACGAGGCTCAGATACCCTTTGCAAATTTAATTATATATTAAAGAAATTTAATGATACATCAAATAAATTTACTTCTATATATTAAAGAAAGGGACAGATCTGTGATATTAGCTTGCATAATAACTAAAGTGTATTCAGATATTTTACTAGTTGAAAAAGTTGAATTCAAATTTAGATGGATAGTTGCTAAAGCTGTAGCTAAAAGTTATAGAAGTTCGACCTTCATAATTTTCTGCATTTGAACACGCTTAGAAAGTGAATTTCATCCGTTTATCTTATAAATCGAATAAGTTTATTCCATAAAACTCTACTTTTGAGCGATTATTCCTATGGCAGCTGTAGGATATAGTGAACACATCTCTATGAATATATATCCAAATTTAAGGAGGATAATAAAACGCATATTAAGTGAATTTCATCATTAGATATTTTTGTAAATGAAAAAGTTATTCATAGAATAACTTATTCCTCGACCAATTATTCCAATGACAGCTATATGATATAGTAAACCAATCGGATCGGTTCCAGTACTGCCTGCAGCAAAGAGTGAGATATATGTCAAGATTCATCCAGATAGTTTATAGTTTATAGAAAGTGACAGACAGACCAGCTGTTTGTCTATCGAGTCGATAGACATCAGCTGCAGATCAGGAATATATACACCATAAGGAATCAGAGATGTCTCCTAGAATGCGTTACAAACATCAAGACAAACTCGAGGTGCTCTCTGCAGGCGTATATAAGACCAGGCTGTAACGAATCCTTAGTCCTTCGTCCTTAGTTCAAAGCTCATTGGCTTTTGGGATTGATTGAATTGGCAACGCGTTGATATAAAAGTCCGTGTGGTGCGCGGCACTCGAGAATTCAAATTGGTGGCGCAACAGAAATCATAAAGCTGTTAATAAATTCCAAATGTAATAAACACACTTTTATTAACACACACACACACTTACACTTACACACAGACAGACTGTAAGCCTGTCTGAGGTCCAAGCGAGCACTTAATAGTCGAGAGGGGAGGCTAACAGGGCGGGGGAGGGTGGAAGGTAGATGGCGAGTTAGGTAGTACAGTGTTTACTCAATAATTGAAATAATTATGTTTAAAAGTTGATTGTTGAACTTATAGCTCGCTTGTTTATTTACAAAAGTTAACAAATAAATAAGCTAATAAATAACTTTTCTTAATTATTGTTCTTGATTTATTAATTTTAATTTTAATTTAGTTGTAGAAAATTGTATGCCGTTTTCAAAAATGTGTTTAGAATACGTAAAATAATGTAATATTACTTAATTTAAATTTAAAATAATCAATAAAATAAAGAAATAAAAAGATCCATCAAAAACATACTCAAATTTAAGAATTTTCTATCAGAGGCATCTCAATTTCTGTTCTAGTTCTACGTAGAGAGTGACTACTGTAGTATCGGCCACCCGTACGGGAAATTAGCTGATAAGCAAGCGTTTAAATTGCCAGGGACTGGACGCTTGGGGCGCCTCTTCTGTGGGACTAAACGGAGGGATGCACAGGGGAGGGTGCGGACTTAAAGCCAAATTAAATTTTAGGCATAGCTCGGCACAGATTTTAATTAGATGTAATGTCAGCTTAATGAGTCTGATGTCATGTTGCCAGCGACTCAGATGGGGAGAGGGGATGATGGCGGGGCGGATGCTATACAATATTGTAGTTATGCTAACTGAGCTTATAATGCCACAGCTGAGGGTGGTGCCCAGGGTGGTGGTGGTGGTGGTGGTGGTGGTTGTGTTTCTGTATGTGGTTCTGGTTTGGTCGGGGTGCTGAGATGGAATAGCTTTGAGCCTGTTTGGGATTTTTTTTATTTAATGTTGAAGAAATAAAGAACAGCAGGCATTAATAGTGACAGCAGGAACAAAAAGGTAGATTATCTGCTATCTGGCAGACTTGACAGTTCTGAAGTTACCATTTAATACTTCACAACTGAATTTGCTCGTTCAATTGTAGATAATCAAGTTGTAAATGAGATATAGCATCTATATGTTCCTTGATGCAGTTTACAAATCTGATATGTTTGAGGAAGGAAGTATTCTTTTGGTTTATTTGTGATTATTGAGTGGGTATTTCTTACTTTTAATGCGATTTGTATCTTGTTAATTCTGAATCTATAACATAATATTTGTTATCATCTTATAATAAAGCCTCTAATTTGATTGATTCGTCAAAACTAAAAATATTTGTTATATAATTTGCTTATTATTTGTATCTATCTAACTCTTAAGCAAATGATGGTTTTATATAATGAATTTAATGAAAAAACATATATTTGTAGAGTACAGGATCTAGAAATAGTTATAGGAAATTGGTTTGCTCTTAGTTATATTATTAGAATAATTTTATTTATCTATTAAGGAGAAGGTTAACCGCTTTCTATTATCATAAGACCACTTGCTTTTGCGGCTTATTATTATTAGTCTCCTTCTTCTTCTTCTTATTATTATTATTATTATTATTATACACTTTCGACAACTTATCTCGAAAAGGAAGAACTTCTCAGATATGTATTAATGAACCATCTCATCTATGTATTTGCTCTGTCTCTCTCTCCCTCCCTCTCAGACATCTAGTACTATAAGTATATCAGGGTCCCTTTCGTTTTCATATTTACTTCGCTTTTGTATTAGTGTCCACCAATTTGAGGTTATGATATGCGATTAAGATGCAGCTGCTGTTGTCGCCTAGCCACATCTAATTGTTGGCTTAAACTGCTCCGCTTAAATTGCTGGCCATCATTAAACAGGGCCAGGCAGGCACTTGTTCACACACACACACACACACACACACACAGGGACTCGTAAGAATAACAGGTTTTAGTGCGAGTCCTACCTCAAGCGATAAAAAGGAGAGTGCCGTGGTGGAAGGGAAGGATTAAGCAGCGAAAGGACTCAAAGCAATTTACATTTATGTGTGGCGCAAAGAAATAAAAATCATTTTTATGAAAATTAACACCAATGTGTAGCAAATAGAAGAAGAGTAGCGACTATGCCTATCTCTCTCTAACACCCACTCACTCTATGACAATTGTAGTCCTTGTGCATATATATATTTAGATATATATATATATATATATATATATGTATCTAACGGATTCTCTGTCTGTCTAACTGTTTGAACTTGGAAACTTGATTTTGCGGCAGCAGGCAGCAGTAAGAGGCACCATGCTGAAGCAGCACGAACAACAACAGCAACGTGCAACATCTGGCGCTAAGTACAAACTGTGATACACATACACACACACACACACACACAGAGAGAGAGAAGGAGGAGGCGAGCCGAAGGACGAAGGACAGACAGAGGGACAGAAAGGCTGACAGGCAGGCAGTCACACATACGTGTGCCGGCGGCTCCTCTTTAAATTTGCTGAGTGCGCAGGACTGACAGGACTGCCAGCACTGCCAGGACCTTTAAGCCAGTCACCAAGTGTGCCTGAGAAAAAGGAAGTTAGACACAAGGAATTAAGTATTTCTCGTTGCGAAGCGCACAAAATTGAAAGCGAAAAAAAAAACAACAACACAAAAACGAATAAACTTTAAAAGCCACGCCAAATGGCAGCCAAGGCGGGACAGAAGAGGAAGAGGACCTCGGATGGAGGAGGGGTGGGGAGGGGAGCGGAGAGGGGTGGGAGTTGAGCTGACGGCGGGTTAGCGGGCATTTTTTTTTTTTTAGTTTGGCTCTGGCAGCGTGAGAACATTTTCATGCAGGATATTTTAGCGACTGCTCATCAAGAGTTGAACACACCCTGGTGGGAAGTTTGCTACCCTATCAGACACAAACACACACACGCACACACACACACACACACGCACACACACACAGTCACACATATACGCATACACTCTCTGTTCTGTTCTGCTCTGCTCGCTCTCTCAATGCTGGAACTCTGTCTGTTTTTATGAAATTTCCCAGTATTCTCAACACTTCCGTATTTCAAGGCGCTCTCTTACGCTTACTCTCTTTGCCACTGCACATGCGCCAGGGCAAGCAAAGAGACCAGAAGAGAGAGAAAGCGAAAGAGAGAGAGAGAGAGCTCCAACAAAATTAAATACTGGGCTATAATTTGGATAGTTGTTGTTGTTGCTGTTGTTGCTGCTGCCGTTGGCTGAAGTGCACTTCACTGGCTGGGCAAATACACAACACATATACACACACACACACACACATACACACACACACCGATACACACACATATGTATACACGTATACGTATATAGAGCTGGTTCTTTTTTTTTTTTCGTTTGCTTTGGCTGTTTTGGTCGGGGGTGTTATGTATTTTTTACAAGTGTTTAGTCAAATTCGTTAGCTGGATGGTGGGAGATGAGGCAGGGGAGGTTAGAGGTAGCTCGTAACCATGCCTGAGCAACCCCTCCCCCTCCCCTTGCTGAGGAAGGAGTTGCGGCAAACGTTTTGTTTACAAACGTGAGGCAAAGGAGCATTTTCGATGGAAATTGATTTTTGGCTGTGACAAACTCGAGGCGCTATAGATAAAAACAGCTAAAAATAGCCAAAAAACAGCGTGGCCCTCTAAGTTACAAACAATACGAAAGAATCGTGGGAGAGATTCCCTATATTTGTATTAAATTGTAAACAAAGAGTGGAAAACAAGCACAAGTGGCAAGTTGGTGAGAAGATTTTCCGAGGGGAGGCGCGGTTTAAGGGGGCACCGTCGGCAAATTGAGATGAATGTTAGATAAGATGAAGAGGTGTCTATTGAGGTGTCTAATACACAGTTCATTTCATTCATTTGAGCAAGAAATCTGAGTTTTCTGTTGAGGATTAACTCGCTCCAAATTTTAGCAATTACTTCTTATTTATCTTTCGTCTGTCTTCAAGCAGCTCTTCCATATGTAATATTCTATACCTCAATTAACCAATTTTTAGGGCTTCTACCAATACTGAATTTCCAGTTTTAATGTGTTATTTTTCATTGACAACTTAGCCGTCATCTTTGTTCCACTTGAATTATTCCGCACTCGTATTTCATTCACTTCAGAAACTCTTGCTTCAATGATCTTTCAAGTGTTATTTTTTCCCTCTTCTTCTTTTTCGTCTTCTTCTTCTTCTCTTTTTTGGGTGTATAAAATACATACTTGAAATTCAGTTTGAACTCTAATTTCGTCTAAAATGTGAGCCACAAATTGCAATTATGGAAAACTCTGTGATTAGCCTTGGAATCATTTTCTTCCAGTTGATGTAACTTGAATGCATAAAGTTCAAGCTCTAAACTGAGACGTCTCTCTCTCTCTCTCTCTCTCGCTGAGTACTACCCTGGGGGCACTCTCAGAGTCTGGAGACCACATCCTTGTTGTGTGTGCATCTTGGGAACGATCTTAATAGCATTTCAGACAACAGACAACAGATGATTGACAATAAGGTCGTCTCGTTGGGCCAAATGAAACCGAGAGAAACCGCAACACAAATTTAAATAACTGTGCAACACACACGCACAACACACTCACACACACAGATATACACATAAAAGAGTTGTACTCCTTTGTGGCAAGCCCAACAGGAACAGGAACACAAAAAACAGATGATTGCTAAACAAAACAAAACAAAACAAAAGGACAGGGACTGATCAAGGCGATGCCCCGCAGAAACAGCTGTCGAGCATCGGCAATGATTGCTCTGCGCTTGTGGCATGCAACAACGTCGCAAAGTGCAAGGTGCAAAAAAAAAAATAAGAAAAAAGAAACCAACAACAACATTAACAAAGGGGGGACGCCCAGGCGACGACCCTGTTGCTGGTTAAACACATTAAACAGAAGCAGGCATAATAAGCGATCTCCGAGCTGTGCGGAGACCTCCGATGATTATTATGTTAAGGAGCACTCTGCCACTGCCCCTGCCACAGGTAGTATGGCAGACAACCTGCATAAGCTCCTCGCTGCTCGCTACCAACCTCTTCTCATCTCCTCATCGACATTTGTGATCGGTCTCTGGTCTCTTCGGTCTGTTCTGGTCTGGTCTGGTCTGCCTGCCTGTTGAGCAGCTGTCGTTAATGAGCCGTACCGCAGAGGGTAGTCCGTACCGTACTTGGAGGGTAGCTTTGTTGCACGCTCTTTTCAGATATGTGCCAGCATTTCTATTTGTATACACTCAACAAAAAAAAAAAAAAATAGCCCTACATTTTATTAAATCACCATATTATTCTGAGAGTAAATTTCGAGAATTTATAGTTGTGGATTTCGAGAAACTGCGGGATGCATTTCTCAATTTCAGAGTAGATTTTTTTTAATTTAAAATTATTATGTTTATTTTTACAGGGTGTTTGTTTTCAATGTGTGTACAACAATTCTTATATTAGCTGTGTTCTTACTTATATTAATTTAATAATTATCGACTTAACCTTTCTTTTTGATTTTTTTTCCTAGTTCTTAGAAAATACCAGAAAAACTTTTAATTTACTAAAATTTGTGTCGATTTTTTTTTCTGAGTGTACATTTCATGTTGTGCTTGCCTTTCAGTTTTATTTAGAGAGTAAATGCAATCTCCGTTTACACACACACACACACACACACACGTACACCTACACATCTAATCTTTATTGACGGCTTCTCGGTTAATGCTATGAAAATTCTATTTGTCAAACAAACAATTTCGTTTCAATTTTTTTTTTCTATTAATGGTTTAGACCCTCAGATAGTTTTTATGTGTGTGTGAGTTGGTGTGTGTGTGTGTGTGTATGTCGCTGCAGGTTGTCATGTTTGGTGGCAGGTAAAAACTGATCCTCGACAGCTGAACACGCAAGATTCTGATGAACCCGACCTCGATACTTGGTCCTTTCCTTGCCTTCTGTGTTCCCCCCTGCTGAATGATGAACGATGTGCCTGATGTTGCTGATAAAACGGATTTTCATGTTTTTCTTACATTGTACTTATAATGATGGGTTGCTGTTGATGTCCTTGTTGTTCTTTCTGCTGCACTAATCGACCAAGAGCATCTGCTCGACGGTGTTTTTCATCATTGTTTTGTTGTCTGCTCGAATATTGCACAAGGCTTAGATCCACTGAGGATTACCTAATGGGATGTGTGGCCATAGAATTTAAAGAAGTAAGATCTAACTGATCTCAATCAAACTCCTCTGCTTTAGATGGCTATACCTTAAAGGTAGCAAGTTGGTAACGGAGAAAGTTTACTGAGCCAAAATTATATTTATTTATAGTTATTTATTTATTGATACTTTGCTTTAGCTTAGTATTTAAATATGTTTTATACAAGTTAAATTAGTTGATATTAATAATATAAACAATATTAAATGTTGACGTTAAGAATTTAAAATAAGTTTCAATCAGCTTAAGGAAAAAATGGTAACCTAAATATTACAATACTTTTATTTAATTTCATATAATTTTCTAGCTTTAATTTATGGCTTTTTATTAATTTAATGTGCTTAAATACAATTAATATGCTATTCTGATAGAAATTTGTAAGCTGCTGTTCGGCATTTCAAAAAATAAAAACTATATAAATATATACATATGGTTCCAGAAAGAAGAGTGTCTTAGATTCGAATCCCAGAAAGTTTTTTCAACTTTAGTTATACGAAAATAAAGTTCTTTATATACACATACAAATAAATAGCCTTAAGAATATAAACCCAATGGACGACTAATGGCAATAATGTCAACAAGAACCATAAGTTGGCATTCTTAGTTTTCTGACAACCCTCAAAGAAAATAATTGCATTTTCTTCCAATTCATTTCACACAGCCAGACAAAATCTCAAGAATGTTAAGCACTAAATTCTTACAAACTGCCAAATTTCTCTGGCAATCTTTATGCCTCACAGCACAGAGAAAGAGAGAGAGAGAGAGAGAGAGAGAGAGAGAGAGAGAGAGAGAGCGAGAGAGAGATAGAGTGAAGAGTTCAATATGTTGCCACATTCGCTGATATCGGCCAAAAGCATTCACTTCGCATTTAGATAACGAAGCCAACTCTCGATATATGTTAGAGGATTTTGAACTCGTTTTGGGCGCTTGCTCGTCTCAATTTCCCGTTGATGCCCGTTGATTAGCGCAATGCTTTTCCCTTGGCAGACCCAACTCAAACGAATAAACCAACCCACATCTCCCCACACCCCACATCCCATACCCCACCCCTTACGAACACCCTCCCCCATCCCAACGCAAGGCAAACGAATCCAAGACCTAAACACACAATATAGCAAACACTTACACCAACCCACCAATCTCACCCCAAAGCGACAGCAGCAGCAACAACAACAACAACAACACCACCAGCCGCAACAATAACAACAACAATCCCCTGGTTCCGTCCCTGTTCCTTCTCCCTCTCCATCTCCACACCCCAACCCATCCCACTCATCTAACACTGTAAAGAACGCTTCGCTAGCGCATTAAATGCGATTTTAATCACTTTCCGTTTTGTCATTGGCGTGTGACCGAAACTGGGAGAAACTCTGAGCAACTCCAGAACACTGAAAGAATTGAGGAACTGAGCAACTGGCTAAGCGAGGAATCAAACAACTGTAAGATACTTCTTACTTGGTAGTACATATATCGCATTTACTACTTAGTACTTGGTACTTGGTACTTGGTACTGCATATTCCTGTTTACGCAGCTTAGCTAAAGGGCTCAAGATAATTCATGTCTGGGGTTCCTTTTAAGCTTTTTGCTCTGGCAGCAGACAGGCAGCATTATCAGATTGTCATGCAAAGTCATGCATATATATATATATATATATATATATATATATATATGTTAAATGTAAAACTGATGCAGTTTAAGTTGCTCAAGCTATAAGCTAACAGCTCAGATCCTAAACACGAAATCTTTGTAAGCGTTTGACTGTAATCCGATAATAATGTATATTTATATATAATTTTCTATTGACCATTGTTTTATTGTTTGAGTTATTCTCTTAGTTTAAGGAGTACATAGTTCACAACAGATCCATTTTTTGTGGCAATATAATCTTATCTGTATAAAATATCAACTGAAGTTGAATTAGTAAGCAAGTTTCCCAGTTTTAGGGGTACATAGTGCATAGATGCACTTCTTTTAGGTGTAGTCTAAACTAATCTCTATCCAATAATGAGTGAAATGGTCTCTTTTTTTTTTAAGTCTAAAAGTCTTAGTTATATCTATATTTTTGTGGCAACCTGTGTCTTTCGGGTGGAAACTTTCTATTAAACG
This sequence comes from Drosophila setosimentum, assembly GCA_035043505.1. Lineage (NCBI taxonomy): Eukaryota > Metazoa > Arthropoda > Insecta > Diptera > Drosophilidae > Drosophila > Drosophila setosimentum. The sequence goes on along the minus strand of JAWNMY010000003.1, from coordinate 6,786,876 downwards.
AATAAATACATTTGCTTTAATTTTAAAATTGACTTTTGCTCATATTTTTTTGAATTAATGTCAGCAATACACGAATCTCTTCGTTAAATTTTCAAATATTCTTCAACTTTTTAGCTATAGCTATGTTAGAATATTGAATTTCCGACATTCCGCTCTCATTTCACTCTCTTTCTCTCTCTCTCTCTCTCTCTCCCTCTCTCTCTCTTTTTCTTGGCTTTTTCCAACACATTTGCAGTTGTTTCGTTGCAGCCTAAAATAATTTTATTTAAATATCCACGCATAAAAAACTTTGTCATTTTGGCTCGCGGCGAGCTCTGAAACAACAACCATAATAATAACAACAACAACAACAACAACAACAACATAGTCTGCTTTGTACTCTGCTCAGTTTCTGATGTTCCTCTGCTGACTTCTCGTAAAGCTGGCTGTATGTTAATGTAATTTTTATGCTGATTGTAAATTTCCACATTTCCGGGCGCCTGTTCAGCTCTTTGTCATGGCTTTAACACAGCAAAAGAGAGCGAGAGAGCGAGAGGGAGAGAGAGGGAGGGAGACAGAGAGAGGGGACAGGGAGAGCAACATGCGTGCTGCTGTTCTTATTATGCTGCCTGATTATGACGTTTACTGCGCTGCCCTGGGGCTCGTCGCTAGGCGTTTCACTCCCTCCTATCCCCTTTTGTTTGTGTTTTTGTTTATGTCGCGTTACGTTTTAATCAGCGGCATTAATTTAATTTAATTTGAATTAATAATACATGCCGCAGCGGCATATGTCGGCAGGACTTGGCAGGCCTAACAGGATTCACAGGATTCACAACACTCGGCCGGATTGTGGCCGCTAAGTATGTCTAAGTGGTTTGCATTGTGCTCCGTCCGTTGTAGAAATACGCCGTATGCTGATGATCTATTGTATGATGGAGTCCAGTGTTCATTTCGGCCATTGTCAGGATTTACTCATTAAAAACAATTTTCAACTGCTTCACTAATGATATTTGCCATTAACAAATAAAAAAATGAAGGTTGGGCTTGCTGTTCACAAGTGGGTAAATGGGGAGCCTAACCAGACCAGGTGCCTAGAGACACATCCCAGGTGCAAAGAAACTTGGCAACTGAATTGCTTTTGTATTTGTAAAGATGAGAAGAAAGCAAAATTGAGAGAGCCTCATTAAATGCCAAGGAAATATGTTCTTGAGTCTTTCAAATACATGTAATAATGATACCCATTATAAAGCCAAGTTTCTTTGAGTGTAGCTGTGAAGTAAAGTATTGTATCCTCAGATCAGCTCAATTAGTATTAAATTAAATAATTGAAAAAATGTAAATTCTAATATAAGATTTAACCTATGCTTGGCATATATCTGAACAACTTTTAATGAAATGTATCTTAAATTATTATTATTATGGCCTACACTTCATTCGCTTAGTTTCGATCTACATTAGACGTACATCAATTTTTAATATATTTTAGTCCTAAGCTTAATTCTCTACTTCTCAATCATAAAATTTAAAATAATTAATAAATTTGGTTCAGTTTATTTGGCATATGCCAATATCTTTTAGCTTATTTTACTCTAGTTTTTTCGCATTTATACAAATCATTCTTTTAATTGGTTTTTCAAAAATCTTCTTTCAGTTAAAGTCAGCAATCAATTTTGTCCTTTACCTTTCGCAAATAAATGCCTACATTTGATTAGTTGTTCTCAATTAAGAGAATTTTCCTCAACTTTTTAATCTGATTTACTTGAACTATATATAGTACAATTTTCAACAATTTATTCGAGTGATTTTCCAATTAAAATCGGTCGCCCTTTTGATACTTTGTATTACTGCATTGACTTCATTGCGAACGCTCTTTGAACGCTCTTCCTTTGGGCATTAACCCATAACACACATTTGGCCAACGAGAAAGGTGCCTTTGGAAATTTGCTGTAGCACTGGGAAATAATTTAAAATGAATTTTCATTTTCATTTAGATTTTCAACTAACATTTAAGGCAACACTTCAAAGGTTTCAATTACAACAACAACGAGTATTGCGCAGGCAGGCCTCAAAAACCAATACACGCCTCCCCCGGAACCCCAACCCCCCACCACTCCCTAACTCTATCAAGAGCTCGGCTCCAGAGCACACACACACACACACACACACACATACGCATACTCATACACACGCATACCTTACACGCCCACTCACACCAACATAAAAATAATCAAAAATGGCATATAAACAAACACGACGACAACCGACAACCGACAACCGACGACCGACGAGACGTCGGCATTCGGCATTTATGGAGTTTGTTAGGTTGACTTTCGGCACCCCCTTCCCCTCCTCTAACGTGCCTGCCTGCCTTGGTGTTTGCCTATGAACTCGGGGCGCCTGCTGCTGCTGTTGCTGTTGCTGTCATTTCACCCCCGCTATTCGCTTCCCACACCGCTGTTGCCCTGGCGCCGTTATATGCTACCTTTTGGCTGCTCCTCTGTTTTCTCTTTCGCTCTCTCTGTCTTTCTCTCTCTCTCTGTCTCTGTCTCGCCTCTCTGTGTGTGTTCTTTGCGTTCTGCTTGTGCCTGTGCTTGTGTGTTTGTACAAAATGTTAAAATCCTGTTTATTGGATTCAATGGTTTGTTAATTGCCAATTTCAACTCGTTCTACCGTCGCACAAGTTTTCGCAGTTACTGTGAGCACGTCGACCACCCGTCACAGTCACCGTCTCTCTCTCTCTCTCTCTCACTCTCTTACTCTTGCCTCCTGCTGTCTCCTGTCTTTGTCTGCATTTCTCTGTCTCAAATGAGAACTGGCCTCCGCTTGGCCCATCGATGCCTGCCATAATAATTTCCTGGCTATAAAATTCATTAGACCAACGACCACCTGTAAATGTCGTCGTCGTCGTCGTCGTCGCCGTCGCCGTCGTCTCGTATGTCTGGCTCGTGTTTAGAGGGTCTTCTAACAGGCCCGGCCAGCTACCGTTATGTGTGCAGCTCCTCTCTCTTTATACGACTGCCTTTGTCCGTCTATCTATCGGCGTGTCTGTCTGTCTATTGCTGTGTCTACACTCATAAAATATATGCCTTAAATTGTAAATTAAATTCGGAAAATTTATGGTTGAGTCTTTTTCTAAAAACTATCGTTTTTGGTTTTCTAAATTTCAGGGTGAATTCTTTACAAATTTTGAAAATATATTCATAATTTCCAGAGTGTTGTGTGTTTACATTGAATTTTAGTTACTTATATTATTATTAAACACTAGAATTTTTATACTTCACATATACAAAAATATTTTACATAGTTTATAACAGCTATAATCCATATATATTCTTAATAATAGAAATTATTAAAAACAAATATATAACAATTTTTGGTATTATTGAATTGGGGCAAACCTTTCTATGTGTTATGTTTTTGAGAAACATAACAACTTTCTACTTGTAGAGAGAGAGTTACTAAAAAACTATGGCCATTTTTTTCCGAGTGTAGTCATAGTCGCTGTTGCCATGAAATGTGCCTTGAAATGTCGCTGGTGTCGTTAAATTAGCCTCGCGTCGGCATCAACTTTAATGCCAATGGTCTTGCCGAGTAGCGAATGCTTCCATCCCCTCTTCAAGCTCCTCTCCCTTAGTTTAACGAGGTATGTGTGCATGTATGTGTGTGTGTATGTGTGTATTTAGAACAAGCCACAAGCTCAGCATCGAGCCACATTGATCGTAAATAATCAACATAACGAAAACTCTGCATCATTTGCCTAACAAGATATCAAAATCTATTCGAGTGAAATTTATATGCATTCAAATTAAGATGTAACTTGACTCAGCCATTTGTTAGCTCTAATGACGCGTATAATAAACAAAAGTTAGCATTCCGTCTTCACACGATATAATTTAATTTAAATTTAGTATTGGATTAGATGTCAAAATCAAAGACAGTTCTTCGATAAACAAAGCGTAAACAATTTCTACACAATTCCCAAATAATTCTCTGCTGCAATAGTTGAATACAATTTTATGTTACTCCACAGAAAGCAACTAAAGATTTTTAATTATAGTTAGTGGAGTACGTAAGAGGTAATAGGACTTTAAATTGAAGCACGACGCACAAGATTAATTCTCAGTTGCAGCTCCATAATCATATTATGCCACACACACAGAGAGACAGACAAACAGCTCAAGTCAAAGATGACTCACTCTTGTCTTTTATTGTCGAGTTGACTTCTTACTTCACTCATGCTTGTAAAATAAACTCGTATATATCAGAGAACTTTATGGAGGCAACGTGATTATTGTTCGAATCTGCCAAACGGTTATCAGCAGCTGTCATCTTGCCGGTTTAACAAGCGACACTCTCTCAACTCACATACGTGAGTGAGCCACCCAAAGAGCTCCTCAAGAGGCTCAGGTGGCACAAGCATTCACCCACACACACACACACACACACACACACACACACACATCAGCTGCTGTCTGGTGTCGCATTTAATTCAATTGCACACACAACAATACAAATGGGGGGGCAACGCAAAAAAATCGCAACAATTGCAGAAAAAAAATTGAGAAGAAAATTTCAGAAACGTTTGCTGACAAACAAAAGCGCAGGCAGTTGCAGTCGGAGAGGGGCTGGTAGTGGTAGAGGTGGGAGGGGAGGTGAGGCAACGCATTGCCAGCAACGGATATGTCACACGAGGCAGGATATCAAAGCGTGACAGGAACAGCGATGCGCAGCAGCAACAGCAGCAGCAACAGCAGCAGCACCAGCCAAAAGGGAAGTCGACCAGAAGAAGAAGAAGAGGAGTTGGTGTCAACTGAAGAGGGAAAACAAGAAGAGGAAGAAGAAGCTGCTGAAGTCGTTTGCTGCTTTTCCTGCTGCTGCTGCTGCTGCTGCTGCTGATGATGATGATGATGATGATGATGATGATGAAGAGGAAGAGGAAGAGGAAGAACATTCGCGTACTCGTAAAAGTTTCATTTCGCTTAGAGAAAGCTAAGTGAAGGCGTTTTAAAGGGCGCGTTAAAGGGACACAAATGAACACACACGCACGCACACACACACAGACACACTCTGGCACACACACACACACACATACACACTAGCACGCACAGCTACACTTTCGCAAATTTGAATTGACATCGCATTTCCGCGTCGATGATAGCAAACTGACGTACTTGTCTCTGGCCTCTCTCTCTCTCTCTCGCTCTCTGGCTACACTGAGAAAAATAGCAATAGAAAACTACTTTTATACCTTAAAAGAAACTAAAGGCTTTAATACAGAAAAAAAAACAGAAATTAAGCATTTTGATTTGTTAGCTTCTTCAAACACAAGCAAATATATATAGGTCAACATTTATTTCTCCATGTGTATCTGGCTTAAATTTTACTTTAAGGTTAGCAAAAGTAAAGTTTCATATTCATAGTTGAACAGTTATTTCTCTGCGTGTATCTGGCTTTACTTTTATCAAGTTTCAGCTTTCATATAGCATATGTCGCAGGAAATGTGTGGGAAATGCATGGAAAATGCTTTTATAGATGAATTCCTCAATGCCAGCTGACAGCTGTAGTATAACAATATATAAACGTTTCCGCTCCTGGCCACAACTAATAGATAACTCCCACCACCCCCTCTCACTCTCTCTCTCTCTCTCTCTCTCTCTCTATCAATGTCTGTCTGTCTGCCTGTCAATCCCCTCCCGCCGTCGACTCTAACAAAAGTCTGGCATCAATTGACAAATAATGTTGAGCCATCAAATATTTAAAAGGCCTCGACTGAGCTTTTGCTTTTTTTTTTGTTTTTTCCTTTTGCTGTGCATTTTTTTAAGCCAACTAAGGGTGGGTTGGGTAGGTGGTGGTGGAGGGGGAGGGGGAGGGTGTGCTGTGGCGAATTCTCGTATGCGACATAACATGTTGCATTTTTAATGTGAATTTTATGTCAATTTGTTGTTTATTTTTGTGCTTTTGAGCAAACATATTTTAAAGCATATTTTCTACTCATGCAGTTGGGCCATATTTATGTCAAAACAATGAACTAAAGCGAGAGAGAGAGAGAGAGAGAAAGAGAGAGAAAGAGAGAGAGAGAGAGCTAGAAAGAGGGATGAGGTCAGTTTAGCTGGAAGGTGCGAAATTTGCCAAGCATTGCAAAAATGCCAAAACAGTTTAACAAAATCTGCACATTTGACTTTCAGAGCCTGCGGCATGTGCAGTTCAGTGACGGGGAGCATGGAGCGGAGCGCACCGTGTGGGAGGGTGAAATGCAAAAAATGAAAGGAGTCAAGCTGGGGTCCTGAATGCCAAAACAGAAGGCTGCTGACTTTTGGCTTGCAGCAAAATGTGGGCAGAGGGAGTGCAAAATGTGTGAAAGACTAGCGTAGCCAGGGCTGTGTCGGTAATGGCCAAGTCAATGCCTCTCTGTGTATGTGTGTGTGTGTGTAAGGGTGTGATACATACACACACACACGCATACACACAGCACACACACATGCCTTGAGAGTCAACAAATTCTTTCGTTTCTTTTTTGTTGTTTTTTGTTTTTGTTTTTGTTTGTTGCTCAGCTCGTTTTAATTTCTTTTGGCCATTTTCACTGCTGCATATTTTCACACTTAAACGTCGACGCTTGCTTGCTCTCTCTCTCTCTCTCTCTTACTCTGTCTCTGTCTGTGCTGAATACTTACCCCCGCTGCACTCCCTCCTTTATTTATTTGCCCGTCTGTCTGTCGAATGAATTATTTGCATAGTTTTTGAGGCTCAGCACAAGCGACAAATGATAAAGCTTCGACACTCGACACTCTTTCTACTCCCTGCTCTCTGCTGTCTGCTCTTTCATTCATTCACTCATTTTTTTCGCATTTATATCAATATCTCCCTCTCTCTAAATCTTTCTCTCTCTCTCTCTCTCACTATCGTTTCATTTTCTATGCGCGTTTTGGCAGGCTAAGCACGGATTTTCCACGCCGACATCGTGTAAATATTTATTTGCCGCCTGAATAAGTTTTAAATATGTTGACAGGAAAAAGCAACTACATTGCATGCAATTGAATAGATTTTCCCCACACTCCTCACCCACCCCAAAAGATTTGCACTGCTAATCGCATGTATTCTGTCTGCCTGATATATAGATATATATATATATATATAATATTTAAATTGCAGCATTGGTTTTTTGGGCGTGTGAAATCCCTTGAAAATTGCATTTTTAAGCAAATGCAAATTCAAATCAAATCTGAATCACCAAAAATGCTACAACTAACGACTCAAGAGAGACAGAGATATATATATATATATATATATATATATATATATATAGAGAGAGAGAGAGGGAGATATCATTAAGCTTCTGTGTGAGTTGTGCATTCTACGGAGCAAAATTGAGCGTTAGGAATAGATGTCTGAGAGTCATGCTGTTTTTTGTCGGTAAAAACAAAAGAGGTCTACAAATGTACCAAAAAAAAAAATATATATACATAGAAAATGCTTAGAGCTAGAAAGCCTAAGTTTGGAATGTGTGTTTGGATAGGAGTAAAACCTTTATTATTACTACGGGTAAAGCAGAGAAAGCAAAACAGTTTCTGTATTGCCTTCATCGTCATAAATCGGCTAAGTTCTGACAAAAATTTGATTTTGTATTGGAAAATTTGAGCAAGAAAAGTAAATTTGAAACGAAAATGTTGCTTGAAGGACTTTCGGGTACAATGAACACACTTCTAGTTCTAGTTGGCCAAAAATCAACTATAAGCTTTGCAGAAATTGGCTTTTTTGTTAGCCGAGAGGTGCAGTTAATCTGAATTGCTTTTGAGCTTTTTATTAGAAATTGCAGCGCCTTTTCATCTCACATACACACACAAGACTAATCAAAGCCAACAGCATGCACTTGAAACTGAGAATGGAGAAGGGAGAAGGATAAAGGGGCACATCCTTTCATGCAACACAAACCTTGCCCTTAGACGCCACTTGAGCTGATGGCCAGCGCGAACTATTTTGCGCCAAGTTGATTAAAAACATTGCCCGGCAATGAACCAAAACCGAGATGGAAAAAAAAGAAGAAACAAGCCCGTATTAGAAAGGCCTCCGAAAATAAATGACTTTCATTTAGCGTCGAGCTTTTTAGCCAGTTAAGGCCAGTTAAAAGGGGGAGTGGATGTGGGTGTGGCACAAACTATGCTCCCGCCCCGATTTCAACGGCCCAAAAACTTTTCAAATAGACATTTTCAAAGGCAAACTTTTTTATCAGCAGCAACAGCCGGAGTCAGAGCCGTAGTCAGAGCCGTAGTCAGTGCCAGAGAGCCAATGCTGTAGCCGCAGACCGTAGTCCATAGTCCATGGTCCATAGTCCGTAGTCTGCCGTCCAGCATCCAGCATCCAGCCGGAAGTTTAGCTATGCCGGTTGGCTCGCCGCTTGTAGCGGATTGCGGTATTCAATGCTGCAAGGGTGGCAGGATGAAGAATGGAGAATGATGGAAGTGGTAGGGAAACGAGCGGAAAACGGAAAAACTGGTGCGCTGCTTGTTTCATACGATGGCTTATAGGACATTTTCAGTGCTTGCAACACGCCGGCGTGCCACAGCCACCAGCCTGTGCACAATTTATGATAGACGACAAAACAATAGAGATGAGAGTAACCGGGACGGGCTTCTCTATGGGGCCTCTGTATGCGGATGGCGCAAACAAATCCGAGGATAAACACAATGTTCTACTACCAATTGCAGTTCAGTTCATCACCGTTAGTTCTTCGTAGCTTAAAAATAGAAGTTGGCTTTAGCTAAAAACAATTTAAAACACAGCAGACATACAAAATAAATAAATAAAGCCTGAAATGAGTCTTGAGCTTAGAATTAGATTTTTTGTTTAGGCTATAAAACGTTTCATTTGCTAATAATTTTATTGATCCTTTACAAACAATTGTCTGTGACTGATCAGACTGATCGAATCTGTATGTAATAATTAAAGTTATTAATATAATAAAATAAGTGACTTTAATGCAAATGGCAACAATAATTCTTACATATTTTCACAGAATTTGACTTTTATTTGTATTCTATATTCTGATTGGCTTTTAGACAGTCTCAAGGCACACACAGCTGGCGCAGTAAAATCACGCCAAATGCTCATCTCTAGCCTGCAGTTAAACATTGCTCCCAGTGGCATTTCCGCAGACAGACGGAAGGACAGACCGAGGGAGGAGGACGAGGGGGGGGGGGGGCTGGCGCTTGTGACACCCGCATTTATGTGCGACTATTTGGTTTATTTCAAATACAATCACATTTACTACACACACACACACACATTTAGACACTTAGTGGTCTTTATTGGTTTGACTGTTGTTGTTGTAGCTGTTATAGTTGTTGTTTGCTGACCGGCCAGTGGCACCCACAGTCGCTGCCGCTTTGTGCGGTTGTTTGGTCATCTCTCCGTCGTTTTCATTTTCCGTGTTTTATTTGCTGTTGTTGATTTTTTGTTTTGCCCAACGAAACCTTTTTCCTGCATTTCATTCAATTTGGTTTCCTGGCTCCGTACACACACACACACACACACACACACACACACACACACACGCACACACACTCGCACACTTGCACATACATACATTATAGTTTATGTAGTTTGTGGTCACATTTGGCCTGGCCATATGGGTTAGGTTAGAAGTGGACAACTGCAAATGACATCCCAGTAGATCTCTTAACTCTCTCCCAGTTCCCCACTTCCCTCCTTGCAGTAACCTTCATTCGAGTGCTAATTTTAAATGTATATGGATATTTTATTGCTGCTATTACAGTTATTAGACAAGAGGCTGCTGTTGGATTTGCTGTTGAATTTGCTAAGTGGCTTTGGCCACTTAAGAGCCAGCAATGGCAAAGGGGTTGCATTAGTTTTAGGGTTGAATACGCACAAGGCTTATACGGAAATCTAAAGAAAATGAGAACTTGTCATGCATATCAGCTAATTTATTGACGACATTTGGGGCAGGACAGTTTGAATTTACATCTAAAGGATCTGCTGAATTCTGCATAATTTGGTCTAATGGGAATTTTATGAAAGAAATCAGTGGAAAAATTGAGAACTTAAGCTAATAAAACTTATATGTAGAATGAAACTAGTAGAGAAACTATTACTTTGATTTGATATGATCTAATTGAAATTTTATAGAAGAATTCAATGGAAAAATTGAGAATTTTGTAATATAATATTTACTGCATTTCTGTAGATACTTTTAGACAAACTATGTTCAAAATGCACTTGGAATTCGAAATCAGTTCAATTTTAATATAGTTTTGGCAATTTGATGTTACTAATTGAGACTTTGGATTGTAATAAATGGGGTTTCCAAAATGTCAGACCATTGAACAGGACTTTTCCACCAAATGCTCTCGATTGTCACATTCCAGGCTCTAACTGTTTTGGCGCTGGGGCCTTAAGCCTTTTTTGGCCGGAACTTTGTGAATCTTTCAATATGCTCCACATTTGGCATTGTTCTGGCAAAGCGACCCAACAGCAATCGATATGATATATGTGCGTATTCGCATAACTCATCTTTGGTGCTATCAGTGCTAAAGGTAGCCCATTTAGCCAACAAACAAAATGAAAGAAAGCCTCGACTACTCGCTGCTCGGCTAGTTATCACTGGCAACACCTTTTTATGCTTGAGGCCACACACATACACCCACACACACACACACACACACACACACACATACACAGACACACACACACAGACAGAGTAGACAATTTGTTGTTTGGATTTTGAGTGCTTTTTGGGGTGTGGACCACGAGAAGTTCTTTGTTTGTTAGAGGGGCCAAAAAGCGCACAGCTATTTATAGCCATTTTCCAATGGACCCAGGCACGCATTTGCCATTCCGGCGGACACCAGCAACAACAGCAGCAACAACAGCCACAAAACAAGAGTGGCAAAAAGAATTCCACATAAATCAAAATAACTGTCGGCGGAAGCGGCGTCCATAGTTTTAACGGGCATGGCAATCCAATCCGGCCATGGACTGCGCTCCGGCAAAGCACGGTTTGCAAAAAGCAACAGCATGAAAAAATCCAAAACTAGCCAGCGTAGCCTCCACTTACCCCGCACCATTTGGACACACATAGTTCATGTTGCGGTGCGTCGCATAATGCATGTGGACACAGCCAGCATAGGAGTGTGTACTGTAGTACAGTAGAAACCAGTAGTGCCACCATCGACGACGGCGACCACGTCGACAACGTCGCCATCGCCGCCGGCTGTCATTTTTTGCCAGCCAATTTTTTGTTGTTTTTATGCCGGCGTCGTTCATAATTAATTGTGTAAATTTTTGCGGTCATCTATTGAAAGTTTTTTGTGGTTGTTTTTCTTGTTGTATTTAAGAAAAAAATAAACAAAAAACAAAAAGTCAGCAATATTTTCTGTGCCTCTACCGACTATTGAATTATGGCTAGTGGCAGCCAGGAGCAACCCCGAGCGAAAACAATAAGCTAATATAAAGTCAATAGCTCAATCAACAAAATTATCAGCTGGACAAATGTTTTGTCACGATAATTGTTTAGTCTAATGAACCATTTGCACAGCACAACAGACCAACAGACCAACACAGAGAACAACACAGAACAGAACAGAGCAGAACAGAAACAGAAACAGAACAGACATCGAGTGTCTCATTTCATCAAAACAAGTGAATGAATTTCAGTTTTAAATGAACGACTAATGGGATGCCCTGTACAACTAGATTATAATCGCATATATATGTATGAATAAACAGAGAATATCCTCAGTCTCAATTTGACACCAAATTTATGAAGTTTATATTGGATACATTGATCAACACACCGAAAGCAATAAGAAAATAATCGAATAACAGTTTAAAGGGACTGTTCTTAGTTCTAGTACTTGAAAAGATAAGGCTATTCAAAATATATATATAAAAATCAATCAGAGTTAAAATCAGGTTGATATCACTTATAAAGACTAAAATAAAATCCAAGTCGCAACTTAAAGTTTAAACAATTATGAGATTATTTGCAATGACTTTAATAAAACTCCACCCAAAACTCTTGAAATAAAAAATTACCTTTCAACTGTGTTGTGCAGGGTATGGAAAATAATGAAAACGGATCCTCGGACTGGGCACATCATTAGGAGCCATTTGATGAAGTTTTAATGAAAGTAACAACAACAACAACAACAACAATAACAACAACAACAGAACGTCGACAACAACACAAAGCATTGAGGCATTTGGGGTCCGAGCGAACATCTTTTGCCGTTTGCCTTTTTTGGCCCAATCAAAAATTAATGAGTGCCAGGCGCTTAGAAGTGATAAATCACCTTGACAAAGGCACCAAACGAAACCGGACGAACGCCAACCGCAAAGCGAGAAGTCCCAGAAGCATAGAAAGAGACAGAGAGAGAGAGAGAGAGCGACAGAGAGAGACAGAGCGAGAGAGAGAGAGAGGGAGAGGAGAGAGAGAGAGAGTGAACAAGTCATGTTGCCCGGTAAAACAAATGAAAATGGCATAATAATAATAATAATAGTAATAGCAATAAATGTCGCCTTCTGTAATTTGCTTTAATTGCCAGTAAATGTGCCGCGGCAAATGCTCAGCTCTAAAAAAGAGCGAGGGGTGCGGAGGTGCTGCAATAGTTGAGAGTGGCATCTTAATTATGAGCCACTCGAGCAGCAACTGGCAATGGGCAACTTCAACTTAAAATCGCCGCACATAATTCACAGCGAACACTGACGACTGAAATTAATTGCCCAACGTGCCCCAAAATGTATGCTATGTTTTTTTTTTTTTTTTTATTATATACGCTTATACCACCTGATGCGAGTGCCGGAGAGTGCTGGGCTTGGGAGTTTCTGTGGCACAGCATGACGTGGTATTTATTAATTTCCTTGACAAATCTGTTGCATGCTTTGCAGGCGACGAGTGGCAAACGCGCTGCTTTTTTGAAGCACTTTGTCAAAAGTTTTGCCACAACTTTTGCGGGCAAACACGTAGCATAGACGAGGGGCTAGGGGCTGGGGGCGTGTTGGGTGTTAGTTGGTGTAGGAGAACGTAGCTAAATGCTTGCCATCATAATGCACATAAACATACACATACACACACACATACACATACTCTAGAGGTGGCTGTCGGAGACTTTCACGAAAAATAGAATTTTTATAAAATGAAAACACAAAATATAAAATGAAATATTAAAGTAAAATCAGCGAAGATTAGAAACTTGGGTTATAAGGTGCAAGGAAAGTTACAGCTTAGATTAAAGATATGCAAACCCCAACAGAAAGGTTTCTTGAGTCTTAAATATAATACTGTTGATTATATATCTTCGTCTTCTCTTCCCTCAATGTGATCTGATATTCCTATCTATCAACAAAAGACTACAAACTAGTCAGAAAAGCCTTAGCAAACAGGTCAAGTTGCTAAAATTGTGTATCTTCATTAAGTAATTGCAGCAAAACGTGTCACGTAGGCAAACACGATATTTTCTCATCTCTGGCTCACACTGATATTGTAGCATCATGTTGGGACACAGTTACACACCCATGCACACCAACATACATACTCACACACACACACACACACACACACACACAAACACATACATACATACACATTAACATGCATAGCTCCCTCTGTTCACAGTATTCAGAGTTAGGCACTTGAAAAACGCAAAAGTAATAAACTTAATTGGTTTGTTCGCAGTTACTTTGCTCCAGCGGCTTTGTCAGCACAGCAGATCTCCCTCATCTCGCACCCCTTCGCCCCCCCTCACCTACACCCATCCTGTCGCCTCCCTCCCTGTTGAGCACTCCATGCAGCGACCTACTCGAGCATTGTGTTGCGTTTTGCGCTTTTAAGTAGCAAAGTTTTGCTAGCTGCTCTGCTTTTCTGTTTCTTTTTATTTTATTTGATTTGATTTTTTTTTATTTTTTTTTATATTTTGTTTTTATTTTGTTTTTTCTTGGCTTTTTTCTCGCCTTTCAGCCAAAGTGTTGAAGTTTGCTGTTCGAGTGTTTTGAGCTAAAAACAAAAATAAAAGTCAACGCAAAAACCAACAACAACAACAACATCCACCCACCCAACAACGAAATGTGTAAAAACTTTGACTGCATTTGCAACAAGAGGAGCCAAGAGAGAGTAGATAGAAAAATATCGCTCATACGCAACGTTGCCTTGAGTCCTTTGCGGTGAACCTTCACCAAGTGCTTATTATTCTATCTAATGAATCTGTTTGGCTAACTCAGCGAGCCAGGCTCGCCGACAACTTATATGAATATGGCCAAAGTTTCTCAAGTGTTTTAGAGTGGCAGACGCCAGCATTCGCAAAGGATGCGCCACGGTTAGCTGCGAGCTGTCATTTTTTTGTTTTTTTTTTTCCACTTTCTTCACTGGCCAACCAAACAGAGGGGAACCGAGCAGAGCACAGCTGAAAAACAGTTTATATCTAAAGTTTTTGCCGCTGTTTATTCTTTTGCTACCACAGTTTTTATTGCGCTCGTTTGCCAGCCTCGTACGAGTGTTTGTATGTGTGTGTGTGTGTGTGTGTGTGTGTGTGTGTGCGAGTATGCGTAGCCTGAGTAATGGATATTTTATAATGAATTTTTGAGCAGACAAAAGCAAAAGCTTTACAAAAATCTCTGCATACACCAAAATCAAAAAAAAACAGAAAAACAAAAAAAAAACCAAATAAAATAAAAAAAAAGAGAGCAAAGTTTTTCTACCATTTTGTGTCTCTGTATTTATAATTTAAAAGGGGAAACAAGTGGCTAAAAAATGATGTGAAGAGAGAAAAGTAAAGGATGACAGCATTTATGATATGCGGTGAGTCCAAAAGCATTTCTAAATCATATTTTACTGTCAGATGTTTTTGTGATATGTGTTGCATGTTGTTGTTGTTGTTTTTTTTTTAATCTATGATGTAGCACACTGACTACTATTAAGTGGCTACAAAGTTGGTAGCTGCAGCTAAATGTTGCATAGAATGTGGTGAACTGTAGAGAAGTTTGCTTCTTTGTTAACACCATTAAGACGAAGATAAATTGATGCTGAACAGAAGAGTTAAGTTTGTGAGTTTATTTTGCAGAAATCAGCTAATAAAGTTATTTTTTTTATACGTGTCTTTTGAAAATATCCTTTCTGATATTCTTATTAATATTTAAGTGAATTGTAACTAAAATGGAACACGAGTATCTGCTTTAAGATGCGAATTTACTAAAACCAGCATTAGTTTGTTGCTTTTAATGCATTTAATCCGCGTATCTGATAAGGACAAACAAATTCTCTTGTATGTGTATGTGTAGTTAAAGCCGCAAGCCGGCTGCCACGCCCACCACACACTCAACTTTCCCGTGTGCTAGCACATAATTATTGCCTACTTTTCGGTGGCAACTCGTGAAGGCAACAACAACAACAACAACAAAGATAACAAACCCAAGGATGCAGTCAGAAGAATAGCTTCGAAAACAATTTTGGGCACCAGAGACGCGAAGTTTGCCGCGTTGAACGAGAGCTCACACATAAGCCACACACTCCTCCACACTCATAGACACACACACACACACATACACACAAGTTTGCACAACTTTTGGTCGCGTCTTTGGCATTCAGCAGGATAAAGCATAAAATATACGCGAAAAGCGTGCGAAGCTTTGTCGCGACTTTGTGGCCAGAACGGGGTGCTCAGTTAGAGGACGGGGTCGTTTGGAGTGTGGCAAGTGGCAACTGCTACTTGCCTTGGGTTCCGCACTTACGACTAATTGAAGTTAAGACCTGCTGCCTGCGAGCTGTTGTCGACTTACCTGCAAAAAGAAGAGCATAAAGAAAGAAAAACTTAAAACTTAGCTGAATATAGGAATACACATATATATATATATGTATGTGTGTGTAGGTGTGTGTGGGTGTGTGTGGGTGTGTGTGTGTGCAGATAAAGTTAGTTAAATCGTGTAAATTATGTCTAATAGATAAAACTGGCTGCAAAAAGTTACAGCAGCTGCCCCCCGCAGAGTCCGCAGAGTCTAGACTCACTTTTAGACCATTTGCTTTAATGAAAGCTAACGATGCCGCTGATGATGATGATGTTGCCACGTGCCACCTCCATGTCCTGTTCGTGCAACCACGTGTCAGGCGTCAAATGGAACTGTGCAAAGTTCTACGTTGTCATATTGTGTCACACAAGACGACGTTGCAACGTAGTTTTCTATTGCCACACACACACAGACACACACACACACACACACACACACACACTGCTGTGTGGCACGTAGTCCACAGCCAGCCCTTATAAATAAGAAATCCTTTTGTTGCAACTGCCCCGCAGGCCAAAGTAATAAAGCAGAGAGGAGCCCGACTGCTGCAAGCTGCCCAGCAACACAAAGAGGCCAAAATGTGTAAGATTGGCAACAGGTAAGAGGCAAGTGGCATGAGGCATATAAGAGGCAGGAGGCGGTGGACTTATGCAGTCAGCAAGTAGTTGGCCAACAGGCGCAGAATCATGCTAAGATACACTGCCAATAATTAAAGATGTTCCTCAATTCTATCTGGTATTTATTTTAGTAACTGAATTCAATTAAATTCTAGCAAAGGAATTTATTTAATTGTGTCTCGCACAGAAATAAATTAATTTATATGCAAATTGTTTCACTTCTAATGTTATATTATTTTGTAGCTGTTTAATTAGCAGCTAGTTCTCTTTCGCTCTCTCCCTCTCTTTCTCGCTCTCTTCCTCTCTATGCATTTTCAGTGCTTTCTTTTTATCATTCAGAAAAGTATTTAAATTCATTTCAAATATTTTAAGTAATTACAAAAAGGTTTTTTAATGTGCAGAGTGGCCTCAACTAGAATTAAATGAGTCAGTAGCAACTGCCCACACACAAGTACACCCACACACACACACACACACATATACACACACCCACACTTAGACTAGTTAGTCTGCTGTGGACCATATGATGCTGTTGTTGCACACGTTTTGGACTTGAAAGCAACTGCCACAAGCTGCACTCTCATATTGTTTACCTGGGCAGAAAAAGGCTATAAAAACAAAGGCAAATAAATGCCAAGGCAAAAGGCATAAGAAAGACGCGACTCCAAAGAACTAATGTGGATATTCAGGTTAAACAGGGTTCCGACATCGGCTCTCTCTCTCTCTCTCTCTGTCTCTCTCTCTCTCTCTCTGTCTCTGTCTCTATCTATCTCTGACCCTCTCTCTCTCTGTCTGTATTCAAAAGGATGACTTTGCTGTGCAGCAAAAGTCATAACTCAAAAGTCGTGTAGAAGAAGAGACAAACATGTGACTTAATAGTTGCCTGACTGCTGCAATGCACTGTGGGATGAGGGGTGGCAGTGGGGTGCGGGGTGCGGGCTGCGAGAGTCTGCTGCGAGGCACAAGCAAACAAAGAGCAAAAGCAAGAAGAAAACTAAGTCCAGGCCAAGACATGATAGTCGAGGGGGGAAGGTGGGAGAGGTTTAAACAGTTCGTGCAGTGTTGCCAAGATTTTAAAGAGCAAAAACTAGCCAGTTTTAAGGCCACAAAAATAGTGAGCTAAATAGCTAGTTTGGCTTTTTTTTATTTTAAAGCTGAATCAACTGCAATAGATTTAAATGTCTGAAATATATTTTTTACATTAAATATACTAATTCTGTGGCAGAAATAAAACAGTAAAGCTATTACTCAAAATATCAAAGTTTACTTAAATTCATAAGCCCCCGTAAATATTAAAGCTATAAAGTCAAAAACTTTCTGAAATTATAAAATATTACAAGCCTCTTATTAAATGAAATTCTTTTCTGTCGTCATGCAATTTTCAATTAATCAAAATGTAAACACTTAAAAAAAAAAAAATGGCCAAATTTAAAGGCAAAAATAAGAAAAGCAGAATGGGCAACACTGCTGGGAGTCTGCTTATAGCATACACGCTGCAAAGGGTATCAGACGTTCTTAACATGAAATCACAAACAAACACACGCAACACACACAAAACAACACACACACACACACACACACACTCACACACAGTGCAAACATATGTTGCCTGGTCTCGGCTTTAGCTCAGCAGGTTGTCGTTGTTGTCGGGAACGTTGCCACCCTTTTTTTTTACATCCTTACCCCTTTTTGTCTCCCTCCCCGCTTGACAAACTTGCCACAGCCGCTAGTTAGAGGCAGCAACAACACCAGCAGCAGCAGCAGAAGCAGCAGCAGCAGGAGTTGAAGCAGTCGCGTTTAAGTCAAATGCTAAATGGCATTTGGGGACAACAACGACAAAAACAACAAGCTGCACAAACAGCTGAGCTGGTGCTGGTAGTAACTCTGGTTTAACCACTCCTCTTTGCCGCATCCCTCCACCTTAGTTCTTTCCCACTGGTATAGCAAATTTCATTTTCTTTCAGGTTGCCTTTCCCAGGCAGCAATAACAACAACAACAACAACAGCAACAACAGCAACAACACAACATGTCTGCGGTTTCCTCTTTTCTTTTCTTTGGCCTGAACTCATTTTTTTGTCTCTTTTTTTTTTTTTAAGTGTTAAGTAGCATTTGGACTGGATCTGTGGAGTTGTGGAGCTGTCTGTGTGGGTAGTTTTGACTGGGCTGTCAGGCCTGTCACTTGCACAACTTTGTCAGCAGCGAAAGCACGTGCTGATGTCAGAAGTCTCCATTCGGGAACTATTCGCAGCTTAGCTTTGTCAGACTTTGTTGTATTACCTGGGTCGCGAGACTGCAGCACAGATTGCACAGATTGGTTTAGACAAAATATGGTGACAACTAAATTAACTAGTTTTATCTTAATCTTAAGCTATGAAATCGTAGAGGATTACTTTGAGCATTCACCTGACTTGTGGCTTTGAGTATGTTGAATACTTTAGTCAAGTTAAGGGGATTAATGAGCTTAAAAATATCAAGTATTAGAATGAGATACTTATACAGAGTTTACTTATATATTATATATACACCTTAAAAATATTAAAGTCAAGTCAAAATATTTGATTTTCAGCTAGTTTGATCTTTAGTTAAATTTATAGTTTTATTTAACTTGTTTTCTGCATCTCATCTTTAGTATGGAAATACATTTTATCAACTCTTTCAGTCATTCCACTTACACGCTCTCCATCTCAACAAATTCTAAACGAGTCCCTTAACTATATTAACAATTATATTTTGTGCCTCGGGAAATGATTGTAGACTGAGATTCAGAAAGCACCTGAAAGCACCCCAAAAATGCAGGAGTTCCTCTTTCCCCTTCTTGCTTTCCTACACACTTTGGCTCCTTTTAAATAAATTGTTGGCCAAGCAGTGGCTAATTTTTGATTGCCCTCATACAAAATGTATAAGGCATGCCACAACACAACAGCAGCAACAACAACAACGACACACAGACTCTATAAATATAATTGCTGAAATGTTGCAACTATTCCAAACTACAAGTAGTTTCTCCCTTTCATTTTCATTTTCACTTCCATTTCCCACATCCCTTGCCCGTTAGCCCCCCTTCAACCCCAAAAAACCCTATGCAAATGTCTGGCTATCGGCTTCAAAGTTACTTACACTAATGTCAGGGGCCGTGTGGGCAACAAATAAATTTCCTTATGCTCTTGTTCTACTCTTTTAACACACCACTCCCTCCACCACCCACCCACCCACCCACACCCTCATGGGACGATTGTCAAGTGTAGGGTTAGAAAACAAGAAAACTATGACCAAACATTTTACTTACAGTTAGCAGAGGTATAGCAACAACTTTTTATAGTCTTAACTTTGCCAGAGTATGTGTGTGTTAATGGGTGTGTATGCGTGTATGTGTGTGTGTGTTTGTCTGCCACAGTGTTGACAAAGGCCAGCAGTTCTTTTATTATTGCTTTGCTCATGGGCGTGAGGGCGTGGCTGGGCGATGCTGATAAATGTAAGCGAGCTGAGCAAAAGTGAAAATGACAGCAAATTAAACGCACAAAACTTAAAAGCGGACATTGAACAGAAAAGGAAGCAAAAAGTTTTGTCGTCGAAAGGGTTCCCTGTGTTTTCCGCCTGTTTCTCTTTTCTGCTGTAATTTAGGGGTTTGACATTGACTTTTACCTTTAGCTGGCAGTTTAATTAAAAGAAAAAATATGAAAAAGTGAACATTTTTCAATATTATGCAATTTGCTCAGTGACTTTAAAATGTGAAAAATGTTTATTAAATTCTCTCGGCTGGTATTTTATATAATCAACCTACTCAAGGCTAGAGCCTACAAGTCAGCAAGTGCATTAACTCGGCTGTGCTTTTAAAGTAGAACTCAAAGGTTTAACATTTACGTATACCTACCTTCGAGCAGGTAAATTTATTAAAAAGAAGAGAAAAAAAAATGATTTCATGGCGTAAAAGATAAAAATGTAAAATAATCTTCTTTAAGGCAAAGCATTTTGGAATTTACATTTTGTACATATTTGCTGTAGTCTAAGGAGTTTTTTTGTTTGGCTTGAATACTGCCAGAAACACGCGCATTTTCAAGTGCTTTATTTTTTTTTATTTAGCTCGGCTGTAGCTTGAGTGCCCAAAATTTACATAATCTTAATGCAAAGTCGCCAAAGAGTGGTGGGCAAGTGTGTGGTGCGAGTGGGTGCAGAGTGTTAGGGCAAAGTCCGCGACAGTCGCTTCAAAGGCGCAGACAGTGATGCGTCAATAGCAACAACAAGAAAACACTTGAAATGTGGCCAGAGAGAGAAGGGCAGATGCAGTAAGAGAGAGAGAGAGAAAGAGTGCGAGAGGAATGGCAAAGAATCACAAGACATAAACAGCATCGGCAGACAGACTGTGAAACGGACTCGTAAATCGACTTGAGGGAGTTGGGAGTCCAAGAATTGGGAAGGTTTCTCAAAGTGCCTGCAACTAATGGGTTAAAGTAATTCGTTCCAGTTCCAGTGCCACAACCCGTTCAAATGCACGCATGTGTGTGTGTGTGTGTGTGTGTGTAAGTGTATGTATGTGTAAAAAGTTGACAACAAGCAAATAACAGTTGCTTTTGGAGGGGAGTTGAGAGTTGTTTTTTTTTGGGAGTGTGGCGTAGTTCGCTGAAAAGTCAATTGACTGTGAAAAGCCAAAAGCGAGCTTAATTTCCAAATAAAAGGGCTGTGATTTGAGGTCGAGTCGACGTGTTCGCGAAAGGGCGTCACAACTATCCCATCACGTCTTTGAGCAACCCTTCTTTAAGATCTTTCGTATTTGAGACCTTATCTTGCGGTTTTGTGTATCACTGCTCTATTCAATTTCGCAGTTCCTCACTCTTCCAGCTATCCACCCCATTTGCAATTGACAGTCGTTAGCATAATTATTACACACGGCTTAGTTGGGTTGCTCGGCGCTAAGGGTTGGGTTGGGTGGGTGGGGGGTGGATTGGTAAACGTAAGCTAATATCCGACACGCACACCCCTCGACAAAATGTCAACATTTGCAGCCAAGTATTTGTCATTTAATGAAGAAAAAAAAAAACCCAGAATTGTTAAAGAAATTGAAACTACCTCAGCGATGAAATTGAAAAATCCTAGCTGAAGTTTGTTTGAGGGGGTGGGTTTGCTGGGTGGTTGTCTGGTGCGTGGTGCCACAGGGGGGGAGCGTTGCTGTGGTTTAACTGTGCGCATCGCTGCCCCAAACATATGCAGTTAATTTCTTGTTTGTTTCTAAGGAAATGGGCTTAGCCGGAAGGAACACACAAATTGCTGAAAAGTGCAAACAGTGCGAACAGTGCCCGGCCTTTAGTATTTCAATCCCAACAATTTCAATTTCCATCCCAATTCCTTTAAAGTGTCATTGTTACAAATTAAGTTCGGAGTGGGGGTTTGCACAGTTTGCATTAGCATTGGGTATTTCTAGTTGGCTATTACATTTTTTGTTTATAAGAGACTCAAGGGAACTGCTAGATTTGGTGTAGAAAACAGCCTCAAGTGTTAAAAAGATTGATAACAAAGTGAAAGACGAGAAGAGAAAGCGAGATGGATGTCAAGGAGGAGAAAGAAATACTTAGATCGAGAGATCTTTTAAGTTAAGAATTCATCTATGTTAATTTTAATTAAAGGAGCAGCAAATGGATCCAAAGATCTGCAGATCTGTTCAAAGAACTACATTTTAAACATTAGTAAACCTATTGAAAGTTTAGAAAACATTAATTTGTCAAGGTACAAATAATGACAGGAGCTTAAAGGCTACAACATTAACATAAGGATGGTCTTAACAAAAAAAAAAAAAAACATTAAACGTTGCACATTAATTTTAACGACCAAGAGTCGCTGAGAGGTCGCTGAGTTGGATACGCATTAATCTTGAGCGTGTGGTGTTTGAGCTAAGTATGCAAGCCAATGGGTTTATGGCTTATGGTTATGCAACCGGTCATTATAACGACTCATATGTCGATTTATTTGCTACATAACTGTTTCTAGGCCGAAGTCGTTAAGCAGCGTCTTATTGCTTACATAAGGTGGTCCCCCTGAGACGTTTCTGAACACCTTATTTTGCAGAACTTGCATTTGTTTTAGGTTTTGCAGCTGTGCCCCACAAATATGGAATCTTATATGACCATTTGGGCACAATGATGCTCCTATCCACAAGCAGCTTGTTGCTCATTTTAAGTTTGCTAGATGGCTTCAGCAACCAATTTAGTCTCGCCCTTTTGGATCTGCACGCTGACGCCTTAATCTGGATATGTTTGTGCCAAGTAAGTTTGCTGTCCAGTTGCATATCCATATCTCCTAAGGTATGACCACATTGTTGAGTCACACGATTGGACATTTACCATTTCTGAGCGCAAACGTGCAGTGCTGAAACTTGCTCCCATTGCAGAACTAAAACTATTCAAGAACCTCAGAAGAGTAGTCGCAGCTGCTCACCAAGCAGTGGTGTAGTTGAAGTTGGCAAGGCACACAGTGCATCATCTGCATGTGTTGCAAGCAGCGTGTTTCACACAATTTCGTGTCATAGTTTTACAATTCCAAGCCGATCGATCCTCTTCAAAGATGCACATCCCTGTCACTTTTACGGGATAAACTATAAAGCACTTTCATTCTGAAGCATTCATTTCCTATAGACAAATACGAAAGCAGTTATTTTAATGCCACGCCCACACACTGGCAAAGTCATTGCAATTCCGGAAACATCTGAGATCATTTAAAGGCAAGGTAACCAACCCGAAATCATTCACCCCCTCAAAATAAACCCATATAATTAACTATAGCAAAATAACGAACGACTTGGAATCGTTTTGGGCTGTTTAAAAATTAATTTATGCAGCGACTTGGATAAAACTTTCAACTTGTTTTGAATCTTCTCACCCCACTCTAACTTCCCCACAAACCCACCTCACAAGTTGGCAGTTCCATTTTGCTGACTTTGGGCAGCTGGGCGCAGTCAAGTTTGGGCTCTAATGACAGTTGATTTAGTTGCCTGCCACAGCCTGATTGCTTGGTCTTCGGGGGCTTGCTTTGTACATAGATAGTAGATAGTTGTGTGCCAGACTGCATCAGATCATTAACTTCAACGATTTCGAATGCTAACGGCAAATGAGAATTGGGCACGTGATGCAGACGCGTTCGCCTCGAAGCACTCCAAGAAATGAGTTCCACGAACTAGGCGATGGCGATGGCAGTGGACAGGGGACAGGGGACAGGGGGCAGGGGGCAGATAAGGGGTAGAGAGGACCTTTAGTCTAGGATACATTGGACAAAAGTATCTCGCTCTCAACATAGCGAGAAGGAAGAACTGTTGCGAGTGGCACTCATCGCAATCATCGCACTCACAATTTGAATTTCACAATCCATTGATTTTTATTTGATTACCACGACAATGGAAGGACGCGCATGGACACGTTAGCTAAGCAATTGTGCTGATATCTTTTAGCCAGTTGGCCATTTTGGCCAGAATCCCCTTTTTCGATTTTGACGGGTTTTAAAGTGCTATCTACCGCAAGCACTTGAGTTGGCAATCTTTCATTCTCTTTAGCTAAATGATCAAATAATTCATTGAGTCGCTCAATTTACTAAATGCGAGCAAACTATCCTAAAGTCTGTTATTCTTTTAAGAATATATGTATCTTATTTGGTGGTAAATCCGATTTATGGAAATGATCGTTTACTTATTGTTTCCTTGTCTCTCTAAAACATTCCCTAATTTACTACCTAAATTAATACTGATTTAATATATTTTCCTCAGCGAATCAAATAAAAATCTAACAAATATATAAGATAATTTATATAAGCTTATTTTCCTCCACAAACAGCAGGCTTTTTGTAAGCTCCTAAAATGTTTGTCATCTCTGTTAAGCTGTTGGGCAGAAAAAGAGTATGGAAACATTTGAAATTATTTTGAGGAAAAGTTTCGAAACGGGGCGACAACGTTGCATGTCATTCAAATGCCGTCGCTCTGTCTACCAATTTCTATTTTTTCCCTTTTCAGGTGGGTGGAAAGGGGACGAGTTGGCGGGGTGTTTGGGTATCGTGATGGCGTTACGTGAAACCCTTTTCTAATACATTCCATGTTTTGTTGGCACGAAGCGTTTGGGCTGTTGCATTTGAACAATTTATTGCAGCAGCACACGATGACGTGGAGAATGAGGATGTGGTTGTGGATGTGGATGACGAGGAGTTTTCCATTCTGTCATGGAGCGGTTGGTTAAGGTCTCAACTGTGTGAGAGGTCCTTGCGCAGGACATGCAATGGGGGTTGCCAGTTGCCAGTTGGCAGCTACCAGTCGCCAGTCACGGCAACTTGAAGCCAGATGTCCTGCCCGAAAATGCTACTGTTCGTCCTGGCGCAGCGGGCGGTGGCGTTTGGCTGTCAAAAGCATGTCAAAGGCGTCGTCACCAGCGGGCACCACATTGCTGTAGTTGTAGTTGTTGTTGTTGTTGTTGTTGTTGTTTTTGTAGTTGCTGTTGTTATTGTTGTTGTTGCTGTACTTTGTGGCGCATCCTTTTTGTGTGGTGCTGCCCCTCATACAATTGCAGAAAAACTTGAGACAATCGAATCAAACTCATTCGCCTGAAATCATCGACGTGTAAAATTACGAGATAACATTGTTAGCTGGGCTGCCTGGCTGCCTGGCTGCCTGCTTGCCTACCTCAGTTCTGTCCTGTTCCCCTCCTATCCATAGAACGTGTGTCCTCAGTGGACTCAGCGAGTCGTGGAAATGTGCTGCAGGATTTGAAATTGAATCGCGCGACGCTTAAGCAAGAAATCAACGACACAAACGACACCCAATGACGACCACATAAATGTCGAAATATGCAGTCATGCCATCAGCTTTCAATTCAGGACCTGTCAGGACGCTTTCGCTCTGGACAGTGGGAAAAGCAGTGGGGCGGGGGTTGGAATGGTATTAGTAGTCATGGCACTATTACTACTATTTGCTGGCAGCAGATTTTTGAGGTTTTCATTGTTGGTTAGTTGAATTCTGTTGGTGCCGTTTGAATTGCCAGACAGAGTCAGTCGTTTGGCATTTGAACTGACGGACAAATGTGGGTTTGGACTCACTTTAATTGGTTTATCCTTTCTGGCCAAATACGCATACCAATGCTTCATCCCAAAAGTGCCACTCATAGTTGCATACTTTCAGCTTGATTATTATGAACATTTCTGTGAATGTGTGTGTTATATGTGTTGTGTGTGTGGTGTGTATTGTGTGTGTTGTGTGTGTGGTGTAATTAAGTCGCATTGTCAAAACTGCTTAGGCTGGTTAGAGTTGAATGCAAGCATTTTGTTTTGTGTTGTGTGTGTGAGTGTGTGTGTGTGTGTGTGTGTGTGTGTTGTTGGCAACATGGAAATTAGGCAGAGATACTGACATCAATGGGACTTTAATTTGTATTGTCTCTGATCTCTAGAGCAGAAAAATCCTAAAACTTACTTATGCATCTTTTGGCCTAAGGCGAACAAAGCTGACATTTGACCATATGCTTTATTTTGGTTTGTGCATGAGCAGATAGTTTAGTTGGGGAAAGAAGCCTTCATATGGCGACGATTCGAAACTTCTAAACCAAAAGCAAAATAAAAATTGTTTTGTGAATCTGGAAACAAGTTTCTGGTTAAAAATGCAGGTACAAATTCAACCTCAGAATAACCAAAATGAGTACGTTTAGAAACTAACCTGTCAATCAGTACTATATTTAAGTGTGGACACACAAATTCCGAAACGATTAAAATGTGTTAATTTTTCCAAAATGATAAGTAGACTTATTTTAAAGAAGAAAGCATTCTTAAGTCTTGAAGCAGCATCTGCCGATGCTCAAGGTCTTTGGCATCAAAGCAGACAGAGGAATAGACAGAAAGACAGACAGAAAGACAGCATTATAATCATAGGAATGTGTTTGGCTTATAATTTGTGCTGTTAAGTCGGGCGTGTCATAGACGCCAGACGCAAAATGGCTACTTTCTTACTTTCTTAGGGGGGCTCGGCTAGCAACTACTAACGCCAACTCCAACTCCAACTCCAACTCCAATTTCTATTCCAACTCCAAGTCCAGCTGGTCTGTCCGTGGCGCTGTCCTCATATTCATGTTGTCCACGCTGTCCGCGGCCAATTTCCAAGAAAGCAAACTCAAGAATATTTTCGAGTTTAACTTTTTACGCTTGAAGCGGCAACGATGGCGCACAGGTCCCAAATGCCCAGTTCTCAGTTCTCGGTTCCCTGTTCCCAACTCTCTCCTTCTCTACGAGTTCGCTGTTACCGTTGGCCGTTGCCCAACCTAATGGCAAACATGGCCACAGGTTCGTGCCTTGCCCACTTACTCACTGAAAGCGGCGCAGCTTGAGGGCAGCGTCTCGTCTGCAATAGTGCTATTCTCCTCGCCTCCGTCTCTGCATCATCTCTCATCCTTCGTGGCTGGCCAAGTTCCTTGTGGCCACCCGGCTGGCTGGCTGGCTGGCTTGCTGGCCGTCTTCTGTCTGCCTGTCGCGCAAGTTTTGCAGTTCCTTTTCTCTCTTCCTCTCATTCACTCTTCTTGTTGTTTTTTTTTGTATTTTAAATATTTTTTTTGGTGCTGAGAAATCTGTTTTTAAGTTTTAGCAATTTAATATTTTAAGTCCACAAATTGTTGTTGCAAAGGATTACTTTTTTTTGTTTTGGTTTTTTTTGCTTGTTTTTCTTTTTTTTTTTTTGTTGGTGTGCATTCTAATAAGCTGCTAATTGGTTGCCAACGCAGACAACATCGTCTCCAACTAACGGCACTTTCTAAATGTATATAACTTTGGCTTGGCCCCGTCTCCCTGCTCATAATTAGCCACAAATTGATAGTCATAAGTTTAACGGGGTGATAATTAGTTGATGCTCAGCTGCCGCTGATGGGTTATTTATGTATATACATTTATTTTTTTAATGCTGCTGCTGCTGCTGCTGCTGCTGCTACTGTTGCTGTTCCGAGGTACACGCTGTGATATATGGCATGTGATTTGTCGCTCTTTATCGCCAGATAGAGGGAAAATCAAGTGCTGCACACAATTTGAGCTATCAGTTGAAAATGGTTAGGTTTCCTGATTTCTGTTCAAGCTCAATTTATTCTGTGTGTATGTCTTTAACTATAACAGCTTTAACTATGTGATGATATTCTAGTAAAAAAGAGATTTAAATATTTAAGCAATCGTACAAGTAAAATAGAACTTTTCAATGATTTTGTATGCAGCAAAGCAGTAAGCAGTTTCTAGTGCTTCTACGAGTCTGGTATTCAATTGAAAGATTTTCCTTTGGCAGACGACTTAAAGCAGCTCTTACGTATCACGAAAGCGGAGCTGCAATTCATGTTTTGGGCCTGTCGCTCTTAGATGGGATGACAGCCAAGGAAATGCCAGCGGACAGTGGTACTATTCATGCAACCATTTGATCTCCATTCACTATTCACTATTCAAACTCACTGCGATGAGTATTTGGGTATATTTGTATATCCTTTTTCATGCTGCCCGCACAACAAATGCTGTCTCATCAGCATTTGACTTCAAAGGAGTCATTTGCACAATGCTCGCCGCTTCCTACAAATTTCTTTTTTCGTCTTCTTGCAGATGCTTTCTGTTCCACTACCACGGAAGTAGCGGAAGTTGTGTTCATTATGTTCTTGGCAAACAGCAGATAACGAGAGAGATAGGGAGAGAGAAAGAGAGAGAGAGACAGAGACAGAGAGATAGAGATAGAGTGAGAAAGAGACAGCGAGCCAAGAAATGAACACAGTTGCCAGATTCTATTTCATTGCAAGCTTGGACTTGTCATTCTCGCTTAGAAGTTGCATGTAATACCAAAAACGAAAAACGACAACAACAAAAATCAGGGAAAGCAAAAAAAAAAGAAGAAAATAAACTGCATGTAATCATTAAACAAAATGCCAGCTAAAATTTTCTGCTCATCTTTATACTGGATCGAAAACGAGACAACAGTGTTTTTGTTGCATAAAAAATGAACTGAATATTGTCCGTTGTTAGGTGAATACAAAATACAAAAATACACTGAGAAAACATAATTCTCAAAATGTGTGAAAATGTTCATAATAAAGATTTAAATAGCCTGTGTAAATATTAATGCAAAACAAAGCTAACAACAGCCGATGCACATGTTAAAATAAATAATCAAACATTTTCTAGGGATTTTCAAAGCACAAATATTGCGTGCTCTCTTCTCTCAGTGTACTTGCATGACTATTCGTATCAGAATAGGTAATCCGAGCACAGCCATATTGACAGAGACGAAAGGCCCCCCACAAAAAAAGAAGCAAAGAACACACGAGGAGGTCGCTGCAAGTGACGTCCGCTTGAGGATTTCCCTTGGCTGCTGTGCTGTGCCAGCGAGACCAGAATGTGGAGTTGAGGTGTACTGAATCTGGGACTGGGACTGGTACTGGGACTCGGACTGTGACTGGGACTGGGACTGGGAGATTGCAGGTTTGTCTTTTGGCTGCCACGCTCATTGATGATTGAAATGCGATTAGGGTCCAGTCAGCCGGGGCACACAGATTTGGGCACTGGCGCATAACAATGCGAATGATGAGGGCAGACAGCCGAACAAAGTGTGAGAGGGTAGCTAAGAGGGTAACACAGCTACCACATAAATTGATAATGCCCCGAAAGAGTGAGACACAAGGAGATAGAGAAAGAGAAAGAGAAAGGGAGAGAGCAAATCAGCTACTATGTTTTGGCTTATACACATACTACACACACACACACGCACACAACAGAAACTGGCAATGATTGTTTCAGGGATTGAACTTTAATTTTGAGCAGAGAGTTAATTGGCATTAAGTTTTTGATATCTGTAGAGCCGACCGAGCGTACAATATTATAATTATTGCGCTTTATATATTTCAGCGAGGTGAAGCCAAAGATTATTACGCTCTTTTGAGCTCACTGACCGCAGTTGTCATTTAAGGTGCCATCTAAGCGGCATTAATTATAATTAAAAACAAAAAAAATACAAATAAAATGGGTGTGGTGAGCAAAAGTTCATAGAACGAGCAGCGGTGAACGGGGAACGCGAAACCGGGAACCAACTGGAAATGAACTGGGTATGCAGCAGGATTATGATGAACAAAAGCTGTTGAGTGGCAGCTATGAAATTGAAAGTCGTTGGGAAAATGAGAGGGGAGTGAGAGGGAGTGAGAGGGATTGAGTGGTATTTCGTTTCTCCAGAAATGCAATTTCAAGCAAATTCATAAATATTGCATTTCAAATGCCGAAATCGCATTAAGTAAGTTAACCACAAGCATTAGTGCTAAAATAACAAAGTTATCTACAATTTTTTTGTGGGGTAAATTGAAAGAGCAAAGAATGCCGAATCTCAGATGCTCTTTTAAGCAGTTATTTTATAAAATATTGTCATTTTTTGCATTATTTGAAAGTTTAATGAAGTAATTCAATTCCCATCGATTAATTTTTTTAATATCATTTGCATTTGAAGTAAGTAAAGATATATAAAGTATAGTAGTTTTATGTTGGTTTTGGTCGTAAATTATACATCATAAAATAAAACTTTATGAAAATCGTAGAAAAGAACTTTCTTTCATCAAAAATTGTAGATTAGATCGCCTGACTACTGATCAATAATGTTTATATTTGACGGATTCAAAAAGTATTCCTTTCAGTGCCTAACACAATTCTCGACGCAGTTGTGATACCCTCGACATTTGTATCCAGAATAGAGCAACTGATTGATTGTTGTTATATATCTTGCTCAGCATCTCTCATTATATCTTTCTCTCTTGCAATCCCTCCTTCTTTCTCTCTCTCTCTCTGTCTCTGTCTCTCTCTCCACAAGCATAGAGTTGTCCAGTCACCTTGACCCTACTCAAATGGTTTTAAGGCTCTAACCAACTGGGCTAATGACTAGCCATAAAATATATCATCATTAAGAACGGGACGGGAATGGGGACGGGGCCAAATAAAGCAAAACCAGTTAACCAAACTGTATCAACTTACTTTCAAGTTTCTAAACTTCTTATTCATTCAAACCTCCAACCCCTCCGCCTCTACACACTCCATCCCCTTTCTTCTCTCTCTCTCTCTCTCTCTCTCTCTCTCTCTCTCTCTCTCTTCTAAGCCAATTAAATGTCAATTTGAAGCACATTTTACGTTTCATTGCACAAAAACGCGCCAATTCACCAAGAGGGAGCCGAGGGGATGGTTGATGGTGGATTGGGGAAGGGGAAGGGGAGGGGGAGGGGAGCCTGACTTCCAAGTTCATTATCGTTTGCCGATAATCAGCGACCGGACTACGAAGCGTGTGATATTGACAGCCACAAACAGTTGTCCTCCTTAATTTCCCCTACCCAAAAAAAAAAAAAACTCACCTGCGCTGAGTCGAGTTGAGCTGAGCTGGCCGCAAAAACCAACATAAATCATTTCCAGTTTCAGAGAGGGGGGGGCGGGGGAAGAGAGAAGTGCCTCCACTTCCCCTATCCAACGCCACCTCCAAGTCCGGCGTTATCGATTTGGTTTTTCTGGCCCGTCACACGGAGCTGGCTTTTCATTTATTTCGCTTTAATTTCTGATTGAAAATCTGTGAGCGCCAAGCGCAAAACATGTTTGGCAATTAATTGGTTAATCAATATGATTAATTTGCATGAGCCGTGCGCACGCTTTTGCCATGCCCAACTGGCCTGCCTGGCTGACTGCTTGCCTCTGAATGCCTATTAAAGACTGCCTCTGGAGCAGCAACTCAATAAAAAAAAAATTAAATACAAATTTAATTTATGTCCAAGAAATGGCCAAGTAAACGCTCAAGGCGTAACAGTGGTGCGAAAATTGTTGAAAATGTGAGTGATTAACTTTATGGTGAAACTAAAGTTTATGACAGCTTATTGCGTACCCTAATTTAATATTGAAACAAGGCATTTTGTGACGTTGCAAAGACTTAAACTTTGACCAAACTAGTTGATCATGATCACACTTTGTCGTCCACATTCATTTATTTATGCACTACAAATAAAATAAATTATATATAAATATGTACTCCTAAATCAATGCAGGGTAGTTAACACATAATTTACTCCGTACCAATTAAATCATTCTCAATATTGTAGAGGCCCCAAACTATAATTTATTATGCGGTATTTTATCAACAATATCAATTTCCTAGACGCACACGAGTGTGAGAGTTGTTGGCCACAGGCAAGAATGTCAATGAAACCATAAAAATGTCTAAAGCTGACCGGGTCTGGGCAAAATGGACAACAGCTGGACGGCGCCCCCCCTCAATAAACGACCAGCACGAAGGACAGAGAGGGAAGAGAGGGAGTCAGAGACGGGGGGGAATAGAGTGAGTAGTGAGTAGCAAAAATGTTGAATGGTTTGTGGGTCGTTTGCCGGTCAAACGGGCAGTGTATATGGTGGCCAGAGAAAAAGGTGGAAGTTGATGTTCGGAATTGTTGACGTTGATATGGCAAATGAACATTACGACTATATACATATAGCTGAATGTATGTCTGTATATACATATATATATATATATATATATATATGTGTGTGTGTATGTATGTATGTAGTGGTGTATGTACGACTGTTGATTTTCATTATGATGATGCTTATGATTGCTGGCTGTTGCTGTTGTTGCTGGGGCAGGCAATGTTGTGACAAGTGGGCAAATGGCGGCCAAATACGTGTAAGTAGTTTGACATGTTCAGGGGCACACAAATACATTTGCCGTTATTACGATTTGTGTGGCACGAGTATTTAAACAGAGGCGAGCATCTTTAACTTTAACTCAGCTGCTAGTCTTGAACTTTCTGCTTGCCTTGCTTGGCTCATGACAAATGCAATTAAAATATAATTAAATTTAATTAAACTGTTATTAAGTATACGCCCTGTCGCACACTCAGTCCCAAACAAATCCTTCCCATACCCCCCCCCCCCCCCCTCGGCAACGGCCCCTTGCTCATCTCACTGCCAACAATAGGCACCCTGAATTTTCTGCTTAAGTTCATCGACGCTGGCAAAATGCGCGCCATGAAAAATTCAGGCAACAACAACAAAAGCTAAAACGGGTGGAAAACAAATAGCACAAAAAAAAAAGGGCGCAAAAAAGGAAAACAAAACAAAAAAACGAAACGAAACGAGGAAACGTGCGAGAAGCAGAGAAAAACCGAAACCAGCAAAAATATGCAACAAAAATGATTGCGTACAACTGATAAAAATAGAAGCGAAAGAAAACTTGGCTGGCAAATGGGCAACTTGCAGCTACCCTGTAGATGTGGCTGGATGTGGTTTAGTTGATTGGTAAACGAGTTGCAGTAAGTCAAATACCAAATTACATTTTATTAAGTTAATTTAGCTAACTTAAATTTCTAAGTTCGCTATTCTAGTCTAGTTTGAAGATCTGTTAATCTTTAACAGTAGTTTTATTAATAATATTTTTATTTAATTACTTTCCCGTTACTCTTTTTACAGGGTATATAGAGAGTCAAGGAGCTTGGCGACTGGCTGAAGCTTAAGTGAATGCTTGACTGATAAAATGAATGAATGAACGACTGTCTGTCTGACGGCCTGTCTGCAAAAGGGGTGTACGAGCGCCTTTTGAGCTTAGGCGACTTGCTTTATAGGCGCAAATGTTATACAAAAATGACACTTCATAAAAATGAAGACAACGATAATGATTATTATGATGATGATGATGATGATGATGATGCCGCAACCTCCTTGCCCCTTACGTTGCCCGGATAATGTGGATGATATCGTCCCTCAGTCTGGTCTCGTCTCGTCTGCTCGTCTGCTCGTCTGTGAGTGGTATAATAATGATTTCAAATGATTCGAATGAGGCGTCTTCATCGTCACAACTGGCGAATATTTCGAATTGGGGTTGAGGCCGGGGAAAGCGGCAGCGTAAAGTGCAAAATTTGATGTTTTAAATTAAGTCATTTGCATAAGGACAACTTAAACTGGGGAAGGGGTGTTAGCTAAACAACTGAACTGAACTGAAGCTGCGACTACAAATGAGGGACGAACTGAAAACTTTCCGTAATCGGTGAGGGGCGGAGGCGTCTCTGGAAAGAGAGAGAGAGTGGAAGCCCTCTCAATGGAAGGGGAGAGAAGGAGGAGGAGGAGGAGGCTGCTCTGCACGCAATGCACTCATTTGTATGCAAATTTAACATGAATGAACAAATCTAAGTAGTCTGTGCGTTTTTTCTTTTTTTCTTTCTTCCATCTTCTTTTTGGTCCTTTTGCAATGCTGACAGTATTCAACAAATTGCAAATCTTGCGTAGCATTAACTAAATTTTAAAGTCTCGCTGAAGTTTGAAGTTTCGATGAGGTCATCAAAGGAATTTGCCAGCATAAGCTCAATAGAAACATTGTGGATTCAAATTGTGTAGTCATTAGAGGAAATAGAAAATGTTCAACAAGAGAAATGTACAAAATGTTCGTTGTGGAATGGAATCGAATTGTCAGCCAAGAGGAAATAGAAAATGCTTAGCATCTTATTGAACAACCGAACTCAATCTCTCCTTTTGGGCAAATATTTGTTTGACAAGAAGCTTCAGTCAAATTGGGAAGAATTTTTTTTACATTATGCTTTAATTAAATGGGTAAAATTATATGACAGGCAGAAGGAAACGTTGTCGATCCCACAAAGTAAATTATGTTCTTCATGGAAATCTAAGTCTGTCCATCTATCTGTATGAAGACCCCCTTTTCATTTGTATTTCATTTTATCAATAACTGCACACGATATCAAATCGATTTCAGCAACATTCAAAATATTTCCAAAGCATTCAAAAACATTCGCTTAGAAAGGATTAAATAGAGAATTTAACTAGCTTTAATAATTAAAGTTTAATTATGCTTTCATCAATTTTAGCAACTGCTGCTGCAGCTGGGAGTAATTTCATTTTTTGTTGTCTAGACACAATCTTAATCAAGTGCTGCTGCTGCTGCTGCTGCTCCAAAGGACCCATGTTTCTGGTCCCTGGTCCCTGGCTCCTGGTTCCAGGCTTCACTTGGCTACACACGAAATATATCAACTGAAATCGCTGCAATTTGCCAGCCTAAGCAAAATCAACAGAAATCTAGCCCCGGCCCTTGGCTAAACACACACACACACACCCACAATATACACAATTCATAGTCCTTACCTTAGCCCCTCCCATCCCGCTTAACTACGTCTCTGTTTTTAGATTTACTGCTTAACTTTTTTGGTTAGCTGCGGGCTCATTTCAAGGCACGTTTTAGCCAACAAAGGCAAACGCTCAAGTAGGTGTATTTTGTGTTTGTTGTCGTTGGTGTTGTTGCTGCTGTTGTTGTTTTTGTTGTTGTTGCTTGTTGCTGGTTGCTGGTTGCTGTTGTTCTTCTGCTTGCCTGGCTGCCATTGCCGCATAATTAAAAAGTCAAGTGAAAAATCACATTTTAACGCAAAAGCGAACTGAATGCGAAAATGAATGAATGAAATTCTTGCGCCTGAAAGCAGACTCAAGTAATACGGCTGAGGAGGATTGGGTTGAGTTGTAGGGGATTTAACTGTACAGCCATACCACAATTGCAAATGCGTTCATTTTGTGTGTGGGTGTGTGTGTGTGTGTGTGTGTGAGTGTGGGTGTGTGTGTGTGAGTGTGTTTGTGTGGAGAGTGCCACAAACTGCAGGCGCCAGCTGCCAATGGCGTGAGCGCAACAGTGAATATGTGGAGTATGGGGTATGGGGCATGAGGCACGGGCAATAGCTGCCACAAACACTTGAGGCATGTTGCCTGTGCCAACTGGCAGCTGGAAGCTGATGCTGCAAACTGGCAGCATTTGGCGGCCAACAAAAGAATATCAAAGCTCTCTTTTCACAGCGACTTTTTGTTTTTTTTTTGTCCCTCACCCTTCTTTCTCTCTCGCTCTCTCTCCCTCTCTCTGCAATGTGGAGCTAACAACAAATTGCCGCGGCCAAAAAGTGGCAAAAAGGGCTGACAGAGAATTACGAGCATTATGTAATTAAATATTTAAAGTGTTCGTGTTTGCTCGCATGCCAGCCGGTAAAAAGATGCCAACCGGAAATACCGCCGACTGTATCATAAAAAACCTTTTTTTTACAATACGCATATTTTTGTAGCTTTAAATATTATTATAACACAATTTAGTTAATTATTACGGAGAGGAGAAGTGGCTTAAATTAAATATTAATAAATAATGTATAAGGGCAGGCTTAAAGTGTTTTAATTTGAACTCAAGTTCTGGTTGATTTGAGCAGAGAGTGCAGAACTTTCCATTTTACATATCATTAAAAAACGAATAAGGATAAGTTACAAAAATTATATTTTTCTCGTTGGCTGCGCAATGAAATATGACATCATAAGTTGCTTAAGACTCAACTAATCCTTAAGGTATTTATTTAAAACCATGTAAAATTGCCAGCTTCAGTACGACTTCCAGCTAGCTGTCATTTACAGGCTTGAGTTCAAAACAGCTTTAAGCACAATACAAAATTACCGCCGAAAATATGCAAAAACATAAAAAAAAGGATATGAGTTTGCCTCTCTCTCTCTCTCTATCTCTCTTTGTCTTTCTCTTTCTCTCTCTGCCAACTTCTCTTTGTCCCCCACTCTGTTTTTAAAGAAGGGGCGTCAGTCGATGCCTCTGTTAAGTGCTTGCAAATTTCACTTTTCCGTTTTACGCAGACGCTTTGCTCCCCAAACGCAACAACAACAACAACAGTTTAAAGAAAACAAGGAAAATGTGTTCTGCCTCTTGCTGTTGCTATTGTTGTTATTGTTGTTGTTGTTGTTGTTGTTGCAGCTAAAATATTTTCACTTTTTTAATTTCATGCAAATTTTCTTTTTCAAGATTAATGTCTGTGCCAAAAAACAAAAAAAAAACAAAAGTTTTGCCAGCAAACGGAAAACAAACGAAATACGAATTTTCTGTTTTCTTTCTTTCTTTTCGAATGTGGGGGGCGTAAATAAGGCGCTAAACTTTAGCCCAGCGGGGCGTGGCTGCCAAACAGCCTAGCATTGCCGAAGTAGAAGAAGAAGAAGATGAGGAAGCGGAAGAAGACATTAGCAATACACTCGAGCAATTTTTCTTTAGACAATTTCCAAAGGGGGGAAGAGTCTTTTGCGGGTCGAAGTGGCATCACTTTAAAAGTCACATAGAAATTTAATTAATGCTTACTCGCAACAGCCGCATATTGCCAATTTGTGAGCTATCCCTTTGCATCCCCTTTTCCCCCCAATGCCCCCCCCCCCCCCCTTCCCATCCATCAACTAACTGTTGTCCCTTTTAGCTACTTGACGCTCGTAATTTAGATGTTTAATCCTTAATCCTGGCGCTCAGTTCTCGGAAATATGTTGGCAAAAAACTTTTTTAATTGATTTCGCTGCAGTTTTCTTGTTTTTCATTGTTTTTCATTGTTTTTCCTTTGCTTTTTTCCCAACTCTTCTTTTATTTTGTTTTGACTCTTTTTTTGCTTCAGTTTCATTTAGCCAGTCGAGCGCAAAATTTTTTGCAGCACGCTTTGGCGCGCTTCACTTGCCACGGGTAGGGGATGGAGAAGGGAGAAGGGAGGAGGGATTGAGAGTGCCATATGCTCTTAAGTATAGAGTTAAAGCCAACGCAACCATAATGCGAATGTTTTCTATTTATCGGCTATTTAATGTCAGTTATTTAATGGCCAGATTAAACTAAAAGTTGAGTTTCTACAGCTCCAATTTGGGTGTTATTTTATAGATAACGTACTATAATTATTTGTAACTGAGAGATAACTTTCACAAGAGCTTCAGCTGAGGTTTTCTTTTTTTTACAATGAACTAATGAATGAATGAATATATCAAATACTCTGACATATTAATAATCAACGCTGAACATCTCATTAAGATTGGATAACCGAAACAATGCTGTCAATAAGCCAACAGTGAGTTAAACTGCTCAGTTGTCGCTGCTCTCCTCTCTTGACGGTTGCCTAATTTAATTCATTAGTTTAATGAACACTTTTAACCAAATATACACATGCTTTTCCTATGCGCAACAAACAAGACTTGCATTTCCCTTGCTCACAGCCTGATTCGAACTTAAATTCTTTATTTATACAGAGCATCAACAAAGACAGAAATCAACAGTTGAAGAACACAAATTAAATGCAACTACAACTAAATAAAAGCCACAATTCGACCTACACACAGACACACAAACGACTCTGCAACAATCCAACAATTCAGCTAACTGGCAATCTGGCAATGTGGCAATGTGGCAATGTGGCAATGCAGCAACTCTCGCTGCCAGCCACTTAATGATGACAGTAAAATGACTTAAATCGCTGTCAATGTTGACACTTTAACAAATTTTTTCACTTATAGCGAGACACCAACGACGACGAGCAGCGCAGATAGACAGAGAGAGAGAGAGACAGAGAGGAGAGAGAGATACAGAGAGGAGAGAGAGACAGAGAGAGAGAGAGGGTGAGAGAGAGGGAGCGAGAGGGCGCAGACAGATTGATAGAGAGGGAAACATGAAAAATAATTATGCGAAATTTTTCAGCACACTTTGTAAATTGTTGTCGTTGCTGATGTTGCTGTTGCTGTTGTTGTTGTTGTTGTTGCTGTGCGTCAAGACACTGCCAAAGTTTGTTAAAATTTTGTTTATTACACACATAAAAAAAAAAAACAATACAAAAAAAAACACAAAGCGAAAAAAGTCTGTTGTTGCCTTTTTACAATTATGATGATGATGATAAAGACCGTGATGATAATGATGTTAAGGCGCATTTGTTGCTGTTGGCTGGCAGGCGTGTTCATTCAACCGCATATAAATCTGCAACAACAACGGACAAACGGACAGACGGACAGACATTGAAAAAATGCAACGGAAACGCAAAATGCGACGGCTAACGAAAAAAAAAAGAAGAAGAAGAAAACAACAACCACAACAACAACAATAGTAACAACAACAAGAAGAACAGAAAACACAACAGACGCCACAGAACCCCTCCTCCAATGACTCCCCCTCAATCGGGGCAATCATCATGAGGGCCAACCACAGTGCACAAGAGTGGACTCCGTTGGGCAACCAGTTGATTGGCGTCAGGCACGAGTTGCAAGCCGAGTCTGAGGCTGATTTTCGTTAGGTAGAGGTGCCTCTGCCTCTTTTTGTTGGCCAACTGAATGAGTGAGTGAGTGAATGACTGCTGCCTGCCTGTGCTGCCTGCCTGACTGCCTGCCTGACTGCCTGCCTGCCTGCTGGTGGCTGCCTGCGGTTATCGCCATGCAGGTGAGGCACGGCTCACAGCCAGACCGAGCGAGACCGAACAGGCCCAGACCCAGACCCAGGCCGAGACCCCGAAACAAGACTCATACCCAAAAGCGTAGGGCCCTGCCCATTTTTTGTTGTTGTTGTAATTTTTGTTGTTGTTGTTTATCTCATGATAAAGCGCGACTTGCAACGCGCTGCGTGGTAGAAGCTGACGCCACAGTTACTGCCACTACTGCAACACACACTGTGCAGCTCTTCATCGGTATTATGAGCGCACGCTTCATAAATGTACAACCTGGCTGTGTGTGAGAGGTGCAGGTGAAGGTGGCAGGGGCTGGGGGGGGGGCATGGGCAGGAAAAGGGGAGAGTTGCAGGGTGCAGCTGAGTTGAAGGTGGAGCTGCTGCACTATGGAGCTGACTGCTGCTGATTTACATTATTCATGAAAAGGTAAAGCGCTACACTTGATCAAGGTGTGCATATCAATTGGCCCAAACCAGTCGGACAACAGAGCCAAGAAAAAATGAGGAAGGAATAAATCAAATAGCTCATTTTATTTAGCATATATATGTGTTAAATAAATGCATAGCAATATAAAAATCTAGAATAGAAATTGCCAATCAATATTAAGTATATCTTCTTCAATTTCATAATTTCCAAATTTACCAAGTTTATCCTACTCTTCGTAAGTCTTACCTGAATCAATTTTGCAATTTTCATATACAATATGCAAGCTTGCGATAAACTTAATAATTTTATATAAAAAAATCTGATTACGAAAAACAGTCGTTTTTTTCTATTAAAGAAATGTGAAACTATGTTAAGCCATGTTGAAAATTATACACTGTTATACTATTTAAATGCGTAATAATTTCAGCTTAATTCGATTTTCTATAGAAATGTATATATATAATTATTTTATCTTTATACACAAGGCACAATAAAACGGTTATCGATAGTCATCGATAAGATTATTAATCATTGATCTAAAACGTCTGCAGCAAAATTGCTTCATTGATAGTGATTAACTTAATCGTTGCCACAGTTCGCTGAAGCTGATTACAAATTTGTCCAGAGCCTAATCAAAAACCAGCCAACAAATCAGTTAAGAGTAGGCTTTGCTTCTTTCCACTCTGCCCCTCCCCGCCTTCTCGACACACACTCAACTTTTGACTTTATCGCTCATAATCTTGTGGAGTGCATCATCAGCAGCAGCATCATCAGCAGCAGCATCATCATCAGCAGCAGCTTCTTTTGCAGCGCTGCTCTTGTAATTGAATTGTTGCTGTTGTTGTAATTGCTTTGCTACCGTTTTTTAATCAAGCGCGCTAAGAGCAACGACTACCCTCCCCCTCCTGGCTCCTCCAACCAACCAACCCGTTACTCTCCTATATCATCAAGCTTCTCATTTCGCTTACGGCCCCGGCACTTAACTCCATTAAATGTGCTGCCTGCTCTCGCCAGGGACTTGGGCCTTATGCCTTGTGGTTGTGTGAGTGGCCGCAGTCAGTCTCTCTGTCTCTCTGTCTGTCTGTCTGCCTTTCTGCCTGTCTTTCTGTCTGTCTGTCTGCCTGTCTTTGTGTCCGCCTGCCAATTTTGCGTTGCCAAACTGGTTTGTTTTCTCTCATACTTAAACCCTTTCGTAGGCTATTGTAATTTCGCTGTGAAGTTTGTAACACTTTGCACAATATATAAAGTATTCATTATTGATCAGTATTAATATATATATCTGTTCTACTTCTTTTCAGTTTTCTCAGATTTTTGTCTAATATATCGTGATGCTAATATCAGAAGTGTTAAAATAAAACCATATTTGCTAACCAAGACAGCTCGATAAATCATTTTTCCTAACACTGATCTTCTCCAAACTACTTTATCATTATTATATTATCATAATATATAAAAAAAACAATCTTAAATATTATTATATTGAGATATCATATTGATTAAGCTCAGCACTTGTGATCATGATTATGCCACAGCAACGTTAATAATGTTCTGTAAAGTTAAACTTGATCAGTGATAATCTTTGGAATGTAATTATCTTGAATTCAACATTTCTCTACTTTTTTGTCGTTATGATTTTGAGGATCTATAAAATCTCGTATTTCTGTTTTATACCTGTGACAAGGGTGTTAAATGTTCGTTACTGCAAAACTAACTGTTTTTTTTTATGTAAATGCATAAATTTATTTTGTTTTTAATGTTTTTTTTTTTTTTGTATTTTTGTTGTTTCCCATAACTTGACGCACATTTCTGCTGTCTGCTGTCGGCTGTCGTCTGTCGTCGTGTATTAATTTCAATGTATCCCGCATAGCCACACACCTCGCACACTTGCTTGCTCCCTAGGCTACTCTCCTCCCACTTTCGCACGCCCCCCCCCCCCCCCCCACCGTTCCCACACTTTAGTAGCCATCCGCAATCCGTTTTTGGGCAAGTGTGCGCGTGCGCTCGCATCTATAATGAGTTTGAAGCAAGCTGAAATGATTCACATTACGCATACGCCGCGTCTGCCACAGAGCAAAGAGCAAAGAGCAAAGAGAGGAGGGAAGAGGAAAGAGGGAAGATAAAAGAAGAGGTGAATGTCGCCTCGCGCTGCGTTGCGTTGCGTTATGTCTGTGGCACCTGTCGAGTGTCGATGCCGTATGCCGCATGCCGCGCACGTCTCTTGTAAATAATTCATGTTGACAACTATTTTAGCTTGTTTTACTCTAGTTGGTCACGGGGCCCCGAGCTGAAAACAGGCTGGCTGGCTGGCTGGCTGGCTGACTGACTGGCAAATAACAACAACAATCAGGCAACAAGAAAAACAAGCAGTCAGCAGTCAGCAGTAAGCAGTCACCAGCAGACCACGATGACAAATCGAACGGCAAACTGTAAGCGATTGGCGGCGTATTAAATTATGATTGACACATTGACTGCCTGACTGACTGATTGCACGCTACACACTCCACAGCTGCTATCGCTGCTTCTGACTCTC
Source organism: Drosophila setosimentum (assembly GCA_035043505.1). NCBI lineage: Eukaryota > Metazoa > Arthropoda > Insecta > Diptera > Drosophilidae > Drosophila > Drosophila setosimentum. Next base: position 6,745,305 of record JAWNMY010000003.1, on the reverse strand, counting down.
TCTCTCTCTATCTGTGTGGGTGTGTGTGTGTGTGTCTGTGTGTGTATACATGTGTATATATATATATATTTCAGTGATGTGCGCTTATCAGTGACGCCAATGTTATTGACCTCTGAACGTTTATTTGCATTTAGCTATTGACTTTTGAAATCAGCGAGCACTTATGAATCAAACAATCAATTCATTCAAAAGTGATATCAACTTGGGCTTTTAAACATTAAGTTCTCATCTTTGCTCTCTGAAATGGGTCGGGTACAGCAATCAGTGTTCAATCAAGCAAAACTACAAACAGCATTTTATTGTCTGTAGAAACTTACATTTACCATAATTAACTAGCCCTCTTCTAGGCCAAACTGAAACACAATCACTTACCAATTAACAATTTCGCTAATTTATGTTAGTCATTTAAGCTAATTGAGCACTTTTTTGGTTCTCTTACCTGCAATGAAAGCAAAAGTGGAAAGGAAACATGTTAATTAAAAGTCGATTAACAAAAACCGCGAAACTCGAAAGCAAACATCAAGTAAAAACAATTAACAAGTTTATTGCCAAAGTGCACAAATCATGTCTGGTTAAGGCAACTTGCTCAATGAGCCGAATAAATGCGTGTTTATTGTGGGTGGTTGCAGGGCTGGCTGACCACAGTTGTAGGTCTCGCAAATTGATTGCGAATGTTGCTTGGCAGTCAGAGAGTGCTTAATTATCACAATTTCATATTTAATTTCTCATTTCTTACATAATTACTAGAAATAATATACTCTACTGGCACTTGCAGCCCTGGTAACTGTTAGCTTGATTTACAGCATACAAACACAGCTCTGTTTACAATTAAACTTGTCTAGCGATGCCCAGCAAACAGAAGAAAATAAAAATAAATAAAAAAAAAAACAAAACAAATGCAAAAGTTTTCTAATTAAAATTGAACGCAACTTTCCGAATCCCATCTTTCATTTTGCTGCACTCAAACTATTTATGATTAAGTGCTTAGCGTGCTTGTTTTCAATAAACTTGGTAATTCTTTTCGCATAATTGTTTGTTAATGCCTCAGCAAATGAGTCGCTATCAAAAACAAAAGAAGAAGCACAAGCAGAAGCCGAAGAATAAGAAGCAAAAACAGACATGTGTTTGCCCCTGGAGGCACGTGCCACATCCTTTACTGCAGCAGCAGCAGCAGCTGGTAAAATTAAATTAAGCGCTCGAGCACAAATTACGCACAAATCACGCGTGACACGCACACAGCTGACAGCAGACAGCAGACGGCAGACAAAAGACAGTCACGAGACACGAGACACGAGGCACACTACTCAAAATTGCGGCCACAATAAAGTTGGTGGCTTACAGCTTTTATGATTATTATATTTATAGTTTGATGGCACACACACACACACACACAGCTTAATAATCCTGATGATGAAGTTGAGGCCGGCAATGAATAAGCCAAGTAGAAGCTAGAAACAGCAAAGTCGTCTAGACGAGAGAGAGAATCACAGAGTGAGAGAGAGTGGGAGAGAGAGAGAGAGAGAGAGAGAGAGAGAGAGAGAGAGAGATAAAGACAGATAGAGTGAGCTATCAAACGTAGAGCACACAACAAACATAAAACGAAGCCAAGCAAGCAAGCAGCAAGCACGAAAACTGCGATGTGTAGTCTAGGATAACGGTGGGGAGGGGGGGAAACAGTTTTCCTGCGGGGATGCGGAGGAATAATGGTGTGCCATTAGAAAGCTAAAAGAGGGGGAGGTGGTGAGGGGGCTGGTAAGTTTGCCACTTTCCAAAGCGAAATGAACTTAACGCCTCTTTAAACTTATGAAACATTGTATCCTGCGAGACGACAGACAAGCGTGCAACGCTGGCAAACGGTTGCAACAAGGAGTTGGGGGTTGTGGTTGGAGTTAGGTGGCAACATTGGCGACATTGGCGACGCCACAAATATATAAAATAACAACAAAAAGCTGCACAAAGTAGCCGCCAGCACATTATAAACAAGAGTGAGAGAGAAGGCAAGTTATTTAAAGCGTTGCCAGATGGCATGCAATGTGAGGCAGTCTGGCAACGCTGTTGAATGTGAATGGCGGTGGCGGTGGCGGTGGGGATGGCGGAACTGGCCTTATCAGGCGCAACAGCCAAAAAGAAAGTTGAGCGTGCAAAAAAAAAATGAGAAAAGAGCCCTAGCAAAAAAGGCGAGTACGAAACCGGAAGGAAGGAAGACACACACACACACACACGGAGGATTGCACACACACACATACACACACACACACACACACACACATACATACACTCACAGAGAGAGAGAGAGACACACACAAGTGCCAAGCGAGTTTTACAAGGGTCGACAAATATGAGGCGAGCCAAAAGGCAACGAACACATTTTGAGGCGCTTTAATGTGCTGCCTGCCGCCTGGGTCCTTTTTTTTAGTTCGCCCTGGGGCCAGGCGGGTGGCAGGGTGACGTGCGCTGTGTGACGCCCTTTAATGCTATCTGGCCCCTGCCCCAAGTCTCGCACACCCCTCGGGCCAACCGACCGAGCAACAACAGCAACAACAGCAGCAGCAGCCGCTGTTAACTTAAATATTTTATGGGGTGTCAGCATTGTCGATGTTGGCGCGATTGTCTTTGCGCCCAGGACACCCTGCCCTCGACCACTCTCCACTCCCCTTTCCCGCTACCCTAACAGTGTCTGGCGTGTATATGTGTCTGTGTCTGTGTGTGTGTGTGTGTGTGTGTGGCTTTTCTCTTTATCATGTGCGTGGCTTGTCTTTTGTGTTCGAGGCTAAAGTAATTTCAAATTGATAAGCATCTCGCTCCCTGACTGACTGACGACTGAATGCCGGGAATTGGGTACGGACTGCCAAAGGGGAGCGAGAAAGGGAGAACGTGTGTGTGTGTGTGTGTGAGAGACAGAGAGAGAGAGAGGGAGAGAGAGAGAGAGTGACAGAGAGGGCGTTTGTATTAAACTGATTTGTTCCATGTCGAATTTGAAGGCAGTCTTCGGGCCAGCAGCCAGCAGGCAAGCAGAAGGCAGATTCAGATTCAGTTTCAGCTTCAGCTTCAGCTTCTTTTTTGCCATACGTCGCGCTTTTCAAAGTCAATTGAAATTAAGTAACAGATTTTTGTGACTTTAGCTGACATGGGTTGGGTGGGATATTCAGGGGGAGGGGAAGTTAAGTGGAAAGGGACAACGGGGTTGCCTAAGGCTACGGTTTAGCTGTGGGGTTGATTGCGGTTATATGGTAGCAGGGCGTGAGAGTCGTGTAATTACTCTGGAATATACATGCATTTTTTAAAACGATAAGCGACTTAATCGTTTTGGCCGACAAGCGTTAAATGCAATGCAACGTAACGTTTACGAATGAGGCGAGAACTAGCAGAAGCGATAAATAATTGGAATATAGAAAGGGAATTCTGTAGGCAACACAGCAAAGAGTGTTAGGAATATTTTTCAAAATCTTAAATGACGAAATTATATGAAGAGGAAATGAACGTGAATAATAACAAGGAACCGGAACTGTGAAGAAGTATAACGGAAACTGACAATTTATGTTATCGTTTAACTGTAGTAAACAGGAGATAATTGACAAGATTTGCTGGGTTATTTAAAATGGTAGCAATGAGTGAAGTAAATATACCAAATATATTATTCCCACAAAAGAATTTATTCATTAGAATGCGGCACAAGGACTAATGAAATTTATAAAAGCTAAGCTTTCTAAATATCCATAATCATGTTGATATTGTTTGTGTTCTCATTTCCGCAATTTGCTCACTTTTATGAAACTCTGGCAAAATTCAAATTAGATATTCAATCAACAGAAGGGCCAACTGCATGTGACTGTTGAAATTATAGCTCATTCAAAATTCTATTAGTCTAAACCTCAAGACCCTCTTTCAAATTGAGGCTCATTATGTTTTTGGGCGGGGCGAGGAGGGTTAAGGCAAAAACAAAGCGACGCCCAAATGCGCATAATTAATGAAAGTTTATTTGTACAGCTGCTGCGGCTGCTGCTGCTGCTGCTGCTGCTGCTGTTGATGCTTTTGCTGCTGACGAAGTCTCACAGCCTCTCCACTTCTCCTTCTATCCCACTACTACCCACCCAGTTCCCTACTCGACTGTTAGCCCACTCCAGGATAGAGCGAAGCCGTCAACAAAAACCCAGCCGAAACACACAAAAGTCTTAGCATTAGTCGCCTCAACGAAAATGGTGCTAAACAAATGATATTTATGCAGCAGGAGCTTAGTGCGACTAAAAACTTTTCTCCACACACACACACACACACACAGTGAGAGAGAGAGAGAGGGAGAGAAAGAATGAGCGGAAAGAGTTCTGTCTGAGAGAGGAGTTCGTTAAAAGGTTGATGAGAGAGGAGAGAGGAGCGGGAGGGGGAGGGGGGAGGGGGTGGGGGTATGGATGTTGGCATATCGCATGCCGTTGATGTTTGTGCAGACAAAAAGGCATTTAAATCTTATTTGGACATAATTAATGACAGTTAAAAGCAGTTGGCGGCTTTACGTCTCCAGGCTGTTGCACATTTACATGACACTTGGCATTTTTGGCCAAAACCAAAAATGGAAATTGGGATTGGGTGTTTGGGGTTGGTGGTTGGGGTGTGTTTGTAAAGTTTTCAACTCGAGACTGCGTAAAATTTATGACATTTACGCAGACTGCTTGCAGCAAGCAAGTAGTAAGTAGCGCAAACAAACGAGTTTCAACTTCCAATTTGTGCAGCAGCGTCGCAGCTGCCACACAGCTGCCACGCCCATTTCTTAACAAGCAAAACAGACCAAGAGAATCACGCATAGGGGATAGGGGATTGGCGATAGGGGAATGGGAGGGGAAATTGTAGGTTGAAATGGCGCCTTTGCGTAGTCACTCAAGTCGTCGCATGATTAATGCAATTGCCTTTTGTAATTGGCACATAATTTATTGCCCAGCCTTCTGATAATACGCATACGCAACGTTGCCCCACAGCTGCAAATGACGACTGAAAAGCAGCTGCGACTACAACTGCTGCAACTGCTGCTGCCAATTGCAACTGCTTCTGACACGACCTGGCAATTGCCAAGTCTCAAGTTATGTCCTGCCGCACTTTGAAGTGCATTGCTCAAGTCCAACGAAAGGCTGCCACCGCCAGCCACACGTTTAATAAACTTATGCAAATTTCTTTTGACAGGACGACGTTGTTTGCGGTCTCTGTTCATGATGTACTTTCCTTATCAAGTGGCCAACGGTGAAAGTTAACTGTGCACTGCATGTGTGTGCAAGTGTGTGTGCAAGTGTGTGTGCAAGTGTGTGTGAGGGTGTATGAACACTTGACGCATAGCTTGAGAGTTTGCATATGTCGGCCCTGTGCGAATGTAAAAACTCAAGCCAGACACAAGTAAGTAAGACTCTTTAAAGCTTCTTTAATTAGTTTTCAAATATATTCTGACTGAGTATCGAATGCAAGACAAGCCTTTTCAGCTTTGATAAAGATAAGCGCCTTAATTTGGGAAACATTTTGATCTATCAAATATGAATATATCGAGCTATAATTGTGTTTTTAGTTTTAAATGTAGTATTATTCCAGAGGTCATTCTACTCACTTAAAATCATGTTTCCATATTTAATTGTAGTTTTGTTTGGGAGTCCAAACCATTCAGTTCAGAGTGAGTGAATAATTTTAAACCTTTCTCATTTGGTTTTTCTGCTCAAGAATTTAATTTAATTTAGATGTCAAGCACATCTATATAAACAAAAACAGAATAAAATTCCCAACCCAAAATTTAAAATAAACTCAACACATTTTAAACAGACACAGTTTATAATATATTTATATTATTATTATTTTCGCTTTTTACAGTACATTATTCTTCAGATACTTGGATATTGGATTCAGCTTGGGTATTGAATTATAATTGAGATTTAAGTAAACGATGAAGATTCTTTCCGATTAATTTTCAGTTCACAACTGCAGTAGATATTTTTTTTTCCAGGTATTTAAGTTTGCCTGTGTTAATTAGCCTCTTATTAGCCTTAATTCCGTTTATTGAACTTATATTCTTTTCACCAGCCACTTACTCCACGAAATAAAAATGAATAAAAATAAGTTAGCTATTCAATATAACAATTCGAAGGCAATTAAGAGTTTTCAATTTGTTGCTGCCCTTGTCCAACTGCTTAGGTGTTTGGCATTGGTGTGGCAAGTTGCATAGTTTAACCTATGCCACTTGCACTATCCACAATCCCTTCTCCTACCCCTCCTCTACCGCACTCTCTCCCTCTCTCTTTCTCTCTCTCCCTCTCGGTGGTGTAACACACAATTGTAACTGCTATTCGATTGCTGGAGTGCTGCAGATGGTTACCCTTCCCCCCCCCCACAACTTCTCCCCACCCGCTCATCCATTAACGATTTAAGACCCACTGGCGGCGGCGGTGGCAACAGCAGCCAAACATAACAGCAGAGAACAGAATTCAATTGTGGTTGCTGCTGCGGTTGTTGTTGCTGTTGTAATGCGATACCTGTGAATGTGGCAAAGGGGGGCATTGAAGGGATTTGGATTTGGGATTGAGTTTGAGTTTTGAACTCAGGAAGGGATTGGGATGGGATTGGAATGGGATTTGGATGGGATAGGGTTGAATGGGTTGAAAGACTGCCTTCATTCCGCTACTTGGTTGGACCACTCAAATGCAACATGGCCAATTAATTACGCAACAACGTGAATAACCAGCCACAACGGGCCAGGCCAGAACAGGCCGGCAGCCAGGCAGCCAGCAGCCAGGCAGTCAGTCAGTCAGTCAGTTGAACCACTATGTCCGCAACATTTCAAAGTCTAACCCATACACACACACACATAGACATACACAACCAGATCCCACACCTGGACAATGTGACGCACACGTAATGCGCTTTAAAGTGTCCCTATGCATTCTCTGCCTAGTTAAAGTTTCGTTCTTTAACACCTTTTTTTATTTTTACCGAAATTTGCATAAATTATGCACGCTTCGGAGGCGGAAAGGAGGGGCGCCACTTGGCCACAAATTGAAGTGCTTACATTGAAAAGCGCGCATCATTAAAATTAAATAATAAAAAAAATTAAAAAACTGTTCGCATTCGCCAGCAGCACTTCCTTTCTCCTCACTCTCTACACCCCCTCTACTCGGTGGCATGGCCACTATTTGCCCATCTGGTTAGCATAATTAGTTTACCCAATTGCATTTCGCTGCTGGTTTTATTCAATTTTCAATGTGCGCTCGCATTTTGCAGTTTGCATTTTAATGTCTTTGCCCCACTTCCGGTTTCGGGCAGCGTGGTAATCAGTATCTGGCTTCCGTTCTCCCCTTCCGACCCCCCCCCCCCCCTGCCCCTTCTCCCCATCGCTAGTATTCTGCGCCCTGACCTCGAGATTTATGCAGTCATTTTAGTGTGTTGACATCTCGTGCGAAATTCGCCGCTGCAAAGTCACACAGAAACACACACAAAAACACACACAGACACACACGCACAGCCAGCTGTTAACGCCCCCAAATTAGGTTGCCAGCATTAGTTTGCCTCTTGCACATTTGCCTTTGCTTGAAGAAACACACTACTCAAAAGAAAGATTTCTTGACTATTGAATACAGCTTGTCATCCATAAATTATGTACACGTCGTAATGCAGAATATTTTCTTATTGCTGGCTTGGCCTCAACTTTATTAATCCATCGATTTAAAAAAGAAAGTGATGATTAACGATGTGCATCAATTTTTAAAACGGCGCAACTATCCTACAAATTGACTTAGTCTACAGATGCTGTTCAAATGCTGATTCTATTTGCCTATTGAATATATTGAAGTCGAATTCGAAAATTATATATATACGCATATATATATATATATATACCTATGTTTCAAGGTACATCCCTATTATATCTCTCTTCCTATAATTGCAATCAATTTATATGGTGCCTGTTGTAGGGTATTCCAAAGCTAGTTGGCTTGAAAACTTGTTTTCTTCCTTAACTTGTTCCTTCCTAGTTGCTCTTTTCTTGCCATATTTTTCTGCACTTTGCTTGACTTTTGAGTAACTCAATTTGGCGTGCAATGCTTGCTTTTTGTTTTTGGTTTTCTGTGTATTTTTTTTTTTTTTTGTCGTTTTGGCCATTTGCCAGGCGACGCTGTCAACTGTTTCATTCCAACACTATATACCATATGTATATATATACAAAACTGTGACTATGGCGATTTCAGTCTGGAGCAGCACACTCTCCAATCTCTCACTAATTGTCCGCTTGTCGGGCCATTTATCTTGCTACGTGTGCACTTTTAATTTGAGCATTTCTTTATTTATAACGTTATTCACTTCATTGCACTTTATCCAGAACGCGTCTCTTTCTTCTTCCAGTTTGCGTCTGCGGCTCTGTCTGAGCTGCAGATACCCAATGGCTTTTTTTTTTGAGGCTTTGTCCGCCGTTTTGTCGTTTAGTTTGTTGTTTTGTGCTCTTCTTCCTGTTATTGTGCCCTGTGCCTTTAGTTGGCTCCATTCCTGTATCATGTCACTAAATCAGCACAAATTGTTCTACTGATTTATAAAATTTTGGCCAAATGCCAGCGATATAATCTTATTGCTTGTAGTTTTGGTCACAGCCACCCAAATAATACTGTCAGCCCAAATAAGAAAACCAAATATAACAAAAAAAAAAAAAAAATAAGATAAAAAAACAAAATAAAAAACAGAAAAAAGAAAGAAGAAAAAGGAAAATGGAAAAGTCTCTCATTGATGTCTCTCTCAGGCGTTGCTGCCATTTGCCTTTTTATAAATGCTTGCAAATATGTCAACGAGCTGCGCTTTGGGGCTGCTCTAGGCAAGTAATCCACAGCTTTTAAGCTGCTCAGTGCTCAGTGCTTTGTGTGAGTGTTTTAGGTGAACTGGCAATCGTCGTTGTTGTGTGCACAAAACAAAATGAAAAGCTAAATAGGAGCACAGTTCTATAGAGACACAAAAACTATGCCAAATTGAAGAAAATACTTTCAATTAAAATATCGTAATTTTTGTATTATTTGTTAGGCAAGCAGCATTGCATTAAATGAATATACTTTTAAAAAATATATACAAAACACTTGAATAGCTTCTGCACTTCTGGAGAGTAACAATTTCTTTTACAAGGAAGTTATTTCTCAACAGATTAAAGATTAGAATCATGTTATAATTATACTAATAAACAAGTTCCTACACTTTTTAGAGTATAATAACATTGCCTTAGCCACCAACAATATCTGCTATCAAAGGCATTTAAGCTAAAATGTACAACTGTGTTTATCAGCAAGCATTAAATTGCCAACTTTATGGATATAAACATGTAGTTAAGGTCTTCACAATGCAATCACAATCTATTTTCGTACTAAATGTACTCTCGGTACGCTAACCAAAACAGCATTTTGCAACAATTATGCTTGCGCAACGGCAGCAACTTCTAAATGTACTTTCCAAAAATTTGTTGTACGACCTTCAACAAAGCGAACAACAACTGGCGAAACCAGCAAAAAAAAAAACTACAAGCAACAACAAAGGCGACACAAAAATTGCATAGGAAATACAACAGAAAATTGTACATACAAAAAAAAAACACAGATAAAATATAAAAACCGACAAATAAAAATAGAAATAACAAAAATAATATAAAATAAAATAAAATAAACTGTATGGGCAGACAAAGTTAGAAGGCAAAGCGGCCAGCGGCAAACTGGCAAATGAAGTCAACTAAGTCAACAAACAGTCAACTTGCAACAGGCAACAGGCAACAACAAAACACAAAATACACGGAATAAAAAGTGATGGCATATTTAAGCAACTATTTCTTTTAGTTTAGACCCCCAAAAACCACAATTTTATATGGATAGTTGTTTTGCGTTAGTTCCGAAGAACTAAACTTTATAATTTGAATGCTGCACAGCTGCACACAGCTTTGCATGTTTATGGTAATTATACCCTGCACACCCATTCAAAATGGCTTGAACGGATATATTGAAGTTATGCAAGAGTATGTAACAGGTAGAGAGAATTTCTCTGAACGGATAAAGTATTTAATTCTTGATCAGCATCAATAGTCAATTTGATTTACATAATTCGATCTTAGATAAGAACCACAGACCTTAAATAAGAAACAAAAGTTATTGTCTATCATAAACAGATCAAGTATAATTCACTTTATCCATAACGCGTTTACCTTTATCTTATTATTACAAATTGCACACACACACACACACACACACACACAGATGAATATACTTATGGATAGGTACACAGTATCTACCAGTCGATCACTCTCGACAAGAGCTTTCGTTCTGGTTGCAACTGTGATATTTGTTAGACTTATCGATCGGTGTGCATCAGAGGCCATGTCTTGGTTTTAAGTCTACTTTGTTTTTGTTGTTGGGTGGGGCTTGACATGCTGTTTAAGATGCTATTGCATTGATAAGTGGGCCAAAGTGAAGTGCAGACATGCGGGTCAATTGTATCTTTCAATTGAATACCCCATTTAATGGCCACATAATATCCATCAATTTGTTGTCTCGAGTCACGCACCAAAAATATTTCTGCTTTTTTATTTATTTTCATAATTCATTTTGCTGTTCCCTTTTTATTTTTTATTTTTTTTTTGCATTTGCATTTTCTTTTTTGTTGTTGAGTGGCAAAGTTTGCCAATATTTTCAGAGCGTTCCACACAATTGAAGTGACAAGCTGCTCGCCTGCTGGGTTATTTTTGGGGGTTGGTTGGGTGGATTTGACGAATTTGGCTGGCTCCCGCATTTTTCCACATGGTCTGCGCCGGGAACACAACGTATTCAAAGCAGCGTGCGACAGTCTGTTGGCTGCCTGTTGAGGGGCACCCTCAAGGGAGGGGGATATTTGTCAGAGATTGCATACAGCATATATATATATATACAAATGTATATACATAGTATGTAGTATGTAGAGATGCCTGTCACCGGAAACCAATCAGCAATATAATCGACTAAAGCTTTACTCCTTAAGGGCGGATGCGAAGGGCGCTCCGAGGATTGGTTGACAGGGACCTCGAGCCATTTCCAAGGGGATTGGGGGGAACTACAACAACAGTTTGAACGGAGCAGTGCTTTAAGTTATAGAAATGCAGCAGTTGTTGTCAAGTGAAATGATTCTTTACACACACAAAGTGGTGCTCAAAAAATTCAATTTTTACTTTTTTTTTGATAGGGGCATATGAGTAAATATTTAATTCAAATGTATCGACTCAATATGCACAAATAGGCAAATAAGAGCTCAATATATTTGAAGGATCAATAAACGGGTTTACATAAATAACTAACAGACAATGTGAAAAAACATTAAACTAGCAATTTATAAATATAAAAATTACAAATGTTTAACTTAAGGAAAAGTTTTTATCAACAACTGCAACTGCGCTAAGGCGCGGTCAGCAAATTGGCAATTACTTTCCCAGCTATTTATTCATTATACACTTTCAGAGGGTGTTATGATTATATCGTGAAGTTTTTAACAAATGAATTTAAACAAAACGACTCGGACCCAATAATAATAATTTCAATGGAACAATCGGTCGACCAACAAGGAATGTTATACGTCGTTGCGTTGACTGCGTTCTGCAAGGGTATTTTATTTTCGTATTGCGAAAAGTAGCCGTTTTTCTTCTGGTTCGTTGCAGCTGGCTGCGATATATCACATCTTGATTATTTCTGTACAGATTTCAATATACAAATCGAACACACCTTTAGCAGATTTAAGCGCATTAAATTGACTATAATTCACTGCGCTGCCCACAGACTCAACGGCGCTAGCCTTAAATTTATTTTTGCTAACAGTTTTGCGATTTGGTTGGCGAATTTTGTTGGTTGCATTTGGCAAACTTTGCTTCAAGGTTAGCTACATTATTTTAATATTATTTTTTTGTTATCATTGCTTTTCCTTTTATTTTGTGCACAGCTAATTTTGCTGTTCTGCGAATTTAACGAGCCACAAAATGAAATCATAAGAATGCAAAGGTTGAGCTTTTGTACAATTTTTTTTAATGTCTTGTTGCAATTGTTTTTTTTTGTTGTTGTTGTTGTTATTCTTTTTTTTTCCTGTTAATGGTGAGGCATGTTGTTGTTGTCGCCGTCATTATCTAATTATTATATATATATATATATATATATACAGATGCAAAAGTCAAGGCAACTGCACAATTATTCATTTTTTTGTGTGTGCGAAAAATAAAAGCAGAGGAAATAAAATAAAATAAATTGCGAACAAAGCAAAAACGTTTAACTCAGCAACCAACCAACTTTAATAATGAATTAGTATATATAGTTGTTTTGTTGTTGTTGTTGTTGTTGCATAATTAACGAGCGTGAAAATAGTTAAAAGAGAAAAGAAATAAATACCGAGGACTTAATACTCTTCCAGTTGTTAACAATATGGTAATTTTTGTTAATCAAATTCTAAATGATCGTTATTTCTAATCACGAATGCTTTCATAAAGAAAAATGTAAGTTGTTTTAAGCCTTTCGTCACTGAGCTTACCCTATTACCTTTCCATGCATGCATGACAAATTTATAATACTCCAAGACTTAAATTTTATGCTTGATTAACCGATTCATAATGCATGACAAAATCAAAATACTCTTCGCTCTCCGCTAGTGTATGCTAATCAAGTTATGCAAAATAATTTTAATTAATCAACTGCCAATGGGCGGAGAAGTACAATAATTTGTCTATCCCCCCTTATGACTACGTCTTCCTATTCCCCTACAGCTTAATATAAATGCTTATTAAGTTGAATATTCACAAAACGAAAGTGCATTCATACATTTAAACTCATACTCAGACATAGAGGCACAACACATGTGGGCTCCATCGAGAAGCCGACAATAACCGATCCGGGTCTTGCTCATATATTTTGCTATCTGTCTCACTAAACGCCAGGAGTGTGGGGAGAGTGAGGAGACTGAGGAGAGCGGGAGTTCTTCAGCACTCTCAAGTGAGTCAAGCCGCCGTCGGTTTATGAGCGGCATTTAAGCTGCGATAAATGGCATAATGTGCCCTCATAAACCGTGTGACGAATAACAGTGAAACGCGACGACCGAAAACCACCAACCAACTGAAATGGGGATATGGGAGCAGGCATGGATGGGATGGACAGGCAGCCACTCGACGCAATTGAAATGTCGCGTCGCCTTACCCGTGTCCATGTCCGTGTCCGTGTCATAATAGGCGCAAAAAACTGCACGACAGCGAAATGCGAAATGCGACAAACGAAAAATCAACTGCAATATATGTATGTAAGTGGAGTGTACAAGTTGAGTACACATAAGTACCGTGTACGATGAGTACGAATATGAGTACGAATGTGAATACGAATGTGAATACAAGCATGAGTGCCAATTAGAGATGAGTGCGTGCATTGATTACTCGATGCCCGATGCAGCAATTGGAGGTGCCACTTAATGCATCTTCTTATTATTTTTTATGAGGAAAGCAATCTTAGTAGCAATCTTAGTCGAGAGCAAAAGGTCTGCTCGCTTTTAATTGTATTACTTATTTTTACTTGTCTTATTAATTGTATATAAACATATTAAAGTTAATAGTATTTAATAAAAATAATTCTGGTGTTGATTAAGTTTTTTCTTATTTGCTTTTATTAAATTGTTGGTAAAATTATGAAAAGATGGCATAAATAATCTAAATTTTATTTTATACTTGCTTAAAAAACAGTTTCTCTTCATTCTGATGCTTCAATTGCTCATTATTAATTAACTATAATTATTATAATTATAATATTAAAAATTATTTGCAAAGTGTCATTTTTAAAACAACTCCATTTCACTTATTTCACACAAATCCAAACACCGAACACATTCAATGTATATTTTCGTGACTGAAACCATTTTCACATATACATATACACATACACAGACACACATCTCTAGGACACGATAAGGCGTTCGTGTTGTAAAAGCAAACCCTGCTTCTCTGTAAGCTTATGAAAAATGTGTGGATGTGGATTTGTCAACGGCAACAACAACAACAACAACAACAACAGCAACAATTACTTAATGCCCATTGTATTGCATTTCAACTTGGCAAATGGAACAAATGAAAAAAAAAATAAAATAAAGCAAGACATTCAGGGGGGGAAAGGGGCGCAGGGGCAAAGCCAAGCACAAAGCAAACAAAGCCAACGAAAAAGAATGAAAGAAGCTAAAAATTTCCGCACTGTTGGCAGCTAAAGTGCAAGAAACATGGAGAAGGGTGGCCAAGGAGTTGAGAATGGGATGGGATGGGTTGGGGGTGTCGGGTGTGCGGTGTGGGGTGTGTTGTGTGTTGTGGGTCGAATTATTGGATGAACCGAGTGTAACAGTTAATAAGCGTAGCACGGGCACAGCAAGTGGCAATGATAATTAAACGCACGAAGGGTGTTGAATCCACAGAATCGAGCAGAGGATTGATTCTGGAATATAAAAGGGCTGAGTCATAGCACACACACACACACACTCACATAAAGGTATATCAAATACATTTTCAAGTAAAATGCACTCGCTCCTTCAATCAATCAATCAAAGTCGAAGCGAGTTGCGTGTTCCATATGAGACACATCCAAAAGATAAATGACAACCCGAAATCGAAGCAAGTAAACCCTGCTCAGAATAATTAATAATGATAGCCATAGCAGACAATTTTAAATTAATTATGCATTCGATTTTGGAAAGGCCAATGTAAATGTGAAAATAAAATAATAAAAAAAAATGTAAGTTTATAGAACAGCTATATTTATTTCACATACCAAAAGATATCATATTTCGAAGCAACCAAACAAGATCTCTTATAGAAAAGAGATTGTGAACATAAAATCTATATCACTGAACTAATTTTAAAATCTATTCAGTCTAAAGATATTTTTGAGATGCACAAAATACATATAAACTGAAACAGTTAGATAACATTCATATGAAGGAAATAAATATAAACTTAAACTTCATATAAAAATCAATCTGACTTTAATCTTGTTATTGGTCGATGGCCTAATTAAAGACGCCAACACATATTATTGCATTTACTTAATGGCCGACCACTGAGACACTTGAGATGCAGCATCTCCCCTGCTGTGTTGATTCTAATTCGAGTCGAATTCATAAACTAATCACTGGCTATTGATGGATATTATAATGCTGCTGGGATGAACAATGACTTCAATTCGATATACGTATATAGTAGGTTATAGCCATGACTTTTATGATGCTGTGCGTTAAATTTTAACTGCACTTTAATTATGCGATACTTTGCCAGCGATAGCTTCAAATTGGGGCTAAAAATATCAAATGCATTTGAAATTCATTTGCATTTTTGTATGGTGCACAAGATAAAGCCCTAAAATGGCCATAAAATCAATTTAATGCGCATAGCGGACAGCGCCGGCTATAAAAACGACTGTCGTCACACCCATTCCCCGAACAATGGAACCAGAAAAATTATGAACCGAAAAAGCAAATCAAAATGCAATGAGGAAAACTAAAGTTTAATGAACATTTTATGCGCCACACACAGCATGGGCCAGTTATATATATATGAATATATATATATATATGCATGTGTACAAAGTATATTCATATTTATAGCTTGATTTATTTTATTTTATTTTCAGCACATTAAACTCAGCTGGGGCAGCCAGACAAAGACACACGCAAAGCCGGAGGTGTGTCCACGCACAGATCTGTGGAGGTGGAGCTGACGTTGAAGTTGGAGATGGAGGCGAAGGCGAAGGCGAAGCTGTTGCTCTCAGCAGCGAGAATAATCAGCGGAAGTCACACTGCCCAGCTTAAAGATATAGACACAGCTACGAATGCAAAGTTTATATCGTTTATACAAACATGCGCTTACGTAATTGCAATGCCAAAAAGCAACCTCAAAAAAAAAAGAATTAAAACAAACGCTTACAACAATCATGCAACATGTTCCCGAAACAAGACTTAAAATGAAACCCATAATCCCACAACATATGCAACATATACTGCAATTGGCGAAAGAAAAAAAACTTCAAAGAAGTAAAATACACAAATTATTAAATTCTGTACAATTTGGCGTCAACTTTTTTGTTCGCAGCAACTTTTGCGTGTTTGCTGTTACCCTATGGAAATTAAGCCTAACTGCAAGGGTATACTAGTTTGAATGTAACTCATGAAAATCCATATTTATAATGCTATGGATCAAAAGTTTACTTTTAAGAATTTAGAAACATAAAAAGCATCTGTGAATTTTTAAAAATAATGCACCCTTTTCTAAATACATTAAATATTATATATTGGTTCCCAATTGATTTCTATATAAACTAATAATATCGGTTCCTGCATTCTGCATGACATTCCTAATTCCATCTCACATTTTTCGTTCAACTTCCACAAAGTGTGTTTTTGCACAGGATATCTCCATGTTAGCGTGACAGTTATTGCAACGTTTAATTTTTTTTGTTGACTTGTATTTTTGGTTCGTTGCATGCAGCTGGCGTTTGCCAAGTAGCCAAGCAGCCAAGTTGCCAATATGTTGCACAAATATGATTATTATTTATACGCAAGTATTTGCGCTGCGTGTATTCTGAAGTTGCCAAGCTGGCTAACTGTGCCAAACTGAATTTATTGCAGCTAAAAAGTTTCATTGCCAATTTTCTCTATACACATCCATATGTGTGTGTGTGTGCCTGTATGTGTGTGCCTGTATGTGTGTGCCTGTGTGTATGTGTGTGTGTTTGCGTTTTGGGTAAATGAAAATGCTGCTTTAACAACTTATCGGAAGTACTTAGAACTTGTTAGCTACTTGCCAAAGATTGCAGACCAAAAATGTTCCATCAAATGGAAACTCAAAAAAACTTTCACTTGCAAAACTTTTTAATGAAATATTTTAGTTTTACAGCTGATAATTGCTTCAATCGAGAGCAGCTCATAAGTTTTGCTTGTGCTGTGATCTATCACATTTCAAGTGTTGAGGGAGTGTTAAACAATCTTCAATCTAAACCAGTTGAAAAAGCATTGAAATCTCCATGGTTCAGCATTATATTCATAAAAAAAACAAAAAAACCAACAAAAAAAACTGAAGTTGAAGGTCCAATTAAAAAGTGGAGGAGATAAATTCCATTTGCTTATCTTTTAGGTTCAGCTCTGAACCAGGCAAACACTAATCTCTCTCTCGCTCTCTCTCTCTCTCTCTCTCTCTCTCTCCTCTCCTCCCCCTCTCGACCATTTTGGTACAGATTGTGTCCCGGGCAAACTTCTTAATCACATTGAGGGGCGACCACAAAGTTTGGGGCTGAACTCCAAATGCGTCGTCCGCAGTGGCCACAAACCCAAATACCTGCAATCAACGCCATCTAGATAAAAACAAATATAAACAAATAGCGGCTACATTTTTCATACCAGCATGCTGGCATGGTTTCTCCATTCTGCTCTCCTCTGCTTCTTGCACATTTTTACATAAAATTCCAACAATTCTTGGACACTTGCAGAGGACAGGACAACGGAAGGCAAGGCAATGCAAGCAGTTTGGGGCAAGTCGGCGTAGTGGCCATTTTATTTATTGTTATTTCATTTGGACCGCAAATTAAAAGCTATGAATACGAGCGCCAAGTGGAGCAACACCAAAAGGAAAACACACCAGCCGACAGACAGACAGACAGACAGACAGACAGCAACAAGGTGCAGGAAGAATTACAAAAAATCGCCAACAGTTCCAAAAAAAAAAAAAGAAAAAGGAAAATAAAAATATAATGGAAAAAGTATAAAGAAAATATTGCATGAAAAGCACATATAGAGTAAAACATGCTGAAAAACGGAAATGAAAGCTTATTAAAGCTAAAACACACGCACACAGCGAAAATCCAAAGGGAAAAACGGAAAATGGGGTCGGAAAAGGAAGAAGCGACTAGAGCGGGAAGAGAGTGAGTTGAGGGAGGGGGGTGGCTGCTTGGATCAGAGCTTAGCAAACGGAAGCAGAGAGCTAAAAAACAAACACTAAATCAAACATTACACCCAAACAAACAGCAAAAGTGAAATGCCGGGAGAAATAAGTATAAAAATGTGTAAGGAAAATTGTGGAAAATCAGGCAAAATGTAAAAAAAAAATAAAAGAAAAATGCAAAAGGAGCGGAAGGAACAGAAGGAGCAGCGAGAGCGAAAGGTAAACAACGGCGAGGAAAAGCGCTTTTTTATTTGAGAGCATAAAGCAAATGCCAGACTAAAGTAAATATCAGAACACCTAACCCGCTTCCGCCAAACAACACCTCCCCCATTTCCCCCCTCCCCCCGCACCCCTCGAGGTGTGTGATTGTGGGGAGGAGGGAGAAGGGTAAGGGGCAATGCACAAGATAAATGTGGGCGCCACCGCGACGTCGACGTCCTTGTTTCTGTTGTTGTTGTTGTTGCTCCTGTCGCTGCCGGCATCCTTTTTGCAATATTAAACGTAGCAATGACACCCATGGGTGCTGCCACGCCTCCCAACGCCCCTCCACTGCATTGGCGTGCCGCCATGGGTTAAGCTACTCTTTCTCTCTGTGTGTGTGTGTGTTTTCACTATGCTAGACAACTAAATATATACACCTAGTTATTTGTGGGGCGTCGTTGCCATCGTCGTCATCGTCGCCAGCTGCCGACAAAGTGAAATATCAAGGGAATTAAAGACATTGTGCGGATTTTGCAATGAATGCCTCGCTGGGCATGAATGAGTCCAGGCCGACTCTATGGATGAGCAAATGAATGAATGACTGAACGAGTGTACGAATGCACAAATGTGCGAGTTTGTATGTTTGAAATGAATGACTGACTGATTCTTGATGCTAGACTGTCGTTCGCAGCACAGAGCCGACTGGGCTGCCGTTTGGGGAGCTTGTTGATTGAAGGGCTTCAATTGGTTCCTTTTTTTTTTTGCACCGTCTATTTTTATATATATATATATTTATTTTTTTTCTCTTTTTGCAGTTTAAAGTCATTGGCTAAAGCCTCTTAGGCGGCAACAGCAAATAGTTGAACGCGAACACAACTGTACACAGTGGCATATCAAAATATTGTTGGTGTTAAACGAAATGCATTAAAAGGAGCTTAAGGACTTTAAGTCAGCTTAAGGCAACAGCATTGAATGCAAGTTACAAACTGAAATATTTATTTTTTCAATAGCTTCAATTTCAGAGAGAGAGACTTATAACAGTGCCTATGGATTAATATTAAAGACAGCCTAATGCTCCTTAAGCTTTAGGCTATGTTACATTATTTTTCACTTCAATAAAGACATTCAGCTTTACAATTTTAATTTGTGAGTTATTTTATGCAAATAAGGCTTAAGCTAAAATGAAGCTTTAAAGCTTATTCCGTTTTCTCTCTTGCAAGCAGGGCTAAACTATATAGTTTTAGGCCTTTCGCCCAGTTAAAACTCAACATTTCTTACAGGACAATTTAATGAAGCTCAGAAATGCAGTTTTACAGCTTTAATTTGTCAGACAGTAGCTTCAGTCTGACAGAGCTTAATGCTTAATGTTATTGCGCAATATACAATTTACAATAAAGAACTGATTATGAGAAATCTTTAAGAACTAAGATACATTTATTGTATATATATATATATATATATATATATTGTACACGTGAAGGCTTACGTTAATGAACTTTTGTGCCCTACACACGTTGACAGCTTAAAGTCTCCTTAATCTCTGTGAACATTTCCATTTCATGTTAACTGCTTAAATGTGCTCAACGACAAGCAGCGTAGTCTTGAGCAAATGTAATGTAAGACTTTAAGTTTCTTGTTTAATTGCTGTAAATTGTTTACTTAGGTAAATTTCACTGATAAGCATATCCATCTCTCACTCTATCTATCTCTCTGTGTGTGTGGATGTGTGGGTGTATGTGTGTGTGCGTAACTTTAAATAAGATATACAATACGTTGCTAAAATGTTCGTTTCATCTATAAATCCACAAACACCAACTGAGACACACACACACACTCACACACATGCACACACATGTTCACACATCACTCAAAAGGCATAGAGCACCTCGCTGAACGACACCTTGCTTCCCGCAAAGCCTACAACCTAAAACCTAATCCGTTGCAAAGTGCTTCTTCTGTTTTGTGTAATATGAGCGAATAAAATGTATAACCCGAAGGCACAAAGCACACGCTCTTTATTCCTCCCTCGACAGGGATAAGCCAAGGGATATGCAGTCGCTGAATAGATATCTTTATGTAGATGAGCTCGTATTCTCACACACACACACACACACAGTCATATATATATATATACACACGTTCGTGTGTATATCGTACGTATGCCATACCCGTGCCACCGCTCCTTGCCACCCCATTCCCATTCAGCTGTCGTCGCACCCTGTGTGCTAACCCATTCTTTCAATTCTCATTCCAATCCATTCACTACTTACTTACAACAATGCCAAAACACACACACACACACACACACACACACACACAAACACTGACACACATAGGAGTGGATTGTCATGTGCCAGGCCGCAAAAGAAAGTGCCAAAGAAAGAAAGCAAAAGCAAAAGCAAAGGCAAAGGCAAAGCATGCTGGTAACTTCAGCTTTGACACTGCCTCAAAGATCCCAAGTTCTCATTTCAATTGTGCCAGTTGCTCAAAGGCATTCCCGGTGTACCCTATACAAATAGTAACAAAGGGTATAATCTGGCAGATTAAGCGTGACTTTTCTGAGATCTCTAAGCTGAGTTAATAACGTAATCTGATTACCTATTTCATGGCTTCTTACAACTTCATAAATAAATTTCATATTTTATATCGATAAAAATGAATTTCAAATTTAGCTGTCAGATCTGAGAGATTAGAAGAACTAGATACATAAAATTTGATACGTTGATTCAAATCACGATCATTCCCCAATTATAAAAACTCATCTCGTAGCGATTGTCAACCCTTTTCGGTCTCTTAACTTTATAAGAGTTAAGAATATTAAATATTAAAATCTGCATTAAATTCTTGTTTTCTTAAAGACTAAAAGAGGTAAACACTTCAAACCAACTTACTAGGGTATCTTCAAGTCGTTCACTTTCGTTTAGAGCACTGTTCCCTTTTAGTAACACTTTATATTCTCCTTTGGCTGATTACGAGGCGCTCTTTGAAATTGAAGCGTGTGTGTGCGTGTTGTGGGGGCGGGCCGGGGGAAGGGGTAACACAAAAAAAAAGAGAAAAAGAAAAGGATGCTAGAAATGGGCGCATCAAGTCAAATGAATGTCCCATGTAGGGCCCCTCTCCGACTCTAAAACACCCCCAAGCGCAACAATCAAGCATTTGATGGGCCTGTCAAAAAAAAAAACATACAAAGGGGGGAGGGGGGTAGTTAGAGGGGGACTACTAGTCGAAGGGGTAAATATATAGCTAGATGGGTGGAGATGACGATGGGAGCAGTTCAAGTGGCAAAAAATTGTAAGCACTAATCTCAGCCATGGTAAACGACCGTTCGAGTGCTTATCAAATGTCACGACGTGCGACTCTATCAATCTATCTATCTATCTATCTATCTATTTCTCTCTCTCTCTCTCTCTCTCTCTCTATCTGCCTGCCTGTGTTCAGGAAATGCCTACGTAGAGAAACTGTTAAGGCGTTATCAGGCAATGGTAATCTTATCATGCAACAACTGCAACACTTTGCGCTGACAAATGTTAGAAATGCATTTGCTTTGGCTCCAACTTATCCATCATCGACCCCTCTTCCACCCCTCGTCCACCCCTCTTCCACTATCCTTTACAATACAACATCACACTACTTTGGCGTGGAGACAGTGTTTGAAAACAAAAGAGGACATTGACTGCAGTTTACAGAGCATGACACCCAACAATCGACCCCCCGCACAAACTGCTAAGACTACCGTAGCTCTGTGACATAGTCAATAAAACAAATATGACAGTCAAAGAGGCACACAGACGCAACGTCACACGGGTGGCAAGTGTGGGTGAGGTACGGGATGCGGCAACAGCAATGAACAACGTAAGTGTAATGATAATAAAAGTTTATGACAACCAGCTCACGAGAGCTTGTGTAAGGCTAATGTCAACGTGTTTGTATGGTCAGAGGCGGCTGCCAAAAGGGGAAGGTGTGTGTGTGTGTGTGTGTGTGTGTATGTGAGGGGGATATGGGAGTAGAGGTGGAGTAGGGATAAAGATGAAGCCGCCTGCAAGTAAAAGGTTAAAGAGGAAGGAGACAGCGCGGTTGCAAGTGCGAAAAGCGCTTTCATGCTTCACTGAACCTCCAGCGACGCAGTGAAGCAAGAACTTTTAGCAGGTCGCTTGTCTCGCAAAGTGCAAAAATGTTATTATGTTATAAGGTATTGGATACCTCCACCCATCACCCTCCACCCTTAACCTGTGTGACGGCCACCATCCCCCCCCTCCACCACACCTCTCTATCAAGTCAACCAAGCGAAATGTTGACGGGTTAAAATTTGCGGATTACAAATTGCTTGAAGACTCAGCTTGCCTATGGCTTAAAAGTTTGCTTGCAAAAGGTTTGTAGGACAGAAAAAAAAAATTGTAATCCATGAAATATTTATGGAAATTTATTTTCAAAAAGAGTTGGAGATTAACTCAGTGAAAAATATCTAAAAGATTTAATATATTAAATGTAAATGCAAAAACAAACTCAATTAAATATTAAGAGGAATTTCTTTTTAAAAAATGTTTAAAGACAAAGTAGAATTCATCTTATATTAATGGGAATTTAATTCGAGAAGAGTTGCAGCTAACTTAATGAGGATCTCATAAGCTTCGATCTGAAAGATATATGTTCAATTTAACTTTCGCGAATGAGTACTCGTTTCTGTTATCGCGTAGCAGTCTAAGATTTATATATATATATATATATATATACCCAGATATTTGCTGAGTATTAGAAATATCTGGCACACAGTGACTGACAGTCTGAGCCCCCTCGTTATTTTACTTAGACATTTTGTTCTCTTTTTTTTTGTTATAATTTTGTTTACCATGTGCTCAAACTTGGCGCTTTTGGTTACTGTTAATGGCTTTTAAAGCCACCCCCGAGAGCCTTTTTGTCGGACGTGTGTTCCCAATAGTCAAAGGCAAACACTACAAGTTGAACGGAACCGCCCGGCACCCCCCCACCTGCGTCGAGCCCTTAACACCACTCGCATTTGGATGCCCAGGCAAACACAATTGTCAGCTAGCTGTTATCGCCCAGTCGGAGGAAGAGGCTTATCGAATTTCCATCAATATGCGCAACGCAAAGTAAAACCAGGCAGAGACAACGAGAGTGGGAGAGAATGAATAAAATATATTAAAATTACATTAAATTTTCATGCTCATGTTGAATACTTAAAATCACCAAAAGAAATAAAACCTCTTGGGGGATCCAAGCAACTAAGCAGCAGCAACGATGTAAAAAAAAACAAAACAAAAAATGAAATATGAGTTGACGTTTTTGGGTTTTTGAATTAATCACCGGTGGTGACATGAGCTGGTCGTCTAATAATACCACTAAACAATGGATTCCACTGTCCACCTGCTATCAGCGGGGACAGTTATCAGTTATCGACTGGCATCGGTTATCAGGGGGCTTGTAGTGTTTGCAGAAATGTGTGTCACTTGGATTATGTGCTTGCATTCCCATTTCTACTGAAACTAGAATTTAATTGAAGTAATATACAATAATTGTTTATCTTGAGACTTAATCGTCTGCATATCATTGGCAACATTTATAATTAGCTTTTGCTAAGAATATCTTTGGGGAATTGCAGATTGCGTGTTGCGTTGAATTTCTAATTGCTAACATAAACAATGACTACATCAGAGGCACAACACACGGGGGGTATTCTGCCAGCTGAATAATTAATTATATACACACATTCACATATACATATACATATATATGTATATGTATATTGTATTGTTGTATATTAAGCAAGTAACGGTTCATTGCACAAACTAATAATTACATAATGAAGCAAAACATAAGTTAAACTTGACCATGCGGAGCAGCAGGCAGCAGGAGTCCTACAGAGTGTAGACCACAACAAGCGAGTTGCAAAGGAGGCACAACTGGTATTAAAGGAAGTGCGGAACAAGCTGTTCATGGATTGGTCGCCATTACTAGGCACCTTATGTGGAGTGGAGGTGTGTGTGTGTGTGAGTGTGTGTGTGTATAACCACACAACTTGGGAGAAAGAACTGCGTATCGAGTTAAGGTCGGTGCGAGATTAATTGTTTAGAAACATATTATGTGAAGGTAAAAGCAAAGTTTTGATTAGGAAGCACAAAAACTGAGCCAATTTTGTTAGCTAACTTTATTGATTTGTAATGGAATCTAGAGCACATCTACTGTTTGCCATAACATGATTAAAACTGAATGGATTCTCAATAAACAATAGATTGTTCATCACATCTTGGCCTTTACTGAATTCAAACCAGGAAAATTCTATCTTTCTCTCTATCTGTTCGTCTCTCTGTCAAAATTCCTTAACCATTGTCTTTCCCGATTCTCTTTTTCTCTCTCTCTCTCTTTCTCTCTCTTTCTCTCTCTATCTCTCTCTTTCTCCCTCACTCTCTCTCTCTCTCTCCCTCTTTATTTCTTTCTTTCTCTCTCTTTCCCTCTTACTCTATCTCTTTCTCCGTCATTTCCTCATCAGTTTGTCTGGCATTCAATTGTTTTTCCTCAGTGCTATATCGCTCATTGATTGCGTTATCCAAATCCAAATCGTAACGCATCTTTCCATCTATTGCAAGTACGAACAACCCCATTATAAGCCCCCATAAATGCCTGATTTATTTAAAGGGCTTCGAGCCTAAAGCCAATCAAACTGACTCTGCCAATTTGTCGACAACAACTCTACGGAATTTTCGATGCTAACTAACTCCCCTTAAGGGACTGCCTCGGGAGACCACTCAAAGGTTGCCCAGCTCAAAAGCACACACACACACACACACACAGACACACACCCACTTGTACACACACATATTTAGTATATACACCCAAAGCATATAATTCGATTGTTAAGTGTTTGGACAAAGCGTTGACCCAACCCCTTTTATTAGCCAACAACCCATATCCCTAACTAGTATTTAAACTACAAGCACAACATACACACAACACACACACAACACACACACAACACACACACACACACACACAATGCTGTTGAAAATTGACCAAAATGCAGCGAAACTGGCCTCCATTATGAATTCATATTCAATTACGCGTGCTGGCCACAAAAACAACAAGAAAAACAACAACAACACCAAAGTGTTTTCAGGTTCAAAGTTCGTCCTCGGATTGCAGCACAAAATTTTATGAATTTGTTTGCATTTTACACTGGGGAGTAGAGTCATGGGGTAGGGATTGGGATACGTCTGGATGTTGCTCTGGCCGAGTGCATGCAGTAATGATAAATGAAATATTTATATAGCTAAAATACGTAATTAACTCAAATTATAATGGGGCGGCGTCGCCAACAACAACACCAATAACAGCAACAACAATAGGCGTTAATATGCGCCAGCGCCAGTGCCACGAGAAACCACAAAATGTGGACAAAACAGAACAGCAGCGGGTTGCGGGGTCATGCATAGGGATGTAGCGGCAGTTGAGAGGGGCAAACACGACACACACACACAACACATACACACACACACACACACACTACACCACACCACACAACACAACATAGCCAGCCAGCCAGCCAGCATGTTGAAATGCATGCTGAGTGTGATTACAACAACGACGACGACAACAACAACGATGATGACGACGACGGCGACGACGACGACCCGCACGCCATATCTGCCCCCTCATTTGTAGCACAGCTACAGCTACAGCTACAGCTACCCCATCTCTTCACCACTTCTACGCCCCTGCCCTCTGGGTACGCCCCAGTTTGGTTGCGTTGCGTTGGTCATTATTTACTCATCGATTGCCGAGGAATGCGGTGCATCATGCGGCGCAATGCCCGCTTTTGGTTAGTACCTCTATCTAAGACTCACGCTTTTCTCTCCTCTTCCCCACCCCTCTCTGCTCCCATTGCCTAACCCTCCTCGGTCTGTCTGTCTGTGTGTCTGTTTGTCTGACTTTGGTAGCTGCTGCACTGGCTGGCAACTTACTGCTAATAAATTCAGCAAAGCCAGCAGCAGGTTGCTAGCCTTTAGGTTCGTTTCGGGAACTGTTCAACATCCCCCTCTCTCTCTCTCTCTCTCTCTCCGTCTTCATTTAACCCTCTCTCGTGTGTGTGTGTGTGTGTGTGTGTGTGGAGTAACAATAACAAATCGTGTTGTTAACTGGCACCGTCGTCATTCGCATACGCACGAATGCATTCAGACGAAAGACAGTGGCTGGACAGACCCAAGAGAGTTAAGGGGAGAGTGGAGAGTGGGGAGTGAGTGGGGGTCTTGGCCAGTGGTCACACATAGCTGCCGTTGCAATGTATACCCTCTCTTTCACCTCACATGCATCTCTACTTGTGCTTAGTATGCATGCTTCGTTGGCTGGCTGGCTGGCTGGCAAGTCTTAGGCTTGCTTTTGTCCAACCTGAACCTGGACTTGGGCCTGGGTTTGGGCTCATGCTTGATATGGGGACTTGGTATTGGGCCTGGGTCTGGGTCTGGGTCTGAGCTTGGGCTTGGCATTGGTATTGGTCTTGGGCCTTGTCATTGACCTCCGCAACCACACACACACACACACACACACACGCACAGACATTGTAACTGCAACTACCGTGCTGCAATGAGCTCCGCTTGAAAACCCCTCCACTCCGCTCCCCTTGCTGCTTAGACTTTGGTGTAGCCTCTCCTCTTTAAATGGACATAGACAATGTTGTGTGCGCTTTAATGTTGTGGCCTTTAAATACACTGTAGCCACAAGGGAAGAAAGAGTTTTGAGTGAGGTATATCGAATCTATAGTTTGTGCCTATATAAAGATTCTTCTCACAAGCCCACATATTAAACACACAATCTATAGTTATCAAAAGAATTTGGTTTTTCTTATTTAATAAAAAGTTGCAACTTCTCATATCTTTAAATAATAATATTAAAACATTAGGTATTTGAAGCACTTTCCCTTAATAATGAGTAACTAAATAATAAGTAATTTTAAATAATATTGGAAAATGATTAAATTCAAGAATTATAAATATTTATACTGCAATCCCATTAATAATTAATTTGGAATTCTGATCGATGTTTTATATAAAGTGAAGATTACGAATAAAGTCCTTTAAATAAGAAACCAAAAATATTATCGCCTTATCCTCTGTCGACACCTTAAATTCTAAGAATCTATTATTATCGAAATAGTAAAAATTGTCGCAAATTCCATATTCATTTAGAATTAAAACAAGCTAAACTATATTTTCTTGTCATTTTAAACTTATTGCGAAATCCCATTCTAAAATCAAAGTTTCTTAAACTTTCTACGCTAAGAGGCAGAGTATTGTATAGTCTGGCAATTTCAGCTCGACCATTTTTGCTTGTTGATGTTCTTTTTGGGTGTGCTGCCCATAAAAGAGAGCCAAACACCGCACTAAACTAAACTCAACTGAGTAGTGAAGCAGGAAGCAGGGAGCTGGGAGCAGGGAGCAGGGACCTAGGAGCTGGGAACTGTCAGCAGGGAGCAGAAGTGAACAGGCCAATACCCCAAGGATGAAGTGTTGATTATGCGTGTTGCAGTTGACGGCAGTTGTTGTTTGTGTCTAGTTGTTGTTGTTGTTGTTGTTGTTGTTGTTGTTGTTGTTATTGTTGTTGTTGTACTTGTTGTGCATCAATGCAGCAATTTTGATGGCAAGTGCAAGCCGCTTAGAACTTGCAAGTTGTTCTCAGTTAAGCCAGAGCATATTGTCAGCTGATCCCACCTAGTTAAGTGTGAGTGTGTGTGTGTCAGTGCGAGTGTTGTTTGGTGTGTGCTGTGTGCTGTGTGCTGTATGCTGTATTTTGCCGACACTCTTTTGTTCAGACTGCTTGTTGATGGCTGGCAAATTGTGCTGCCAACTGCTAACACAAAATAAGTCGCATGGAGTCCAGTCCAAGCTAGAAATTATGGCCGGATTAAAAGATTGCTGTGCTGAGTCAGCAAGCAAACGAATTATGCAGTTTTGCATTAAATGCAGCGAATGCCATTAATATATTGAGCTTATAATTGATGCATAAATAATATCGGATTATAAGTGAACAGTTTCAATTAGTGTATAGGGTGTATTTTGGCTAAGGAAAGCACTTATCATGCGACACACAAATTGAAATAAAGGAAATGTAATTGAAATTAAATATGAATATTTAATTTTCCTTAATAACTCTTAATGTGCATTTATTTATTTGTCCTGTCCTTACTTAGAAACCGTCTCCTTTTACTTATCAGCCAACATATGTGAATATCTCATTCTCAATTCATACTTACAAATATTTAATTATCTACATATGTTTCATGACTGACTTCACTCTAACCTTTAAATCGATTACATGCCCATTACAAACCCCTAACCCTCCCTCCAGCTACATCAGTTAATTCTCCCCCTCTGATGTACATTTGCTCAGCTGTTTGTCATTCTGTCAAGACAGCAATAACTAAATTAAGGAAGTTCATCAGTGGCCGCAGCACCATTTCCTTGAGAACTTCATTATAGTTAGCTCCCGGGCATTAGGCCGAGTATATCAGACCCCTATATATATATATATATATATATATATATGTATATTCCTTGCATACCTCAAAGCTGTAGTGAAACAATTCACACGCTGCTGAAACAGTTGGCAACTGGGAAACTGGTCATTAACACAAAACTGGCCAACTGGCAGGTAGGCAATAGCAACACAGCGAGTACATGCCAAAGTTCCATAATGTGAAATGCAAATAGTGTGGCTGCATTCCAGTGTTACCTGTTGCTACCTTAGCGGGTAATGTCAGAAAGGAGGGGTAAGCGAAACCATTTCCCCTAGACAAGTTATCATCTGCATCAACTGCATCTTCGCTTGCAAATTAGAGCACATTAACGCATTCAGGCTGAAATATGCCTCATTGTTTGACCATGCCTGCCACTTACCTGCAACGACAATGGTAGAGAGAAAGAGAGAGAGAGAGAGAGAGAGAGAGAGAGAGTGGTGGTTAGTGGTGGTTAGTGAGATAGGAGATATGAGAAGGAGCGACTGATAATTATGTAGATTAGCTAAAGGAAGTTTGTGTTTGTTCAAGAAATTAGCAAGACGTTTGTATCGCTTTCAAACTCACTTATATATCTATACAATATGAATATATATATATATATATATATATGTATCTGTATAGGTATTTCCCTTGGTCTATTGTGAGTGATGATGATGACTAATTGGAGGGCCTTTTGTGACTGAAAGTGTATTGTCTTGTTTGACTTTGGGCCAGTCAGTTGAACGAACTTCAACAGTTGCGAGAAATTGCACAGGAAGTGTTGAAGGACTTACAGCGAAGATGAGATTCAAGTGGACACACTCTCCTCCTTTACGGTTTGTTCAGCTGGGCACACTGTTTACTGAAAGTATTGGGGTATTGTCTAATGTCTAATGAATATCTGCGTTGAGCTAGGCAAAAAGTTTGTGATTTTAACGCAATGTCAGCCATTCTCTTATGAGTAAAACAAAGAGTAAAGCCAGCTGTTCTATACTCTTCCAACAGCATTCCCTGATATTCTGGTATAATTTCCAAATTAAGGAATAATATCAAAGAATTTAGCATTTAAAATAAGCAAGTTTAGAAACCAGATTTCCTCCTTGGAATAAAAACAAAATGGAATGCATCTCTTGTCTTAAGCAATGGGTCTTTGGATGTGATTTATTTTTAGTTAAAGAATTAAGAAACATTTGGCAAATTCGAAAAAATGTATATCACAAGAAAGATTAAATATTTTTTTTCTATAATAGTTTAGCATCTAAAATAAAGTTTTCCTACGTAAATAAAACTTGTCGCACTCATCTATAAGTATATGTTTGACTATCAAAAGTAACATAATTAAAATATCAAACGTGAAATATCAAACAACTGCAAAATCCCTTCAATAATGAAAAACTTAATATCTTTCAAATTGGTAATCTCGGTTTTTCACCCATGAATGTTTCTGGCATAAAAGAGTACATTTGGCTTAAGCAGCGGGCGGGTTTGGTTACTTTTTATCCGGACTTGAGATCTGCTTGCAAGCTGCTTAAACTCTCAACTGTGAAGGAAATTAAAAATCATCAGAATTTCTTGCCGATTTCAGGGGAAGTAAGGGAAGAAATTGGTTGTAAGCGCGTTTAATGTTTATTCTTTTTTCCTACTTCTTTGACTGGCTAGCTTCAAATAGCTAGGCGACCACAAATCTAAATTACGAGGACCGTGCACTAAATCAAATGCGCTGATGTTCCAAGAGGGCAGCCAACTTGAAAGGGAAACCCAAGAGCGACCACAAACGAACAACAACAATGAGACTGCTGTGAATAGTGTAGTGTAGTAATAGGTGGTGGCGATGTTTGGGGAGGGGCGTAGTGAGGCAAGGTATAAATTAAGAGCGGCATGCGGCAAACGAATTTTTCGACTTGTAACCCTAGAAGTGTGGCCAAACAGGCGACGTCGACCGGCGGCCAACGTCGACCGCATTATAGCGCCCTAGGGGGATGAATTGTCAGGGCCAGGGACGAGGACAACATTGCGAGTTGGGAACGAGAAGGAGAACGAGAACGAGGACGTCGATGTGGACGTGGACGTGGACGTGAACGTGAACGTGAACATTGTGCTTCGCCTCGTTGACTTGAGCTGCGTTTTGCGTTTTGCTAGCCAAGTTTTATTATACCCAATGCACAATACCCATTAAAAGTTGTGCAAATGTATGCAACAAATGGCGACATCTTTGAATCTATGAGATAAACATATATTCCAGAAAAGACACGAATTGAGCATAAAGTTATGATGTATATGGACAGGTTTGTCGATCTGGCGACTATAAAATTGCTTATATTTGGCAGATACAGTTGAAGACCATTTCAATATTTCGATAGCTATATGCTAAATTAAAAATCGATAAATATTGTTAATCTATCACAAAGAAAATATATTTTATAATAGCTAGAGACTTCAGTCTGAATGTTTGCATCCTTATAAGCGAAACTTTTTAATATTTTATAGCTCTTCAATAACTTTATCAATGTATCAAATGAGTTTTAACTAAGTGCTCATCCATTTTACATTATAAAGACTGTCTACAGGGTAACTGGCAAGTCCATCACTTCCGAGTAAAGCACTTACTCTTGCTGCAAAGCCCTGCATTCTTGTTTTTTGTAATTAGCCATAATTCACTTGCCTAGGCCAAGACAAAATGAAGCATAAAATATTTACGCGTTGCCCCGTCGTCGACCACCGGAAATATGCAATTTGACGCAATTTGCATGCAGCACAAACAGCGACAGCAACAGCAACAACAACAACAGAT
This sequence comes from Drosophila setosimentum, assembly GCA_035043505.1. Lineage (NCBI taxonomy): Eukaryota > Metazoa > Arthropoda > Insecta > Diptera > Drosophilidae > Drosophila > Drosophila setosimentum. Next base: position 6,713,874 of record JAWNMY010000003.1, on the reverse strand, counting down.
GCAGCAGTAAACCCCTTACTCTAGTGGCAATTCCAAGTTGGGACTCTACTCAACTGGACGCAGACTGTGTCTCCCTGTCTCTACCTGTCTCTCTCGCTCTCTGTCACTCACTCTGTGCTGTGTGTGTGTGTGTGTGTGGCACGTGGTCGGTTGCATTAGGTGATGCAATCATTTCCGCTTTTGCAGATTGCAAAATGCGCATGCCAGAAATCAATTTCCGTTTTCAAGTCATCTGCTTTGTTGGTCAAGCAAATGGGAAGCTAAACTGGAGTACGCCCTGTCTATCAATATGAAGCCTGCAGCTGGCAGCAAGCAGCATGCAGTATAATGTCTGTCTGTCTATCTGCCTGTGTCTGTGTCTGTATCCATCTATATATGCATGATGATATCGCTTGTCATGCATTAATTACACAGCCAACAAAGTGGTCCGTCTTCGATTTGGCCCCTGATACTGATGCTGATGGGGATGATGGTCTTGTAAACCGGAAAACGTTCTTGGTCCATCTGCGCTGGGTGCGAGCATAAACAAAAATAGAGAATAAAAGATTCTAGTAGAAAGTAGCGACATAAAATCAATGTATTTTGAAGAATTTGGGAACATTATAGGACGGAAATGTTGTCATAACAATGTAAAAATTTAAGTAAATCAACTTTGGATTTAGAATTATTATAGAGCACAAGCCGTGATTCGACAAAATGAAAGCTGTGGAATCGATTTGGTTTTTCTACAGAATAAATAATGCAATTGTATTTCCAGTTTAAAGTGCTGTATTGATATAGGAGCGAAACCAGTCAGAAAAGCTATGGCTTTTGAAAATCGTTTGATTTTTGTTTCCAGATTTAAATGTTTTATTAAATGCTTGCTTTCGAAAATCCTTTGTTTTTTTTTTACAAAGTTAAGGCAATAGAATTGTGTAACCAAGTTTAAACAAAGTATTTATCTAGAAGTCAAACATTTCATAAGAAGCCATTGCTTTTGTAAATCGGTTAAGTTTTCACGAACTTATCCCCATTTAAAGTGTTGGAGTTTAAACCACTAATTTTCTCTGAGTGTACACAACACGCACAGAGGGAGACTTGCCCTGGCAGCAAGATGCTTATCGCGAGCCTCGTTTAAAGCGACTTCTCCCGCAGCGACTTTAACTGTTGTTGCTGTTGTTTTTGTTGGCATCAACATTTTCTTTTCATTAATTCATAAAGCATATTTTTATTGAGTGGCAACACATGAGACGCGAAAGAGGGGTGCAAGGTGCTGTGCTGCTTGGGGAAGAGAACCACATTGTGGGGCATTAAAAAGTTGTAGTAATGGAAATTGTTTTGTGAAAATTGCAAACTGCCAGCAATGGGCAGCTTGTAAAACAAGGGGGATTCTTGATCAACAGAAAGAGGGAGGGGGGGGCAGAGGAAATTGAGGGGCAGGAGCGTTGTAAAATGTGCGAGAATGTGCACCAAAGTTGTAAGTGGGTTTGGGGCACGCTTCGTTTGCCACGGGGAATTTCAAATAGAATAAAAGTTACTCTACATCTTGTTAATAATTTTACTTACCCTGCGCTATAAAAGATTTCCCCCTAGCTGATAAAAGCTATAACGGTAAATGTGGGAAAGCCATATTAAGTTAAATTTTATGATTAGTTGGACAAAGCTTAGAAGAACAACAAACTAAAAGGTTTTCATTATTATGCAGTTGTTTAGTTGAGACAGAGAATCTTTTTAGATTGGAGATTAAAGTTTCATTTTGTAAGTTTTCCTAAATATAATATTCCTTTATTTAATATGTAAAATATTTAACTTAACATTTCAAGTAATAAAAAAAAAACCGGCATTCTTAGACACTCAAAGTATGGCTTGACTATTCCAACTCTAATCATAAACTTGATTTCATTATTACAATTTTAATAACTCCAAAGAGCAAGCGTTAATGTTTGACTATTAGCCAGCTAATGGTTGTGCATAATTTAGCAATTTGCACAATCTGTAATCATTTAAAGTATTGCCAACAAAATATATTTTTATTGCCGTTGATAGCCTTGAAACCGTTCTTAGATCTCTTTGGCGGCACCCATTTGCTTTACAGCTTGTTGTCAGCAAACTCGCCAAAGGCTTCAACACTCAATCTACTGTCGGTTGTGGCAGTTGTTGCAGTTGTTGCAGTTGCACTTCAGTCAATGTACACTAGACTTCAGTTCAGAGTCGACACAGTGCACTTATCGCATTTCTAATCATTATGCAACTAGATCTCAATGGTTAAAGTGTTGAACGTTCATTTCCATTTCCGATTCACTTTGAACAACGGCAACGGCAACAAGTCAAAGAGCTGAAAAGCCGCAGACTAACTGACAGACAGACAGACAGACAGCCAGACAGACAGACAGACAGACACAGATCTGACCAAAGAGAGAGAAGCAGATGTTCATTATTTAGTTAAACAGCAACAATTTTGGGTTAAGTTGTTTCAACAATCTTTGCGCAAAATGCAAACTTTAGCCAGACTAATTATAATCACATTCTAATTAGACAAACTGCGTCAAAGCTGCTTTGTCGGTGCGCTCTATTTGGACTGAGCTGCTAGCTGCTGCCTGCTCAACTTAATAAGGAAATCAATTAATAATAAACGATGCAGCAAAAGTAACAGCAACAACTGCAACAACAGCAGCAACGACAGCAACAACTTTCAGTCTGTCTAATAGATTTTAAATTAAAGTTTGCCGCTGTCGACAGAAGAGTCGGAGTCAGAGTCGTAGTCGTAGTCGTAGTCGTAGTCGTAGTCGGAGTCTGGGGCAGGGAGTACACGGCACGAGGCACGGGGCATGACAAGAACGACATTGACTTGCACAACAAGTTGACTTCAAACTGCAAAAGATACAAAGATACATAGATACACAGAACTTAGACGGCGGCGGCTACGATGACGATGATGATGACGATGACGATGACGACAATGATGACTACATGGCAATGCACTCGACGCTGACAACAACAACAACAACAACAACGACAACAACGACAAAAAAAAGAAACTTCCGTAAACAACAACGTTGTTCGCAGCCCAAGCCACAGCCAAAGGCAAAGTCGAAGCTTCACCCGGCCAGACAACATTTCGAAGACGATTTTAAAATTAGAAAAGCAACAGAAGAAAAAAACCTTAGTATTACCCCAAAAAAAAACAGAAAAATACGAACAAGAATGCTTAGTTGCAGTGTAAGAGAGGCTGAGAGATACCCTGTAAGCAGTTTGAAGATTATAATGTACAACTTTTCCTATATTACTAATTATAATGATCATGAATTAAATATTTTAATATTTTAGTTTATAGTCCTATCCTATTTAAGCATAAATATCGAATTAATGTCCTCTGTGGACAGATTTCGAATAAGAGCAATTATTTTTATCTCAAAGACTGTTCTCTTTTCGATTATATCATAATTTAAATAGGATTCGATAATCGTTAAGAGAAACGTTGTTGTTCTGGTTATCTGTAGTAGCTTATAATTTTTATTACATTCTAGGAAAATATCTCAATAAAGATATCAAAATGTTGATTACCTAATTTCCTATGCCATATTATTCCATACTTCTGCTTATTTTTAACTCTTTCAAAGTTCATTCTAGATTTGTCTTGCCGATTATATTATTATTTATGCATTTCTTTTACGGCTTACAAAGATGTCTTTCTTAAATGCCCATTTGCTGTCCGCTGTTATGATTAACAGGGTATACACAAAAATACCAAATGGAAAATGAAAATAAAATTGTCTAACGCAGCAGCGTTTGTATGTAAATTTGTGTGTGTGTGTGTGTGTGTGTGTGTGTATATTTGTGTGTACATTGTATATTTGTGGATATAACAAGCAGCATTTGGCTGGGGAATACGCGGCATATAATCTAAGCAGAACGATAGACCGAGGGGGGTACACATAGTTAGAAAGATAGATAAAGGGAGAGAGAGAGAGAGAGAGAGGGAAAAAGAGAGAGTGAGAGGAGGGCAAGGGGTAGGGGGATGCACAACGAGGTGAGCCGCCGCCTGGGGCAATGCAAGCGAGCAGAGGCAATCAAACAACTGAAGCATGACAACTTGATGCCAGGAGCAAGCAGCAATAGCAAAAACTGCTTGTGGATGCTGCTCATCGCTGGAGAGATGGATGCGGATGTGGTGGCCAGAGGGGAGGGTAGAGGAGAGATTGCTTGCTTGCTTGGTTGCTTGCCGGCTTGTTGCTGCCCCCAAAACAAAACCCACACGCTGCCGCCGCTTGATGAGCGACAAACGACGAGCGAGAAACGAGGAACGGGGCACACATGACATAAAAATTAAATAAACAAAATTATGAACCAACAACGCGCCAACGTATGTGGGCCTTCCTCCCGTTGATAAGTGAGTTTTAGTTAAGGCACAATGCGAGTGTGGGGAGGGGGTGGGGGAGGGAGTAGTATTGGGGACTGGGGCAGATACAAATCAAAATAAACATTGTGCTTGCTTGATTGGGGCATGCAACAGCAACGAACGAACGAATGAACGAACGAATGAACGAACGAATGCCTGTATTTGTTAGATAAACAATGAAGGGAGTTTTTAATGTTTGTCTACGCCAAATGCTTCGGGGCCCAGGCAAAAGATGCCTAGCCTAAGCCTACAATTGATACGGGCAAGGGGCAAGGGGCAAGGGCCAAGGGGCAGGGGTGGAACAAGTGCATTGAGCTGTTAAGTGGAAAGCAGTGAAAAGTCCGATAAGTAAACACACTACGCAGCACGCAGCACGCAGCACGCAGCACAAGGATCTCAATTGACCAAATACAATAATATGATGGCCCAAGAAGAAACATTTTCTATTTGTTTTGATATCCCCCACTTATTATGATAAGCGACGACAAGTGCAGTTTGAGCTGCTTGATAACAACGCACTTAATGCAATTGCAATCGCTAATAAACAAACGCATAAACGCAGAGAGAGCGGAGAGTGGAGAAATCAATTGCATTCCATAAATATTTAAATTCGATTAATAAGCTGAAAATGTGTGTGGGATGAAAACAATAGGCGTGGTCTAAGAAAGTTATTAACTTTGTTTGTTTTACATCAAGCAAACCCAGCAGCACTCAAAAGATTAATGCGTTTGTTCATTTTTAATAAGGGGAAACTCAATGCTTAATTTTAAGCAGTCTACTAAATCGATGTGTTTTCAGCCTAAAAGCAATTCAAGATATCGATATTATGTATACCATTAAAAATATCTAAACAGAGTATAATCAAGTTGTGCAAAATGATGTAACAAGTAAAAGCCGAGTCGATTTAGCCATGTCCATTGGCCTGTCTATATTAAGATCCCGATCTCAAGTTCATTTTATTTGACTGATAACTTTACATAACAATTACAAGAGAAGCGACCATTTTTAAGATGTATCTTTCTTATTGTATATTGTGTATTCCTTGTCTATGCATGAGAAAGCCGGAAGCATTTCCATGTATTAAATAGCTAAGAGTTTGAAATATGTAAAGATTTTGATGCGAGGTATATTTTATTCGAACTCTCTCAACTATAGCATTACTTATTAATTAATGCCATTGTTATTATTTGATAAATGAGCCTTATTCGAACCAATGCTTATGTTTGCTAAATGGCTTTAGGAAATACATATCATAAACAAATCAGTTGTGAATTCGATCAGCACTTGAAGCAAATCATGATAACTATCATAATTTTGATAACTGCCTCAAGTTGTTTTGCACATTGGAGTTGCATCTTTCATATCTTTCAAGGGAGTGAAATGGGAAGGAGAGATTGAGAGAGAGAAAGATATAGGTAAAGTATTTGTTACATATTGTCCATTTAGCTGTTTGTTTGCATAATTGGAAATAACCCTTTTGCCGCCCGTTGGCCAAATAATTGCAATAAACAAGAAATTGCGCACGTCTCCTTTGTTTTTGATGGGCCCTCGAGCGACTAATACACTTAATATTATTACAATGGAATTCAATGAGCAGCAAATCAAATCAAAACAATGGCAAAGGCAGGGAAGAAGCATCTAACGGATGCAGCTCACACAGCAAACATAAATATTTATAAAGATACTCAGTTAAAAGCATTCGTGTTTGCTGTTTGCTGTTTGCCGTTTGCTGTTATGTAATACCTTCCACGCCTGCTGCACTGCGCTAAAATTATATTTACAAATTTGTCTAATGCTTGCATACGTTATCTCAATGCATTTATTAATTAAAACCTTATTTTTTTTCATTTAGATGGCATATTTTTAACACGACCGGCAAAAAATAAATTACAGTCAAGTGTGTCTGACGTTCGTTGAACTCTGCCTTTGATTAATGAAACAAGGAAGCCGTACACAGCTGACAATTAAGTTTATGAATTTGGAATACCCTGAAAATAGAGCTTAATATATTGTGGAAGGTATAATATAAAGAGATAATATTTAAATATTTTATACAACTGACTTCTTTGAAGATTTATTGTAATTCTTTTTGAATATATATTAATGATAGAAAGTAACTAGAAATCCTTTAATAAATATCAGTTTTAAGAAAATATAATTAATAATAAAGACAAAGTACGTTGTAAAACATATTAGTTTTAAATAATTTAAAATATCATAGATTGCTATGCAATATAATTATTTTAGATGACTAAGAGAAACGTCTTCAATAAACTGCTACAAACTTTGTGACAAACTTTAATTGCCCAGCGTAAAGTCGTAAAAAGAGCAACACTTTTTTTTTTGTGCAGTAGCTCAACAACTGTGTTTTGGGGGAGTAAGGGCCGAGTCGATTCATGGGTCTATATAAAAATTAAATATATGCACTCACACAACAGTTGCCAACTGATTAGCATTTTGTAAATATTTTTTGCTGCCGCCATCGTCACATTGTATTAAACAGAATTTTTTTCAGCAAATAAAAAAAAAAATTTAAAAAAAAAAGAATTAAAAAAAAAGCACACGCGTCAGGCGAAATGCAATTTAAATTTTAATGCGCTGCCTTTTAGCAAACGGCAACAAAAATAATGCAAAAAAGAAATATAAAAAAAAAATTCAAATTGTGCACACATGGCAAATGCCCAGTTTGCGTCCGCGCGGAAAGGGGGGGTGGAAAGGAGGGAGGGAGTGGCAGACCGTGTTGGGCCAGTGACTCGGCAATTGCATGCAATTGCTGCCACTTTGTTGTTGTTGTTGCTGCTACTGCTACTGTTTCTGCTGCCCCATTGCCAAACATGTGAGCTGGCATCGCAACTCAAACCCAGGTCTCGATGCACGCACTGCCAACAAGAATTTTCTTCTTTTTTTTCTCTTTTTTTTTTTGCTGCTGCTGCATTTAATTTACTGGTTTTTTTTTTGCTGCTGCTACTGGCCTGGCCAAATGTCAAAAGTTGGCATGGCAGTTGTACGTAACTCATTAAACGCCACGCTGCACGGCCTACGGCACCAACCACAAAAAAGGACAAAAAAAAATGTATCTGCATCTGCGAGTCTGCCTTTTTAAATCTACTCCGCATGCCAGATAATCGCTGCATCCAACTCTCTAATGTAATGAGGCACGAAACCTTTAAGCCGGCCACCAAAATGCCTTTAAACTAAAAAAAAATGTATTAAATATCGCTCTAAGGAAGCGTGTGTGTGTGTGCGTGCGTGTGTGATTGTATGTTGTATGCAAGTTGACAAGCGATGCGAACGATAGCAGAATCCTGAGAATTTCCAAGTTAACAAAAGAGTTTCACAAGCGGTTAGCCAAAGTGATACAAAAAAATGGTACGCAGCATTTTGAAGTTTGTAAATTTTTACAAAACTATTGGAAAACTGCTATAATAAAAACAACAACGATGATTAAATACGATTAAAAACGATTGGAGCGAATCTGTTGATATCTGAACTAATATACAACATTTTTAGCTATGTATAAACTAAATGCATTAGACTCCAAAATACATTTCAAAATGCAATTTATTTAATTCTACAAACATATTAAAAAGCAATTTATAAAAAAAAATGTCTTAAAATTCTTTGATTATATTTGTTTATAACTACATTAACGAAAAGTAAATTTCTATAAATCTAAGTTCCAAATGAATTCAAAAATAAAATCATTTCTCTTAATAGCAGCTGTATTTGGCAACAACAAAACGTTGCACTAGACTTAATCCTAACGACATTTTGAATTGGAAAAGAATTTTGACCCACTTTCCGTTAACAAAGCTGTAGATGTGTGTGTGTGTGTATGTGTTTGTGTGTGCGTCACAAACACACGGCACAATCTGCTGCCACTTCTGGGCTGCAGCACAGCGAATGGCACACGCATTAATCATGGCAACTTTGCCATGTCAACGTATGTGTGTTGTTGCAACGCGTTTGCAGTTGTCGCATTTGTCGTTGTTTTAGTTGTTTTTGTTTTTGTTTTTGTTGTTTTTAGTTGTTGTTGTTGTTTCTGGCATGCAAATCCAACAAACTGTCACTAAATGTGCGACTTTAAGCACTCTTATCCTTGACAGAGATGCCGACTCAAACACGGTCTGTTTTTTTCTTTGCTTTATTTCTCTCTGAACGGCTTCCTGTTGCAGAAATTTCCTGGCCGCGTTTTTTCCAGCCATGTCTGTGTGTGTGTATGTCTTTATGTGTGTGCGAGTTTTTCTTTCAAGAGCCGCAGCGAAAGCAAGACGAGTCACATGCAACATCCGTTTTTTTTTTTTCGTCTTCTTTTTTTTCATATTTTTTGCATAATTCACACGGCGTCCAAGTGAAAAATAGTGTAATTTGCTGAGCAGCAAGCAACATTGCAGCATTGCAACATTGCACAGCACACAAATGCAATACGGAGCCAAAGTTAATTTGTAGCGACGGCAACACAAGCTATTAGCAGGCTTCAAACGTAGCGAGAGGGGCAGGGATAGGGGACAAAAACCACCACAGGCAGTGCCCGTCGACAGGTAAGGAACAGAAAAGGGAGACTAGTGAAGAGGGGAAGAGAAGAGGAAGGCAGCCACAACTTGTTTCAAGCTGGCCAGGCAGGGATTTGATGCTTTGTTTGCTCCACTGAGGAAGGAACATGCACCAAAGCTCTCAAGGCTAGTAAGCAGCGCACAATTAAAGCGAGCAACAAGATATTCATATGCCATATGATAAGCTTAACTTAAAAGCCATTGCCTTCAGCCATTGATAAATGAGAGCAATTCTACTTAGCAGAAGCCATTTTTTGCAAGAAAAAAAAAACACAACACAAAACCAAAAACAAAAATAAAGATAAACAAAATTTGCCATAATTTAAAAAAGAAAAGAACGGTCATAAAAATCTATATGGTCAATAATAAGTGTTTATAGATACGAGGATAACAAAAAATAGTATAGTTTAGAATGGAAAGGCGTATTTAAATATAAAAACATATTTCTATTCAGGATATGCTCAATAGAAATATGAATTGATATAAACTTGCTCGTACAATGGTCAGATTACGATTCCATACTAACCTATACTATTCTGCCACAAACCTTTACAGTCCTATTCTATCCCATTATCAATAAACCAACAACTGTTATTACTTTTCTTTAGCGATTAAATTATGTAAAATCTAGAAACTAAATTCAGACTTATAATAAACATAAATTCGCTTAAGTTACTAGAATTTCAGTCATAGAGTCTCAACTATAATTCAGTCAATCAGGTAAAGATTGACTGAGGAAAATTATGAAATACCTTTTAATAAACTCAAACTTAAGCTTCTCAAACAATCGAAATATGCTGTAAGCTGGCAGATGAGCAAAGACTGCTCAAAACACAATAAAACTTGGCCTTAACATTAATTAAATTACCCCTTAAGCTAGCTAACTAACAATATAAATACTTTTAAATAATAATTGCTCTTTGTGGGCACTTGCAATTGAGTCTGGTCAAATGCGGAAAATGAATGCTTATTAAGTTCAAATACATTCACAATTCACACTTGTGGCATCTTAAACAATAGCAATTTGCACTTGACTTTTACAGAGTTGTTGCAACACATAACACAAAGGTTGTGAACTGCATATGCGGCTTGAAGCTCTTTTAATGCTGTTTTGCTGCACAAATAGTAGATACAACAACAAAACAACAACAATGAGAACGGCAGTCAAGTTTCAACTGCTACTGTTGCCTCAACACACACACACACACACACACGCACAGCCCGAATGTGTATGTGTGTGCATGCGTATACGTCAGATACTTTAGCACACACACACATCAGCACACAGCCAAACACACACACACACACTCTCACACAAATGCTGCAAAACTTTTGTAAATAATGCCCACAGTGTGTGTATGTTTGTGTGTGCGAGTGTGTGCAAGAGTGTGCGAGTGTGTTTAAGTGCATTCACGAGGTAACTTTTGTCAGTCCCCCCTCTTCCCCTCTACACCACACCTCTCATCTGCTCATCGGTTAGTCTGCTTCGGCCAGTGTGTGTGTGTGTGTGTGTGTGTGTGTGCATTCAACATGTCATGAATGAATAATTAGCCAGTGCTTCATGCGGCTGCCCCTCAACACAGCAACTTCTCTTCCACCTCCTCCCTCTCACTAAACCTCTTTCTTCCAGCCCCTGCCCCTCCCCCCCCCCCTTCCACACACACACACACATACACACTCCTCACTCTCCGCTTCTTGGCAACTAGGAAGCAAGTAGCAACGAGCAATGCACATAAAAATTTTCGACTTAGCTACGTTTGCAATCCATCCATTAATTTAATTTTTCATTTCACCTAGTTGAGTTGTCGTTATAAATTTTAGTTGCTATTGCCTCTTCTTCTTCTATTTCTTACTCTTATCTCATACCATGCTATCTAATTTCATTTGATTTCATATATAAAATTTTTTTTTTCTTTTTATTACATTTTTATGAGCCGCATCCCCCAACTCCATCCTCTCCTGGGTGAGCATTTCTTCGTGACCAACTTATGCATATTTATAAAATGCAGCCAATGGAGAGGAAGCGAGAGGGGAGCCAAGGGGAGTCCAGTTTGTTGGCATCTGGCGATTCTCTCTCACTCACTTACTCTCTCTCTCTCCGTCTCCGATTCTGTCCATTAACGGCACCTGACGCATTCCTATCTTTTATTTAACCGGAAATGCAAACGGTTTTTATTATGCTATTTGCGCTACTTACTTTATTTATATGAATACGTAAATCTCATACTAATATTTATTTCGTATAACATTTCTAACATTTGCCGCTGATGAATGGTTCTTTATAAATAACTAATGGCTTCCTGTGTGCACTTCATCTATTCACAGATTGTATTCATTTATAGCCCACACTCTCTCGCTATCCATCTATGCATAATTTAGCACATTCAACATCTAATTAGCGGATGCAATAGCTTATTGTAAAAATATATTCAACTACTTGAGAGCCACTCATAATTAAATTAACAAACAAGATGGTAGAAATAATATTAAATTTGTTAAAAAAAAAAAAAAAGAATACCCAACATATATTCTACAAATAATCCATAATACAGCTTAAGTTCTAAATTCCTTAATTTATTTATATCCAACTACAGATTTCATCATTTTAAATACACTTAAAATTTCGTCTATTTTCATTATTAACTATTTCTGAGTAAGTATTTAAAATCTAACCCATAATAAAATTGTGCAGAGCAGGCAATAAAAATTTATATCTTCGGCAACAGGGCATAAAAAGATTTTGTCGCTTAGCATTTTAAATTATTTCACACGTCTTCGTGTGTCCCCGGATGCCATAAAAAAAACACACACACGCAAGCACACACTTAAAAAAAAAAAAAAAAAAAAGACTGTCAACCGTTTACATAAATTTCGCCATCTATCAATAAATCTGTTGAGAGAAATACATAAATTTATACCAATTTGCTGATGTTGCTTTAATTGTTTCAAGCTCTTCGACTCTTTTCGCCGCAACAATTTCTATTTCTATTTCGAGGTTGGTTTTTTTTGCGCTTTTTTTTTTTTGCTTGTTTTTCATTGACGCTATTCGCGCTAAATATTCAAGACTACCTCAATACGAGTTTCGTTTGCCCAAATGAGTTGGCCACGACACAAGGCGCTGTCGGAGAGGAGAGGGGAGCGAGAAGAAGGTCGCTGGGACAGCAGGAATAACAAGTGTGTAAAATAGAGGTATATATACAACAAAGACACACAGAGAGAGAGAGAGAGAGAGAGAGAGAGAGAGAGAGAGAGAGCGAAAAGGGAGGTGGTAGTCAAGAATCGTTTAGCATATTTTAGCATACTTCAACAATAGTGAGACGGAAAGAGAAGGAGAGAGCGAGAGCGCAAAAATACAGCTACATATACACGTATACAGATACAGACACAAACACACCTGCGCTTATCTTCAGCTCGCTCAATTATTACGAAATGCCTATGTTGTTTGTTGTTGCTCTGGTTGTTGTTGTTGTTGTAGTTCATTAGCACTTGTCAGTGCCGGTTCCACTCTGAATACAGTAGTTCCAAACCCCCCCCACCTCACCACTCCTCCTTCACTCTATGCAACCCCTCTTCCAAACAACCTTTTTGCGGTCGACAATTGTCACAGCGTCGCTACCTCAATGAAAGTTTACGACTATTTTTTGTTTCTTTTGTTGTTGTTGTTGTTGTTGCTTTTGTTTGTTGTTCTATTCTCCATTTATTCCCTTGACCAGTTTTGTATTTCTTCTATTTCTATTTTGTGTGTGTGTGTTTTGAAAGTGAATTCATAATTAGCTCATCTAATTCTGTTTTTTTTTTTGCCTTCTTGTTATTAATTTATGTGGGAAGCAATCAAATTTAGTTTTAGTTTTTGCAACACGTTCGAGTAGAAAAAAAAGAGTTTACTATACATTGCGGTAATGACACAGCCAATTAACACCTGAATAGTACCATTTAATGGCCCAAAGTAAAATAAATGTATATATATATATATATATATATATATATCTAAGCATCCTACGAAACTCGTTTTGGTTTTGATTAGCTAATGCAGAAATCTTTGTATAAGTAGCTGCATTATCTTAAATGATTTTTAATAGTCACTATATAAATAGTGCTTATATTTTGCTTTGAGTATAATGAGATTCGAGTGAGATCATTTTTATCAGTCTCTTATTTTCTTTTGCTACTTCTAACCTCATTTAATATTAGACAATTTTCTATTTAAAATTGTGAAAATATTTTGTGAAGAACCAAAGCATATTTATTTAATTTCACTTCATTTAAATCGAATTGCAAACATGATAAAATTCTTTAATAATAAAAATCTACAAATAATGACAAACGAGCATCAATCAAGAAATGAGCTTGGAGCACACTCAAGGTTAATAACACTCAGTGTTTGACATACAGCTCCTCCTCTTCCTCCACCTCCACCTCCACTGTCTCCCTCTCTCTCTATCTCTCTAACAGCCACCCACATATGCAAAGCTCTCGAGCGCAAATATTTTATCTTTATTTCGCTTTTATTATACATTTGTTTTGGCCAAGTTGTTGTTGCTTTGCATTCTGTATTTTTTATTTTCTTTCAGATTTATACGTATTTAATTTGATGTGTCATTTCAAATTGTTGACATGCCAGGTGAGGGGAATAAGAATTAAGATTTATTGTGGGTGGCTGCGTTGAGGTGAGACGGAAACTGAACGATTTTTTCGGTTGCATTGCATGGGGGCGGGGTAAAGTGTCGGGGTTGAGGTGTAAGTGGTTGTTGTCCGCACCCAGCCTCCTCCCCCGACATGACTTGTCAATTTGCGCGAAGGTTGCAAAAACGAGAAATCTGTTTCGACATTTGAAGGTTGCCGCCTTTGGCTGCATTTGGGCAATGAACTTGGCAAAGATCGCAATTGGCGAGTGGCGAATGGAATGAAAGCAATTTCATTGAATTAAAAATACAATTGCAAATTGTTGCAATTGACACACACACATACAGCGAGGTTTTGTGGGTGGTGGTGGGAGCGATTGGTTGCGGAATGTGTACAATTTTTACAATAATTTTGCGGAATTCATTTATTTTTAGATAAATGCATATGCATGAAATCATTTGAATATTTTTAAGTACGTCAGAAAAGCTACGACACACTTTCGTGAAGCGAGTGAATATGAAAATGAGTTAAGAGAGCAATCATCAATCATCAATTAATCAATCTCCATTAAGTTAAGACAGAATATGAAACAAGCTTGGTGTCTGTTTAAGAACTTTAATGATATATTTCTTCCAGACTGGAATCTGGATATTATTTAGCCAGATCTAAGCATTGTTTTAATTTCCTAGAAACATTATTATGATAAGACATTTTACCGACAAGTATTTCAACCCGCATAAATATTTTTAGAGTTGAATACAACACACAACCTATTGAGCATCATTTAATCAAACTGGCCCACAGCGCTTGTTGAAATATTCAGAAATAAACATTATGTAAATAGTTTAAAAAGGCTGCAGGCAGCAACAAAAAAAAAAAAATTAAAAAAATAAAACCAAAAAAAAAATTTAGTTTTGTGTTTGCCCGCAAACCAAAATATTAAATACTCTTATTTATTTTTAGTATAGACTATCAATTAAGTATGTTAATGGTTAGGCAGAACTAAAACTAACCAAAGAGAGAACGAGAGAGAGAGAGAGAGAGAGAGAGAGAGAGATGGGCGTGTATTGAAAGAGAGAGCGAGTGAGAGAGAAAGAGAGAGAGAGAGAGATGGGCTCAACCAGGAAGTCAACTTCATATTCCAGTTCAAGTCCACGTCTCTGCTCGCTGCTCGCTGCTCTCTGCTCATGTTAATTTCATGCGTTCAACAGGTTTACCCCTAACACAAGAACCCCCCTACCACTTCACCTGCTAAACCCACCCCACCTCCTGCCATAGATATAGATACATATATGTATATATAAGTTTACGTTAGATTTAGTAATTTTTCATTTCGCCACGCAAACTACCGCACAGCGTGCATACAAGTGTCAGTTTGTGTGTGTGTATTTATCTATGTATCTATGTATCTGTATCTCTGGGCAGAAGTCAGGCTCAACTTCCAACAGCAGCAACAACAGCAGCAGCTTGTCAGACAAACATGCGAACAGAGGCGCAGAGAGACGCTGACTCTGCCACTGCCACTGCCACATCTTCGGGGTCGGGTTGGAGGCGTCTCAGTCCCACAACTAACGTTTTGCCTTTTTAGTGTGTATGTGTGCCTCCGGGGCCGAGTCACTTGTATCTGGCACATACTATAGACTACGCTGCCTGGCGTTATGTTTAATTACAGCTCGCCATGCGCTTTTGAATTTGTTTCCAAATATCTTGCAAAACCAAAACTAAAAGAAAACATCAAAATAAAAAATGTAAAACGCTTTAAACTTGTACTTGTCATAAATTATAGACATGCCATCCACCGGGCTGCCATACTACTATCTATCTATCGGTAAATATATATATATATATATATATATATACATATGAGCAGGCACATTTGTAAGACCGGTAATTACCCGTTGAAGCCATGGGGATCGAGTTTCGGCTTTCGGCTTTTTTTGCCTCGCCAAGCGTTAAATGTCGACTGTAAGACTCCATCGACTCTCGTCTACCGACGTTGTGGTGGAAAAAAGGGTCGCTGGCAGCTTCACAGTTAATTGGCGGGCGGAAAATACAGAAAAACTGAAAAGCTGATATATTCATGTGAAAAACCCTGCAGCGCTAACGACAGGTTGCTTCACTTATATTGAGCTCTGCTCTGCAAGAAGCAATTTAAGCAGTTTTAAAGAGATATTCTTTTAAAGACTGCGGTGAATTTGGTTCCAAAGTAATTTTTGTAAATAACAAGAAGTAATTGTGATATATTTCAAATATATCCTAAACACATAAAGCATATACATACTTGGACCCAAAAGGTAAGTTAAAAATAAGACAAAATGGCAAAATTATAAAAGTAAAGATGATAAATAAATGTCACAAACTTAAAGTAGTAAAATCGCTTATTTATATTTACCAAATTATACAGAAGCGAATGCAAGCATAAGGACTTAAGTACAGGGCATCTGCTAGTCAAGCTCTCTCGACTGCAGCACTCTTACTTCTTCTATACTCACTCAGCTATCCATCAACTCTCAGCTAAATTATCGTAACACTATCATTCAGTTACAAGCGCAAACACTTTAAGGATTAAGTTTCCTTAAATAAATTTGCTTGAACGAGCTGACATATTTCAATGCTGCCTGATTTCTCAGCACATACTATATATAACTTTCTATACATACATATATATATATATATATATATATCTATATATATTTACACGTTTGCCACATTTGTTTGCTTTGTTAATACCTTTTGCTTGTATCAATCTTTGGAGACCGTTGGAGTCCGTTTTGGAGCCCTACCCATTTCACAGAGGGCTCCAACAGTTTATCAACCCAATACACGAGAATTGCATTCTTTGGCATGAGTCATTCCAGAGCAACCTGAGCAGAGGGAACCTTTCTGACAATGGGGTTTCGTCAATACAAGGCTTCCTTTGTTAACGTGGCTGATTGTCATAAACTTGTGTTTAAGTGTTGTGCATTAAGCCCGATATCTGTATGTATATATATATATATATATATATTTATATATATATCCAAATGTGTGTATATGATCACATATTGAAACAGGTATCGACGATTGCCTGAATGGAGCAGTGTGAATTATAGCGGTCCAGAAAGCAAAAAATTAATACAAAGAACTCAAAAGCTTGAGTGGAAATTTGCATGGCTGCATTCGATTCGAACGGTTTCGTTGTAAGATCTCAAAATACGCTCGCTGATTTTGCATAATTTTTACCTCGTGTACACTTCAAAGGCAAAATGCCGACGACTGATTTACAGCTACAACATATGCATATGTAATTGTGATAGATTGTTATGGCCATAATATTATAGACACACAAACAACGCACATTTTCCCAAAGATTACAGTAACTTCTGTTACACAATTTAAATATAAAAAATAATTTGTTAAATCGATTGGAGATGGTTTTGAAGAAATATATTTAACAACAAAAAAAATAACGGCTAGCTTAGGCTTGCCCACGATTATACACTCTTTTAGCCCGGAGACTACCCAACGTCATTAAATGTTCACTATAAATTTCCATCTATGAGTAATTATAAATTTACTAAGAAAGCTATAAAGAAATAGTAATTCAATTTCTTTGCTTTTTGGTACAAATATAAGAGGCATAATTAGTTAAGCAAAACCTTTTTCCGAAGTTGTATACCATTAAAAATACATAAAACTCAAAGCAAATTCTTTGCGTACACTGCAAACTCCTTTGGCCTAAACTAAATCGTTTTCAAACTTGCAAGCTATTTTGTGATTGATTGATTGATTGATTCTCTAGCCTGCTGCTGCATTCAAATATGCAAGGACTATTTTTAGATATTTTTCAAGAAAATCACATTACAAGCATATTTAGATAAGAGACTAAATGCTTTCATTGACTTTAAACTGCCAAAGACTTTAAACTCCCATAACTCGCACTCTCACTCTCCATTTTATGGGCAAAAAACAGTTCTATGTTAGCTACACTTGCACTCAACTCGCAGGTGAAGAAACAAAGCCCGGCTAAGAGTCAAAGCCAATGCCAAAGCCGAAACATATTTTTACCACACTCGACACACAAAATTTGACGTCCGCTCACTACGAAAGCTGGAAAAGCCGCACAGACAGACAGAGAGACGGACAGAGAGACAACATTTCTGGCTTCCTCTTATGGCTGCAGCAACAATAAATTGGATTCCGGTGAATTTGTAATGTGCGCTCAAAACTTCCACAGAAACAACTAGCTTTGGCTTTTTAGATCTCCCTTTTGAATGCATATATATACATCTTTATATTTATATATATATATACATTTATATATATATATATTTCATAGGAAACCCAAGAGATGAGCCCAGTGCAGATAAAGATACAAGGCGACATATGTAAAGCAAAAGTTTTGCTTGGCTTCTACCAAGAAACTGTCAACATCTGCACACACGCACACAACATTTGCGCCCACTTTGACACGCCCCCTGTACTCTAGCCTCTGCCTCCGCTGCTGTCTAGCTGTATGGTTGTCCATTGAGTTGTAAATCCGCAACACACAAAAGTGCTAACTTAATTATTTAGCATGGCAAGTTGTACAACAAGACAACAAAGAAAGGCCCTGGCCAAAATCTTTAGACGCGAACTTGAAGTTTTCGTTTCGTTTCGTTTTGCTTATTCTTTTTTCTCTTATCGTCTTTTCCTCTCCTTCCATTGTGCGCCGCTTTAAGTATATTTTGTATTTTATTTGTTGTTGTTAAGTAGATTTATGCACGTCTAGTCTGAAATTATTTGAAACAAGTTTAAAGAGGCATATGGGCAAAATGTGCAGGCTAAAATATACAGGGTTTGGAGTTTGTGGCAGGCTCTCGGCTCTGTTTCAGTTTCAGGTAGGTAGTAAGGGCTAAAAAAGAGAGAGAGAAAGAGAGCGGAAAGAAAAAGAGACAGAGAGAGAGAGAGAGACAAACTTAAAACCGAAAACCACACACAGCAACAACTGGGAACTGAGACATCGACACGGGGCGACTACATAAAAATGCCATGAAATAAACAACAACAATAACATATACAACAAAACACAACAACAAAACACATGTAGACGTCGTCATCGCCGCTGTTGTTGGCCTCTTTTGTAGACGTGCCAAAGATACAGGTAAAAAGATACAGATACAAATGTATCTGCCGCTAAAATACCTGACCAACTGCAATGGCCCCCAAAAGTGGCTGCTGCTGTTGTTGCTGCTGCTGCTGCTGTTGCTGTTGCTTCCATGACATTGGCAAAGTTCAAGAACTGCCCGAAATAACATGACACACACACACACACATAGACATTTTAGAGTCTGGTAATGTATCCGTATATATACAAAAGTCGCATAAAACCCAACACGAAAGACTCTTCAACCGGACAACTCCGATTCCAAACTCCGTCTTTAGCTACTCTTCACGCTGTTTCCACGAATCTCACACTTTTTTTTCGGTTTTTTTGTTGTTTTTTTTTTGTTTTTTTGGCTCAGTTGATTATGATGATGAGGGATTAAGAGATGCGCAGCAGCCGTCGCACTCTTGAAACATTTATGGTCGTAGGATGCTCTGGGCCATTATGGGAGACATGGCCAGAAGGCAAGCGCAGCCATGAGATACATTTACTACTGCATCTTTATGACACAAATTGTATATTTTTGTGTGTGTGTGTGTGTAGGTGTGGCATAATGCAGAGGTGCGACGAGTGGCATTTTGTAGTCACTTCTCATAAGTTGTTGCTGCTGCTGTTGCTGCTGCTGCTGCTGCCTCTTGTTGATCTTTCAAAATTGAAAGTGCTACGTGTAAACAGAATTATTATTGGGTATCAGGTAAACTGATAAATGCTATCAGCTGGGCATATCTTCATCGAAGAATATTCAGTGAAATAATAATGTTGTAAGTGGTTGAGACGAGTATTGTGTAATTTTCTTATAAGTGGAAAAACTTTAATAAAGCATTTATAAAATTATGAATGAATTGAACGCAATTCAAAAAAAATTAGAACTCTTGAAATAATTTTTTTGTAGAATATAGATATGGGAAATATGCTAGGCATTATTCTGAATCCATTATAAATGGAACAAGCTGTGCCAAAATATGTAATAGACAAATGAAAGCTCTTCCAACCCCATAAAGTATATATATATATATATATATATATATAAATATATATTTGTGATCAGTACTAACTAACTAAAAATATTGATTTGCCCCAAAATCAAATACTGTCATTTGCTTCCTTGTAATTTTTTACACTTATCTACCTTACAAATTTGATACTGCTTTCAGTTTAGATACTTTTGCTGTACCTCTTCACCATATATTTTTCCTGTCACTGTTCAAACTCTCAAACACCAAAACATGACATTTCAGTACAAGTGGCGCCATCTATGCCCAAACGCGAACACTAACGCTCGCAAATGCCCAAAATAAAAAAATTCCCTCAGCTCCACTCCCTCTGCAAGAAAATTGCCTATCTCTCGGCTGGCAGCAGCAGCACCCTCATCAGAGCAAATAGCGCGACAGGAAAACGTGTCTGCTGCAACCCTTCAAAAAGCAATAGCAAAAACAACAACAACAACAAACAAGTTGCGACTGCCTTTTTGTTATTGTTGTTGTTATTGTTGCTGGCGTCCGTTATTGTTGTTGTACAATTTTAATCAAGCGTAACGTGGGCGTTGCGACGCCGGCCAACTTGTGGCAAATTGAGTAACCCCACAGAGGGCAATCCCACCCTTCTCAGATACACAAGAGGAGAGGAGTGCTGCAACAGTGTATATAAATCTATATGTATATCTAAAGAGTATTGAGTGAAGAACTCTGCACGTATTTAATCACATAATTTACATAGTCATCATCTCTATGCGACTTAAACATTAACTTTCCAATTTCAATTGCAGCTTTATAATCATCATCGTCATCGTAACGTTATCGTCAATCGTCAATCGTCAATCGTCATTGTTTTAATTGCATTGGTCAACGCCCTGCGAAACTGGACACAAAACGGCGTCGAGAACATATCCTAAACGCCATTTCTCTTATGTTCTGTTGTTGTTGCTATTGTTGTTGTTCTACTTTTCTTTTTCTGCTCTTCTTGTTCTTCTTCTGGTTATTCTTGTTGTTTTTGTAAGGCTTCCTTAATTGTATTCCCTGGTTTGGCGCGTCGCGTGACTTGGCAAAGGCGGAAACTACCGTAGCACCGCCCTCGATGATCTCTCACATTGGCTGCCAAAGTATCGTCAATTACCGTTACGACTCATTTCGAAAAAGTATTACACAAATAACCCAAAATAGAAGAGTTGGGGTATAATTAACTCGGAAATACCCTTGCATGTTGAATGGCATTTGTATGTCTCTGTGTGATACAATTATCTCTTTCTTTTTTCCACAAAGTAGCCAAATTTTTGATTAGTTATTTATATTTCTAGGGAAGCGTTGAAAAGTTTAACTGTTCTCACATATATATTCCCTCTATATCAGTTCCTATATATACTGCAAGATAATCGGATTTCTATCAAGTTCATTTACTATAGTGGCTGCTTCTACTGATACAACTAGATCTACGTCTAGTTTGTTTATCATTATATCATACATTAAACAAATAATCGGAAATAATCTGTTTACTGATCAAGTATACATATATTTCGTTTAACGCCTTTGATAGGCCAGCACAGCTCAAACAGAATAAGTTAAGTAAATTCGGACGGAAGTTGGCTTTTTTGGTGCGTGCTGCCCGACATGAAATAACTTTTCATATTTTGACTTTTTTACGATAGCCGAAACCAAAAACTCGACCAAAGTGACGCCCCTCTTAGAATCAAGTGGAGGGGGGCAAAAGGCAGAAGTAAAAATTAATTTATTATGTTAACAATGAGCCAAAAAAAAAAAAAAAGAGGAAAAGTTTTGTAATGTTTAAGCCCCGGCAATTAAGTGACAGAAATTATCAATTGTGTGAGATCTTCACATGTGGCAAGCTTGCTGTGTTTTTGTTGTTGTTGCCGACTCGTTTGTTCTCGCCGCTGTCTTTCAGGTTAGGGGGAATGACAGGGTTGTATGTTAAGGGACTTCTTCTCTCTATGCGTGTGTGCGTGTGTGTGTGTGTGTGTGTGTGTGGACTATCCCTTGTCGCGCCATGTTCACTGAATATTTCAGTTGACAGTTGCGTGTTTAATGACATTATGATTAAAATCATTTTGTGTCAAAAACAATTGTCCCACACACACACACACACACACACACACTCGCACACACACATATGTCAAGGCTATGTGGCAGGATACAGGAGTGAAAAAAGAGAAAATAATTTAAATATATGTCTGCAGCACATAATTTGTTGTTATTGTTTTGGGTGCTTTTTTAATTGAGGCGCTAATGAGCGTCGCTGTGTAGAACAAAAAGGCTTACAAGGGGTTAGCCTGGCCAAAAGCAATTACAGTCTTCTAATTGGCTAGATTGTATTTGGACATGTTTCGATATTAAGCACACTGTTGACATTAAAACGGACTGTTAAATGCAATTAAGTAGATAAAGGCATATTCAAGTGAAAAAATACGTTTCTGAATCTTCAACTTTCAGAATTGGTTTATGTGTTAATGACAGCAAAATTTAATTATGTTTATAGTTATTTATCATCAGTCAACTCACTTGGATTTTAAATTTGCATAATTGTAGCAACTTGAACGTACCTGCAAATAAAAGAAAATGTTTAAGCAATTAATAAATGGATTAGAAGCAAATTAGTAAAAGGAAATTAAATATAACGCTGCTGATAAGCTACAGCAAAACATAATTCTACGAAGTTTAACATGGCTTTTGAATTCATCAGAAATTGTTGAAACATTTTAAGTTAAGTGTAAATTCAAAGCATCACTTGAAATAAACAAAAACCGCAACAATGTTTATTAAGCGTAAGAAACATATAAAAATGTTGTCGCCTTGATTATTCATGAAATTTATGCATTATGCTAATTTAATGATATAAATGTTGAGCATACAAACCATAACTCGTTTAGCAAAAGCTTTACTCATTTTACTGTCATTTAATGACTTATCAAAACTGAATAAATTACATCGTTTTTTTTATAAATTTATGTTAAGCGCATTAAAAAAAGACAAGTAATATTGGCTCTAGGCGAGTGTGCTTGACTAGAAGATACCCTGTCTTTTCCTTCTTAAGAGCATGCCTACAAGTTATCTACTTATATTCAATATTTGAGTCGGTATATTTTATAGTATCGTAGATCGGTTCACTTGTACAGGCAGAGAGACAGGATTAGATTGACTCGACTATGATGATGCTGATCAAGAATATATATTCTTGTTCTACCTGTTAGATACTTTTACAAATCTAGAGTATAACCTTTTCCACTAATTCATGCTTTAAGGGTAAAAACTGAGATTTGATTAGATTATTAAAGACTAACCAAGGAACTAAGCCTAGCATTTGCTTTATGGGAATGTTTAACATGTGGGTTTTTAAGGAGTGTCTAACTTTTTCAATTTTAGTGTTTTGTTTTTGATAAAAAAAATAAATGAAAGTGTTAATTTTTAACTCCTTTGGAACTCCCTAAAAACGAATTCGCACTACACCTTTCACAATTGATTAACACAGAATGTTAACTTTTGTTCCCCCCCCCCCCACCACTGACAACACGTCCATTCTCCTATATTGTTATCACTGTGCAAGGTAATCAAATGATTTCAATAGTTTTACTAGTCATTTGCAATAAATGAGGTTATCAGGTCGCTTTTGGGTTACACATTTGCTGTTATTGTGCGACCGGCACAATCAATGCCTCAATGCCCCAATGCCACAGTGCGTCATGAGCAGTTGCCCAACCGAAACCAGAACACAGATCCACGAACCCATTGATAACTATTGTACAACAATAAGCACACATATAGAAATTACTGAGAAATTATAAATATATTTATGAATATGATATGAATATATATATATATATATATATATAAATATAAATAATATTTATATACCAAGTCAGTGCAGTAAATGATAAGAATTTTGACGCCATATCGCCCGAGGGCAACCTTATGCAACTTTTTTCTTTTAGGCAGAGGTGGGGGGGAGGGGGAGTGTCGTAAACTGCTTGTGCTTCCTGTGTGTAACAACAGAACTGAGAGTGTGTGTGTGTGTCTGACTCGTGTGTTTGCTTTAGTTATATGTCTTGGCAAACATTTGATAAACACAAGCCGTATAAACAAATATTAAGCCGAGTAAAAGTTAAATAAATATTTGTTGATTATTTTTGTTTTTTTTTTTTCCTTTGACGCTTGACACTTTCCGGGGCGCGTTGAACTTTTCGGCATTTTTGTGGGTGTGTGTGTGTCAAATTTAACGAGCGTAGTTAAAAAAAATAACAAAATACAAAACCGTTTTAAGAAGTTTTGTGGGCCAAGTTAAAGGCGTTGACAACCTGGCTGACACAGACTGACAAATGACCAAATTGCCAGATGGCAAATGGGCGTTTTATAGCATTTGATTTACGCTAGACATTTGTGTCAAGACTACCTCCACTCCCCTTCCCGTACACGTCCCACGGCCCAACTGGTTGGCAAAACCCATAAAAAGAAAATTTAAAAAAAAGGAAAAGAAATGAAATTCCAGCACGCCTCAGCGCATTCAATCCTTAAAGTGTTTCTTTTAATTAAATATATATAAATATATATATATATATAAGGCAACAGTTTCGCTCAATTGTTGTTGTTGATCAGAAACCAAAAGATGCTTAGTTAAGGTTACAGGAACATGTAAGAGAACTGCTTCCTTATACAACTAAGTATATACAATATTTATATATATATATATATTTATTCAGTTCAAGTGTAAGGCATTTTGATCAATTTTAAGCAATGTTCAAGCCAATTAAATACAACAAGAAACTTGATTCTTAAGGCAAGAAGAAGATTACTCTTGAAGACTGCGGTCAAATTGTTGACAATTAAATTTTACCATAAAGAACTATTTAATAACCTATATGGAAATATATATATATATATATATATATATATATATATAATATATATTTTTACTGAAATGTGAGGACCAAGCATTACTGGTGAATTTGGGCTGATATATATGATATTATGATATGATCCGGGCAGCTCTACGAGGGTAAACAAACTTAGAGCGGATGCTCAAATAGTATCAGGCACTTAAACAATAGAATTGTTTGACTGTTGATTTTGTGCCACACGTTCAAGTGCCGACAAAATGTTGAACATATAATAAAATTGATATCTCATTAATTCGGTCAAGATATCAAGCTATATTAAACGGTAAAAGTGTTTCATAAAATATTAATTTATGCTTTTACTTTATGGGAATCACATACACACTTCATTTGTGACAAAATTAAAATACCCCGCAATGCGCTTGGCTATAAAAACCCAAAAGAAACAATACCACATTTTTTTTTACACTTCACAAAACAAAACAAAAAAAAACACAGAAAAAAAATATAACTTTGCAACTTTTTGCAGTGAACCGGTATTTTCTAAATAAAAAACGAAAAAAAAAAGCATAAAACTGAGTAGACGTATATAAATATATAAGTATATAGCCAAATGCAGTCATTTAGTCAGACAGATAGAGAGCGAGAGAGAGAGAGAAGGAGAAAGAACGTCGCGAAACGGCAAGCTAAAATGTATCTTACGGATACATAAACATGCCGCTGCGCGTCTTTCTTTGTCTACGTAAATGGCCCATGAAAATGAGACAAGAATGTATAGAAGAACCACAAACAGGCAACAGGACAGAAAGACTGGAAAGACAGTCAGTCAGGCAGACAGACAGACAGGAGCAGGACAAGCAGAACAGCAACCCAGCAACACAGCATGATAGTCGCCGTTTTACCCTGCTTCTGTCCTCTCCGCTCTCCAATCTCCCATCTCCCATTTCCCCTCCTCTTTCAGTTTCGCTTGATGGCGCGTCGGCAGCGTCGTCAACGTCATAAAAAAACAAAAACCAAAAAAACAAGTGCCAAAAATCGCATGTTGATAAGAGCTCGTCAAGTTTGCTTGTTGTCAAGTTGTTGTTGTTGTTGTTTTTAAAGCCAGTGTTTGGAATTGAACTTTGAAGTCTTTAAGAGCAACATCATCATGCAACAGGCCGCTTGAGACGCAGCAGCGTTTAGCTTGAAGTGCGTTTAATAGCGTTTATTGCTGATTTTGCTTACGAAGAAAAGATTCGATTTTATGACCCCAATAAAGTTAAGCAAATGCCAAGTATTCTTTATCAGTAATGCACACTGCGAAAAAATAATGCTCAACTACATGTGAGACTTCTCTCACAGTTTTTTTTCTTCTTTTACTTCATATAGATTTTAAATTTCATTTTCCATTTTATTGTGAGAAAACCCAACTGACTTTTGTGGAATTTCGCGGACTTTTTATATAACTCTTTTTCCAGTATCCAAGTAGCTAGTTAGAGTGCCCATAACCATATTAGCAATATTATTAAAGCACACCTTCTTAATTAGATGCAACATAATCACAAAATGGGCAATCATAAAATGCTCTTCTCCTTTCACCACACTCAAGTCTCAAAAGCTTAATTAGTTTGTACTTTTGTTAGTATTTGCATGACTTATTCAACAAATGTGATTGGTTTGAGGCAGCAACTCTCACTTTCAATTTGGCTCAATTAGATTCGTTTTTTTGTTGTTTTTTTTTGCGCTTGCCACAGACAATATGTAATTATGAACGTTAACTAATCAGTTAAGAACTAAAGAAATGTACAGAGAAGAAGGCTTAAACAATTATTTGATTGTAATTATTATGGACAGGTTTTAATGTTCAACAGTTTTATTGTTGTAAACGTTGTTAACAATTCGCTGTATCTGTTGTTGCAGTTGCAGTTGCAATTATGCAACCTTCTTTTTATGACGCTTGATTATTGTTTGTGCTGTTGTGCTGGCAACAGCAAATTGAATTGCTAATGAACTAAACATGAAAATTTAATTAAAATGCACTTAAAGCTGGCCGACAGGCAACATATGTAAATACAAAATTCATTTTTAGACATATTTTGACGTTTTCATTTTTATGAGGTTATAAATGAAAACAATTACGGCAAAAAATAATAGACACAATGTTACCCTGTAAATCATGACGTAATCTATCAAAATATATTATACATATTATTTATGCATTACTTGCATTTCACATGTGAATAATGTGAATATCAAGAGTCAATATTCCCCATGCCTGCCACTTTTGATTAAAGCGTATAATTATTTAATAATTGCATTTGTATATATATACAATATATATATATATATATATAAATCATTTTAAATACAATTAAATGTGTTGTGCATTTGTGTTTTGTGGCTGCCGCTGGCCGCGTAATTACTCGCATTTCAAATTTGATATTTTTGCGTAATTAAGCAAATTTGTATTGCGGCAACTTCTTTCATAAAATTCAGCTCTGTATTTATCATTATTAATAAATCATACATTCAAAATTATGATTGTCAGTCAAATCTAAAGCTGGACTCAAATTAATCTATTAAATTAAGTGGCACAAAAAACAGCTGTGTGCTTATCATTATTTATACAAAATTTATTCAATATTATGATTGTCAGTCAAAAGACTCAAATAAAAGATATGAATTTAAGCTGAGCATTTAATATTGTTTAAAAAATTGTTCAGTGCTTGAAGCTATATAAAAGTTGCTCAACATGTTGACATTTGAAATCAGCATTATATTATATTATCTATATGTATTTGGTATTTGGTATATTCTATATTTCTTCTTGGTTTCCAGTGCAATTTTCACCTGCCTGCCAAGCGCGATTCAAGCTCAAAGCGAATTTGCCATATTGTCATGTTAACTTAGAAATGTTTATAGAGTAGATGTTGAACACATCTTACTGGTTGATAGCTTGACTGACTGACAGCTTGACTGATCTACTACTACTACTACTACTACTAGCCTACTGTGAGAGATTGCCTCTTGGCCTTTTGGCACATGGCTCGGCTTCACATTAATTACAATTTCGATGCCTAGCAATTAAGGCGCTCGACTCAAGAACTCCACTGGAGAATAAGTGGGCAACAGACAGCAGTTCTCAGTGCTTGAGAACAAATAACACAACAAAAAAAATATATATATATATATATAATAAATACATTTCAATGAACAGCGTCAAGCAGCGCACAATATGAAAGTGTGAAGAAAAAAAATATCACAAAATGTAATCATAAACAACGCCTTCGTTGTCGTTGTCAATTACTCAATCAATGAAAGACTCCATAAATAAATAAGAAAAAAGAGCGTGCTCGACGAGTAGATACTGTAAACAGAAATCTTTACTATATAGATAGATATTTATCTATCTAATTTGTTATTTTGTTCGATGTTTGACAATTGAACTTAATGTAATATGTACAAATGAGCAATACTATGTCAAGAATATATCTATAGACATGACTTGATCGACTGGGCTGTTGATGTTGAGCAAGCATATGCTTACATTATACAACCGGAGTGGCTTCTGCATGCTACATACTTTGAAACAACTTCATTAAACCCTGTTAAACCATTTTCAATTAGTTCGGGGTATAAAAAATGTATATAAATGTATAAAAATAACTGGCAGCAGTGCACAGTGATTGAATATGTGAATAATATTTGTTGAAATGTTAATAAATACATTGTGAAAAAAATATGAAAGAAAAATAAATAAAATAAAATAAAATCATTAAAAAAAATAGAATTGGAATACGAAAAGTAATAATTGTAATAATAATAAAAAATAAAGATATATTATGAATGAAAATATATTCTACAAATAGTATTTTATTGTATTATTGAACACACTTCGCACAGAACAATAAAATACTATATTCAGATCTTTATCTTGACTTTTTCGTATAGTTCGCAACCACTGCGACATCGCTGAATCGTCGTTTGGGAATCTATAAGTCAATATTATAGTAATTATGCTACTGTTAGACGCCTCTATTGCCACTACTCGAACAAATTGCTGTGTTGCCGTTTTCTTTGTTTTTGTTTGTATTTTATGACACGGCAATCGGCGGCAAGCGTGTGAAAAAGGCAGAACTCGCTGATTATATGCGAATTTAAGTGAGAGATAAACATTTACCTAGGTGGGGGGGGGGGGGTGGGGGTTGTGTGGGCAAGGCGAGAGAAAACGGCTTTACTGTCCATTAGTGTGACCAGATTTAAGCAATTCAAATGCTGTTGGAGTTCATTTTGATTTATGTTGCTCAATATTGGTAATGGCATTTTGCGAAAATGTTTATTTCATAAAATTGCATATTGGTTACAATTTAATTATTTCCATAAATCAATCTGAAACTCTCTCTCTCTCTCTGCCTCTCTCTCTCTCTCTCTCGCTTTTTCTCTCTTTCTCTCTCTTTATTTGTTTGCTAATTTTATTTAGGCAAACACAATTTCAATATTTTATGTTGGTAATTATAATTTTTGGAAACCGAAGCCTCATTCCCCACCCCAACTCCCGTTATCCAAAATAACCCACAAACTAATTTCACGCACATAAGCAATAAAAATCAAACGATTTTTTGGTCAACATGGTCAACTAAACATTTTAAACTCAATTAATTTCTAATCAATGGGAAAGCACACACACTCTCTCTCTCTAACACACTCACACACACACATACGCACACACACATACACACTCACACAGGCACACAACAATGCTTTAAAGGGTGACAGCATCAACAAACAGCAACAAAAGACAACATTTCAATTGACAATTCAATTTTGATCAAATGTCAAACTGTAGCTCTTTATAAGCCGATTATAATGGCTTGTTGCTTTCGGCCCCTCTCTCTCTCTCTCTCTCTCCCTCCCTCTTTAACACACACTCTTCTGTTGCCGCATAGACAAACCTTGTTAGCTTTGGTTTTTATTGTCTTCATTATGTAGGGTATATATGTTTGAGTGCTTTTTCTTCTACCCAGTCACTTCCTTTCTCAGTGTTAATTCATTCATGAGTTTGAAATGCTATTAATTGTAAATTTATGGGAAAAGATTTTGTTTGATTTATTTTCAGGCATGTTTAAAATTTAAACATTTTTAATTCTCTATTTTTACAGAGCACTTGCAGTTTGTTTTGCCGAGTTGGCAATTTTCATTCCCCCATTTTACACAAATTAACTGTATGATTTGTGCTTTTCTTTTGATGCTTTTACAATTCGATTTAGCTTTTCAGTTACACTTTTGATTTTTAAAGCTGCTTAGTGTGTGTGTTGTATATTTTGTATTGTGTGTGTTTGTGTGTGTTGCGTCTGTGACTGTGTGTTGTGTGTGTGTGTGTCGGTTGAGCGCCTAAGTAGCACGCAGAGCGAGTCAAGGTCAATGTCAAGTAGCCATTTCGCAAAACGGTCACAACAAATTGGCTTACAACGGGCGCCTAGAAATTGAAATAGAATTAGAACAATAGCAACAAGAAGCGAAAAAAGACAAATGAAATATAAAAAAACCCTGGAGCAAAACGGAAATGTAAAGCAAAATGTAGAATAAGAAAAAAGTTGAAAAGACTACAACAAATTGGAATTGTGTTAAATGTTCAAGTTGTCTAAGTTGTTCAAGTTATGTGTTAAGTTTTACGGCAGTGAACGGAGCTATAGAAATGGAAATGAATAAGTTATCAAAGGAAATTTATTTAAGTTAACTCTAAATTGGAATAACTTGGTCAAAACTCAAACGATTTTCGTTTAGTTATAAAACTTAATTTGGTTGTATATTTCTACAAGTAAAACCGCTAAAATTCTTAAACCAAAGACAAATTGGTTAACATTAGTTTTGAAACTAGACTTAGAATCCACATGAAATTGATCTTAAACTTTGCACATTGTTGCACACTGGCCACTTAAAAGCGTGTCTTTCTGGTTGCACTTAACGAGTTTGGACACTGCGGCACAGCAGACAAGGCAAGGCCCACTGCTGCTCCTATCAACTTTGCCTCATTCGCATGCAATAAACTTAATGATAGCCTCCGGGCTCAAAACTCAAACGCATATCCATTGCCTGACTGACTGTCAACAACAACAGCAGCAACAAGACTGCAATAACAACTATAACTACGACAGTTGAAGCGACAAGCAAAGCCAACTCTAGTCGAATGTTGCACTTGCAGCAAATCGTTTGCAACTTCAAAATCCACTTGACATAGCGGCAAACATAATTGCCACTTGCCCGCGAATTTGAGTTCGGTCGGGGCCTTATCGCTTACCACACACAGTCTCTCTCACACACACACACACACACAGGACGGACGGACAGAGAGGTGGACAATCAGACAATCAGTGGTATGGCGTAGACCGCCATGCACATCACTCATACGCCATGTTTGTCCACAGTCGATGCTTAAAAAGTTAATGACTAATTTTCGCTGGCACAAAAAATAACAAGACTGCAACAGCACTGAGAGTGCACGACTAACAGACGCCCTGTAAAATGTTGTGAAACACAAATAAAAAAAATATATATAGAAAATAGAGGCTGTGACTGCAGTTAAAAATTAACTAGATAGTTCTCTAATTTAGGCACGACGAAGATTGAATACCCTTGCAGACTAAAGTCAACCTGTCAACTAAATAAATTTTTCAATGTTAAAGAAATAGGAAACTCATAATACGAACAATTGTTCCTAATGGCGCTATATACTATAGTATTTCTATCCCTTTGATTTTGAAACAATATACACATTGGATTTGTTTTGTTCGAAGAATTCGTTATACCCATGATACCCTATTTAAAAATGTGTTCAGTGTGAAATAGCAGCCATCATATCAAAGATAATAGCTCAAGCTTCAACTGGCCCAATTACTGCCTCAAGCTACCACCTTGCAATGCATGCTATAATTACAGGGTATACGTAAATGAAAGAGCCTCGCCAACGGCCATCACTTGTCCGGAACGCAATGTGTCTGGCCACATAGGGGCGGATGGGAGGGGATGTGCACTGAATTTACCGTTGCATTGGTGAATATAACTTGTTGTTGCTGTTGTTGTTTCAGCTGCACATCAAGAGTGAACAGCCACAAGAGTGGAGAATGGGGTTTGGGGGAGGAGAGTGTGTGTGTGTGTGTGTGTGTATGTGTGTGTGTGTGTGTATGTGTGTGTGTGTGTGTGTGCAACTGTCTGCCTGGCGAAAATGCAAAGCGTCCGCGAAACTGACGTTATAATTAATGAAAATTTCCAGCGTTCATTTCTTGTTGTTGTTGTTGTTGTCATGTGCAAAAGCCAAAAGTAAAATATGGCCAGAATAGTGGCAGCCCATACACATACACACACACACACACACACACAAGTTGTCTAATATGATTTTGATTTTGGTGGCTAACATTAGAATGTCATTAGGTTTTTGGCCAGTTTTGGCCGGCTGGCTGGCAATTTACATACAACGGCCAACGGTGCATAAATTATGCCTTCAAATATTGGCAAATTGCCAGAAATCAAGAGTTTGAATCAGAGTTTTAATCGCTGACATAATGTAGACATTATAACCGCCAACTTCACCCCCAACAAATATGTTGTATAAGTTGCTGACGGGATTATAAAGTAAGCCATATCTAGTGGTATTTCAATTATATGAATTTATAGCATAAAATTAAAGCTAATTTTCCATTTAAAGCAAATTAAGTCAAATAAATTTTGTGTTTTAGTAAAAATCAAATCATATCTTAAACTAATTTTGTTACTTCCTTTATTCGTTAAATATTAATTAATTAATTTATTTTTTAATCTTTTCCCTTTTCCTTTATTCATTTCACATTAAAGGTGAAATTGAAGCTGAGCTTAAAGGTAAAGCTGACGGTAAATTTCGATTTAAAGTTGAAGTAAAGATGAAAGTTCATTATATAGCATAATTTAACAATAAAAGTTGTTCATTTATTTTCTTACATTATATCTCGCATATTAATATTTCCCGTTTTTCAATCAATTCTTAGCTAAAACAGCATTTAAAGTTAAAATTAAATCTATAGCTTAAGCTATCAATTTCACATAGCGTTTCAATTTAATTTTCTAATATCTTCCTGCTTCCTTTTCTTCCTATTTCCATTCTAACTTTTATTTCTGTGCATTTCTTTTCAGTTCCTTTCATTCCTTTTCAATCCTATAGGGATTCCTTTCTTTTTATCCAGTACCTGGCATTCCATTTGAAATTTCTTTTCAACATTTTGCTCTCTTTAAACGAAGTCTTGCAACAAAGTTCTTTTTCAGTATTACACTGCCTGCTTTCCATTTGCTATTAAATCAGCTTTCCATGTGTGTTTCTCCCTTCAGCTTTTCAACTGATGACATCTTGTGCAGCACTTTGAGGCTCGCTTGCGGCCTTTAATTGGATTATGTTAAACCAATTGGCCAACAGCGAACCACCACCAAAAGAGACAGTTAACGTTAACATAGCATCAGAGTAATTTACAGAAACTGAGCCCATTTTCAAGCACTCCAAAACCAATTTAAATCGCAAGTATTGATGAAAAGAAGTAAAATATGTGTTGAATTTTAAATATATTTTTTAAATTAATAAATATTGTTTAAATATATGAACTTTTGTTGTTTAAAAATCCTTCTAAATTTGTTAAAGTTAAGCAAGCGAAATGCCCAAAAGAAATTATCGTTTTTTCTTTGGTTTTTTTTTGCTCTACAAATTTGGTAGGTTTTAATAGTAATAAAAGTTTCTCTTGTATATAAAGTAGCAAATAAGGCTTGGCTGCTTTTGCTGAATAGTTTATCAATAATAAATGGTCAAAAGTTTTAACACGTTTTCTCAATTTGCTAACACGACCAAAAGTTTTGCACAAACTCTTAAGATGCCCAAAAATCAAACTCATTTTACGCCATAAAATTTATACTATTACTGCAAATATTTAAACATGTGCTCTTTATCATTTCTCACCGGATTCGTTGGCATTTTTCGAGGAATTCCGAATTGCTGCACTCCAAATCCAATTTCCAAACAAAAAACCGAATAACATCAATATAAAACTTAAATCGTTTGTTTATATATCTGGATGAGCAACAGAGTACTATGTTCTATATAAAGTGTAGCTGCTGCCTATTTTGATTCATAGCCCCAAAATACAGTCGTGCACGTGTTTCCTTCCCCCGCAATCCCCGCCAGCCCCAGATAGTTGGGGCATTGTTCCACTCTTTGTTGCACTGGAGACAAAGTAACGAAACAACAAAAACAAATTTCTGCACTTTACAATTGCGAATGCATTTTCCCGGGAACGTAAATAGAAGCTATTTAGTAAAATGTGCACGAAACAGAACAACTACAACAACTACAACTGAGGCAGCAACAACAACAAGAACTGTGGCAGCAACCCAAACAAAACAAGACACAAGCAGCAGCCGCAAGAGGCGTGGCTTGCTTGCAACAAGGGGGCGGTTGTATTTTTTTATTTTTTTTGTTTTTGAGGTCAATGTACAAAACAGAGGCTGGCAGCATTTATTACGACTTAATGTGCTGCTCCAGGGGGCCCAAGAGAGAGGTGGAGGCAGCGGGGTGAGAAAGTAGCGTTGCAGTTGCATTCAGCTCGAGGAGAGGCTCTAATTTCGTGTTTAAACTGCTTTTCAGACAGATACACACACACACACACACACATACAGAGAGAGCAGCAGCAGCTGCTTGTTGTTCTTGTTAATAATAATACAAAAAAATATATAAAAATATATATGTATATATATGCATATTCAAAATAGCAAGCAAAGAATGCGCTGCAGTTGAAACAAGTGGAAAAAAAGGAAAGCAACAAAAAAAAGCCAAAGCAAAAGGGCTGACAGCAGGAGGCAGCAAGGCAGCCCCAAAAGCAGTGAGAGGATAGTGCAGAGCGGCAGGGGGCCAGTGGGGCACAGAGACTGTGCACTGGGCCAGCCAACACTTGCACGACAACAACAACAACAACAACAACATCAACGGCAGACTATAAAAAAGAATTACAATGCAAAAGAAAAGCACACAGGCAGAAAAAAAATGTTAGAAAAAAGCCAAGCTACAAAATATATACACAAGTATTTTATTATTATTAAGACGAAGCACCGATACTCTAGCAAAACTTTTAATAATTTCAGTATATTAGAATTTGTTCGTAATTCAAATGAATAATGAGTGATCAGCATTAGTTTAAGCATCATCTGTCAATTAAAATCATAACTTGTCATAAAGTGCAAATGCAATCAAAATATTTATAATACTTGCGTTTATAGATAGGGTATATAGAAAATAAGACAAAAAGCAAGGCACATTTTCAATGTGGCCAACTTTAGCGGTTGCGGCGAGTCGAGAGAGAAAGAGATAGGGGGGCGGTGTCTCGGTTAAAAGGGGGCGTGGCAGACTGTGTTTGGCAACGCGTTGGCATGTTGCAAGTCGCATGCATTGCTGTAGCAAATTTGCTATGGGATGTGTGGGGCGGCGGAGGTCGAAAAATAGAGCACAAAACTTTGCGCCTGGCTTTTTTGAGGCGTTTGCATTTTGGCTACTTAGCTAAATGCAGCCTTAATGTTGTTATTGTTATTATTGTTGTTGTTGTTGTTGTTGCAGCTGGTTGCAAGTTGTAGCAAATTAGTTGGCCACTCAACATATTCATTTTGGTAATCGAGTGTAATCGCTTTCAACGCAAAGCTGTGGGCGATGCAACTCTCAGATGCACGTTGCCCACAGGGCAATCAGCTGCTAAACATGTGTGTGGGTTAAAATAGAGGGAGTATGTGGAGTAGATAGGTAGAATGTGGCAAGGCTTCGTATAAACAACTCTTTAAAATGTTTTGCCAAGAGAGGGCAAAAGTGTTGAACTCGGTAAAAGGCTTAAAGTGCAAAGATTCTTAAAGAAAGTAAAATTTCAAGAATATGATTTACATATCAGTTAAATCTTAAGCAAATAAAGATTATAAATTGGTTAAATATTAAATAAATATATAACTTCTAACTAAGAAGAAGATAATAATCAGGTAAAGATAATAATTAACTTAATATTTAATAAAAATAAATATAAAAAAACTTAAATAAGCATTTAGAACTAATGATTTATTTCATTTAATGACTAAATTACTTAGTTATCTTTTAAAGTAACCTTGGCTCTTAATAAATTATTTATAAATACAAAATAAACTAAAAAAATATACTCAAGGGTAGAATAAAACAAACTGAATTCAAAATAATTCGAATAATAATATTCATAAGTCCATAAATCAAAATATGCCCTCATATTTCACACTCCATTATTCTA
Organism: Drosophila setosimentum; assembly: GCA_035043505.1. Lineage (NCBI taxonomy): Eukaryota > Metazoa > Arthropoda > Insecta > Diptera > Drosophilidae > Drosophila > Drosophila setosimentum. Next base: position 6,678,077 of record JAWNMY010000003.1, on the reverse strand, counting down.
TGCCATGAGTCATGATCATGACCACAAAACCAAAAACCGAGCTCTATCAAAGTTCGAGTTTGAGCTTAACAAAAAATAAAAAAAAAATATGTCAACTTTGCCTTGTGCAGCTGCATTGTTGACAAAAAAAATCCAAAAACGACACCAACAAGTTGAATTCAAGTTGGGGGCTTGCCAAACAATGCAACTGCTATGAAAACAATGCCAAATGCAATGCCAAAAATTGCAAAAATAACATTAAGAAGCCAAAATGCGGCACGACTAAATATACACGAATTACAAGCAGCAGTTGCACGTTGAAGCAGTTGCAAGCAGCAGCGAGTAGCGGCAGAAGCGACAGCAAACTTTAACTTCAACTGCACAAGTTGCAAGTGCGGCAACAAAGGCTTGTGCGACTAACAAGATGCCCCGCCTTTTGGTGGGAGGACATACAGAAAAAACCAATTGAAATGGAAATTAACAGTTTCTTAGTTTATTATGGTTTTTATTGTAATTGGGGGAGTTTGATGCACTGCAACTTAATAGATATATTGTGCCACACTCTGAACTTAAAGCTTTTCCATCAAGCTTAATTCTAGAACGAATGCAATAATGTTTGACTGATTGAGAGTTTCTATATCTTTCAAGTTGATAACAGACTTGCCTCGGCGCTACATCTTCTTCTGGCTATGGTGATAGTGGTAGTTGTAATAGAGGGAAAAAGAGAGAGAACAGCAATGACTTGAACTTAAACTCAATCAACTTATTAATCAGTGTGGCTTATAAGCAGAATATCAATAACAATTTAATAACGTTTTACACCTTTTGAAAGCAATCAAAAACTGTTTTTTTTTTTTTTTATTGAACATTATTGCTAAAAAGAAAAAAATAAGTTGAAACAGATTAATCAATGTTAGTGATCAATATTGATAAATGAAAACTTTCACTCCAAAGCCACTAAACGCAAAGTGTTTGGATTACAGGGTATAAAAAGAGCAATTGCAATTTGCGAATTATTACATTACACTTTCCACGATGCGACGTCGAAGTTGGCGTCGCTTTTGGAGTCACTTAAACAAGATAAATCAACGTGGGCGATTACACAATATCAGCATTGTCAGTCATCTGTATCTGTGACTGCAGCTGTATGTGTATCTGTATCTGTGACTGCAGCTGTATCTGTATCTGTATCTGTATCTGTGACTGCAGCTGTATCTGTATCGATATCTCTGTGTGTGTTTGTTGTCGACAATTGAGGCGTGCTGTGGCATGACTATGCAAAAAACAAAACATTAGATAAAAATAAAGTAACAACTGGCAATGGGCAAATAAAAGAAATACGTAAAAACAACAACATTTAGCTGCAACTGTGGAAAACTGTGGAAAAACTGTGCGCCATTGGAGCAGTGGGTCGCACTTGGGGATTGCTGCTGCTGCTGCTCGGTCTTGTGTCTTGTGTGTGGCATGGAAATGTGGAAAAACCTGTACCAAGTCAATAGCACACTTAAAATGCAAAACACAACAAAATAAATACAAGTTGATTATCATGAAAAATAATAAACAAACAAACAAAAAAAAGAGACGAAAGACTTATGACTACATGCTGTAGTTAAGTTAAGTTAAGATTGTTTTTTCTTTTCCACTTTATGAGCGATAATTAAAGTTAAATGTTTTGTTACCAGACGAATCTTGCATCTGCCTTCAACGACAACAAATGCAAAGCGAACGTTGCAGATGCCGCAAATTCATGTTGCCGTTTAATGTTTTCATTGTAAAAGCTAAAATTTAATTTTAATATCTGCAGTTCTTGGCAATTGCAAGCAACATTTCCAACAGATGCTGCAGAAGGCCAAGTTGCAACAATTGATGCCAAAATGTTAAAGTTGAAATTTACAAAGAATCTTGTCCAAAAGATGCAAAGATGACTTTCGATTGGCCTTAAATACTTTATAGTATTTGGTTTTAATGTAGGAAACATAACATAAACATATAAGCGTGAGATCTACTCAACTTTTCATATAACTCCTAAAGCTGTTCAAATATCTTGTGAACCAAGAAAATAATATTAAAAAAATATATAATTTTTTAACCTACAAATATTTTAAATATTTGGGAATGCTTAAGTCCAGAGATCTCGTCTGGCAGATGCCCTGTGCCTAGCTGTTAAATACAAAGTAGGCCTGCTGATATTAGTTTGTTGTAATTTAAATATTACCCTAGTTATCTTTTTCAATAACTTTCGCCTTCAACGACACCACAATGCAATATTCAATACAACAACTGAAACAAATCTGTGCTGAAATTAACATACTTGTTGCCATACATTAGATTAACTGTAATTCACTCACTTTAAAGCTACGGGCAATAAGCAGTATATAATTCAATCTATTGTTAAATGGCTGACAATGCTAGAGATTAAATTAATTTACTTTATAGATTACGCTACCCAGTCGCTTTTTCTAAACACAAATTAAAACTCTGCTAAATAAATCATTAATATTGTAATTCTGCCACAATAAATCCCACAATAATTGAAAAATGCTACATAAATCAATATCAAATGCAATTGTTGAATAAATTCAGAAAAAATACTGTGTACAGAAATTTAAATATATATATATATACGTACACACATCGCAACAAACGGGTTTTTGTGTATTATTCTAAATTTTGAATAGCACAACACAAAAACATAAAGATTCCAGACCAAAAATAATCAAAAAAAATCTTCAAACATAAAAGCAACAATTAAGTTGCCCCAAAGATGCGCAATAAAATTTAATGCAGCGCAAAAAATTGCAAAAAATTAAGTATAACAAAAAAAAAGAAAAGAAAACAATAAAAATTACCAATGAACGGGGAAAAAAATGTTGTCATGTTTTGTGAGCGACGAGAAACCAAAAAAAAAAAATAAATAAATCAAAAAGAGTTCAACGACCAAAAGTTGAAATTATTTCCGACAGAGACGAGCGAAGCCGAGCGAAACACGAGCGCAAAGCACGAACGCAGCCGAGCACAAACGAATGAAATGAAAGAGAGAAAACAAGAGAGAGAGAAAGAGAACGAGAGAGAAAGAAAGAGAGCAAAGATAGCAGATAGAGTACTAAGAGATACAATATGTTTTATGGTAGCAGAGATAGACTATGGCTTTTGATATGCGTGCGTTCGCGTTGCGTGTTTGCCAGCGAAACCGAAACAGATCCGAACTTCAGCATTGTGACGACAACAACAACGCCGAACGCAACAACAACAATAACAGGAACAGAAACAACAACGTAGAGTGTTAAATTTATGCATGATTTGCATGCAACAGCAACAATAGCAACAAAAACAATTAATTAATTAGAATGCAAAAAGAAACAAGTAAGCATGGCTAGCTTGGGCATGCCGAAGTTTAGATACTCTCTAAATAGTAGTAGCTAAATGATATTATAGTCCAATGTGTATGACTTTTAGAGACTTTAGTGAGAAACCATATTGAATTAGATGAGTTTCTTGTAAATGCTTTTGTAAAAATAAAAAAAAGAAGTTGTGTAAGAATTTTAAAAAAGTTTTCGATACAAGTACTCATGTCACGACAGATCGTTCTTATGGCAGCTATATTATATGGAAACTAGATCTTATAAGATACGGCTAGCTATGACATATGTACCGCCAACAGCTTAGAGTCTTATATGCCAAGTTTCACAAATATAGATGAGCGATTAGTTGTCGTAAACTGACTCTACTCACTGACTGATACTGATCAGGAATACATATATACTTTATGGGTTAATAATAGCTTCTGTCTAATAATGTAGTTTCTACACCATTTTTAAATATTTACAATTCCCCTTGAATACAAAAAGAAAAGCAAAATTTGAAGTTGCAGCCGCAGATACATTTTGTATCTGAGCAGGAAGCTTGTTGCGCCCACGCGCCATAAATTCACAAGTGCTGCTGTTTTTGCTGCTGCTGCTGATTTTGCTGTTGATGTTTCTGCTACTGCTGATAAATGAACGCATGCTTTTGCGTATCTTGAAGATACACAAATGCAGCAACTGCATGCGCATGCATGCTCACAACAGAGGCAGACAGGCAGACCGACAGATCGACAGCAACAGCGCTGTTGCGCATTCTTAATGAGCGGAAATTAGTTGGCATTGTGCGGTTATAGATACAACAATAACGCAATCACACACACACACACACAATATCTGTTAACCATAAATTCGCACAGCTGACGAGGTAGTTTTGCGATTTTGCGCGTGCCGTTTTTTTAAACAAGAAAAAACACAAATACATTGATTTAATCGCATTTTAGCGCACTTCGCCACAATTATCCGTCAGATAAATTATCAAAATTGTTTAATGGCCCAGAGTGTGTGTATGTGTATGTTGAAATACAATGCTTATAAGTCACTTGATAAATCACATTGTAATTCAAGTATCTCTGCTTGTGCATTTGCCAAAGTATCTCACAGATACTTGCATATATATATATGTCTATGCATATATTTTTAGTATTTCTGTTTTTAGCTTGAATTTTGGCAGGAAAAAAGAGATATTGCAAACATTTTCTAGCTACATTTTGGCATTTCCGTTTTTAGCACAATTCCAGCTGAGTTTCTGTGTAAAGTATTCTTGAGATATATATTGTGGCAGGTTAAATATCAGCTGTCTAAGTTCATCTTATTTTTCATCCATCATGGAACTTTTTATATATTTTTTTGCTGTAGTTATTTGATTTTTTATATTAGGCGATAAGTGGCACAGCTTGGTATTCATATTAACAGGTTTTTGCCTAAATTATTCAGCCTGTTTCTTGCTTAGCAGCAAATTAATTATAAGCTTTACTTTAAATTACTATATTTATGTGAAAGGAATGTTAATTACTGAGATTAATAAAAGGAAAAAAGTTTCGGCTTGATAGAGAAATAGAAATAATGCTGGCGAGCTGATAATAATAAGTGCCTTTGCGCGGGCTCTTAAAATTCATAATATAAGCATTTGAAATACTTTCTCAAATATATGTTGTTTATTAAGTAAGAAATAAGATAAGAGGAATTTTTTTTGATCTGGATATTCACTGTCAGCTTTCCCACCTGGTTTATTTATTATATACTTTTTTTTATTATTTATTTATTTTACTTTTATTTCTAATTTAATTCGATATTTTAATTTTAAATTTGTATTTATTGAAGCCTTTAATAAATAAATCTCGTTCGTGCCTCTATGCTTATGAGTGTATTCATTCATTCACTCACCTGTCTGATGACTCTGATGAATCGTAACGATCGAGGCAGCGCTTCTTCTTTGTGCCACCCTGTTGCACATTGGCTGCCCCTCTTCCCCTTTCTCCCCTGGCAGTTGTTGTTGCTTGTGTTACAGTCTTAGTGGCGCTCTGATAGAGCTGAGATCGCAATGCGTTGATATCCAATTTGGCAACTGATGCTGCTGACGAGGTTTTATTTGTTGCAGTTGCAGTTGTATTTGTTGTTTGTCTGCCCCTTTTGGTGGCATGCACGATACCAATGCTGTTGCTACTGTTTAAAGGTGTGCTAAAGGATGGCTTGAGCGGTTTGCTTGCCGGTGGCTTCAATTCAATATTTGGCGGTGGGGTAGCGGGTGGCGCAAACGGAATTGAGGCGGCAACTGTTGCCGTTGCAGTTGCCGTTGCAGTTGCCGTTGCAGTTGTCAAACTGTTTAAATTGATGCCGTTTTTCAGCTGATCAAACAATGACAGAGCCGCATTCGAAGTCAATGTTTTCTTTGCAACAATTGCGCCTGTTGTTGTTGTTGTTTGGGTGTTTATTATTCTTTCTGTTCTTGTTGTTGGGGGCGTGGCTGTTGTTAGCTCGTTAGCCGTTTCTTTAGTCTTTATCGCTGTTGTGTCCTTTGACTGCATGCCTGACATTTTCTTTGCTTTGTTTTGTTTTTTTTTTTCGCTTTGTTTTGTTAAACTTGTTTTCTTTGTGTTTGCACTTTTTTGTTTTCTCTCTTTTGCTGTTTATTTTCGTTGCAACTGTTTAGCAACGTTCTTTTCAATGGTTTTCCGCTGTTTATCTTGTTGTTATTTGTTGCCATTTGTTTGGCTTACGACACATTTTTGTTCAATTCGTTTTTGGTTTTCTATTCTTTTTTTAAGCTCTTTTCGAATTTGTTTTGCTTGTAATTGTTTTTAATGTTACTTATTTCGTGTGTCAAGTATTATTAATATTATTATTTTTATCAAAAGTGATTCCTCATGTTGCATTATTAAGTTATTCTTTGATTTATGTCTTTTTAGAAACTGTTAAGAATGCAAAATGATAAGAAAATTTGTTGAAAAGTGTCAAATTGAGTCTGACAATATCTGTAGAAACATAAAAGCTTGAATTTCTTTAAAAATAACCTATTTATCACCATATTAAAAAGTTTCTTCAAGCAATTCAGAAAAGAAATGGACCATATAGTCATAGATTCCAAATAATAGAACAGCTTAAAGCAATTCCCTTAAATATGTATAACAATTATTTAAATATGAATTCATTCATTATGATTAGTATTCCTTTCACACATCGAAATCAATTCTTTTATAGATTTAATGCTGGCGCATTTGCATTTAAAATATCAAACGATGCACAAAAATATTGCTCAAATTTAATTGGCATTTAATTTATGACACTTCACTCAAATTACAACCGGCGATATTTTATTGCGAACTTAACACAAAAATGGCTTAAAACTCATTTGTAGGCTATTTTTTTCCATAAATGTGACCCATTTTTTATTATTTTTTTTTAATTTTAATCTTACACTTGATCAGCACTTTTTTAATTCAATTTTTATTTGTTGGATTTGGTTGTTTTGCAATTTTACTTCTTTTTTTCTTATATAAACTTTGCGTTAATCATTATAATTTAGTGAATGTATTCATATTCACGTTATGAATGGCAGCTAATTTTCTTCATATGAGTTTCATTCGTTTCCGGCGCTTTTTGTTGTTACTGTTTCCTTTTTTGCATTTGCAGTGCACACAAAAAAAACCGTTTTTGCAAGCTTTGCAAACAGTTAACCGGTTCTCGCGTCTCTTGAGATTTATTTTGTATTTACTTTTTGTTATTTTGTTTGTCGAAACAACGCGCAAGAGAAACATAAACCGAAAATTGTGGAAACAGCAAATGTCACAAATCTGGCATTTTTTTGTGTTTAACAACAATGCTTAACAAACAAATCTAATCGAATGCATTCCTATAGAAACACACACACACACACAAATGTAAGCATTCTACCACACACACACACACAAACATACGCACACACATACATAGACGTTATCAATGCTGCGTTCGCCGGGGCCGATTTGTCTAATGATCTGCGGCGGTTCTATTAATAATCAAGTCAAAAAGCAGCACTCATTTGGTGTTGTTGCTTTTATTATTGTGGTTATTTTTGTTTCGTTTGCTGTTCGATTTAATTGCCATGTAAAAATGTAAGTCGAACTTTGGCAACTGTAAATACAAAAAAAAAACAGAACAGAAAAGCTCGACGAGAAAAGTGCGCGCTTGAGTCTCTTTCGTTTACGCTGCGTTGCTTTGGCTGCTGGCCTCTGCCTGCGACTGAATGTCGCGACGAAACGATGTGTTTTTCGATGTGGTGTGGGGCGCTGCCGAACAGAGCCGAGTCGAGCCGAAGAGGTTTGGCCAACTAGAACCGAGCTGGGCAGCAAGAAACGAGCGAATCGAGCGAAACCCAACAAGAACGAACGTGCGAACGAGCAACGACCGCAACTTCGTTGCCAAAAGGCACGAGCGACGACAGACGACGACTACGATTACGAGTGGCGAATTGCTAATCTGTGTGTGTGTGTGTGAAGTGGGAAGAGTGTAGTGAGTGAGAAGAGTGGGGAGAGTGGAAAGAGTGAATATGCAAGCGATGCGATGTTCACTTTTGATTTCTGTGCAGCGGCAGCAGGTTTGGCATACTCAAAAGACAGCAAAGAGATACGCGATAGAGGGAGTAGTGAGAGAGGGTCTATAGGGAAGCCGGTTGTACGACGGGTGATGCTGCTACTGCGCTGCTGCTGCTTGTTGCGCCACAAGCCCACACGCTTCTTTTTCCGTTTTTTTTTTTTTTGTATTCTGTTTTGTTTTATGTGTTTAGCTTTTTTGGTGTTTTTCGACAAGTTCAATATTTGTTTTTTTTTCGCTGCTGCGTTTAACTACTGCCCCAACTCTAACTGTAAAATAATGTTGTATTCAATTACCTGTTGATATGTGCTACTTCGTGGGAAAAAGAGACCACAACCAAATAATAGGAGAAAAACAAATGGAGCTGTCCAAATTGAAATATATATCAATTGAGAGGAAATGCAATATGTGATGGGTTTTAATAAATATGGTAACTGTAAAACATTAAACTATTAAAGACCAAAGAATTTTCTTATTTAAGCTTTTAATTGACGGTTATTTATCGCCCATTCCAATTTCCAGGATTTTCTTTACAATATAAATATGTATATAAATTAATAATTAATTATTTATCGCCCATTCCAATTTCCAGGATTTTCTTTACAATATAAATATGTATATAAATTAATAACTGTATGTTGAGCTCACCTTTGTTTAATTTCAACTTAGAATTTCCTCTCGCTTGTCCAAAAAGAAAGTTTCATCTCCTTCGCTTCTCCTTTCAATTTTCGTTTCTTGATTTAAACTTTAAATCATTAATAAATTCTCATTCACTATTGATATTTTTACTTTCTTAAAGCTTTGATTTATTTGCTTTAGTATTATTACCAGATTTTTACTGCTTCTAGTTTAAAATTTGTTGTATTCTTCCTTTTACTTTACTTAGAGTATGTAATTCCAAGTGGGATTACTTATTCGATTCCAATTAGACAATTAGACTCGATAAACATTCTAGGCACATTTGCTTTTGCTGTCGTCTTATCATTCCTCTGCTTATTGGAAACACACCTAAGATGCAGCATTTCCTTAATCTGCACAACAATAACAGCAACAAGAAATGCCCACTCTGTAGTTTTACGAGTTGCAGCTTGGTTTTTTGCCCACGCAAGATTCGCATACGAAATTTTACTTCGGTAATTAAGCAAAGTCAAAGGCAAAAGCAAACAATACAACAACAAAATCAAGCGCAGGCCTGAGCGAGAGCAAAGGCGAGAGAAGCACAAACAAACACAGCGCAACTGTTGTTATCAAACACACCCACACATACTCAATCATTTACCAGCACTGCAAATCACGTCATGAATACGAAATACACATGAAAAGCAATGCAAAGAAAAAACGAGCAAAGTCAACAACAAACCAAAAAAAGCAAAGCCAACACGTGCTTTTATTACGTTATACGAGAAGTGAGTGTGTTTGTGTGTATGTGAGTGACTTTTGCTGCTCAGTCTTTGTGATGCAACTGTTCTGGCAGAGAGAGAGAGCGAGAGAGAGGGAGAGAGAGCGAGAGAGTTACAATATCTGTCATTGTTTGTGTGAACAGAGCAGCGGAACTTGTTTTATAGCTGTTTTTGTTGTTGCTTTGCCGTTTGACTTTGTGTCTTATATTTTTCATAGAGCAAAAAACGAATGCAAGAAGAAAAATGTGTGCTTTTTGTGTTGCAGTTGCCAAGTGCAAAAAATTACTAACCAAAGCATGGCAAATGTTTAAACTACTATTAACTAATTATTACACGCGCACATACACGTAAAATCACACGAACGATAAACGCGACAAGCGACGCGACCGTACTGACTGAACATAGAAAACGCACTGCAAGTCAAAAAAAAAAATTTGTTAGTGCAAATCTGCAGGTCAGAGAATGTTGAGTGGAGAGAGGTTATTGGGGGGAGAAGGAGCATTGAGTGAGTGAGTGAGTGGGGGCAACTGTAACGAAAGCTCTTTGAATTTGCTACTCTCAATTGATTGATTACCATAGCTTTTAGTCTGATCTATTAGCATTTGTAATAGTATTTTTAAATTTTGTCATTGTTTCAGCATTTATTAAATCAGCTGTTGCGTGTGCAGTACTCATTAACATTTCTAACGGGACTATAATTTTTACACATGTGCACGTACGAGAAACGATACATGATAAGCGACGCCACCTCACTGATCGAGCATAGAAAACGCACTGCAAGTAAAATTAAAAATTGCAAATGCAATGCTGAAAACCACAGAGTGGGAGAGAAGGACAAACTGAGCTTTTAATGTGGAACTGTAATAAAAGCTCTCGAATTATCTGCTCGTGAATTTGATACCTATCATTGATTGATTACTTTAGCGTTTATGCTATTCTTCGAGCAAGTTGAACATAATTATCGTATTTTTAATTGATCAATTGTTTCAGCATTTAATGAGCATTAAAGCTCTTTTTGATGTGTCCCGATTTTCATTCACAGATTCAAAGAATGTACAAGATTATTCACTTAACAGAAAAACCAACGTTAACAGTGTACATTTAACAGCACACTCAACCATAGACTAAATTCAATACTCGTGCGCAACAGCGAGCGCTCACATCAGTCAGTTTACAGTCGCGCTCGCAGCAGTCAGCTTTTAAGAGCGCATGGGATTTTCTTTGTACACAGATCATTTGGGACATTTGTTGGGGATTTTCATTTCCCTTACGATATAAGGTAATTATTTGTTTTTAATTAATTAATTAGAATATAATAAAGATATATAAGATACATAGTAGTTCGTACTCTCCATCACTTTAATGAACATTTATTTAAAAAAATAGAATTGCGCTTTAGTTTGTCTAGAATACTGTTTAAACATTATAAGAACTAACAATATAAAACTCTTAAATTTAATAGGGGAATGTCGATGTACCATCAGATAATAAATTAACTAGTCGTAAGGGAAGAACAAATATTTACAATTATACAATTTTCAAACCTAATGTGACTTGGCAACAAACAGCAACTTGAGAAACTTGAGCGCATTTTGGTGGGTTGCATTAACATAAACATAAACATAAAAATAAAAAATAAAATATACTATATTAAACTATATATATACTATACTATACTATATTTATAGAGAAAGTAAACCTATGCAGTTACCAAAACTAACTCTAACTGTATCTAATGGCGTCTTGAAGACTTTTGGCAGACTATGTCCATACAGAGGTAGGTATGAGGCCCTCCTTGCTGGTATTGGGCGGCGTTAGCACCTCCTTATTGAGGAACTCCAGCGGCAGATCCACCAGATGACCCTAAAAAATAGAAAGTGTTATTTTTTATATAATAAATTAAAATTAAGCCCATCTATATTCAGGTTTCTACACATATCATTTTATCTATCCAGATCTTCACCCTGGTTTACTCTCCAATTGTGGAACCCACCTGAATTTCAGTGGCACGCTTGGCGGCCGTTTCGGGTTCAGTTTTGGACAACGGTGGCTCCTCCTGATATTTTCGCAGACTGGCAAATGTCCTTACAAAATCCGTTGGTATGCATTTAAATACCTCATCGTAGATCTCCGTGTTTCTCGACGAGATGCGACGCCAGGTGTTGTGCCAGAACTGATCACAGACAGGATCACTTATATTGATATCCGAGTGTGATGTCGCAGCATCAAAATCCAGTAAACCTAAAAACAGCACGGATCTTAGCTATAGATAAAGATAGAGAGTTTCTCGATATTCGAAATTTACCCAAATGTTCTTTGAACAGATATTTGCGCAGTCTGCCGGCAAAAATGCCGCTCGGATACTTTTTGCCATTCATGCGTCCATCTTCGTACTCCTCATCCATGATAATCGCTGCTATTTCCGAATCCCGTTTGCCGATCATTGAGCGATCGTTAATGTTCGCCGATCCACAGATGACAACCCGATCATCGGCAATTAGCAGCTTGGAATGCACATATATCAGTTCCGTAATCGGTGTATTGTTCAGATACGAATGATTGCGCAGACTGTGAAACGATATATAATTCTCGGGCTTCGTAACGCCAGCCTCCTGAAGCCGGGTCAAAATTGCACTGCGACCTCTGCATGCAGCAGGAAGTGGGGGAGATATATATATATATAGAGTGTACTTTAGTTGTGTTTTTTAAACATTTATAGATTTTGTAAGTAGGATACTTTTAGATAAGACTATCCATAGTTGAGTCGATAGATGGAAATTAATATTATTATTATTTTGGAACTTGTTAAGAATTATTGATAGATTGAGACAATTGATTGAAAATTATTTATCGATTGAATCTGACTATGATATTTACAAAGCTAAACTGGCAACAGTTTTTCTAGCATTGAGTTATTGCTTAATTAAAGTGTGGTTAGTCGGAAAAACACACCTGGAAATGGATGCATAATTCCAATGGGTTATCGCACGCACCGCAATGCCCGTATTACCGCCAACATCGCCCTCAAAGCCCGGCAACAGCGGCATGATCACATAAACACGAAAACGCTTGCGTTCCCTAAAACAATATAAAGATTAGAATCGAATATATATACATATATAAAATAAATATAGTTTACTTATGCGCACGAACGATGCGTTTGTAGAGAGTTTCGCCGATTTGATTGCGGACATTGTTTTGGGCACCTGAGACATTCATGCCCAGTTGCATGGTGATAAAGAACTGATTCTCTATGTAGACATAATGCTGGGCCTTCGTTATTGTGACAATGTAGGCATCGTGGATGCTTTGCTCGACAAGATCGGGCTCGATGAAGCCACAACTCCAGGCGGAGACACTGCGCAACATTTGACAGGTGACACGCTGCTGGCGGCGCTGTTGCACCTGTTGCAAGTGTGCATTAAGTCGAATGTGCTCATAACTCTTCGGCAGCAGATACGGATATTTGACATTATCGCGCAATTTCTCCAGTTTCATGGCATTCCAGCGCTGGATGAAATGCCTTGCCACATCTCGTGCGGAGGCACCCACAACACAAATGCCAACATCATGCCACGGCATCCGTGGCGTCGTCGTCCGATCAATGATGTCCGCAAACGGTGCATTGAGGTTCATCCAATCCTTGAGTATAAAATTCGAATAGTCCTTGCCGAACCAATACTTTGCCTGGCCATAGAATTCACTTTGTATTTGAGTGCTGACAGCTGTGCCATTTGCTCCCGCTCCCGCTCCCGTTCCTGTTCCCATTCCCGCTGCTGCTGCCCCACTCGATCTCGAACAGGTGGCAGCATCCGTTTGCAGTTGGGCCAGCGCTGAAGCTGCTGTGCCATCGGTTGTATCTATGCTATAGATTGCTCCTGCTTGTGTCGTCTTTTCTTCTTGCATTGTCTCCTGCTGCTCGTGATCACTGCCCTTCTCCATCGCTGAACTATCGTAGGTTAATCGCTGCATAAAATCCTTGCCCTTGCGTGCACCCTTCATTGCATTATCCTTGAAACGATCCAACATATTCTTGCGCTCCATTTCGGGTGTATTCAGTTTCATGCCCTCCAGCGCTGTAGAATCTGCTATGTTCAGCTCACTCGACGCCGCCGATAGCATCTCGGGCATAAGCAGACGATCTCCCGGCTTGAGTGTACGCAATTCCATTGCATTGGATTCCCCACTGTCTGGCATGGATCGCGATTCCTGTTCGGGCTGTTTGGGCAGCGTTTCGTAGTTGGCATTGCGTGAGGATTTGCGTGAACCGAACGCCGAATCCTCATCATCTCTGTTGAACTGGATGGTCGGTGTGCGTCGCGAACTCCCCGACACGGAGGTGGTTGAGATGCTACCCAAATCGGTCAGGCGATGCGCCCGATCATCCCAGCGACCATAGCACAGATCTATGCCGCCCGTAAATGCATATGTCTGATCGATCACAACGATCTTCTCGTGATGCGCCCACAACAGAATGCCACCACGCGCATGATCCGGATGACGCATGACCTAAACATAAATCATAGATATCAGATAGAATTTATCTATTCGTATATTGCGTTAAATATAGATAGACTAAAGAATTGCTAACAGACAAAACAAACATTAAGGGTAGTTCAGTGTATTCGAGAGACTGACAGACACCCGACTGGCAGATACCCTGTGTTCAGCTGTTAAACACATTTTTCGCTTCTTTGCTTTGTTCGTTTTGATTGAAAAAATCTGTGTTTCTTTGGAAGACTATATAATTATACTAGTTTCTTTATTGCTAGTGAAAATTGATCAATAAAATTAAATAAACTTGAGTTGAACGGAGTAGACGAAAACTTATATGCCAAATTTAAAGATGCTGTTTAAATATATATATATTTATATATATATATACTTTAAGTGCTCGTAGATATTTAAATAATCCTGTTCTAGATCCTAGCAATCCCTCCTTAAATAAGGCAACTCACCTTGATATTGGCGTGCTTGGCCAGTGTAGACTTGCTGTAGTAGCTATTGATGCCCAGTGCCATTTCGACTTCCTTGTAGAGCAGCACAAACACCCTAATGCCCTGTTGGGCCTTGCGCAACAGAATCTTGTCCAGTCGCCAGTAGTCGCCATTTAATGCTGGCCGCTTCATGTAGATCTCTGGACTGAGCCACCAGTCGGCAATGTAGATCTCCTCGGTGGCTGCCTCGAGGCCATCGGCGACAGCAGCCATATACTGTGCCCCATCCACATACCACACGGCCTGGGTATTGGCACGCATCGGGGCATACGACATATGCGGATTGGGGCAAGTGAAATCACGTGCATAACTATTGGCAATGCGCTTCAGATGTTGCATCCACTCTTTGCACTTGCGCTTTGTCCAGCACTTGAGTACGATGTGTCGATTGTTGGTCAACACTTGGAGGCCCTTTCGCATGCCCGTCTGATAGATGCCCGTGGACACATCGAAGCCCTGATCGAACAGTATCACTGAACGTATGCTGCCATCTGTTGGCCGCACATAGCCAAAGCAGGTCTCTTTCACGAAGAACCAACGATTGCGCCACGTGCCACACACAACGTCCGAACAGAAATAGTTGCAACGCACACAACAATTGCGCTGAAAGCAACCAAAGAAGTTGCAACCAGCCTGGCCGGGTCGTGTCGAGCCCGTACGCTTTAATATCTCGCCCTCCTTACCCTTGATGCCCAGACCAGAGACAAAGGACACATTCGACACCTCCACAAAGTCCAGCTGTGAAATGAAAGGCAACAAAAAAAAATCAATAAGTAATAATTTAATAAATATCTAAAGTAAAGTAATACTTGAACTTTGGCTAATAATTCAACAAGACTTCTCGATGAAATTATAATAATCTCAACAATGGTAGACAAATATGTTGCCAATAATATCTACTCTCTTTTCCTGAATTCTTAAAAAACGTAGAATCTTATTGGTTAAAGTAATAATAAATGGATAGTTAAAAATAATCATAAATAACTGTGAGTTGTATTCTTCTCATTATCGAGTTGCTTATCATTATTCGTATGTGTGAAGAATAGAAAAGGTCTACAGATTGTATATATTTTATAAGACTATAAGACTTAGTGCTATCGATAAAAATAATAATATTCATATCGATAAGATATAAAGAGCTCTGACCAGTAATCATATCGATATGTTGGTTATTAACTTTATGGGTAACAGTATGTTAGTATATACTCATACTATAGTCTAAAAGTTAAGACTTAAGAAACATTTATAAATCACAAACATATAATTGTAATTTTTTACTCACCGTATCATGATGATTGCGATATAAACTAATGTTAAGCAGATTGTACAGATAGTCCTCCAGTTGCTTGATCCTCACAGGTAAATGCTCCGCAGTGATGAGACTATCTGGCCGATTTGGGAATCGTGGCAGTTTTCGTTTCTTTTTCTTGCGTTTCCGTTGACTGCGTCGAAAGGTCAGACTCGACAGGATCGAGCCATGTGCAGGACTTAAAATCCTTGCCGCAGCACTCGGACCAACAACAGTACCATTTGAATTATTATTATTGTTATTATTATTATTATTATTGGTATTGGTCGCTGGTGTGCTGGACTGCTTAACTTTGGTGTGGGCGGACAGATCTTTGAGCGTCGACTCATCGGCCATTTGACTGGCCGAAGCCTTCAGCGTGGTGCGCTTCTCCTTTAACGCTCGACTCGGAAAGGGCAGCTTCAGCTTGGTGCGAAAGTAGCTCAACTGTTGATGCAACGAATTGAAGTGTTTGTAGCGCTTTTTAATCGTCCACTTGAAGGGGCCATGGGTCAGCTCAATAGTGTATCTGTAACATATACAAAAGAATGAATAAGTTAGTTACTTTAAAATTGAATTCCTAATGATGAGAAATAGAAGACTCTGAATTGAGTACATGATAAATTCGATTGTAATCATTTTGTATTGGATATATTAACACATATTTAGATTTAGGTTTTAATTATTGAAATATTTTATATTTAGATTTAAGTATTAGTTGTTTTTACTCACAAATTTGGATTCAATAGGTGGCTGGTCACACTCCTCTCCGTGTCCACGATGCGCACATGAATCTCCCTGCCTGGAATGAAGACTTTTCGCTGAAACGAGTTGAATTTGACGCTGGGCCCATAGATGCTGGTGAAGGGTAGATCTTGCCGCATCTGGACACTGTTCTCATCATCGAATTCCTCGTCGTCATCGTCGGTCTCTTTGCGTTCGACAAATCGTGGCTCATCGCCGCCCGTTGACAATATGGTGACAGAATCGGGAAACGCCAGCGTTTCATCGTATTCCGATTCGACAATTGAGAACTGAAATTCGGGCATGCAGCGACTATGATGTGCTATCTCCTCTTCCTCGGCAATGTTATCATCTGTGCAGTCCTTGAACACATCATCGCCATCATCATGATGTTCGACATCAATCTCATCGTAGTTCTCCTCCTTATTCGCATCCCCATTCCCATCCACATCCGTATCCGCAACGGGATCGAGCTGGTGTTCGGCTGTATAGGGCGGCAGTGCCCCACTATTTCTGGCATCCGTCATGTCCGAGTATTGTGAAAAGTAGTAGGAATTGTCTAAATGATAGTCATAGCCGCGATTGACATAGCCTCCATAATTACTCGGTCTATAGGCATCATCCGTCGGATATTCAACTGGAAAATAAAATAGTAAATATGATTTTAATAATAATATGCAAAATATATCAAGAAAATCAAACATAAATATAGTATTACTGCAGAGGTCATATCATGATTATCATGGAAAGTTTCGGCTCATTACTAAATGGTATCTTAGAGGATAGATTTCTGACATGAATTTCGACCCAGAATCGTCTTTAGATTTAGATTTAAATACAGTATTAACCTAGGGGCCAAACCATGCATAAAACTAATTTTTAACAAAATTATGACTATGGGAATTGTGGACTCATAAATGGACCCTGCATACAAATTTTAAGGGCAGAATTTCGATTTAAATATAACATGAAATGTAAACTAAACCAATGATAAAGTTCTAATATATTTTCAATCATTGATTTAGATTACTTTTATACTACCAAACGTGAGAGACAGAGAGAGTGAGAGTGAGAGAGAGAGAGAGAGAGATATTCACCCACTTTGCAGTAGTAGTGGTGGTAAATTATACCTTATCTTCTATTTGCACGACTGTTTGAAGTGGTTTTTGCAACGTTTTGTTTCGCTTGCGAACTGCGCACCATTTTAATTAGTTAACATTGAGGGTTTGTTGTTTCAACTAAATGCTGTTGACTTGTCTGTTCTCAAGCATGCGTATTGTCTATTAGTCACATTGTATCTAATGTGCATACTCTATATATATATATATATATATTTATATATATATTTGCTGATAGCGTTTAAGTTATGTTTGACAAGGGATTTCACTGGAATCTTGTTCAATTTAAAAAGTCACGAGTATGTATGAAGGTGTTTGAAGAGCTCTTCAATTTTCTCAAGAATTTCAAAGTTATTCAACTATACAGAAGCAGCAAATAAACATTGCAGCTATTTGTATTAAGCAGGACTTTTAAATACCCTCGTATTCAATTTAATTCATCAAGTATGAAATACTACTTGAGGTTTTTTATGTTCTCTCTTTGTATAAAAGCTGAAACATTTAATTTGAGTAATTTATAAAATACTATAAAAAGTATAGAATCTCCACTCCCAAGTGGGCAACAAACGCACCCTCGTATAATTTTCAGCAAATTCATATTTATGACATATAATATTACAAGAAACTTGATTAGAGAATAAGGGTCTGATATTTATACACATGTTGTATTAGAAAATGGCTTTTGCCTTCAAATTTTATCGGACAACAAAACTCGAAGAATTCATGGCTCGGTTGTCGCACGCAAAAGTACACTAAATATGCCAGCTGATAAAGCTGCGTCCACTGATAAGTGATAAGTACGTGTAGACCACAAAATAATTAATTTTTTTTTTTATTCCCCCGCATTACTTAGGGAGACTTTAAGCACAATGAAGGCCAGACAGCTGGCAAAGTATGCACGATATAGTTAAATATTAATCGGGCAAATCTATATTTATATCTATAAATTTATATATATGTATATAAGTATTTTGTATTATAAACACCCCCACCTGTTTGACTGATAAGTCTCTTTTGTCAACTTATCACAAATCAGAAGGTATTTATTTGTTACTGTAGACGACAGCTGCCTTTTATGTGTAGTTTGATGATTTGATGATGGATGATTTCTGGTTAGAGCAACAACTGTCATTAGGCGTTAATCAATGCAGTAAACTAAATTATGATTTATATATGTGTATGACAATGTATCTGATAGATATGGACTGACTGGCAGACATTGTGTTCGATAACAGCGCGCACTTTGCTCTGCTTGCCCTTTTTTGATATATGACTCGAACTACTGAAATCTATTGGCTCAACTGATAACTGATAATGGGACTAACTGCACACATAAATATGGTTAACTTTCAGTTATTTTGATACACAGTAGTACAGTAAAACTAGGAATATAGATATTAATTAGTATTATTATGTTCCCCTGTTGAGACTATAGCTCTTCTGTGAGTCTTCTTTGTTGGATTATGCGACCTGGGCAACAGTAACTGTATTAAATAAGTTCGAGTATTTAATATTTATTCTATTAAATAAGTTTATATTTTACAATAGTTTATCCTAATGTATAAATACTAAAACTAACTTCTAAAATGTCGCACTTTTATTGGTCATGCAAAAGCAAGCGCAACTTATGTGTATAATAAAAATAATCTAATAATAAAAATATAGTTAAGAGAAGGCAAATATTCGCACATAGACGTAGTGCCTGCGGGTGCCCAAGCAAATTAGTCATATGATGTTATCAAATATCTTATCAGTCTTGATGTTCTATTTAATGTTCGGGTGTGTTGTAGAGGCACCCACCAGCCCCCTCCTCCTGTCTGGCTTTAAATAGCTACAAGGCTAGATTTTTGAGCAGCTAAGTTCAAGTTTGTCAGCAATAAAAATTGAACTTGTTGAGCTCTGCTAGTTTTTCTGGCATTGAGGCCTCTCTTTTTTTTTTGGGCGGGCTACAAAACATTATGAAATATATATGTCTATACATATGGTTTGTCAAGTTTTATTGGGAGCACGTGCGCGGTCAAAGCGATTGTTATCAAAGTTAGTTGGTGGACTTAAATTGAAGGTTGGAGCCGACATTATTTATGACTGCAACGAAACTTTCTACAGCTTAATGCTACATGGCATTAACAGTAAATAAAAGTTAAATTATTCTATTTGTGTTTGTTATGCCCATCATTTTGAGTCATTAAGTTTAAAATTAGTCATTAGTCAGAGGCAGGTTCAATGTACGCCTTGAAATGTAAAAATAAACTAAACTTTTGCTTCTGTCTCTTCCTAATATTTTAACTGTTGATATTGGGTTTTTGTTTTTGTTTTTTTTTTTTGTTTGACAAGAAAGGTTCGTGAAATTGTGAGAATGAGGCAAGCAATGCTAAGAATAACTCATTACGTGAGTGCTTTTAAAAAGGGTGGTTAACAAATGCTGGCAAAAAAAAAGCAACTGAAACAGAAATATATAGCTATGCCAGCTGCCAGTGAAACGCTTAAGAAAACCACACAAACTGAAATAGTGGCTACAAACTGGAGAGCTTAATAATTGAAACCAAATATCCTTGGATTATTTAATTCAATTATTTATGAGACACTCCAATTACTAACAGTCAAATGGTGGGAACAAAGAAACAGATACATAAATATATTGCTGCCTGTGAAACGTTTACGATATCGCACACGCTGACAAACCACTAATCAATTTGAGAGCTAGCTAATCCCACCCATAATTCAGTGGATTATTTTATTTGATTATTTTTTCTGGGGCACTCCAATGTTGTCGTATGTATTTCAAAATGATAATAGGCTGGTTGTCAATTAAATAAATATTTGAAGAGCTCTTTAGCGACCATTTTGATCACTTTCATTGCTTAAACAGTTGCTAAATGCTCATTAGCACAGTGGTGTTAACTGTGAACTGTGCTCCAAGTGTTCTGGCCACAAATTGATGGAACACGAAGACCCCATTTTGATTGTGCCCCTCTCACGTCTGTACGATAAGCACGGAAAGAAGAAGTTGTAGCAAAAAAAACACTGCGGCAAGTCAACACTCAAAAAAACCGAAAGAAAAAAATAAATAAAATTATTATCAGCCAAAACATAAAACATAAAAAAAACAAAGGGAAGCAAACAATTAGTAAAATCGTAAAATGTCTGATAAAAACGAAAGAAAAAGAAAAAAACAAAAAACAACCAACTTAATAACAAACCGCAAAGCGGCAATATTATTATTATTATTATTTTTGCAGTGGTCGTTGACTAAAGTCAAAGGTTTTTTTGTTTTGCATTTTTGTGTTCTGGGTTTATTACATGTAAGAATATTTAATATTTGTACCATTTTCAAAAGATTTTGATTTACGCAAACGCAATTTAATTTCGTTGCCGTGACTCAGATCGATAATAAAATGTTGGACATTTGCTTTGATGTGGAAGAGCTGCGACCGATATCAATGAATGTATATATATATTATATATAATTATTTCTGATATTGTACTGTTTCTTTAAAGCAAACGGGTCTTTCAACTCAACTCGCGTTAAAGTAACCCTATACAATATGCCAAACAAATCGAAACTTCCTGTGTTCATTTATAAATAAATGAAATCTGTTGAAAAAGGCTTACAACGTGCCAGGCATTTACAATTAAGACTCCGGCATTATGAATAATTGGCTAATGGAGTGCCGTTAGTTAGACAAGGGGCCTTTAACAATAAAAAAAATAGTCTATGTTTTAAACACGCAAACACGTGAGGCGAAAGCAACAGTTAAAATTCCAGGGTTATATCATAATTAGAAATATGGTAGCTTAAAAGGTAACAACATATGTGTAAAATATACTAGTAATGCAAATAAAGCAACAATACGCAAAGTATCTATTTTTCTATACCAACGAATCGTCTAGTTAATTATACATTTTAAATGAAGTAATAACGAGTCTTGTTGCTAGGTAATCAACTAAGGTAAAAAGAGTTTAAAATGTAAATATTCTACAGCTTATGTCAACAGAATGTCAAGATTTTTCATAGAGTTCTTTCAATATTAGTTCGAATTGTCGTAATACTGAAGTTCAGTTTAGGTTAAAAATGTTATTAAAAATTTATTGTTTAAAGTTATAAAAGTTTCTAATGGTATAGACAACAAGGTGTAGATAAAAACGGAAGTACTTAGTACAAGCAAGTGCCAAGAAATTTTTTGTCTATACTAAACATTTAATTTCAACTTTTAACAGAGAAGATAATCTGATGAAAGAGTAGTAATTTTTAATTACATATATATTTTATTGAGTTTTTAATACAATCAAAAATTGTGCTTTTACGTATAATTTAATTTTGTATTTACGTTTGTTCAGCTTGCTGCAATTTATTTTTATAGATAAAACTGCGAAATAGGCTCTGTAATACTCTAAAAATATTGCCCATGTTCATGTTATCAGCATTTTTATGACACTATAATCGGTGATAATTGACAATTGTTGATAAGAATTTTACGGCGGAGCAGTTTTTGTTGTTCTCTATGAGAATTGAATTCTACGGAACTAAACTGAAAATGGTTTGTAAATGTTTTTATTTTATTTACAATGCAATAAATCTAAATACACTTTACTCGATTCATTATCTTCGTCTCACGCCCACCCAAAAATATACAATAAGAACAACAGTTGCAAAAGTTGGTGTCATTTCAAATTCTTTTTCACTTTCACAAGCAGAAACCGGCTAATGTACCAAAACCGGTCAGCAATAAGCAGTAAAACAATTCTTAAAATTCAACAAGAGACGCTTGAATCTTGAAAACGGGTCCACAAAATAATAATAAAGCGCAGCTTTTTTTTATCGCATGACGCAGAGTTGAAATGGAGACACAGTCGGCTTTGCCAATGATCTAACCATGACAACAGACTCAACACACTTAACAGACAAGCATCTGTTAATGCGCAGACACACACAGAACCAGAAATAGACATAGACCATGAGAAACGTGGGCAAACTAAAAGCTTGCAATGCTTGTAGAGGGGGTAAAGGTGGGTATAATAGGTGTGAGGTGCGGCCATCAGCTGTGATTTCGATGTCTGATCCTCAGCATGCACAGCTGAGAGATATTAACATTAACAGACACTTTGGGGTATTTAGCTGGGACTTTTTTTTTATGTAGGTCAATTGGGAATAGTGGAGACCTTTGGGACATTTGCTTGGGGCATTTTAACGTTAAACACACAAATAGGACATTACAATAGTGAAGTTTGTACTTTAAAGATGGCTAAACAATTACCCATGCTGGCCATCAGCTGTGAAATGCTGCGACGATGACGTAGCACCCGCATATTTGGCATATCTGACGTTAACGTCGCATGTCTTGGATCCTGTAGCTGTTGCGCCTCAGCGCTGACAGCGTCCGGTACTTTTGGTACATTTAGCTGGGACATTTTTTATAACTGCGTTTTCTTTGTTTCTTTATTTACGTATTTATTTGGTATTTTTTGTTTTTGGTAAGCGATTTGTTGTTGGTATTGACTGAAATTCATTTTGTATTTTGTTTTTTAATTTGTGTTACGAGGTTTCCGTTGCGGTTGTTATTGTTGTCATTGTTTGAATTACAGCAGCTAATTAAACAATAAATACACACATTTTGTAGATACAACATTTTATTGTTGTATCTTTATTCATCTTCTTCTGCTCTTCTAGTTAATGAAGTCAACGACTGATTAAATTTAGCTCATGGCAAATTGTTTTTTATTATTTTTGAAAAATTGCACTTATTTATTGATAGTTATTAGTATTATTAACTGTTGGTTTTTTATTTTTGTTAAGGGGCTAACTTAATTTTAAAAATACGTGAACGGTTTTTTAAACATTTATTTTTGAATTCACAGCTTGCCAAAAAAAAAAATATATATATATATCGCAGAAAACTTGTTTTTTTTTTTGCTTAAGCTGGCACTGTGACCGTTTTTGATGAAACATAAAAATTTATTTCACAACACAGTCAAAGGGAATTTTTGGCAATATTCAAATTAAAAATGTGATTAGCATACTTTCCTTGATTTTAAAAGAAGTTTGCCACAAACTGTATTATTTACAAATCAATTTATATTTGTTAGTTTATATATTTAATAAACAACATCAAACAATATCGAATTCACGCTTTCACATAAGATTTTTTAATTACACTCGAAAAACTTTGTGCAGCTGAAATAGAGTCTATAAAAGTTTTGCACAACATACACTTTTGGTTTTTTTAATTTTTTTTTTTGGCACAAATGAAAATTTGGAAATAAGCGAATATTCGTATTCGTTTTCGTATTTGCACTCGTGTGTATGTAATTATTTCCATTATTTTCCATTTGCTCTTGTTTCACATTCCACATTTTAGGGGCGGTGAGTGGGTGGGGGAGTTGGAAGTGTACAAATTACATTTGATAGGTTAGTATCTTTGCATGATAAGTGCACGCATGATATGCATAATTTAAAGATTGAAAACAACACGTCTGCATTTCGCGTGCGATAATATTCACAACAACAGCAACAAGAAATTTAATAATAATAATAATAATACGAAATATGCCATTGTTTACTTTTGGTCAGTGACTAACGGAAGTTACAGCTTTTAAGCTTTTAAAAGAAGAGCCGTTGGCTGGAACCCGTCGCCACAGCAGTCACATTTAAAATAAATAAACACAGAGAAGAAGTAAGAAAAAACGATTGCTGTCGTTGTTCTCGTTTTTTCCAGTTTTCTTTTTTGCCACTTCTTTTTACCTGTGACAACAATAAGAACGTCAAGCGCAGAAATGAAGACAACTCACTAACACACACACACGCACACTGCGATAAGCAAAGCACGAGCCCCTTCCAGCCCCCTTTTCCGATTCGCGCCCACGATCAACCGATCGTTACGAATTGCGAGCGCGTTGCCAAAAGCGTTGCGTTCACGTTGCCGCCACTTTGCTTAATAATAGTAACTAAAGCAAACCGACGATGGCTAAAGCTTTCGTGGCCGAAAGGCCGAAACAGCACGACAATCGGTTAACGTTTACGTTACGTTAACCGGTTAAAGAGTGCTCGCAGTGAGAGTGCGATTTTGGAGTTACTGGCTGGCAAATAAGCACAAACAGCTGTTTGGAAGCTTTGCCAGTCATTGGAAGTCGCTCTATGTGGACTCTGCACAAGTGAGAGGCGCCGATCAATAATCTGTCTGCATTTAAGAACATTTGCATTTTAAAGTTGTTAAAGCTTTTAAGAGCTACAAGGTCGCATAGCGAGAGAGAGAGTAGCTAAAACGAGTTTGGCGCTTTGAGAGTAGACTTTGCGAGAAAGAGAGAGAGAGAGAGAGAGAGTAAAGTTGAGTAAGTGTTAAGAGAGGCATTGCAGTGAGCAATAAACATATACACACTGCGATCTCTAACGGAAAGTTGAGAAATTAAAGAAGAGGTATTTTCCATCATTTGTCACGTTTGACACAAACACAAGGATTGTCTCATATGCAAATATAACCGTTTCACGTGTGATTCATATTCAAACATATTGCGAAAACATAGATAAATACACACACACATATGTAGGTGTGTGTTGTGTAATCTTATCTAATTGGTGAAATCAACACTCGTTATGCACATTCAATCTTACACGGAATATGACAATTTTTATATGTTGTGCCCTTTGGCAAAAAATAAAAGCGCAAATTATAATTATATTTATGATAAGATTACAACAATCACAAAAGGCACATTTCGTCATTATAAAAATGCGTCGGTTTCAATTTTGTAATCAACAAAGCATATGTTTCAGATTAAAAATATGGGAAACCCGCAAAAGCTTATAAATATAGTCCATTAATAGCTACTAAATATATACAAAAAATATGACACAGTTGAAGCTGTTACAAGTTTTGTTTTGTTTTTTAAATTTGTTTATGAAATATATCTAAAAGTTTTACGTTCTCACGTTTAAAATTGTATCTTTAAAAAATGGGTCGACTTTATTTATATCATCAATATACCTCATATATATACTCATATCTTATCGCTGATACCTTTCGATATATTGCCATAATAAAATTTGTGAGTTTAGCACGAACTAAACAAGAAAACATTTTATAACTTTTCCGAGAAGTCAAAAAAAAAATCACACAATTTAAAAAATGTACAATAAATAAATACATAATTAAATAAGTAAATAAATACATTTGTAAATAAACACATAATTAGAATATTATTATATATATTTTTAAATTATTCACATTCCACAAAATATTAATTAACTTAAACTCAAGTGAATTAATCAGAATTAATTGAGTCTCAATAGCAAAAGCTCACTGTGGAATAGTTTACTAACGAAAATTGTCTGTGTTTATATTTTGCAGTCAAAGTTCAGATAAGATAATTTTGCATTAAGTGCTGTTTACTATAGACTCTATTGTTATAGCCATAATTCCACGTTGCTATTTTTGTTGTTGTTATTAATGCACATTTGAACAACCCATCGAAATTTTTATGTATTTGTTTACCAATTTGTTCACAATTTGTGTTATTTGCTATTGTGAACAGTGTTACGTACACAAAAGTCTACCCTGTATATGTTATATATTTAAAAATATATTTGGAAAAAATTAAATAAGTGAATCGTTTAATTTGTTGAACTGAACATTTACGTATTTATTTAATTTATTTTTTTATTGAATTGGTCAATAATTATGCATGATAAGCAATAAGCAATAATATATATTCATAAGAGAGGTACAAAAAAAAACACTTACTTGTAATCAAAATATACTCAAAGCGAGAAGAGCTTTTGCAACGGCCTCAGAAATTCAAGATTGTGGCTTGGTTTATGCATGTATGTATGCATATGTATACGTGTTTTGTATCTGTATGTGTTAATTCCTTTTCATGCGCATTTGTATTTTTTATTATTCATGTAGCTCTACTCACACACACAAACACACACACACACTCGCGCACAAGCAAAACTCAATTGCACACACACACACACACAAGTGTATTTCATTCGAGTGTTGAGCTTTTTACTTCTTTTACGCAAACTTGCTGGCAAGTGCAAAAACAATTTGGAGCAGATCAAATTGTAGACAAGTAATCATGAAATATGCGAAAATTAATTTTAAATTTTGATTACTGTTCAATTTTTGTTGTTGTGATGTGAAAACAACACAAACGAACACTTAACACACACACACACACACCGACAACTGAAACACGGACGCGATTTTGCTGTTTTTGTAGGATTTTGTACTTTCTCGGCATGAAACTTGAAAAAACTTGTTGCTCGCCTGTTGCTTTGAAGAGCGCAGTCGCCGCGGCCGCCTCAATCGTCGCCGTCAAATTAATAACTGAACAGAGCAAAAAACGTGCGTCTGCTGACTAGAGAGTCGGCAGAACTGGAATTGAGCACTGGAAGGCAGCGGCAGCGGCAGCCACAGCAGAGAGAAGAGAGAGATCAAGCACAGAGCAAGATGTATTTTCCATTTCGCTCCGTTTGGCATCAGCTATTTATGATTTGATTAATTATGTCCGACACTGCATTGCTCAAGTCATTTATGCCAAGTGCACAGTTTTTAATTCGAGCTTTGCCATTTCTTACAGTTCAACGCCAAAGTCAGTCTGTGCCTCTCCCTCTGAGAGGAGGGAGAGAGATAGTGAGAGACAATTAACGTAATGGCGATCAAACAGCTGAGTTATGTGCACAGTGGCACCAGACTGCTTGTAAACTAATGAAATAGATCATTGACTTTTGACATGAAATAAATTAATGCGAAAGCAGAAAATATTTTCTTGATCAGCAAATATGTGCAAGTCCCATGTATTTTATCGAATAAATATTGTGATGAATATAAAGGCAAATATATATTCCATTCAAAAAAGGAAGTCATTTCTCATGCGAAATAAAAAATATAATTGCAATAAGAGTTGCTTTAAAATAAATTCAATGATAAGCAATAAAGACGACAACTTGTAGAGACTTTTGCTTCATTTAATATGATGTTTATTTTATAGTTCTTTTGTTTCTTTTTCTTTCGTTATAGCTTTATAAATTGGTTTCATTTTCTCAGAAAAAATAATGTGTTAATGCTCTAATCTACAAACTACATACATTATGTATTTTTCTTGTTTTCCTTTTAATTTTATATAAATTGTTTAAGCATATATATATTATTTATAAATGTAGTAAATTGTATTTTGTATGCTTTTTGACATTTTTGAATTTTGAATGGTTTTCTTATTTGTTATTAGTTTTTAGTTTTTTTTTTTTTACATCGATCCCTTGCAGCGTTTTCCAAATATGTTAATCAAAAATAGTTGCATTTTATACGGGTTGTTTCCTTTTAATTTATCTATATATATATATAAATGTATATATATATATATAAATGTATATATATATATAAATGTATATATATATATAAATGTATATATATGTATATAAATGTATATATATATATATAAATGTATATATATATATATAAATGTATATATATATATATAAATGTATATATATATATACATATATAGCACATATAATTTGCTTATTAAGCTACTGAATTAAATGTGTATAAGTGTGTAAGTGTGTGTGTTTTTTTTTGTGTGTATTGCTTAACGAATTTACATTAGGGAACTTAAATTTACATTTGAACTGCCAACAAGAGAATAATAATCGAAAAACTAAATATATATATAAAAAAATGTGTATTAAGCAAATGAAAATTGTTTAGCAAATATAAGTTCTATATAAAGGTATACATATATATATATATATATATATATATATATATAGATTGTATGTACTTCCATTAAATTACTACATATAAAAAATATATGTATATGCAAGTTCATGTTACAAAAAATCATAAGCGTCTCGTTTGCGTTTTACATTTATCTAAAACCAGTTGCGTTTGCAATCAATCATTTGATTTGGCATATTTAAATATATACATATAAATATCTTAAAATCAAATGAACAAGTTTAACACATCTTTTATATTTTTCCTGATGAATACAGTGTTCGCTTGAAAATTGGATAACTTCATTTTTAGATTTGATTTTCATTTGAAAATAATTATATTTTCTGAATATAATATTTGCTTTCAACAAAAAAATCTGTTCAATTAAAACTATAAAAAAGTAGCGATTTATAAAATTCCACATAAGAACTGTTGTAAAATGAAAGTCAACAAATAAACGTATAACAATTTGAGACTTAAAACAGTAATTGATATAGATGACTTATCGACAAGGTAAGTTTGATTAAATTACAAATGACTTTCCAATTTCCCAGCGAGCACTGTATTAACTGGGTTTACAAATTGTTATATATTTAAGTATATATCTATTTATATATATATATATGTATGTGTAGTTTTTCCTTTTGCATTTTGACACAATTAGTTGCGATATCTCTGGTTGATTTCCTTGCTTGCGCTTATGCATCCGACAGATCACAGTAGGTGGCGCCGCTGCCTGCAGTCAACGTCTTCTGCTCATCATCCATTAGTCCATCGACATCGGCATCGGAGCTGGCCTCGTGATGATTCACCTGCGGCGATGAGCTGCTCTCGCCACAATTTGTGGCATACACATGCCGTCGACTGCCGCCTGGGAGCTGATTCGAATCATCCGTGTCTGCATCCCGTATCGAATTGAAAGCGTTGCATGCGTTCGCATTTGGCGAACAGGTGTCATCATTGGGCGGATAGACATGACGATGATAACTGCCACCGCCACTGCCACCACCGCCAATGCTGCCATCCCCATCGAGTTCCGCTTCGCGTACACTGCCAAAAACCGGCGTATGCGACGAACTTCGCCTCAAGGATGCCGGTGGCGACCAAACCGTTTGATACAGCGGCGATGCAAACACATACATATGATTCAGATACTCCATATCGTAGCTGGGCTGATACGAGTCCGTCTCCAGCGGATTATACGTATGCTGATACATCGGCGTCTGCCTGCAACTCGCCGATCCCGATGCGCTGCCCGCATACTGCGGCGTATCATAAGTCTGCGAACGTGTCGAGCTGCCTAACAGATGATGCAAATGATGGAGTGCATGTCCGCTCTGGCTGCCGCCAGCACTGCTGCTACTGCCGCCGCCACCCGTCCGATGGCCAACGCCTGCCGGCAATGTGGCATAGATGCCACGATATGCCTCGTAAGGCGTCTGCGGATAATACGCATCGCTCCAACGCACATGATTTGGCGTATAGTCCCCCTTGGCATACAACTGTAAAATGGGGCAGCAAATGTGCGAAATCGATAAGTATTCAAGTAGTTTGTGCATATATAGAAAATAGTTTAGTAGCCAAGTAATGTAGCTAATGTGTGTGTGTGTGGGTTGACTTGGGGTAATAATCAAATATTAAATAATTTATTTCGAGAGTAGCACGAAATATTGCATTTTGAGCAAGAATCATATTCGCATTAACTAAAATGGATTTGTTTTTGAAAATCGATTCAATTTTGACAAAGTTAAATGGTATTTTTATTTTTTTTTCACTTCTCACATCACTTTTGACAAAGTTAATGCTTATGTAAAAATCCCATTAAGAAGCAATAGGCTTACAAAAAGTCTCTACACCCAAAGTTCGCCCAGACATGAGCACATTTGAGAAGGAAAGTGATTTGTAGATTTTGTAGCTCACCTGTATGGGTCTGCAGAAGCCCTTATTCATGTGCCTGGGCACGCCGAGGGTGTAACTGTGACTGAATCCCACCTCCGAGCTGAGCAGATACTCGTGAAATTTATTGGGAAAGAATTCAATTTGCTTGTAGTTATTGTAAATCTCCGGCTAAAGAAAATATATATCGATTATTATGTGTGTTAGATATGTGAGTTGCGTAGTGAATATCAATCAATCTGAGATAATCCCTCACCGTTAGATTCTTCTTCTTTTTGTAGCTGGCCCAGTTTTGGGCCTCGAGTATGAGCTTGCCACCGGGTCGCAGTTGATTGAACATGCGCTTGAAGGCCAACTTGAGACCGGCATCACCGAAATTGAGATGCATCCACTTGGTGACCGACAGACACAGAATGAGATCGTATTGTTGGCTGTCGTTTGACATCAGCCCCTCATCCTTCAGCACATAATTGGTGCGCCGAAAGAACACATTTTGCGGGAATTGATTTTTGCAATTGGATGACGATGATGATGATGACAACGTCGACAATAACAGATTCGCTGGCGATTTGCCATTGGGCGGGAGCAGGAGGTGGGGTATGCCGCCATATGTGAGCGGAAAAGAGATGGGAAAGAATTCGTGCGGTTTGACGAGCAACGAATCCAATTTCAACTGCTGTTGCACATCCAACAGATGATCATGATCGTGATGGTGATGATGATGATGATGATGATGGTGGTGATGAGGGTGGGGATGATGGTGGTGATGATGATGATGATGGTGTTGCAACTGCTGCAGTGCCAGCTGCTGTTGTTGTTGTTGTTGCTGCTGCTGATGTTGCTGTTGCAGCTGTAATTGTTGCTGGTGCTGTTGTGCCCTGCGTCGCTTCTTGCCACGTCGCGTCTTCTTGTGCAGCATTGCATTGCTCTCCTCGCCGCTCTCCACCAGCTTATCGCTGGCCAAGTGGGGCTGCTGCTGCTCCTTTTTAATGTCCTCCTGTTTAATCTCGATAACTTTCTCGTGCTCCTCCTCCTTGGGTATGCGCACAAATATGGACAGATTGCGGCGAGCGCGCGAGACGAGCTCCTGATCGATATCGATGCCGAGTATAGATTTGGGTGCCAGATGACGGGCCACCGTGATGGTCATGTGACCCACATTGCAGCCGACATCGAGTATGTCCTTGTTCTGGAACAGTTCCGCATGACGTTCGAACACCTGCAGCCGCACATCCCGGAACTCGTTCAGTTGCCTAAAGTCCACGTAACGATCGAAATTGCCGTAGCGATACTTGACGCCATCCGCCCGGAATTTGGGCAGCTTGTGGATTGGCGGGGGAATTATTGTGGGTTCGAGCATTAAACCAACCACAGTTGGGGCAACTGCTGCTGCTGCTGTTGCATCTGCTACTGTTGCAACTGCTGTTGCTGTTGCTGTAAATGCTGCTGCTGTTGTTGCTGCCGGTTCATCTGCTGCAAGTGCTTCCGGCTCGCCGGCCGTGTGCGATGTAGCAGCGGATATGGCGCTCATCGGACTTCCGACTCCCTGCTCCGACAGATCGGGCGTATCATCGCGTGGCAACTCAACTGCCACAACTGCTGCAAGCAACAAATAATTGTAGTTTTTTGTAAGCCAGTTAGATATTTGAAACTTACCCTCTGGCAGTGGTTTGGGTGGCAACTCCTCAACGGGACTCAGCAGCTCCGTTTCGCTAAAGGATGTGGAACGTCGCGTGTTCGGTTTGCGTGCCCCACTCGGCTGTAGCTGACGCTGTGGACGCTTCCACGCACCAGGTTGTGGCACCACAGGACTAACAATCTTGTCCATGGCATCATGTCGATGGAATTTCTAAAGGGGTAAAAACAATTAATTATTGAATTGATTAAATTTGAATTAAAATTCTTGGTTTAACAGTTTATTTGAAGTTCGTGTATACTTTTTCTTCAAAGAATTACCAGTCAATAATATGTTCTACAAACAGTATAAAATAAACTGTTTTTCTTACTTTTATATAGCAGTTATTCAAGCCATATTCTATATTGAAGTTTGTATTAAAATTTGCATATTAAAAATCAATAAAATTATTTACGCATAACGCATATTCAAATTTATATATTTTTCATTGAAATTGCTCTTTACTCTTTTTGCATAAAGTTTTTAAGCTTTAGTGGAAAACCCAAAATAATTAGCAATTATTCAAATCCAAACTTAAAATTGTATAAATCGGAGAAATTTTTAATCACTTTTAATGATTAGTTTAAGACTGTTTCCTAGAAAAAAAATTGATTATTCCAGCTGTACAGCGAAAACTTATTTTCTAATATGTAAATCCCTCAAAAAAAAAACCTACCACAATTTAATATACATTTTAAAACAATTAAAATATATTTGTTATGTGTTTAAAAAAAAATAGATAAATTTATAATTCAAGCAAATCAAATAACAACAACAAATAAACCTGTAAAGCTGTTTAGCCATTGTTTTATAATCGCTTTAGGCTATTCTCTTCCCCCACAAAAAAAAAGTTCTTTCATTGCCGCCCCTGACCCCCTAACCTTAATCTAAGAAACGCTTCAATGAGCAGCACAACAACAACAACAACAACGGCAATAAAACACAAATGTAAAAACAGTCAAAAGCAATCAAAACAAAGCAAACGATTGACTTGCTCCCACCAAAAGCAAAGACAAAAAAAACAAAAACAACAACAAGAGTCGAAGCCCAAGCACAATCTTACACGCACACGCACACACACACACAGACACACACAGACACTCACATACACACACGCAAGCACTTGTTCGATACACAAGCCAGTCCATTCCTCCATTTCAATTCCGAATTCCAATTCGTCACTCACCTTGCTCTTTTGCGAATTGCTCTCGCTTATTTTACGTTTCCTGCTGCTGCTGCCGACACTGGCAGCGAAGCTGAGGCCCGTGCCACCGACACCGTAGCACGTGCTGTCCAAATCCAAGCGCAAATCACGACTGGCCAGCGCACGACGATCGGCCAGCGTTGACGCCACAGCCAGCGCCGCAGCTGTCGTTGTCGTTGTCGAAGCGACTGTCGCTGCGTCGACCAGCAAATCAGCCGAGCTGCTGTTGTCTAATGCTGCTGCCATATCGATACTTGACGACGGCTCAGCAGCTGCAGCAGCCACATGTTGCTGCTGTCGCTGCTGCTGTTGTTGCTGTGGCGATAACGTTGACGCCGCTGCCGGCTGCATTGCGTTACATTCCATTTGTTCCTGGGGAGAGAGCGTTTGTGCGCCGGCCGCCAGCGCTGGCGTTGTTGTCTCTTCCATGGCCGTCGCTGCTGCTTGCGGAGAGCGAGAGCGCACATGCGCCTGCTGCTGTGCCAATTCCAATGTTTCAACCGATGCCGCTGCTGCCGCCTCGCTCAGCAGAGTGGCGCTGAGTGCAGCCACTGGTGACGCCGCTGTTGTTGTTATTATCAATGCAGCTTCTGTTGTCCCGACTGCGGCTGCATTTGTTGCTGCTGCTGATGCTGTTGCTGCGCACGCTGCCTCTGTTGCGACTGCTCCTGTTGCTGCTGTATTAATTACTGATGCTGTTGCGGCGGCGGCGGCGGCTGCTGCTGCTGCTGCTGTAGTCGTCGAATCTTCGAGTGAAATCGAAAGCGTCGACGCTGTCTCGGCTCCCTCTGCAACGATGATGGCGTCGTCGCCAGCATACGAGGTATTGTTGGAATCGAAACGACGTCGTTTGCGATTCTTTCGTGTTCGATGCTGCCGATGATGCTGCTGTTGCGGTGGCTGCAACTGCAACTGCAGCTGGCTGCTGCTGCCGCGCGTCAGCATGCCGCCCCGTTTCATCGGTGACGTCAGCTGCTTCACATACTCCATAGAGTCAACGGGATCGAGTAGATGCAACGGGTCATGAATATTTGGGGGTATTATCACCTCCACCTTCGGTGGCGTCGTTATCGGCGACTGACGCGGCGTCGTCGCCGGCGTATTGTTGCTAGACGACGCATTCGACGTATTCTCATGTTGCAGCGAATTCAGATTGAGGGGATCCGATATGTTGCCGCCCAGCAGAAATTTCGTCGGTGGCACAAACACCTCTTTACGCAAGCGTTTCTCTGACAAAAAGAATTTCGATCGGCCGCAACAATAATGAACGGCTGCTGCTGCGGCGTCGGCGGCTGCTGCTCTGCTCGAAATAATGCTGCTGTTGCCGCTAAGCGAACTGGTGTCCTTGTTGCTGCTTTGCGTGTCCTTGCCGGAGGCGCCACCCACACTCCCGCCATTACAGCCGGTGGCCAAGCAGCAAGTGTGATTTGCATTGTTCCCAGAACAAAGCACATTATGATGGTGACCCCTGAGAGAGACAGAGAGACAGAGACAGAGAGAGAGAGAGAGAGAGAGAGAGAGAAATATTTATGACATATTAAATCTATATTTGTATATTAAATGTTAATAGCATTCACAGCTACATACAAAGTAGAAGACATTACATCATAGCAACGTTAAGTTGTAGTTACGTTGCGTTAAGTTATGCGTCATTAAATTCCATTACGTTACATTACATTATTATTATGTGACAACCATTACTATTAATTTCCTTACACTAACGTGTATTCAACATAAATATTTAGTATTATTTAATATTATCGCTAAACGTAGCATAGTTAATCATTCAGTTATAATCACTTACTATTTCTATCACGTGCACAAATAATTTCTAATTCGCTGTTTTTACATTTGTTACGTGACGTAAAGTTGCCATAAGTCACTTAAGGTTATCTTATGTTACGTTGTATTAGTTAACATCACGTTACGTTACTTTACCTGTGAGTCAGCATCTTTTTGTACTGCTGCTGCTGTCCCTTCAGGCCGCCATGTCCGCCATGTCCGCCCAGCTTGGCATCCATTGTCAGCAGACCGTTGTTCGATGCCGCCGTCTGCGCCAGGCGCGTATTGTGGCTGTGATGATGATGATGATTGTGAGCAGCACCGCCTCCGCCACCACCACCGTTGCCGCTGCCGCTGCCAGCGCCGGCACCCGCAACGCCAGCAGCGCTGCCGCCTAAGCTGTGATGTGAGCTGCTGCCATGATGGGAAGAGGTGTTGACGCCGACGCCGCTGCCGCCGCTGACGTGGGCAGCGATTTGATTTTTGATATTTTGAATATTCTCGAGATCCGCTTTGTGTGCGGCAACTGCGGCGGCCGTCACACCGGCGCCAGCGCCGGCAGAGGCTTGAGCAGCGATGCCGCCGCTGCCATTGTTCTGATTCTGCTGCTGTTGCAGCTGCAGTTGCTGCTGTTGATGCTGCTGCTGCTGATGATGATGATTTTGATGATGATGCGAAGAATGATGATGCTGCTGCTGTTGCTGTTGTTGTTGCTGAGCATTGGCGCCGACGCAGGCGCTTGCATTGTATTTACCGCTAGTCTTGTGCTGACGCTTGCTCCAAGCTTTGCCACCATTGTTGTTGTTATTATTGTTGTTGTTGTTGTTGCTCTTGTGCTTTGTCGCATGCTGTTGTTGAGCCGGCGCACGAAATTGATGATGCGTCGGCGTCGACGTTGACATTGGCACCGACTGCTGCTGCTGCTGCGGTGATTTGACTTTTAGTTGCTGTTTATGTTGTTGTTGTTCATCAATTGGCTGCTGTTGTTGTTGTTGCTGCTGCTGCTGTTGTTGTTGACGCCTGGGGCTCTGCTGCAGACGCAACGTTGGCGTCATACTCGATCTGGTAACGCGACACTCACTCGGACTCGGACTCGGACTGTTCACGCTACTCGTTTTATCCATCACTTTTTATTTTAAAAGTTGATTGCTTTTTCTTTTTGTAAGTTTTAAGCTTTAAATAGCTTTTTTTGTGGCTTTTATTTAAACACTTTTCAATATTAATATTGTCTTCACACTTTTAGCTTTTAACATTATTTATTGCATTTTTTACGTTGTCGCTCGGGCAGCTACTTGTTTGTGTTTTTATTGATATGCATTTTCACAGCGACTTCAAGTCGAGTTTATGTTTTCACTTTCTTACATAAATGATGTACACAGTTTACTCTTTGTAAGGAATCGTTTTTAATACTCCTTAAATATTTCTATGTTTTTTTCGCTTGAGATTTTCATACATTCTTTAAACTTTTTCACATCATTTCTGCCAGTTTTTTCAACCCGCAACTTTTCCTGCATCCGAAATGAGTCCAGCATTGAAGCACACATGCTTAAATCCGCGGAGATACATCGTGTATTTTAACATATTAAATGTTTTTATTTTTTTTATTTTTTTATTTTTACTTGCTTTTGATTGTTTTTTTTTCGCACAAACTTAAAACTCTCAGCTAGGCCCCATTAATCATACGACCCGTTGTGCATCACTTGGAGTTTTGTTCACTTTTTAATCCTGCTGTTGACACAAGATTTTTTTTTATAATTCCGCTGCGAGTTTATACTTCCGCTTCTCTGTGTGTGTATGTAATTGTGTGTGTTGAGCTGCAAGTAGAAATAAAATGAAAAAAGTGACATGAAAATGGTTGAAAATTAATTGAAAATTTAATTAGCGATAGTAAGTTAAGCACAAAGCTCTCAATAAACACAGACGCAGACTGTGAGACACACACACAAACACACACACAAACACACACACATACACACACCGAAAACTTAATGAGAAAGTTCAGAGTTCTAAAGCAGATTTTACACAACACTATCCTGCGTCTCTCCCATTCTCCTCCACCTCCCACTCTTTACTTGTGTTCGCTGCTAGTTCTCTGCTCTTCGCCTCAGACACACTTCAGCAATATTTTGCATTCATTATTTGCATAGTCAGGCAACGAACGAACCAAACGAACGGCCAACGGAACGACGGAACGACGAAACGACGGAACGACCGACAAAACGACGGGACAACGGAACGACGAAACTAACCAACGAACGAACGACACAAACGAGCTTTGAAAAATTGAGTACAGACATACACACCGCACACCGCACCCCCCCCTCGCTCACTCTCTCTCTCTCTCGCTCTCTCTCTGTCTAACCCACCACAAACATGCAAACGCAACTTAACTCATTTCATTCCTTTCCATTCCACTGCCACAGACCCAAAATGACTTCGTTGGACTAAAAGCAGTTAGAGATGCATGACGTATCATCTGCACGACAATGATCAATGTGGAAGAAGAGGCAAATGTGTCATTAATTGATATATATCGATATCTAATTTTGATAGATAACAAGTTGAAGGCACTTTAATATATATATTTTGAAACAAGCTAGAATGATAATTGAGTTGAATTTCATTTTTGTTTAAAATTTACTTTACTTTATTTGGGTTTGCACAATTTCTATCTCTAAACCAACATCTCGTTTCGATAGATAACAACTTTAAAGACTGGTTTTAATGTGATAAAATTATATTTGAGTTGGTCTTTGTTCTGGCTGTAGACCTGACTCACACAATTTCTATATGTTATTACAATATTTGGGATAGGTAAATTACTTATATTTATTATGTTAGTAATGAAATCGTTTATAGCAGATAGGATATGCATCCGGTTATCTCTTGAGCCGTTTAAAACTAGACACCCCAAAATCACGAGCATAAATCACGTGCACATCCCTTGACACACGGAGTTAGTCGTTGCGGTGAGTGCATTAATATTTGCACGGCAAAATGTGGCTGGTTGGCTGACTGGCTGAAAAGAGACTCATCCTTTAGCTACCCATTCGTGGCAACGGCGGTATTGTGGATTGGTTGCACAAGCGAGCGCCGGCGGTGGCAGCAACAGCAGCAACAATTCGAACACAGAATACCACACAACTACAACGACAACTGCAACAACTGCAGCCATACGCATCCTTGCCACAAAAAGAAAAAAAAAAACAGAAAAAATTTGAAAAAAATAGTAGAAAAACGCTCCACAGCTGCAAATTCCCAAACAGTCGAAAACAGATTTATGCCAAAAAGGAAAAGCAGTGCAGGGAAACGCAAAAAGAAATATGTAGAAACAGAAAAATACATGAAGCAAAATTCTTTAGAAGTCAAAGTGGTTGGTGGATTGGGGTGGCACATTATTATACATAAATAAGTGTATCTGTATCTGTATCTGTATCTGTATCTATCTATTTGCGCTCTATTTAAAGTTGGCATAGCAACTTGAAGTATCACTCACTCATACAGAGTGAAGAAGCTCAACGCTTCAAGTTTGACAGCCAAACAATCTGCACAATCAAATTATGCATTTTTATAACAACCAACAACAAAAATTCTTCACAATTTTCAAATAGAAAATATGCTTGAGATGAATTACAAAATACATAAAGAGAATAAATACAAAATAATCTATTGCAATTGCAATAGGAATATTTTGAATTTAATGGATAAAGTATAGGTTGAATGACACTTCTAAGTGTAAAAGAAACTTGGCTTTAAATACAAATGTATATGTTCCAAAGAGGAATTTTACTTAAATTGAGCCACAGCCAGATAAAGAAAGTATGAAGAATCAAAATTTTTCTGAGCAGGCTTAGACTTTTAGACATTTTCAATTTATATATGTGTTTAAACTAATTGTTCAAGTGGATAATAACATTAAAGTAAGAAAGGAAATTGTATTTTTGAGCAGCAAATAGCCGAGACTTAAAAACTGAGCTTCTTTTCAGAAGCACAGCTAACAATTAAGGATCTACGGCGCATTTGTGTTTAGCTTAATAACAGAGGCACAAGCGACCTTGCAACCTGA
This sequence comes from Drosophila setosimentum, assembly GCA_035043505.1. Lineage (NCBI taxonomy): Eukaryota > Metazoa > Arthropoda > Insecta > Diptera > Drosophilidae > Drosophila > Drosophila setosimentum. The sequence continues at coordinate 6,639,282 of JAWNMY010000003.1, read as the reverse complement.
TGCCTGTTTGCCAACTGACCACGAAAATTGACATTTTGGTTGCACGTAAATGGGAAATGTCAAGCCATGAAGGATTAGTATAAATACAATTAAGGCGCGCACATAAAGCTATTAACCTCAATTCAATGAAACCCCCAACAGAATGCCACCCACCCACTTACACTTGCCGCAACAGAACTAAACTACTTACTGCTTACCGATTTACTTGCTTACTTAGTCAACTCACTCACTTATATTGCCACCCAAGAGCAGCTCGTAGCGCCACCAATGAAAAGCAATCAAAAAAAAAATCAGAGAAAGAAAAGCAAAGGCAATTTTTTTTTTGGTTTTGTTTATTATTTGCATATTTTGAATGTAGCAGCAATCAGGGGGGGAGGTGAGTAGGTCGTGTAGAGGTGGACGCGTGTCGCACAAGCTAAATTTTAATTAAAATTTAAATATGCGGCACGTTGTCGTGGCGTTGAGCGTGCCACAGGCATCAGCCAGCTTCCCCATAAGAAAAAATAAAAACAAAGCCAGTAATGTGGGCCAAAAGCAATGGCTTAGCGAGCAAGAGAGAGAGAGAGACAGCGAGGGTGCAGTAGTGAGAGCGAGAGGGTGGCTGAATGGAAGAATTGCGTGCAAGTTGACGCAGTTTCCGCTTCTACAAGTTTTATACATTTTTTTTTTGTTACTTTTAATTTTTGTGCAGTGCCCACCAACGGATATTGTCAATTTAGTTAATTTTGTAAACATTTTTAATGAGAGCGCTTGCGTCCTTGCTTTACACCACCCCCTCCCACCCACCGGGGTCCTGTGGCACCGGAGAGAAAGTTGTTTTTAGTTGGCCCAAATGTAATTTGCATGTAAATCAAATTAGTTCATTTGCCACAAAGCTCCAGCTGCCACAAGTGGCAACTTGCTAAGAGCTGCTCCAAAAAATATCCCCTCAACACAAATTATTATTGTGATAATGATGATGATGATTAACTTGCGGCGAGAATCCTGTTTTCTTGTGCGTTGTAGATTTGACATTGCAGCAGGCTGAGCTGGTTTGCTAAGACCATGGGATACCCTGTATAAATTTGACCTATTTGCTTCCGATTACTGGTTCTAAAACATCAGCTTGAACTACGGTTCAGGTTATGATAGAGAAACCTTCAGAAAGACTAATTTTCCATTACAATTCTGGGTACGTTTCTGAATAAAAAAAGATTGATTTTCTCTTACAATTCTGGGTACGATTCTGAATTTCAATCGTTTCCGGTTTGACACCCTGCTTGCTGTAAATAACTGTAAATAAAATGGTGCCACAACTGTTTATTTAGCTGTTTATATTTATGTTCGCAAGCTTCAAGTAATCATCCTATAAACTTAACATTAATATTAAGCTAATTTCAGTACACAAACATTACGTCTACGAGTGATTTGTTAAACTGGCTTTAAATATACAAATAACAGAGAACAGGAAACAGAGAACACAGATTTAATTTCATTCAAAATATGTCATAAATTCAGTCCGATTTAGCATGCCCACATTGTGCTGGCTCTGTTTATTTGGTATAAATACACGACACAGGTGTTTTAAATGTGAAATTGAGTCCTTTGGGAGTGCAACAAATTTGTTGCTATATATGAAGACTAATAGAGAGAGAGAGAGAGAGAGAGAGAGAGAGAGAGGGTAGAGAAACAGGAGATTATGCCGCTGAAAAACAAATGGCAACACATTTGTTTGTTTGTTTGTTTGGAGCACACACACACACACACACACACACACAAAAACACACACAGCCACAGGCACAGGCACAGTTGGACATGAGGTTATAGTCAGGATGGTGTCATGTCCTGGCAGCGAAGCAGCTTCTCTCGCATTGCATATGTAATGTGCGTCATTATTAAGCTCAGCTTAACACCTAACTGTAAGAGCGGGACAGAGCGAGAGAGATAGAAAGAGAGAGGCGAAGGCAAACCTACGCCTGGTGTGTTATTTAATGCTCGAGCCTTATGGGACTTACAAAAAGCATGATGATGACAATGTTCACAGCGCACAGCGACAATCTGAGCCAAGCACAACTTCAATTTTGTCGCGCTAGAGGGCGCCACACACACACACACACACACACATACACACCAATAAATATTTTAAATATGCAAGCAGCTAATATTACATACGAAATATATGGCTCGATTATTGTGCCATTTTAACATACAATAGCTACTTGAATTTACTTCTTAGGGGCAAAGTGTGTGTGTTTTTTTTTTTTTTTTGGTTTTTTTGGCTGGTGCTGTGGCTGCCCCTCCAGTGTAAAATAATAATACAATATTGTTGCTGTATTTAACTCGAGTTGAATATTTTGAAATTCTCACGTCTTAAGGTTTGTTATATTTTTTGATTTATTCTATGATAAATATTTATGTAGATTAGGCTCTTATTTGTGAGCTATATGCGGAAATAATTTATATTTATTTCCACGCTTGAGCATGAAAACAAATTGCTTCCCTTTTAGATCGTCTAAACTTTGATAAATGTTTGCCATTGTTTTCGGTTCATTTTTATTATTCTCTTAAGTAATTCTATTGTAAAATATATATATAAATGTTTGCATTTCTTTCATGAAAGACTTATCTCTTAAGTTTTCACCAATTCGTGAATATTTTGCATATCTTTTTTAACTCTGTCCTTAGTTTTAATGCACTTTTCTTAAGCCATTTAAATCATTTTCAAAAGACACAAAGGACCTCTTTTGTGAATGCCTTGAAAGTAACACTTAAACATTTGAGACATCTCTAGCTAAATCCCGCACCCCGTACACACCCCCTTCCCCACTAATCCGGGTCTTCACGTCTTGCTCGCAATGTGCCGCGCTGCCACTCGAGCTGTCAAAATGCCAACACCAACTGGCACTTATCTGGCATTCGTCCTCCATTCCCCCATCCCCAATCCTCTCCTCCGCCGTTCACGCTGTAGACCAGGTCATCATCGATGTTGTCGTCATTTTGCCAGCTTCTCTCACTTGGTACTCACCAAGGCAAGTACATTAATAAGCCATAAGTGTAACATGCGCTGATGCACATCGCCTCCGAGACCAGAATCCACCCCGGGGCAATATGCTCAAGCAGCTGCAACCACCCAACCAAACCACGCCCACTTACACACTCAGTAAAGTCAACAGCTGAATACCACAAAAAACAGTCAAACAGAAAAATGGACAACAAATAGAGAGATAAACCAAAGTAAAGAAAAGTACGCAATGTCTTCCTCCATTTTTTGTTGTAAATGCAATTTTATTGCAATTTAAAATTTCACACATTTGCCATTGGAAACAACAAAAAAATTAAATAACATCCGAAAATGCCACAAAAGAAGCATTCTAAAATGGGTAGCAAAACTTTTAAGAGAACAAACAAAAACGAGTAGAAAAAAAAATATACTATTTGCCGACTGCACTTTGTCAGTTTTTGTCAGTTCTTCGGTTAAGTTCAGCGAAAAGTTTGTTGCCATCAGCCTCAGTCTCAGCTTACCCACAAATACACAACCAACACCACCCAGCCACAGCCACCACCCACAATCATCGTAGACATTTCCTTGGTACTCGCTTTTGTCGCATCCTTTGCCTTTTGGACAAGAGTTTTCTCAATTTTCAGTTGCAAGAAAATTACAGTACTTGTCAAATGCAGTTGCAGTCGCCGTATAATCTACAAACGCTTTCAAAGTTCAATCCAGACAAAGACACAAAAACAATTGTGTTGGCTTCCCCTGATTTACAAAACGGGCATAACTGTGAGATACTCATTAACAGACAGATGTTATCATACATATTATACCCCTGGTTTTATTTACAATATTTATAACTCTTTTAGTCGATATACAGGGTATAGCAGAGTCGCTAGTTGGTTGTGATATTGTTTTCAACTACAAAGAGAGTCGTTCTCTAAACATTATTGCAATATTGTGTTGACCTGCCTTGTTTAAATACCCTGTCTAAACATAAGACTGGGTATTTTTGTCGGAGTCAGCTGATGAGGAAATAGGACAAGACCAGGCAAAGGCCCGTTAATCAATTATGTAAAAATCAACAATAAAAGAAATGCGGAAACTTGCTAGTCACAGCAATAATAAAGCTAAATAAAATGCGAGAAGAAGCAGCAGCGATAAGGTAAAACGAGGCATGAAGTTGCCCAAGAAGAAGAAGAAACAGTCACACAAAAGGAGGAGGAGGAGTAGTAGAGATATTCGAGAGGTGGCAGGCAGCCAACAGCAGCAGCGGGCAGTTGCTGCGCTGCCGGTTTGCTGCATAATTTTGCACGGCACATTGAATGATTATGAGCGCCTCGCTGCCTCCCTGATGATTTATGAAGAGAGAGAGAGAGAGAGAGAGATAAAAAGGGAAGGGAGAGAGGAAGGTGAGGAAGCAATCACAGCAAGCGAAATGAAAATTACAGTGACAAATTAATGAAAATGAGCGTCGTCGGCTCAGTGAAATTATGAAAATGGTCAAGCGAACCAAAACGCAGCGGCAGAAAAAAAAGTAACAAATTGTATGATTTATAAAAAAAAAAAAAGGTTCAGGTAAAAGAAAACAAATAAATGACTGCTACAGTAAAGATTTGAGCATGACGCACTATGAGTTTTTTTTATCTGAAAATGTCTGTCATGCCATGGAAATAGTTTTTGTAATTTGCCTTATCTTAGGACAAACGAACTACAGTCAAACCTTATCAAATACATTGGCGAAGTATAGCGTCATGAATTCAAATCTTTATTGCATTATAAGCTGCTAAGTGTTTTTTTTTATTTCAAGAAGAAGAAAAAATGAAATAAAAACTGTTGGTTGAGGTCTCGACAAGTGAAAGCTCTATTGTTCAACAGGTTTAATACACCAAGAGCTTAAGTTATTTAATATTGATTGACTGTCATCCTATATATAGAACAACTTATATATATATATCAAATCAAATCAGATTTAATGCACTTCACAGTTGGTAAGGATAAGGAGAAGATGTTGTAGTCTGTGTCTGGGTTGTCAAGTCATATCATATTTCGTTTCCGCTTACGGTTCCGGTAAAGCTTCCGTAAAATGGTTTCACTTTTGTTTCTTTAAAGAACATTTAGGAATTTTGGTTGTGATTCTAAATTTCTTGCGGTTTCCAGTTGTGATCAGATCACATTCATATTCCTTATCATTATAGTTATCTTTCTCTCTCTCTCTTCCTCTTTTCGTATTTCGATTTGTTCACAATCTATAAATATCTACATCCTAATCCACAAATCTCAGTATAATGCTTCCGCGTTTGGGCGCTTTCCTTAAACGTTTTGCATGCAATAATTCAAGCGAACACATTTTCTATTGCTAAGCGTAGACATCTATAGCAAACTGATTAATTATCATTGGATATAAGTTATATAGTTGCATGTTCATGTAGGTCAGTTAGTTCTGCTGCCTTTTCGACAGCCACTCATTTGGAGTGTGTATCATTATTCTGCGTCAATATCTATAATATACATCTATTAATAATACCATAAAACACAAAGAAACTCGTTTGTTCGCAAAACCAGTTAGCATCTCAATTCCAAAAAAGCTTTCACAAGTTTCCAACAAATAGCCGTTTATCATTCATGCTACATGCGTCCGAACACTCAGTCTTGCCACAAAGCGCATCAGCACTGTAGCCCCCTAACACACACACACATAGATTTATATACATATACTTATATACATATATATATATATATATATATTTATTTATATATCTATATGTATATATGTGTACCCTAAAATGCCTTCAACTGTAAATTTTCAGTTGCTTGTCATTCTTCTTATTATTTTATTTTCTATTCCAAAAGGAGACCTTTTTCTGCTCGAAAAAAGCTTTGTGTAATTTAATTGCCGGCCTATTGTATGACTGAGTGTTCTACGCGTGGAGCGGGTATTATCGGGTTTTGGGCTCGAGTTCGAGTCTTGGGTTATCCTTGAGTTAAATTAATGTCGAAAAAAAAGTATATAATATTTTAAATGAATAATAAGCAGAACCGTATTTGAAAGCATTTAGAGAGTGACCTTTTATTGTTGTGCTCCCTCAAACATTGTTAATGTTTGTTAATTAATTGCAATAAGTTTCAGCAGGTGTGTTGGGTCTGCTTATAAGGGTAAATCTCCCAAACCCCCCCCCCCCCCCCCCCCCTTCTCATCCTCCTACCGGCGGCTACTACAACACACCAGCAAAGTTACCCTCAGCTAATCGCTGAGTCGCCAACTTCGTCGCCTGTTTACATCAAATGTCATGGGACGTGCATGGAGACGAGTAGGGGGCTGGTGGAACAATAGCTGTGAGGCAAGGAAAGGCATAAAAAAAAAAGTTTTCAATGCCACTTGAGTTTAGTTTGCAGAGCGAATCGTTTCACACGTTGCCACGGTGCTGACTGCCCTTCAGTTATTTCAATATGGGGCAGCAAGACAAAAAAACACAACAACAAAAAACAAAACAGATGTGCGAAATAAATAAATAAAAAAAAATAAATAAGTCACAATGCTCAAGGTGAGTCCACCTGACCGGCTGATACTCTGTCAAATGAAATAAAACTACATTTAAGATATGCTAGATACCACTTATGGAATTAATAGATAGAAAATGCTTAATCTTAATACTCGATTGAACATTCAATATTACTAACCAAAATTACACCTTTGCTATATGTGTACAGGGAATAGGACTACCAAAAAAAAAAAAAGCCACCAAAGTTAACATCATAAATATGCATGGAATACGTAATAATCTGTAACAGAGAAGACCACAGAAGCTCATAGAGTGAGTGGAGAAGCCGATGGAGTGAGTTGTGTTTGCTGGCGGGTCTTCTAAATGAGTGGAGAAGCAGAAATTTGATTATATTTTCCAAATGGTTTCTTCTGGCTCGTTTGTTGCTGCTGCTCTTGTTGTTGCTACTGCTGTTGTTGTTGTTGTTGCTGCTGTTGTTGCTGTTCTTGTTGCTTCAAACTTTTGAGGCCAACAACGGCAAAACATGCCACGGACTTTCTGCTTTCTATAACTACACGAAACGAAGGCATTGAGGATGACGACGGCGACGACGACGCTGGCAACTAGACTAGCCAAGCAAAGTTATATTTTTTTTTTTTTGTCGATTTACTTTTTTTGTTTTTGTTTTTTTTTTGTTTTAACAACAGTTTGGCGGCAATTTGTTCTTGTTGTTGTTGTTGAGCGCCCGCCAATCACCCCAGAAGCCCATCATCATCATCTGGTTCAGTTTTCTAGTCTGCCAATGCCTAGCGGAAAAACCACTTTGACTGTCGAGTGTTGCGTCTGTTTGTGCTCTGTGCCGTTGCTCTGGCTCTGTGTGCAATTGGAAAATTGCCCGCTTGCAGTTTTAGGGGCATTTCATTTATACTTGACTAACTATATGTATGTATGTGTGTGTGTAGTAGTAAGTAGTAGCAGTAGGACTGGGCCAAGTGGAGTTGCCATGGTTATCGGAATAGCAGCTTTAGAACTTTAGATAAATGACCGTAAATATTGTTTTATTGTCACTATTGCTGCCTGCGAGCACTTTAAATGATTGAGCACCAGCAGCAAGGCGTGGGCATGACATCAAGTTAATTACAATTGTTAGTTGGTTGTTAAGTAAGAACGACTCTCTTAAGCATGCCGAACATTATATACCCTTTGCATACCGAACTCAACAAACTGTCGGCAATCTGACATTGATTATAGATTAAGACAAGAAACTACGCCATACAATATGGACTAAACTGAAATTATTGACATACAAATGTCACTAACAACTGTAGAAACCCAACCGAATGTTGTTATGCAATCTATGTATATGGTATAGTAATAAATTGATCAAACTCCATATACTTTACACCTATTGAGAAATTGCAAATAATTCTTAGAGCTTAGAGCTTAGAGCTTAAAGTGCACATCATCAATAAAACTGGAATCATTTTAGTTATATGATTATCATCAACATTAAGTTAGCTGTTTGTCATCAACATTCCAACACTTCTCAACGGTGAATAAATTATTCATTAATTATATATCATTATATAGGGCAGAGTCTGTGTTGTCATTCTTTTGATTAGTCACACACAAAAACTCACTTAATTGGACTTTATTATAGACAAGTATGATTAACTCATTTAAATGTATACAGACACAAGTCAAATAAACTCAATCTAAGCTGAGTTTAAGCCAAATAGAATCCTAAATAACCGTAATATAATACACGTCGAATACATTTTGAACTTGATTGCAATATGCATAAATCATAAACTTATTATTGAAGCTTTCAATGTGATGCTCAACAAACGAGAAACACACTTCACATAATAACAAAGAAAATCTCATTTGTTTTTCATTCGTTTTGATATTCGTGAAAGATGAAAACCAGCTTGGTGCGCTTCAAGCTGAAGGTCGAATTGTAATGAAAATGCCGCAACATTGCATATTGGTTTCATGTAAATTGTTATATACCCTATATGGAGCAGCCATAGGGGCTATATTTGCTTAAATATGTGAAACATCTTTAATTATGATCTTATTGAATCCATTATCGAACTTAAAAGTATCTTTTTTTTACAGAAGTTGTACAGCTTTAACTTTCCATATCATCTCTCCATCTACCATAACTTTTTGTTCAATACTTACAGACTATTAAATATTGTTATAAAAACTTTTAAGTACTCGAACTTTTTAAGTATTCAGTTTACTTAAAGTTTCCAGAGCATCTGCCAGTCGACTCTAATTAGGAAATGGGCCAAAACATGTTTACTTTTTTCTATTCTGCCCAACTGATTTCTAAGGTGCTTATAACGTCGAGCCATTGTCAGAAGCCAAATAGGTGGAAGAAAATAAGCAGTGCAAAAAAAAAAAAGCACACACACACTCACATAACACACCCATACACAACACACAACAGCACACACACACAGCGAGAGAGAGAAAATACCGAGAAAATCGACTGATATACGAGCGTTATGTTTGTGTGCCCAGAAAAATTGGAAAATTGCTTTTCACAGCCAACCAACACAATTTCAAACGTACAAAATGCACAGGACAGGTGTGTGCGCGTGTCTGTATGTGTATCAAAGTGTATGTGTGTATGTGTGTGTGTGTGTGTGTGTGTCTGCGTATGAAAAAGGATATGTGCGTGTTTCTAATGGCTTTCAGGTTGAGAGGTCATGTTGAACATGTTAACTCTGAATTTTTGTTGTACACAATTCTCTGCACATCGAAAGCTGATAATGAAATATTTTTGCTCTGCGCTAAATTCCAAAGCCAGACCAACCCCCCCGAAATGAAATGAAATACAACTAAATACGACACTACAACAACAATAACAACAACAACAACACACAGACACAAACATGGCAAAAGAAAGCAAAAGAAATTTTGAATTTGTTCAACAGCATGTTGAAAATGTTTGTTTTTTTGGTCGGGCAGAAGCGACATGTGCAAAGCACAGCAAAGCAAGGCAACAATTTTTTATGTAAATAAATACAAACTGTTGAAAAAACTTTAACTAACACACACACACCCCCACACACACACTCAAAAAAGTGAAAGAAATACATGATTTTTGCTTTCACGAAGTTGAAATGCTCTTAAAATACAATTGTCAAAAATAAAATATAGCTAAATAAATTCAGTGTTAACGCTTTAGAATTGCACAAGATATAGAAGGACAAGCAAAGATTTGTTCAAATCTGAAAGAATAACGTTTAACGATTTGCTCGTATTACATTTAAGTATGTCCGATAGAAAGAGAGAAACTATAAATACGGCAAATACAGTGCGAGAGACAGAGAGAGAGAGAGGGAGAGAGAGAGGGAAAAGTAATCACATTGCTAATTGAATATCTTTGTTTTCCCCATTTCCCAGTATTAAAAATCAATACAAATTTACGTATAATTTCAAGCCGACAACAATGTCATTATGCCACAGTCATAAAGTCTATAAATAAAACATAGAATGAAAGACTGTAAAACCGGTGCCATAATAAATATGACTCTCAATTGTGTCAACAACAAAAACAATTACTGAAATAATAACAAGAACAACACATTGGTTGCACATGATGCCTATACCCCAATCCCGTTCAGAATGTGTAAAAGGGGTATAATGAAGCTGTGCTAAAGCGTGTAACAGCCAGAAGAAGAAGAGCAACGGCAACCTCATAAGGTATATACATATATGTATTTCTGATCAGCATTAACAGACGATTCAATCTAGACTTCCAATTGAAAAATAATATACACTGACAGTTGTAAAGATTTAACAAACTACTTTTATCAAGTATGTACTATGTAATTATCAGCTATGTAGAGTCTTAGGGTATCTGCTAGTCGAGTTCTCTCGACTTACTTGTGCTATTTTGTTTGTTTGTAGCGCACAGCACACGTGTTCCACAAACATTTGAGCTCGTTCAAATTTAAAGAGCACATGCGAATTGCAGGCAACAAACACAAATGGGCGGCACTTGATGAGAAGTGGGGCGTGGCAAGCTCCCTCCCTCCCCCATTTTTTTTTTTGTTGTTTGTTATCATGTGTCATAGTGGCGGCGGTTCCGTTACGTTTCGTTTCGCTTGGCGGATAGGGATTTAAATAAAAAATCAAATTGAAAATCCTGGAAATTATTTAATACTGTTGAGCGCATTGCAAAAAGTGTGAAAAATATATATTTATATCGATTGAACGATTGAAGCAAGTCCCCAAATTCTTAAAAATGAACACAATGATTATTTATATGTGTTATAAATAATAGATGTTTAAATTTTTTGTGTGTTTTTTGTAACAACAACTTACCTTATTGAATGCTGAGCAATTTTTTGATCATACTTCAAGTATTTGCCTGAAAAGATACAAGTTGTATTCTTTAAATATTATATAGTTGAATAGGTCTTTAGGAAGTCTACAAATATTATTTGGTAAAAGTTTTTGATTTAGTGTGCCACTTTTCTGTTGAATAGTCGAATAGTCAACTCTTCCTCCATCTCTCTCTCTCTAAATTGACTTCACTTAACTTTAAAGACTTTTAAGTATGATTCAGGCCAGAGCAATTTTATTTTTCGAGTGCCTTCCTAACTAGAAAATAACTTCGAAGTGGGCAATAAAAAAAATAAATAAATAAACTGAGGTCTTTAAGTTTATGGTAACTCCTGCTGACATTTTGTGACTTGAGCGATTAAAAGCAATTCATTTGAGCTTTTAGCACACTGAACGCTGTTAAGCGAATTAGACACACAAAGTCTAACACATAAACACCCATACTTACCCAATATTAGGGTCAATGGGTTACAGAGAACCTGCCATATCAAACAAGCTCCATTGTTGTCCATGAGCATCAGCCTAACCATTTATAAACATATATACATACATATATATATATACATATATACAAACTATTTCTTTGCTTTTTGCTCTTGGCTATTTCAACACATTTTCGCCAATTAACTTTAGTTATCTTTCATCTACATTTGTATTTGCCACACGCAACAGCAACAACATGGCAAAAGCGCCAGACATCTCTATTGTCAACGGCAAAAACAAAAAAAAAAAAACAAAAAAAAAAAAAACAAAAAAATGAATAACAATATTTATACATATATAGAATAAACCATAAAACCATTTGAATCCACGCCCACTATCGGCCCACTAGCTTTATTTTGCTTACGGCATTTGGCCATTGTTTTTTATTTGTATACCCTTGCAGGAGGTATCATAATTATGTCATAGATCCTGTTACGCTATAAAAATTAAACATAAATCTCGACCAAGAATTATATTTCCAGATTCAAATGCGGTATTGATCTAGATCCCATACCATGATCAAAAAAACTGTACAAAACTACGGCGCTTTTGAAAATCGGTTCACTACTGACAAAGTTATAACTGTGAACAATTTTATCCAGCCATAGGCGCATTTTCTTTGGGGTACAGAGTCTTGGAGAGTCTGCAAGAGTATATTGTTTTCGGCATGACACAAACAGTTGTTCTTTATTATTATTATTATTATTATTCGTAGGGGTATATCTGGTATATCTGTTGGGACGCATCTGTGCTGCGCTTTTCAGTGATTGCTTCGGATTCCCTTTGGGCATAAATATGCTGATTTCGGTTATTATTTTGATTATCATTTGCCATTTGATACGTTCTCTCAATGTGTGCCAAGGTCGCACTTCTGAGTGAAGTGTATATAATATTTGAATTATCTTAATTTTATGCCATTTTAAATTTATTTAGTCCTAAATTTGCATTCTATTGTGTCAATGGCAATCAAATACAATTTGATGTTTTGTAATCTCATCATTTATGAACTGAATACCGTAAATAATTCGACAGTACAGTGATGATGCATTATAAGAGCTTTCCGAACAACGCTGCGAAATGAATGCAATTATTCAAATTAAAAATATCTATTTAATTGGGTATTAAGCATTGGAGCATAATGGTTAGTACTAATGACTTGCAATTACAGCATTTAAAGAATTTACAGTCAAAGCAATTTTTATGCGAATACTGTGACTCCAAAATTATTGTTATTATGTAAATATGACTTCAACGATGACCATGAGTAAATACTTTAACTGTGAGTTAAGCTCCTATTTATTATTCGTTATTAACAAAACGATTTAGAATCTATTTCTAATTAAAATGTTAAATATTTATTAGGAACTCAGATGTATATATTATTACAACAATTTACTGGGTTTGCAAAAATAAAGAAATTACTATTCAATAGTCGGGATATCTCGACTACCTAACAAGATAATTCAAATCTTTATTTTAATGAGAACAATTCAATTCAAGGGTCAAATTCCAACACGACAAATAAAACTAACTATCTATGATTAGAACACTCTTTGCTATCACAATCAACATTTAAAGTAACTGTATACAATGACATCTAAAATTAGACGCATAGCGAGAGCCAGAGTGATTTGCATTAAATATTTATAGGCCTCAAGCCGATGTGATGGCAATGTCAAAATGTTTCTCAAAGTTGCAACGAGCAGCAAAACATCGAACCGACTAATTACTAAGCTGATTAAATTAAATTAAGTTGGCTAGAAGAGAAAAACACACGCAATCATACACACATACACACTCACACATGCACACACACACACAAACACACACTTATACACATGCATACACCCACTAAAAGTTGGTTGGTTGTTGATCAAACGCAAGACATTTTGATTGCAAATTTAATGCGACCAAAGTAATTTGTGTATGTGTGTGTTATATAATCACAAAAACACACAGCTCGAGAGTGAAAGACAGAGAGAGAGAGGGAGAGAGATAAAGAGAGAGGGGCAGATAAAAAGGGAGTAATGGAAAACCTCTCGACTGACTTTTCATGGATAAAACGCAACCTGTCTTGATACTAGGATTTAGTACACGCGCTCCCTCTCCCTTTCTCTGTCACACACTGTCTCTCTCTCTCTCTCTCTCTGTGTGTGTGTATCACTGGTGCTTCCTGTGTGCGTTTGTGTGTGTGCATCTTAATTAATGATACAACCATACAAGGATACAATTTTAGAGAGGCGAACACAGCAAAAGCAACGCAAAGCAAAGCATAACCAAAAGCCAAGGCCCACATCAAGTCAAGGATATCAGATGGGACCTCGCCTTGGCAAACAAATCGACGTCAACAAATTAGAGGGAGGAGCAGGAGGTGGATCATGGGGGGGTGGAGGATTGGCAATGCCCGCCAAATTCAATTGAATATCTCCAATGGTTACGAGAGAGAGAGAGAGAGAGAGAGAGACAGGGGGAGAGAGCTGAATATGGTATGAAACAGTTGCCCTTTAGTCAACTTCAAATATGCCACACACAAACACAAATACACACACAGACAAACACACTCACCCACTGATTGCATCAATTTGTTAACCAATAGAAACTGTCGATTTTCACACGTCTATGAACTTTAACCCTAACCATTTTAATTAGCTCTGTAACGTCATGGAAGTGGCAAAAGACAAAAAAGCAAAACAAAAAAAATAAATAAAATAAAAAAAAAACGTAAATCGAAAAGCAAAAAATAAAAATGCAGCAAACAACTCACTTCAATGCACAAGTTTTCCAATCAAAAAGTCTCGCAACAAGCAGCACAAACAGCAACAACAAAAATGCCATTACACAAAACTAGAAAAACGCAACGAGAAATTCGTATTGGCTAAAATGGGGCTACACCAAGCCCAAAATGGGGTTGTTACATGTTTGTCAACTGTTTTGTAATAGAGCAAAAAGAAAAAGTCGATAATATTTGCTTTATATCAGTTAGCATAAGCTGTAAAGATTGTATAACTAATCGACAAATCTATCGATAGTAGTAAATATAGTTCTTTTGAAGATTGCGACTGATAAAGTAGCAAATTCATACTTTTCACTTTCCATATCTCTAAAGTAAGCACAACTAATTATAATTCTAATCGAAAAATCTATAATTTGTTTCGATAATTCTGCACTAAAATAGGAAATATAAAGGTAATAAAGTAGCGACTTTTATAGATCATTTTCCCTTTAAAAATTAATTACTATCTAAATTATTTATTAGCTCAATAAGAGCAACAACGCTTCGTTACTTGCCCAGTTAAAAAACATATCTATTGTTAAATTTGTAGTATATTTTTTTTGTTGCTGTCCAGTGAACAAGTGCGCAAAAGTTTTACGAATCGCGGAAAGCGTTTAATTTTTTTTTATTTTTAGTGTGGTGCGAATTTTTGCAAAAAGTGTTGATGAGCTGTTAGAGGGTCGTAGTCGTCGTCGTCGATTGTAGGAGTCGAATTGGGGTTAGCACTGAAGGGGTGGAGCAGTCGATAGAGCGTAGGAGTGTTTTTTTTTTTCTGTTTTTTTGAATGGCCACTTGAATGCTAATGCTCAATATGCACTACATAGCGCATTTTATGCTTGGGCAGCGATGCGATTTTGTTATAAGCTAACCTTGATATATGCGAGCTGCTCATCAGTGCCAGCTTGTCAGTCAGTTAGTCAGTTAATCAATCAGTCAGTCAAACTGGGGAAAGTGGCTTTTAAATGCAAGCCAAAAACATGTTGATTAAAGGGAGTGAATGGTATATTGATGGGCCTGCAATTGAGGAATATGCATTTTGCAAAAGCATTTTCAGTTGCCGGCCAAACGGAAATGATATTTTGCGTATGCGAAGCGCTGTTTGAATGAAATATATTCCTGCTGATTGATTGGCAATTGTGTTGATGAAACCATCTGAAAATTTCAACCAATTTCCATTTGACTCACAGTTAAAATGTGATTCGAAAGGTTTCAATTTATCTGCATACAAAAATACAATGGCAAGACCCTTATTGACATATTTTGTGTGGTTTTTCAACTAGATTAGCCTTGGCAACTAAAGAGAAACTGCCCACATCCAAATATCATGTTAAATATAAAAGAATGATTTTTCTATAAACGTTTTAGTGATTTTTGAGTCGAATATATAGGAGAAATAACAAAAAACAAATTTGGTTAGGATAACTTATTAAAAAAGGTTTTCAACACAAGAATCTTCATTTTTCAATCGATTGTTTCTATGACAGCTATATAAATATAGTTATTCGATTACGCCGGCTCTGATATATGTATTGCCTGCAGCAAAGAGACAGAGATATTTCTACTTTTTTCAAGATAGTTTTAAAAGTACGCTAGTTTCACAATTCCACACTGACAGATAAATATAGGATATATCGACTCGACTGTTGATGCTGATCAACTATATATATACACCATATAAGAGTACAAAAACCAGCTGAAAACTATCAGTTTTCCACATATTTGTCACATGTTAATATAGACACAAACTCAGGTTGTTTGCTTTAATTTCTAACCGATTGAGCAATACTTAACATTATACAAAAGTATTATAGAAATCGATTCATAGAGTTACATGGCTTCGCAACAAACGAAATTTGCACTTGCCGTTGAACAAATTTAAATTAGCGCTGCGTTAAGTATACAAAAATAATATAATAATATGCAAATGGCAATAACTTAGAAGCAGTTAACGCAATAACCGCAACATGCTGCCATATTTTCGGACTCAAAGAGAATGCGAAATAATTATCAGGCAAACAATTTATGGACAGCAAAACAGCTGGATAATAATGCAAACACATTCATGCATAGATATATACTCTGCTATAAATAAATATAGTATATATATATATATATATATATATATATATATACAATCGTGTAAATCCAAGTTGACATCATGACTTCTGAGCTGTTGCCTAATTATGCAGCCGACAGTTTTCGCGACAGTAATAGATAAACTTTCGCTGCAAATGCAAAGCTATGGTGAAACAGAGGGATGAGAGAGAGAGAGAAGAGAAAAGAGAAAGAAGCGACAACAGGCTAAAAACTTTTCAAGAAAAATAAACAAAAACAATCCACAAGAAAAGCTGTGCAGCAAAACGGATTTGCTGTTTCTGTTAATTTCATAATAAATGCCAAGGAACGATGAACTTCAATTGGAATATAAACAAGCGCACATATAAATTATTTCTAATGGATTCCGTTGGAGCCATAAATCATTTCACCACCCAGATATCATCGCAGCATCTCATTGTTCAAGTTAAACACTTTTTCGCAAAGTTTTTCGATTTCTGAAAGAGACAGTTATACGAGACGAGCATCCAACAAATCCTTAATTCACAACCTTTTCGTTCAAAATCACAAATAACAAATGACTAATATTAAAATTATTAAGTTTTGCACTCTTATCTGTACAGTATTGATTAAAACTAAACTAATCTTGATTTTAACCTCAAATTTGTCATAGAATTTGTGTGTTCCACATTGCAAATAATTTGGTTTAGTTTGTATGTCTAAAAACCATGTTCAAATGAAAACCACAACAGTGCAGGAAATTGTCACTTGTTTATACCCTGTTCCCATTTAAAATGTGTACAAGGGGTATGATGATACTGTGCTCAAGTATGTAACAGGCAGTAGGAAGCATATATATATAATTATACGATTTGGACATGTCCCTCTGTATGTTTGTGCGGATATAAAATCTATTTTGAGTTCTGGGTATCTCCTAGTCTTAAATGTCTCTTCTCTTCTTCTTGCTTACTGTTTTTATGACGTCTCCACAGGACACATTGTGAAAAGCGTACAGTTGATGTATGTTTAGTATAGTATATGTGTTATAATAACCACATACCAATCTCAACATTCGCTCGGTTTTAAAGCCAGACCAAAAACACACACACATGAAAATGAAATGAAGGAAAATTAAGGAAAATGGTCCTCGTCGTCGTCGTCGTCGTCGTCAAGTTGACAAAATGTTAGACGTGTGGTCAAAACGAGCTACGCCCGCATCTCACCTCACCTCACCCCATCTCAGCTCATCTAGAAAATCCTATTCGAGGAGATACACAACGAACAAGGTCGAGAATCTTCTGACTGTCAATGGATAGAACACTCTTCACAGTGTATATTAACTATTAATTTTGTTCATTAAACTAAAGGCATATTAAATGCACGCACTCTACTAAAAACAGAGGTGACTCTATGTGTGGGGGGTGGTGAAGTTTGGAGGTTTAACGCCTCATTAATGATACACCATTTGGTTGTTCATGTACGCTCTATTTTTTCTTTTGTTGCCACAAGTTGTGGTTGTGTGTTGTGTGTGTGTGTCCGTGTGTGTGTGTGTGTATGTGGTGTGTGTGTGTGGTGTGTGTTGTAGTTCATATTTATGAACAGAATTTATTGCCTTACGAGTGCTGTTGTGAGGACGGGGCTTGGCTGTGTATGTGTGTGTGTGTGTGCTATGTGTGTGTTGTATGTAATATTACGGGGTCTAATAAAACCGTGTAATGGGACTTTGGGTGCTGATTTGTTGCCGTTTAGTGCATAAAGTGTGACCAAGTGCCTGTCAATTTAGTTGGTCAGTCGTCCAACGGGGCAGGCGCAATGCATGTTAAAGTAACATAAAAAATAAAATGAAACAAAAAGGTTTTCAAGTTTTCGCTTTATTCCATTATAGTTGATGTTCATAACTTTCGTTTTTTGTCAGCTTGAGCTTATTAGCACAGCTGCCTCAACTTATTAATCCTGCTACACATGAAGTGTCACGACGAGCCTTTGGACCATAATATTTTTAGCCAGGTCACAAGTCACCCAAACATACACACACACACACACACAAACACACGTAAGTAACTACCTACATTAGTCTCAGCTCTGGTCGCAGCCTTAGCTACTTACAGTGGAATCCGCTTAAAGTGACACAATTGCAAGGATACTCCGCCTTCCTTAAGCTTAATATACTCTGTTTGACTCCGCCCCCCTCCCCCCTAAAGAATCAAAATCAGAAGACGTTGCAAAAGTCAAGCTACTTCATTTTCGCATATAGCGCAAACGAAGCCAAGCAGTAAACAAACTTTACACCACACCCCCTACAACCCCCCCCCCCACACACACACACCACTGCCCCCCTCTAGGGCCCTTAAAAAAAAGCTCCCGCTCATTGAGTTGACGTTACAACAAAAGTTTAGCCAGCAAGTTGCAAACTAGTTGAGCACCATAAGAGACGAGGAGGTGGGATGTTGCATGAAATGGGACAGCGAGGCTGAATAAATGTTATGGATGTTGAAGCGAGCATTAGTGGAAGACAGGGGGGGAGAAGTTGCGCAAAAGTTGCCAAGAAAATATGTCTACACTTGCCGGCATCCGTTTCCGTTTTCAGACGCGTTCCGTTGCGTTTGCCTTTGCGTGTGAGGAGACGGCGCCTGGGGACCGTTACAAAAGCTAATAAACACACACACACACTAATACATCGAAATATGTGTATATATGTGTATATGTATTGGGTTCCATACAGGACACATTCATTGTGTCTCATTTAGGACCCAGCGCACATTCAATGCAAATGGCGCAAATTCAAATTACAAACCAACAATTTCCGCAAAATGTGTTTCGCACTTTTGCTTCACCTTTTTGCTGTTGCTTTTCCATTTGTAGCTCATGTACGCTTAATTGCGTGTTTTAACAAGACTGTGTGTGTGTGTATGTGTGTGTGTGTGTGTGTGTGTGTGTATGTATGTGTGTGTGTGTGTGTGTGTGTGTGTGTTCCTTTTTATCCTTTTCGGCGCTTTTTGCTGTTTATTTAATTTGATGAATATTTTGTTGAATGACTTGGTATAATTTTATCGACAATTAAGCGTCTCAAAGTTTGGGCAATGTTCACAGTTATTTATCTAATATTTATTTATGCAGTTTTTTACAATTAGCCATACTAAGTTTATATTTGCAAACTAAAGAACTGCAAGCGGTTCAGTTGATAGCTAAAGTTATGTTTATACCAGTCGATAAGAGCTGATAACATCGTGCGGAGTTGCCGGAAATTGTTATTACCAATAATCGGTGGGGATTCACAGATTGATAGCTAAAGCGCTAAGATTGTGGGAAGGGTGAAGTGTGCTACTTTTGATGATCTAATTTAAACTATTTGTATCGCTTTTTAAAGGAACCCCCTCTAAAACTTAACTCTAATATGAAAATTGTGAGAGATATTTGAATATATTGATGTGCATTTATCGATGTTATCGATAGCTCCTTAGCGTAACACCCCACCTTCTGACGAATGTACATTCCGTGCAAGTCTCTAATCAATATAATCTTAAATCTTCTGTATCAATGCATAAAAATCTAACTAAAGTATTATTGTTTTCTGCTTTAATACTTTTAATTTATTCTTAAATTAAAAAAGTCACGCTGACGTAATAAATCAAATATTACATCTATAAATATCAGCGAGATACGACCAAAAATTGATTGCATCCTAATCAAGGTATTAAATAATATAATATTAAATAAAAAATAAAAAAAATACTTTAATCATCGTAACGTCGCTCATTTCTGTCCTGTTGTCTTTTTATTTCTTGTTATTTATCTAGCTGTTGAAAATCGAAATGGTTCACCTGAGCCAATTTGAGCCACTCACATAAAAAAATAACGATTCGGTATTTCATTATCAAATCAACTTCTCAACAGCCCAACAGCCCAACAACCCATCATCAACATCATCCTCGTAATCAATAGCACAACAACAAAAAGAACGACAACGTTTTAGCATTTTTTTTTTTTACCCCTCTCCCCCGCTAAACACTACAATTCATCCATAAAGCACACAAAAACCAATAAGGCGCAAGTGTATGAAAAAAATTTACATTAATTTCAATATGCCACCTAGAATATGAAAGCAAGTGAGCTAAAAAGGGACAAAGCGAGAGAGAGAGGGAGAGAGCAAAAGGCAGACAGCAAGCGAGAACATAAATAAAAGCGGAGGAGAAGAGGAAAAAAATTCTCATCTTCATTTACATGGAGAAAAAAAACTCGACCTCAAAATTTGCATGGGTCGACATTTTCAGATTTTTGTGTCTGCTCTGTACTTGATACTGTTAGTAGTTGTTGTTGCTGTTGTTGTTCTTGTTGTAGTGTGTGTTATACAATATTATAGGCGAGTAGGCGCGCTGTGAACAATGGATATGTCTGCTATACATGAACGTAATGCACATCGAAATCAAGCCTGGTAAAAACCATGGAGTACACGAAAAAAAAAAAAAAAAAATGAAGAGCGTGTGGAGGGGGGGCCCTGTTGACTTGCTTGCTGTGCCAATTTGGCCAGGGTTGTCGTTGTTTTTGTATTTATTATATTTGCTCCTGTTTTTGTTCTTGTTGTTGTTGTGTAGTTGAAGGGCAACCAGCAGCCGCCGCGTAACAAATTTGTGTACTTCCTTTATACGTATGTACATATGTTTTTTTTCTATATATTTTTCTTTATTTTTTTTGTCGTATCAGTTGTTATGGAAAATAAATTGGCTGGGCTTATTTGATGCACAGGTTTTTGTTGTGTCTGACGTGGTCGCAGCAGCAGCAGCAGCACAACATAACAAGCCACTGGTCGGAAAATAATAGAGACGGCATTTAGATTTAAGCCCACAAAATAGGAAAACTTTACTCATAGGGCTCTCTGCTCTGTGGCAGTGGCTGTGGCTTGCATTTGATAAAGCCGTGCGACGAGTTTGCTGCTATAACATTCATTTAGATTGGAAATTATACAGTAAGCCTATTCATAGAGCAATCTGGTGTGGCTATTTAGAATAGCAAATATAACATTCTCATAGTATAATATGCAGGAGGTATTTAGAATACCTGAACACCAAAGCTGCACATTTTGTATAACACTTAGTAAAAACACGTATAACAATGTATGCTTACTTAAAAGTCATACTATAAATTGGGCCTTATAACATAAAGCTTTAAGCCTAAATAGAAATCTAACACTCAGTTTATAATCATGTATAACACTTAGTTATGACAAGTATACGAGTCAAATTAATTAATTCAGTATAGCAGAGCAGCACACAGTACTTATTGTAAAACGGTTAGTAATGACAAGTATAACAGTACATTTTTACATAAGCCATAGCAAAAGGAATAGCATAGCAGCATTCAGTGTATACCAGTGTATAACACTTAGTAATCACGAGTATAGCACTGAGTGCTCTATTTTATAATTATAAATATATAATCACATAATCTGCACGCTAAATAAACTGTAGTCTTCAGTTTTATTGCCGCCTTAACTTCTGCTGACTTTATAATTGAGCACACAATCTTGACCAGGCTCAAAGAACGCTGACATTTTTAAAGCATTTCCCACCCACCTCCCCTCCTCCCACACAGAGATTATGTTCTCCTTCATCTCGTTTTTTTCCGCTTCCTTGCTCAATTTTATGCTGATTTTATTTTCTTTCCCTATTTTTCTTCTTTTTTGATTTGCCTATTTGCTTTTAGCCAAATTATTTTGTGCAGCGTTTACAGCAATTGTTTAGCCATATCTTTTGAAATATTTGATTTAATAATATAAAGCATCAAGCGTTAAGAAATGCCCATGGCAATTATATCAATGTAAGTTGCCAAGTTGAGAGCTCTGTTTCTGGATCAGTAGGAGGGTGTATTCTTGCAGAGAATATAGATATATATAAAAACTCTTGGTCTACATATCTATGTAGAGTAACGGCATCTAATCTTCGGCGCTGTTTCTTGTTATAAAGGTCGGGCGTATTCAAATGTGCAAATTGTCAAATTGAGACAGAAATTTATTTAGAATCTCAAGCATTTTGAGGTACTCAAATTAAACAATAGCTTTTCAAATCGACGAGGCACAGAACAGAATAACGACAATGGAGGTAGAGAAGAAGCTTGTTCAATAGGTTCAACTTGATTGGAATGACAGTAATGACAGTAAACAATTTAAGATTTGCTTTTCTTAATCAATCTTGTCTTCGAGTGATTTGCGAAATTCCCCGATTCTAATTAACACATTGTTTATTAAGAATGCAATGAATAATAATGCAAGCAACTATTTGGAAACATTCTGCTTTGGGCTATCCAAAATCGATTTGTTTGTAGACCACAAACTCCTTCCCTATTGACAGACATGTACTATTGCATATTAACTTACATGTCGTAACCATAATCTGTATGTGGCTTAAAAGCCAACTGGCAAAACCAAGAAACAACCCTTGCAAACATTTCAATAACATTCTTTGTTTGCCTTTAACATATTTGCCAATGGCTTTCATCGTTTCCACAATTTTCCATTTTACATTTGACTTGTTTCTATTTTCAAATGTCATGTTTCTTGTTTTTGTGGCAAATTCTGCAGTCAAATTTAATTTGTTCCCCCATTTATTTATCGCATTGGTAAACGGAAATTATCATGAAGAGATTTTTAGTCTGACATATGCATAAACAAAAGCCGCAGGCTGAATCAAAGGCAGATTTATTTAAAGCCATTTAATTATATTGAAAGCATTGCTTGATTTACAATTCCAGCAAGTTTTGCATGCGTGTTATTTGCAATTTGTTTTTTTTTTTTTTGTATTACTATTATTATATTTTGAGCTTACAATGCAATAAATAAAAGTTTTAACATACAATAAGTGAAAAAAAAGAAATTGATTTGGTTTAACAGTAAGAGTTTTCTATCAACTTTTCGTTGCTCAACTCTGGCACAGCTGTTTACACAAAAAAAAGTTATTCCGCTGTCGCATCTACATTTTCTTCTACTACTTTTGCTTCAGTTTCTTCTTCTTTTTCGTAGTTTGTTGTATTTATATTTGTATTTTTTTTTTGGTTTGTTTAATTGACTTGAAAACCAGTTTCATTTGTTTGCAAGCAGCAGCAACAAGCATTAAAAGCAAATATAAATTGTATGCGGTGCGCTGCTGCAGCGCTGCCCTAACTCTGCCGCTGCGCTGACATTGTGTTCCACCATTCCACCGTGTTTTTCACCTTTTTTTGCGTACCACTAACAAAAAGAGAGAGATAGAGAGCGAGAGAGAGAGGAAGAGAGCGAGGCTTGTGCTTTTTTTTTTTGTTTCTTATCATAATGCGATTATTTTTGGGGCTGGCAAAATAAAAGCATAAAAGTATAGAACTTTTACACGCCAGGGCATGTGAGAATCTCTTCGCGTCTGTCTGTCTGTGCTCGCTTCGCTGTCGTCTCTCTGGTTTCTATGTGTGACTGTCTGCGTGTGTGTGTCAGTCCGTGTGTATGTGTGTAAGTGCGTTGTGCTCATGCTAGCGGAGCTTTAAACTCGTTATTACCCCCTGTCGCTGCCTCTGCCACCGCTAAACAGCTTGTTCTCTGTCTTTCTCTCTCAGTCCATTACTAATGCTCTGTATTTTAGGGTTTACCCCTCTCGCTCTCTCTCTCTTACTGACTGAATTTAGTTTGGTTTATTTTGCTTTGAATTGTTATGTTGCTTTTAATTAGAAATTAGTTCTACTTCATTAAAAATGCTTTTGCTCGACGATGTGCAAATTGCCGTTGCTATCCCCATTTGTTGTGATTAATTAAAGACAATAACAAACCAAAAAATAAAAACGTTATTATTTCATTTGTTCAGCGCTTTTTATCCATTTAAAAAAATGTACGTTTTTCCTCTCTGTAGTACACATTCTTTTTTATGGCTGCACACGCGTGCTTTAAATGCGCTCGGCATGTCTAATTTATGCAAATTTAATTGCCAACAGACATTTTAACGATTTTCAAACATGTGCCGCACTGAGACCGACCGGGGGGATTGGTGGTGGTGCGTGCAATGCAACAAGAACAATGTTGTGTTGTCCTCGATTTTTAGCTGGGTTCTGATTTAATTATGCGACAGATAAATTATAAAAATTGTTTTATTGGTTTACAATTATGTATTACATAAATAATTAAACACAAGGCAAAATTAATTACATCGGCTTTGACCTATCCAAAGAGGGTGGGAAATAATTTATATTTATACCAGTTGATATGTTAAAATAAAAAGCTACTAATATTAAATTAACTATTCGTACGTATACACTAAGAGAAATACCAGCTAAGTTCAAATCTGTTTCTGTTCTAGAGTAATGTGAAGTGGGGCAATGGTTGCAAGCAAAATAATCTCAAGTGACGCCAAGTCTGCAAACATATTCACAGCAATTAGAAAGTGCACAGTGATGCATGGCAATAAAGCACGATAAATATTATCAGGTATCATCACGTATCATCATCATCATTATAATTATCTTTAATTTTAAGCTACAGTTTAATTTTTTCGTTCGGTTTTTAATGAGCGCTTCGTACGAGCACTTTTATCACGAACTTAGTCAATAAACTGATCAACGGGCCTAATATACACATATACATAACACACAAACGCATATTTATTGCAGCTACCAAGAATTTTATTATAATCATTTAAGACTTAAATAAATCAGTTAAGTTAACCGAAATTATACGAATTTCATTGGAAAATTCTTTAATTTTTTTTACTTTAATTTTTACCGTTATTTGATTAAAAAAAAATCTTGCTCTTATTTATAGTATTTTCATAGCTTGTTGTTGTTGTTGCTGTTCGTTAGCCCGTTCGTTTCATTTCCATACGTTTTATTTTGCATGCATATTGGCTCAAGAGTGTACCGCATGCTTCACCCATGAGACGACATTGAATTTCAGGCATTTCGAACAGCATTCGACACACTGTGCGCACAATAATGTTGGCAGGCAATGCGTGCAAATGTCGTTGCTGCAAAAGCCGAAGAAGAGGGCAGAAGGAAGAGAGGCAAAGCAGCGCATACACCGAATATCTTTAATTTGCTGATGTTATTGTTGTTGTTGCTTGTGCGCTATTTAAACTCAGATTGTTGCTGCTTTGCTTTTTGACACTTGCATTTAATACGTATACATATATGTAATCACACACACACACACACACACACACACGAACAATATATATATATATATATATATATGTACTTACAAGCATTTATTTATGTGTAAGAAAATAACACAATTTTGGCTGCTGGCCAATTGTCGCTGCCTGCGTTTTTTTTTATTTTTTGTTTATTTACTTTTATTAGCCTTGCCGTGCCTTACTCTTTAGTCACTTGTATTTCTCTTTTTTTGGTTACGCACGACTACTGCTGTCTTCCTCTTTTTGTTCGACTGTGTGTTTTGCCGTCGGTCTTTTCACAGCTGCTGTTGCTGTGTTGCGCGTTCGTGTTTGCCGCTCACATATGATTGTTGAGCAGAGAAATAAATTCAAAATACTACCTCCTACTTCAACATACCGAACACGTTCGCGTTTAAACAGAAACTGAAACGTTTCATTGCCGGGACGTTTGCATTGTAGAATGAAACAACGTTGCTGGAACACATGAGAACATGACGAAACGTCACCGTCTGACCGAACGACCGACCGACCGACTGAGTGTACGACCGAACGACAGACTGGCAGAAGAGCGAACACGACGAGACGACAGTCGGTTGGTGGGACGGTGAGACATTTCGGCGAGACCTACGCTCTGGAGTGTGGTGAACAAACAGGCTATGCTAGCCTTATATGAGTGTGAGTGAATAAGAATGTGCATGGATGTATGTGTATGTGTGTGTGCGTATTTGTATTGCGCCATCGCCAGCAGTTGCTGTGCCCCGCGTGTGTGTGTGCGTGAGTGTATACCACCACTTGTCCGTGTGCATGTAGTTGTGCATATTTCGTTTGTTTACAGTTTTGCGTTGTTTTCTGTAGCTGCTATGCTGCTGGTCTGCTTTGTTGTTGTTCTTGTATTTTTTTCACTTGGTTTATGTTTTTTCATTCCATTTGATTGTTTTAAATTGAGATTTGTGTGCCAAAAGCGTAGCATCGGTGGTATTGTCTACATTGTTGTTGTTGTTGTTGCTTCCAGGACAACATGACAACTATTCCAATGGCCAATGCTTTTATTGTTGCACTTTGCTGCATACGGAAATGAATTATGAATTATGACCACAAACACAAGCACAAACTTATATCTACAATTACAACTCCCTCTTATCTACGTGTTGCTTGTAATAATAATTTTTGTGGCTATTTTATGCGTTTTTACCGTGTGTCAGCTAATTGGATTATTTTTCGGGTAATGGAGCAAAAGTTTTTTGATTAGGTTTCAAGTTTCTGTGTGTGTGTGTATTTAACCTTTGGCACATTTCGCACATTTCACATTGGGCGCTTCTGGTCATAAACAACGTATCAAGTTAATTGGGCTTCATCTAATTTCGTTACATATCTCACAAAGTTAATTATTACCGTTATTTGCCATTTGTGCAGCCATCAAAGCTCATTTGTAAACTGTGTCTGGCAACGCTGCCAATGCAAATTGTGTAAATTTGAAATCAATTACAATTTAATATCATTACAGCAATCATAATTTTTGATTTTTTAAATACCAATAACTTTTAAATATCTGATTACAATATGTTTTAACTTTTCTGCCATTTTTTCAAACCACTTTAAATTTCTGATTTGTTTGTTTTTTTGTGAACTGCTACAATTGATGGGATAATAAAACTTTTGATTGAGCTAAAAAAAAACGGCAAAGCAATGGTACATAAAAAAAGTATGTTGGTTTTTGCAACATTGCAAAGTCAATAAAGTAAATGAAACAACACAACTGTGAAAATATAAAAGTTTACTTACCGTTATCAATCACTGTTTGTGGAAGCTTTACAAAAAAATAAAAACAGAAAAATATATTTAAAAAAAAACCAAATCGGGGTCTGGAATTATGATAAATAAAATAAATTCTTGTATACTTTGTCTTTTATTGAACAAAGTGATGCAATAATAAAATACGATAAGTTATTACAGCAACATTGTTCTTGCCAATGATATATATTTGTATGTAAAATACATAATATTTTCAATTACTCCACGCCCCTCTTACCTCTCACAGGCAGAAGCGACCGCAATTGTGACACAAAATGCAACATCAATAAACGATCAGATGTAATAGAAAATCACATACACATACAAGCACTCACTCACGCACTCACTCACACACATACACATGCACAATGCATGACCGACTGTAATAATATTTCTTTAATCAAACTACTCAATTGATTGCATTATTGACAAACCAAACGAACCAACGAGCGAATGACGACAAAAGCGAAAGCAGCAAAAGCTAATAGCGGACAGTGTGAATAAGAATGATACGCGTCTTTTTTATTTTGTTATTTTTATATGTGCAATATAATTAAAACTGTAGCACTAATTTTTAGTTTCATAAAGAGAAAATAAAAAAATATGTTGACTTAATGTATGATCTAAAAAAAAAAGTGTAACTTGAACCAGTGTGCATACATTCCGTTCAAATTCAGCAAAGAATTGTCGCAGCAGCAGCAATAACAACAACTCCAAACTAGCTAATAATAACAATAACCGCAGCACACAGCAAGTTTATATGAATGTGTGTATTTACGTATGTATTTGCTCGTAGTACGTATTATGTTATCACAAAGCGAAAAGTGAAAAAAAAAAGAAAAGTAAAGGAAATATTGCAAGCAAATCCATAAATAGCAATATAATGTGATAAGCGCACATTGAACGGCACTCAGTTAATAGTCGCTATTGCCACATGGAGAGTTTTTGGCTGAGGTGCACCAAGCAGACGCATAAGCCGACAAGTGCAGCGAGAGAGAAGAGAGGAGAGCAGAGAAGAGAGGAGAGAAGCGAAGAGCAGAAGAAGAAGAAGGACGCCGAACGCAGATTGCAATGGAAACGAATTTGATGCGAGCTGCGACAAAACGCTTTGCACTGAGACTCTCCCCACCTCCCATGCACTCTCTCTCTCGCTCGCTCGCTCACTCTTTCTTTCCCAGGCAAACGAACGAACGAATGAACGAACGAGCAAGCGAATGAACGACGTCGACTTCGACGGCAGCCAGCATAACACAATTTATCGTTGTCAAAGTTATCGCACACACACACATACTCGACAACGATGTAGTTGTAGTTGTGGTCGACTACTTGCCGGCGCAACGACGAAGTGCACACAGTGGGCCACAAAGCAGCGCAATATAAATGCAAATATTGATTACAAATAAAATGAAAGGTTCGCTTTGGCAGAAGAGCTGATTTTAATTTCGAAATAATTATAATAAATAAATGTCATACATTTTTCTTTGTTTTTTATTTTTATTTTTTACCTTTTTTTGGATGTGTTTTGATCACTGTGCATCGCTGGGACTCCAACTTCAAAATCGTCGTCGGCCGATTCTCGGGTGGCTTTTGCCAGCTTATTTCTAGTTGCTACGTGTGTGTGTGTGTGTGTGTGTGTGTAAGTGCGTGCGACCGCATGTGCGTGTGTGTCTGTTTGCTTTTGATTTAAAATTTTTTTTTGTTGGTTTTCGTTAAAAATGAAAATGCGTGTAACGCATGCTAATCAAGTCGATTGAATCGCAAAATGCCCCAACTAGACCCTAAAAAGCAATTAAAGCTTTGCTTTTTTTGGCAATGGTTTAAGTTAATAATTCTGTTTAGTCGCAGAGCACAATTTGCACCACGGTGCAGTCATCAGTTTGGTATCGGTGTTAAAAAATTTCATGACATGACTATTGCGTTCGCTCGCATGTAGTTTCAGTTGTCAGTTCATTGCTATTGATAGTTGTTGTTATTGTTGTTGTCAATTTGTTGAGATAATAAAAACTAACAACTATTGCTGTTATTTGTTAACAAAGCAATTGCTGCGCCGCAGGTTCATTGACCAGCCGCCAACATCAGCTGAGGCAGAAATGCAGTGTCACGATCTGTTGTTATATACATATGAAAAAAAAGATGTCGACATAAGGTTGTAACAGTTTTTGCAGATTGCACTTTATTTTTGGATAATTTATATTTTTAATTGAGCTCAATTTTATTCATTATTTGTTCAAATAATAATTATGATATAATTATGATAATATATAAATATATATATATGTATGTTTGTTTGTCCACTTAATTATTGCAGTTTGCTTTTGTATGGCCGTCAAGGTCATCCATCTGTCTCTTTTTGGCATATTTGTGAGCACAAAATTGAAAACAACGCCGAGCCGAATCAATCCAAACAGAATAACAACAAAAGCTCTTCGCTAATGGTGCGCAGCGACGCCGTCAGCGACGTCGGCAGCGGCTGTGACAGATGCACTAACGTGGATTAAAAACTATGCAAAAGACAAGACAAAAGACGACTCGGGCACAAACAAAAGCAGGCAGACTCAAACAGCCAGCAACAGCAGTAGCGGAAAACAAAACGAGTAACAACAGTAAGCTGCTGCTGATATTTCTACGCTCGCTCTGCTCTCCTCCCTCCCTTCCCCCTTGACAAACCTTGCCGTCTACCTCTCTTTCAAGCGCACAATGAAAACGAAATGGAACAGCGGTAAATTACGTTTGGCAAGCAAAAATTCAAAGTGGAATTATGTGCAAAACGAAGACGGACAAAAGTTGCTTGCTATGAAAGTGCATACATATAAGCAAAATATGCAAACATAAGTATGTGTGTGTGCATATGTGTGTGTAAATGTATTATTTATGTATATGACGTATTGAGAATTGATTATCAGTTTTAATTATAATTAAATGGCCCTTAAGCACGGTAATTAATTCAGCATAACATTGTATAAATTGCAATCATACAAAAAAAAACAAAGACAGGTGTCGAAGAAAATCGAATAAACTGAATTTGACATTTGTAGCATGCACTTTATTTATAAAAAGGACTTCATTTAAATACCATATACCTTGTTCCTCCCTCCCCCCAGGGGGCAATCTGTGTGTCAATTCCATTG
The DNA here is from genome assembly GCA_035043505.1 of Drosophila setosimentum. Lineage (NCBI taxonomy): Eukaryota > Metazoa > Arthropoda > Insecta > Diptera > Drosophilidae > Drosophila > Drosophila setosimentum. The sequence continues at coordinate 6,609,115 of JAWNMY010000003.1, read as the reverse complement.
CGTAGCAATTTCATACATTTCATGCACAATTTTATATTGTTCGATCTGCCGTATTTTAATATGTATTTAAAAACTAATAAAAAATAATATGTAATATACGAGTGTTTCTTAAGCAGCAGCAGCTTAAAAAACTATAATTGAGCTTCAACAAATAATGACAACAAATAAAAGACAAACAACGGAAAAGTCAAGAGAAATACACACACAAAAATATGTAGAGTAAATAAAATAGCAACAACGGATGACAACGATGACGATGACGACGACGTCGACGCATAAAAATGCAAATGCGAGTACAAAAAAAAAATACAAGCAATCTAAATAAAAAGCAAAAAATAAAAACAAACGAAAAAAAAAGCCGCTGTGTGGGAGAGCGCTAAGTGGGGCGACAACTGCGGTCTGAATGGGACAAATGGGAGATGGAAGGCGGCAACTGAGCGTTGAGCACAAACACACACACACACACGCATAAACACATAGACAGACAGCCATAGGCGAGCAACGAACGAATGCCGCCGACGCAGTCAAATGTCATTTATCGTTGCAGGCTTGCTTGCTCAGTGGGAGCTTTGAGCACACACACACAAATGAAGACTATATATGTACATATGTATGCAGATGATACAACACACACCCAGAGAAATGAAGCTGGCGAAAAATGTTAGAAATTCAAGCAAGTTAAAAGTGTTTTGCATATAAATTCGTATTTTTAGTTTTTCGCTGCTTTTCATTCATGTTTCTTCGTGTATTTGTTGTTTTGCTGTTTTCGTTTTGTTTTTCTGTTCTTATAAATTATGTACAAAATGTTGTTGATGTCATTTATTTAGAAATAAAATGGAAAACTTTAGGCGAGGAGTATGTAAAAAACTGCCAAAAATGTGGGGGAAAAACAAACAACAAATATTCCATTTCATTTTCTTGAAATTTATGTATGCGAATAATTAATGAGCCACACACACGGAAAGAAAGCAACTTAAATTGTCCAAATACTTTTAATACAGGAAAAAAATATTTGATTTGCTATTAAAAATTTTAAAGATATAAAAAGTTTTTAGCTCAGTTACAAATATCTCATCACTCGTCCCCTCTCGCCTCCTTCTTCTTGCCACTTCTTTCGCATTCAAAGTCGATGGCTACTTTAACTCAACAACAACAACAATGGCAACATGAGCTTGTGCAAAAGAATTGCAATTGAAATTGAATGTGAAAGGGTGAGAGAACACGGACGGGAGGAGAATGTGAGTGAGAAAAGAAAGGATGTCATAACTTTTTTTTTATTGACAGCGCAAAGTGATGGGAAGGGGAGGTGTTGGTTGATGGGAGGGCACTATGAAATATTAAGCAATAAAGCATAGTAAAAAAAGTTTTTTACTTTAAATGTAATACGCACACACACATACACACAGACAGAAAGCCAAGCATATGTAACTGTAAGTATGTATGGGTGAGTGAGTTGCTGCTGCTTTTAAAAATAGTTGGATAAAAAAGATAGCAGCAGTAGCGACGTCAAAGTCAAGCGTCGTCATCGTTTCTTTCTGGTGTTGTTGTTGTCATTGTGTGCTTTGCCAGCGCTTTTTCGTTGTTCTAATAGAAGCCGAATGGGTGCGAGCAGGTCGGGAGAGATGTGATCATAGAGAGGATATAGAAGGTGGGCGATGGCAGAAATATTGGCATAAAGCGTTGTAAGAAGTGCCAAACATAAATTTATTTGTTTGCTTTGGCTGCTGCTTTGCTATCTTTATTATTATTCTTGCTATTACCCTGTACCCAATTCTTAACAGGAGATCAGATTGATGTGATACAAATATTTTCAGTTGTACTCATTTTTTTTCGATGTTTAATTGAATTTTTAATACATTCACAAAATAAGTAATGTTAAATAAATAAAAATAAATCATTCATATTGCCCTAATGTTTGCAAGGGTATTTAATCGTCAACCCATCAAACATAATTGTTCTTTCTCCTTTTTTTTGTTTTTTGTTTAGTTTTACTTGATTTATGAGCCTTGCACACACACACACACACATACGCAGCAGCACACGGAGATAGAGAGTGAGGGAGAAATCGAACTTTATTGATAGTCGCGCTGTGTGCAATAAAAAGTTGGGTGAAGAGGTGGGAGAGTCGGGCGGGTCACGGTGGGTGGGTGTGGTCGTTACAAACAGAAAGCAAGATGCTGACAAATATATACGGATATCCACAAACACAAACACATACACATAAATACATACATGCATAGATACATTTGTACTTGTGTGTAAGTAAAATGTATGCCATGTTTATGATGTTTGAAGAAACGGGCAAAGGGCAGACGAAACGAAATGGGACGCAACGAGACGAGACGCATAAAACAAAAAGAAGAGCCAACAAAAATATTTCAACAAAAGTCCTATGAAATTGAAGACAAAGTCAGCAAATGTTGCTCTCCACTACACGTGGAGTGTGTGTGTGTGTGAGGAGGGGGTCGTTAGATATCGCCCCCACAAAAAGGAGGTCAGCATCAGCTTGAAAAGTGTAGATTAAAGAGCAAAAGCAGAAACAAAAAGCATAAAAGTTAACGAAACTAAAGCCTTTGACATCTTGTAATTTTCTAAGCCGAGAAAGAAAGTAGGAGCAAAAGAGAGAGCAACACCTCTGTGTTCATCAAATGCCCAAAAGAGCATGCAATCCTTATGCAGTGAGGGAGAGAGAGAGACGAGTTGTTTGGCAGCATTAACAAAGCAAGCATATAAAAAGATGCGCAAAATATAAAGAGTTACGTGCCCAAAAGACTTCAGAGTGAGAGAGAGCGCGTGACTTGAAAGGCAAATGCAGGTAAAGCATAAAATAAATTTATAGAAAATAACTAAATGTTGCGCATGCCTGACTAGTAGATGATATGATGCACATCACATCATATCTTCCCAACATTTAATAACATTGCACCAAACGATATGAAACACGGATCATCTTCTCCAATAATATTAAATGTTGTGTTTAATATAATATTAATATTTGATTGTAATCGTTTCTGCTCTACTTCATCGTGATACCCTTTTCTAAAAATGTTTTACAGGGTATACAAGCAAAGCCAGCGCAAATCCAAAGAACATTTGCACTTAAGGACGTAAGCACGACAGCTTAATGAGTGGCTGAGGAGTGGAAGGGAGCGAGCGAGGGAAGGAGAGAGAAAGAGATAGAGAGACAGTATAGCTGAGCTACCTGTCAACAAAGCAACAAGCAAACAAAAACAAAATGCGTAAAGCCCAAACGTCAAACGTCGCATGCAAATAAAAATATATGCTATACGCAATAAAAAAAGCTCCAGTAACAAAACGTGACAGCAAAATGTAAACAAACGCCGCACAAAACAAGTGTACGCAAAAGTCATAAGAAATGTGCGCACAATTGAGGACGACGAAAATAATTGAAACGGTAACAAGAAGAGCACAGCAAAGCATAGTAGCTGCAGTAACAAAAACAACAACAAAAACCGACCACAGTTTAAAACGTGGCTGGCTAATGTTCGTTTCACAAACCAAATGTTTCACACAGCAAATAAGATAAAGAGATTCGGAGAGGGAGCGAGCGAACATGTTTCGATTCGCAAACGTTTTAGCGCACGCTATGCAAAGACTGACTGCCAGCCTGTCCCACATCAATTCTTGTACTTTGTCTGTGTCCCACATCTTTGCCTGTGCTCGAGGGCAACCGTAGGCGAGCATATACCGTTAAGCGCAGCATGCAGGTTTTTCTGTAATGGCTGCTATGACGCCCCTAAGCATCAAACAATTGAAGTCTGTCCCACAACTCCCCCCCCCCCCCCACCACCCACACACACACACACACAGACTGCAGCCACCTGCTGACAGTGCAGAGCAGAGCAACAGTCAAAATGAGAGTTGCTATTTGCACAGTGCACCAACAGCATGCAGAATTATTTCTGTAGAATTTTTAATGAACAAAGTTTTCTATTGCTCGCATTGTGACCAACATTAGTACATACTTTATACACACATATACACACAATATGTGCTTATTTATTAATTTGTATTTTTAGCATCTTAATTCTCATTCACACTTAAAGATTCAACAGTTGTTAGCATAGAAACACACCACTGTGCGCAGCCTTTATTTGTCATTTTAATACTTCCCACTACATCTCTCTCGCTCTTTCACTCACTTGTTTGCCTTGTAATTATTATCATTACGTCATAAGCATGCAAAACCGCTGCTGCTGAAAGCTGCGTTCTCTTCCCCCTCTCAATCACACGCACACACACAGACGCGAACGGTGGCGTTGCCATTCTTCTTGATTTCTTTGACATTTTAATTTGGCGCGCTCTGCTTGCGGTTTTTATTCAATTTTTTTTTTTTTTTTTTTAATTTAATGAATTTTTATTTGCATGTGCCTTTTATATGTGCATTTAAATGGCTTATGTAATAATTTGTTAATTTTATTGTTAAAGCATGCAATGAATAGCTAAAGTGGGGCGCCCCTGCGGCCAGTTGACATGCAAAAAAAAAAAAATAAATTTGAGCAATTAGCTTAACGTTTGACAAGGCACGCGATAAATGATGAGTACTGTTTTTTTCTTTTACCGCTCAAATGGAGCGTAAAATTGGCAGAAATAAAAAATTAACTGCAATTTGAACTTGAACAAGATTTCAGCGAGAGCAGTAAAATTATGCAAATGAAAAGCTCAAGTATCTGACTGTGTGTGTGGACAGCTTTCCAATTAGAAAGAGCGTTATGTGTGTGTGTGAGTGAGTGCCATGCTGCATTTAATATAGTTGTCACAAATACTCTCACTTTCTCACACACACGCACACTGGCAAATGCACAGTTACACGCAAGCTTGCATGTGTGAGTGTGTGTATCGGTGTAGCGGCGTCCGCAACAAAAACAACAGCTAACTAAACAGCTGAGCGTTAGCCAAAACGGCGGCACTCGAACACACACACAGACACACTATACGTTTGGTCACATTGCGCTTATGGGGCGTGTGCGTATGGATTGGTGCTTTTAGCTAAATTACAAAATATAAACAGACGCAAATAGCTTACCGTTAGTTAAACGACAGTAGGCTAGCGATTACAATATTAGGCTACCAATTAAGAGCAGTCTTTAATTTCAATTACTTCACTTCTCATTCACTCTTAGTTCCGCTGCATTTAGTTTTGTTCAATTGAAGAACAGAGCACGTTTGAATACCGTTTTTTTTTTGCTTTCACTAAAATGCCGCACTTCTGCTTGCTTTCAACTTCTTTTTTGTTTGCTGAAAACTCGAACACAACGCGTGCGTATCGCACAACAACAAAATTACAACTGGAAATGGTGTGACTGACACAGTACATGCACAAAATACCACAAAAAGTACCAAAAACTACCAGATTTCTAGTGTAAATGACTAAAAATACCTAGAGCGCGCCAATCAGCTGTTTGTACAGTGGCAGCCTTGTTATGGCGCTGAATGTAAGTTAACTCTCTGCGCACGTTCATTTGAATAACTCAGCTGTGAGGAGAGCGAGCGTGATGTCATGGGTTTAATGTCAATCCTGTGTGTGTACATTGAATGTGAGTATAAAGTAAAGAAAGATTGAGTTTACTGAACTTGTATATTATTTAAAAATACTATGGAATATGCCAAACTTGTGACAATAAGCAGTGAGCGCAGCACACTACAATTAACCTTGAAATCGAATCGGGTGGCAACGCTGCTCATTTTGGCCACACTTACATATGTGTATGTGTGTGTCGTTTTGTGTGCGAGTTTGCGAAAAATTGTTAATCGAATTAATAATAACATAAATTTTGTAAAGCCCAAAATTGGAACAAGATAAATTGAAAACTGAAGCGAAAGCGTGTGCATGGTCACGTGCTCCCGTTAGATAAGAATGTCCAATCGAACGCGCAATGCGACCAAAGGCGAGGCGCTAATCGAGAATTGCCGCAGCAAGGGAAAATGGCAACGCGTCATCGAGCTGACAGATGAGCTTAAAACGGGATCGCCACAAAACGGTAAATCTAACAAGAGAGAGAGAGAGAATGACAGCTGTTAATACAGTATTTTCATACCACTCCCTCCGTCCCCTATTTTTTTTTAGAGAGCCTTGCAAACTTTTTGATTGGCGAAGCGCGTCTGGAGAGCTATTTGGAGGAGCATGCGGTGGCCGCCGAATCGAATTTTAGTCGCGCCAAAAGCAGTCTATCGGAGGCGAGACGTTATCTCAATTTGGCCCTGGGCGAAAGTGGCCAAAAGGCGGGCGTCGCTTTGGATGCCTATCTGCTGTTGGCCAAATTGTGTTATGCCTGCGGCGAATACGAGCAGAGCCTGGAGAACTTTGTCAAAGCCGAACTGAATACGCTGGCCGAACAAGTGTTGACCCTGTAAGTGAACCTATATGCATATATATACATAATTATGGATATATATACACCTGAACAGTAGCAAATAGCTGCGTAGACAATCATAGCTTTTTTTTTATAGTTAATTTAATAGGTAATTCTTTAAATTTTGTTCGACTAAACTTGCTTTTAGCATTGTCAACAAACCAAATTCATCCGATTGAATTATTTCCTTGATACAATTCCTTTAGAATCTATCATCAGATAGACTTTTAACAGAAAAAAAAGTGCTAAACAATTAAGCCAGAGATTTCATATTTTCATTTTCATTCTTACCAATTGATATGTTATGTTTTGGAGAAGATATTCAAAAAATGAACATCCACTTTGATGTCCAGGTGTACATATATATTGATATACAGATATATTTTAATTCAAGAAAATCCCTAATATTTTATTATATTAACAGACGCAGTCTCAAGATTCTGGCCGAATCGTATGCGATTAAGGGTCTGTGCTTGGAACAGCAGTCCTCCAAGCCCACATCCAAGTTCAAGAAGGCCGAAAAGGATACGGAACTGGTGAGTGCATCAAATGTGATCCATAAATACTTATCTATAAATAAATGTCACCATTCTTAACGACTAGATCTCCTGCTTTGAGCGTGCCTCGGATCTGGGATTGCTGTATCTGCAGGAATATGAGATATTTTGCATGAGCAACAATTCGAATTCGTCGAACAACTCGACGCATGGCTCCACGCTCAACGTGAACAGTGGCGTGCAACAATCGGCGAGTAGCTTTGCCATCAGCAGCAGCAGCAGCATGGCGAGCAGCGGTGCCACATTGGAGAGCCACAGACGCATGGGTGTCATACTGGAGACGGCCTTGCAACGTGCCCCAATTGTGCTAATTAAGGCAGGCAAATTGCATTTGGCTGTAGATCGCTATCGGATTATGCTAAATGCAGTTGATACGCCAGCAACGCAATCGTTGCGTTTGACACTCGCTCGCCAGCTGGCCGAGGTGTTGCTACGCGGTGTCTCGGGCACAATTTATGCACCGCCCTTCACCAGCAAAACGGGCGGCAGCACTTTGCGTTCGGGTGGTGCTGCTGGTGGTGGTTCATCGTCCAAGCGTTTGTGGAAGCCACGCAAATATGAGACGCGTCAGCAGTTTATGCCACGCAACCAGCAGGAGGAGGTGATACTGTTGCTCCTCATTGCCGAGGCGCTGGCGGTCCGTGACACTGTGCTCTCCCAGAGTCCCGAGTTTCGTTCGGTTCGCCAACATGCCATGGGCAATGTGACCGCTGTCTATGATCTGCTCACACTGGCCACCATACGCTGGGGTCTCGTCCAGCTGCTGAACGAATCGTTCGAGAAGGCACTCAAGTTTAGTTTTGGTGAGCAACATGTCTGGCGACAATACGGTCTCAGTTTGATGGCAGCCGAGAAGCATTCGCATGCGCTGCGTGTGCTCCAGGAGTCAATGAAATTGACGCCCAGTGATCCATTGCCTTGTCTGCTTGCGTCCCGGCTGTGCTACGAGAGCCTGGAGACGGTCAAGCAGGGCTTGGACTATGCCCAGCAGGCGCTCAAGCGTGAGGTGAAGGGTGAGTCCATTGAACCCATATATATATATATATATATATATATTGAACATGTTCCAACATTTAATGATGACAATCTCTATCTCTCTCTTCATCCTGCCCAGGTCTGCGTCCATCGCGCAGTCAACTCTTTGTGGGCATTGGCCATCAGCAGCTGGCCATTCAGGCCACATTGAAGAGCGAACGGGATGCGTATAATAAGTTAGCGCTGGAGTCGCTGGAGCGTGCCGTGCAGCAAGATGGCAACGATCATCTGGCCGAATATTATCTATCGTTGCAATATGCGCTGATCAATCAGCTTGGCGATGCCTTAAATCACATCCGCTTTGCGCTCGCGTTGCGCATGGAGCATGCCCCATGTCTGCATCTATTCGCATTGCTGCTAACTGCCTCGCGACGTCCGCGTGAAGCGTTGGACGTCATCGAGGATGCACTGCATGAATTTCCCGATAATCTCCAATTGCTCCATGTCAAGGCACATCTACAGCTAAATCTGGAGGATGCGGAGACGGCATTGTCGACGGTGCAACATATGCTTGCCGTTTGGCGGGATGTATACGAGGCACAGCTGGCCGGGGAGGAGGAGAAGCATTCGGATACCAAAAGCGGTGTCCATTTGGTGCACTCATCCCAAATGTCCGACAAGGATTCGAGTAAGTTCTCTTTTGCCCTGCGATCGCATCCCAAAATCTTTATCTATCGAAACTCATGACTCTTAATAATGCCTCTAAATATGTTCTATATATACACACACATACACACACACACACACATTTATATATACATATACATATATATATATATATACAAACATCTATGACATCTATGTAACTCTACCCAACTTCTGCGGAATGTGTCTGTCTCAAAAAAACAAAAAACAAAAAAAAAAAAAAACACCAAATTCTTAAAAACCATAAAAACCATAATTGTAAGTCTCAACTGCGAATTTAATTAAAAGTTTAAAAGATCGGTGAACCGATCTTAATTATACCCTTGCAAAGTATTTGAATTAGAAATGATATTTAACAGTTTATATATTGCATTCTGTTGTAATTTCTCACATTTTACTGTTACCGATTGTTCTCAAGAACATGAAATCAGGAAAGATTTTGATTATACATTTTAATTGACAAGAATTCTATGGTTCAAAATAAACTTTAAGCTCTCAAAAATCAAGCTTAATAGTATAATATATTGACTAAATAATTTTATATAACTTAATTTAAAATCTTTAGGCTTTAATGTGAGACTTGAAAAATTCGATTTTTTTTTAGAAATTCAACAAATTTATAATTGAGTCTTTTCTTACTTTTTTAAAAAAAGGAAGAATTTTCTATAGTTGTTAGGAAATGAACAAAAATGCAATTGAAAATTGAATATTTCTCTGCAAGTGTATAAAACGTTTTTCTTTCAATTTACGCTTTGCGTCGCTTTTAAGTCACTCTTTCTCTGTTTCTATCTGTCTCGTTTGGTCTCACTCTCTCTCTCTCTCTCTCTGTCTCTCGTTTTCTCTTGCGTGCTCTATAAATTTGCATCCTTACGCATGATTTACCTAATCTAATCTAATCTAAACTAATTTAATCTTTTCTCTGATTCTTTGATTATTGTAACTTTTACACTTTGCAACGTTTAAACTAACACACAATTTCACTCGTTATGTTATAGTTACATTTTGAATTGTTGTTGCATTTTGCATTGTTTGCTATAATTCTGAACTTGTTGTTGTTGTTGTTGTTGCCTCCTCAAGATTCCGTCTATGCTGCTTCGCTGGCTGCAGTTTCCCGTGTGGAGCAAGCCTTGAGCGAGGCAGCCAGCTCGCTGAGCTCCTTTACACAACGTCCGGGACCACGTCGACCCTGGATGCTGCAAATTGAGGTAAGATTTTGCTGGGAAGATCATCTACGTATATTATTGATATTAATTTGAGTTTGTACTTGTCAGATTTGGCTGCTGTTGGCTGATGTCTATATGCAGATTGATCAGCCAAATGAATCGTTGAATTGCATACACGAAGCTACGCAAATCTATCCGCTCTCTCATCAAATAATGTTCATGGTGGGTAATACAACTGAACGGTCACCTATAAAACTGTTTAATCAATATCCTGTTTACAGCGTGGTCAGATTCATGTCTATTTGGAGCAGTGGCGGGAGGCCAAACAATGTTTCCTGAATGCCGTCGCCGCCAATCCAAATCATACGGAAGCTTTGCGCGCCTTGGGCGAAACCCATTTAATGCTCGGCGAGCCGCGTTTGGCTGAAAAGATGCTCAAAGACGCTGCCAAATTGGATCCGAATTGCCCAAAGATATGGTAAATAATAATAATGACAAATAGTCAACTTGGCCACGATTTCAACATTATTTGTATCTCAACAGGTTTGCTTTGGGTCAAGTGATGCAGACTTTGGGTGATTTTAATGCATCCGCTGATTGCTTTTCAACGTCGTTGCAATTGGAGCCGTCGTGTCCAGTGCTTCCATTTACCTCGATACCATTAGTTTATGAATAGAGGCATTTCAACAAAGAAACATGCATTTGTTTTTTGTTTTTTTTTTCGGTATATATATATATATATATATATATATATATATATGTATATATCATACCTCAACTAACCTCAAACAGAACAAACGAGAGCAATATTACTTACTAGAATTTAAAGCGAGAATTTTGATTATAATTTTTGTGGTTGTATATGATTTCCAATTGTTATTGTCAGTATTAAGACAAGAGCGTTGATGGTGTAAATTATGTGCGTGTGTATGTGTGTAAATTATTAGCTAGCCCTATTCAAGAAATGTTTCTATAAACATAATCATGTATAAGCTAAATTAAATTCTTGATTTTTACTGTTAGTTCATTCCTTGATAAAGATAGCGATGATGATGATGATGATGATGATGATGTATATCCATATATATATATATATCTAAGTTTGTGCATTTTGTTATGGGAATTTAATGGAGAAATGGAATTAAGGTGTTTTCGTGTGTTATTTATTGCATAATGTTATCATTATATTGATATATACGTAAATCCAAAACAACTGTATACCAAATTAATTATTTTATTTAATTGAATTATATATATCTATACATATATTAAATGGATTTTGAAATGAAAATGTATTTAGAAATTATGACTGCTTTAAATAACTAAATCATTTCATGGCATATCAATGAAAATGTGTTCAGTACTAACTCTTAAATGAACATTAAATTATCTGATAATTAAGAAATTAATCTTGCTTAAAGTGTGAACAAATCTAGTGAAATTTCTGGCATAGTTGCATTGCGTGTGTGAAGTTTTAGCAACTTGATAAAAAAAAAAAAACTTGCTGCATTTCTTGCTGCGCAGCGTTTGAAGCTTTCACTTTTCACAATTTTTTTCTTTCTAATTGGCACAGCTAATTTCCGGCATTAATAGCTCTAGCTCTAAACGTGGAGCTAACCGAAAACCTCGTAAATGTTAGTTGCCAAAAAGCGCCACCCAAAGTCAAAACAAAAATAACTCCAGCAACTTGGATGTCCCTGGTTGTTTTTTTTTTTTTTTGTGGTGGTTGTCTGTGGCAACGGGACGAGCGGGCAATCAATAAAAAAGTAAACAAAACGTAAAACATGAGCAAAATGCGGGACAGGAAAATGTTATTGCAGAGCTGCGCTGGAATTTGGGTTTACGAGCAGCGCATTGACGAGAAGCGCCCAAAGAAATCATAATAAGACCAACAGAAAAAAACAACAAATTCAAAATACCAAAAACAAACAACAAAAAAAAAGGGAGAGGCGAACACCAATTGCAATTGTAATGCATTGAAATTTGTGCCAGTTTGAAGTTTGACCCGCATCCCCAAGGAGGAGGCAATGCTAGCAAGAAAATGACGCCCAAGCGAAAGCGACGCAGCAAAAGCCGAGCGGCGGCTGAGCAACAACATCAGCAGCTGCTGGCGGAGCTGGAGCTAACGGATAGCTGCTGTGACATTTGCCACTGCGACTGCTACAGTTCGCACAGCAGCGGCAATGCCAGTGGACGCGAGGAGCTGCACCAGCTGGAGCTAGAGATACGCGAATTGGAGCAACTGCAGCGCAGCGAGAGTGCCCAAAAGAAGCCCAGAAGTTTGAGCAGACAGCGAAGCGCTTCCAAATCGCCAATCGAGGCCAAAGCAGCAACAAAAAAGGCAAATCGTCGCGGTTCCAGCGCCAGACGGTCCAAGAGCGCGGGCAGCCAACGCAGTCAGTCCAGGCAGCAGGAGCAACAGGAGGAGTTGCAGCTGCAGCCCCAACAGCAGCCAAAAACAACAATAACAACAACAAGAACACAGCTTAAGCAGCGTGGCAAGCGGCCAACGGGTGCACTTCGAGATTGCCAAATGTTGCAGGTGAGTTGTCCATGTCATTTTCACATTTAAACACTAATTGCAACTATTGCAAAGTGTGTTGCCATAAAATAAAATAAATTTCAAGAATTCATTAGCAAAAAAAAAAAAATACAAAAAAAATGTTTTTGGACTGATGCCAACAACACGCGGTGTTCCCAAGCGGTCCCCCATCTAAGTACTAACCGCGCCCGACGCTGCTTAATTTCGGTGATCGGACGAGAACCGATGTATTCAGCGTAGTATGGTCGTTGGCGAAATCCAGATGCTTCATTTGACATTTTGTATAGTTGCCTACATTTATATTTTTCATCAATGTGTTTTCATATTGCTTGCAGACTGTTTTCGGCCACGATGCATCGGCAACGCTGGCGATACGAGGCAGCCGAGCCAAGTCCAGATCTCAGGAGAATGTGGCGCTGGTGCCGCTGGGACAATCCGAGTCGCGGTCGCAATTGTGCGCGTCCATGGCCAATTTGTGTTTGGTGCCGACGGTGCGTGCTGCCTATGAGAAGGTGCCCCAGCACGACCAGAAGATACTCAATCGGATGGCCGTGAAGAGGAGTCAACAGGCGGCGGATAAGGAGCACGCCTGGCTGGCGCGCAAGTACTGGGAGAATGAGCGACTGGAGCAACAGCTGCTCAAGTGCGAGCAACTGGAGGAGTACAAACAGGCGGTGCACGACAAACAGTTTCAGGACTATCTGCTGACCAAGGCGCGTCTGCAGGCGCTGGCTGAACGGGATCTGGCGGAACTGCGACGCCTGCGGGGAGCACTCGATGCAAAGGATGCGGCGGCCAAGCAACGTTTGCAGGAAATGCGATTGGAACGGGATTTAATGTTGTGTCAGCGTCGCTACGAGGAGTCGCGACGCAGTGAGGCCGTCACTCTGCAGCAGGAGGAACAGCAGCTGGACGCAACACTGCGGAAGAGGGACACCTGCATGCGACTCACGGAGCGCTTGAGGCGAGCGGATGAGTTGCGCAATGAGCTGCTCGAAGGATATCTGCGGCGGCTGCAGCACGATAACCAAGTGGAGCAGCTGCAGCATGAGGAGCACTGGCGCGAGCGACAGCAACTGGAGCGCCTAAAGCGTGAGCAACTGCAGCATGATATTCAGCGCAAGCGACAGCAGTCGCAGCGATTTGTCGACACCCGCCAGCGGCGACACGAGGCCCGGTTTCGCACTGCCAAGATCTCGGCCAGCCTCAGGGAACTGGTGCGTCAGTCTGTGACACCCGAATCAGCACTCGACACCCAGCAGCCATCCAACTCCAGCTACTATGCCCAGCAACAGTCGCAGCTGAGTCGACTGCTCTTCAACCACAAATAAGCGAAATCCCTCACTAAAAAAAACTATTGTTGTTATTGTGTAAATAAATGAAAGAAGAACGTTGATTGCTTGTTTTTTTTTTTATAAAAAACAAATCTATTTTTCACAACAATATCTTGTTTTTGAAACTCTGCAAAGTTATGTCTGTGGGGGAAAGTTGAACTTATTCTTCCATACCAACTTCTGGGATAGAAGTCATATATAAAATTCAATCAAGCATTAAATGCACTATATTTCTAGATGTCAAACCACAATCAAAAGATGTAATAAAAATAAATTGCTTCAAAATTAATAACGTGTTGAAAACTAAATTAAATCTGTTTTTAATATATTTTCGATAGTTTATATATTTTTAAGGCAGATTTAATGATGAAGTCAAATAGAAAGATAATGATTTTCTGTACAAAATATTCGGCAGAATAATAACTAAGATTCAAAAATAACAATAAGTTTTGCTGTGTATCAATCAACCAACCAACAAGCAAAAAAGTGTTTTTGGACGATGCCAACAACACGCGGTGTTCCCAAGCGGTCCCCCATCTAAGTACTAACCGCGCCCGACGCTGCTTAATTTCGGTGATCGGACGAGAACCGATGTATTCAGCGTAGTATGGTCGTTGGCGAATGTCGACTGCTTAGAGGAGGGTTTTCTAATTGGTACTTCTGAATATCTAGTTGTGAATTCCTTGCTTAAGATATAACATTATTGAGATACTTTTTTTTGTTAACGATTATTTGGAGCCATTAGATACTGAAGCGTTCAATGCTATTTTTAGTAATTTCTATTTGGGGCAAAGGCAATTTATTTTCTGAAAATGAAAAAAATAAGTAAATTAAAACTGCAAAGAACTATAGAATATAATAAAACGAAATGGTCGGAGACGCATGAACATATATAGAACAAAATGCTAAAAATAAAGTAGAATGTATAACCCAGAAAGGCCAAGTTAAAGTCGCAAAAACAATACAATATATATACGCAGATTGTTTTCGCCAGTGGAAGAGTTCTAAAAATAAACTTATTTCTGTATATATACAAATTCAAGTAAAAGTCAAATATGAAATATTAAATGGTTATATTGAAAATAACAGGAAATTAATGAAAAATGATTAGTTATCAAATTTTAAGATACTTTTGTGTGTATATTTGAATTAATATATATGAATTTCTTCTTATCTTGTATTATTCTGAGGAACAATAAAACCAAAACCCAACTAGAACGCAGAGATCACGTAGCCAGAACACAACAACGTCAGCTGAGTGACGTGATGGTCCAGAGACAATGGTTGGTAGCGGACCATAAGGTATAACATTGGGTTGGGTTCAATGTCTGGGCACACACATGTTGAGGGATGGGAGGACACGTTCTCGTACTCGTTGGCCTTATGACTAATTGGCCAGGGTGCTGAAACAGTGAGTAAATACAATGCATAATATATAAATATGCAAGTGTAAGTCTGTAAATAATAGGTACATATATAAAGAAATGCCCATCGAGCTGCATTTTTTGTTATTATTTATTATTATTTTCCTGGTACCTAAAAAGGTGACAAGGGTTATCACGTACCGCTGTCTCTTATCGATTGTGACTCAGTTGGTGAGCTCTGTGCCTCCCAACATTCTTGTTTGCTCTTTCGCTTTTCGCCTCCTCTGTCCGCAAACGAAACTGTGACCTAGGCCAGTCAGCGGTCACTTCCCGGTGTTAAATCAAACTTAATTGGATTAACACTTTTCCACGTTTTTTTTTTGGTTTTTTTGTTTTTTTTTGTGTGCCTCAAGCCAGGCTCATAATTATGACATATCACATTGTTGTTTGTGCTTGTGTTTGTGTTGTGGTCGTTTTGTAATTGAAGCAAATGCGGCCCACAATCAAAATTATCTTTACTGAGCGTCTGCTGTGTCTGCTCTGGTTGCCCCTCCTCTCTCACTCTCTCTCTCTCTCTCTCTCTCTCTCTCTCTCTCTCTTCTGTTTGTTTACGATCAGACAGCCGGGCACTTGTTTTGATTAAAGGCGTTGATAGCAACTACTGTGTATACAAAACAAAAACAAAAACAAAAACAAAAACAAAAAAAAGAGAAAGGAAAAATACAAACAAAATTCAAGTAAAAATGCTGTCAAAGCTTTTAGAATTTTAATATTTTTTGTTGTTTTTTTTTGTTTTTTTTTTTTGTTTTTGGGAGATTAGAATAATTTATGTATAGAACTTGTAGATATTTGTAAAGGCAAACCTATTATATTTTTGGGTTGTAATCCACGATTTGGTTCCATTCACGTTTCCATATCCATGGCGCTGTTGTAGTTAAGATTCGATTGGTGATCCTTGCCCAGATTGGTGTGTTGTCGCGCCATGTGATTGTTGAGATTGCCAACACTCTGATACGACTTGTCACAGTATGTGCAGGTGTAGGGCTTCTCGCCGGTGTGCACCAAATGATGCGAATTGAGATGACCTCGCGTAAAGAATGCCTTCTCGCATTTATCACATTTGAATGGCCGCTTGGATTTGTCCGGATCATGGGATCGCATATGGGTGCGTAAATCGGATTTCGTTGGCCACGTCTTCTTGCACACATTACAATTGAAGATCCGTGGCTTCGTCTCGCCGGTATGGACGCGGGCGTGCGAGTTTAGCTGGGTGCGCAGCACAAAACGACGATCGCAGATTTCGCAGGCAAATGGACGTTCCGTTGAGTGAGCCGATCTCACATGATAGCGCAGGCCGTGCAGCGAGGCACATCTCTTTGGGCACACCGTGCAATCGTAGCTGAGGCAATCGCCCAATCTGTGCACCGATGACATGTGCGACTTTAACTGTGAGTTACGCGTATATTTCTTGCCACACTCCGGGCAAGGACGCAACGATTTGTGTGGCCGACTATGTGGCACTCCCGCAACTTTGCGTGGCGCACGCTTTCGCTTGGGTTTATCCACAGGTCGTTCAATAGTGTTGCTTTGTTGCTGTTGCTGCTGCTGCTGCTGCTGCTGCTGCTGCTGCTGCTGTTGTTCCAGCTGTTCCAACGATGCAGGCAAATGGATGGGCGTGTTCAGTATGCCCGAGTCCCAGCTGACGGTGGACGTTGTCCGGTTTGTTGGTTCATAGCTGCTCTCAAATGTATCCGACAGATCCAAGGTGCCTAAAAAAAAAAAATTAGAAACGATTTTTATTTTCAGTTCTTTTTAAATGAAAAAAAAATATTTGTTTTAGTTTCAGTATCAGTTCAACCATCTTTTTATACAGAATATACACACCGAAATCGACGGGGTCGACTAGCGATGACATGGACGCAGATTTGGCCTCTTCCAGACAACCGACTTCCCTCTCCAGACATTCGAGGGCATCATCCAGGGCCTGTTCGTGGCGGGCGCGCAGAATGCGCTCCGAATCCTGACAGCGTTGCCGGAACTCTAGAGCGTCGTGCAAACGATGCAGGCACCGCTGACAAATGACATCGCTGGGCTTAATCTCTAGATTGGGCACCAGTTCGAGCAGCTCGATACACAATTGCTGGTTGTCAACGATGCTGTGGCAGAGTGTCGGCTGCTCCACCAGACAGCAGCGACAGACCACGAAAACGGTGTGGTTCAACAGCAGCGGGAACATAATCTCTTCCTTCTCTTAGTTAATAATACTACTTAGGTGCGTCCGTCCGTCCGACCAACCGCTCAGCGGGACCGTTGCTGGACGTCTGAGATGCGAGCGAATAATGACAACGGCCCATTAAACTCAGATAGAGGCCAGCTACTGCAGCTGGTGCCAGTGCCGTTGCCGAGATGCCGGCTCAGGGCGCATTGATAGCCCTTGACATGGGCGCAGGGCGATAAGCTGAACACCAAGTGAGAGAGAGAGAGACAGAAAGATAGAGAGAGAATTATTGAGAGAGGGACAGTTGTCGAGAGAGGGTGTTTGAGTGAGAGAGGAGCGGGTGAGGGTGTGGGGGACATAGAGGACAGAGAGAGAGAGAGACAGAGAGAGAGAGACGAACTGTCAACGTTTGCTAATTTACAATCGCTGCTTACTAATTGATTACCATCGAGATCTATAATTCGGGAGCGTATGTTACAGCCTTGAACCGATCTGCAGAGACCTTATCGCATCCTATAGTACGTAGGATTATCTCATCGCTATATTTGGGTGGTCCCAATGCTGCTATACTGATAGCATTGCCGTTCCGCTCTCCAAAATTATAGACATGCCACGTTATCACCCTTATCACGACTGGCGGCTCTAAGCTGAGCTTTGTACTCAGCGGGATTCCCGCATTTCCATGCAACACAATCATAATGCATATATATATATAATAATAATATATACAACGTAATAATAGGCAAACTTTTGTTGGGTTAAAACTGCTACAAAGATACTTTGAACGGCAGGATATCTAATTGATTGTAAATTAATGCAAGCATTAAAAAAAAAAACAAACAAATCAAATTCAGTTCAGTTTTAATCATGAAAAAATTGTATTTTCTTTCCACGCTATTCTTTTGCTTTTCGAGTTCTAAAATTGTAAAGCGCAAATAACAAATGTGTTATGATAATAATAATAATAACAATGAATGCGATGATTGTGCGGCTTTGATTGATCCAGATTGCAAAAAGAACCTCACCAAATTTCTACTTCCCGCGGACAAAAGGCATAAATTAAGATCCCTCCACGATATCTAATATATATATATATATATTTATAGTTTTAACAACATTGGCTGACAGCTCAATTTAGTCTTGTTCGTTAGTTTACTATTTATTCTATCGATAAAAATATATTTCTTACAGCAGTGAGAAAGTTTCTAGAACTATACATAGGTGCCTAAGCTGGCTCGGTAACTGGAACCGGAACCATTTCCCGAAAATAATCTTTTCAAACTCAAAGTTTTAAGTGACCTTATCGAAAAAAATGTGCAATTAATTTGACCTTAGAACCTTACGTACTAAATCTGGAACTGGAACTAAATTCGATTCAGTTTGGCACCTCTATTCAAATAAATTTTATTTGAAATTGAAAGCAAGGCACAATACAAACATATTTCTAACCCAAAAATCAACTCGAGACATTTTTAAATAATGCAAATTTGTTGTACATTTTTATACGTTTTAGTTCTTAACCTTTTAGTCCGTAAGTTGAAATTGCAAATAACTGTAATGATAATGATGATTCACAGAGGACATTCATAGTGTCGAATGGACAAACCACAATCATACCACCAGTGAATCTAGACGTTAATTTCTGTGTCGACTGCTCGGATCATTTTGACCCAAAGTGCTATGTGAACAGGGAAGCGATGGAAGTCCCCGAAAATGAAAGACCCAAAATACGACTGGCCAATAAGACAGATAAGCCCAACAAAAAATTAGCGAAATGCCTATCAGAAAAATATGTTATTACTGGTAACAAGAGAAATATCTCAATTATCTCAATGAAATTGCATTTATTTTTTACTTTTAGCTGACTTGGAGTCAATGATTTGCACCATGTCGCCATATTTGGGCTGCAATTTAATTGGGAATGAGAGGGTCTTGAAAAATGAGAAGGCCAGATTAATAACATGTGTCCTCTGTGGTAGACATTGCGGATGTAAAATATTGAACTCCAAATATGATACCAGTTGCGGACTTTTTCCTGTTAAACTGGATTGTCTATTAACCATATCCTTGACTCTGCTTCATATCATTCTATATTTAATGCGCTGAACTGTGTGCTGATAGTTTATCCCTTTTGTAATAAATGTATAAGATAGTCTTCGATTCACAGAACTGCAAAGTAAATACCAAAATTCAATGTTTGAAGCTCAAAATCATTTTCGAAACAGACACTAAAGTTTCACAACAAGTTCCACAATTGAAAAACAAAGCAAACATAATTTATAAAAATTTACACATTCTGTCAATTCAGACATTTGTAAATCTTAAGAATTCAGCATCTTTGAAATGCTACAAAATCGAGGCGCTCGCTTAACTATATTTTTTAGTTTACTAATGTTCAAATGTGGTAGATATATATATATATATATATATATATATATTGTTGATTGATTGCCATAATTGCAGAGCTTGTAGTTGGATCGAATAATGAATGTGTGGATTGCAGTCCTTATAGAGGTCGCTGCAAAATGACAACTACGGGCTGGGCGCCATTCAGGCATTCGACCAAGGACGGCAGCATTGTTGTCAAGTTGCCCTCGTATACCGATGGCGATCCCAGTCTAGCCCGATGTGTTCTCGATGGCTATCATATAAATGGTAATTGTTGATCCAATCCAATCCAATCCAATCAATGCATCAAATTCAACTCTATTTGCAGGACCAATCGAGACATTCATTTGCTTCTGGGCCCCATATATGGGTTGTCAGGCAGTCGCCAGAAGCGATATTGTCAATAAACATCGTATGCATCCAATAGTTTGTCGAACTTGTGCCAAATATTGTGGTTGCTATCGTGAGACTAAATCTAAAGCTGGTACAATTAATGGTTTGATTATAAACTGGGCTATCATTATTGAAATGTATTTAATACTTGTTCTAGATCTATGACCAGCGCCATGATGTTTCAAAGCTCTTCCTGTAGAAATGCTTAGTTGTGTTGATCAATTTAATAAATATAATTGATTAAATTGGTTTATCATTTTCAAATTTGCGAAACTCTTTGTTCACATTTATTAATTGTAGTTTGCTTGGTTACAAATGTCAATAACTTTTAATCATCTCAATCGGAATTATTGTCGTATTGTTAGAAATTTTAGAAAATCTTCATTTTTTACGTTTTGTTGGCAATAATGAATAAATTTAGTTTAATTTCTGTATGGTTATTTGGTTTTCTATTGTTAAATGTAGGTCAATTGAACAGTAAGTAGACAAAGGTGGGTAAGTCAAGGCAATTAAAGACGTGCAGCATTAAGATTAATTGAACAATGCCTGTGTATATATGAATCGACAGCTGTAATGGCAACTTCTAAGAGCTGCGTGTTGAAAAGTACAAGATCTGCAGCATCCAAAGAAAATACATGTATCAGATGCGGAGAAACAACTCATCCGCATTGTGATGTGAAATATACTGGGTATTCTGTACCAACTAAAAATCGTCACGATATGCGACTAGTTGATGAGTCTAGCGAGTCGCAGAAGTTGGCAACACAATTACTTTATTGCACTGGTACCCAATATATAATAAAAGGTGATTAAATAATTACACCGATTGAAATGCAGAATCGGAATCGTATCAGAGAGATTCTCACTTAATTTTTCAAACTTATAGTTTAGTACCATAAATGTTAAAACGAAATCTCTAACGGAATTTATAATCTGAATCGGCATATATATTCGATACTTTCATTGTTTTTGTGTTGTTTTTTTTTTGTTGTTTTTTTTAGGTTTTGTACGTTCGTATATTTGTTTTTGGAGGCAAAAGGGCAAGTGTGGAGCTGTCGCTCCATTCATTAAATTAGCTGATAAAAATGAAACAATGCGAATCTGTGAATCGTGTGCATATTGGTGTGGCTGTCGTGGAATCGCTCCAAAATCATCTTTGTCGAACATTTCACAGGGCAATCATCTTTTACTACTCATATGCTTCATAGGCCTCATCATGGGAATGCAGTTGAATATGTAATTAATATAAACACAATTCTTATTCAAATCGATTAAACAAGTTGTTGTTATTTAGATGTGACATCTCTCTCTTCAATATTTGAACTATTTTTGAGCACGCAGCATGCTACGACAAAAAAATATATATATTTGTATTTATTTTTATATATTATAAATTTATATTATAGATATTTCTTTTATTTGTTTCGGATCTGTTTTGTGTTGGTTTAGTTGAAATGACTTTGAAATTTGTAAGTTTTAAGTTTTGGCTACTTTTAATATGTTGCGCAATCAACTGTAAGTAGATAAATATTTGTATATGTTTACGTGTGTAAAAAATAACCAACCAGTTGCGAATGGGGAAAATACATGTTCCAATTGCTTTCCACATGGCGAGTGCCAAACTAACAGAGAGGGTTGGGCAGCCCCCCCGCATGCCCTTGGTGACAAGTCATTGGTTGCAAGAACTGGCCCGTATGGCTACATTGACCATGGCAAACTAGAGCATTGCATCAATGCTGAATATCGATTAACAGGTGATTTTGATGGATTTGCATTCGTATTCTTTATCGTGTGTGTGATGTACACATTTGATGTACTCTTTAGGTGATGTCTTCCACCACATTTGCTTTTGGAGGAAACCAAACCAATGTGAAGCAGTTGTGCCCCATTACAAGTTACAAAATAGAGAAGTGATGAGGCGCATCTGCAGTGATTGTGCCAAATATTGCGCTTGTAATAATGTACCCACATCTGCTGTCTTCGATCTCAGATATATTCTACTTATATGCTTTCTTGTGATCATCACCATTTTTGTGTATTGATTAAAGCAATTGCAAATGCAACTAAATTATATGGAAATTGCATATTGTGTGCTAAAAAAGAGTCGCATTGTAATTCTTAACAATGGAATCGATTCCAGATTGCGGCTTCAAATTCTTTTCGACATTCAGTTCCAAATCACAGTACCAAAACGCAATCAATTAGCGTTAAAAATAGTTCAGACAAATACTTGAATACCCGATTTGGAATCTAAATTTGCTTTCGATTTAACACCCTGTTTCATTTCGTATTATTTATTTTCCATTTTACTTCATATCGTTTTTTAAATTTGTACTTTTGCTAGAAATGACTATTCAAATTTTAAGTGTTGCGTCCGTCTTGTTATTTAGTTTTTACCTAAGGAATTCAATATGCAGTAAGTAAAACATACAGTTTTATTCAGATGGCAATAGTTAATTGCAGCGCACAACACTCAACAGTTGATTCGAATGCATGCACCGATTGTTATCGATACAATGGGATCTGTAATGTGACCAGTGTTGGATATGCGGTGCCCATGGCAGGTAGAACCGATTTGACATTGGTTAGAAAATTGAAAAAGGGTGACACCGTCATTCATCGAAATTTGCAATGTGTTAATCATGGCTATATACTTGATGGTATATAACAATAATTCCTTTTTAGAAGAGCATGTTGTATATTCGATATTCACCAGGTAATGTTAGCGAACACATTTGCTTTTGGACACTGCCCTCGAGGTGTGAGGCGGTTGTACCGGAGGATGTCATCAAGAACAAAGCCGTCGTGCGAACTGTGTGTCGATCGTGTGCCTATTATTGCAATTGTGCCTTACTAAAGGACACGGCTGCCTCACTTGGCCAGGATATTCGAACACTGATAATTTGCCTTACTCTCGGAATGCTCACTAAATTCTCTGTGTTGTTTTTATAAACTTGGTCATATTGCAAAACTGATATTAATCAATGTTATCTATGTCTATATATATATATATATATCAGAAAGATCTGCAATGCAAATTTTTAATAATGATACTGCGATAATAGATACAAATAAATCAGGTGCAATAGTAAATAAATTTTGGATCCCTTTGACTTTCAGTTCATTTAAATCTTGCATAGAAACAAGAGATTTTCCAATTTCTCATATAAAATATATTGCATAATTATTGTAATATATGTATCAATGTGTAACACTAAACGCTGAGACTTTTAAACCCTCTGCCAGGTTATTAATATAATACTAATTAGCAAGCATTGATAATTCGGAATGTTTGCGATCTGAGACTGATTTCACCCGCAATCTTAAAGCGCTCTATTCGACGGCATTCACTGATTAGCTTACAAGTTAGTAGCTAATTACATAGCGAACTGATAGCACTCATTATACATTAATTATTTACAAATTCGGGAAGTCACAGGAATCCAAAAATCTAGCATATTCTTATTTATTTCATTTAAATTCCAACGAAAAGTTCAAGTCACGTGGTTTATGAACTTGAACAATAATTCGTCTTGTGCAAAGAATTTTCGGGAAAAATTCTTTTAGTCAATTCAGACCAAAACAAATGCAATTAGTTCGTTCCATTATGCAGCACACACACACACACACGCACACACACATTTCTAAGAGTTTAAATTAGCATTTATTAAATTAAAATTTTTGCAAAGTCACACTGCCAAAAAAAAAAAATTGCATTGGTTTCAGTTGGAAGTGAAAGTGAGATTCGAATTGATTTCACCCGCAGCCAACTTAATAAGGTAATGAGATACAAAAAAAAGTGTTGCCACATTGCTGTAACTAGAAGAAGCAGCAGTAGCAAGCAGTATGCTTATCTGATGGCGTTTTCGTTCAGTGTAGTGCGGCGTTTATGTTGCTTAAGGTCCGCCACAATCGCAGTCTCATTCAAAATCCAATCAACGCCTTCTTAATGCTGCGACATTTACCCATGCTCACACACATTCAAATCTACGGTACATATGTATGTATATATATTATATATGTATATATATATATAGAATTTCGTTAAACGTCGCTGATTGCACAGAATTAAATTCAACTATACACGATTCGCAGCATCGCAGAATCTCAGTACGTACTACTCTGGCAGATACATTTACATATACAGATACAGATACAGATACAGATACATTTACATATACAGATACAGATACAGATACAGATACATATACAGATACAGATACAGATACAGATACATTTACATATACAGATACAGATACAGATACCGATGCAGATACAGATACAGATACAAATGCAGATACAGATACAGATACATTTACATATATAGATACATATACATATACAGATACATATACATATACACATACAGATGCAGATCCAGATACAGATACAAATACACCTACTCAATTGAATGGGCCGTCAATCCTCGGCCGAGTTGAACGTGCTCATCTGACATTCTATATATATATATATATATATACAGACTATATCAACAGCATCTCTCGTTCGACGGATCGCCTTCTATATAGTCGCAGTGCCAACAGACTCGTACATAAAATACTTTCAATACTTGTAGCCCATTCTGCAGCAGCCCACAAAATGATTCTCTGAGTGTGTGTGTGTGTATGTGTGTGTGTGTTTGTGTGTATTTTCTACTGTTTGAAATAAATTGTATATAACTTTTATTAAAATTTCCGCTTTAACATTTCTGTATGTGTGTGTGTGTGTGTGTGTGTGTGTGTGTGTGTGTTTGTGTTTGTGTTTATATCTCTAACACACTTGTACTCTTTCTCTATGCGACTAGAATTTGACGAATTCTTAAACAAATATTCTCACACACCGATTTGTGCAAAAAAAAAAATTGTTCTAGAACATTTTTTTAGTTCCTGACATTTGGAATTTAAACATTTATTTCGTACTAAGCATTGCTATTTTATGATGTGAGCTTCTGTGAAATTAGCTGTCTAGTTGTAGACTATTGTCTAATGATGATTGAAGGTCATCTCATTTATTTTTTGTTAGCTTTTAAGCGCTTTTTCATTTTACAGCTCACAAATATTTCCTTTTATGGCTTAAGCTGATGTAAGAAATATATACTAGTTATATATTATACATTATAAATGGGAGCAATATGTGGATTTTAAATGAACTTAGAATTTCTATGTCTTTCTCTCTGTCTCGTTTTTGCAGGTGCAGTTAAAAATATTATGTATACATATCACTTTTTGTTATAATACAAAAATCTTAGCTACTTAATTTTGTTAAACTTGGTTTTTGGCCCAATTGTAATCATGACTTCAACCGCTCCTGTTGCTGCTACCTTGTAAGGGTAAAGTGCCCTAGTTTCAGTTTCTTTCAATGTTAACTACAAACTACCTTTACAACATCGAATTTCTGCAAGCAAAGGGTTATGCACAACATACAGCTAACACCGAGGCTGTATATACATGGATATACACACATATATATTAACATATGTATAAACAGAGGGTATACCGATAAATAGATATAGATATACCTACACATTCTATTGTTTTCCGGTGAAAAAGTCTGTTCTATAAACATTTATGGCCACTCTGTCGCGCAATTCACTTGAAACTCTCAGAAAGGTATGTACACACACACACACACACACACACACACATACACACACATTCGTTTGCACATGAATAAATTTACACCATGACACCGTTAATCGGTACAAGAGCAAATAAAATCTGTGCGCAGGCGCAGCAGCGATTGCCATCGCTGAAGAAAGTGGCGAAGTGGCGATTAATGAGCGAAAATGCGACCTTCAGACTTTGAGAGCACAGCAGACCAACATCTGCAACAACAACAACAACAACAACTTCGGATCTTAGCCAGCACCTGTGGCTGAAAAACAGGTATAGGAAAATGATATTTTCCCAAAAATATATATTGTAAACCGCCAGAAACCGGTGCGCAAATGCAGAAAATGAAGAGAAAGAGAAAGAGAAAGAGAGAGAGCGAGAGAGAGAGAGAGAGAGAGAAAGAGAGAAAGCAGCCGTTACATGAGTGCAACAGGTGAGCGACACAAGTGCTGAGCGCACTGAGCACACGAGAGAGCGACAGTGTGTGTTGCGCTCTCTCTCACTCTCTCTCAAGAGAAGCTGAAGCTGAAGCTGAGGCTGAGGCTGAGGCTGTGACTGAGTCGGAGACACGAGCACAGCGAACGTGATTCCATTTTCAGTCCGCGAGACGGTCTCAAAGCCAACGGTCGCCCTTTCGCTCCGTCAATTGTCGCAGTTGGAATCGAATCGCAAGTTCGAATATTTCATAACGGTCAATCAAGTGCGCATGAAATATATATATACACACACATATATATATTTCTATATATATATATATTTATCGATACAAAATGACGGACAAGGTAGCGCGTGTGCTTGGTGTTTAGTAAAGTATCAATAAAAATTATACATAAATAGATAATAAATACATATATATATGTATGCATATATCATTATTATCGTATGCGAAACACACGAAACAAAAAACAGTGCAATTGATTTTTTTTCTAATAAAAAACGAAAACTTTAGAAATTTATCAAACTTGGATATTAAACGAACGAAGAACGAACGACAAGGTAAGTACTATATCCATAGTGCATTTAAATATATATATTTTTTTTCATTTTGTATTTGCCGGAAAATGCGTAATCATTTTGCGGCGGGGTTGTGTTTTCTTTTGGGGGTTGATATTTCCCCAATTGCGTATCGGAATTTTTTTTGGTCCAGCAATTGAGAAGGTCACAAAATGCGCAGCAAACAATAATCGACACCCCAAAATGAAAGATGCATGCAATGTTAGTAAATTGAGTGAATTATAAGGATATCTTTTCATTTATTTAATAATTTTAATCATTTATAATTAGTAGAGGATTTTCATAATTATGTGTTACAAGAATTTAGAGCACATTTACCATTTCTTAAAATCTGCATATTTCTAAGAAAATCTGTTTTTAGTTGAAGACTTAATGTAAGGAGAGTAACCAGCACAGATCTTTTTCTCTACACATTACACAGATATTCCTTTCACAATAGACGACCAGATGTTAAACTCGAATCTTTTGCAATTTACAACTAACACATTTCGTAATTTTATGGTTAATTCAAGCCGCAAAATGTTTGCACAATTATCAGCAATTTTTGAATGGCATTTTTTACGGCACTTCACACTTAAAAAGATGATCACTGAATGTGATTTACATTAAGATACTTATTAAACCATATACGCTAAATATAACTACAACATTAAAGAGTAGCTAATTCAAACACAAAATAATTTCGCACCTAATAAAATTATTTAATGCATGACAACTGTAATTATACAGATAACTTTGAAATGGATTCCAAGTGTAGCAAGTGCAATTTTCTGCAGCGTTTCTCTCTCTCTCTCTCTCTATCTATCTCTCTCTCTCGCTTGGCAACTCAAAATGTTGACAGTTAAATTAATGCAATCAAATTTGGAGCACAGATACAATTACTAGAGCTCCGCTTTTTGGCCATTGCCAGAGCCAGCAACACCTGAGACTCTAAGCCACGACAAATTGGCATTCAAAATGAAGCGGAAAGAGTCAAGATAGCAACAGCAACAGCGACAGCAACAACGGGTCCAAATATCAATAGCAAACATTGGCCAATAGTCAAATATACACACACACACACAAGCAGACACACAAACCAATTTTCATAAGTTTGCATCTTGAACATACGACCTGAAATTATTACATAAAGTTGGACCCCCAGTTATCGGTTCACGAATGGACGTCATTAGCTGCACACACACACCTGCTTATACATATATGCGAAACCCCGTTCGTTTCATTATGATCCGGTTTGTCTTTATTGTGGACAATGTAATGTGTAAATATATATATTTTGTGACTCCCCCCCCCCCCTTCCTTTTGGGCCGCAGCTTCCAAAAAAATGCGCAGACATAACCCAAAAAAAAAGGAGTTGCGGTTAATGAAAGTTCAAGTGAAATTGCCGACTAAAAAACAAATCGAAACCGGTTCGCTTAGGTCAAGTCTTAATCAATTTTTTTTTTGGAGCAAAATCCAATTATGTTCAAGGCCGAAAGCGATTTGAAAATCGAAATGGAAAGGCCAATTTTATTGATGTTTAAATGCAATTTAATGCCATTCATTAAGTACAGTTATAAGCGGGTTAAATGAGTTAAGTTGTCAATAATGCGAATACTTTTGAGTTAGTTTCAAGTGGACAATAGAGATTTGAGGAATTTTGATAAATGTAAACTGTGAATTGAGATTTTTGGTATTAAGAAATAAATTATTCTCGAATAATGCAAAGTTTCTTAGTTTATAGGAAAAAACCTAAGTGAGTAGCTATAAAAGTAACAAGGCCTATCTACGGAAATGACTACTGTGTTTTAAAAAAAAAAAATACCTAAACACAATTTACCATTACTAATTCGATGGTTTTGCTAAGTTTGTCTATCAAAAGACTTCCAGGCATCATCATAATTGATTAATAAGCTTAGTCAAGGTAAATAATTTGACAATTTCACCGATTAGCACTTCCCCTGAGTCATATCAATCTGAGACTTGAGACTTTTATAAATACCATAAAACAACAACAACAACAACAACAACTTGCACTTTCTTTAAGCATATGCTGCTAATACAGCTAATTATGCTTATCACATCGACTTTTACTCTCAAGTTCACTTTCCGTAGAAATTGAGCAATTATGACAGCGTTTTTCCAGCCAGCATCATCAACTTAATATATCATCGAATTGACAGACCAGATAATAAAAAAACAACAACTAGAAAAAAATACTCACATAAACACATATGCTAAAAAAAAAAAAAAAAAACTCGTAAAGAAAGAAAACAATAAAAAACAGAAGGAAAAAACAGACAAACCGAAACCGTAGCCGCTGAAACCGTCGAGAAATGTGGTAGAAAAAAAGAAAGTGCAATGCTGATCGTATATTCAACACACACATGTAGACTATATATATAAATATATATATGTGCATATACATATATAGCATATATATATGTGCACATAAAATAACGGAGCGTTAGCGGCACTTTAGCGTAGCACTCTATAAAAAAAAAGATCTTTCAGGCTGTGGCACTTTTCCTTTCAACGGCTGATTGCCCGGGCAGCAGCAACAAACACTTGAAACTAACACTTGGTCAACATATTCATTTGTGGCTTTTTAAATTAACACCTTGAGTGCCATTTTGCTTTGCCTTGGAATTGGAATTGGAACTGCAACTGGATCTGGAACTGTGCTCATGTTAAGTGCTTAGGCAAACATTTCCAACTATTCGTCGTTCAAGTTTCTCAGGCAAATTGGTTCAATTTTGCTAATCATATTGAACACTAAAGTCGCGTGCCGAAAAATAAAACACAAACTTGCTAATTGTTATCGAGAAATATTGTTCTCGTATTCTCATCGAATAGAGTTTTACTTAAATAGTTTTTCATTTAACCGGTTGCAAACCAGTTTCCTGGACTTTTCCGTTTGGCTACCTGCGAGAGAAGAATGCCCGAAAATATCTCAGGGAAATTATAAGTGGATTCAGTCAAAGATCGAAAGCAATTAAATGAGAATTCGGGGACTACCTGCTGTCATCTGACTGATTGATGGCAGCCACACCAATTTGAGCACAACTGTACATTATGAATCTAACAACTGATGCCATGAAGAACAGGATGAAGTCATTTGGTGTCTTGATAGGGTATAGTAGTAGACTGTGAGAAAAATTCATGTCTAGCGTAAAGCAATCAAAATGATTGCATTTGAAATTTTGTAAAAACCCAGAATGTTCGAGTCGAGCAGGTTCGGTTGAGAGATATCCCGAACACAGCTGTTAAATTCAATGTAGGCTTGCTAATCATAGTTTGTTCATTATGAAAACACATTTTGATTAACAAAGATCAGTTTTTTGTTATTCATGAAGAAATTTCGGGAACAGAAAGTTTGGAAATGCAATCAGCCAAAATTCTGCTGCTTAGTTTATTTATTTATAGTTATAAGCTAAAGCTACACTGATATATATTATTTCAGACGTAATATATGCCAATATATAAAATTACTTTAAGAAATAAGTCACTTACCATATTCCCAAGGCGCCAAATTGCCCAAATAATGATGTTAAATTCAATTACTTGGATATCTACTAAATGCGAATACCGGAAATGTTTGACTGCTTTTAAATGTTGTTAAGTGGGTCACTAAATTGAGCTGTTAAAGAGCATTTAATGATCTAATCAGTTCAGCTTAAGCTACTTAAAACCACTCTCAACTGCTCCACTGACCACAAAAGATCTAAATTTAAATGAAAAAATAACACCAAATAGAAAAAGCATCTGATAAAACTGCTTTAAGTTGCAGCCAATAAATTGTTCATTAATGCAAAGTCAAACAAATCAAAATTCGAGCATAAAAATAAAAAAAATTCAAATTGAAAGCGTTTGCAGAGAGCAACGTAAAACGATGTGTGTGTCAACGTGTGTTGTGTGTGTGTGTGCGAGTGTGCATGTGTGACCCAGTTTCAGGTTATGGCCACGCATGCGTCAGACAAAAATTTGGCCTGAGCTTAAAGATTCAGAAAAAGTAGAAAGTGATTTCGATTTTGTTGTTGTTATTGTTTTGTTACATTTTTTATGTTATTTTTTTTAAGGTTTTGGTTGACTTTTGAGACTTTGCCTTGGAAATGCGTTTAGTGGCCAGAACCTGGTCGAACGCCGGCTGGCCAACCGTTTTTCAGTTGTTCAAGTGCTCAATGTTAGTTTTGTCAGCCTCGAAGCAAAACTAATTAAGATTCATTGCAAACATTTGTGTGTGGCAATAATTGTTAAATAGGAAAAAAAAAAAAATACCAAAAGGTTGATTGCCCGTTACCAAAAACAAAATAAAAAGGCTTTGCAGTTGCCAATATATATGTTTGGCTTTTAAGCCGGGTTATGCCCACGTGCTAAGGTCAACGGCGTCTTGTGTTCTACTTCAATGACTTGACCCAAATTTGTAGCCACCCACAAGGCAATTGAAATATCAAATTGGATTTCATATTTCTTTGTTTTAATAATTTCGCATTAGCAAAATATTTAAATCATGCATTAATCAATATGAATTTTGCAATATATTGGTATTTATGCTTTGTGCGACTGTTTGTCAAAAAAATAAAATAAAAAAACAAACAGTGCCATTAAAATATCGCACAAAAAGTGAAAGTTGTTGATTTTATGCGATTTGGCGAAAAGGAAAACATGTTGAATTAAGTATTTGTGATCAATTTACTGCGCATAAATAAATTATATAAATTGTTCAAGAAGTAAGCAAAAAATAAATAAATAAATAAAACATAAGGTTGCACATACAACGAAAAATATAAAAAGGCGTTGCAAGTTTGCAGTGAGTAAATTGCAGTTATGTAAGCTCATGTGATACAACATATTGACGATCAAAATTGCAAAAGAAAGCCACACCAATAAAATCAGCAACAACAACCACGCACACATCTGTATGCAGTTTTACAGCTGATGAAAAAATCCAGCTATTACTGGGTGTTTTTTTTTTAAATTAATTTTTTTTAAATCAGCTGCTAAATGCATGAAAGAATTTGAAAAGTTGCAATTTGCAATTGATGCTGTTAAATGGATTTTTATTATTATTATCCTTCATGCTTATATAAGACTCTTTCTCTCCCTCTCTCAAACCTATTCTGTTGATCAGTAATAATAGCTGAGTTAATATAGCCATGGCCGTCGTTTTGTGTGTCTGTTTCGATACGATCAAGTCAGTAAATTTTAAAATTTCCTTAATAAAACATAGGAATTCTATTTTTTCTGCAGGCAGGAATATGTCTAAGATGATCGGTTCGGTTTACAATATCATATAGCCGCCATATAAACGATCGGTCAATAGTTCTTGGACTATTTTGTTTACAGAAATGAAAGTTCTTAATTGTTTGCTGTTATTATTCGCTTACTCGCAAAAGCACTTGCAAACTCTCCAACAGAAAAAACAATAGCAGAGAACCAAATTGCAAAACGTTGTTCACTTGTCCATTTGACAAGCAAATCAAATTAACAAATTACAATACAATTTGAGTTGAATCTGATCTGCAGCGGCCCCAAAAATATAAGAAAAAATAATAAAAAGTAAAAGAAACGGAACAAGTAAAAAGTTGGCACATCAAAAATTCGAAATATACAAACATTCTTTCAATGAAATCAATATGCATAAGAGACAACAAGAAAGACAACCAAAATGAAAACAATACAAACCATAAACAAAGAGACGTTAAATGGCTTTGACGCTGACCAAAAGCCAAAATCAAAATATAAAAACAAAAACGACTACGAAAAAATATGCGAGCACTAACAAAAGACTTAAGCGACAAACTCTTTTTGGGCAGACAACTTTCTCAGCTCTTGAAAGAATTTCTAAAAAGAAAAATAGCTAACATATGTGTGAATATTTGCATTTTGTACAAAACTGTTTTAGAAATGTTTAAGAATCTGTCTTTTTTTTTTTTTTTTTTTTTGCTATAAATCAAAGTGGCGTCAGCTGCTTTGACCCACTTTGAAGACCCAGAAATTAGGCAGAAATCACTTTTGATGGCCGCTGAAACTGAATGAGTAAGAAATATATTTACATGTATACTGTGTGTATTTTGTATATACATCTATCTATCTATATAGATATATACATTTTTTGCATTTTTTAGTTTTCTTGGCACGCATTTATGCGGGAAATTTTCAAGGTGTTTGTTACCTTAAAGTGTCAGTTGTTGTTGTTGTTGATATTTTTAGCTCTCTAAAAATGAAAAACTGAAATTGAAAAAATAAAACTTTGTTGCGATTTCAATTTCATAAGTTCACAAATCGGTTTAGTCACAGCAACTACAAACATACTTACGCAGATCACATGATAAGGCATTTATTTTGACATTTAATGTCAGCTGATTATGAAAAACTCAAAATTGAAACTGAAGTTGAAGTTGAAACTGAAATTTAAGTTGAAGTTAAAGCTTGCGACAGAATTGTAAAATTCATTAATGAACTTTGGGGTTTTGAGCGGAGAGGGGGTTAAAGTCGTGTTGGGTTACTGTTGTTATGCGATTATGTTGTACAATATTTATTTTTATTTTAAATTTGCATAAGAGGTGATGAAAAGCTATATTTAGAGTTAAATAGCGGCTTGTGAAAAAGAGTGAAGCTACTCTAAAATGTGAATAAATAATGAAAAATGAGGTTAAGGATTAAAAGAAAAAAATATATGTCAAATATGTTTAAATCGAAAACAGAATATTTGCATTAAAAAGCGAAAAAGTTGGCAGTGAAAGCAGGATTATAAAAAACGATGAAATTATAAGCATAATTAAAACAGACAGACATTCAGAGAGAAACTTGATGATAAATAACCACATAATGAAAAATGAGTTAGTAACTGCAATGAGAGCTTGGAAAACTTGAGTCACTTGTCTAAAAATTGCATATGCTGATTACAAATAACTCATCGGAAATGCAATTTTTAGCTTAGCTAATGAATGATTATGAAAATCAAATTAGTATTCTAAGAAACGACAGTGAAAATTAGAGTTGATGCTAATGAACCAAACTCAATTACATAAAGTCACCAAAAGGTGACTATGGCAAATGTGTCGCAGATTTGCATAGCTATTAAACTGTTATTCTCCCAAGGCACGTACGACAGACAGACAACTTGGACTTCAGCTGCTTTGGCCCTGCTCTGAACTCTGAAATTATATTTTTAAAAAATTTCATTTAATGGCCTTTTGAACAGAAATATAAATATTGCCGGGCAAACTCCTAAGCACCTAAGCAACACATACGATGACTAGCGACTGGCGACTGGCGAGACTATTGCAAGCACTCCTTGGGTGTTTTTTTTAATGTGTGGAGCTTAACTTGTTTATTAAATCACTTTGACATAATGAACCGTTATGCCTATAACAAAATACTGGTCTCCCTTCTGTACAGCTCTAACCTTGACTGTATAAAAGACAAAACTGCTGTTGTAATATATTTGCTTTGTTTATTTTTTTGTTGTTACAAATTTTTTGGTAAAAGTGCAGCGTCAGTAGTCGTTGAACCCAATCAAAATAGAAAGTTACACAGCTACAGATACAGCCACTCGTGGCATGTTTAGGTATCTGTAAACTCATTTCATCGTTGCTTAGTTGGCGTTTAGCATGCTAAACAAAAGACTTCAATTTTTGCACACATTAATCATTATGGAAGTTAATTACCAGCTGTTAGCTGAACAGTAGCGGTTAAAGAGATGCTCACTTAACATTCCATGGCCGTAGTTTAACAGTCCTTATACATATCTGGCCTAATGTATTGTGGATGCTTCTCTCTATGCAATAGGTATATATATATATAATAGGTATATATTGTTTTTGTTTTTTTTTTTTTTTGTCTCGAGCACTTATAATGCTAATGTTTATGTAGAAGGGTAAGCACTTTGTCTAACGCAATTCATAATGTGAAATATGCCTATTCTGTGCGAGTGGCATGAGTAATTTAAACAAATTGCGCAGCAACAAACCCACCTCTTTGTTAGTAAAATGTATATTATAATCAATTTTGTGCTTAGTTTTTTGGTGGTGTGAAAACCATATTTAATAATATTATTTTAAATAACAAAATATTGAAATTCGCCCCCGGGTGGACTCGAACCACCAACCTTTCGGTTAACAGCCGAACGCGCTAACCAATTGCGCCACGGAGGCTCCTGAGACTGGATGGAATTCTAACTAACTTGAAGCTAGATTACAACAATAAGAAACATAATTCTAATAAGAACTGCTTGGGCGTAGTAGCAAAGTGAGATTAGACAACGCGTGAACAACAGCCTCCGTGGCGCAATTGGTTAGCGCGTTCGGCTGTTAACCGAAAGGTTGGTGGTTCGAGTCCACCCGGGGGCGGCAAATCTTTTTTTTTGTATGCTTCTTAAATATTGGCTTGAGTTTTACATTTAATTTTACATAATTAACTTTAAGTTCAAATTGCTTAAATCTTTTTTAAAAAAAATCAGTAATGATAAAGAAGTACTTAGGTCGTTTATAATGCCTGTGTACTTGACTTCTATAATCATATTAATGTCCATTATTAGCTTAAATTTTTGGTAGTCATTTATTTTATTGTTATGTTTTGTTAGATGAACAAGGGCATTTATTTAAGTTGTTGTATCTCGATTTCATTCCGACAAACAGACTTAAAAACAATGCGCGTGTTAAGTTTAAGTTGAAGGTGTCAGTGCCGGTGATCAAAGCCAAATAGACTCGCCACCACAATTACCTATAAACCAACAAGCGACAAGCCCCATAGATATATGTATATATATTTATAATAATAGCTTCAATCTACCTTTGCCTCTTGTCTTTCACCTTCAATAGACAGCACGCAATTGAAGCTAGATCTGGGCTTCAAATGGCTTTACCTCAGAAATAGATGTTGATTTGAATGTTGTTTGTAACTCAGCAAGTACTATAGTCGGATATATGTTAAAGATATATAAAATCACTTAATTAAGGTTAACTTTATTTTATTTTTAGATGACGTGCGGCATATCGTGTGTTGATAAGACACTAAATAAATCATTTTATCATCTGGGCATTTGCATAGCCAAACATCCGGGCTATTTTGTGATAATACCAGTGCTCTTAACGCTGCTCTGCATGACGGGGTAAGTCTGAAAACAAAACAAAATGAATTGAACTATTTGCAACAATATTTTCTGTTTGTTTATTATACAGCTATCAACAATTAAAGTACCAAATCGATCCCGAATATCTCTTTTCGCCCATTAATGGCGAGGGTAAGGCCGAACGTGCAATTGTTGAGCAATATTTCAAAGTGAATTATACGCATCGCTTCAATGTGGGACGCATTACGAGGCCCGGTAAGTTTGTCCACTATACAGACATAAATATGCATGCATGGGAGGGGGACATAATTCGGCAAACATTGGGCAAGTGAAATGACTCCACGCGGCGGGCCCTATTTAGTCATCCAATTAAAAATTGCAACATTTTTTGCACCTTGAACGAACGGATGTGATGATTGTGACGTCTATTTATTTTCCCCGAAATTTAATCATTTGTCATCAGACAAAAAAATTACCTGGATAATATTTTTATCATCGACTTTGTGGTTCAAGACTGCATTTTTTTGTTGTATTAGGGTCTTGAACCGCAGCAGCAGTTTCTACACGCTATTAACTACACTAAATGGTTTATTAGCCGAAGCCAACAACAATGGCTACCAAAAATTATGTAAAATTGCCAAATGGCATTGTGATGACTCAAAAATAACTGAAAGCAACTTGCGACAGCTGCAGTTGAATGCACACACATAGTAAACAAATTTGTCTGAGACGTTTTCAAATCAAGCCAATTTATTTGAGTAAAAAATTAACAACGCTCACAATTGAAATCTATCTATGTCCATTTTAATGGAACCATTTAGATGAGTAACGCGGCTGCGCAATATAAGCAAAAATAAAAAATAATATTTAAAAAAAATACCAAAAAAAGTACTTTCCCATACCGGGAATCGAACCCGGGCCTTCTGGGTGAAAGCCAGATATCCTAGCCACTAGACCATATGGGAGGCATTGAATCTACGACCAAAATGCTCAAATTTTAAATAACGCCTCCATTTTTAAGAGTTGGAAATATATAAATAAATTAAAAATGGAATATAACTTAAAATTTACGCTGTTGAAATCTGTGTTTTAGTCTCAAAGTAGTTGAAGATATGCAAAACGAATACTTAACGATATAAGGCAAGGCCCAGTTGCAGTTAACAACATTACTAATAATTTTGGTATCGAAATGAACGCTTGAAAACGAATTTTGGTGAATCATTAATATTTACGATAAAAAAAAATAAGCCATTAACAGCGGGGCAAACACAAAGCTTGGCGCCCACACTGATGGCTATATGGTGAGTAGGTATGTAGTAAGAGTCTTGGGGATCGGTAAAAGTTTATTACTGTTATTGTTTTGTTTTTGAAATACTAGCGAATAATAGCGCAAAAAAATATTGCACAAATTGAAAAACGTGTGCACTATGCGAAATCGAGTCAGTGAAGCCATTAAAAAACAACAAAGCAACAAAACACTTTAGAGTCCCATAAAAAGTCAGCAAAAATAATGAGCACACTTGATGAGCATCTGACATGAAATTGTGACGCCAGGTCTCTTGAAAAGTAGAGTGTTGTTAGATAGTGAAAATAATACGAAACTATTAAAAAGATTAGCAAATGATTCTTGCGAAATATCTGGTTAACCGCATTCTAAAGAAGAAGTGCACTCGATGTGCAGCCAGGTCTTAAACGTATTCAGTGTGCTCATTCATACATACATTGTATTATGAGTAATAGTTTATTACACTCAGCGAAAAAAAACTAGGTTTTATACATTTAATTTAGTCTTAAGATCTATAATAGTAAATATGATAACACTCTTAGAAATATAAATCATTTATTTATTT
Organism: Drosophila setosimentum; assembly: GCA_035043505.1. NCBI lineage: Eukaryota > Metazoa > Arthropoda > Insecta > Diptera > Drosophilidae > Drosophila > Drosophila setosimentum. The sequence goes on along the minus strand of JAWNMY010000003.1, from coordinate 6,571,571 downwards.
AATTGTTTATGTGTATTATATATGCTAGTAGAAATACTTTATGAACATTTTTAAAAAAAATTTCTTTATTTTTGTGAGTGTAGCATTCGTATTATTCACTTAATCACTCATTCAAACAACATGTGTCTTGAGTTGTGTTGAACTTTGTTTTGACAAACACAAAATGTAGAAAAAAAAGAAGAAGATGCCAACAAGTCGGACAAGTTGTGGGCTGCCACTGCAGCTCCAGCTGTGGTAGGAACCGTGTTGCATTCGAGAGCTAACTGTAGATGGGCACATTATCTAGACCGCATTTAGTCGGTTACGACCAGTTAGCTGCCGCTTCGCTCGACTTGTACTTTTGGCCACACAGCAAAAATACATACAAAGAGACAGAGACAGAGGCGATTTCAAATGATTTCAAACCAAAACACATTGTGAGTGGCATGTGCAGCCAAACTTTCGCCTCGAGCCTCTTTGCGGGCAAACATAGTTTATTAATTTTGTTGCTTCAGTTTTATTTGATGCTATTTTTCTTTTATTATACACGGCTTGAATATTATATAAGTTGATTGGTTTGGCACTATAAGCATTTCCAATGGCAAATGTTTCAAATCATAAACAAACTGTTGCTGCACGGCTCCTTTTGTGCCACACATTCGTTCAGCTTCTTTCAGTTTCGTTCGCTTTATTGCCCCACAGCTCAAATCGAACTCGGGAGCTGCTCGTAAACATCTCCCATATTGTCTAGTGGTTAGGATATCCGGCTCTCACCCGGAAGGCCCGGGTTCAATTCCCGGTATGGGAAAGCGTTAACTTAAATGTGTGCGTCGTACACTTTTTTGTTATTTTGCTTTTGAATTTACATATTTTCGTCATTTAAAAATGCATTATTATTACTGTTCACCATATACATACACAATTAATTTTATTTTATTATTAAGAAATGATATAAAAGCGATTGTTTGTTTATGTGAATCACAGAAAAGAACGAGCAGAAAATTGGATACACTTGCAAAGCGGGTATTTTAATGTTATCGTGAAGTGTCCGTCTTTTACTCTTGCTGCCATTAAGGCATTCAATATTCGCCAACGACCAACGTAATAATTCTCAACCTCATATTTCCACAAGCCAGATACATGTACGTTCCTTAAGCATTCGACATTCGCCAACGACCATACTACGCTGAATACATCGGTTCTCGTCCGATCACCGAAATTAAGCAGCGTCGGGCGCGGTTAGTACTTAGATGGGGGACCGCTTGGGAACACCGCGTGTTGTTGGCATCGTCCAAAAATACTTTTTTGCTTGTTGTTTTAGCTAACTAAAAAATACAAACTTCTGAAATATTAATAATAGTAATAGTAGCAATTATTTCATATTATTTTCAATTATTATGTTTTCATTTATTCTTTTCCCCCACCTGAGAACAATCTGAGTAGTAAATTGTTACATGGGACTGTAATGTGGTGTTTCTGTGTTAAACGCTCTCTTTATATTTAACATGTTTTCCTTTAGGTTTCTTTGCTTTGTCTTTGATTAAAATCTATTGATTTGACTTTATTAGCGATTAACGCTCCCATTTTATTAAAGTGATTTTTTTCTTTGGCAAAAATACCACTGAATTTTTATGTAGCTCAGCAATCTGTGTGTACCAAAAGTATCTCAATAATATTGTATGTTAAGCAAGTGATTCACAAATAGATATTCAGAAGTACCAATTATAAAACCCTACTCTAAGCAGTCGACATTCGCCAACGACCATACTACGCTGAATACATCGGTTCTCGTCCGATCACCGAAATTAAGCAGCGTCGGGCGCGGTTAGTACTTAGATGGGGGACCGCTTGGGAACACCGCGTGTTGTTGGCATCAGTCCAAAAACACTTTTTTTTGTCTTTAATATGTATTTTACACACTTTTGTCACTTATCTTCCTCTAATTTCATCGTCGAAATTTTAAGAATCAATTCACACAATAGTACATAGGAAATAAAAACTTATTCATTCTGTTTCTGTTGGCAAATTAAATGGATTTTAATAGTCTTCGGCATTTGCACATCTCGTAGGAGCTTAATTTAAATTCAGAACATACTTTTTATAATTCGCAACGCTTGTGTCGTCAAGTGAAGCCAATTAAATTGAAAATCAAGTGTCGCACGTGCCGAATATGCAACTGTATTTAAGGGGCACTTGAAAAGAGTAATTATCTTTATCTGTTGATATTTATGCCCTGTTATCAGCCAGTTTCCTACGTCAAAATTTTCTAAAGATTTCTTACAAGTTCATTCACAACAAAATTGCTTTAGTCGACAATGCCCGACTGAGAAATATCGTGTATTAATGCAGTAAAAATATACAAATATTGACCTCACTGACAATGTCCAAAATATAATAATACCCTAATTGTTTCTGCTGAGCAACACTTAATAATTTTCTTTCACTCTACACTTTACACACACAAATAAATAATAATAAAATGATTAACACAAAAACAAGATGCGCAAAAGCAACGAATTATCCTCTTATGATTTTGTTTACTTGCATCTCTTTACAAAAGACGCAGTAAAAAAACATTTCAATTTTTCCACTTTGCAAAACAATTTTCATAAAACACGAAAAACAAAAAAAACAAAAAAAATAAATAAAGACTTAACTGCGCATTTGGAGAGGGTCGCAGCGAACATAGAGCAAGAACAACAAATATGTTGTTGTCCTGCTCTTCATTATGCCTGTTCGCAGAGTATTTCGCGTTGTTTTTGGCGCATCAAACACAATTTTCAGTTAAGTCTTGAGCACACTAAATGATATTTGTTTCATCAGCTTGCACATAATGATTATGTAACTTGTTATCAAACACGTTTATTGAACAACAACAAATGTGTGTGCGCGTTTAAGTTAGTTATAACCAGGAGCAAACAACAACATCAAAATGAAACAGGCACAGAAAACACTTACGAGTCGATTCTATAAAATAGCAAATAGTTTTCGTTCATTTGGTGCATCAGTTTACCACAATTGAACTATTTTAAACACGCGAATTAAGCATAGATCAGCGACTGGACGATGCTCAGTTTGCGACAATTTATCGATTACTAATTTCGATAACTTTGCCAAGGGTCTCCACTCCAGCGAACTCTTTGCTGCGGTTAGCTGTTGTTTCTGTTCCTCTTTATTTGTGAAACAACACAAGAAATATCGAATAAAATCTAGCAATATTTAGTTGTGTTTTGGCGCTTCCTTCACATCTTTATAATACCCTTTTTGCTCATGCTTAACAGGGTATCAAATGGCGCTGGCAACGTGTTGACTCGCACGTTGTCGCCCATTCAACAGATGCCAGTCAAAGACTTCTTCAATAGATATACACAGTATACAGACAGACATGTGTGTGTGTGTGTGTGTGTATTATATTATTTACATATTTAGTAGACAAACACTGACGCAAGTGGTCGCTGCTGCATTTGTTATGGCGCATTAAACACAAAACGATTTCTACAATACTCTATAGCAAAGTGGAAGTGAATTACGAGCATATGAGCGCACATACAAAATAAGTAATCAAAAAATAAAAGCTTAAATGAAACTGATTTAAATTATAGTCACGTCGCTCCAAACACACAATATGAAGGCGCTGACACTGAAGGAGGAGGCCCACTCAGTGTGCACACGGGTACAAAATATCTAAAAGTACTTAACAATTGAGGTTATCATATTGTTTTTCACATAATTCCATTCCATTTTAGTAATATTTACACTTTGATCTAGATCCAACAAATTTTCAATATTATAAAAATGATTATTATAAAATTTCGAATCACTGTGCCTTGCCTGAAAAGGGGAAACCTTCATGCTTGTCCAATTTCTAAACTAGGAAACCCATGAAAAGGGTAACTCTTAAGCAAACCATAATTAACTCTCTGCTTTTTCCTCAATTTACAGGTCGCTTTGGTCGTGTGATTGTAATACCCAAAGATGGCGATGAGAATATGTTGCGTCGCGAGGTATTTATGGAGCTGCGAATATTGGATAATCTCATACAGAACGCGACGACCTTCTATGATGGCGATAGGTTCTCCTACAAGGATAACTGTGCACGCTGGGAGAATGAGTGCTTCGAGAATGATATATTAAATTTGGATGCGCTTATGGATGATGTGAGTAGAAAGAAGAACATAAAGATAAACTAAAAGATAACTCATCCCTATTTATTCGCAGATTGAATCGGGGCAGTTGAATTTAACATTTCCGATCATGTTCAATCCGGTAACTTGGGATGCACACGCCTTTCCCGTATTCTTTGGGGGCACAAAACTAACCGAGGATAACTATATTATAAGTGTGCCAGCTATCCAGCTAGTCTACTTTGTCACAGCGGATACAAAGCGTCAAGATGCCAAGTGAGTCAAGTGAATACTTTAACTTAATCAAAAAGTATCATAACAATTATTTCAATAGGGGCGCTGAATGGGAGGAGACATTTTTAAGGGTTGTGGGCAAGGCGGAAACAACGGGACTGTTTAAGCACATTTCAGTATCCTACTTTGCTTCACGCACCTTGGATCATGAGCTGGAGAAGAATACCAAGACTGTAGTGCCCTATTTTAGTTCCACTTTTCTGCTAATGGGTTTGTTCAGGTAACAAAACTGTCTAGACTAGTTACGAATTTATTAATTTCAATTAGTATATCCCCTTAGTGTCATAACCTGCATGATGGGTGATGCGGTGCGTTCGAAGCCTTTTCTGGGCCTAATGGGCAACATTTCGGCTATAATGGCAACTATGGCAGCCTTTGGCCTGGCCATGTACTGCGGCATTGAGTTTATTGGCATCAATTTGGCGGCACCGTTTCTCATGATTGGTAAGTGTTAGATGTTCAATTATATTTATAAACTTTATTTTGATATTTTGTAATTTTGCAGGAATTGGCATCGATGACACCTTTGTAATGTTGGCCGGTTGGCGACGAACACCCGCCAAAATGCCCGTCCACGAACGCATGGGTCATATGATGTCCGAGGCAGCTGTCTCGATAACGATCACATCCGTGACAGATTTTATATCATTTCTGATTGGCATCATTAGTCCGTTTCGTTCGGTTAAGATCTTCTGCACCTATTCGGTATTTGCAGTCTGCTTTACATTCATCTGGCACATCACCTTCTTTGCCGCCTGCATGGCCATTTCGGGCTACAGGGAGCGCAAGAATCTTCATGCCATTTTCGGTTGCAAGGTGAAGCCCTTGTCGGTGGCGATTAAGGGTAAGTTCAAGATTGTCAAATTGAGACTTTTGAGAATTGCGGAATTCTTAAGTCTTTGTTTAAGAAAGAATTATACAATTTTTCCGTAGTTACATTTTTCCTAAAAACCAGCTAAGAGGTTTGTTGACTAGTTCAATAGCCAAGACATTGTATTATTATCTTTTTGGAAATGAGCCTCTAATCTTAGTTATAAATAATTTGCAACAAAGTATTTTATTAGCGTGTAAAACTTGATTAGATATGGATCCGTTAACAAAGTAAGATCCGCAATGAAATCAGTTCAATAAATTCATTAATTAGCCGTTATATCAGCAAGTCAGATAAGTGGTTTAATTTTGATTGATTTGCCTAATCAAAACATTTCCCCCTCATAAACTTCTAACTTGCTTTCCACAAAACTGCAACGAACAGCATTTAATTTTTTGATGTTTTCTTTCAAATAAATCTTCGCAAATTCTATATTCAAATGTATTTATAGGCTAATCAGAATCTAGTAGCGCTGTTCTTGAACTTTAATTAAGCCGCAATCCGCAATCAAAAAAAAAAATAGAATACATTGAAAAGTCTGTTGATCGTAAGTAAGTTGTCTCGTTGGCTAATTACATTTGGCAAGGTCCACTTGTTGGCCAGTTGCTTGGCCAGAACAACCGGCTTTGAACTCGGGCTTAGTGGCAAGAACTATTCAGCAGCTGCAACAAATGAACTTGATCATGAGCACAGAAACTAGACTAGTCACAGTCACAGCTGAAGAGATCAGTTTTGTAATTCATTTCTTGGGAATTGGGGTCAATGGCAACTGGACCTGAGCAACTTTTCTATCAATCGATCTGTTTTGCAGAGAAACGTAACTTCCTCTATAAGGCGATTATGGCCGGTGGCATTAATCCCAGCGATCCGGATAATCCCATCGATAACAAGGATCACATGCTGATGGCCTTCTTCAAGGACAAACTGGCGCGGGTGATTAATAACAAATGGTGCAAAATTATTATTATACTGGCCTTTGCCACCTATCTGGCTGGTGCCTGCTATGGCGTTACCCAAATCAAGGAGGGTTTGGAGCGGCGAAAATTGTCACGCGAGGATTCGTATTCGGTGGAGTTTTTCGATCGTGAGGATGATTATTATCGCGAGTTTCCCTACAGAATGCAGGTGAGTGTCACTTGCAGCATATCGATAATATATGCAACTGATATATTATTTAATTTGTGGCACAGGTTATCATTGCTGGTGCCTACAACTACTCGGATCCCTTGGTGCAGGAACAAATGGAGAATCTAACGAGCACTTTGGAGCATACATCTTATGTGACCTCATCGTTATATACCGAATCGTGGTTACGCTCATTCCTCTCGTTCATGGAACGCAATAATGATTATCTAAATGAGACCATCGATGACGAACAATCGTTTATCGATGCGGTCAAGGAACACTGGTTATTCCCCGGCAATCCCTTCTCTCTGGACGTGCGTCTCAACGACGATGAATCACAGATTATTGCCTCGCGTTTCCTGATTCAGGCTGTCAACATAACGGACACGAATCATGAGAAAGAGATGGTGCGTGATCTTCGCAAGATATGCAAGGATTCGCCACTGAATGCCTCCATTTTCCATCCATACTTTGTGTTCTTCGATCAATTCGAGCTGGTGCGTCCAGTTTCACTCCAGGCGATGGTTATTGGTGCGATTATTATGATGATCATCTCGTTTATATTCATACCCAATATATTGTGCTCACTTTGGGTGGCCTTTTCGGTGATATCCATTGAACTGGGCGTCGCTGGCTATATGGCACTGTGGGATGTCAATCTCGACTCGATATCGATGATAAATCTGATCATGTGCATTGGCTTCTCTGTGGACTTTACCGCACACATTTGCTATACGTATATGTCGTCAAAGAAACGCAGTCCGAAGGCTCGAGTTCGTGAGGCTCTTCACTCCCTGGGCTTGCCCATTGTACAGGGTTCCAGTTCGACGATATTGGGCATTATTGCCCTATTGCTGGCGCAGAGTTATATATTTTTGGTCTTCTTCAAGATGGTCTTTCTGGTCATCTTCTTTGGTGCGATGCATGGTATATTCCTTTTGCCAGTGCTCCTGTCACTCTTTGGACCTGGCTCGTGGCTGACGTGGACGGGTCGTGATGATGGCTCCGAGGATGATATGGATGACAGTGTGGATGACATGAAAATGGCGCATGTGATGGAGAAACCCTTTGCACAGTCCTATTACATGCAATATCCCAGCATGGGCCTAAATGGACCCTATGCGTACGGTTCCAAGGGTTTCCTGGGTGCACCCTACAAGGCCTACGGCGGCGATGAGAAGGATCAGGGTCTGGGCACCTCCGGTGAGGACTCCTCGGAGAGCAGCTCGAGTCGGTCGCAGCGTCGCCAACAATTGGCCGCCAACAAGGAGGCCGAGGAGGATGAGGAAGCGGCCCAGACGCGCCAACGCTACGAGAAAGGTTGGCGTCACTCCAGCTATCAGAATATTTATGGTGTTGGTGCACAATTCCAGCCCCAGCCCGATCTCTATGGCCAGCAGGTATCAGCCGCCGAGTGGCGTGAACGCTTGGATGCCCATGAGCAGCATCATCAGCAGCGAAACAGCAAACAGAAGCGACACGCCCACGAGAACTACGATCGGGAGTCGATGCAACAGCAGCAACATCAGCAGCAACAGCAACGCACGCGTCGCAATTCGCATGGTGATGTTATCGATATCACGCCCAGCTCCTCGCTGGATGAGCGGATGAGGCGCCAATATCAATTGGCTTTGAGCCAAGCGGCCGGCAATAATAGTGGCGACGACGACAGCAGCTATCGCCATCAGCCGGAGGTGATAGTACCGTCGGCCAGCAGCTCGGCGAAACGTTATCATCGGCGACGGTCATCGGAGGATTCGACACGGTATCATCATCATCAGCATCAGCAGCGCTGGCCGGCGAACATTGAGGAGCGACGCAATCGCATTCGCACCCAGTCGCCCAGTCAGCGACATTCGCATTCAGAGACTGCCGTCGTTGTTCCAGCCAGCTTCGCCCAACGCTCCTCCTCCCATCACAATCTCTTCCAGCCGAGCGGCAAAGCGACGCATCACCAACAGCCGCCCACATATCAATATGGAGATTACTAAAAGATCGGCATCGACTAACTGGAAAGTTTGCGCTTCCTGTTTTCTAAATGCAGCACATAATTAAGCATAGTTTAAAAAATTCCATAAATAATTGCATATTTATCTTCTCAAAAAAATCAAACAAAAAAAAAATACAACTCATTTTTTAAATTCCCTTAAATTTACTGCATTTATGCTTTGAAATGAAGTATTTTTTTCATCTAGTTTTTCTTCATTTAAGCCTGGAATTATGGCAATTTTTCGGTCCGTCCACCAACTCTTTCAAAGTATTCTAAAAAAAATGTCAATTATCTAACTATCTGGTAGCCCTAAAAATGTATAATATATAAAGTTGCCTGAGGCTGGCCAGAAACTCAAATTTATAGTCAGCTTAATATTTGTTCCACTAATTATTGTTGCTTAGTTTAAAGTGTAAATGCAGTAGTTAAATGAATTGCCTTCATTTTCGGCTTGCCCATTCCAGAAAGTGTTCGTAATTTATAAATTTTCAAGGAATTTTAGTCATGTTTAGTCATGATTTAGGATTTATAAATATTGTAGTTCATTTACTATTTGTGAAGACTTGCAAGCATTTGGATTTTTCAATTAATTCGTGTAACTTTTATTATTTTTCTATTATTGGTATATTTTTAATTTCAGTTAATTTTATTTATGAATACCCCTATTTCGACAAGCCTTTTACTGTATATGCATTTCATTACATAACAAAAAAAAAAAACACAATCGCAAGTCAAATAAATTAAGTTTTCATATATAAAATATTCAGTCAGATTTAGGGTATCCATTATCGGAGTTTATATATATATTTAAATTAATTTAGTTAGAGCTAAATGTGAGATTCGGATGTGAATTTTTGTAAAGAGCTAGTTACAAATACTAATAGCTATAAACAAACTGAATAAATAAATAAATATATATATATATATATATTTAACTAATTATATATTAAGAGCTGAACACTCCGCACACAAATTCTAGACTTAGATCAAGACTAGACTAAAGTGCGGTCGATTTTAAGGGACAAACACCAATTTTGTAAAGTGTTAACGATTTTTGCTATTGAATAAACACATTTTATATTTTCCTAGAAACAATGTAAAATCACAGATTATTTTTATCTACTCACTAATAATGGTTTTCTAAGCGACTTTTAATGCGATTTTTGTCGCTACCCTATAAAAGGTAAGTGCTGCTTAAAACGGGTCGAGTTCTTAACAAAATGTTTCGATTACTGGTTCTAATTTGTTGTCTACAACTTTGGAATTGTCAGCAGACAGCAGACAAATATGTCACCGTCAGTTTAAGCAAGGTGAGCATAGAATTCAAGGAGTTAAGGATCAGTTCGTATGCTTAGACACTCTTTCCAGGTCAATTGGTTTAAGGCACATGAAATATGCAATCGTTCTGGCATGATTCTAGCCACAGTTAACAGTTACGATCAGCATTTGCAGGTGATTCGCAGTGTACTTAAAAATGGTAAGAGAACTTCATATGGATTTCCGTGCAGTTCATTTAAAACTAATCAATCTATGTTCAGGTCATTTATTGGGCTTTGAAAATTTTTGGCTTGGCGCCAGCAATTTGGAAGATCTAAATACATGGACTTGGCTGAGTATTGGCATACCATTGGGCTATAAAAACTGGTCCAAGGATGAGCCGCATTCGAATTTGATTGGACAAGAGGGCTGCATGATTATGGGACTGGACGAGTCCTGGTACAGTGTGGACTGCAACAGTAAATACTATTTCATATGCGAACGAACGTCCAACTCAATAGAGTCTCTGGAACCAATGTACATTTAAATCAATTACAAGTAAATCCTGTTAACATTTATTATTAATATGTTGCAAATTAAATGTAATAATTTCAGAACATAATTTCCGGTCCATTTTCCATAAAAAAAAAAAAAAATATTAGGGAACAAATGTTTGTTGAGCATAACTATTTTTTTTTATTATTTATGGGGTTGGTATACATAAAAGTACATTTATTTAACTAGCCTGTTCTTTAGTGCAAAAATGTACATGAAAACAATATTCTCAACTTTTTGCAATGGAAATTAATGACAAATTTGATTGTGTTTGCAAAATGGAACTTTATAAAGTTGACAGAATTAGCATAAATAGACATGCGCTTTACTCTTCTGCTCAAGGGCATTTCACTTCGCATACAAAGTAGCGCGGGGCTCTACAGTTCGTCTTGGTCCAGTAGCCAGTGATTCCATTTAATGCGATGCAATAGTAGTAGTTCTTGAATGTTTGTGGATTACTTCGGAAATTGCTATAGCCCACGAGGGCTCCATTGCTATGCCACTTGTATTGCTTGACTCTTGCCTGATTTGTGCCCGATGTCCAAATTGGCACAAGTGAAATCATATCAGAATAGTCAATGCTATGCATCAATGTCATAATCTTCTTCTGAATTTTATGTGTCGGAATGTTGGCTAGGGTGTAGCCATGAGAAGCGCAGTAAGCTTGAGCCTCAAACCAATTAAGCTAAATAACAAAATAATTAGTCATATGTTGAAAAGGATATAGATTTTGTTTACCTTGTCCAGTTTTAAGGCATACGTGGTGTCATTATAGTCGAAGTAGTTGAAAGGGTTCTCATCATCCGATGTTCCTTCTTCCGTGGTTGATGATGGTTGAATGCTACTATCCGAAGTTTCATCACCCCATGCCAGCACCGTGCAGCAGAGCAAACCGAGTAGTCCGAAACGAAGAGACTTCATTTTGTGGAGAGCCCTACGAGTTGTCAGCCCTTTTATACCATTTGCCTATGTGAAAACCAATTGCTGAATGCATCGATCATTGTCATAAGATAACCATTGAATCTATATTTGATCAACTAAACCAAAATATTCACAATTTAACACAAGTTAAATGTCAGATAAGTTCATAATGTAATTTTTAATCTTTTTCTCTGAAAGCATCATTATAATGGAAAATAGGTACAACTAAATTCATTTACATTGGCATTTCGACAATGGCCAACGAAGGTCGACAAAATTGACATCTCGATATATACAAATCATATGTACATATATAATTGCTCTCTAGATACACGATATTCGCCAACGACCATTCTAAGCTGAATACATCGTCTCGATCTCGTCCGATCGCCAAAATTATGAAGCGTCGGTTGTGGTTAGCAATGATATATACATTTATAAAGTATTCATATCATCTACCTAAACTTCCACATTTGTTTTTGATACACCACTTTTTCAATGGAAATTAATGCCGTACTAGAGTAAATACACAAATTATATTTCTGAATGCAAACATTTATGATCAATATATTTTACAATATGCTATCATGATATAGCAAATGTGAATAAGTATGGGTATTACTAGCATTTCTTTTGACACAAAAAGGGACGCTCAGTTCTACAGTTATCGATGTTCCATTGGCCACTCATTCCATTTAGGGTAATGCAATAGTTGGTGTTTGTTCTTGGAGTACTCTGGAATTTTTGATAGCCCACACGATTTCCGTTGCTTTGCCACATATAGTAGCTGGCTGCTCCCTGATTTGTGCCCGAGGTCCAAATTGGCTCCGTAAAAAGTGTCATCAAATCAAACGCGTCGGTGACTCTACTTCGAATAAATGTCATTATTGTCGTCTGTTCATCAGATGTCGGAATGCTGGCAAGGGTGAAACCCAGAGAAGCACAATAGAGCTCAGCCTGAAACCAATTCATCTTTAAAGAGAAGAAAAACTTAATAATTAGACAAATGTTAAGAAGGTTTAATATTTTGATTACCTTATATAGACTTAAGGCATATTTTGCAGTAGTCACAACGCCGGTGTCGAGATAGGTAAATAGGTTTATAATTGGCAGGATTTCAGGTTCTTGAGTAGGCGTGTCATCAGCCCATGCCAGCAACGTGCAGCAGAGCAAAGCGAGGAGTGCGAAACCAATAGACTTCATTTTGTGAAGAGCCATAAGAGTTGTCAGCCCTTTTATGCCATTTGCCAATGTGAAAGCTAATTGCTGAATGCATCCATCATTGTCATTGATATCTAAATATATTAGTATTAATTGCCTAAGACTTTTAGTAAATACATATATACAGTCAGACGAATGAGTATATGAAATTTAAAGTGATATTCAGCGAATGTCGAGTCTATAATTTTGCGAAAGGACAATTAAATCACCCTGACAATTTTCTAGCGTCCTGGGACTCCAAAGGACTTCCTAACCTTCCATATAATTTTTGATATATCAAGAGTAATAAGGATTAGTCAACTCTTGAAGACGCCGAAACAGTTCGATAGTGCTGATCCTTGCGATCCGAACTAACCCAAATAGAACTTTTATTTAAAATAAAGATTTTTAGTTTTGTCATTTCTCGGTAATTTTCTTATGCATTTCGGAAAGGCATCCATTTTAGAATCAATGAATAAGCGTATTTGACCCATAGACCTTGATTGTTAACCATTAAACTTGGTTCTCGTGATCCTAAAAGACATTATCATTAACAAAAATATGCAAGGATATGGCCGGTATGAAACTACTTTCCTGAAAAGCAATTATCTCACAAGAGTATTCTGTAAGGCTTTTGATTCTCTGAGACTTTTTAAATGTATATAAATGCCGATCAAGATTACATATAATATTTTGGGAGCAGAGACATCTCCTTCCATGTGCGAAAACCATTCCCGACAGGAATTGAATAGTTCCCTCCGCAAATATTGACAAACATATCTTTTTTGTTTAGCATTCAGAAATTTTATTATATTTTAATAAACCAGCACCATATGTATGTTTTTATATTATATTGTAGATATGTCTGTGTGTTATTCTTCCGTTGACGATGTACAACTATATGCTGTTTTTTTGCACACAAAGTAACGCAGAGCATTACAATTCTCAGCGGTCCAGTAGGAGGTTTGAGCGTTAAAGCCAAGGCAACTGAATGAGTTACCCGGTTGACTTCTGAAATTGGTATACGCCATAGGTTTGCCCGTGTCATACCACATCCAGTCTTTGCCAGTGGCATGATTCGAGCCCGAAGTCCAAAGGGGTTCGGTCAATTCATTCCATAAGCCGGAACCTATGAGAAAACTGACTATTTCATTCTGTGCTGCTTGATTTTCAAAGCTTATTAGTTCAGATTGTAGGGAAATACACGCGGCCTGTGCTTGGAACCAATTAAGCTGGGGATTGAAAACTTATTTAGTCATATTTCAAATAAGAATTGCTTCAGTTTACCTTGACAATATTTGACAGTATCAAATCACCAGCTGTATTCGAGTAAAAAAATATTGGTTCCGCATCTGTTTCTGAGGGTTCTTCAGCCCATGCCAGCAGAATGCAGCCGAGAAGACAAACAAGACCGAAACAAATTGACTTCATTTTGTGAATATATAACAAAAGCTTTGTCTTCCCTTTTATAGGGTTAAACCCAAATTGCAGCTAATTGCAGGGTGCATTCATCAATGTCATTTGATAAGCCCCAAAACTAAGTGCATTTTTCCCCTTAAATATATATATATTTTTTTTTACATTTGCAGCGATGGGATTTTTTTGTTGGCCATAAATTGCGCTTACAGTAAATCTCAATTTTAAGCGTTGCGTAAATCCGTTTGCCATTTTTATGGTAAAGTTTTGCGCTAATAATGTTATCCAGTGCCGGGAAGCATTTGGGGTGCCAGGAAATGTGGAAATTTATCGAAAAAATGTAAAAAGCATATCTCATTTAACTTTGCTGTCAGAAGGGGGCGACATTATGACGGGTCAAGGATTGGCAAATGCCACACAACACTTTGGATGCGAATACTGGGGCACCCTCTTTTCTAGCTGTAACTTTTCACCCTTCCCCGCTCAATGTGCATTTTCCTTATACTTTTCATTTTCTTTTTTTTTTTTCTTTGCTTGCTGTCCAAAGTGTTTACGAGTCCCATTGGGATTGGACAACACAAACGAAATGTGCAAGCACAGATCGTTGGATTCATTTTTTTTTCCATTTTATTCTTTTCGAGGGTTGAACAAAGATATAACATCAAAAATTGCTGCTGCGGCTGCTAGTGTTCCTCCTGGTGAACAGGGGGCGTATGAATAATATGATTTCTGTTTCTTTTTGAATTGCATGCCATTTGCATTTGCCAAGGCAACATCAAAGTAACTTGTTCTATTTGTGTGCAAGGTTAATACATTTTACTTCAACGTATCCCTAAGTTTGGAGTCTAAAGAAAGAGACTCCCAAATAATATCTTTTAGTTGGTTATTAAATATTGGATACATTCAATATTTTACCATATTGCTAAAATGTGTTTTCTTATTATGCACTTCGAAGATGTTTTTTTCACAAAGACAACTTTCAAAACTTTCCGATATTTCTGTACTATAAACTATTTTAAGATATCAAATATTCTATATTACAAACAAGGTCGGAAATTGTGTGGGTCCTGTGGCGCAATGGATAACGCGTCTGACTACGGATCAGAAGATTCCAGGTTCGACTCCTGGCAGGATCGAATTTTTTTATAAGAATAATACATATTTAATTATTAAGAAAAATTGTCGTAGTCAAAAAAAAAAAATGTAGTGAGTGCATTTAAATTTCAAAAAAAATTATAAATAAAAATTAAGATAAAAAAAACTACTTTCGCCCAACGTGGGGCTCGAACCCACGACCCTGAGATTAAGAGTCTCATGCTCTACCGACTGAGCTAGCCGGGCATTTAATGGTGCGATCACTCAAGCTTTTAAAGGATCAACGCTGAAGATCGTTGGGCTGGCAATTAAATGAGGAAGTCTATTTTCTTCAATAACTTGGTTTTACTCTCAAGAAAATCAATCGATGAGCAAAAGTTATCCCTCCTCTCGATTGTAGGATAAATTAAGCGCTGGCTGTTTGCTCATGTTGAATGCGCGCAATTAGATTGTAAAACTTGTTGACAAGATGACATGATCTATTAGCTTTGGTTATTTGTCTTTGGCGCTGCTGCGATGCTGTATAAATGGCAATTAAATTCTCTACAGCAGCAGGAAATTGAGAGAGCAAAGTACGCAGACGACAAAGTCAATGCTTGAGTAGAGGGGTAAAAACAAAACTGACAACAAAAGTCACGCAGGATAAATGCGCTAAATCGTGTCCTGGCTCTGGCTCTGGCTCTGGCTCCGGCTCTAAGGCAGAAGGACCAATAGCTGCTGTGGCTGTTTGCTACCACTTAATTTATGCGACTTGCGAGTGAGTTGAGGGGAAGCAGCAGGATGTGTTCCACTGTGGGCGTGTCCCTCCTGCTCTCCATTGCCTTGTGGCCATGTTCACAGCACGTTAAACGAAGGTCGTCAATTGCTGAGCCAACGCATAGCTTTCGTTTTATAGCATGGAGGAAATTCATCTTATTCCAAACACAATGCATCTTTACATCATTTCTTTCTATTTGATTTTACCCCTAGTTAGCCTTGCTCAACAAGGCTGCAAACAGCTACAAGGTGGATTTACAAGGTTACTACTACTCTAGCAATCAATTATTTGAAATTAAATTAAATAACGAAATCCAAAATAAGTATGTTTTTGGACGAATGTCCTATTGCTAAATGATAGACCTGATTTCCTCTGAATATCATTTCAAAATTTAAACATTCATTCGTCTGGCTGTGTAAGTGTATTTATCCAAAGACTTATGGTTAAGTCTTTTAAATGATTGATTTAGTTGACAATGACAATGATTGATGCATTGAGCAATTAGTTTTCACATAGGCAAATGGTATAAAAGGGGTTACATCTCTTATGGTTCTTCACAAAATGAAGTCTATTGGTTTCGCACTCCTCGCTTTGCTCTGCTGCACGTTGCTGGCATGGGCTGATGACACGCCTACTCAAGAACCTGAAATCCTGCCAATTATAAACCTATTTACCTATCTCGACAACGCCGATGCGACTAAGGCAACCCTTGGCTTAAGTCTATATAAGGTAATCAAAATATTAAACGTTCTTAACATTTGTCTAATAATTCAGTCTTTCTGCGTTTTATAGATGAATTGGTATCAGGCTGAGCAATATTGCGCTTCTCAGGGTTTCACCCTCGCCAGCATTCCGACATCTGATGTACAGTCAACAATAATGTCATTTATTCGAACCAGAGTCGACCCGTTTGTTTTGAATACACTTAATTCGGAGCCAATCTGGACCTCGGGCACAAATCAGGCAGCAGTCAGCCAGTATATGTGGCATAGCTCGGGAGCCCGTGTGAGCTATAATAATTTCCAGAGTACTCCAAAAACAAACACCAACTATTGCATGACCCTAAATGGACTGAATGGCCAATGGAACACCGATGCCTGTAAAACTGAGCATTACTTTTTGTGTCAAAAGAAGTGCACAACTGCGTAAAGCCCATTTTTGTTCACATTTGCTATACAATCCTAAAATGTTGGTGATGGCGAATTGAAAATTATATTAAACTTAAATATTTGCATTCAAAAATATAATTTGTGTATTTGCTCTTTCAATACATTTATTTTTTAGTGAAATGCAGTTATGTATTAAACATACTGCGTAACTAGAAAGTTATAAATACTTTGTAAATGTTTGTCACACAAAACCAAATAAATTAGTTTTGGACAATGCGAACAGCATGTATGGTCGTAGGAGTTAGTATATATGTCTCTGCTTGGAAAAAGTATATATAATCTTGGTCGGCATTACTTGCCGAATTTATATACACATTTTAAAAGACTCAGAGAATCAAAAGGCAGAATACTTTTGGGAGATAATTGCTTTTTAGGAAAGTAGCTTCATACCGGCCATATCCTTGCATATTTCGTTAATGATAATATGTGTTAGGATCTAAAGAACAATGTCTAACGGTTAACAATCAATGTCTCAATGGATCAAAAACTTGAAATCATTGATTATAATATATGGATGCCATTTTGAGGAAATTACCAAGATATGACAACACAAAAAATATCCTTCCTTTAAATAAAAGCTCAATTCAGTCAATATAGCTAAGGTTAGTTATGAACGCAAGGATAAGCACTGTCAAACTGTTATGTAAGCCATATGATTCTTGATTGTTCTAAAACTATGTAATGGCTTATGAAGTCCTTTAAATACCCTGATGATTCGCATAACTTTAATGTCCTTTTGCCAAATGACAAGACCGACATGCGCTGAATTTCATTTTAAAATTTAAACCCTCATTGCTTACTTACTTACTTAGGCAATTAATAGTAACTGATTAAGTTGACAATGACAATGATGGATGCATTCAGCAATTAGTTTTTATACGGAAAAATAGTATAAATGGGCAGACAACTCGTAGGGCTCTTCACAAAATGAAGTCTTTTGGTTTCGGACTACTCGGTTTGCTCTGCTGCACTGTGCTGGCATGGGCTGAAGACCCGATTATTCAAGACCCTCCAGTCCTGCCAATTTTAAGCATTTTTAACTACGACGACGCAGACGAGGAAGGCGTTATAACGTATGGCTTAAGTCTATATAAGGTAATCAAAATATTAAACGTTTCTAACATTTGTCTAATAATTCAGTCTTTCTGCGTTTTATAGATGAATTGGTTTGAGGCTGAGCAATATTGCGCTTCTCAGGGTTTCACCCTCGCCAGCATTCCGACATCTGATGAACAGACGGCAATAATGACATTTATTCGAACCAAAGTCGATCCGTTTGATATGATGACACTTGATGCGGAGCCAATTTGGACCTCGGGCACAAATCAGGGAGTAGCCAATCAATATACGTGGCAAGGCAAGGGAACCCGTGTGAGCTATTCAAATTTCCAGAGTAATCCAAAAACAAACGGCTACTATTGCATTATCCTAAATGGAATTACTGGTCAATGGAACACCGATAACTGTAGAGTTGCACGTAACTTTTTGTGTCAAAAGAAGTGCCCAGCTGCGTAAAGCCCATACTTATTCACAGTTTGCTCTATCATCTTTACAATTTGGTGATGGCATATTGTAAAATATATTAAACTCCAATATTTGCATTCAAAAATATAATTTGTGTATTTCCTCTAGTAAGACATGACTTTTGCAGTGAAATATAAGTTATGTATTAAACACAGCTTAAGCGATATGAGTACTTCATAAATGACTGTCAATTGTTCTACTTTCTTTTAGTTTTGCTCTAGCAATCGCCACTCATTTAATTTGCATTATATAACCAGTGACCCTTCCTTTACTATCTCACCCCTTGAGTGAAAAGTTTCTTTGCCAAATCAGTGCAACAAAATCTAATGTTTCATTAAGATTTTATGGCGCTTTTATGTTTCTATTTTGTATACTCTTGCAGAATATGACTATGAACAAAAAACTATCGGTTGAGCTGTGACAAATTTAGGGCTTGTGCAAATGAGGAACTATCCCAAAATGCAGTTTTCTTCGATCAAGAATCGTGCTTCCAGAATTAATTTCAGTATTGATCTAGTGGTCAAACCCTTTACAAATATTTATTGAATTTGAACATGTGTTGGTTCATCCTTGAATTTTATATTTTACAAAAATTGGGTTTCAAGATTTAAAAGCATTTATAATCTAAATATCAGCTAATTACTAAAAGGTTATTTCTTTTAAAAATCAGTTCAACTTTGACATGACAATGAGAAAATTATGAACATGGAAGAGTAAGAAAATGTTCGGCTTGTGCGATGGTAGATTTTCTGTTCTTGATTTGCTTTAGTCAATGTCCCGTCAAAGTAGAAGACATTAGCGAGGGTGCTCTGTCTTTAATTAACAAATGGTTGATGTGGCAACACAAGGTTCTGGGGCAAAGTTTCCAGCTAATTAGAGCAATGCAGAAGATCCCCCAATTCCCTGCCCTCTTTGGTGGCCACGAAAAAACGATGCAATTTGCGTGTTTATTAATTTAATGTCAATTTGCATGCAATTTTCGCCCAAGGCGAAGCTTTATCTGAGTCTCAGTCGCAGTTTGGCATTTACGATGGTTAATCTAGTGGAATGAAATTCAGTGCACAATGTGGCTAATTAAAACCAATGGCCAACCAGCACACCAGTTATGCGTAGTTCTTTGTGTCAATTATTATTATATGTATTTATTCTATGCTGCGCAGGTGCACAAGAAAAGACCCCAAATATTGTAAAACTTGATATGTCTGTCGTTGAGTGGATTTTGTTGTTCGATGGCATTTTTGCCAATGCAATTCAATAAAAATGAATACGTTCGTAATGCGAAGTGAAGGTAACAAAACTAGAAGACAAATATTGACTAGAAGATACCCTCAGCAGGTCTAGGGATCAGGGGCATTTAAATATCAATTAAATTAATGAAAAGCTTAAACGTCATGTGGCATACGGAAATTCAATTTTTAACATACTTGTTTACGGATGGAAACAAGTAAAATCGGTATCTAATCTAGCTCTTCTCCACACACAAACTAAATGCTCAACTAATCCATCCACTAAAGCTGAAATGCTAGAATTAATTAGTCTGTACACATGGCCAGTTTTAATATACCCTATTCACCTATTTCAACGAGTATTGGGTATAAATATCGCGTGCGACTTACGCGTACTTTTCAATAGCACATGGGGAGAGAATAAGTTGAATCGGTAAATGTATTTCGTATTTGGTTTTTGCTTTCGCTGTGGCCCTTTTCACCCACAAGGTCAGTGCAAAGTCATTGCGAATTGTTGCCGCACTTGCAATCCACGAGCAGCCACTCCCACATCCCCCCCCCCCCTCGCAAGCCACTCCCATATACCCCACTACCTCAGTAAGAACAAGTCAACTGTAAATTGGCTTAAATGCAGTATATCATTTAATTTTATGTCATTCCGCATTTTTCCACGTTGATTTTGATGCTGTTGCGTAAGAAAGGACGCAATTCGGTTGGAAAATGCACAATTCAATGTTATCAAAGGCAATAGGGGAAACTATCTTAAACTTAATGGCCAAACAAGTGTCTTATAGAGTCCTTGAGTTAGAGAACACCTTAATTTATATAACATAATAAATGGATTTTTAAATATACAAGTTAAAGAAAACAAAAAAATTATTAGCAGGTATAAAACATAATATGTTATCTGCTGTGTATCAATCAACCAACCAACAAGCAAAAAAGTGTTTTTGTACGATGCCAACAACACGCGGTGTTCCCAAGCGGTCCCCCATCTAAGTACTAACCGCGCCCGACGCTGCTTAATTTCGGTGATCGGACGAGAACCGATGTATTCAGCGTAGTATGGTCGTTGGCGAATGTCAACTGCTTAGAGGAGGGTTTTATAATTGGTACTTCTGAATATCTATTTGTGAATCACTTGCTTAACATACAATATTATTGAGATACTTTTGGTACACACAGATTGCTGAGCTACATAAAAATTCAGTAACAAAGAAAAAAATCACTTTAATAAAATGGGAGCGTTAATCGCTAATAAAGTCAAATCAATAGATTTTAATCAAAGACAAAGCAAAGAGACCTAAAGGAAAACATTTTAAATATAAAGAGAGCGTTTAACACAGAAACACCACATTACAGTCCCATGTAACAATTTACTACTCAGATTGTTCTCAGGTGGGGGAAAAGAATAAATGAAAACATAATAATTGAAAATAATATAAAATAATTGCTACTAATACTATTATTAATATTTCAGAAGTTTGTATTTTTTAGTTAGCTAAAACAACAAGCAAAAAAGTGTTTTGGACGATGCCAACAACACGCGGTGTTCCCAAGCGGTCCCCCATCTAAGTACTAACCGCGCCCGACGCTGCTTAATTTCGGTGATCGGACGAGAACCGATGTATTCAGCGTAGTATGGTCGTTGGCGAATGTCGACTGCTTAGAGGATGGTTTTATAATTGGTACTTCTGAATATCTGCTTGGGATACATTAGCATTCAATGGTATTCTGTGTAATTTGTACTCTGTGATAAGGCAACAAATTTGCTTTAAAAAAAAAACAAACACTAATTTAATATGGCAGATGAAACAATTATAGCATAACCTAACGAGATAAATTATATTAATAAATTAAATTTAAAAAGAAATGCACGAGAGACTTATAAATATATGAAAAACAAGATGACATCAAAAGAATGTTTCACTCAGAAATCCCAAGTTAAAGACAAATACACATATGCAACTCAGTTTGGGTTCAGCCGGGACCAAAACCTAAAGATAAACCCACTTATATAAAAAAAATGGAAATAAAAAATCAAAGTGAACAAAGTAAAAAAGAAATAATAATAATTTCTATTAATCAAACTATGGTTGTTGTCGAATTTAAATGGGAATCTATAAATCTGGTTGATGATAGTGTCAAACTGTATATTACAAGTTTCCGATGCTTCAAGAATATCGTGCTAGAATTGTTTATATAAATTTCATAATAAACTCAGCATTATTAAATATAAATTGGCACTTTTGACAAAGTAAGAGTCACGAATGTTAATTGCATAGGTAGGTACTATTTGTTTACTCTAGAGAATGGCTATTTTCATGATAAATTGTACTTGCAAACGGTTTACACATGCAAACAAATGTTAATGATACTAGAGAAATGCGACTCAACTCAAATTAGCCACGTTATAAGCGCATTATGTGGTTGAGATACTAACAACTAAGTAGCTTCCTGGCTCTACACACTCCGCTTATTGCAAATTGACAATTGTATTAAGTGTGTTAAGTGCTCCAGCTTTCAGTGCGTATGTGTGTGCGGATGTGTGTATGTGTGTGTGTGTTTGTGTGTGTGTGTGTGTAAGAACAATAAGAACAACAACTATGAAGCTGGTACAGGACTCACAGCTGTTAGCCGGGAATGCTTTTTATGTGTCAAAAAGTTTTTTGCAACAGCAGAGAAACAACAAACAATTGCTGCAAGTGTTTTTGCAGCTAACCACATTTATGACACATTTGCTTCGAGGTTGCAAACAGCTTGTCTGAAGGATAATTGTCCACGGGGCATCCTTGCCATGTCACGCACGAGTTTCCATTTCCATCTCCCCCTCTACCTCTCTGCAGCTTCGAGAAGGACAAGGTTAAATGGCACAATTGTTGCAACTACCAACTAAATCCAAATGCTTAGCATTTCTCACTGAACTCGTTTGATTGATTGAGCAATCGGTATTTAAAGCTTGCCCTCTATACATTGTAAATATGACAGTCTGGTAGACTGATTAATAATCTGACAGTCTGATAGACTGATTAATAATCTGTAGTTAATTACTATAGTCAGATACATGCATATATTATATTTAAATAATCGCCTATTCATTTGTAGATTGTGACTTGTATTCTATATACTTATTTGATGATAAACACCAATGTGTAAACACGATTTACTGCGCATTATTTACTTTATTTTCAACAAACATTCTTATGTAGGAACTAAATAACAACAAACAAAATAATAAACTATGTGCGTTCCAGTTGCATAATAATTTCTTCCTTGGGCGCTATCACAGCAGTAAAATTGCTAAGCTTAATTTCGCTGATGGTCTTGTCGGTCTTGAGCACCCGATGATGCCTGAGTAGATGAACCAGACCCAATTTGGCCTGCAGCAGACCCAATCGCATACCAACACAGTTGCGTGGACCAATGCCAAACGGCATATAAGCATCCATATTGATATTATCTCGGTTCTCGGCCGCAAAACGTTCCGGATCATATTTCTCCGGGTCCGGCCAGTACTGTCGATAAGAGAAGAAATATGAGATGAGTACACTGCACATATTAAATGCTACAATCTAACCTGGGGATCACGATGTATGGCAAGGGTGGAGACATAGACGGGTGTACCATGGGGCAACTCAAAATCGTGGTACGGGGCCAGAGTGAATTTCTCTCCGCTCGCTGGTTGGAAACATTCACGCTCCGCATGCCCAACAATCGGATACTTTCGCAGCGTCTCGTTCACCACTTGAGTGAGATAGGGCATCTGATGAATACCGTCATAATCAATGAACTCCTTATCGCCAAAATATTCGCGAATCTCTGCGCGCAAGCGTTCCTGAATTTCCGGTTGATGGACCAACTCAAAGAGTGTCATTGTCATGGTCGAAGCACTCGTCTCATAGCCAGCCGTCTGGAAGAGGGCTGCCTGTGCCACAAGATAATCCAAATCCAATGGTTTATCCGGCTTTTCCTCATGCTTCATTGCCAGCAATATGTCGATTAGATCATTACGACGCACTCCCGACTTCTCGCGCTCATCGAGCGCATATTTGACAACGGGCCGTATGAAATTGGCGGTTTTTTCGGGGAAGAGTTTGACGCGTGCCAACGATACCAACATTGGCAATACAAAGACAACAGCAAAATCGATTCCCCGTCGCAGGGTTGCTTGGAAAATTCGCGAGTTATTTTCATAAAATTCATTTTTCACATTGCCCAACGCACCGGACTTCAGACCGAAAGCTGTAGTCGCTATAAGATCGGTTGTGAAGCGACCGCAAACATCCTTGATTTTCAACATCGAATTCTGGGGAATTTTATCCAAATGCGTTTCCAAATCTTTGCCAATCTGTGCAGTAAATGAATGCATTGCAAATTGAAATCTTTGTGCATCGGATGATGTCTGTTAAACTCACCTCCACCATCAATGGATACATTTGCTTCATTTTGCCACTACTAAAGAATGGCGACATTTTATTCCTCAAATTCTTCCATGGCTGACCGTGCGCAAAGAAGATATTGTTAGAGCCTAGGGCATCATGATGATGATCGGTTTTCATTGCGCGATTTGCGAAAAAGTTAAATTTCTTGATCATCACAGTTTTGATCAGATCGAGATCTCTAACGATTAGAGCGGGACGGTGTAGCAGATAAACACCAATAACGGGTTCATTCTCAAAGCCTTTTGCGTTGTGTAGCAAACGAAGCTGCTCCATGAACGCAATTTGACCAGTTAATAAGCTGCGCACATTTCCAAATATCAACGATGGCGGAATGTGCTTAACGCCCAACCTCTGCCAAAAGTTAAACGCCCGACGCTGCCAGATATAGAATATGATCGCCAGCGAGGCGATCAATAATAGTATTTCAGTAGACATGTTTTCAGCTCCGGTGGCTTGCGGTTACTGTCTGCTTTACCAATTTTGCCGACAACTTATAGCCGAAGCAGCGAGAGTTATCAGTCGGTATTTTGATTCGTTGAAAATACAAATTTGCTTATGCTCGGTGACTTTGCAAAATAAGTTTGACAGTCTGCTTTTGCCGAAATATGCTGGTGTAACATGACCAACTAGAAAATACAAGTGATCTCGACTACGATTTACCCTGTACGCAGTTGTTATATATTGCCAAATATGCCTTTAAAAAATTTTGCACCAAAATGCGAGCAGGTCTGCCAATGCAAATTGTAGCATTTATTGCTATCGGAAATATAAATGTATCGAAATTTGATAAAAAAAATAAAAAAAGCAATTACGTCTTCAAGTTCATTCATCGCCTTCGACATCATGGTCTGAACGTGTCAGACATTAATCAAGGAACTATTATTCTTCTTCGTCTCTTCCAGAATGCCCATATGTGGGAAGATATGAAGACTCTGCTAGCAAAGGGAGTCCTCAAGAAGTCTAGTCCTATTGCATCACTTCTGCCGTTCCTTGATGGTTTTGGAGTTTTGCGCGTGGGTGGTCGACTTGGCAACTCAAGTCTACCTTATGATGCTCGACATCCTGTCATCCTGCCTAAACACCACCCAATAACTCTGGCGATCATTAGAGGATTTCATGAGCGTAACCTGCACTCAGGGCCTCGTGCACTACTTGCCAATTTGCGCCTTCAATATTGGCCAATTGACAGCTTGAAACCGGTGTCTCGGGTTGCTAGCAAGTGCGTGAGATGTGTCCGAGTTAAGCCACAGCTAATCGAGCATATCATGGGCAATTTGCCAACAGAGCGGATTGAAGCAGCTCGTTCGTTTGAAGTGACTGGGGTTGATTATTGTGTGCCCTTTTTCTACAAATCTGTTGTTTGCACCAGACCACCAGTCAAATGCTACATTTCGGTCTTCATCTGCTTCGTTACCAAGGCTGTTCACCTGGAGCTGGTACAGGACGTAATAACAGCATCATTTCTTGGCGCTCTGAGGAGATTCATCTCGACGCGTGGCAAGCCTAGTCAGATTTGGTCTGACAATGCCACAAACTTCGTGGAAGTCAAAAACGAGCTAAAGGATTTGACAAGTCTGGTGCTGAGCGATGCTCATGCTACTGCTGTCCATCAATTCTGCCAAGCGGACAACGTTGACTGGCGCTTCGTTCCTCCTCGCTCTCCACACTTTGGCGGACTGTGGGAAGCAGCAGTGAAAACCGCCAAGCATCATTTTTATCGCTGTGTTGGCCAGTCGCTGCTCAATTTTGAGCAGTTGCAATTTCAGAGAATCCTGGTGACTTAGATGTTTTGACTCCGGCTCACTTCTTGATTGGCGGACCTTCAGCAACATTTGATCTACAACAACGACTCTAACAAAGTTGAATTACAATCGTTTGGATGGCTGGCAGCGAATGACACACCTACAACGGATCTTTTGGGCACGTTGGCGTGACGAATATCTCACAGTCCTCCAACAGCGTACTAAATGGAGATCTCCAGCACGATGTATGACGTAGTCCTCGTTAAGGACGAGAATTTGCCCCCCATGAGCTGGCCACTAGCCAAAGTGCTTGCTGTAATTCCAGGCAGAGATGGCGTAGCTCGAGTTGCTGATTTTAAGACTCCGAAAGGAGTTATCAGAAGAGCCGTCAACAAGATGTTTCTGCTGCCTATTGAGGATGCTGTTGAAAGGGGGGGAGTATGTTGTTAAGTGTAGCTTGAGCGGCAGCAGCCAGCGTTAACAGCGCTCTCTTTGTACCGCGCTCTCGTTGTGAAGCGCTCTCTCTCTCTCTCTCGTTATCGACAAAGGGAGCTCGCTGATCGGCCGGCTGCTGCAGCTAAAATTTAATTGGGTTTCTGAGTTGGAATAAACGAATCGTGTATAGGAATTTTAGGTTCGTGGTTGAGAGACTAAGCAGTTGCTTCTAGTCTCAATAAAGCAATAAAGTCAAATAAATATAAACTATTTTGGTGAAACTTTGTGTTTTATTAACAATAAAGCTATCAAAAAGCTGATAGCGCAAACAGTCAGATACATGCATATATTATATTTAAATAATCGCCTATTAATTTGTTGATTGTGACTTGTATTCTATATACTTATTTGTTGATAAACACAAATGTGGTTCATACACAAACATACCATTTGGCAGATTCACTTGAGGCGACGTTTTACTGCGCATTATTTACTTTATTTTCAACAAACATTCTTATGTAGGTTTTGCTAGAATTTGAAAAAAAAAACTGCAAACCAAAATTTAAATTTAGGAACTCAATAACAACAAACAAAATAATAAACTATGTGCGTTCCAGTTGCATAATAATTTCTTCCTTGGGCGCTATCACAGCAGTAAAATTGCTTAGCTTAATTTCGCTGATGGTCTTGTCGGTCTTGAGCACCCGATGATGCCTAAGTAGATGAACCAGACCCAATTTGGCCTGCAGCAGACCCAATCGCATACCAACACAGTTGCGTGGACCAATGCCAAACGGCATATAAGCATCCATATTGATATTATCTCGGTTCTCGGCCGCAAAACGTTCCGGATCATATTTCTCCGGGTCCGGCCAGTACTGTCGATAAGAGAAGAAATATGAGATGAGTACACTGCACATATTAAATGCTACAATCTAACCTGGGGATCACGATGTATGGCAAGGGTGGAGACATAGACGGGTGTACCATGGGGCAACTCAAAATCGTGGTACGGGGCCAGAGTGAATTTCTCTCCGCTCGCTGGTTGGAAACATTCACGCTCCGCATGCCCAACAATCGGATACTTTCGCAGCGTCTCGTTCACCACTTGAGTGAGATAGGGCATCTGATGAATACCGTCATAATCAATGAACTCCTTATCGCCAAAATACTCGCGAATCTCTGCGCGCAAGCGTTCCTGAATTTCCGGTTGATGGACCAACTCAAAGAGTGTCATTGTCATGGTCGAAGCACTCGTCTCATAGCCAGCCGTCTGGAAGAGGGCTGCCTGTGCCACAAGATAATCCAAATCCAATGGTTTATCCGGCTTTTCCTCATGCTTCATTGCTAGCAATATGTCAATAAGATCATTACGACGCACTCCCGACTTCTCGCGCTCATCGAGCGCATATTTGACAACGGGCCGTATGAAATTGGCGGTTTTTTTGGGGAAGAGTTTGACGCGTGCCAACGATACCAACATTGGCAATACACAGACAACAGCAAAATCAAATCCCCGTCGCAGAGTCACTTCGAAAATCCGCGAGTTATTTTCATGAAATTCATTTTTCACATTGCCCAACGCACCGGACTTCAGACCGAAAGCTGTAGTCGCTATAAGATCGGTTGTGAAGCGACCGCAAACATCCTTGATTTTCAACATCGAATTCTGGGGAATTTTATCCAAATGCGTTTCCAAATCTTTGCCAATCTGTGCAGTAAATGAATGCATTGCAAATTGAAATCTTTGTGCATCGGATGATGTCTGTTAAACTCACCTCCACCATCAATGGATACATTTGCTTCATTTTGCCACTACTAAAGAATGGCGACATTTTATTCCTCAAATTCTTCCATGGCTGACCGTGCGCAAAGAAGATATTGTTAGAGCCTAGGGCATCATGATGATGATCGGTTTTCATTGCGCGATTTGCGAAAAAGTTAAATTTCTTGATCATCACAGTTTTGATCAGATCGAGATCTCTAACGATTAGAGCGGGACGGTGTAGCAGATAAACACCAATAACGGGTTCATTCTCAAAGCCTTTTGCGTTGTGTAGCAAACGAAGCTGCTCCATGAACGCAATTTGACCAGTTAATAAGCTGCGCACATTTCCAAATATCAACGATGGCGGAATGTGCTTAACGCCCAACCTCTGCCAAAAGTTAAACGCCCGACGCTGCCAGATATAGAATATGATCGCCAGCGAGGCGATCAATAATAGTATTTCAGTAAACATGTTTTCAGCTTTAGCGGCTTGCGGTTACTGTCTGCTTTACCAATTTTGCCGACAACTTATAGCCGAAGCAGCGAGAGTTATCAGTCGGTATTTTGCTTCGTTGAAAATACAAATTTGCTTATGCTCGGTGACTTTGCAAAATAAGTTTGACAGTCAGCTTGTACTGAAATATGGTGGTGCAACATGAGGAACTAGAAAATACAAGTGATCTCGACTACGATTTACCCTGTACGCAGTTGTTATATGTACTCTAGTTATATTGACAAATAAAAAAAAGTTTTGCACCAAAATGCGAGCAGGTCTGCAAATGCAAATTGTAGTATTTATTGCTATCGGAAATATAAATATACCTAAATTCGATAAAAATAAAGCAAAATTGATTTGCGCCGGGTATACGAGAAGATATATTCCAAGTCTGAAGTCTCTAACTCTCATAGTCTGCGTATCTGCGTGTTCATACAGACGGACGGACGGGCAGACGGACATGGCTATATCGACTTTGCTGTTGACCGTTATCAAGAATATATACACTTTGTGGGGTTTTGCACAAAACAATTATAACCTTTTAACCCATTTGGGTTCAGGGTATGATAAATAAAATAAATTAAAAAGCAAACATCGCACTTAAATGAGCGTTTATGTTTTCCCATACCGGGAATTGAACCCGGGCCTTCCGGGTGAGAGCCGGATATCCTAACCACTAGACAATATGGGAGATGACTTCGAGCGACGCATAAGCCTAATTAAACTAACATAAGTCAGTAGGCATAGCATGCATATACTGTAAGTATAGCAACTGTATTTCAGAATGAAAAAATAATGTGGAGAAGCTATAGTCATGTATTAATTATTTCTTAATCAAATGAACTGCTTGCCTTATATCGATAATGCAGTTTAAGAACTTCAGACAACAATACTAAATGTAATTAGTATGTTTATGGCAACCAGCTGGTATGCGGTCCTGTGGCGCAATGGATAACGCGTCTGACTACGGATCAGAAGATTCCAGGTTCGACTCCTGGCAGGATCGAATTTTTTCTTTTCTCTAATTTTAGACAAGCATGTTTATTAACTTTTTTGAACATTATTTCTATTAATCAATTTAATTCAGTGGCAAATTCATTATTATTTGGAATACATTTTAAATTACCAATTATTTTCGTACGCTGAATAAATAAATATAAAATATTAATATAAACAAATTTAAATACAAACCAGTCAATTGCAAACAAACCAGCATTTGAGAGTGTTAACATATTTTATCCATAAGATATCTTACTATAAATGCATATACTCCTTAATGAGCTTTTGGCCAGCATCTGTCGCCGGTCCTGTGGCGCAATGGATAACGCGTCTGACTACGGATCAGAAGATTCCAGGTTCGACTCCTGGCAGGATCGAATATTTAGTTTTTTTTTTTTTACATAGTTTTTATAGTTTTTGATTTCATCTACATTCTTAGAGCAGTTTCGCACTTTTTAAATCCACACACAAAACGTGCCAGAGAATTTATATGCGTATTGAATACGTGCGTGCAGCAAATGCCGTGATATTTTGTTGCATGTGGCACTTGAAAAAAGCACGTTGAGCAGCTGAGGGAGCAGAAGGAGGAGAATGTGACGACGTTGCCTCCGTACCCAATGGCACAGTTGAGCTTCGGTGGCTAAAATCAAATCAAGTGGCATCGTGTGGAGTGTGTGGATTATGTATCGCCCTATGCTAAACAAGGAAATGTCGAAAGTGGCCGTTGACAAAGGGCTGGGGGAAAGTTATAGATGGGTAAGTGGCAGCTGCGTTTGCAAATCCCACAAACCAAGGACATTTAAGGTGACAGCTTCAAATGATTTTTGTTGAAGCAATGTGCTTATCTGCGAGTGTGTGGGAAACAACTTCCTATTCACTCTAATTTGCATAATAGCAGAAAGCTGCAAACGAATATTATACAATTGTGCATTTGTGACATTTACAACTGATGGCAGTCAGAATCGGTAGGGAAGTTAGTTGTAGTGCAACAGCGTTGAATTCTTAGTGTTACTCTTAATACAAATTACAATGTTCCTCCATTTAAAAATAATCGGAATTAATTACGGTTGCTAAAATAAAACAAAAAGAATCTTCCCATACCGGGAATCGAACCCGGGCCTTCTGGGTGAAAGCCAGATATCCTAGCCACTAGACCATATGGGAGGCGATTGTTAACGTTGCAAACAACACCATATGTTGCTACTTCAGCTTAGAATTGTAGTAATTTTTTAATAATAAGAACTTTGTTAAATGATTTAAAAATTATAAACTGATTCTTCTGATTCCACAAAAATTTTTTATTTTCAATAAAAAAAAATATTAAAAAAATACATCATGCGATCCTGCCAGGAGTCGAACCTGGAATCTTCTGATCCGTAGTCAGACGCGTTATCCATTGCGCCACAGGACCCGATAGAACTCAGTCAGCACAAAACCATTTAAGAGCTAAACCTGTGTTAATTGTATTCTCCAATGCCCAAGCAGTACAACCAAGCAGTGCTATGTACTTAAAGCTTGTTACATTACTTGTATCATCTAAAATAATAATGCTTGTAATGTTAGCCCACATTAATTTGTTTAACAGATTGGCTTATGTTTTATGTGTTCATGTATAAGTCCAAAAATATATAAATATATATATATATATATATCCAAGTGCATATTAATTTGCACACTTAACATGGTAACGCTTTTGGCTCTCCCGTTATAGCCACACAGAGTGACGTCGTCTCAGCGTCTGCAACAGCAGTGCCAGCAGCAACTGCTTCTTGGCGTCAACAAAAAAGTTCGTTTCAGTCTCTCTTTGGCACTCAGTGTGTGCAGTTCAGTGGCGGCGTTAAAGCACGACGTATTTGAACTGAACGCTTAACAGTTGAACGTGCGCGCGCGACGTAAGCAAAAGCGAAACATAAAAAGAAATACAAAAACCAAAAGAGGAACCACCCAAAACAAAAAAAAAAATAATAATAATATAAAATACATACCCAGAAATTGCTTATAACAAAATATATGTATATGTATAGAAAGGAGTGTGTGTGTTGGCCGTGTGTTCGTGTTTTGTGTGAGTGTGTGTAGTGTAAGTGCGTGTGCAATAATAAATACATATTAAATATAGGCAAATGCTGGCTATAAAAGTTTTTAAAGGTAAGTGCAGTTAAAAATGCCGACAATGGCATTTCCCCCATTCCGAACATCAGTGTTAAAATGTATACGATTTGCTGCCGCTGCTGCTTCCTCTTCGACGTCTTCTTCTTGCGCTTCTTTGCGTCTTGTTCTTCGAGTTGCCTATTCTGATTTTTCACATACTTTTTTGTTTTCATCGTCTGCTTCTGCCTCGGCACAAGCAGGCAGCGCCAAAGCCCAAAACCAAACGAAACGAAACGAAATTGAAACGAAAATCAAACGAGAATAAGAAGAATGAGAGGGCAAAGCAGCATAGAAGCAAAAAAAAGGAAAAGCACAAAGATTGGGGCTAGGGCTAAGCAGACGCCGTTTCTGTTGCTGTTGTTGCTGTTTGTTTAGCTGTCGTTTCTCCATTTACATATGTATGTAAACATCTACGTATGTGTGTGCGCCTCTGTGTGTGTGTATGATATGATATATTTATTTTTCTTGCGCTGCCTTTCAGTGTTGCCAACTTTTCAGAGGCTAAAAAAGCGATTTCAAGTTAAAATAGCTACATGTTTCTTTGTATTTACTCGTATTATTTCAAATGATTTTTTAACTAGGCGAACTGTTTATTTATATAGATTTATTTGAAAATCTCTATAATATATTTCAATTTTATATTTTATGCTAAACTGACATAAAGTTCGTATCTGTTGTTTCTTAATAATATTCGAATTTCTGGAATTTCTTACAGCCAGAAAATCTGAACGGCGGCAACACTGGTTGCTGTCTACGTCTATGCGGCGGTCACGCTGTTATTGCTTTGGCGCTAACTGTGAGTGTGTGTATGTTTTTGAATGCATGTGTGTCTGTAGGCCTCCACACACTGACAGTAGCAGAAAAGCGCGAAGCGACCTGCTGCCGCTGCCTTCACCCTCTCTCTTTGCCTCTTCCCTTTTGCTCACCCGATCTCTGTGTCTCTTTCTCGCTCTTTGTTGCTGGCTTTTAGTCGGCATCTCCATCTTGTGCTTCTCCGTTAACTCGTTTGGCGACTTGTTTTGTTTGTGCTGCCTGCCATACAAAAAAAAATAAAATAAAATAAAAAAAATACGAAATAAAATAAAAATAAATAAAATCGTTGTAGCACATTAAAATAGTCTGCTAGAAGATGTTAGCTTCCCTTTTGACAAACGTACGCCGGCCAACAAAAAGACGGCGGCGGCGTCAATGTGTACACTTCTAAATATCTCTAGTTTTGTACACGAATATATTCTTCCTGCACACCAGCCTATAGTTTAAATTACACACACACACACACACATACTCACACCTATACACTGGTTACATTTGCAGTTTTCTCGACTATGCAAAGAGAAGAACATCAAAAATTTACATATGGAACTTTTCCGGAAATAAAAGGAAGTCTATTGTCTGTGAACGAAAAGGCTAATAAAGCAACATATACAGACAGATACATCTGAAGACGATATAGTAGTCCGATTTAAATATTAACATAATTATCGGTTTCTGTGCTCAGCTCACATTTAACTTCAAACAGAAGTATTCATTAAGTTAACTCATATAAATAACTAAATAAATACAGATAACAAACTGCTATTTAAAATCAATTCATTAAACATGTGTTAAGTCTAAAAATAACCATATTGCCACTTAAATCAAAAGTGAAAGCTTTTAAAATCATTTAAAACCAGTCAGAATATTGGAGTTGAATTCTATCGAATTTCTTATACTCTCTTGCCAGTTTTCAAACAGGTGCAGAAGATCTTCTCAATAAATCTAAGTTTAACGGTAAATGTCTTTGTCGTCTATGATTTTATCGATTCACCGTCCTTTTTAGACTTTTGAATTGAAATAGAGAGAGAGAGAGGTTTGATAACAATTATTCCAAACAGACTTTTGGATAGTGGGAACATATCATTATTCCCATAAAATTAACTGAGGAATATATTTGCAGTCAATATATATTTATTAGTTTCTTCGAAAGGTTTTTTTTTATTATGACATTAAATTACCATTAAATAAAATGTAGGTAAATATACAAATAGTTATGAGTAAATAAGTTATCTAAAAACAAACTCAATAATATACAATTGAAAATGGAAACATATTAACCCTGATTCGAACATATTTATTTGTATTCATTAAGAATGTATAATTATAAAAATAATTGTAGGCTTAATTTGTATATAAAAAAAAATTTCGAATTGTATATAATAATTTTTGTAACATTAAACAAGTGCTTTAAATTAATTAAGACGGTTGCAAAAGGTTTGAAAATAAAACTTTTCATACGCCGAGTCTTGTCTTGTAAGCAGTTCTAAGACTTTGCTAAAATGAATTCGATGTTGGCTTTTTTTCTGGTCTGTGGTTACACATGAGTGTAGACGACATTAATCAGTGCTACATTCCAGGCCTTATTTATATCCCTATTCTCTATTCTTTATAAGCCCGCATATCCCAATAGTCCCATTAACCTGCTCAATTGTGAAACTTGTCTGGAGCATTCAATAGACGCGTCAACCATTTTGGGTTGCAGCTTCGTTGAAAGCGAAAATAGCGCAACAGAACAGAGAAGCAAAAGAAAAACTGAAGAAAAGGAGTAAAAAAAATGGTGCTAGGTGCTTGCTTTGCCTGCTTGGACCTGAAAGATGTCTTACGAATGTTTCTTGCAGATACATATCTAAAATTGCCACATTGCAGGCAGTAAGAACCAGACATAAGTAACTAAATATAAGACACAAACACACAAACAAACACACGCACAGATACACACTTACAAATGTATGCGCGTCTGTCTCTAGGTTCCCGCTTGCAATTT
Source organism: Drosophila setosimentum (assembly GCA_035043505.1). Lineage (NCBI taxonomy): Eukaryota > Metazoa > Arthropoda > Insecta > Diptera > Drosophilidae > Drosophila > Drosophila setosimentum. The sequence continues at coordinate 6,537,238 of JAWNMY010000003.1, read as the reverse complement.
CATTTTCATTGCAACTTCATGCCCCTGACATCGGCCCATGCCAGCAGCAGCAACAGCAGCAGCCTCCCCCTCCTCCTTTTCCTGCTCTTCCTCCTTCAACGACCCTTGCACATACACACACACACACACACACTCACACACGTACACGTACTGCTTTACATTGCTTGACTTCGTTTATTTATTTTTTTTTGCTTTTTTCGCTGTCTGCTTGTTTCTACGCTCATTCTTGTAAAATTGCAAGTTGCTGCCCGACGGCCTATTGAAGCTCGCTGTCGCTGCCGCTGTTGACGTCGTCGTCGCTGTCTGCGTCGCTGCTAGTGCACTCGGCCATGCAGCTGAGCTGCCTCGTTGTCTGCAGGCTTCTCCCTCTACCTCTCTCTCTCTCCCTCGCTCTGTCACTGCACCGGCTCTGGTGCAAGTGTGTGAGCGAGCGAGCAAGCGAGCGCTATGCTTGCCCTAACCTACACCACAGAAAATTTATTGCGTCGGCTTCACTTCCACTCACACGCTGACACACACACACTTCACTTGATTTCTCATATGCTGCTCGCCCTCGTATCTACGAGGCATAAATTTTTCAGTCAACTTGCTGTTGTTGCTTTGTTTTTATTTCTTCATTAGTTTTCGTTGTGGTTTCATTGATGCAATATATGTTCCTTTTTTTTTTGCAATTCTAATTTTCTGTCTCTCTCTGTCATTGCAGAATTATAATCAAACGAAGCGTTCAATTAATTTTTGGATTAATAGATTTTTTATAACACCTGCTATCGGGCAAGCGTGCAATAATTTAAAAATAATATCATTAAGTATTTTTCTTATAGCTATGGTGAGTTTTATTATCGTTCATATTTCTATTTTTATTCATTGTGTCCAGAAGTTGAGCTTCGCTAGTATTCTGCAACGGATCGTAAGGCCCATTAGCTCAGCTGGTTAGAGCGTCGTGCTAATAACGCGAAGGCCGCGGGTTCGATCCCCCCATGGGCCAGGATTGATTTTTTTTCTCTGTTTACTTCTAGAAATAGAAAATCTTTATTTTATGAAAGTCCTGCAAACAAGATGGAGTCAACATGGCCCATTAGCTCAGCTGGTTAGAGCGTCGTGCTAATAACGCGAAGGCCGCGGGTTCGATCCCCCCATGGGCCAGGATTGATTTTTTTTTCTAAGTTTATTTCTAGAAATGGAAAATCTATATTTTATGAAGGTCCTGCAAACAAGATGGAGTCAACATGGCCCATTAGCTCAGCTGGTTAGAGCGTCGTGCTAATAACGCGAAGGTCGCGGGTTCGATCCCCTCATGGGCCAGAATACGTTTTTGCATAGATCCTTAAACTATTTAAATGTATTTGTTTGAACCATATTTAATACTATTTTCATTTTATAAATAATGATGACATTAAAAAGTGTATTAATATTTTGAATAATTATTGTGGGATCCTCTTTTTTATATAAATACGTGTTTTTAATGCTTTGTCAATAAAGCCCTTAAAGAAAATGGTGCTCAGATGGCCCATTAGCTCAGCTGGTTAGAGCGTCGTGCTAATAACGCGAAGGCCGCGGGTTCGATCCCCCCATGGGCCAGTGTTCTCCTTACTTTATTTTGCAGATTCATATTTTCTTTCATCATTTTCATTTTTAAATTCATATAAGATAAGCAATAAATCTGTATAATGGCATTTGAATTGCCTTAAGTCTAAATAAAATTGATAACAATGGAAACATATGGATAATTGACATCTTGAATTTTGTATATTTCTTTAAATTGCGTAGTTATAAGTTATTTATTATTGAGGCATGAAGCCAAATAGAGCCATAAGTTGTTTACTAAAACAATATTTTTATTCCTTACCAGTTTTTTTTTTTGTTTTTTTTTTTTTTTAATATTGTAGGATCCTCAAAACATTTGTTGCTATTGTTTTCTGAAACAGGCTTTTGAGCAGAACAACATTAACATGGCCCATTAGCTCAGCTGGTTAGAGCGTCGTGCTAATAACGCGAAGGCCGCGGGTTCGATCCCCCCATGGGCCAATGTGATTCTTCTTTTTGTTTCGTTTGTATGCTTAAATATTTTCAACCACCAAATCATTTTTATGCGATTTAAAAATACTAAGCGATTTTAATATTCAACATCTTTTAATTTGGTCATATAAATATGCGTTTAAAATTCAAAATACAGAAAGACAACTTTGCTAATCTTTTAATAAGGTCTAAAAAATAAAAGCAAAAAAAAAATCAACTGTTAAGTTGGCCCATGGGGGGATCGAACCCGCGGCCTTCGCGTTATTAGCACGACGCTCTAACCAGCTGAGCTAATGGGCCAGTTGCCTTACAGACGATAAATGCTGTATTAAAGAGCGCCTATTCATCTTTTGTTAAATTTATAAGCTCAAATTTTCACAAAAATATCACAGACACAAAACAAAAAAATTTAATTTCGCCCAACGTGGGGCTCGAACCCACGACCCTGAGATTAAGAGTCTCATGCTCTACCGACTGAGCTAGCCGGGCTTGGTGGTTGAAGCTGGCGAACACAACATCTGCCTATAAAGTATTCATTTTGTGTACGTGGCAGTGACACTTCTTTTTATTTATTTTTTTAATTTTATTGATATGCACACGCCTGTGTCTACGGATTGGAGTCTTGATTAGCTTTACTCACTCTTTCCCTGCCTTTCTCTAACTCGGTCTTTCGAATTTTCTGTAATTGTTTTATTGTGCGGTGTATTTTACTGCTTCCTAATAGAAATGGTGTATAAAATTACGCGCCTACCTCAACGATGAATATCATCTACAATGCGAAAGGGTTTTATTGCTTCAGAAGGGGTTAGTAGGGAGTTGTCTGAGAGGGAGAGGCCTTTGCAAGAGCAGCCATCACAAAGTCCGACAGTTGCCCCCGCGACTGCCCTAAGTAATTTTGCTATAAAATATTAAAACGAAACAATGTGCGAAAGGAAACAAAACAAAATACATAAGCGGCGGCAGCGGCATGCATATAGAAACCGAAACTCAGACATTGAAGCGATGATGGAGACACAATGGAGCCAGAGGGATAGAGAGAGAGTGTAGTGTGGAGACAGGACAGGCAAAAGAGACGACGTGCAGAGAGACAGAGTGAGATAGAAAGAAAGAGTGAGGAAGAAAGAGAGAGAGAGAGAGAGAGAGAGAGAGACAGAGAGAAAGAGAAAGAGAGGGAGAGGGAGAGCGAGAGCAGGCAAGCAGAAGATAATCAGCCTGGCAGACGGCTTATTGGGTGCTCTACATGCAAAAGAGTCGGGCATTCCGGAATGATATCTTATGTCTGAGGAGGGATGAAAGCATTAAAATAAAAGACGATATGAATCGATGAACGATATCGGATATTATACAGGATATTTTTAGGAAATAGGTTAATAGATGTTTTAAAGAAAGAAATATCTCTTATATAGGATAATTTACAAATTGCCCAAAATAAAAGTATTTAATTCTTTCTAAAAACGGTACTTTTGTAAGTTAGTTTATGAGCAGTATTGGATATCATGTTAGTGGACAGGTTGATGTGCATAGTCTTCCATATTCTATTGTGAACGAACGAAATAATAATAGGGAGCATAACATAAAGCAAATGAAAGGCAAAAGCTTATTTGTGTAGACAAATTGTTTGTGTTTATTGTCGTTGTTGGCGACCTCCGCCTCAAGTCTAGACCTACCAGGCATAATGCCTGTCAAACGTACGGACATGCCCACTTACTCACTCTGTCCACCCGCTCGTTATCTTTATCTTTCGCTTGCTTTCGCATTTTCCATGTCACAGCCGGTGGCAACAACAGTGTTTGCAGCAGACACAAGTCCAAATAAGTTGGGGTAGGTTATATTAGGCTTGCCAAATAATGAGATAAACAAAAATATGTTGTTTGATTTAACAACAAAAACCGTTTTATAAATCCACAAACACATTTGCGAAGTTTTTAATTTAAAGCAAAAAAAAAGTTATTATTCGCCCAACGTGGGGCTCGAACCCACGACCCTGAGATTAAGAGTCTCATGCTCTACCGACTGAGCTAGCCGGGCAGTTGTCAAAGCGCCAAAATTTTCGGCAGATGGAATCGCAGTGGAAATCTTATCTAAAATAGAATAGTTCTATAGAATCTATGATTGTCTATACAATAAATGTCTTTATGTAATTTGAGCAGGTTGTGAATAAAATAGAATCAATTACAGTTCCATTTGCAATTCCAACTATCAACAATAGAGAACACAGTTATTTTTGCTAACCGAAGATTATATACCCTTTGTAGACCGCAGTAAATCTGCTGACATCTATATTTTTGTGCGAAGCTCGATTAATTAGTTGATTTTATTAGATTTTTGCAAAAGAAAAAAAAAAAATCTATTTAGATGTTTTCTATTGACTAACTGTGACAAAAATGGTAGAAACCTGAATTAGATTGTTCCTGTACATATTTTAATAAAAACCTCATGCAAACTTGACAGCAAAATTAAAATATTTTCCAAAAAGGGTATAAGAATAACTTATTGATAAAAATCATAATAAAAATTCAGCATTTTATTTTATTTTGTTATAAGGTAACCAATGTAAATAACACAATTCTACTCACCTGTGCTCATGGAACCTTGAAAAAGCTGAGTAAACACGAGGCACGAGTGTGTACCCAATACTATAAAGTAAATTTGACAAAAGTAAATATTTAACCAGCTGCATGTAATTATCTAAAAAATGCTATAAATAATTTAAAGAACGATCATATCCTGGGCATTAAATTTAGCTACAGAAAGTTGCCATTGATCGTCACCAAGCCCGGCTAGCTCAGTCGGTAGAGCATGAGACTCTTAATCTCAGGGTCGTGGGTTCGAGCCCCACGTTGGGCGAATATTAACTTTTTATTTATTTTCATAATGTTTTTCTCTCTTATATAATGATTAATATTCGTTATTGAACCTTGACATCCGTATTTCTTGTCGCAGCTAGTGCACTTACAACGGCACTGCATTGTTTGAGAGTAAAACAAAACTGATGTCTGTGGAAGGAAAATAAAAATGTGATTTGAATATTGAATTGAAATGCGAGAATCAATGGCAAGCGATTGAAAGATAGATGTGAAAAGTGAAGGGCAGAGACAAAGACCAAGTAAAACAACGATAATAAAGCAGCACCCAATGCAAATGTGAATAAGAGCACGTTTAGAAAATGCATTAATTTGAATGCATAACAAAACTATGCGTGCAACACTAGTGTATAGCGAAAATATGAAAAACGTTTCAGTTTGCCATGCAAATCAAATGAAACGAGGCGAATGACTGAACTTAACCTTAAAACACACAACAGACAACACACAACACACACATACACATACACACCACAGTCATAAAAATAAGTCCATTAAAACTATGCATTCGTAATTTGCAAACTTGTGTCAATTACTTACTAGGTATATGTGTATATTTCCTATATGGAGATATTTTGTTTTGACTATGCAAATTGCGGTTAATGCACTGACATACAATAAAAACAACACAATATTTAACGTACAAATTCGCAATGATTGCCCATATTTTTTTTTTTTTGTATGAATGCAAATTAAATACTTTAAGGGGTGTAAAATTAAGCATTTAAATGTGTGGATAGATAATTAAAGTTGCAACTACAGTTGGTGAACTCTGAGATCATTTCTTATCTATGAGATCATTAGGTTGAGCTGTGCCCAATTTTAATACGGAATTGGTTTGCACATATTTAGATTATATATTTTGTACTGCCAGTACAACTTTATTGTCCAACACTGGCGTCCAAATTCGCCTTTGAGTTAGTTCTTCGCATCTCCCATATTGTCTAGTGGTTAGGATATCCGGCTCTCACCCGGAAGGCCCGGGTTCAATTCCCGGTATGGGAAATACGGTGCTGAAAAGTTACATTTTTTTATTTTAAAAATTTTGTATAATAGAAGATATTTAAGTGTATCCTCCGAGTTTAAGTGTAGCTCCCTCAAGTTCCACAGTTCCACGCCACATTGAAGTTGCTTCTTTGCGTCCTCCCCCTTACTCAAGCTAGTTTTCGCGCATGGCCAAATGCTGAATAGCAATAGTAACAAAGACGATCGAAGGCGATAATTCTTGTACTTATGTCTATAGCCAGTATTAAGTGTAAGAGGCAAATAAAAACTCACTCTACCACTTGCCGAGTAAATTGAGATAAAGGGTCGCCGCCCAACTAGTTTTATATAATACAAATGACCTTGTCGCAAGTTTATTACTGGCTGAGGCGAGATGTGATCGTGCAAATTTTGTAAAAATGTAAATATGCGATCAAGACGAAAAAAAAAATAGATATCGCCCCCGGGTGGACTCGAACCACCAACCTTTCGGTTAACAGCCGAACGCGCTAACCAATTGCGCCACGGAGGCCGCTGAAAGTTCTTGGAAGAAATACTAAATATAGGCGGGGTTCTATGAGTAATGTTAAGCTGGTAATCACCAAATATAAAGTAGTTATTTTGAGTATATAGAAAAAAAAAGTTGAAAGTTTACTATAGGAAATAAAGCATTTATCAGATAATTCTCAGTTAATTATATTTTAATATTAGCCAGTGTTTAAATGTAATTATAAGCACAAAGTAGCCTAAGCCAATTAAAATCCCTTAAAAATGAGTATAAATAACTAGCATTAAATTAAGTAAAGCAAAGAAAAAAAGAAAAAAACCTGCGATCCTGCCAGGAGTCGAACCTGGAATCTTCTGATCCGTAGTCAGACGCGTTATCCATTGCGCCACAGGACCGATTGATCAGCTTGGAAACTAATGAGCTACTTACAGCTCATTGTGCAAATGAAAGCTTAGACAAGTTCTAAAGGTTGTTAGTTACGTGTGCTTTGCCTTTATTGCTTTTCCAATTTTGTCTTGGAAAGATCTTCATGCTATTTGTATCTTCCATAATTAATGCATGTTATTGAAATAAATAACGAATTACCACGTGTAACGAACACTCGGAAACTTTTTTTAATTATAAAAGAATGTTATTATTATAGAAAACATGTAACATAAATGTGGATAAATGTTGTATAAAAATATAAGTGTTCTTTTCAATGCGTCCTCATATATATATTGCGTGGTAAAGCTGTTTATTCGCATAATTCCATATTTCCCGGCCTGGTCCATTGGCAAAAACTTGTTCAGCTTCAACAACTTCATATCACTTCAAGTTGCGAGCCTTGACTTGGCCATAAAATATGCAAAAACTTTTTAGCAAGTCATTTGATAACATGCTAACTGGCCGTACCCTCAAATAGAAAGAGAGAGAAGGTGACCGTGAGAAAGAGAGAGAGAGAGAGAGAGAGAGAGAGAGAGAGAGAGAGAGAGAGAGAGAGAGAGAGAGAGAGAGAGAGAGAGAGAGAGAGAGAGAGAGAGAGAGAGGGAGAGAAAGAGAGGGAGAGAGTGAGAGAGAGAGAGAGAGAGAAGAGAGCGAGAAAAGAGAGTTGAAACCGAAATTAGCACTTACAACAATTTACTAACATAAAACCTTTTCATAATCCTCGAGTGAAATTTATCGATTTTGATTTTTTTTTTTTTTTGTTTCTTATGCAGCAGCATTTTCAATTCCTTTAAACGGCGCGACGAGACACGCGTCCTTGCCACCCAAAAACCACCCAAACTACCGTCGTCGTCGCCATGACTACAGAGGGCAAGTGGAAGACCTTCCATTTCTCTCTTGTCTCTCTGCTTCTGGTTGTGCCTCTGTCTCAGTCACAGTCGCGGTCGCAGTCTCAGTCTCAGTCTCAGTCACAGTCGCAGTCGCAGTTTCTATCTCTTGTTCGGTCTGTGGGGGGCTTGGCGTTGGTCATTGTCAACGCCTAACCAGCCGGCACTGACTGAGTGCTATTTATGTCCTCTATAAAATGCACTAAACAGAGTCTAATCAACTTGTATGTATAAAAAAAAATTCGCTACGCAAAATCCCACGCTGAGCTTTTGACGTTCGCCAACGACCATACTACGCTGAATACATCGGTTCTCGTCCGATCACCGAAATTAAGCAGCGTCGGGCGCGGTTAGTACTTAGATGGGGGACCGCTTGGGAACACCGCGTGTTGTTGGCATAAGTTCTAAACCATTTTTTGTGTCATCATTTCTTATTTTATTATTTATTTTATTTATTTAGGATATGAGTTAAATTTCAAATGCTACTTTCACACATTATTGAATCTATTTTCTAACTATAATAGCAGATAATTATTCTTTTGAGTAGATATTGGCTAAGACTAATCAAATTTATATATTTATTAAAATTTAATAAATCGAATATAAGAGTTACACAACCGGCTTACAGGGTATCTGCGCATCTGTGTCGCTTTGCTTGCATTTCCATTTAACTTTTTTTTTGCGTCGTTAGGTTTTTCTGTCGATTCGACCCAGTCGCTCTTTGGCGCCTGCCTTTGGTGCATTGTTTGGGTCAAGGATGTTGTGGAAATGGCATGCTGTGTGTTACTTGCCGCATACTTTAGCGGGGCATGTTACAGGGTGTGGCGGAACCTCAGGCTTGCACATTTTTGGCGGCACTTGACTTGTGAAATCTGTGAACTCTTTACAGTCGTGTTAACATTTCAATGCCAAAAGCTGTAACGTCCTTAGCCATTCGCCTCACCTCCTCCATGGAGAGTTCACACTTTGAGAGAGTGTTCCTCGGAAATGTGCGCCAAGAAATTTCAACACTGTTTGGCTTGCAAATATTCGTTGATATGCAGCATGCATAAAACATGAAGAAATGTCTGGCCCAAAGATTTGATGTCAATAAATGATAACCAGAGGGGTCATAATAATATTGTGAGATACGACTACAGGTGCCAAAAGGGACTGGCTCATATTATACCCAAGTTGCATATATTATTATTTTCTATTATTATTTCGTTTTCTTTCACTTAATTTCGTTGTCTTAACTTAAACAATCTGAGTGGTAAATGTGTATTGTAACTTTAGTTATTATTTTTTCTGTGTTATACGTTCCCATTTTAATTAATTGACTTTATTCTTTCACATAAATACCACTGAATGCTTATGTATATCATAGTTACAAAAGTATCTAATACTAATACTCTAATACTCTAAAGTTAAACAATAGATTCACAAGAAGATATTCAGAAGTACCAATTATAAAACCCTACTCTAAGCAGTCGACGTTCGCCAACGACCATACTACGCTGAATACATCGGTTCTCGTCCGATCACCGAAATTAAGCAGCGTCGGGCGCGGTTAGTACTTAGATGGGGGACCGCTTGGGAACACCGCGTGTTGTTGGCATCGTCCAAAAACACTTTTTTGGTTGGGCCACAGTAGAAGAGGCACGTGTTTACTCCGTAGCTTTTTTTTTTATACAGATAACACATTCTGGGCTTTCAATTTTTTATTATATTTATATTTACCTTCTTATGCATTTTTTTTTTTATTTTGTCCTATTTATGAAACTTGATGAGGATAATATATTGTTTATTTTGGAGACAGATTAAATTTGGACCACCAGATCTGCATTTAGAAATGAAAACCCGATTCCAGGTCAAAATTCATATGAAAACTATTGCAACTCTATTTTCATTTATTTAGTTTTTGTTTATCCTTGGCACACGATATCTAGCAGACTGAGCCACGTTCAGCTTAAAGCTTGCAAAGGTTTCTGCGTGTTATTTTTAATTGTTGCCCCAAATACCGTGTGACTATATCGATCTAAATTTATATTATTTGCCAAAATTTTTTTCTTTGCGCTTTGGTGCTTAGCCATTTTGCCACCCTCTCACAACCAACAGATGTTTAACCCTTCTTATATATCTCTCTACGGTTGAAACAGAAAATAACGACAATTTGACCTACCTGTGTCATTTACACAGGTGTTAATGGCATGCACAACATTCCACCTACCAGGCTGATTTCCTCGCCTCGCCACCCCCAATACTCACCACCATCAACCTCTCTAACAGAGCAGCGCTCATGCAACTGCCACACGTCGTCGTCGTCACATGATGCATCCGCTGACATGACAAACGAGAAAAATAAAAAAGAAAACGCTCCCGCCGCCGCCTACACTTCCGTTTTTGTATACAAAAACGCCCTAAAACAAAAAGAAAATCTACTGAAACGAGAGTGAATGCCATTTTGTTGCCGCCACTGCTGCTGCTGCTGCTCGCTATTACTGCGGCTGTTGCGTCGCTGCCGCGAGCGCCAAAAATAAACATGCAGCGTTAAATAGGCCGTAGCAAAACTACTCACTACAACTATACTCGACTAAGTACTAGTTGTAGTTGTTGTTGTAGTTGAGTATGCTCTCTCTCGCTGCACTCTTTGCTCAGCTCTGCTTGGCTCTCTCTCTCTCTCTCCCCAAGTGCAAGAGAAGGCCTGTAATTTACGTCATGCACTGTGCATGGGCAAGCTTTTAGTTCGCTACCTCTCTCGCTCACACTCTTCATTTGCTTTTTGGGCACTATTGCACATTGGAACGAGAGCTGACGTTTTGCTTGGCGCTTGCAACACTTACATGTACATGTACTATGCATGTATGTGTGTATTTTTTTTTTTATTTTTTGACATGCTTGGGTGCTCTTAATCTCTCTCTCTCTCTCTCTCTCTCTCTGTCTGTTTCTCTGGCTGTCTTTCGCTCTCTGCACAACTATTTGGCGGTGTCCGCGTGTCCATTGTAAATGGCTGTAAGTTGCATGCGCCGCTCGCCGCTTACATTTGCATATAGCGCAATGCATGTGGATGTGTGTGTGTTTGTATTTGATTCGAGTGTAAAATTATTCTTTTTTTTTTTCTAAGGTTCAGTCGCAGAGTTGAAGGTCAGTTGATGTTTTATGTCATTCAACTTGCCGTCGTTGTCGTCGACGATTTCGTTGTTGTTGTTATTGTTGCTTGTACATTTTCGTCATTGCTGCGCTTTGCGCTTTTTTTTGCTTTTGTTGTTGAGGTTGTTGTTGCTACTGTTTATAAATGTTTGCCGCGATTCGCTTGCGTGTTAAGAAATTCAACTGGGGCGTGGGGCCCCCGTATCCACTCTTCTTCCCATACCCATTCCCATTCTCGTTTCCCTTCTCATTCTCAGGTCCCCACCAAGTGAATTTTTTGTATTAAGATTTCGGAAATGTTAAATCAGCCAACCGAGCATTAACTCATTGCAAATATGCTGAGAAAGGGAGGGAATTTGAGTGTTGACTGCATATATTGCAACTTCTACTAACGTTTGCCATTAGTGCTTTAAATAAAAATAGTCTGCTTAGTTAAATATTTTTCTACTTTGGTAAATGCTTTTTACATTTTTCTGTGCCTTAACTCATTGCAAATATGCTGAAATAGTAAGGGTAAAGGGAAGTAGTTTGAGCAAATGCTGAATTGCATTTATTGCAACTTTTATTAAAATTTACTATTAATAAAAAAGAAAAATAATTTCTACTTTAAATAATAATAGTCTGCCAGGTCAGATATTTTGCTTCTTTTTGCATTTGTGCTTCTCTGTACAGGGTCTGTCGCTTGTGTTGGCTCACTTTATGGGATTCCCATTGGCTAATAAGTTCAATAGACGATTATTACAAATTAGTTAGGGGTTAGGGGTGTGTGTGAGTAAAGTCAGGTTTCAAGTTCTCGCCCCTTTGGCTTGCATGCTGGCCAAGCAAAGTCACGTAAAAACAATAAACAATGAACAAAACCAACACAACACTTAAGTCATATTATATACTATAAGACTTAACTTTCTATACACCTGAAGCTCATAAAAAAAATATAAAAAATACACCTGACCTTTTCACTTGTCTAAAGTGTTGAAAATAAACTTAAAAATTTGCCAAATTCCCACGAAATGAAGAAAATAGCAACAACAACAACACTCGTGCGTCTCATTGTCAGCGTAATCTTAATGCACTCAAGACGGACAGAGACAGAAGAGAGCGACTAAGCGCAACAAAGAAACCAAAAAGCGCAAAAAAGAAACACATACATATAAACACACACACACACATACATATATGCATACGTACAAACATAAATTCCATTAACGAAAAAAAAGCATTAAAATCAAAAGTCACATAGCAGCAGCAGCAGCGGCGGCGGCGACGTTGGCAGCGAAATCAACACAAAAAGTGTGTTACAAAGTCAAAAGCACAGCAACAACAAGTAGAGCTTAAATACCACAACGAAAAAGAAACCAAAGAATACCAACAACAATACCAACAGCAGCAGCAGAAGCAACAACTACACACAACCAAAAGCGGCAGCAGCAGCAATAACCAGCCAGTCAGGCAGGCACAGCACACACAATGAGCCCAAGTCGAAAACCAGTTTTTTGAAAAGTTCCGCACGCTGGCCCCAAAGTTGTTTTTTCGGTGTGTGAGTGCACAGTGGGCCGCAAATTCCAAATGTGTGCAACCAAAAATCAGAGAATCTAATGAAAACTAATCTTCTTAAACACTTATTATATAAAAGTACAAACAAATTTTCCATATGAAATGCATTTCACACAAACCACGGTGCAGCATATAGACAGCACCCGATTGCTGCCGCTTTGGCTACTGCATGTCTCTGTTGTTGTTGTTGTTGTTGTTGCTGTTTGTTCGCGCGAAAGTTGAGCGCAGCTTAGCAGTCAAAGCATTGCCAAGTAGAAAAATTGAGCAGAGCGCATGCGTCGCAACCAAAAGCAACACAGCAATAACAATTGCAAGCAGCGTTCTTCACACTCTCGCACCCCCGCAAAAGAACAGAGAGAGAATGAGAGAGAGATAGAGATGTGCACCGAAGAGAGCCAATAGAGAGAGAGTGAGAGAGTAACAAGCAGCAGCAGCAGCAGCCACAGCAGCAGCAGCAGCAACGGGCTAACGGCAACGGCGGCCTTTTAGTTTTAGTTTTTATGTGCGGCTCTCGTGTAATAAAAATTACATTGCGCGTCGCTTATGTCGCTGAAAAGTGCAGAAAACAAAAAAATATACATACAAATAAAGAAACAAATTGTGTGCTAGAAATAACAGCACAAAACAAAAAGTAAAGTGAAACAAATTTTAGTTTAATTAACACAACTCGCATGCTCACTCACGCCCCCCGCCTTTGTGCCCTGTTTAAGTGCGTGTGTGTGAATTTGTTTTTGTCATCTATGCGAGTGCGCGTGTGAGCGTGTATGTGTGTGTGTGTGTCCAATTTGCTTGAGAAAAAGTTCTTTGCGAACACCAGCAACAAAACAACAAACGAAATCATTTTCAAGCAATGTTAGTTAACAGAATATTATTTGTTAGCAGACAATGTACATAAATAAACATGCATGTGTTGTGTTTAATTAGAAATATGTATGCAAACTTCTAAACAACTACAAAATCTATGCCGTGCCAAGTGTTGTTGTTGCTGCTGCTGCTACTGTCAACGAGTGACGTTGCTCTCCCTCTCTCACTCCCAATTCCATTCCATTTGTAGGCTCGCATTGTTTACTGGGAGAGCGCCGCAGAACCGAAGTTGAGAGAGTGAAACTGCAGCAGTATGCGTGTGTGTGTGTGTGTGTGTGTTGGTATTGCTGCTGCAGTCCACGCCATGCTGTCAGCAAGTGACGTTTACCTTCCTCCCTCTCGCCCTTCCGGCCACCCACACGTCATTTCCATGCAGTTGTTTGGCGCTCTCTGAGAGAGCGCTAGAAACAGTGGAAACTGTGCGAGTGCAATAATAAAAGGGAGCCAGAGAGTGATAGACAGAAAGAGAGTGGGAGAAAAAGGCAGTGTGTTCGTTTTATTGTTGTTCACGTTGTTGTGGCGCGTGTAATGTTTATTAAATCACATTCGCATAAATAGCATTTAAATGCTAACATTAACGTGCACATTGAAAAAATTAATTCATTCAAGCTATTTGCTGAGTTGTTTTTTTTTTTTGGTTTTTTGTTGTCAATAAAAATTGCTGAAATGCACGTGTCTGTGTCTTGCTGGGGGGAGTGAAGGAGGAGGGGGCTGTCGGCGTTGCCATTTGACTGAGACCCAATTGCATACAGTGCTCTCACTCACTCGACAAACAATCTCTCTCGCGGTTCGTCAACTGAAAGTTTTGTACTCGCTCTTTCGAGCTCTCCGCTCTTTGGCGCTCTCTCAGTGCAAAAGTGCACAGTGTGTTAAATGTCATTTGAATAATGATTATTTGAAATTGAATGCAGCTAAATATTAAAGTGTCAAAATTTGCTGATTGATTGATGGCTGTCTGACCGATTGCTTGTTGCTTTTATTTACAGATTTTGGTGAAAAATTACAACATATGTACGGATAATTAATATATCTTAAAAAACAGTGAAGAAAAAAAACATAAATAAAAAATAATTATTTGGTTTGTATGACAAACGAAACGACATGCAAAACTGGTGAGTAATTTAGATGGTGATAAATTGTAAATAATTAAATGATTTTTTTTTCTATAATTTATTTCAAATATTAATTCAATTTAAATTAATTTAAGCACAATCAGGTAATGATAATTACTCAATTCAATTCACTTTTTACAATTATGCAAAAATGAATTTTCTTTGCATTTTTTCGCCCCCCATTTTTCTAGCTGCGTGTTCTATTCATTGTACTGGAAAAAGTAAATAAAGGAGAGAGAGAGAGAGAGAAGCGAATGTGAGAAAAAGAACTGAAACTCTTTTTTTTTTTGCCAATTGTAATGTGCATAAATTGCAGCTGTTTTGCGTGGCGCGCCAATTGGCAATGCAGATGAGGTTTTTTTAAGTTCCCTCTCTTTTTTTAATTTTTATTTTTACACTTTTCTTCCTCGCTTTTCAAAAATAAAACTGCAACGGAAATGCATCGTTTACAGCGTCGGTCCATCGGTCATTCAGGCAGGGGGAGGCAAGGAAGGGGCTGGGAACAGACAGTTTTGTTTAGTCATACGATAGATAGACAAACAGACAGACAACAATAACAATAATAATAACAACAACAACAACAAGAAGAAAACTGCTATTGGGATAATACTAGAATTGAGTGCAAGTGCAACATGTCAGCGACAAAAGGCGAATAAACTTTGCCAATTGCAACAAAATCAACAAACAGAAAATGAAATAAATTCTATTTTCATCAACTGTGTGCTGAATAAATAGATTTCAATCTGCCAATTTCTATCTATATGCCCTGTATATAAATTAATGGCCCAAGCCGGTATATTCAGTTAAAATTTAATCGAAACACTCGATTTTTTAATGCGAATTACTATTTTATAACTTTCAGACACTATTGTTTGTAAAACCAAATATAGCTCTTAGTCGAGCAACATCAAATTGATTTATGTTTGAGGAAAGAGCCAGCATAGAACATTTTATAATTCCTTTGTCAATAAAATTTTACAGCTAGATTGAATTCCGCAGCGGTGGCCACAAGTGTAATAATCATGTTTAGAACAAATCTATTCCAACACCCAAATAAAACTCCGTTGCTTCCCCGCTTGCCTTGATTCCCCGGGGATATATGTTCTTATATAATGGCAAAGAAGCTATAACAAAATTGGGTCAACGTCGGCGTGTTGAGTGACGACCTTATCAAGGATTCTGGGTCAATATGCTCACACCACGCACACACACACATCTCCAATTGTGCATGTGTATGTGTGTGTGTATATGTGCGTGTGCTTATTGATAATTATGTTCATGTATATGTGTGGGTGGGTTGTCAAAAGAGGCGTGGCCATGCGTTCATTTGAGAATAGAACTAGCAATAATAAAGCACAACGACAACGGGCAAAAACAAGGGAAAGGGATAGAGAGAGTGTGTGAGAGAAAGAGATGGAGAAGTGGGGTTATGGTTTGGGGGTTTGCATGCCACTTGCAATTATTACGACGAGTACTTAAGGTGCATTAAACTGCTGCATTGACCCCGTTTAGCATCAGGTAATTGACATGTAGTCAGGCGAACACCATAGAAAAACATGGGAAAAAATATGCAAACTAAATAATTATTTAAAGCAAAAATAATAAAGGCAACTAATAACTGCCAATTAAATGTGAATAATAAATATTGAGTTATTTTAAAATTAGTACAAAAATGCATTCAAAAAAATACAAATCGCCCCCGGGTGGACTCGAACCACCAACCTTTCGGTTAACAGCCGAACGCGCTAACCAATTGCGCCACGGAGGCAGTTGGAACGGTTGCGTCCAAAGTCGCTTTTTTAGTAAGCAGTGCAGTCTAAACTCAGTCAAAGCAGTGTTTTATTTAATGAAAGCTCTTTTTTAGCCAAAGCACTTTTTCATTAAATGAATAGTCAGGCTTTTGTCAGTTGAAGCTTTTTGGGTGTGCTTTTCGATTGAAGTATGTACAAATTTTGCACCGTAAACGCAGCCTCCGTGGCGCAATTGGTTAGCGCGTTCGGCTGTTAACCGAAAGGTTGGTGGTTCGAGTCCACCCGGGGGCGGGTTTAATTTTTTGTTGATTTTTAAATTAGTTTTAACATTTTTAAATAATAATAATTTCTATGTTTTGCTTTTTCTTGCAGCTATCTGAGAACTGACAAACTATGTAAAATAAAATGCTTATAGGCAACATGAAGGCGTGGCCATGTTGTCAAACGCCACCACAAGAAGAACAACAGCAACAACCACAACAATTTACAGCTTGTAAAATATATATGCAGCAGGCACAATGTACCGTTTGAATGCTACACAACAACAACCACAACAACAACAGCAGCAGCAGCAGCAGCAACCACAGCCAACAACTGGACAACAACAACAAAGCAAACCAAAACAGACAACCCAAATACCCAGTCACATTTTGTTGCAACAACAATTAGCCGCAGCCGCTGCTGCAGCCGCCGCCGCCGCCGCTGCCGGCGCTGGCAGCAACAGCAGCAGCAGCAGCAATGCCGCCTTGACCTTTGTAAATGGTGTTGAGGATAAATTAAAGCTATTGACAACTGCCACAACAACAACGTCAACTTTGACGTTGACGTCAACTGCAACGCCCGCAACAACAACAACAACAACAATTAAAACCGAACCCATGCCTGACGTCATCGCCTTGACCATCAACAACAACAACAGCAATAGCAGCAGTGGCATAGCGTCAACGTCGGCAGCAGCGGCCGCTGCTGCTGCTGCCGCAGCTGCAACATCTTCCTCCTCCAACTCCAACGGGCATTTGGGTCTTGTGCCCACAAAGCGAGCGCGTCTCGATGCGTAAGTAAAAGAAAGGAAAATAGCTTTCAGCTCTCCCTCTCTCTCACTCGTTTCGCACTCTTTCACACTTGTTGCATTGCATTGCAGGCCCGAGGATTGGATGTCAACCTCAAGTCCGGGCAGTGTGCCCAGCTCAGCGCCGCCGTTGTCGCCGTCGCCCGGTTCGCAGAATCACAGTTATAACATGTCCAACGGTTATGCATCGCCAATGTCAGCTGGCAGCTACGATCCATATAGTCCCAATGGCAAAACAGGTGAGTCTGTGCGAAAGAGATGCGTGAGCTGTGCAAGCAGCGCCATCTGGTGTTCGTTTTTATGCAAAAGTTATCAATAATTGAACAGAGATGGCGTCTTGTACATTTTGACTTAAAAGCTTTTTAGTTGGCAGTGCAGTGAAAAGCTTCGTGGTTTACTACTGCTACATTATTTCGATAAATATATGATTCAAGTTTTTTTTTTGCAAGAATAATGAAAATGTAATTCATTTACACATAAATACAGTGGTCACAATACTGAGCAGAAACATAAAATACTGAGTAGATTAGACACAAAGCATTAAATATATTCCTTTTCTCTGAAATACTCATAAAATACCACGAGTTCGTATTTTCATTGAATATCCTTATCGTTGAATGTCAATGTGGAATAAACTCTTATCCACCCCATAAACACTGTAAGCTTTAAAAATTCCCAACTCCATATTCCCACTGTGTCGCATAAAACCGTTTTCTAAGCAGTCGACATTCGCCAACGACCATACTACGCTGAATACATCGGTTCTCGTCCGATCACCGAAATTAAGCAGCGTCGGGCGCGGTTAGTACTTAGATGGGGGACCGCTTGGGAACACCGCGTGTTGTTGGCATCGTCCAAAACACTTTTTTGGAGCTTACGTTTTTTTTTTTAATTTCTAAAACTATACTATTTTGTTTTGTTGTTTTGATCATTTATTTTATGTTGTTTTTTAAGAAGATTTCAGTCTGCTTTTATGCATTTCCGTTGATATTCCATTAATTTTTAATTTTGTTTAATATTTTTGTATTATAATTTCAAATTCTGGACCTTCGCATTGTAAATTCCTAGAATTAACGTTTAAACTTATTTATATTCTAGTATTATTTGCTCTGTTTGCCTTTTGTCTTATCCAAATGTTGTTTACACACCCAAAACTCTTGAGCTTCAACTTGTTATATTCTGTTTACAATTTGAAAGGAATAGGGATTAGTGAGTCTTTGCAGTTCCGAGCCAGTTTATTAACCTGTTTTGCTGTGTGTGGGAATATTCAGGGTGTTGATATTGGGGGGAAGAAGAAATATACATGGAAAATGTGGCTTAAAATCACTAGAAGGAAATCCGAAATTTGTAGACCTCAAACTGAATTAGACACAAGCTCAAACGAAACACGCACACACAAGCGGGAAAGCAAGCATATAAATATAAATGTGCTATGAACGTGCCTTTCACCTTTCACGTGAGAACGTGACCATTTTCAAGGTCGCGCATGGCAGACACCCAAAAGTGGGGTTTGGAGCAGAAATGATGAGCGAAAAGTAAGCCTTGAAATTACCAAAAATGCACACAGACAAAGCAGACAAAGCAATAAAACGGGGACTGAGGCGTAGTGGGTGGTAGATGCGAGGAGGTAGGAGGTGTCTGTTAAGTGGGTGGCGCTCGGTCTAACTGACAATGTCAATAAAGTTGAAAGTTGAAGGTCACCAGACAGCGTCGCAGTCGACGTCGCCGTCGCTGTCGACGTCGGTTTTTGGCTTCGCATCGCCAGCCAAGTTGAAGGCTAAACCCAGACAATAAACTTTGAGGTAGCGAAACCCTCCCAAACATCCCCTAGCCAGACACACACTGCTCCCTCCGCGCCCTTAAGGCAACGCCCTGCGCAGCCTCAATTCCAGTCTGTGCCTTCGCCCCATTTCCATTACCAGCCTTGGCACTGGCCATGAAAACTCTGCTGCTTTTCTCTGTGAGCTACTAAAATAAAATGGCCAAAAAAAAAAAGAAAAAAAAACGCGTGTTGCTTGTCGGCCCGAAAATTATCGATTGTTTTTCGGTTTTATAGTCAGTTGTGTTTTTTTTCTACATTCTACATTTTACAGCGTTGATTCCTTGGTGTCGTGGCAATATTGCATTGTGCGTGTGTCCTTTTTAAACCTTGTCTCTTCCTTCGTAGTCACATTTCCAGTTGCTGGATGTGTCTGGCGGTGCGCGGCGTGGCAAACGAAACGGGGCATTAAGGAGCCCGCCCCAAAAGCATCGACCCATAAAAAGTCAAGCACACAGACAGAGACAGAGAGAGAGAGAGAGAGAGAAAGTAAGAAACAGAAAGAGAAAAGGAAAGAGAGCAAAAGTGATAAGAGAAGGAAAGCGCGTAATGTAATAAAATCATGCCAAGGCTGTTAGTCGCATTGCGAACGCAGACAAGGACGAAGAATAAAGGATGTATGTCGGATGTGGCATGTGGATGGAGTCTGCTGGATTGTGGTGGTTGATAGGATGAGCTCAGGCGAGGCGAGGCACTTAAGCAAACGGACGCACAAATGCCTAAAATGTGCCACAGGGACTCAATGACGTAGGGATACAGAGTAGGGTTCTCGATAGTATACCCATTAAAAAATATTTGGGAATTGGGTATCATAATGTCATCAGCTGAGGAAAGTAGCCATTGACTATATTTTAAGTTGATAAAGTGTTTAACTTTTGTCGATATTGGTTAATCACACTTTCAACACATATCGATCAATTTTGAAATTAAATTCAAACTTATTTATGTAAATCTGGATTTCCTATGCTATCAATTTATCTAAAATAGATATAGATTTATCGATATCTCATTTCTTTTTACCACATTTTGATATCAATCCGTTTTGAGGGGATCAACCCTAATATTTCAGTTTCAATATATTTATTTTATAATGACTTTTCCAACATTTCTAATCATTTCCCAAATCGATAACTATCGATTCAAATACAACACTCTAAGAATATAAAATAAAAGCAAAGTTTTAAATACAATTCTTGATTTCGTGCAAGAATCAGGATTGATATGAGAGCTACAAGACTTAGAAGAGGGCACAATAAAACTAACTAGGTTGTAGTGCATGAAGCCCCCCAATAATAAGTGAACAGAAAAGCGAAATCCGAGCACAGGGTATCTGCTAGGGCGCTCACACTCTCCTCCTCGAAGGATTTTGGCATGTTATTATTTTTCTTTTTTTTGCAATTTCACTGGCAATTGGGTCTTCATGCTGCCCGACTGCTGTCTGCTGCGTGTTCAATGTGGCGTATGCGCAATGTCTGTACAAATAAAATGGTCCCCAGTTAGATCAAGATAAAGAAGAAGAAGGATTGTGGCAACTTGAAATGCTTGTGCTCCAGCTGTTCTATGATTTTACGCCCAATTTTTCGTACATTTTCTTGACGTTTGCGCTTTGAGTTATGTATAAAATAAATATAAGTATGTGAAGAGTATAGCTGGGGTCTGGCATCTGTAATTGGTTATTTATATGTATGGTCAGCTTGAGTGCACCCAATGCGTCGGTATTTGCCTCATTAATCTTCTATATATTCGTATGTATATAATGGGTATGTATAGAGTATGTACAGGGCATATATATACATATATGCTAATGACAGCCACAAGGTCGAAGCAGTTCACCACAGATGCGACCATCTCCTCGGTATGAGGGAGAGATTCGATTGGGATTGGAATTGGGAAAGTCGACAAACTCGGAGGAAAGTTGACGTTTCAAGTTGTTGGTGGGCGGGGTTTTGGTTAGAAATGGTAAAAAGCTAAAGAAAAAGTAAAGGTTGTGAGTGGAAAAAAATATGTGAGCTGAGGTTGAGCTTTGAGTAGGAAAGAAGCAGAGAAAAATAAAATAAAAACTGTATAATGAATGAGAAACTTGGTAGACATAACAACTCAACAAGATGAAATTGGTAAACTTGAGTAGCTTGAGTAGCAAATAGAAGTAATTATAATAAAATATCAATAGCTATTGCATAAAGATTATAAGGGCTCTTGCTTCTGAAATTTACTTCTTGCCAAAAATCATATCAGCTTATATGGATATGGTTATATACAAATAAGCAACAATTTAAGCATTAAATCGGTTATACAAAGTTGAAAGGCAAGTTAAATTGTAAAAGTTGGCATAATAAATATAAATCTATATTTGACATCGATGAACGATATACAAAAGAAATTAAGAGAAAAGTGGTGAAAGGGAACCGATATGAAAGTTAGACTTCAATTATAAGAAAATTGTAAAGGGAAGAAACGGGAGATTGTGGTGAAATATGAATATGTATTTATTTGGCAATATGTAATGTTCCCAAATGTTAAACACAATTAAGAACAGTTCTGTCTTAAATTCCTAAAACACATTTTATCTATAAATTCTACTTACAATAAAAGTTAAAGCTTAATGCTTATCTTAGGATTTGATTAATAACTAACAAATGTGATATAAATAGTCAAATGTTGAATAAATTCGGATTTTACTTACAGATACATTGTATTTAATAGATTTTAGTTCATATTTTAATTGATGAATGAATTCCAACTAACTTTTGAATACTTTTCCTTTCAGGTAAGCCAACGATGTATATCATAACTTTATATGATAAGTTTTGAAAGAGCTGTTGAGGTAATTATATATCGCATGCTCATATCATATAACCCAATGGGTGTTTAACTGTTAATTGCATAAGAAATTCAGCACACAATTGTCTGCTTCAGATTTCAGCAGAGTGCACACAGACACACGAAATATTAGCATAATAAACTCGCCTCGAGCACTTTCCAAAGAAACCCAAATCGAAGACAACAAAAACAAGAAGAGAATATTAAGAAATGTGGCCAAAAATCGATGGGATCGATTGAGCAATGACTGCAATTAGTATCGTACCAAAAAATGTCTAGACAGAGAGCCAAGCCCAAAGGCCCAAAGAAGAAGCAGAGAGTGAACCAAACCCAGAACATGAAGAATATGAAGGAGCATAAAATGCTCTGCTTTAATCTGTGCAGGACACGCAAAACTAAAGTTAATGTTGTTGTTGTTGTTGTTGTTGTTGTTGATGTTGTTGTTGCTGTTGCTTTTCAAGGTTTCCAGCGATGAATTTCAATTTGAATCATGTGCCTGAAACATGATAACGGCTACTCCCTCTCGCTCCTCTCTCTCTCTCTCTCTCGCTCTCTCTTTCTCTCTCTCTCTTTCTCTCTCTCTTTCTCTCTCTATCTCTTTCGTTCTGTCTGCCTAACAGTCGCTGTCTGGTCTTTTGAGTAAAAAGTAAGAAGTAGAAGGTTTCTTCTCTATGTATGAGAAACTCGTTTCCAGCTTGTGTTGTTTGTGGCTTGCATTTCCTGATTATGCCTTAGAATTTGACCAAAAAAAAAAAAGAAAAGAAAAATAAAAAAACTTAAACCGATCTCACGTCTCTTGCAAAAATTTGTCGCTGCGGTTGTTTTTATTGTTGTTGTTGTTGTTGTCTGGACTTTATTCAAGGTCTCCCGACAGCAGCTGCTTTTTTTTTTTTTTGGCTGTTGCTTTTCTGATCTTTTCGCTGCTGCTGCTTCTTATTGGTTTCTTTGGCAGGTACACTTGTCTGCCCATTGTCCGTAAGGAACTTGATCATCATTATCATTATCATTATTAACGTGTGCGGCTGGCTTTAGTGTGTCAAATGGTCTGCACAAAAAAAAGGGGTTGTTGTTAAAAAAAAAATATAGAATAAAGAAAAAAATGCGACCAGAGGCCAGAGTTCCATTGTATGTGTGTGTGTGTATATGTGTATGTGTATGTGTATGTGTATGTGTATGTGTATGTGTGTGTGTGTGTGTATGCGTGTGTGTGTGTGCCTGGGCACATGTTTGCGATTCTCCCTGGTTGCTTTCTCTTCTTATTCGTTCTGCTATACATAAACATTGATAGATATATACATATGGCTTGACCTTGATCTTCAAAACTTATACATGAGTCCCTATGTACTTGAATATATACATACATACATGCTTATATACGTGTATATGGGTAGAAAGAATCGCGTGCAACCAATTGGAATTGGAGTACAGGAATACCGGGTGTTTAGAGTTCTTATTGGAAATCCAGTGAGAAGTACAAATCTCAAAATTTATATAAGCAACAGGGAGTGTAGAGAAAAGTGAGTAAATATATAAAAGTAGTTAACAACAACAACAACAACTACAACTGAAAAATGTTTTTTAACAAGAGTTTCATTTGATCTTATTTTGTCAAGAGAGAGAGTGAGAGAGAATGAGAGAGATTAAGGTAATATCTAAATGAATGCAGCCTCATCAAATACTTCTTAAATTTGAATATACATATTTAAATGATCACCCAAAACATAAATCATACTTCAATCTAACAGAATCTATCGAAAATTGCATTGAAATACATTTCTGAAACAAGATTTCAAAACTTTTTGCTGATCAGTTGAGTAAACGATCAGTATCGAAAGCTAAGCATAGAATTTGCTAACTGTAATTTGTGGGCTGGATGAAACACGACAAAATAGACAAATTTATTTGGCATTCAATTTACATGTGGTTCAGTTTGGATTCGAACAAGTCAACTGACACAAACAAAAGCTTAAGCTACGACCCCTAAATGAAACACCCTGTTAACCCACTGCGCTTGTAACCTAATTAACTTTCAACTGCACAAATGGACGACAACGACTCAAAATGCTTGAAGACCAACGAAAACAACAAAAAAAAAAATCAAACGAAAAAAATTGAAAAGTTACCCTGCGTCAGTTGAAGGGTTAAAAACAAATTTGAAACCCCCGAAGCGAAAGCGAAGCACAAACGTTACCTAATATCCCAAGCTAAAGATATACATATCTGTGTTTGTATATATCTATGTATGTGTGTGTGTGTGTGTGTGAATACGTGGAAGCATAAATAGGCCAAATGCCATTAGCACAAAGCGCACACAAGAGAAGATGACGCTGTGCCGGGCTCTGCTTTATTTTTTTTGTTGTTGGCTTTCCTGTTTTGAACAGGCATATATATAAACAAATCCATATATACATACATATGTATATAGAACTATATATGTGCATAATAAGTGCAACGTTTGCTTGCAGAGAACCCGCACAATTAATTCCTACATAACAAACAAAAAAAAAAAGGAAAAAAAAACTCAACGGAAAAAACAGAACCCAAAAAGCGAAAAAAAACTCGGAGTTTGTCCTTGAAATTCATGTGAATTTTAAAATAGGATGATTATGATTGTGTGTCCCTAATGCAGATGATAATGTTCTTTTGCTGCTGCTTTTCTTGTTGTGTGTGGTTTTTTTTATTTTTCTGTTTGCAGTCGCAGTCCCAATAAATAATGTTAGAAGCTACGCCCACTTTGTATTTTAGACCAGCTACGTGTGCTACGTGTTCACAAATGGATTTCTGGTGTTCGCCTTGCAGCCCTATCATTTTGGATTAACACGATATATAAACAACAACTGTTTGTTGATGTTTTTTATTGTTGTTGTTGTTGTTATTGAGGATTTTGTGACAGTTCAATTTGCATTTGGATCAATTTGTCATAAGCCTTGAGTCGCCCTCCCTGGAGGCGCCACAAATTTATGGCCAGTTGATTGACACTCTTTTTGCGCAGCATTTGATTGGCATTAATGAGGGGAAAACCTTCTAAGCTGCAGCCACAAATTGTAGCTAGAGTAAAATACTATTGATTTGTGCATATTTCAAATTATCAACATAAATAAACGGGGGGAAAATAATGCCTGTTAGAATATGAAATATATATGTAGTTATTTGAATATGTCAAAGGAGAAGTTATTTTATGTGTGTAGCAAATTATAAAAAAGGTTTTTGCAAGAAGTGAAACCTCTAAAAATATACAGGAAATTACTTTGAACAATTTATATCTAAAGATATTTGAAGTTGTATTAAGTAAAAGTTAACTAGATAACAATATTTATGCGTACTTAGTATTATTTTCGTATATAACTTGGCTTAAAGTTCATTTAAAAACATACAAATTTGTTTCTATAATTAAGAAGGCTTTTAATATAACAACTTTTACAAATAATAACAAAAAAATTGAACTTTGGCATAGGTAAAAATGTTTAAAAATGTTTCTTACAACTAGAAAGTGTTTTATTTTGCGATTGTATTTAGATGTGTAGCAACATGTATTAAAATATTTTCCCTCAGTTAAATTATTATTGTTAGTTTTTATTTAGTCGCGTATTTCACAAATTCTTGACATGTTTGAACATGATTCAAATGCCAACTAAAAACGAACTTTGTTCCATTAATGAATTTGCCGAAAATAGACAATTGCTGCAAAGCTACAAATATAATACTTTAACATACCGTATAAATTTATATTTCATACATTATCGCTCTCTTCGCATTATTTGCATTGCACTCTCTCTTCCTTTCTCTGTCTCTGCCTCTCTCTGTATCTCTCTCTGCAAATACTGTTCTGTTATTGTTGTTGTTGTTATTTTTATCGCCTGTATTTTGTTGTTGTTGATTCCTTTTACTGTTTGCATTGTATTTTTACTCGCTCGTATTGGCAATATTACTGTTCTTGCTGTTGTCATATATATATATATATATATAAATACACATATGTATGTACATATTTGTGCATATGTGTATATAATATTATTGCACTTGGCCTTGAATTAATACAGCGAACTTTGGCTTTTGTCTGGTGCAAATGTTTATCGTACATCTCTGTAAAAAGATAATTAATTTCATGGCAGCGACGGCGACAGCGACTGCGATAATTGCGAACGCATTTCAATTTTAGCTGCTTGCATTTTGTCAACGAACAGCAACAGCAACAGCGACTTTCATTTCATTAATACAGTCAAACAAACACACACACACACATGCACACACACATGTACACACACTCTCCCGCTCACACACACACACACACACACACTGACTGACAAACACGCGCGATAATTTCCAAAATGTGGCAACAACAAAGCAACCGTTTTCAAGGTCATGCACACAGTCTCATAACACACAAATGCACACACTCACAAACACACAAATGCACACCCTCACACAGATTCACACATAAACGAGAGCAGCAAAAAAAACAGACGTTGATTATTATTTTTTTTTGCATATATTTTTGGCATTTTTTTATTGTACACGAAATTTTGCAAAGAGGCCTGTGGGGTATATTGAACTATGATGGCAGTAGGTGGATGGTTGTTGTTTTTTTGATTTAGCAAGTGGGCGTGGTCATAGCTTATGCATCAACATTACTCATTAAAATGGTAAAAGTTACAAAAATTATAAATTATATAATATAATTTTATGTCGATTTGTAAGAAATCTAGAAATGCTTTTATTAGTTCCTTAGTTGTGTCATGTTCAGATATTTGTAGAAATTTGCAATTTTAAACATTTTAAACTTATGCTTTTAATAGTCTGTATATAAGATTTTTTTAATTTGTTCCTTTTTGAAGTTGTAGAATCTTGCTAAATTATGCAATCAAATAAATCATAATTTTTAAAAGTCACTTTACTATCAACTGCCAAAGGTACATAAAATTCTTTAAATCTTAGAGATGGCTTAGAATACTCTTAATATTTATAATAATTAACAATGTAATTTTTATTTTATAGAACATTTGTTATTCGCCTATTTCCAAAATTTCTTTCGATTATTTTCTTTCTTTTTTTTTTGAGTGCTTGATAACACATTTTGTTAGCTTAATTTTGTTATTATATTTTTCGGTTGCGCCTTATTTTATACGTTATACAAACACACATATGTATATTCTCAATATGCATCTGTATGTTTGGGTTTTTATAATTGTCGACATATGCCAGTTTTTTGTATTTCGAATTTTGTGTGATTTAAAGTGTAATTTTGAAAATTCAACAAATGAGTTTCACATAGTCGTAAATTCCAAAGAAAATATGGGACAGTAATTGCTTTTTGGACTAAGACCTATTTTTAATGGGTAAAAATACTTTCAGATGTTTATGGATTTCATTTAAAATTATATTACACTCGGCAGGTATATAAAATAACTAGAATATGTATTTAATTTGAATAAAATTGAAACTTTTTAATTTTGAATATCTCAACATTTAATTGCATTCTTTTAGTTATGATTAAATAAACACATTATTTTCGGTTAGATAATTCATTGAAACTCAGTCAATGTAAAAGATGATTTATAACATGTTTTAAACAGTCGTCAAATTAAGTTAATAAACATTAAATTCAACCGCAACTTGAATTCATTGCAATTTAATTGGTGTTTCTTTAATATTTTGTTTTTATACAAAATTTTTATGCACTGCACTTTGTATTTATTCATTTGCCTTGTATTTATTGCTTACACACACACATGCTTACGGGCCTGACATGATATTTATTATTTTTAAATCAGGTCAGAGACCCATTAACACATATATACAAAATAATATTCGAATTTCGGGGGCCCCAAACAAAAGCGACACGTGCTCATGTATTTGTGTGTAGCTGTAGCTTTATATATTATATGTATATATATATATATATATATATATATATATATATATATGTGTGTATATATGTATTTGACAGTAAGTCACTTTTGTGGTCGCGTTGCGCGTCATCAAAAAATGGCCGCCAAATGCCGCGAAAACAAGTTGAAATGCCATACAAAAAAAATATATATAAGAAAAATAAATACATATATATTTTTTTTCTTTTTTCTTATTTACTTTTTTCTCGGCTAATTTCCTAGGTGGTGTTGTGTCTAGTATTTATCAATGAATGACTACTCATCTAGCACATTAATATCACAAATGATGAGCTCATCTTACAGCTGAGAGGGGAAGAGATGGTGGTAAGAGATGGAGCGAGAGAAAAAGAGAGACAGAAGAGATTTGCGAAATGGATCTGATATAGAATTTATGGTCATCATTTTGTGAGGGAAAGAGATAATGGTGCAAAAGTGGCAAGAGAGAGATGGATCTGATATGAAAATTATAGTTTCGTTAGTTTGTTGGAGTTAAAAATGTTGCCTACTTTTAGTTGTTTTCCATAGTTGGATAATAGTTTTGCTTAACAAAAAGGATTTTTTCTGATTTATTTTAAAGTTAAGTTCTCATCTGTGTATTTATGTATGAATGTAGGTTTTTTAATTGGACATTGGTTAATCGACCAACAAATTATATAAATTGAATATTTGCCAAGCATTTTCCACTCGTACATTTGTACAAAATTGCAATTTATTGCGCTATAAATGTTTTCTATTACTCTTTTCTTTAATTTTTGGCTAGTGGGTCTAATGCAATAGATTAAACGTATACGTAATATTAGAAACAATGCCTGATAATTCTAAAATATTCCACCTCACATGAATATAACTTAGGCATGCCAAATGACTAATAAAACTGCAAGAACATTTCAACTAGAAGAAGCCCAGTCAAATATATATATATATATATATATATATATATATATGCATATAGTGCCGTACAAAATACGAGTGCATAGATGAATACATTCATATACACATTCATATCATACAAGTACTGTAAACTTGATAAACATTAATGATGTGCTTTGAAGACTCTCGCTTTCAAATTGAAATGAATTTAACAGCTCGAAACGTTGACGCTTATCTCTCAACAAATGGCGCAACCGAGTGCAACGCATATATACGCGAATCTACCCATAAAATAAATACACACTCACACATACATGTGTTCATAAGGCAAAAACAAATACTTGGGTATATATGTGTATATGTATATAGTAAAAGTTTAAGCACAAACAGCAAAGCAATGAAACAAAGGCCATTAATTAAAAGTAATCTAAGTTGAGGAGCGACGCATAAAAAGGGGGCAGTGGCAAGATTTGTTTATTTATTTCTTTCGCTCGATATTTGATTGATGTTTTACGGCCCTAACTGTACGCTTAGATAGAGGTGTATACTATATGCGATGATTAATAGCATAATAATGCGAGGCAATGCACTCGCAGAGTGTTTTTGTTTTCATTCGTACACATATGAAAAATAGGTGGAAATGTGAATAACAAAAGATGACAGATGTTAAAAGGATTACGAAAAATGATGCGAGTTATTATAATGAGGTAATTAGATGTAGCTTTCCCTATGCCATATGCTTTTCTTGTTTTCCTTTTTCCATTTTTTATGCTTACGATAAGTAAGAACATTAGTTGAGCAGAGAAAATTGTAATTGAGAGTTGAATTTCAAGTTTAAATATTACTTTTAAAGCACTCGGTTCTAAATAGAGTGAATTTCATGTGGAAAAGATTTCAAATAAAATTTTTAGCTGGAATAATTAACAAATAAAATATTATAAATCCATCACATTTCATCACGTTTCAAAATCTTAATCGTTTAGAGTCTTAATCGCTGTTTGAATACACACCAGATTTGAATGCATTGCAAACACAAATATTTTTGTTGGTCGAATGAGAAACAATGAACAATAAAGGCGCAGTAAATTCTGATAATGCATACCTAAAATGGCAAAAAAAAAGAAGAACAAGATGGCAATAAAATCAAAGCACACTCACAAAATATAAGCGAAACAAGAACAGTAAAAAGTAAACTGCATATGTACCTAACAGATACATGTACTTACAGCTACAGCTTCAGATACAGATACATACTTATATATGCATAGGTATATATAATAATATTATGTGCATATGTGTGAAATTCAAACAAAGCTCTTCAAATCGCAAACACGCACACTCTCAAATAAATGGCAGAACAAAGGCACGAAAAAACAAAAAAAAAAAATACCAGAAAATAAAGCAACGAAATTTTAAATGAATAATCAGGCGGGGGCAAAGGAGCTGACAGGCAGCCAAAAAAAATATATATATTGCTAATGAAAATGTATATAATATAAACATGCACACTGAAATTTATATGCAGACTTGCATTTGTACACTAGAAGAAAATCGCTGTTCGAAATGCGATTATCGAACGATTTAGAACTGAATAGAATTCCAAATATTTTCGTAAAATACAGCTCGTTATTAAAAACACTTGAATAATTTGTCAAAACTGAACCGATATGCATATCATATTTCACGCTTTTTGTAGCCGGTATTGAACGTGACCTTCAAATTCGTGAATTTCGCTCTTTAAAGGGGTTTGCTAGTAATCAGTTATTCAAATTTAGCGACTCCAAAGATAATAAATAAATGATATAGGCATTTCCGTGGGTTAACAGTAATGATTCTTGCTTTAGAATTGTGAGTGATAAACAATGTTGTCAATCTTAAAAGAATTATAAATAAATCTTTATTCTCACACACTTGTCTAATATTTGACATATTTCTATTTGATTTGAAATGTGATACGCTCAAATGGTGGCAACACTCATTAATTGCCACCGATTACGTATACGCTACGTATGAATAAACATATATTTATGCGTCGCAGACAGCACGGCGTATGCGTAATGAGTCATACGCATTGTATACACACACATACCACACACACAGACACACACACACAAACTTTTGTGTCAGCAACAAAATGTTCCTTGTTGTTGTTGTGTGCGTAAAAAAGTGCGTGGCTGGCGGCGGCGCCGGCGTCGCTTTATCGCTGAAACTGAAACTCAATGAACCGCAGACAGAAACAAAATACCCAAAAAAAAAAAAAAAAAGAAAACAAAACAAATATTAAACTACCATTTTAAGATAAGTGCGTCGCAGCGCTAATACCCTGTAATGTAGGATAATAATCGACATGCATTTGATATATATTTATGCTTGTTTGCGAAAATAACTAAAAAGGACTACAATAAAAATGAACACTAACGGTTGAAAAGCTTAAGAAACAGACAGACAGATTAAGCAGACAAAGAAGTAAATAAATAAATAAATAAAGCTTCGATAAACACGCTTTATCATAAAAAGATAATATAAAATCAAGCGTATCGAAAAAAACATGACAAATAGCGAAAGAAAGTGGCAACAACAAAAACTACACATAAAATTTGCCATAAATAGTTGGCACTTGTTGTTGTTCCTTTAGTTGCTGCAGTCGCTGCCAGCGCCGACTGAGAGAGAGCAAAAAAAAAAAAATGGAAGGGGGTATACATGAAAACTATTGCGGTGGGTCAGGGTGAAATGAAATAGAAATCTATGAATAGTTGTTGTAGTTTTGAGCGAACGAGCGAGCGAGTGAGAAGGCAAACAATGAATGCGCGCGAATGTGTGAATGAAATGCACAAAGCAAATTATAAAAAACAGGCGCAACTGATTAAGTGTAATTCAAAGTGCAACTGCAATATAATTACAATAGACAATAGAGAGACAGAGAGAGAGAGAGAGAGAGAGAAAGGGAGATGGTGGAGTGTGGGAAGTGTGCGGGGCATTACTTGTTAGTTAGTCGTGACAACAGCAACAATAACAACAAAGGTGATTACATTTCACTAATTATAGTGACAGGGAGAGGAGGAGAGGGGGGGGGGGGGTCTTGAGAATGCGCAGTCAATTAATCAAGCACATTTAATCAATTATTTAGCTGCTAATTAGTATCAACCTGTAGCTAGAAAGTCAAAGAAATTACGCATACGCAATGTGACCTCAATTTGCGACCTATCTATTTATCTATGTATGTGTATATGTGTATATACAAGTGGAAGTCGTTGGCGTTTTTATTTATTTTATTTCTCTACAATTATTTCTCTGTTTGATTTGCTTGCCTACTTTTGTTTATCTTTGCGTCGATATTCTTCTTCACACTTTCCTGTTTGCTTGTTAGTTCTGTAAATAGTTGTTGGCCTCTGTCTACAAATTGTATTTTGGGTAGAACGCCGGCAAGTGCCCGGCTAGCTCAGTCGGTAGAGCATGAGACTCTTAATCTCAGGGTCGTGGGTTCGAGCCCCACGTTGGGCGACAAATCAATTTTTTGCTCATTTAATATTTACAATTATTGATTACTTTATATGTTGGTGTTTCTTTCTTAATAGGTTTAAGGAATCATCTATCTTTTTTTGTCCTTAAATAATATATATATATATATATTTTTTTTTATCGTTTCTAGAAGTCTTTCTTGTTGATTTTGACTAACCCAAAACTAAATTATTATAATATAGTGACAATTCTTATCAAAATTGTTATTATTTAGATACTTAAATATTCAAATGTAGCAATTTTCGTGGTCACACTGATTTAAAATAATATAAAAAAAAAAATGATTCTACTGCGATCCTGCCAGGAGTCGAACCTGGAATCTTCTGATCCGTAGTCAGACGCGTTATCCATTGCGCCACAGGACCGATTATATGCTTCTGCCACCAAAACAGATATTCAAATATTGTACTTTTCAAAATTCTCTTCAAAAATTTACATATTCAGCTTTAAAAAAAAAAAAGTAAATTTAAAAGCGAAACAAAATTTTGTAAAACCATAAATAAAATGCTGTAGACAGAAGCAGAAGCAAGAGAATTGCAAATATGTGTGCGCAAACAGAACATGAATAAAAAGTAACAACAACAAACAGCAAAATTGACAACGACCCGTTTTTGCGCTCCAGAGAACAGCAACAATAAGCGACGACGACGACGACGATGTCGATTTAGGTGGGTTGGCAGCGAGGCGGGTGCAGAGCGTGATTGAGCGAGGCTTGCCAGCTGATGATGGGGGCGTCAAGGCGAAAGGCGCGAGAGGCGGCAGACAGTAGACAGCATGTCAACAACAACAGCAAAGCAGAACAATGGCAAAAATGAAATTACCAAAAAAAAAGCATCGACACAGACAAAAACAAAATGGCCGGCGGGCTGCAATTTTTTCGGGTGTATAGAAAATTTGTTGGCGTCTGGCGCAAACAGAGACAGGCACATAAGGCGAGAGTAAAAGTGTGTGTGTGAGTGTGTGTGTGAGTGTGAGTGTGAGTGTGAGTGTGTGTGTGAGTGTGTGTGTGTGTCTGAGGGGGATACAAAGAGAGTGAGCGCATTTAAATGAAATTAGAATGAGAGTCATGAACAAACTTGCATTTATGTGCTTATTGTCTGGCTCTGTGTCGTTGTGGGGGCAAGGCAAGCGGCCGGTTTGTGCGGCATAGCGAAATATCTCAATTCGTATTAACAAAAAAATATATACATATATATATATATCGCTTTCGCATGACACAGATACAGCTACAGCTATAGCTATAGCTACAGCTACTGAGTTCCAGACAGCGGATAAGAAAGCAATCAAATATGGTCTATCTCTCTCTCTCTCTCTACTCTCTCTCTCTCTCTCTCTCTCTCTCTCTCTCTCTCTCTCTCTCTCTCTCTCTCTCTCTATCTCTGTCTGTCAGTCAGTCTGTCTACTGTCGTCATTTGCTTGCTCTAGCCCTGACCCTAATTTTTGGGTAAACATACATTTCATTGGTATCATTTTTGTTTGTCGTCTGTTTCGCTGCCTGAATTTTTTTTTCACTTCACTTTTTCTTGTTCTGTCATTGCGCCCCCAACACCGTTGTTTTTGTTGTTGGATACTTTGGGGCATATCTTTTAAGCCCTTATCTGCCTAATCGTTTTTGGCTTATGCGGCTTTTCCATTTTGTCTCGTTCCGGCTGCGAATGAACTGCTCGTTTAGAAACCAACCTGCCTAAAAATAAGGTGTCAACGCTCCACGGACAAATCGGACAAATATTTGTTACTCTCTTTTTGTGCTTTCGGGCTACATACTCAAAATGGTTCAGCTTCAAGCTGTAGCACATTGACCCATAAACCCAAATGCCTTTTGGGATACCCTGTTTTTGACAAACGTCTAAGGGAGTTTAGGAATTGTAATGATGGCATGAAGGACATAGAATTAGAATTGATAATTAACATATTGGGTAAATTAAAAAGAGAGTAGAAAACTAGCAAATTAAGCGGCTAGGAAGTATGTAAGGGTAATTGGCTGAGGATATAGGTTATAAGACAGAATAGAATATATGGGATATAAAATATACAAAAATTAAAATTAAAAAAAATGTAAGAAGACGAGAAGAGACTATAAAAGTATAAATTTTAATGGTTAGAAAGAATAATATCATCATGTTATTGGATAAATGATGTTGGATATGTTGAGTATGCGCTTAGAAGGTATCTGGTTAAAGATAAAACATATTGTGAAAGTATTTTAAATTTCAATCACATCAAAAATATGTAGGGTATTCTGTGTTTTCTTGTCTACACACATTTTTCTAAGCAACTTATTATGAGTTCGTTGTCTTCTCGATGTCATAATTAAATTATCTACAAATTTGGCTATTTATTTGCATTTCTATATTTTTATTGACTGCAGAAGGCAGATTGTAAATAAAACACAAATGAAAAAAAGTTAAATTATATATATATATATAAATATGTGAATATTTTTTGATTTTTATGCCAAAATTGAGTTCAATGTTTTGTCAAATGACGCATTCGAAACTGTCAGCTGTTTAGAAATTCCATCAACTTTAGCATTTGCGATAATGCTATTGAACTTGAGCTGCAACGGTTGAATTTCTGGCCGTATTTCAATTGAATTTATCTGTATCTCTTTTTGAAAGTGTTGATTGAATTTTTATGATGCCGTTTGTCAATGTTGATTTATTTGTTTCACTGGATGGTTTCGAGTTTATTTTGTTATAAATTGAAAACTGGTTGCCTCAACAGAATTTTGATTATTACTCCTCTCTCTCTCTTTCTCTCTTTCTCTCTTTCACTTTTTTTCCACTTTCTTTCTCTTTTGCGCGAAACCGAGTTGATGACTGAATAAATACGAGTTTTATTATTACCTTTGAGTTTTTGCAATTCAATAAAAATGTAAAAATATTGTCGAATTTGTACGGCTTGCCAAATTCGGTGAATATTGGAAAATCCCAGCGTATAATTACTGAAATTGGTTAAAATAATAATAATTTGTACATCAATCGACGTGAGTTTTTTACTCAACTAACAAACAAATGCATAACATATTAGAAGAAATATAAAATTAATACACAATATAATAAATACTCTTTTTTGGTTTATAAGTTTTACATCTTGTCTTCTTTAATTTCTGATTGATTCATGATTCGTCGTTAATCTGCAACTTTCTCGCTTTTCAATTTTTGATGATTGGTTGTTTAGCTTGCGATTTGTATAAGCACCAAATTCCCTTTGAAAATATGTGGGTCGCTTCTTCCGAATGCCCTATTTGATTGTTGTTATTCAATTATTATGCTTATTGTAAACATTTTATTGGCTAATTCCGCCACTTGTTATGTGCCTACGAGTGTGTGGGTTCCTGGTTCATTTAGCAACTCGGCAAACTCAAGAATTTCCAAATAAATTCCAACAAAATATCTGCATAAATGAGGCCATTATCTCAAGGTCGCTTTCAATTAGTGTTGCGGTGTGTGCTCATTGCTGCTGCTGCTCTTTAAATACCCTTGCAGTGTAGGGTATTCCATTTATGTCACTAAGTGTGTAACGCTTTAGAAAATAAATACCTAAAATTACAAAGCATCTGGTGTAAGATATACAGATACTATCTAAAATAGTTGTTGTAAAATGTTGAATGATCTGAAAAGTTCCCTTTAATAAAAGTGTAATGTTTTATTCTTTTAATTTTTTGTTTCAATACATTTAATGATCAATCCCAACAATTTGTAGTTGCATCTATAATTGACTTTTATTTAATTACTATATAAAGCAATGGCAATGTTATGAATGAAAGGAGAAACACCTGAAAGGGTATTTAATAATCTGTACTATAAAGATAACTTTTCTTTTGTTTTCTTGGGTTTTTTTTTTGTTGTTGTTTGATTCTGTATAGTTTGTTGGAGCACTTTTTATTGAGGCACCCACATGCTTTCGATTTCGCTTTCGTTTTTTATTTGTGTTTGCCTGCTTTTTACTATTGCGGTATTTATTTCGTTTATTTCCTTTGTTATTTTTTTTGTTTTTTTTTTTTGGCAAACAACCTTGATAAACTATTTTTATCAGTCAAATAAAAATGGGGCCAATGGCAAAGGCAAGCGGGTGTCTGTTGCCCATTTTTGTTTGGGGTTAGTGTGCCAATTAACGATTAGATTTCTCGCTGCTCTGAGTTATATTCTAGGTTAATGGCATTTTGGCAAATGTTTAGCA
This sequence comes from Drosophila setosimentum, assembly GCA_035043505.1. NCBI lineage: Eukaryota > Metazoa > Arthropoda > Insecta > Diptera > Drosophilidae > Drosophila > Drosophila setosimentum. Next base: position 6,500,979 of record JAWNMY010000003.1, on the reverse strand, counting down.
CCAACGAACGAAATTGAGATTGACCGATTGAGGGAAAGAGAGAAAATTATAAACAAATTAAATATGCAAATGTCATTAAATACTTTATAAATAGTTATACACTTTTGGACTGCCATTGATAAATGCGTAGTGTTTTTCCCAAGCTTATGAAAATCAATGCAAGTGTTTCTGCGTCACAGTCTGCCACAGAGAAGAGATATATAGAGAGAGGCAGAGTCGCTTAACAATTAAAACACAACTTGGTAAACATAGCAATATATATATATATATATATATATATATAATATATATGCAGGAGGATGCGGGTTGTACATCGAATGACGTTGTTGACATTGTTTCAACCCTGACCCACAATTGGTTTGTGCCTTACTTAAGCGAAATTTCAATAGCAACAATGTAGTAAAGTGCTCGATAGAATTATATTGGTGAACAATGAAACCATAAATAGTTCTATCCACATGATGACAAATTCTAAATATAGCCAATAGTTGTCTGAGAGTCATTTATAATTGTGATAAAAGACAATTATCTAAAAATATATTGTCAAACATGAAGGTGTTCTTATAAAAAGATCATGAAGATGAAAAAGTAGCGATAAGGTCACTAGGTAAAGTAAGGTGGTACTAAAGGTTGAGGATGTGAATTGGAAATTGTTCTAAAATAGATATTAAAGGAATACATACATTTTATGTAAGATATTTTATACAAAGCTCAACTGTGTTCAAATCAACACACTGAAAACTGAGTTTATTATGCAATTTTACACACAAATGATTTTATATTGAGTTTCTATATCCATGCGCTAATCGGCAATTGTATTTTAAACTACTCTTTAATCTTTATAAATGATTGAAATTGTAAAAACCTAAAATTCCACATGAAATACAAGATAATATTCGAAAAAAAAACGGATATACAAATATGTTTTATCTGGAACTGTTTCAGTTTGCTTAAACTTCAAAGTTTGAGCTATAAACATTATTATTTCAGCTGGCACGTTTTTTTTCATTACTGCATTTATTATATATTCTTTAAAGAATTTGTAGCAGTCACAAGTTGGTTTTGTGTTTTTTTTAAATGTCAAGACACTAAATCCCTCAGCAAATTAGCTAAAAACCGAAACACCAAATGTGAAAAGGAAATGTCAAATGCAAAAAAGAACAGAAAACAGCTACAAATAAAAAATAAATATAAAAAAAAAGACAAACAGTCAAGAAATGATTTCTATATTTTTATGCTATTCGCTGAGACATCTGGCGGTCAGGAAACGAACGAAACGATGACGTTTGACGATGACTTATCAAAGTCGCATTTCTGCTAAGCCACCGTCGCTTTACCGACCTCTCTTTCCCCCTTTCGCTCTGTCTCTCTCTCTCTCTCTCTCTCTCTCTCTCTCTCTCTCTCTCTCTCTCTCTCGCCCCCTGTTTATTCTACTTTTACTTGCGCTTTGCTCTCCGTCAATCATTTGGGGTCACTGGCAGTTATCGGTGCAATTTTGTAATCAGTCGCCGGCTCAAGGTTAACGGCAACTGACCACCCAACCACCCCTCAACTCCTCCCATCAACACATTATTGCCATCTCCGGCTGCTCTTCTCTCTCTCTCTCTCTCTCTGTCTCTTTATTTGCACATATTGATAGTCGCCATATTTGTTTTTGTTGTTATTGTTCATTTGCGCAACTGCGCTTTCAACTGTATTTCACTTTTCATTTGATTTTATTGTTATTTCATTTCATTTTTTTTTTATTATTTACATCTTTATGTTTTTTTTTTTGGTTCATTTGCCCGTCTGGGGCAACTGTATTTTTTTTTCTTTCTTTTATTGTCACTTTTGTTAATTTAGATTTATTGCCAGTTGAAATGCACTTTCATTGTGTTGACTGTGGCACAGTTGGCATTTTATTTTTGTGGTCGAGTTTTTTTTTTGTCTTCATTTTGTTTTTTTTGGGTGTCTGTGTAGAAGGTTCATCGATTAGCGCTGATTGAGGCAAGTAGGCCTAATGAGCTTGGCAGACAATAATGCGTTTGCCATTTAGACTCTATTATATATTTTAAGTGAGCTTTAGTAGATAATACAATAAGTAATATTAGCTGTTTATTAGACGACTTTTTAAATTGGACATCAGATCGGGCCTAGCTTTGAGCTTAAAGTCAAATATATATTCACAATTGTTTCAACTAAATTCAGGTTATCAAAAATGCACTACAAATGTTGAAATGTAATTTGTTTCGTTACCAAATTTATCAAGCCAATAAGGAATAAACTCGGTAAACCACCTTACATAATTGGTATAGATGATGGCAAACAGGGTGTACAAGTGAATCGTATTTCCGGTTCCGGTATGTATTGTCTAATGGTTCCGGTAAAGCGTATATTTTTAATACAATTTTTTTTCGGCATTAAGTTCCGTTGTGGCACTATATGAACTTATGATATCGGTTCCTGAAACTAGTTCATTAACAAATGTTGAATTTCTATTTCGCTTACAGCTCTGAATTTCAATCGGTTGCAAATAAAGACTTCAGAATAGTTAAAACAAAAAATCTAACAAGGCAGCTAAGATATTCGATTCTGGATGCAATTGCGTTAATAGATTTAATCAAGATTCAATTACGTTTATTATAAGTATTTTCTTTGTTAATCACATACGCAAATTGTATTGTTATATTATCGAAATATATAGAAAATATATCATTTAAATACTCTGTGTTTGTTGCCGCTTTTAATCTTTGCAAAGGGCCTTATCCTAAATATATTTGAAATGTCTTCTGGTAAAATTTAAAAATCTAATTTAACTTTCTTTTTTTTTTTTTGTAAACTTTTGGATCTTTTTATCTATCTCGCTCTCACTATATCGCTCTGTAGTCGTGTCTCTGTCTCGCTTTCTGTTTTTCTTCAATAAACAAACGGAACAGTCGCAAATGAAATCAATTAGAACATGCCTGCAGAGGCAGAAGCCATTAATAATTGTAATTTCATATAAAAATATTGTCGAAATACCCTGTAATTTGGCCATCTGCTCGGTAGTCATTACAATTGGTAATATTCGCTCCGGTTGACCATTAAGCACCAATTTGGGATCAGCCAATTTGCCTATATAGCATTTGCGCATCTTCAAATATTGCACCCAAACATTCAAAGATTTCAGATCCGGATCACCAAGGTTCGCATCGAGATCGTCGTGTCCATCATTGAGAAAGACCTGACGCGTCAAATGGATGTGACGATTGGTGATATAGATATTCGATGCTGATTGCTGATCATGGACACGTTGAGCCAAGCCCTGAATCTGTTGATCCTGGAGCACAGTGCGCATATAATTCTCACTGATCAATTGTAAATTGCAATCGCGCAAATCTCGCATCGATGCCTCCAAACCGCAGTTCCTTTCGCGCAGCGACTGCAATTGTGAATCCAATTCAATTTTATCCTGCTCATAGAGCTTCAGTGTCTTCTCCCATTCGTCGTTGATGCCAAGCATATCGGAACTGCGCTCCTTGGATGCAATCTTGGCATTCATATAACGCTCCAATAATTCCGTAAACTTGGATAACGCATAGATGCACGCAAATATACAAAAGAAGTGCAAATAAATATCGATGGAGCTGTTCTTGCAGCTCTCCGTAAGTCCATCTTGGAGTTCCGTTTCTAATGTATTGTTATTAATATCCATGTTGGGGATGTTGTTCGATTTTTGTTCTAGTTTTTGGTGTGCTACGTGTTAAACGCAGAGTTTTATATTATATTCAGTAAAATCTACATGTTATACTGACCTACTTGGATGAATTACTAACCTGTGAAAAGCTGGTCATAGTGAAACAGTAGCCAAACCATCAGAGCCAAGCCCAAACATATTGCAAAATTCACAACGCTTCTCATTTGGGCAAATTGTGATAAGTTTGCGAGAGTTTTGTCTTTTTTTTGTTGTCTGAATTTTAGCAAAAAATTTGGTATAATTAGTTAGTTAAAATTTGGAAAAATTACTGTTGTAACTTAAAAGCAAAAGCTTGCTTTGCATTGGTTTAGTATTTGATTTAGGCCATAGAGATGTTAAAATTAAAAGTTTTTGTTGTGGGTTGATTGTCGGCAGGGGAGGGAAGAAGAGACCCGCCCATTGAAGTTTTGTCTGGGCCCAACGACTTTGTCTGCGTCTTCTTTGAGGCACCTTTTTTCAGCACGTGCGCCTTGTGTGAACATGGCCGGAGTTGCCTTTGTTGATGAGTGCTGAATGTATTTGCGAGGAAAAACAGAGCTTAAATATGGTCGTCCTTTTCTCAGCGATGGCTGGACAGTGACAGAGGAGCTGATAAATCGATTCATCTTCTTCATCTTCAATTCAAAGATGTTGTTAAGAACCGGGTGGTAAACTGTTGTTGAAAGTCTTTTGCATATGAACAGGATTTCATTTGTGTTGAAGTGTCTCTCTCTCCCTCTCTTTCTATCTGTCTGCCACTCTGCAGCATTGTCAGCAAACCTAATTAATGACTTGTCTCGCTAATTTACTTATGCCTTGTAAATTATAACACAGAAATCGCGTAACCCTCAAACCAGACTTTAGCTTAGCAATACAATATAATCGACTTCGGCCTAAATTGTCACCGTCTGGCAGTGGCTTAATTGGAGACAGTTAAAAAAAATAAAGTCCTCGATTTAAAGTTACCCTGTACGCAAGTGAACAAAGTTTTTCATTCAATCTAAAAAGAGTAAGTAGGTATAACTTTTATGTTTTAAAACAGGTTGTTCGTTTGAGAAATATATATATATATATATGATATGGTATATAGCATATAGTATATAGTATATTGTAGTTATATCCTTCAAGATAGTCTTCGCTACCCTTCTACCTAAATTACACGGTATAAAAACGCAGCATTGCCAAAGTGTCCCGACCCAATTAGGGTTAAACCAAAAAAAAAAAAGAAGAAAAGGTTAAAAATTTGTATGCAACACTTATATAAATTTTGATTAGGATAAATTTGTTGTGTCGCGCGTGTTAATCAAAAATAATGATATTTATCAGCGCGGAGACAACTCTTCGAACACCCTGTACTCCATTGATTAGGGCGGATCCTTTGATTTGCTTTGTGATTATATTATTATTATTAATTTGGTTATTTTTTACGGTTAGTAACTGCATTTCAACATTATTAGCTGTTGTTCTAGACGCAATCGTTTATTTAATATTTTGGTTTGGAGTGTTTAAACGAGTGTGTGTGTATGTGTTGAGTGTGCGTGTGTGTGTGTTTTTCCAGCACTTTGTTGATTTAATTAGGTAAAAACTTTGCGGCGCACAAAATGCCAAAATGAGTAACAACCGCAGCCGAGGAGGAGTCGTTCATTGAACTGGCGGCGACTAACAAATGAGTGTTGAATCGAAATGCGTGTGTGTGTGTGTGTGTGTGTGTGTATGTGAGTGTGTGTGAGTATAAGGTTGAACACTTCTGAGGCGGGGGTAGAGGGCAAAGGCGATATGTGGGGCCTCTGTTTGGTGTTCGCTTGACAGATAGTCAGACAGACAGACAGAAAGAGTAGTCGCTGGATTTCTTATATGCATCCAAGTGTATATATACAAGTTTCTACGACTAAAATGACTCACTTTGCATATTTGTCATGTGCGTATATGCATAAATATATATATATATATATACATTTAAATCAGTTAAATACTTGAGAGATTTTTACAACTGAAGTGCATCTTTTTACGAAGGTTAACCGGTTTTTTTGTTGTATATTTTTAAAGCGTTGTTGTCAAGCTGCTCCACAAAAGGATTGCTGCTCAGCGAACTGGAAAGTCTTCGATATACATTCCCCAACTAATCGATAATTTTGTATATATTTGTCCCACATACATTTCCCAAGTGTTTCAATTTGTATAAAGCATGGCTAATTTATTGTATAGATAAATTATAAAAAGTGAATCAAATTTTAGTTCCGTTTTTTGCTATGCAAAGTATGAAAGGTTCAAATTAAGTTTAAATTGAATTGATTCCTAATTTTATCGGTATTCGGGTTCGTTATAAGGCATATATACGTTCCTCTAATTGCTTCTATAAAATATGTGAAAATTTAATCGTTAAAGTTGCATTTCCCACATTTCTGTTGACCTACTCCTACAAGTGCTTTTTGAAATGGAAATTTAACCTTAATTAAAGTTCAACTTGAAATAGACGGGCCTATTTTCAGTCAAGACTTGTGCTATATATATTGAATACATAGTATTAACATTTATCGCCTTAAACAAAATAACGAATTGTTGGCTTAACGAGCATATAAATAAATAATTTAATTTAGCATTTATACTCGGTTTTCTACAGCTGATTAAATATGTGCAGTTTAAAAGGGGGGGTTGTGCGGCATTTGGTTAAGTATGACAGATTGTGTGTGACAAGTGCAACGAAGTGAGTGGCTATTTCAGTTATGCATGCCACAAGCGTGGCAACTGCAACAACAACAATTTGTGTCCATCAATTGCGTCGTTATTTCAAAAAGGACCTTGAACGAAGGGAGAAAGAGAGGGGAGCGTGGAGGCGTGTTTCAGTCGCTGATCCTGTAAGCCAGTGTTGCAGGGCTGGTCTTACAAACTGGAACTGATAGTCCTGTGTAAACAAACGATTCCTGCTCGCTGAAAGCTGCAACAGGTGGCACGGTATGCGGCACGTGTGCTCCACTATCGATAATAGTGTGTGTATATATATATATATATATTTGTGCCACGCCCACACATACAGACAGAACCCTATTTAATATGCAATCATTGATTTTGAGTCGCACTGTCGTGTTGTCAGTTTGTATTACCGTCTTACAGTCGACGCGACTGTGATACTTTATTCAACCTGTCAGAATGGATGCCCTGTAAATAAGTTGCAAGGAGTTGGTTTGAATTGGGAAGTGTATGCGAGATAGTTGTACACTTAAAGATTGTCTTTGATCTGTTCTAATTTCTTTAATTACCTACGAATTACTGATAATTACTAAACAAATGATCTTAATTACTTTGCAATTACGTAGACTTGAGGCAGTGCGAAATTATCTTATGCAGTGCAAATGATAAATCATTTATATCAATCAGCATGCTTTTGCATTACTTTTAATTACTGAAATAATTGATTTGGTAATTGATTTTTAATCTGCTGCAGTATTTAAATTTAAAAAATCCCTTCAATGATGCATAATTAAAATGAAACATTACACAATACTAAAAATGTTTATTGCATTACTTTTAATTAGTGAAGTCTGTGAAATGGTAATTGATTGATTATTATGATGATGATATATAATTATATACGGCACATAATACATCCTTTCATGTGATAGTCATCATTACATTAACGCTTTTAATAGCTATTCAACTGGTTGATATCGATCAATATTTATTCGTATTGCTTTCGCATTGGCATAAAATTGTCACATTGAATGAAAGAATGTCACGCAAGTTGTCATTAATGATAAATAATATTCATAGTATGTATGCAGTATACAGACCGACATCTATATAAAAATAATGCCTGTGAATATAAATCTAAATCAAGTCATGTCTGATCGGGCGGGGTGTATACATATAAATATATATATATATATATATAAATATTATGTATAGTGAGTTTGAGAAATTGCACTGCATCAGTAAATTATTTTAATAAAATTCCAGACAGCTAAATATCTGGCGGACATTATTTGTATTTGTGGCATTTGCGCCGGACGTCTGGCCAAAACGGCATAAAATACAAATATAAATACAAATACAAATACAGAAACACAAGTAAACTCTCCGAGACTCGACCATTCATACGTTCTTAAATAGTGTGCGAGTATACGTGTCTAAATAATGCAACTTGTGTGGCAGCAGCGGGTTCAAACAGTGGCATCCTCTTCGATGGGGTGCAATGTATAATCTATATGCAAACATTCTCTCTATAAACATTTTCTATATTTGAAGTTGAGCAGGGTGTGAAACTGCAACACATCTTTGCCGATTTAAATTCAGAAGTTTTATCGTAATTCAACATATGTATTCTTTAAATGCAGTTCCTATTTCGATGTTAATTCGGAACCAATTGATTAACTTTACTGGAAAATGTAAACGTTTTCTGATAACCTTATATAGTAGTACTTTATTTATATGTTTATTTTAATATTACTATATATTTCTACGCATAATGTAATCCCCCTTTTAAGTAGTTGGGAGACGCCACTGTTACGAGCATAGCATATTCATGCATAGTATTCTCTACTATGTAGTTGAATGAATGTTTTTTTCTGTATATATATATATTTTTTATATCACTTTTGTAGACAGCTCGTCATGTGCCGGATCGTTGAGTGTCGCAATTTTCATATTCAATTTGAATTTGCATTTAGCATTTAACTTGATGTGTCGCCGTTGACATGAGAAACGTGCACAAATAATAAACTTATCAGACAAGGGGCACAAAATTATAATGCAGAATGGCGCAATGCTTACCAGACGCCAACTGGTGCACAACAAAAACCAAAAAAAAAAAAAATAAAATAAATAAATAAATAAAAAAGAAAACCTTTGTTAACATATTTGAAAAGTTAGTCGTTTTGATAGCTAGCATTGCCAGTAGAATGTTAACGAATGTCTCGCAATGCAGAACTTCAAAAGTGTAAGAAATGTTGAAGACTAAGAAATGGTAAGAATGTTTGCACAAAGAAGTGTTTATTAAATCCATAGATCTACAGACTATAGCAGAGAGAAACAGGACTCTTTAAATAACAATAACTACTGGTTATTTATAGATGGTTCCAAACAACACAATTAATATTTATTTAACAAAACACACAATCGAATAAAAGACACGTCCCCCCTCCCCTACTTGTAAATAAGCAATCGCTTTTCGCAATTTTTATTATTTACAATTTCCAGTTGTTATTATTATTGTGGTTGACAGGGAAGCCAAATAAAAGTGAATAATGGAAAGAGGATTTTTGTCCATCAGCCTGAAAAATCTTGGTCAACATTTTTGTTAACCTTGAAAAATGGAAAACAAACAAGTTTCCAGAAATGTTGAGATATTTGTAGACTGAAAAGTCTGACATGTTAATGCTAATTTCAATTTGTCAAAAAGATTATGTCTTATATATAAAATACGCTATTGCTTCAATTAACACAAATAACTTACTTAATTATCTATATTTGTTTTTGTATCTTTACAGGTCAGTTGAAACTGCTAATAATATTATCATTGTAAGGTAAATAAATATATATAATATAGTAAGTATGAATAACAAAGTTTGAACTTCATATCGAAAACTCAATCAACCAACAAGCGACTTCTTGTTAGTTGCCCCATCATACAACAATGAGGCAGCCATCAAAAGACATGAAAATAAATTGCGCTGATAAAAGCAATTGAAATGTCAATATGCAATAAAAAACAAATACACATATATAGAAAAGAAAAGTGGAAAAATAATAAAAATCAGCAGCAGAAAGCAACATGAACATTTTTTATTTAAGTGAAAAATGCACGCACATAAAAATTGAAAATGGGAAATAAACGAAATGAAGCGAGAACGTTGAGTTTCCACATCTGACGGTCAATTGTAGACGACCTCCCACAAACACCCTTCCCCCTCCCGCCCCTGCTACCATCCCTCTTGAACCTTAGCCGAACAATTTTCAAAATTATTTACTGATAAGCACAAAATGCATTTTAAAAGTGGTCGGAAGCATTGACAAAAGTCAAATTATCGCCTATGCAGTGGTAATTTTCAAGATATCGCTGTCCTAATGGAAAACTGCCTGGGAAAGTTTTTCTGGGAATTGGATTTCTATGCTAAGTGTCACAGAACTACTGAGTGTTATCACAGTGTCTAGTGCCTAATGACAGACATTTTTACGTTTAAAGTTCTTAAACCATTTGTCGTCCATAAATCTCATCCAAACTTTGTCAAAATGCCATAGATTTGTCAAAATTCTAACGATAATCAAAAGTTATATATTTAAGAACTCCAGCTAAATACTGCATTTAAATCTTGCAACATGATGCTGAATCGAAATTCTATTATTTGTGTATAGAAGTGTCCAAAATTGCCGTAACTTTATGAAACAAAGTAAAAACGTATTCTATAAAAATATCGCATATAAGTTTTTATACGTCCAAGCTTTCCGCAGCCATAACTCTATCAATAATCTATTTTGCATATGCTTATGTATGTAAATATTGTTGCTAACAACCCTGAAGTGTTTAGTATTTCAAAAGGAGCTGCCTGAATAGGTTTATCACGCTAAAATTACGTATAATTTCATTGGGTCTGCTTAAATAGATGGACTATGCTAAATACATGCTCCTCACCAGCATTGTTGGCACTGTATTTCAAAGGGGGGATTCATGTATAAAGCAACCACGATATTTGTTGAAGTTGTTGCTGTTGTTGTTGTTGTTGTTGTTGCTGTTGTCGTTGTCGTTGTCGTTGTTGTTGTCGTTGTCGTTGCTTGTTGTTCATGTTGTTGTCTATATGCATGCATACATATCCCCACAATCAGTCAACCCCCCCACAACCCACTCCATCAACTCGTGGTGGCTGTCAACCTCCCTACCTCCCCCGCTGCCTGCCTCAACTGCAAATGCCTCGCGCGCCACTGAACGACATTAAACCTGACTTTGTCATCATTGCCTCTCGCTCATGCAACATGTCTAGCCTAAACCCCTCTCTCGCTCTCGCTTGGTCTGTCGGCCACGCAAAATTAAAAAGCAAAGCAGACCAAACTAAACCTAAACGAAAACGGCAAACCGGGCAGAAGAAAATACAACAACAACAAATTATTATGATTATTATGTGAATGTGTGCGGAGGGGGGGGGCGAAGGCACTATGCACTCATAGGAGAGATTGAAAGAATGAAAGAGAGAGAAAGAGAGCGAGCACACACACACATCGATAACAGTCGCAGCGACAGCGCAGCAGCAGCGCCGTTGACTGCATTGTCGGTCTCTCGTTCAGTAGATTTGTGTGTCTTCGCATAAATTTTGCAGCTTGTTTGACACGGCCTGTAGACAAGTTTTATTTTTATTATTCTTTTTACTGTGCATAGATACTGGCAACCAGATACAGCCTGTGTGTATCTGCTGCTGCTGCCTGCTGCCTGCTGCTGTTGCAGTTGATGTTGTTTTATTTTATTTTTCCTTTTTGCTATTTTGCCGGCAGCGAACTACCCCAACAAATGGCAGCCATGACATGCACATGCTGTCCCCCTACCCCCCAATCATTCCACAATAATTAATATATATGTATGTTGGGTATGTATGTGTGTGTGTTTGTTGTGTGTGTGTGTGAGTGACTGTTGCACTCACACCCAAACTGCTCCAGTGTACTACTGAACGTTTGGCAGTCGGCCAAAGCAGTGGAGTCACACACACACACACATACACATAGATAGAGAGAGCTTCGTTTGAACAAGAGAGTAACTCGTCATTCGTTCTCCGTGGCTCTCTGTCTCTCTCTCTCTCTCTCTCTCTCTCCCCACAACCATTCTCAGCTGTGTCATTGTTGATATTTTGTATTTTCATCTTGAACTTTTGTGGTTCAATGTGTCTAGCCAACAAACCCCACCCCCCTCCACCCTACCTTACAAAAACATACATATATATGCCTGCCGCTAAACTCACCACACACCCAGTCAAATGCCAGTCGCCCCCACCCCTCTCAAAGCTCTCTCGCTGCTGCTGCCCTTGCCTTTGCCGGCTTTTTTCTATGCGTATGCGTAGACGCTTTCGCTCTTTAGCGCTTCGCTCTCTGCTCTGCTAGTTTGCTGCTGCTGCTGCTGCTTGCAGCGCTCTATTGCATTCTACACTTGAACTTGCCCAGCGTTAACTCAACACACAAGCTCACACATACACGTAGCCAGACAACTACACACACAGGCACACACACATTTGACTGTCTGACAGTGCGACAGTGTCTACAATTATCTGGAGGCCCCTCTCGCTCCCCCTCGCCCCATCCCTTGTCTAACTTATGAGGTATCTGTATATCTTTTTGTTTGCTTCTGTGCTTACTTTTTTACCACATTGTATTTGAAATGTGCAATTTCATACGTCGCAGTCATCGTCTCGCGGCTGCTTTACTTCGAATACTTGAGTTGCTTTTTTATTTTTACTTTGTTGTTGTTGTTGTTGGTATTGTTATTATTGCTATTGTTATTGTTGTTGTTGCGCTGTAAATGTAGTCTGCTGTCATCAATTACGTCTCAGCCCGTTGCCGTCTTCTGTGTACAATTTACTTCTTATTCTTATTCTTATTCATATTCTTATTATTGCTATTTTTCCAAATTTTGTTAAATATTTAATATATTTAATTTAAAACTAGGAGATATAAGAAATAAAATAATCTAACTGTATTTAGAAAAGCTCGGTTTCTAATCAAAACGGACGCTGCAGACCCAAAATTGGGGCATCAAAAGGTTGATTTGCGAATGATTTTAAAGCATAAAAACAAAAACAACCAAAAATGTGCATTCAGATAAAGTCACAGAGATTAGATAAGTTTTGAATGGAATACTGAAGAGCAGTCAGATAATCAAAAAATTCAAGTGGCTGTTATTATAATTATTTATATTGTTATTAGTAATTTTATTATTATTAGTAATATATTAATATTATTATTAAAAAATATCAAGACTGATGCATAAGTTCTTATCCATTTATGCACCTCAACTCCTCGACTCACAAGAGAAAATTAATGCTAAATTTCTTAGCTCTCACTTGTTGTTGCCTACAACGATTTCCATTTCCATTAATTTTCATGCATAGTATGTAAATGAGTGCGTGCAAACAGATGCTCGTAAGTGTTTTTTTTTTGTTGTACTAGAAAATTCCGTTGTCTCGCAGTTTCCAGCTGCAACTTACCAACTTCGCCTTTAGCTTTATAATAATAGCTTTTGTGCCACTGTGCGGACACATTTCGAATGTACGTGTGAATTTGCACTTGTGCACCCGACGAAGCGACAGCGACAGCAGCAGAGCCAACAACAAAACACATACAACACAAACACACACACAATCCGACGAAAAAAATCAACGAAAACAAAAAGAAAACAGAAATGAAAAGGAGGCAAATATAAAGGAAAGCGATGATGGCACTGGCACGCACACAAGCGCAGACACGCCTCATTATTGTGAATGTGGGTGTAAGCAGAGAGAGTGAGCGTCAATCCCTCTCTTTCAATTTCTATATACGTGTGTGAGTGTGCAGCGCACGATTGCATCGGCATTTTCATTCAAGCCACTCGTGCGTGTGTGTGTGAGAGCGTATAATATCAATGTGTGTGTGTGTGTGTGAGTGTGAGTGTGCTGCGCTTCACATTTAACTTTAGCGCTGATTCCGTTTTCGACTTTTGTGAGCGCGATTTGCATTGGTGTGGGTTGCCGATGTGCTCTCTCTCTATCTTTTACTCTCTTTCTATCTTTTACTCTCTTTCTCTGGTTGGTGGTGGGTTTTTTGCCGTGGTGAATTTGTAGCGCACTTATAAATTTTTCGAGTTTAACAGTGCAATAACATTTCGTATTTGTTTGAACTTAACATTTAGTATTTGCTTGGACTTTGTCGTTAACGGTTCGTTATCCCGTTCGTTCGCTCGTTCGTTCGTTGTGTTTTTTGCGGTTTGCTTTTGAACAAAATTATAAAAATATTATTAAAAAAGCAACTCTTGTTTATGACACGCGTTGCGCCAATACTGAAATAATACAAATCATATATGCTAAACAACGGCAAAAATTGTTAACAACACAACAAGTGCAATTTAAATACAAAAAAAAAGAAATAAAAATTTATATATATTATATGTAGAAAAAAAGTTTAAAAAAATAAACAAAGTGCAAATGCATTTGTAGCTGAACAAGAAGTAAAAAGTGCAAGAAATATAAAAAAATATTGAAAAAAAAAATGAAGCAAATGTGTTTGTTTTTTGTGCATAGATATTATATGAATTAGAAATTCTTGGGTCGCCGCATGCGGCATGCTTGAAAACAGCAACCAAAAATAAAACAAAATTACGAAGACGAAAATGTGTAAATAAAAACACACAGCACACGAATCTAAACATTCTACAGTGAAAGCCAAACACACCACCAACACACACACACACACACACACACCTACTGCATAGAACTATCAAACATCAACAAGCAGCGACGCTGACGGTGACGTCGACTGCGCTACGTAATCAACGGGGGCACAAAACACATTTGCCGAAGAGGAGGAAGAGCAACAGCCGCGTGTGGAAAACGCCGTCAGACAAACGTCTACGGTTTGTCTGTTGTCTGCTGTCTTCTCTCTTCTTCTTGTCTAGTCACAAACTCATGTCCTGTGCACAGGACGGAAGAGAGAACAACAACACAAAACAAATATAAAAACGACAGACTGACTAACTGACTCGATCTGTCTCTTTCACTCTCAATACGCCCGCATCATCTTCAAAGAAATAAAAATAAAAATAAGAAAAAAAAGTGTTGCCCAGTTTAAACCAAAAGTGCTTCTAACAAATGGTGCAAATACAACAACAACAACAACAGCAACGAAGCTAATTGAAAAGCCACAATACGAAGAGTTTACAGTGTTTTAGGAAGTGTGCTAAGGCAAAAAGAAATAAAAAAAATATAAGGAAAAAGTAGAAACAAAAGTGGGAAAAGATTAAGAAAATTGGTATAATTTTTGTGTTCTGTAGAACATTTGTAAATGGATAACGATTTTTGTGGATTAGTAGCTGAATTGGCGCATTTCATAGACGCTAACGGTAAGTTGTCATAAATTATATTTTATTGCTTGTACAACAAGCGAAAACTGTGCTGGCAAACTCGTTGAAAATAGTAAAAGGAAATCAAAAACAAAGAATTGAATTTCAATAAAGAATTCTAAATGCATATGGGGATTCATAATTTGTATTAATACAGCTCACAAGAAGAATTAGAAATTACTGTAGACCACATCTGGATTTGTGATTTGTATTGAGGGAGGCAAAAACTCTATTTTAGGGAACAGCTTCCGTTAAGAACTCTCAAATATATGAATCGTCGCCTTGGATTTTTCCCGCTTCCCGCTTGGTAATGGCTTCTAGGATTATACTCATCTTTGGACACCTTCCCGCAAATATTTTTTTGATAAAAAAAAAGTCTAAACTTTGTAACTGACTTAGAAATTCTGTTTCTAGCTGAAATTCTACTTGTTGGATAGTATTTTGAAACTACACGACTAATATAAATAAATAAATTTCTAAGAAAAAGGATTGTTATCAATACTTAATTAAAAAAAGTCAAGTTCAATAAATTTCCATCTTATCACATCTAAGCCAAACTTTGACCTTCCTCTCCCCCCTCTCACTCTCTTTCGTTCTCTCTCTCTCTCTCCCTCTCTCTCTACACAGTTATCTCAAGTGAATTAAGCTGTCAACGGTTTGACACTTGTTTATTATATTTATTTTGGCTCCTGATTATTTAGAATTGAGCTGTCGAGCATTCGATCAAGCGAGCAACACGCATTCAACTCGTAAAACAAAACACAAGCGACGCATTTTCTTTTTGGTGGCTCCATTCGAGGAAATCCATTGGAAAATTGGACATGTGAAAAGCTTTGCGGGTCGCCCGCCCTCCCAACAAATTGAATCCCAATAACACAAAGCATAATATGCGGACACATTTTTATGCCAAGATACACAAAAGAGATACATTTTCTTGTAGACCCAAAAAAAAAGAGAAAGAAGCAAGAATACACATGTTTTGGCAATACAGTAATTATTGTCATGACAACTGACAGGCGGCCAATTAAAGCGCATTTGCTGAAATGTAAATTTATACATTTCAGATTTGTTATACATAAATCTGTAAATATGTATATATATATATATTTTCATATATATTTGAGTGGTATGTTTGAGCACTTGGTAATTGGTAATTGGCATCGAACACATCAATAAAAAAAATACAAAACAAATAAATTGCGTCGCTTATTGACTTTTCAAGTGGAGAAGGTCTCTCTTTGATTTTGTATAAAAATGTTGTTGCCTTGGTTAAGTAAATTCTGCGACTTAAGCGACTTACCCTGAAGTAGCTGAGCTAAGCACCACTTAATTTCATGCTGGCTCAATTTATTTTACATGTAAATTGCATGTACGTCTTTTCAAGTTGTGAAATTTTATAGTTTGAGAATTTGTAAGTAGCTGAAATTTATACTTAATATGTGCTTTAGACTATTTGATTTATACGCCAAATCAAATATCCATCAATATATTTGATATGAGCTAATGTACTTGAAACAGTTGGGAATTATATTTAAAAACTGAATTTTCTTATAGCTTGTAGTTATTGCGATTCAATACGATAACTTAACAATTTGGGACTGCTTTTTAGCTGATATTTTTTACTTTATTATCTTTGAGCTAAGTTTGAAATCAAATCAGAATCAATTCAATCAAAACTTATACGTTTTTTTTTTAAATATATTTTCTATTCTATCAAAGGACAATCAGCTATTGTTATAAATACAGTCATGATAGAATTGAGTCTAATTGTGCGAGAGGCTCAATAGCCAATAATTTGTTCGTTGATTAAGTGAATCTCCTGTCCAAATGCATCCAGAGTAATTTAACAGTAGATTTCCTTTAAGCATTTCAGGGCATGAAACTGTATTAGCTATGTATGTCTTTATGTAAACACCAATTTTCAAATATATATACATATATACGTATATATATCACTAATTGAACGTTCTAGGTTAAAGATACTGAGACATGACTCTAGACACTGTTGTCTTATACAATATTAGTCTATTATACTTTGCTTCATTTGCCACCATTTGCTTGCCAACGAAATGGAAATGTAATGGGATATGATGGAAACCTGGATAGCGCATATCAAGTGTTGTATCTATCTATCTATCTATCTATCTATCTGTGACTAGACTAGGAGGCAACACAAAAATGAATAAAAGCCAACAAACAACATTGACAGCCAATCCTCTTTTGTCAGTCCCTACGTTATAAAGGACACTCAATACTCATTAATGATGATGATGTTGCTCATGTTCTTCAGGATGATGATGATGTTGATGAATGTAATTTAGTATACTTTGTGTATATCTCTCCTTTTTATTATATAGTCGCGTTCTTCTTTTTTTTTCAATTAGATCACGGTCACATTTAAAAGTGTGTGTATGTGTGTGTGTGTGTATGTGTTTGTATGACCATGCTGTGCTTAATTTTCTGTTGTGTTTTTTTTGTTTTTGGTTTGGGTTTTGTGTTGCCTAATTTCAGGCGCTTAATGAGCCACAAAGTCACATTTACCAACTCGCATTAGTTGTTGGCTCTCAACTCTCTCTGGATTCTAGGCGCAATTAATTTAACTGGCCCCATCTCCTCCCCTCCCCCTGCAAGAAGCTTCTCTATCAACCTGTCTGCAAGTATATCGCATTTTCTTTATTTCTCAACGGACAAAACAAAAAATTAAATTACTTGGCGTCATTGTTGCTGTTCGTTTTATGGTACATTAAAGTTGGCAAAATTTTAATGCCATTTTATGCAAATATATATGTTCATCTATACATGTGTGTGTGTATGTGTATCTGTTTGAGTGTGTGTGTTGCTCTAGGCGCACATTCCAAAGTGTTTTTTGTGTTTCGTATTTTGTTCGCTGCTGCTGCATTGACAAGCTTCTGGTTTTAATGGATCGCCCCGCCTTTGCGTATATTATATATATATATATATATAAATATAAATATATAGATATGTATATCCATAAGTTGTTTGTCTATGATTATCATATATATGTGTGTGTGTGTGTGGGTGTCTGTGTGTGTGCTTAATGTGCGTAGCGATCTTTTTTTGGGCAGTTACTTATGCTTATGTTTTTCATAATTTCGCCTTGTGCCGCTGCCTTTGCCTTAAAATAACTTGCTATATCATTTGTCAAGCTTAAATTTAGCTTTCAGTGCTTGAGAAAGCAATTTGCTGCATTGTTATAGCTACTTGAATAGTTGCACTACAATTTAATAAAAACAAAATTAGATGTAAATATATATATATATATATATAAGCACATCTTTCTACTTGCTATAATTAGCATAATTAAGAGTAGAAAAATGTGAGCCATAATACTTGATAGCCTTGAAATAGTTTACAATAAAACATTTCCAACTCAATTGAGCCTCACTTGTTGGGTTTAATTGATTGACTTACATATCAGTTGATCATCAAAACACACCTGTCATTGGGTCAACATAAGTTCAACTAGTCAATCATGATTGACTGATTGACAGTTCGAATGGGTCATGAGTTATTCCCAACACACACACACACACACACACACACAGGTTCAACTAGATTTCGAGCCACCCTTAAAAATGCAAGATAAATTTCAACAATTGCACAAACGCATCAAACAGGTTCCCTTTTTATTTTTATTTTTATTTTATATGTTTTTTCTTCTTCAACCATTGTAAGTCTTATCTTGTCAGACGTTGTCTGCGTTTCCTGTGCGGAGACTACCTACCTGTGTGTGCGTACGTGTGTGTGTGTTTGTCTCTCTCTCTCTCTCTCTCTCTCTCTGTTTGCTGTTCTCTCTCTTAATCTGGACATTCAATTGTGCAGCATTCGAGTCAGCAGCTCTTATTTTTTATCAGTGGAAAAACCAGAGCAACTTCTGCGGTCTCTGTTTGTGTCTGTCTCTGTGTTTGTTAGTCTCTATGCGTGTGTGTGTGTGTGTATTTGTGTGTGTGTGTGGCATTAATTAGCAAAGTCTTGCCATAAAAAGCAACGCTCGAAACGAGTTTCATTGCAACGCGCTTTCACATTGCTCAATCCACAACAATAAAGTGCATAAAAATAAAACTGCCAACTGCAATATGGCTGTCAACACTTTCGCACACGATTTACCACAGACTTTCCACAGATTTCTATCAGTGTGACAAAAAGGGGGGCGGGTAGAGGAGGGGCTTGATGCTACTATTGCTATATTTATCTCTTGCATTCCAAACTAAAAATCATATATATCACATTGTATATCTATGTGTAGTTTATTTTGTGTTTGCTGCGAAATGGCAACTGTTGAATTATATTGTCAAAACGTGTCTGCCTTAAAAAGATGAGCTGACATCTCTCTTTGGTAATTATTGTGATATGATATCTAAAATATTGCAGCTATCGTAATCTATATTCATTTAAGTTCTTCTTTTCTGTCCAGACGTGTGTTTTCTATACGTATTTCAAGAATACATTTACATATAGATAGGTTTAGCTATCAATTTTAGTGACTTTTTCTGATCTATTGTAGTCTTAGATATTCTTTTGTGTTCTTTAATTATGTATTTCAAAAGAGTTGATTTCTGACAATATCTAATCTTTGTGACCTAAACACAATAAAGGAATAATTATAGCGAATATAGGACTATATATTCTTGATCAGTTTGGGGTAACTGCCTGTCTAATAGATAAAGACAGAAGTTTTTCGAGAATCTGCTAGTTGATCTATCTCTTTTCTTGGAGCATTCTATCTTCTTAAATACTATCTGTGCCAACTGCAATTAAATCTTTAAGTTTTTAACTTAACCTTTTAATTGGAAACCCTTTAACAAGCACATCGCTAAAAGCTAATGACCTCAGCTAAACTCAATTTGAAAACCCGATTTTAATGACTCATAATTATGGGTTGATAATTTGTTGTTATTGCCATTCAATGAATTAATTATAGATATTGTTGTTGGTTAGCATATGGCAAAAATTTGAGTTACGCCAAAAACATCAAATCAAGGTCGTGCACATTTTTAATTTGACTATAAATGACTATAGATATAAATTAGTTAAGATCTATTCAATATGGGTGGTAATAATGAAATAAAAATATACATTTCGATCTTTAACATTAAAAATACTTGTTCCATTTTCGAATTTGAGCTCCATTTGTTAAAATTTAATATCATGCTAAATATTGGCATGCTTCCTTCCCAGCCACGATTTGCACAAGTATATTACTCGCTGTTAGAACTTTCGCAAAGGTCAGTCCAAAAATCAACAGAATGTCTGTAGTTTCTTATGCTAATCGTATTGATAATAAATGCAAATCGATGATGATATATGCTATAGATGTATTTGTATTTGTATAATAAAAATACAAGAAAAATGAGCTGAAAAAGAAACGCGACGAAACCGGAAAAGGAAATGATTCAAGCGCATTTTGAGCGGTTGCCTTTTGACTGTTTGTTGTTTTTTTTTTTGGTTTTTGTGCTTTTTTTTTTCTTCATATATATTTATTGTTAGTGCTGCTGTTGTTGCGTCAAGGTTGCTGTCATTTGTGTGTGCGTTTCTCTTTAACAGTACCGCTACTTTATGTGTCTGTCCCCCCTCGAATTGATGATATATCTATTTGTCAGTGTTGGCTGTGTTGCGCATAATTTGTGCCAGTGTAAAGAACTTGAATATTGAGTATTGAACTTGTCTTACTCATTTTTATTTATTTTATGCTTTTTTCTTTTTCTTAATTAATTCTCAGCATTAATCCAAACGCGTGCCCTGCCACAAACATTTTCTAACAATTAAGTGCTGAGGGGGTCTCGTTTTTTTATTGTGGTGTGGTGTCTAATGAAAAGCTCCAAATTCGCCATAAATCTGTCTCTTTTTTTGTGGATTAATTTTTCCTTTTTTGTGGTTTGGCGGCTGGCCTGAATACATACATCAGTTGACCATTAAAAAGTTTATTTATGCTTGAAAGAAAGAAAAATGTATCTTAATCTGAACAAGTGCAGAAGATTAGTAAAATGAGCGGGAGTCGAACTCGAGATATTAAATGAGAGAAATGTTAAGCTAGGTAAGAAAAAATAAATATATTAAGGGGATTTTTCACTGGTTACAGAGTATTTTACAGTCGGTTAGACCTGAAAAGTTCTCACTTGTTTCTTTTTGCTAGCTGTTGAAAAACTTTTAAACTTTTGCTGTAGATTTTCATAATTTGCTCCACAGTTGAAGCAACTCAATTTGGTGGCACTTAACTTTGTGGCACAGATAGATATTTTTTTGCGTAACTTGTTTTCATTGTTAATTGGTTTGGGGCACAAGCATATTTTAGCAGAAAGGAGAAAGGACTTACATGCAAATGATTTTATGATTGGCCAGAGTGCTATTTATATCAAAAACATAAGATGCCTGGAAAAGGACAGCTGTGCTGTAAAGTACATAAAATAATAAAAGAAACAATAAAAAGCGAAAAGAATCCCTGGTAAAAAACAAACGACTCTAACAGCTGCTGTCCAACTTTGACAATTGCTTCAAGTGAAGTTTTTTGGCTGCCAATATTTATATGTTTATATATATGAATACATATCTATATATACATATATTCAACCTGTTGCTGGCGACTCTTTGAACTACCTGTATTATTGGATATGTGTCAATTGAATGACACCATTTTTTTTCCATGTTTAACCAAATCAGCAAAAGACTTAAACATAAATAAAAATAAAAATAAATGAAATACATACAACAAATTCGCGGAAAAGCAAAGCGCAACCAGTTTTGGGTTTTTGGGCTGTTTTTTATTTATATTTTGTTCATAACAAAAGACACACACACGAAAATAACCGTTAAGTTTGTTTGTCTCCCACGAGATATGTATGTATATATTTATATATAAATAAATATATATTATTTATATATATGTTCACATATGCTTCTGCGGCTTTATTTCGGCACGTGTTTGCTCAGACTTCCATAGGCAGATAGACAGAGAGGGAGAGAAAGAGAGAGCGGGAGAGAGAGAGAGAGAGAGCGGGAGAGAGAGAGAGAGAGTGAGAGAGTGAGACAGAAGAAGAAGAAGAAGCTGGGAAACTGCAAACAAAAACAAAAGTTCCCTCAACAAATAATCAAAAAAAATAAATAATAAAGAAGAGAAACGAGGTCAACTCTGTTGTTGATATTGTCTCGATTTGGATTCTGATGAATTTCGAGTGTCTTTCGAGTAACTTTCAGTGGCATATTTGGCATTCGATCAAACTTCATCAACTATAAATATATACATATATATATATATACATATTGGTAAAGGTAAACGGTAAATGTCTAGAGTTTTTGTGGCTCTCACCATATTTCATTTTGTTTACCTGCCAGATGGTACACCTTTTTTTCCAAAAAGGTCTGCAGACCGACCACAGACGCAGCAAGTGGTGGACTTATAAATATCAGCACCTAAAATAGCAAAACCAATCCATTCATTATATTTCATTGGGACAAGTCAAATGCCTAGAAAATCTTGAGGTTTGATTCAAATGATGTTCTTTGAAAACTCATTGAAAATTGGTAAAAAGCGTATAAAGTACGTTAAAGGCAGAATGAAGCGGCTTCGAGCCCATGAGGTATATATATATATTCTTGATCAGCATTGATCTAGCCATGGGTTTCTGTCTGACAAGAAACAGAAACTAATGTCAGCCACAGATGTAAAAATTTGTATAAGATTTCTCGTTTGACATACGCAGATTAAGTTTATTTCATTTGATAGATAATGATCGATAGAGATTTGACTACAGGGTATATCGGCTTTATCATATTAACTGGCAAATCATTAAGTTTTACTATTGGCCACCGTTCTTTCAGCGTTGCAAAGATTATAAATATTATATTTCGATAGATGACACTCGTTCCCCTTAAGCCTTATATACCTCATTAGAAGTGGCCAAAGTATGCATGCATATATATATATATATATATGTATATTCATATATATTATCTACAGGCTACATATGTTTTTATTGTTCTTGTGGTTGGGTCACTAATACACTCAGCGAAACGCGAACAGGAAGTCAATCTCAATGACAGTCATTAGTGTGCAAGGCATAAAAGCCTTTTTATTTAGTTGTGGGGGAAACATTAGCTTCAACTCGGACCCGAACCCGGACTTGGACTACTCGAGCCTACATGCACTTGGATGTCTTGCTTGGGTTTCTTTGGGTGGTCCTTTTTCTCACACACATTATTATTAGATTACTTTGCCTGCTAGACCGAGGAGGGAATAGGGAGTAGGAGAAGGCCACAAGCGTTTTGCCTCTGCGACACATGGTGTTGTGTTTATGGGAATGTGCCACATGTGCGCAACACACACACAAACACACCCAACACACACACTGCTGTTGTCAAGCTGTAGGCAAATGGAAATCACGCGGCGTTTGCTCTACGTGCATAAAAATAACAGCAGGAAATTAAAAGGATCCATGTGTACACATTTGTCACAGAGAGAGAGAGAGAGAGAGAGTGAGAGAGAGTATGTGTATAGCCTATATATTAAAGTATTTATTTGTGCGTAGGCCTATAAGGGCTCCTTTCGACTCGACTTGAACTCAACTCAACGGAAATTTAATTGTTTTTCTTTTCCCTAAGCGCGTTTTGGGCTGCTCAACCCTTCCTTCTTCTGTTTGAGAGGAGACGTGTCCACTCCCTATTTTCTTTCATTTCATATTGTTGCTGCCGCACATATTTAATAAAGTTTATTGCGTTTCCGACAGTGGCAATCGCGTGCCACAAAATTGACATACTTGTACTTGTTGTGAATAAACGTTGAATACTTTCGGGTGCACTTAAATCAATTATTTAAAAGCCTTTTACTAGCTGAATTCCTCCTCAACACAAACATCATTGGAATGCATTTGAAATAAAGTACTGAATATGATGTGATAATAAACTATAGTTATGTGTTGAAGTAACCAATGCTAAATGCTCATTAAATGCCAATACACATCTGAGTTATTACTAAAGTTAAACTGTTCTTTAGAGCTTATCGAGCAATAGATTTATGGTTTAAGCTTTCGACTTTGACTTAATGCTCAACACTTAAAAAATTGGCAGTTTTTATTGTTTTTCAGATACCTATTGACTCTCTGCCACATTGTGTGCCATTCAAAAATGCTAAAAATGTAAAATATTCGAAAAGAATTCTTAATTTTTGCACATTCTTAGCCAATTTATTTGCCATAAATCTTAATTGTCTTTACTTTGAATAAGAGAATAATTTCGATCTTTACTTTGAAATATCAATAATCAGTTAACATATTCATTCATTGCTTCAAAGCATATTCAAATACTCATTATTCAATATACAATATTCGACTCAAGCCAAAAAAGACGAATTGCGCAACAGATTATTAAACGTAATTCTAAACAGATATAAGCTAAGTTCTAAGATCGTGGCTCCGCTTAACTTTTAATGCCTTTCTCGACCTTTTAATGCAATTTTCATGACGCAATGCAAACCAATATAAGCCATACAAATGCCACTCTCTAAGCCCGCTTCTTAAGCCCGGCCCAAACGCATAACACGCGTAACAAATTGTTGCTTGAGAAAAATTATAAAATAAAATACAAAAAAAAAAAAAAAATACACACATTTCACAACAGAAGCGCTGACACATTACAAAACAAAAAAAAATAAATAAATAAATACAAAAATAAAGAACTTTTACATGCTACGGCAATTACGCAAAGCTACCGACAAGGAGAGAGAGAGAGAGCTACCAAGAGAAAGAGAGAGAGAGAGAGAGAGAGCGCCCGAGAGAGAGAGAGAGAGAGAGAGAGAGAGAGAGGGAGACAGCAAGACAAAGTCGCCTGCGACTGCGTGTTTTCGTTTTTGCCTTCTTTTATTCTTCTACACTTGCCTTTTAGCTGTGCTTTGTGCGCCTCAACTTGAAAAAAAGTTAAAAGTAAAATGCGCAAAAAGCAACAACAACAAGGAAAAACGAAGACACGCAAAGCTATAAAAATGCCTTAAATGTCGTTTATATATCACATACATATATATATATATATATGTTCATATATAGGTACGTATGTGTGTGTGTGTGTGTTTGTTTGTGTGGCTGTAAACTGGATGCGTCTTCTGCTGCTGGGCAAGATTTTTGTAGACAACAAAGCAAAAGCAACAACAACAACAACAGCAACGAGAACAACAAGAACAACAGCAACAAAAGCCAACAACAGAACAACCTGTTTTTTTGTTCATATTGAACGAGATACGTCGACGGCGACAGGTTTTTTTTAAACGTTTCTTATTGCGGGCCAAAATCTCAGCTATGTGACGGCCAACACACACACACACACACACACATTCAACAACAACAATAAAACCCCACCAATCTAAAGCCCGCTCTCTCCCCATCTCTCTCTCTCTCTCTCGCTCTCTCTCTCGCTCTCTCTCTCGCTCTCTCGCTGTTTCTCTGCATTTTTTTTTAAAAGCTTAGACTGCTTTATGTTGTTGTCTTGTCCACTTTTCGATTTTGTTCTAAGCTGCCTGCGCAAGCGAGCTGGCAATAAGCCCACTGCTCTCTCTCTCTCCCTCTCTCTTTCTCTCTCTTTATCTCTATCTCTGTCTTTGCCACTTCTTTTCTTTTGTTGTGCTGAAAAACCAGTTTTGGCGCTTTAAACAAAATAATTGGCGCATAATAAATTTTGTAACACACGTTGTAACGCCTTCAGAAGAGAGATGTGATTTATATATATATATATATATATATATATATATATATACTTATATATTCTTGATCAGCATAATCAGTATAGGTTTTATGGTCATGCTGAACTGTTGCTGTTCTTTGTTTCGAAAGCTAACACAAAACTTAAGGCTGGAGCAGATCAATTAATCACATAGATTGTTGATTGATTTCTTAATTATTTATTTTAGTTTTTTAATTGCTATAATTATTATTAGTTAATAAATAGTCAATAATTGGGTGATATATTAAGAGGCTTAGGAAGGGTATTCACTATTCGGCATTCCCAAAAAAAAACACCATATTATTACTCGCAATACTTTTGCTCTCATTGTTGTTGTTGTTGTTGTTGTTGTTATTATTATTGTTGCCTTTGTTACTTTTGTTGTTGCCGGTCTCTGTTTTATATGCAGCACTTTGTTCGGTTCGTTTCAGTTTGGCAAATGTATTACTTTTTTGCCACTCACCTTTAAGTTCAACTGTCAAATGATAAATCCGATGAATCACCTGTTGTTCAGTTTAAGTGCTGTTGCCTCTTCACAAAATGATTCAAATGCATTTGTAGATTTTTCCTCTTAAAGTATAGACCATGACCGTATTAGCCACAAATTGTTAGAGTGTTTAAAACCAACTCTCTCAACTAGTTAGTCACTGTAAGTAACAAAATAAAAAAAA
This sequence comes from Drosophila setosimentum, assembly GCA_035043505.1. Classification (NCBI taxonomy): domain Eukaryota; kingdom Metazoa; phylum Arthropoda; class Insecta; order Diptera; family Drosophilidae; genus Drosophila; species Drosophila setosimentum. Next base: position 6,474,830 of record JAWNMY010000003.1, on the reverse strand, counting down.
CTTTCACTAATTAAGTGTCATCAATCCAGGCCCATTACAGCTTGTGCGCACTATAATTATGCATTGGACACAAATTGTGACAATACTTAAATTAATTGACGACTAATTAGATCAATTTTTATTGGCTTCGCGGCTTAATTTATGTGAACATTGTATTCCATCAATTTGATTGATCAATCTTTATGAAACATAAAAGTATTTTTTACGGCGCATACACAAAAGTAGAACACCAAACATATTTGACTTAAATTCAGTCTAATAGCCATTTGGAGATTTGCATAAAAGTTGAGCTTTTAAATATATTCTGTTTTTTTTTTTTTGATTAATGAGTCTAGATAATTTTAGAAAGTACTAATGCGTGTCCTAGAATCCCAAGATATAGTCATCTCCAGTGACAGATGACAAATTGATTAATTTTACCCATAACATATATATATATATATATATATATATTGGTAATACTTGTCATTCTCAGAGACTATAAGAACCAGAAACTTCAAATTAAATATTTGTGTTTTAAATACCAATTTTGAATTTCGGTTCTGTTTTCGATTCCAATTCAGAGTTTCAAATCGTTCACACCTTGCTTTTCCCCTCATTTCTTAAGATGCCATATAGGAAACGACCACACGAGGAATATCTCAACTTTTACCTAATTCCTAATAAACCATGAGTGTTTTTTTTTTTTTCTGAAGGCCAGTGCGACGCATTTGTGTTCTTGATATTGTTGTCATTGTTGTTGTAAATGGTTTCCACTTTGTTTGAGTTGGGGGAACCATGAATTAGACGATAGCCGATAGGCGATAGACGAATGTGTAAACAAATGATTGTAAAAATATTTAGATAAGTGCGACAAGTGTACAAATTCAATGCACAGATACATAATACATAAATTCCTATGTATTACGAAGTAACATTTTTGTTTTTGTTTTAGTTTTTCTTTTCTTTTTTTTTTGTATGCGCATTGTAAATAGGGAAATGAAATTGATTAGTTGTGTTTATAAAGGGTAGGAATACTTTGTCAGACAGTTGATGGATTATTATTGTGTTTTTAGCCATACTGATTATGATAATCATCAATTATATGTTGAGATTTGGCGATAAGATTCCATTACTTAACACGAACTTCTTTAGCGAGAAATCCATGTCCAAGAGCAATGACAACTTTTGACTTCGTGACATTGATTAATTCAAATTGGCAGTTGAAATTATGCTCTCGCAGCTTATGACAATCAATTTTTGCTGCCCCTCAGCGCTTATCAAAAGTTTCGCAATCATTTTCTGTCCCAAAACTGGTTCACACTTTTTTTTTTTGTTGTTGTTTGTTGATGGCAGATTTAAGATAGAATCAACTACAACTAAAAAACACACAAAACTAGAAATGAAAAAAAAAAAAAAAATTTAAACTAACACATTTGAATTTCTTTCGGCAATTAATTAAGTTTTTTGTTTTTTTGCCAAGTGGTTTTTGTTTTTGTTAAGTTCAAAGCAAGGCGACAATTTGCAATTAAATGAAAATGAAATTTTCATGAGTTCTACGCGGAATGGAGTGCATTGAACTGTTGCTGCTTAAAACTGAGCACAAAATGTGCCTATTCTTATTTGAATTCTAGAAACCTTTTTCAACGAGTTTGCCAGCCAAAAGTTAGCTAAAAAAAACTATCCAGTAGATAACAAAATTTGAATTTTTTTTACAGCGTTTAAGTGTTGAGGACGACAGCGGAACGCGATGAAAATGTATTTCGTACGCAAGCAAGTGCGTAAAAAATACTAGAAACAAATAAACAAACAAAATACCACAAAACACGAAAATCAAAAAAAAATAAGGTTAAGTTTTGAAAACTTAAAACTGAACATTAATTGGACAATTGAAATTGTCCCCCAACGATTTGTATTTACGAGCTGAAAGTGTATTGTAAGAAAAGGCAGCAAAACGGCGACCATCGGCTATCAAATGATGAAACGACGCTGGTCGAACAATGGCGGCTTCCTGCGCATACAGGAGGAATCCTCCTCGGAGGTGACCTCCTCCAGCAACGGACTTGTGCTAAGCAGTGGCATTAACATGTCGCCGTCATCTCTCGACTCCCATGACTATGGCGAACCGGAGATGTGGCTATGTGGCAACGATGCAGGCGTATATGGCAACACTTTGGGCCATGGTAACACACAGCAACAACAGCAACAACAACAACAACAGCAGCAGCAGCAGCAGCAGCAGAGCGTCATTACGCTCGCCATGCAGGGCTGCTCCAGCACACTGCCCGCCCAGACAACCATAATACCCATCAATAACAACAACAACATCAACAATAATAATAACAACAACAACAATAATAATAATAATATTAATAATAATAATAACAATAATAATAGCAATGGCTATGTGCCTGGTGCCACCAATTTGGGGTCAATGAGCCACATGGGCAGTTTGGTCAACAGCCTGCAACAGCTGCAGAATGGTCACAGTCACAGTCTGATCAATTCCACAACGCCCAATATGCAACAGAATGGCCTAAACGGTGCTGCTGCCGCAAACAACAGCAACAACAACAGCAGCATGTCTCTGGGCATGCATCATCATACGAATGGCAACTCGAATGGACACGGAGTGGGTGTTGGAGTTGGCGTTGGGATCGGACTCGGTGTTGGTGGTGGAGGTGTATTGGGAGCCATGGGCGGACCCATGGGCATGCAGGCCATGCAACACACGCCGCGCAGTGATTCAGCTAATTCCATTTCATCAGGTTAGTGGGTTGGACATATCCATATACATATTCATATATATATATATATATATATATATATATATTTATACTGCCAAGGTTTTGTGCATCATTTTAAAATCGCTGAAAGTTGATTGAGTTTTCGTGAGGCAATCAGAAAATTACTTAAATTAAGTTTCGTTTTAAGCAAGTCTTTGTAAGTTTTTAAAAGTTTTTTTTTTGTTATTATTTATATAAAGCTTTTAGCTACTATTAGAATAAAAATATATTAATATTAATAAGTATATATATATTAATCTGCATCATCGAAATCGATTCACTACATCACATAGCTGTCATCGATCGAAGGTTGGGTTCTTGTATGAACATGATTTGCGATAAGATGCCAGCTGGCTGAGTATAGTTCAGCCAGGGTAGTTAATATTCGGTCTGCATATGTTAAATGTTTTAGCTTGTTTAATGCACTTATTGATTGCCATTTGGTCATAGCAAGAACTTTGACTTGGACCTTTGCAAATTGCAGTTGCTGTGGAACTTAACTTTAAGTGTTGTAGAAGTCGTTAAACTTGTTCAATTCATATATTTTGCCATTTGCAAATAGTGACTTGAGTTATGATCACTTAGGCAAATAATACTCCATTTTAATGAGAAGACCATTCAATTAATGATTTATATTCCATACAATCAACGCTCAAGTTAGCCCCTGACCACCTTTCCCCTCCTCTCCCCCCGCTCCCCTCAGCCACATAATGCACTAATTAAATTTTATTGTACACATTTTATGATGCGCCTTTATTTTTTATGAGTTGCGTTCTTTTTTTCTTCTTTTAAATAAAATGCACATGCAAGCTGAGGCAAAGTCCGCAGTGAAATGGCGCCCCAGCCGGCAAGGAGAGGTGGCAGGAACAGGAGGAGGAAGGTGGAAAGAGCAGCAACAGCAGTAAAAAACACTTAAAGACAGCCAGGCAACAAAAAACAACAACAAAATGTGGGGGAGATGATGCATTTATGGTTGTTGTTGTTGTTATTGTTGTTGTTGTTGCATTTGCTTTGGACTTTATCAGCCTGCGTCATGGAAGGCTGCACTCCACACAAATACAAAAACACACAAACACACACACACACACACACACACAGTCGACTGCAAACGGGGCAATGTGCAGCAATAAGGGCGGATTGTTGTAACTCGAACCTACCTCAAGTTGTTCTATATTTAGTGGCAAGCTGGAGCAGAAGCAGAAGCAGAAGCAGAAGCAGCAACAGAAAGGAAAACAAAACATGAAACTGTAGCGATCGAAAAACTCCACTTGAAGATGATGATGACGTCAGCGTGTACAGTACGGCTTCCCTGAGTGTGACCTTCACTGATGCTGTTGGCGGCAACCAGGCAGCTATACCCGTCCCCATCATTGTGCTCGTCCTTTGCTCTTGCACCTATCTTTGTGTCGTCCTTGTGCTCGATTGTAATTGTGGAAATCGGGTCACTGTTTTGTGCAGGCCAATTTGCATGCTTGCACTGTGACCCAATTTGTTGTTTCAAAGGTCAGGGGCATGAAAAGAGAGTAGAGGAGAGGAGATGTAGCTGTGACTCTGACTGTGACTGTGACACAGTTCTCCAAACCATGTTATCCACACATCCCTTGTCCCAGTTCCGAACAGCGAGCTGACATTGCCAGAAGTCATGTCAGGGTCAGGTCAGCTATTTGTTTTTGCAAAAGATACTTAAATGTAGTTAATTGTTAAATCAGATATGTATCTTTCTATACTTCTTTAAACACCTTAAACTTAAGGATGTGTTTTCCATTGTAATAATCAGTTTGATTGTGTATTGTTCTTATTGAATATAAATAATATATTTATATAATTAGTTGATGACTCGCCACAAAAATAGAATACCATTTCAGGTTGGATTCTTTTGAAAAGCAAAACAAGTTTTTGTTGTGCTTTTAAAGACACAATTTATTGAATCTATAAAAGATAACATTCACAAAATTAAAGCGAGCTCTCCCTCTCTCTCTCTCTCTCTCTCTCTCCCTCTCTCTCCCTCTCTCTCTCTCTCTCCCTCTCTCTCTCTGTTAGAGATCAACAACTTTTACTAAACTACAATTAAGACAGCAAAATTTGTATTTGTAAACAAGATTTGAATCCACTAAAACTTTAAACTCTACATAAAAGTCATAAAAATTAACAAAAAAAATATTAACGAGTCATGCGAGAAAAGCTCACATTTTTTATTAGCACCAGACAAACTGCAATTCATCTCCATCGCTCTGTCTCTCTCTCTCTCTCTCTCGGTCTCTTTCTCTGCCTCTGTTAATTTAAGAGCAGCTCAATCTGCTGGATGCGCTTTACAGTTGTTGTTGTTGTTGTTGTTCATATTTGTGAAGTGACTTTGAACTCAACTTGTAATTTTGGAGTAAATTTGGGTCACTGGTGCGGTCCCGAAATAAGTGCCGTTGCTTACGGAAAACCGCAAGGACAAAGCTGTCGAAGCTGCTGTGTGTGCGTTGACTGCATCTCTCTCTCTTTATCTCTCCCGCTCTCTCTCTCTCTCTCTCTCTCTCTGTTGATGTCTTGCTCGCTCTCTCTCTCTCTCTCTCCCTCTCTCTCTCTCTGCACAGCATTACGTGTCATTGCAAGCGTTGCAAGCTCAAGTACATGATGATGACCTTACCCCTGCAAAAAAAGCAATACGAGATGCTGCCAATACGAGACGCGTCGACTGCTGCTAATGCTGCTGCTACCGGTAACGACAGCGACGTCTGCCTCGACTGCGACTGCGACTGAATTGTGTGCGTGCTTTTTGCACAACATTTGTTTTGTGTGGCCGGCTTTGAGCTTATTCTATGAATTTGCATTTCTTTTGTTTAGTTTACGATTAGGGTGGGCATTACTTGATTTTAGGGTTGCTCTGTTATCCGATACCGATGTGTCTATGACGTAATTTTACTGCTGCTGCTGCTGCTGCAGCGATCCTCAAGGACAACAACAGAAATAATAAACGTACTTTTTTATAGGTGTATGGCAACAGCAAATAAAAGCGATAAAAGCAGTGCCGATAACAGTCGCTGTTAACATTGTCAGTATACAACTGCAGCGCATTTATCATACATATATATGTGTGTGTGTATTTCGATTCGCATGACGAAAAAAAAAATGAGGTCAATGATTTTGCGCCGACGTCCGTCGTCAGTCGTCAGTTATCGACGTCGCGATCAAGCGCAAGCAACGAAGCGCACTTCGTGTGTGCAAGCGACAAGAATCGAGCCCCAACAACAACAACAACAACAGCAGCAGCACTAGCTAACTAATGAGCGTAACAGAGAATTAAGCTCTCTCGCATTGCTCGCACTTGCTGGCTCTCTCCCACGGCCGCCCGCAAATTGAAATGGACTCGATTGCTGTACGCCTATTTGATTAACAGCGCTGTTATTGTTGCTGTTGTTGATATTGTTGTTGCATAGCATGCACGATATATTTTCATTTATGCTGCTGCTGGGCACAAGTGCAACATCGTGTAAACGAGGTATTTGTTGTTGTTGCTGCAGTTGGTTTATTTTCTGTTTGCTTGTAATTACGCCGTCGTCTGTCGTTGTCTGATAGTCGCTTTTGACATTGATAAGCAATGCGCTTTTAGCAGCCGACTGCGCTGCCGGCCAGTGCTGTACGACTTTGAGTTATAGCTTTTTTGTTTTGTTTTTTCTTGTTTTCTTGTAGCAAACCAATGCATTTGCAACAGAGATCTTATCAGCGTTGTAATTTGATCATCTGTTGCTGCTTTCATGAACATTACATCAATTTAAGATTATATTTATAATTTACTTAACAATGAGAATTCCATTTGGCAGCTAAAACTGCAACTGCGGCTGCGGCGGCCATTTTGAAAGTCACATTCACATGAGTGTGTGACGTCAGCCTGAGAAAGCTTTGCCAGCGACAGCCAGCAACTAATATGCAAGTGTGTACATTTATGTGTATATGTGTATATTTTGTATTTGCTTGTGTTTGTGCATTCTTAGTATGTGTTTTGTGTTTTTTTTTCGGCTATTTTCGTACACTTGGCATTAATTTGCAATCAAATGAGAAACGCAAAGAAAGCGTCGACAGCGCTGCTGATGCTGCTGTCCAAAGCTTTATTTTTAATTTCAACAACGTCAAGTGCATTAGCCGTAGATGTTGACGTTGACGCCGACGGCGACTGCGACTGCAACTTCGACGCAACTCGCATTAGTTTTAGATTGCCTCTTTGCGTGTTTGTGTGTGTGTTTGTGTGAGTGCATTTAGCGAACACGTTTTTATAGGTTAATGACACAACGGCTGCGCGAGCAAAGCAGCGATTATAAACTGTATTGTATATAATTAAATTTAATTTTAAAAACAAAATTAAAAACTAAAAGTGAAATTAGTTGCGCTCAAAGATTAGTGAATAATCAATGTACAAACCGAAAGCATATTCATTTATGCATATTTCTTTCAACATTTTGCGCCACTGTGCTCCTAAAAATAAATATTCATTTTTTTAAAATAAAATTTTCAGAAATAAGAAGAAAAATATAATCATACGCAAAACTATGTCAGTAGTGTGTATGCACAAATGTTGTCCACACTCACACACATACACTCATAAATATGTACATAAATAAATACAAAACAAATATACAAGTATTTTTTATTGGCCTCCAAAAAAAAAACAGCAACAAATTGAAATAAAAGTGCCAGGAATTTGTGTTCGAAAGCGAACACTAAAAAAAAAAGGCTAAGAATACACTTTTTCTTATTAGGCAATAACAGCAACAGCAACAACAACTACAAGCTGAATGCAAAGAAAGAGTGAGAGTGTCGCTCTCTCTCAGCACAACACGCAAGAGCTTTAGACAGAGAGAGAGAGAGAGAGGGAGACAGACAGAAAGAGAGAGAGAGAGTGAGAAAGAGAAGAATAAACAGACCAACTAACATACAATTTTTAAAGCTCAACTCAGCGCGTCTTGTCTTTTATTGTCTAACTGTATGGCTCTGCTGCTGCATTCTGACAGAGACTAAACAACTTTCTAACACGCTGTCTGCCTGTCTGTCTGCCTGTCTGATTGTCTGTCCATAAGCGCAGTTCGTCGACAAACAAGTTTCGCTCGCAACCTCAACTCCCTTTCCCTCTCTCTTCCTCTCTTTCACTCAACTCATTCTTTACTTTCTTCTGGCGTTTAGCTTCTATGGCCAGCTTATATGTATGTGGCTGCTGCTCACTTTCTTTCTTGTCGCTTCTAGAAATGCGTCGTCGGCGTCGTCGTCTGCAACAAGTCGGGTGAAAGTTGTTGTTGCAGCTAAGCATGATTTTCCACTTTTTCTTTAGCTTTTGTTTTCTGCCGTTGCTTGCAGCAGCTAAAAATTGTTTTCATCTTCTCTCTCTCTCTCTCTCTCTGTCTCTTACATTCACACACTCTCGGATGTTTTTTTTTGTTTTGTGCTGATTGCTGGCAATTTTGATTTTTGCATAAATTTCCCATGCACTCCGAAATTCAGAAATGATTGCGCCTTTAACAATTTTGAACTTGAAATGAACTGACAAAGCTGCCAATTTGGCCCAAGCGAAAGGCGCTAAAACCAAACCGAAAAGAAGAAAAAAATGGCGTGAGTACAATATGCATGTGGGAAAGTGTGAGAGGGAAACGTAGCAGCTACCGATTATGCATGTGGGAAAGTGTGACAGAGAAAGGTAGCAGCTATCGATTATGATCAGAGATCAGAGATCAGCGATCAGCGATCAGCGATCGGCGAGCGGCGCTCAGCGCTTTTGAACATCGACAGCGATAAGTTTGCAACAAAGTGAATGCCTGACAGATACAGCCTGATTATATATACGGCATACGGGATTATTATCTGATCACGTTCACAATCAATGAAGCGGGTCAACAGCGCTGCAACCCGCTGTCAAAATTCTCAAATTATATGCGATTGTTATTAAATAATAATATAATGGCTTGTGAAAATGTTTAGTTTGGAAGAGTTTGACCTATATAATATTTGTAGTCTTACTGAAACAGATACATTTGTCAAATATAATCATTTCCTTATATAAATTATTAAATGAATACACAAAGAATGATATAATACTTGAGACAGTTCTTGTGTATAATTATTTGATACACACCTTAAGCTACATGTAAAAATAGCTCATTTAGTTGTAAAATAGCCGCCAATTGATATTAAATTATATATATTTAAAAAAAACGTTAATTGCATCAAGCACACCTTTAATTAAAAAACGATAGCTTAGAATTGACCTTTTTTGTAGTCGCTTCATAAAGTAAAAATGAAAAACTTCTAAGCGTTGAACAGTTTCACTTTTGTCATTCACCTTGACATTAATTGGCGCCCACAATTATTTACATTCAATCGTTATTCAAATGAAACTATTTATATAAATCTATGTATCTATCTGTGTGTTGCAAATATTTAAATAAGCCGCAATAAAATATGCAAAAATTATTAAGGCATAACTCTCAATCATTATTTTGATCTCACATTCATTTTATATATTTGATTTTTGTGCACGTCATCGCTGGCAATGAGAACTTTTGTGAGCCGGAAAAAGAGATAAATCATTGCCGAAATAATAAAAATTCAGATGTATAAAATACCCACAAAAATAACAGCTGAAATTACACTGGTAAAGTTTTGCAGGTTCAACCCTGATTCCGTTTTTTTTTTTTATTTATTTTTTTTTGCTATTATTATTATATTTTATGTATTTGGTTTGTCTGATGAGCTCATTAAAATGATTTTCTCGTATTATTCGTGAGTTTTTGCGCGTGTCTAATTTAAAAATAGCCACCGTAGATAGGTTCTAATTAATTACAGCTAAGCGTATCGCGTGTATCACCCCTCGCACCCTAGCCGATTAAAATATAATCCTTAACCCTAATGAACGCCAGCTCCTTCCCCTTTAACCCGTTGCGTTGCCATCTGGCACGCAATTCGCCTTGTCGCAGGTGAAAATGAGTTGTTGCCCCATTTGCGCAGCCATTAAAAAACCTTATATACATATTTAGATATATAAATATATGCATATATGCATACATATGTCTATTTAAGCTCCGATATTAGTTTTATAGTTGGGATGCAGTTGGGCGGACTTTATGATGGAAATTTAACAAGTTCTATAATAAGCATCGCATAAGAGGCAAAATGCTGACAATTAATAATCATAAACTCGAATGCAGTTTTACGACTTTACTGGCTGCAAAAATGTTTGCTTTAATGGTTTGCCATTAAATATTTACGATGAATCGAGCAAATGTTTTTTACCTAGCTTCTGAGCTAGGCTATGTGCATATAAATTAGTAATGCTCATCCATATTATGTGGGGAGAGAGTGAGATAGTGCAAAAGGTGCTCCATTATGCATTTACTAAAGTAATTAGTAAGTGGTTATTTGTTGACCATATAATAAATACAAATGGAAATGGAACCAGTTTAGGAGAGATCATCGTAAAGTCGATTCAAACTTGACTAAGTTACTGCTGTGCAATATTCGACACCGTTCCAAGGTATTAGTAGTATTAATCTGACAAAGATATGGTTACGGAAAGCTTGGAATCGATCAAAGCTGTATTTCTTAGGGATTTCAAACTATGAATGTGGTATTAACTAAATTGTGATCAAAGAACCTTTTTTTTCGAAAATCTGATAGCTTTTGACAAAGTGGGAAGTTTTGACACATTCCCAATGCCATTTTCACAATTTTCACATGAATTTGGAGCCAGAATCGTGTTTCCAGATTTAACAAACAGTTGTGAGCTAAATATCAATCCGTTCAGATAAAAGGTATCGTTATATGGGAATATAAAATGCAAATATTTAACATATTATTTCGTTATTATATTAAGCTATTTTATATTAAGTATTTCAATATTTATCTAAGGCTGCAACTAAACTTCAACTCTATGTATTATTTAAATATATATTACAGTAATAAACAACCTGTTTGATTAACCTATATTTTTTTTTTATCTTACAGGTATGTGTTTCCCATATGCAAATAGCACCTTATCTTAGTCCAGCTAATTATATTTGTCAATCGGTAAGCTCAGTAAACATTAAATAGACATATAGTTTTAGATAGAGAAAGGGAGGAGAGTTGGAAAGAGAGAGAGAGAGAGACTGTTATATATGATAGTCAGATAATGTGTGTATGCCCAAAAGTAGGTCAACAATGTGAACATAAATTGGTTTCCGCTTACTTCCGATATATTTATCGATATGTTTTTTGTTGTTCTTGTTTGGAGTCGTAACTTCACCTGTCAACCCTTGCGGTTCTTTTCTTTTGTTGTTGTTGTTCAGCTTCTCAGCTTTTCCACAGCCAAATCAGCCAATTGGTGGCGTAAACAATTTAGTTGTATCTGGCTTGGGAAATTTATTTCAATTACACGCACAAATCAAACGCAATCGTCTCGTCATGGGGTGTAATGAAATTTCATTGCCGAGGTACTTGAATATACAGCTATACACATACATAGATATATTGGTGCCCCATCCCAAGTAGTTTCGTCAATTAATGCAGCCCCCAAGTACCACAAGTTCTCTCAGTCTGTTTGGTTTATCTGTATACATATATGTCTATATATATATATATATATATATATATATTCAATTGTATTGTATTTCTATTTGCAATCAAAAAAAAAAAAAACTGTTTAGCCCAGCAGAAAACGAAACACATGACCCCAAAACGTAAAAAAACATAAAAAGGGTAGAGGAACCGAAAACCGAAGTCGAACAGAACTGGAAAGAAATACACTGTGCAAAGATATTCAATTCAATTGTAAGTGTTCTCTTTCTTGGCCCTATTATTTAGTGCTGCTGTTTTTTTTTTTGGTTGTTGTTTTGTATACATTTGCAGAGGGTATTTTAATTCTTTCGTGGTGTTTTTAACGCATCTCCGACCTGATAAGGTATATATATTATTGATCAGCATACTCGATTACAGTCCTGACCGTCTGTCTGTCTGTTGCCATGCAAACTAGTCTCTCAGCTTTAAAGCTATGCTGATGAAATTTCGTACATATGTTCAGCATTTAAGTTGAACTTGTTTTCGTTAGAATAAAAATCAAATAGGTATTTTAATGAAAGCATGCTGAAAATGTTTAAACCAATTTTAAACGCCTTCAACACTTGGGTATTTAAAGAAAGCTCATTGCTGATTGTATTCTCTGCAAGTTAGAATGTACTAAAACTTGTATACAATTGTATAAATCCATAAAGCACTTGCTAAAAAATATTAATTTTGGCCACCCAATTGCAAAAAGTACGCTTCGCTGCCTCGGCTAAGCACTATTTACCTTATCGGCAACAGAAATGCAAACTAAACATTGACCCAAATATGTCAATTAACCTAAATAGAGCAACAAAAGCAAAAAAAAAAAAACGAGCAGAAAAAAACACAGAAAAAAGCAAAAATAGCTCAACGATCAAAATTGTGCACTCGTCACATAAAAATTGACCAAAAAGACCGCCCCGAAAAAAAAAACTAAATTACCTACGGAAGGCAAGCTTATCAGGCGTTGCCGGCATTAACTTTAGGGCAGTGGGGGGAATTGAGGGCTGGGGTGGGGGGATGTGTAAGTTCACTTTATCTAGCCGGCCTCATCTCATGGCAGAGACCATAAGGGAGCTGGAGACAACAAAGGCAACAATACGAAAAAAAAAAAATAATAGAATACAACCGAAAATTCTAATCAGTACAATTGTGCGTATACGTCTCTTTGTGTATGTGTGTGTGTGTGAGTGGGTGTTGCTATGTGTGTGTGTGTGTGTGTGTGTGTTTGTACTATCTCAGAAAGTAGGGCAACAAACACAAATAATAACCCAAATTTCGAACGCACGCATTTCCGACTCGTGTTCACTGAAAATTCTCATTGTGTGTCTCTGTGTGTGTGAAAGAGTGGGAGCTAAGCACGCACAGTAGATAGAGAGAGATGGAGAGAGAGAGAGAGAGAGAGAGAGCACGCACCTAGACGTCTCTGGTTGGCAGCACTCGTCATCTTTCACTTTCGTAATGCTAATGGGCCAGAATTTCGATTCAAATTGGTAGAGTTGGGGTAGACACCCCACTCCCTGCTTCTTGCCCCCACGTAAATAGTTTTTTCGTAATCGTGCATAAGGTGCGTATACCTCGGCATTTTTTTTAGCTTCCTGCTACTCGCTCTCTCTCTCGCACTCTCACTATCGCCGGCTCTCTCTTTCTATTTAGGCCTGAACAAAAATCTTTCAACGGGCACTTTCACAATCGTTGCGTCTTTTTCTCTAGTTTTTTTTATTTATTTATTTTTTTTTTGTATTGGTCACTCTTGACTCGCCTTGTTATCGTGATAAATAAATATAAACAATTCACAAAAAAAATACCGAAACTTGTTCCATTTGCCTGATTCTTCAACATGTTTGCTGCCCAGTTTCAACATGCATGCTAATTCAAGGTGTCGCCCCAAAAAGTGTTAAAAGTCATCGTACTAAAATGTTAGCCAACTAATTGCCTTATAAGACTCAGTCAGGTGGGCAGGGAGTAACGTGAAATCGATTAGAAATATGGTCTAACTAATTTAATAAATTACTTCAAAATAGTTTTACCATTGATTGAAATGTAGAACTGTAGAAATACTGGAAATGCAGGACCAATTACAGAAACCAATATTATTAGTCCACTTAAACAAATTTATAACCTTGCCCCGAACCTTTACACTTGACGTACCGGAACCTAAACCAAAATACACTTCAGTTGACACTCTGTTCTAAGCTATAAAAGAAATTTCGAAAAGTAAATGTTCTCCTTGGGAGGAGGCGACTTCAGTTTCTGTGCTCTTTTCTTCCTTATAGATATAGTCGAACATTCCGACATCCAATCTTGGAAACTAGGCAGCTACTTTTAAAGACTTTTAAACCTGAATATATTTTGATTATCAATTAAAGTTAAATGTAAAATTCCTTATCTGGCTAAAATGTAACTCATGAAATCGAATATTACTTGTAGACAGCTCACTAAAATGTAGCTGTAAACACTTAACAAAGAGTCATTATAAAATCCGTTAACAAAATAAATTTTATTGATTGGTATTAAAATTTAAGCAACCAACCGACCTATTGGTCTCCATTCATGCCTAACTACTGCACACAAACGAATCGCTGCTGCTGCTGCCAAATAACCGGTAAAAGACAAATATCAGCAAGTACGACTATAATTTACTATGATATGTAAATATGTCTGCTAAGACGAGCCAGTAACTATTAGCTAGCAACTACTGTTTTTTGGTTTAACAGCACCTGTTTAAACTTGTTTTATATATATATATATATATATATATATATATATATGTTGATTAGCTGTCTCGCTCGCACCATTTGGTTGAAAAGCCATTTAGCCTTCACACTTGGCCAAAGAGTTCATGAACCGCATGGAAATCACAGCAACTTCACTTTTTATACTATTTCTTTTGTTGTTGTTTAGGTTTTTGTTTTAATGATTTCGACTAATTTTGGCTAGGTTCAAGTTCAGGGTCAGTTTGCACTAAAAGGCTTAATAAAAAGTGTTAAATTTAAGTACGGAAACATTTCAACGAGAAAAAAAAACTACAAATATAACAAAAAATATACACAAAAAAGTTCATTCAACTTTACACCATTCACTTGTCTTTCGATTCACATTCATTTGCACTCATTTTTTGGCTATCTAAATAGGGGCAACACCTGCTTAAGGGCTTGTTCTAATTGAGGCTGATGCGTTATTTGCGTGTTTCAAAATCAATTGGAAATGTGAATATGAATGCTAGTTTGAGTACTCCAATTGTGTTTTAGTTATTTTTGTTTTTGGTTGCTGCTTATCAGAGCGGCCAAAAATGCCAGTCAACTTACAAACGTTGCCAGATAACACAGTGCCCCACAATCGGACGGTTCAAATTGAGGTTAATGCGCAAGTGTGCGTCTGCCAAATACACACACACACACACTCATGAGTACTACTCACTACTCACTACTACTATCTCATGTGGAGCTGATAATGCACATTTGTGCTATTTATTTTGCTATAACAATTTCGCTTTTTTTTATACTCAACAACATCAATATAAACAATTCTTGTTTTTTTTTTTTTAAACAGCTTAAAGCTTTTGCACTTCTTTTTTTTTGGTGTGTGCCGTCGCATTACTGATAAGATAAGCGGACTGCGCGATGCTAGTTGTAGTTATTCTTTACATTTATTTATATATATATATATATATATATTTATATACACACAGTTTTCTATAAAGAACGCAGCTGCTCTGTGTGTTTGCACAACAAAGCCAAAATGAAAGCGAAATTCAAATTGCAACAAAATGTTGAAAAATAATACGAAAGCTGTAGTCGAGAGTGCTCGATGAGGAGATACGTCAAAGCCAAGTCTTTAGCTATTACAAGTGGTGTACGTCTTAGATTTTAAAATGATAAACGGTGAATATAATCAGATAATTTTCTGCTATGTTTTTAGCCCATTTTGACTCGATTAGAGATTAAAAGTTTTTTATCGCTAGTGTAATAAGTGATACACTTTATAATAAAGTCAGACTAGCCTTAGGCCATCTGCTAGATTGATTCAATAAAGCAATATTAGAGTTGGCCAAAATTGCAAAAATCACTTTGCCAAAACTGCATAAAATAGTTATATTTGATGCTTTCAATACAAGTGCAATAACCTAAATTTATCTAGGCAATCTTAAAATTAATAATAAACACCAACATCAATTTGCAGAGAGACTCACTCCAAATTGAGAGCTACTCGACAGCCTTGGGGGCATATTGATAGATTGATTGAGCCCACGCCCCAGGCAGATGCCGAGATAAAGATACTTCAGAAGCTGCTGTTGCTGCGAGTATCTCATCTATTTAACCGACTTTACTTATTTTTTGCAATTAAAAAAGAAAGTGGCTCGTTCAATGTGTGTGGGCGGGGCCGGAGTGTGTATGTGTGTGGCATGTGGTGCAATTACTGAGATTTCTTAATTGTGCGCCACACTTCACTTCAAACTGAACTCAAGTGAAGCCGCAACTCAATTCAGCTCAACTTAATCATCATAATTATATATGTATGAAAATAAAATAACAATGTATGCGAAAAGGAGGCCTAAGACAAAGTAAAAGTACAACAAATTGAAAAAATGGGAAAAATGGAAAAATATAATGAAACCATGCCATGCTTAACCGCAAGGCATTTGTTTCTTAGAGACGAAGGCCGCAGCGCATTTCTCTGAAGCGTTTAAAAACGCGCCAAAAATGAAAAATAAATAATAATCAAAAAAAAAACAAACGACATCAATTTTGAGTCGTTACTTTATGTGGTGGGTGTTGCTTTTTTGAGCATGTTTTGTTTTGTTTTGTTTCGTTTTTTTTTGTTGATATTTTTATTTTTTATAAGTTTGCATTGTGAAGGTTTCTCGCAATGCAAAAAAGAAAAAAAAAGGCGAAATACTTTTAAGCTAAACAAATAAAATAAATTGTTAAAGAGCACGCACTTGCGCCGCTGTTGTTTGTTTAGAAAACAAAAACTCAAATATTTAACAGACAAAAAAAAATTGTTACAAGGTTAGACCCTGGCTGGCGAATTGTTTAAATTGAACAAATAAAAATTAATATGCCAAAGTAATAAATACTGCTGGCTAAAAAAAAAGAAAGATTATGCGTATAATTGGCCTAATTGTATGGATAATACAGTTTGGCGTATATATATATATATATATATAGCACAAATTATGGCACACATAGATAAACTAATTGCTTAATATATTTTATAAAGGTTGAATGAGTTTCAGCTCATTGTAAACATATTTTGAATATATTTCTATATATTTACGTAGATTTTAATCTTTTCTGTAGCTTAAACAGTTTTAAGAGCTTAAATAGTTTAGAGATGCGTCAAATACAATTTCGACAAGTTATAGAAATACAGAAATAGCGCCAAAATATCAATTTGTCTTTGCTAAAAAATTTATTCCTCTTATCAAAAAGTGTTTTTAGACTTTATGGCTTTTCAGCAAACTCTTTCCACAATATGCCATTATGCTTAAATCGTTTATCAAATGATTTATGGTCAATTTTGTGTTTGTATTTGGTAGTCGCCATACATAATCATAAAATTTAAGTCCTACACACAAAATATTAAAGCAACGCTCAGTCAACCAAGACAGAAGTTACTTTTTAGACTTTGAATTGATAATAGTTGTATATGTTTTTTGTTATTCAAATTACAATGGGCAGTTTATAAATCAAACATTTCTACAAATCCTTTTTAAAAACATTTTAATTTGCTATTCTAATCTTTGCCCCTCTTGGTAATATTTGGCGTTTTTGCTAACTCTTGTGACCTTGTCGCCTTTTCGCTGTGCCTGCCATCCAATTGATTAATGACTACTACACTTGGTTTAATAAACCAAATCAAATGCTGAACAATCAAGTGTAGCATTTAATTAAAATTTAAAGCGTACAAATTACAATGAAAAAAAAAATAAACTAAAAAGTCGTAAAAAAAAAAATTGCAAAGACAAATTAAACGATTCACGCGAAACAATGAGAAAAAAACCCATAAGAAAATACAAATTTGAAGGTGTTGGTTTTGGTTTTGACCTTTACCTTTACCCGTATTGTTTGATATTGTGTAATATGATATGATATACGGGTCTGGACAGGTTATAGGCAACAATCTTTCAAGTTGACGGTGCTCAACACGTGTTGATTGCAGCGCGTTAACTTTTTCGCACTCAGAGATCTCATTTTCAACAATTGCTGCCTAAGAAAACAAAATAAAACAGAAAAAGAGAATAGAGGTAGCGAATAATAAAGGCAAAGTCACAAAAAAAAAAAAACAACGAAAGAAAAACAACAACAATAAAATACAATTAAATTGTACTGGAGTCTATGTACTCGAATCACTCAAATCTGTATTCACTGTACTCGCACTAACACTCACAAATAAAAATATATAAATAAATGTATATATATATATAGATATAGTATATATAATTCAAGTACGAGTCGCGTATTTTTTCGTCAATGCGAATCGAAATTAATTGTAGGACCGTGCCGTGGCCGTTTTCTGAAGAACCCCTCCTCTTGAAAGTGTTATGTGTAGGAGGGGGGAGGGTTGGTGGAGGGGACTCCCCACAATACACACAATTTATTCAGCAACAATTGAAATTCACAGTAAATAAAATAAAAATAGGGAAAAATCAGCCACACAATACGAAATATTTTTGAAATGTTTTTTTTTTTTGCTTATTTTTTTCAAGTACAATGAGCAAAATGGCATTGCCAAAATATCAAAACAAAAATAACAATAATAAATAATATTGAAAGCATTATAAAAGCCAAAATATTGATGGAACAGGCGCAAAAAAGAAGTGACAAAGATATGGTTGCTGTAAACAGAACAGACGTGTTTGGCAGCATTGGGAAAGAAATGTGGAATAGCTTTAAGAAGTGTGGTTTCCCAATTGGGAACTGAGAGAAGCATAATTAAGTGCTGGAATTAAAGTTCTGCTTTCGATTAAATAATCCAATAACAGATATAAGTTTAGTGTTAACTGGTTCCGACTTATGTACTGCCTGGATAGGAATTTTATGTTTCCTGATGTAGCCGTAGTATAAACCTCGAGATCAAACCATTCACAAAAATATATTGCTTTTGAAAATCGGTTTAGTTGTGACAAACTTAAGGCAGTTTAAAATTTTGACTAAACTAAAATCTCAACTTATCTTTTGACCAAAGAGTTTTCTTGAAATTTAATGATAGTTTAATTCCAAATGCAAAACTATGTTCAAATAAGTATACGGAATTTAATGAATGATGTAATTAAATATTGATTGATGAAGTGTCGATGTAATAAATAAAAAAACACTATTTCACAATGGGCGTAATACAAAAAAAAAAGAAAAAAGAAGATGAATAAACGTTTCAATTCTGACCCCTCCTGCCGCTTCAAGCTGCAAGAATAAATACAAAAAAATATTACGTATACGCCGCGTCAAGTTACTAACTATATAAATATGCACAATGTTTTGTTGTTGTTGTTGTTGTTCTTGTTGTTGCTGTTGCTGTTATTGTTATAATTTTGTGTGATTATTGCTGTTGTTGTTCTTATTGCTGTTGGTAGCAACTAAAAATCGTTAGAATATTTGGCCAAAACGTTCATTGACCCGCACGTTCAAGGTTAAATGTTGATGCGTAATAAACTACAACCAACAACTAACAACAACAATGCTAACTACCACAACAACAACAACAGCAACAGCATGCTGGTTCACACTTTTTTGGCCAAGAACACGTTGTCATAAGAGAGGCACAAAGAAATCATTCAACAACAACAACAACAACAATAGTAGCAACGACAAAAAAAGGCAACAAGAAGAAGAATAATAGAAACTCATGCCATGTGCGTGATTCGGACTCAGAATTAGAATTGGAATTGAAATTGGTAGCTGAGAATTTTTACTATTTGAGTTTTACTACAAGACGTGGGCCACAACACGTCTATCCGAATATATATATATATATATATATATATATATATATCTATGTACTGTATACTGTATACTGTGTATTATTGTTGGGGGAGTTTCTGCTGCGTCAGCGCACACGCAATTTCTCTATTCTTGAGTTTCTGCTCAGTTCTCTTCTCTTCCCATTTTTTTTTTGCAGTTTCGGTTTTTTGGTTTCTTACTTTTTTTGGTCTGTTTTTTTTGGGAGGGGGGGGGGGGGTTTGTTGTTTTTTTGCGCCCCCCTATTTTGTAATTTTCGTGCGGCGTGATTATTATGTTGATTATAATGATCGTTGGGCAAAAGCAAATTATATTTTATGTTTACTTTGTGTGTTCTCGAACCCGTCCCCGTCCCCGCCCTCTGGTTCCCCTGTGCCCACCCCTTACGTGTTGCTTTTTATTTATTTAAGCCATGTGCTTCAATTTCAGAAACCGCGCTTACAATTTGCCGGCTTTTGTTGTTTCTCGCTGGTCTTTTGTCTAAAACAGCGTATTATTATTATTATAACTATTATCTATGTGCGAGTTCGTATGCCTGTCTGTGTATGTATGTGTGTGCTGCGTGTGTTTGTTATTTTTTTAATTAAAATAACAATGCACACAATCAGAAGTGATTTATTAAATTTTTCTAACATTTTCTGACGCCATTCTAGTCGTTTTTCAAAAAAGTTCTCATTCACTTCTTTTAGTTGTTTTTTTTTTCGTATTATTTTTGTTTTTTTATTTAGTGTGCGCCAAATCTCTTTTTTGGTGCTGCTTTTGAGCTCACCCGACTTTCAACTTCAAACTTTGTTTTGACAGCAGTTCGTTGCTTAAGTCTTTTGTTTTGTGAGCTGAGACGAGAAAAAGACGCTTAGATATTTACACAATTACTTGCAATTAATTTGGAAAAATAAATAAAAAATACAATCAAAGACTGAATAGAGATAGAAAACTTTGCATGCATTAAATATATACTTTTATTAATTAAGTAAAAATTAAAATTCGTCAAAAATAATGAGTGTTGTCAGAAGTGGGATTCGAACCCACGCCTACAGAGTAGACTGCGACCTGAACGCAGCGCCTTAGACCGCTCGGCCATCCTGACTCGTTGTCGCAAGCAGCCCCATGCGGCCCATAAAAAACTGACAACCACTATTTATAGACACCCCCCACGGATCTATCAATTTTTGCATATTCAAAAACACGAACTGATCAATTTAATGGACACATTTCATAATTTGCGTTAACCACCCACCCATTAACCGAGAAACTGGGTTAACAGCAATCGCATTAAACGTGTTTATACATATATATACGTAATTTTTTTATCTGCTCTTGCTTTGTACAACCGGCGCAGGCGTTAATTGCTCAAATTTCTAAATTTTCGCTAAATATTTATTTGTTGTAAGTTTCTCGACGGGCCAAGCTGACAGCTGGGCGAGCATTTCAATTAGCGACTCAATCAATCTACCAGCTGAGCTTAAGGCTTATTGTATTGTGTGTGTTTTTGTGTGGGATTAGCTACCCGCCTGCCTCTCCCCCACACCCATTCAGCCCTGCTTCAGCTAACGGTAAAGCTAGCCACTTTTATGGGCATGTTGAACTGTGGCAACGATTGAAACTTGATTTGTTGTGCAGGTGGTCAATCAAAATTCAACTGAAAATAAATATTGTTTGGCCTACTGTTTAAGAGTAAGCCAAGAAGACTTTGCATTTCATTTTAGAAAGCAATCAAAAGGTATTTAAAAATTAATTATGTATGCTTTTTTTGTATGACCAACTATAAACATTGTTTCATTCGTATAAGTGAAAAGACTGTTAACATGTTAAAAATAATATTGAATAGACTTGATTTCAGCTTATTCGCATATCTATTCCCCAATTCACATTGGATATCAAGTCATTAAATATTATAAATTAACGATTTATTATTAAATATGACTTCCGCACATAGGATAAAGCAGCCCCCGAATAAATTATGTATTTAAATGCGTGAAAGAGTTATAAAAGAACTAAATTAATTTTTAAAGATGCAAAAAAAAAAAAAGGAAACTAAAACTTGTTTCTCTCGTGCAAACTCTAATAAAAAGTAAAAAAAAAACTAAATAAAATATAATAGAAATAAAAAAGAAATAGAAACAAAAAAACCTGACATAATTATGAATGTAATAACAATAATGATGATAATCATTCTAAAAGCAAAATGTGCAAAGAAGAAGAAGAAACAAGCAAGGAGCTGGGCAAAATAATCTCACGATGGTTTCACTCTCTTTCTCCCACTAGTTCTGTAGTTCTTCTCGCTCTTCACTTAGCTCTCGTTCGTTTCCCTCTTTCCTTTGGCTTGGCACGTTTTGCGAATTGCTCGTCTTTTTTTCTCTTTTTTTTTTTGTTTTTCTTTAATTTCCGTCGTCGCGTAATTTAGATCTCGTATCTAATGTTTTTTTTATTTGTATTCCCTACAAGCTGAAATTGTTGTCGCTGCTTGAAGTAAAAGTAATTATCTGTAATTTGGAATGAGTGGCCGATGCTTTAATATCTGTGTTTTTTTTCTACTACCTTTTTGTTTGTTTGTAGTGAAGACTTACTTTTTTTAAGCTTACTTTTAATTGCTCTGTTTAAAGTTAGAACTTTGAGCTGCAGTCGTTTTGTTTTCTGTTCTGTTCTGCTCTGCTCTGTTCTGGCTTTAATTTGCTAGCGACTGCAGCAGCAGCAGCAGCTGGCTTCGTTTCGGTTTCTAGCTTTTGGCCTTAACGCTTGTTTATTATCTCTCTTGTCAAAATATGTACAACAGCTTGGTCCAATTGCAATTGGTTAGAGCTAAAATGTCTTGAGCCCTAACGCTGCTATCGGTGCCAAAGCATCAAGCCACCTGCTG
Source organism: Drosophila setosimentum (assembly GCA_035043505.1). Classification (NCBI taxonomy): domain Eukaryota; kingdom Metazoa; phylum Arthropoda; class Insecta; order Diptera; family Drosophilidae; genus Drosophila; species Drosophila setosimentum. The sequence goes on along the minus strand of JAWNMY010000003.1, from coordinate 6,452,697 downwards.
AATGAACGCATATATATATATATATATATATTTGGCCGGAACCGCAGCTCTTTACGCATTTTCAATGAGTCAGTTCTCTCGGTTTTTGGCCAAAGGGCAGACAACAGACAGCAGTCAGCGGCTGCTTTTGTGTCGTGTCTTAAAATTGCCTAAATTTATTTCAATCCTTTAAGCACTAATTTTAAATTAGATTCCAATTGCTGTTCTCTCTGTGTTCTGCTGCTGCTCTTGTTTTTTTTTTTTGGTTCAGCTCGCTTCCGATCTGTTCTGACCCTGGTCGGTTTGGTCTGTCCTGGTCTGTTTTTTTTTTTTTACATTTATATATATACAATTTTCTTTTTTTTTTGTGTGCTTGGCAGCTGTTGTGTGTTTGGCCCTCGGTTGCTCTTTGGCATCTGCTCGAAAGTGTATCTGTATCTGTATCTTTTGTCTTTAGTCTTTAGACTTTAGTATTGGCTGGCAAATGTTTGTGCGCGATTTTTATCGCATCGTCAAACGTTAATTGGCAAACAATGCACAAAATGCAAAAAGCGCTTCTGGAGTTTTGTCTGGAGAATACTTCTTCAACAATTCGGTTTCATTTAATCAGCCCATCAATCAAATGCAAACACGCAAAGCCAAATTATTCTCTTCAATTACTCATGCCATAAATAAGAATTATAATAAATGTGTATTTATATGTTCATATATAAGCGTATTTAAACGCACGTTACGCATACGCCATGTGTGCGCCCGCAAAAGAAAATTAATGAAACGAAAGTTGTCAGCCAACAAAATGTGAGAAATTGAAACTGAAATGAGTGACACACAATGAAAGACCTCCCATACATATAATATTTGCGCGAATGTATTATTTATTTTTAATGCCCAACACACTAGACCTAGACCTAAATACTCTTACACTCCCCACGCCCCCTCCCACCCCCCAACCCCTCCACCTCACCAATATGCTTTTACTCACTCATTATTCATGGACAGACATTGGGGCGCGCCCAAAATGTGACATAAGTGATATTTTGTGTGCTCTCGTTGGAGGCAACTCTCGAGAATGTGTGTGGGCCCGCAGGGGCTAAAGTTTAAATGCTCTCTAGCAAAACTTACTTTAAAACACAGTGCCTAAGACGAAATACAGCAAAACAGAATATTATTTTAATACTACATTAGTTCTAGCAAATTGTTTGCTCTTTATCTTATACTTATTGTAGTTAAAGATCTCTCTCTCTCTCTCTCATTTTTCTTCAATAATACTTCAACCCTAAATTCACTTAGTCTTCGTGGAATGCTTCCCCTAATTTACACCTTACAAACGCAATATCTTAATTATTAAAAAAAAAAAACCAAATTCGTCGAAAAAGATCAACACAATTTGTCACACGCAAAAACAACGACAAATTTTGTTGTTCGCTGCAGTCAACAGCCCTTTTGGACTGGAAAGGCATTCCATAAATGATTTGCATTAAAGGAAAGGAGGCAGCAGATTATACTGGCAGTAAGGGGAGACAACAACAACAACAACAACAAGACGCATATAAATGCCAAATGAGCCACGGTTTTTTTGATTTATAGGTTCTGCATATTTTTAGCATGCACAAAAAAATTAACCCCCCGTTTTTCAGCGCTGTCCATTTGTCCAGACAAATCCGTAAGGCGAATGTGATTTTGGTGTTCAACAAGCGCGACAACTTCTTCACTTTTGCTTGGCAGATGCCGCTGATGATTCTTTTCATTCCCTCTCTCTCTCTCTCTCTCTCTCTCTCTCTCGCTCCCTCACTCAGTTGGAGTTGGGTCCGGCGATTTTTCACTACCTAAACGCATAATTTGCATTTCAGGCGAACGTCTTGAAAGTCGAAAATTGATAAAGCTCGTTGCCCCGTTGCTTTTTTGTCAAATGATTCAATTTCGTCGTTGACTTAAAATGCATTCGAAATCCACATCAAAAAAAAAAAATAAAAATACAAAAAAAAAAACAGAAAAAAATAAAAGCTAATAAAAAAGTGTATTTTTTCTTGTTAAAAAATGTTGGGTGTGTTTTTTTAAAATGCAAGCGGGAATCGTTTCGTTTCAATCTCGTGTGTGCTGTGTGCCGTATCAAAAGTCAAACACACTCACACACACACATACGCACACACAGAGTCCACTTCCTTCAGCCGCCCCCCTCCCCACCCTTCGCCCACCTTTGGCCTGTCAGAGTTTACATATGTCGGCTTTTAGCTGCCTTCAGTTTTATTTATTTTATGATTTTAGGAAGGCGCAGTTTGTGTCTGTTTTCGGTTTTCAGTTTTCTGTTTTGTCTGTTGTTGTTTTTAAATTTATTTTTTGTTATATGCGCCTGTTTATTAGTCATGAGTTGTGTGTTGTGTTGTGTTGTGTTGTGTTGCATGGCTTATGACAATTCCTTTTGCCGCTTGTCACGCCCCAAAAATGTGCGTGCAATTAATCACACAACAACAGCCAGAGTGCGAAGGCCGCAAGAATACAATTAACATTTTGCACAGATTTAGACAATGTTTTGTTTATATGCCATAAATATTGTTAAGTGATTATCAAATGGCCTTAAAATTTGAAACTTATGGATTAATTAATAATATAAAAAAAGAGCAAGCAAGTATGTGGTAGTCGAGAGAGCTGAACTAGATGATACCTTGCATCCAAGTCTTTGCTTCTCACAAGTTGTACACGTCTTAGATATAATCATATCTTAGACTGCTGAAAATGCAACGAATTTGATTCGATAGATTTGGAGTTTGGACTTGGAAACTTTGATTTTATTACTATCTTTATTTTTTGCATATTTTTGAGAGTTTTTTGAGTTGCATTAAACGTTGAAACTTAAATCCAACTTATCATTTTATTTCTTTTACATTCTTTTTGATTTCCATGCTTTAATTGCTGATTGCTAATCTAATTGCTTTAATTTGCATACATATTTTAATTGCAACTCTCGTAAATTTTGCAAATAAGCCCAATTTCAAATAATATCGAAAGCTAATTACAAATTTGATACAATTATCTGCTGCTTGTCGTATTTTTTTCGCTTTTGTTTTTAGGATCTCTCTTTTTGTGAATATATATATATATATATATATATATATGTTTATATTTATATATATGTATATGTAAATAGTTTGTTTAGTAACTCTCACTCGCCACATTTATGCAAGTTCTTCTCTTTTGGTTTCATATTTTCTGTTGGCTCTTTCTTTTCATTTGTTTTAGGTTCGTTTTTTTCTCAACGCTTTGTCAAGTTTTATTATATTTTTTTTTGGTTTTGATGGGTTTTTCTGCACAGCAGGCAGTTTTTGTTTGGCCACAAAATATTATATTTTTTAATATGGTAAGTTTAAAATTGATGTAGGATATGCATGTGTGTGTTTGTGTCTTGGTTCTGTTTCTTTCTTTTTTTGTTGTTTTTTTTTTTGCAATTTTGTGGCAAAAATTGCGCGCGTTTATTCCATTAATCATTTTAGTAAATCAACAACAAAAACAACAACCAAAAAAAGGCCGAGGCAAAGGTTTAGTATATTATTTCTGTTCAGCTCCAAGTTCAATAGAACTTGTTTGATGTTAACGAGTAATATATGTGTGTGTGTCTAAAACATGACCAAGCAATTTCGAGGAGGCGAGTGTTGAGTCGCGCTACCAATCGAGCCGAGTCGAGTCAAGTCGCGTTGAGCTGAGTTGAGTTGAATTGAATCGAGTCGAGTCGAGTCGATTTAAGTTGTTGAGTTGCTGGAGCCGTGATCCATGCCTTGCGGCTTGTCTGCTGCGAAACTTGATTAAAAATTCAAGGCCATATTGTGGCAGCAGCCGCGCGCGCGCATTTGAAACGAAAGCAAGCAACCAAACCCGCCTCCGGCCCCTCTCCGCCGCCCCCTTCCGCCCACCTGCCTTTGCCCGCCTCTCTCTCTCTATTGTGTCTGTTGATGCTTGTTGCAGCTTGCAGCTTTGCTGTTGTGGCATGTTTAGAAAGCGGTTGCTCGCCTGCTGCTGTTGCTGTTGCTCCGCTTGCCCAGTGCACCACTCACTGCACAACACTCGTTGCTTGCTGTTTAATGTTGCACTTGCCTCTTTTTGCCCACATTTTGCCACAAACTAGTTGGCGGCTTTGACTCCAATCTCACTGGGTCTGCAATTTGGTGGACTCCACTGAAAGTGGTTTAGTGTGGCCAAGTCTTTTTATTTTTTTTTTTTGCCAATACCCTTTTGTCGATGAGGTATGCTAAGATTTGTCGTGGCCATGGCATATATATGTAGGTTAAGTACGTACTCATTCGGATTAAGGGATTATTTTGGAAAGATATAGGAAGAAAATGAAATTAAGTTTTTGTTTAAAAAAAAACATACTGATAAATTTAACAACAATTTACAGATATTTTCCAAGCTTGTTGAACATCGTATTTCAGTAAGGGTATTTAATATTCGTTACGCCATGCACAACTTTCTTTCTTGCTGCAATTTGATTGTCTCTGTATTTTATTTTTTATTGTTGATTATTTGCAATTGTTTATTACAATCGCTGGCATTGTTTTTGTGCAGTCAACAGCTCAGTTTCTTATCTCAATCAAATAAGCATTAAACTTTAGCTACTGATTTGTATTCGTATATATTTTCTCGATTTTTTTTCGCATTCATTCATCAAGTTTTAATTGCATTTAATTTAATTGCCAGTGTTGGTAAGCCGCTATTAATTGAATGTGGCCATAAATAACTGAAATAGAGTCGTTGTCTTGCCTTGTCTTGCCTAGAACAAACGTTTATTTTATGTGGGTCCCCATTAACCTCAACTTTACCTCAATCCATAAACGCGAATTGGCCATTTTAAAGTCTTTCGAAAAATCTGGTTATAATTGGTTTTTTGTTCGAGCGAGTTTTTAAAAGATTGCCATCTATAATTCAGTGGTGCAATTAGCCATAGAGTGGCTGCAATACATTTTTTTTTTAGAGTGTATTTAGGTTATAAAAACAAATTGTAGTTGTAGTTGTCGTGGCCGTAGGGCTTGATTCGAATTACAAGCATGGAATGCAAACAGAACAAATATCCTTTGGAAAAAATATGCAATAAAAATATGAAAATAAGATTGCTGATTTTGAAAGGAAGTTGCTGCTGGCAAATGCCGCTTCCTTTTATGATTTCCGTTTGCTTTTCCTGCATGCCTGCTAAATAAGCCACTTTATTTTATTGACGTATATTATTTGTTGATTCAATCAATAAAAAAAAAAGAGAAAATGTTGATTTACTCGCATTTCATTGCTGCATTTTACTAAGCCTCCGAGGAGTATTCATTTAATTTAAGTTGAACCACGCCTTCAAATGTTTAACAAGCAAATGACAGCCCACCTGTGTGTGTGTGTGATGTGTGTGGCGTGTGTTTGTGGCTGAGTGTAGCCTGGCAGCTTTAATAGTCGCAATCTCTTTCGTTCTTTTGGATTCTTAACGCTTCTTGCTACCAACTGCTGCTGCTGCTGCTTGTTTTGTTGCCCCTTCTGATGGGATTGAACATTTCTTGGCGTTTCTTCTTCTTTGTCGTTTTTCGCATGATGATCGCATGTTTATAAATAGTTGGGACGTTAAAGTAATATGTATATGAAATGTCGATTTCAAAGTGTCTACAATTTCCACACACATAAGTGTATGCGTGTGTGTGTGTGTGTGTGTGTTTCTGTGTTTATGCTGCTGCTGCTGCTGTTTTGTTCTGTCGGTGCTTTTGAGCTTTACCTTGAGTTTTGGTTTCATTTACCCATCAGAGACCAGAGACCAGAGACCAGAGACGGGAGAGCAAAGAAAATTGTCGGTCGTTTGGCTTTTGCTTTTGTTACTTGTAATTAAAGTTGCCAGCGGAAGTTAGACGAGCTGTGAAGTTAACTTAACATACGTTAATACACACACACACAGATACACACAGACACACATTTGCGCACACACGCACACCCATATATCCATATATTATATCTGATTGCGGAAATGTAATGGGAACCAGATGCGCTAGGTCGAACTGCAAAACTTACATGTACATCTTAGAATAACAATAATAACATTAATAGCTGTCTGTCAACTTTTCTACTACTACTTTTTTTCCTTTCTATTATTCTACTTGCAGGTAATGATACACAGCCAAACAGCATGTCCATTGAAAATTTCCTGGCCACAGGTAAAAGCCCTAATGTACTCACTATTTATGGATGGATAGGCGAGCGAGTCTTTCAAAGCTCTAACAAAGAGATAATAATAAAAATATATACGCCTACACTGTCTGCCTTTGCGCAATTTCTGTTGCTCTTAAAATGATCAACAACAACAACAACAGCGACACACAAAAAGAAAGAAATAGCTATAAAAAAAGTGTGTAATTTGACAAGCACACAGAAATCATATGACTGACAAGTTGCCCCTTGACACACTTTTTGTCATAGCAACAAATATAATAAATTGTTTTTACTCTTTTTTGCTTGTGCTGCCTGTCTGCCTAAAAACAAATCGCAAAAAATGTATTCACATTTTGGCCAACAATTGGCAATGGCCAGTTAGCGGGGGCGGGCACTTAAACATTGTTGTTGTTGTTGTTGTTGTTGTTGTTGTTGCATTTAATGAGCCTAACAATTTTGACTCAAAGTGAGCCAGTTCGACAATAATGTCAAAGGGAAGTGAAAAACTTCATAAAATCAAATGAGATATGTGCAAAAAATAAATAAAACTAAATTAAAATACGAAAAGTGAAGTGCAAAACTTTAAAAATAAAAATGGAAATAAATATAAACAGACATTTGCACATTTATAAATTTAAATAAAAGTAAAAAACAGCAAACGAACTTTAATTAATATTAAAAAAAAACTTAACTCAACACAAATACAGTAAATTCATATTTTGCTGCTCTGCTAAAATGTTTATTTTTTTTTTTTGCAAAACTCAAGTGAAAATAATTGCATGTCAGCCGACAATTCGCCTAAAATGATAGCTATTAATCAGACTCAACAACAAGTTTTAAAAATATTTCAGTAGCTCATCATTATGATGAATTTGATGTATCTGATGCTGCAACAACAACAGCACAACAACAACACCAGCAACATAGAATTTTGCGCAAAAAATTTGATGTTGTCACTCTTATTTTATTTTATTTTATGTTTTTTCTGGTGTCAGGCAATCGTCAGCATTTTTTTTTTTGTGATTTATTTGTCGAAAAATTACAAAGAAATAAAAATGTGTATTTAATGCGTTTGAAAGAGAGCAACACAGTGGGAGAGAGAGAGAGGGAGGGAGAGAGTGAAATACGCAAACTGTGTGAAATGGACAGGTGCTCCAAAGTCGCCAAAACGAAAGTATTTTTTTTTTTTTGACAATTTGTCTCGTTTGAGATTAGTGCGCTATAATACTAGGTATATATATATATCTATATATCTATATATACGCACTTGGGCATAGAGCGCACTTAAATAAATTCAAGTATTCAAGTAAATTTTATAATTTCATAATTGTTAATAAATTTAGCCGCTTATCGTTGTATTTGGCCAAATTTTTTTGCCTGGCGATGCAAGAAAATAAATCCAAACCAAAGCAAACAAATTGATAATCGCATTATGTTCATATTTTTATATTATATTTATTTCTTGTTGCTCTTTTTTATTTGTTGTTTTTTCTTTGTTGGCATACAAATTCCTGGAAATTTATTTGGTAATATTTTCTCGTATAGCTAGCTCCCCCGTTCTTTTGTGCTCGACTTACAAACTGCCAGAGGCGGTGTTGGTGGTGGGTAATGTAATACCCACCAACATTGACAACAAATACACTTTCTGCTGCACTCGACAAATGAATTTCCCACAATGCCAGCAACAGTCGACCAACAGTCCAACAAAACAAGAAACCAACGAACCCAAAAATCACGCATACGCATCGTAGAACAACGAACAACAAACAGCTAGCGGCACACAAAAGGCGGGCAGCAAATATAAAAATTGTAACACAAATAAATGTGCTTGACACGTTCAGTACTTGAAAAGCAGCCATCCAAAATTTTGTTGCAAACAGTTTTGGTCAGAAGGGGCATGGGAAGTAGTGTTTTGTGATGTAAAGGGGGGGGGGGGGGGGGGCTGGTGGGAGGGGAGGGAGCGCACATGCATATTCATTTATAACTCAACGGCAGTTCAATGCCATTGGCAGCAAAAAAAAAAACAAGAAAAATGCAAAAATTTCAAATAAATATGCACATGAAAGAAATGAAATATTGAATAACATTAAAGTGAAGTCGAAATAAAACGGCGCCTGCATTGCATAACTTCCCATAGAAATTGAACAGCTATAATAAAGCTAAATGTTTAGCTTGAAATCGGTATGCCAAATTTAAATACAGTTTTTAATTAAAGCTCAGCACACCATTCTTGTAAGAGGCTGAAAACTTGAAGAAAGTTATGACTGTATAGCCTTAACTTAATTTTATTTTAGCCATATGTATTTTTTCAAATGCAGTATTAATCTAAGGTCTAAAACTGAAACAGAAAGTAATTGTTTTTTTATACCATGAACCAATTAAAATGGCCAAACCAGCCTCAACGAAGCTGTGCAAAAGTGTGTAACGTTTCCAATCCTATAAGTATATATTTTCATGATCAGCATCAACATCCGAGTCGATTTATGAAGAAACCGAAAAAAGGTCTTGCGATTTGGAATATAAGTTATCGTTTTTTGTTGTACAAAGAGGCGCAACCTAGAATTGCTTGTGAATTGTGACGCATAATTAAATCAGCTTGCTGTGAGCTTAATCTATTTTTAGCTCGCTGTAATATTCACTTGGACAACTGAAAGTCGCTTGTCTGGCCGCCTTATCCTGTGGCTTATATGCATCAATGCTTTTGCCTGGCTGCTGCTGTTGCTGCCCACTCACAAGTTCTTCGCCGCCCCCAAAGTGCGTGAATGCATTGTTGTTGTTGTTGTTGTTGTTGTTGCTGTTATGCGACCAGTTTTGTAGCTGCTATGCGCCCAACACTCCCTGTCGCCCTTGCTATCAGCCCGATGCATTATCAAGTGACGTAAATTACTTCAAGGACGCACAGTAAAGCTTGACAGCGCAGACAGTTATAATAATAATAAAAGACAACAACAACAACAACAACAACAACAGCAATAAGCAGAACCAAGAACAAAAGAAAGCAGAACCAGAACAAGAGCAAGTCAAGTCAAGTCAAGACGAGATGAGATGAGATGAGAGGAGAGGCGAAGGCAACGAGTCGAGTCGAGTATAGTCGAGTTGAATCGAGTCGCTCAATAAAAATCACTGACCATCAACAATGTGGCTGATATTTAATAAGTCTGCAGTGTCAGTCCGACGACAACAAAGGGAACTCAGAGCCACAGAGGCAGGGTGGAAATGGGAATGCGAAAGCGAATGCAATGTTATATGTTATATGGTTTGGGTATGGTTATCTTATTTTCTTCTTTTTTCTTGTTGTTGTTTTTTTTTTTTTTTGTGGTATAGGATGTCGTTGTGCGTTGTTCGATGATGCTGCATAACAAGTTGTGTATACACGCTGTTGTACGCCGTTGCTGATAATATAATAAAAATAAAAATTTATATAAGCCACGACCAGACGACATTGTGTGATAATAGAACCCAACCTAACCCAACCTTAGCCAACCGTAGCCAATCCCAGAAGCGAGTACTGGACTGCTGCGTGTTTGACTTTAGCCATAACCACAAGGTCGTTAACGACTTTAAAGAGCTATTCTACTCATCTCTCTCTCTCTCTCTCACTATATATATATATATATATATATATATATAGATATATATTAGTATATAGTTTTTCTCAACAATTTTTCATATTTTTCACACAACATTTAATTAAAAACTTCCGTTACGAACTTTTTAAAGTCGGAAAAAAAATATTGCAACAAGAACTGCACTTGAACAAAATATTTTTTATTATTTTTATTTTTTATTTTTGTTTTTTGTTGTTGTTGTTGTTGCATACGATCAACGCTTGAGTGACTGCATTTGCTGGGCATGTTGTTGTTGGGGGAGTGAAGTGCGGCAACAGCGCATCAGGTATATCACAATGAGATGCTGTAATCGATACAACTCGCATTGCCATTGTTGTCAAACTTCATTATCAAACCATCGCTTTCACATCCACAGTCCATTGTTGAGGCAGTCCGCCTCTGAGCACTTCAACTTGGGATATATTTGGCAGCCCATTTTGTTCTATTTAAATGCATTGCTGCCAAATTGCATTGCAAACACTGTTTTATATATACATATATATAAATGTATTCCTATATAAATAGCACAAAATTCAATTAAATGTGGTTGTATTGTGTTTAAATTGAGACAGAGACAAGGTAAAATTAGAGTCAATGCGCTGTTGTCAAACTTCACAAAATGTGCAATATGCTTGTTCCTCGCATTGTTGCCTCGCTTCACTTTATAGATTATCGCCTTGCACTGTTGCCAAACTGCAGTTGTTTTAGTTGACAACGCATCTTTCCATTATTTATAGTGTGTATGCAAAATCTTGCTAGGTTTCCCCCCGAGGCACACACACAGAGTTCCTCACCCTCCACAACCCCCCCCCCCCTCCACCCTCCTGTTGCACCGCTCAAACTCATCACATCATTTAGATCGTTGTGCTCTGGTCACACTGTCAGCAGTATTTGTATAGAAGAATCATCTGCAGCAGAACAATCAGCGTTGCAACTTTTGTTTAGAATTTCCACGGAAACTTCTTCATCTATTTTAGCATTTTGTGTGTGTGTGTTTGTGTGTTTGTTTGTATTTGTTAATGGCTTCACTCCATTGCCATTTGTTTTAGCGCTCCATTGTTTTTGCTCGGCTTCTGGAATACACATTTTTTGTTTTTTACTATGCACTGAATGAAGTACAAAACAACACACACACACTCGCACACACACACGGACATACACACACACGCACACACACGCACACAATCCCCGCCACGCCTGCCTTGGCCAAGCTAGACACTTTAATATTTTGTTAAGTGTCGCCGCGACAGTGTTGGTAAACGAACGAATAGCGAATGGGGCATAAAAGCAGCAACGCAATGTGTGCAAAGTGCAATAAAAGAGCCAACTGAACATGTCGAACATATGTTGGCTATAAAAAAAAACCCCAGTTGTAAACAAAGCGATGCATTTCTTTCGCTGTGTGTGTGTGTGTGTGTGTGTGTGTGTAAGAGTCTGTTAGTGTGTGTGCCTGCAAACCATGTGCATGATTAAAGGCCCATAAAATCAGAATATGACAAGCTCCACTGGGGCACAGCGGGTATTGCAGTTGATAAGAGAAAGAGGAAGGACAAAGAGCGCGAGAGAGGGAGAGAGAGAGGGACAGGGAGAGGGAGAAGGCGAGTTTGATATATTGTGTGCAGCATGCAATTTTATGCTGCATAATTCAAGGCGCGCAGCTCAAAGGAAATCAAAGTTGGAAAACTTACAACAACAACAAAAAGAGGCAGCTCAACAGCTAAGCATTAATCTAGATATATTTAAAATTCAAAATAAAAGTAAATATAAATATTTATTATATAATCACGTATGTAAACTTTTGCTTAACGATATCGATAACGATATAAAGCGAGTTATCAGTGTGGATTTCTGTTTAGCAGTCTTAGAACCAATTGCGCCATTAAACATTTTCAGCCTTATTCTCTTGATCTGAGAGCATGACTTAACTCTACTCTTGATAAAAGAATAATACAACATATATACCAGTTACCAGTTAAAGTTGTTTGACTATATTTTATATTTTTGATAGAATATACAATAAATAAAATGGGTTTCCTCAACATTTTCTTCAATATTGCAACCATGAGTTTATCTTAACCTTTCTTTTCTGATTGGCACAGGCAACTTAAAGTTGAAAGTCACAGTCCATACTCCACTTGCTTTTGCTGTCCAGTTCGTGTTGTTCAGTCCAATGTCGACTGTCCGATGTCCGCTGTCCGTCCGTCCATCGATGTCATGTCAAATGCACATTTTTCCTTGAACTCCACTCGACTCGACTCGAGTCGACAAACGGAAACGGAAACCATTGCAAATACTTTCGTTTACCTTCGGGCAGTGGTTGCTGCTTTTCCGCTTTTTTCCGCATTTTCCTCCTCTGGTTGCTTCTCTGACTAAGTTGTGCCTTGTGCCTGTTTGGCAGCCATTTTTAAAAATAAAGACGCCATAAAAATGGCGTCGTTCTGGCTTTGGCAACGTTGGTTTGGTGAATGTAAATTAGTGGCGCATTCTTCTTCAATTTAGTTGAGGCAGTTGCACATCGATCCCTCTACCCGTCGACCCTCGACTTTCGACCCCGGTTACCGGTTGCAAAGCCAAGGCATAAGCGCAAAGGTCATGCGACGACCCTCGCCAAATGTCGACCTGTGCTTTAAGTAGGTTAAAAACCATTTGCAGCCCTGTGACGTGTTGCACTGCAATGCTGCAGCCCTGATGTTTTGCGTGCTATGGTCAAAAGTACTCTAGGGGTGGGGGAGGGGATGTGGGTGGGGCATACACCAAACAAACCATCCCCATCCCCCACTACTCCTCTCTTAGTTAGGCTAGGCAACATGCCAACGAACTGAAAAAAAATCAATTTTGTGTTGGGGGAAAAACGTGCCTAAGAAGAACTGAGGCAAAATTCGTGCAAAATATATTGCAGCCTTGCACTAGAACCCTTCTAAGCCAAACATACCCTGCCATCCTCTACCCGTACCCATTCACCCTGCCAACTCGCGAAACCCCCAAAAGAGAGCGGCGTTTGGTTGATGAGAGAGCGAGAAATGAGAATGCATTTGCCATGCGCTCTGCTTGTGGTACAGTTTTTACAAACTCCAGCTAACAAATTGACGGCGGCAAGCAATGCAAGCCACAGCTACAGCCTCCCCACCCCTGCTTAGCACACCTACCCCTCGTAATTAAGCGCCCCATGTTGATGTTGGGCTTTAGCCAAAGCCAAAGCCAAAGCCAAAGCCAAAGCCAACACCAAATCCAAAGCCAAAGCCAAGGTAGAGTAGAATAGTTTATCAGGTGTGGGTAATGGGGTAGCTACCCTTTAGCATTTTGGGGTTGCTATGGTTAGTGGGGGTGTTTGGGGCCTACTCAACCACTACCTTCCGAGTTGGGGTCGTCAGCCCTATTTATGTAATCGAGTTGTGTAGCTGGCAATTGGTCAACAAGCGATATGGATAAATGTGTCAATGGAATGATTTTTGGTTTGCTCTTTGACACTAGCGATTTGTAATAACTCGTTGGGGGTTGCATCATAAATTTCACCGAGTAATGGAATCCACATGGAGTCCACACCAAGACAGATCTTTCGATAAGAGATTATTTATGATATCGAGTATATGTTAGTTATAAATGCACGTTTAAAAATAAGCTTAATATCCGCATGCGTTCCACATGCATTCCACACGTGTTCCACAACTGAACTTAACTCAGCTCCATCGAAACTTTCATAATTTGTATATGGTGACAAGCGAAATTCCAAAATTAAGTTCCACATGATGCATTCCACACACTAGAAGCAGAGAGAATATTAAATAGATTTTCAGAATCAACCACAATCCTCAGGCTCACAATAATAATTCACAAAAAATCGTTGATGACATTTTAAGCAATAAATATAGCTATATATACTATGCTGATCCAGCCATGATTAATGAGCTGACATTCGCAATGAATATGGCGCCATAAAAATGCAACGCATTCCCAACATCATTTCCATTTCCATTTTCAATTCCAAATTACACACAACAAAAACTTTCGCATATTAAAGCAATTTGCACGAAATATATATATTCGCATAGCAAAAAATAAACTTAGACTCGACGATTTATTTGATTTTTCATATGCGATACGAGATGAGATACAGATGAGTGCATGTGTGTGTGTGTGTTTGTGTTTGTGTTTATATTGTAGCTACAACTCAACTGCAAATCGTACAAGCAAACAAGCCAACAACTTTCTGCTGTTGTTTTTATTGTTGTTTCCCAATCGTCGTCTGACTTTTTCATGACTCTTAGTCGACTAGATTTCAACTTGCTAATATAGCAGCAAGAGCAGCGGCAGCGGCAGCGGCAAAGGAGAAGATGGGAGCTGAAAAAAACGCCTGGCCATTTGCAGGCACACACACACACATTCACATGCTCACTTACACACACGTATTTATTTAGCTGCGCTGCAGCTGAAGGCGCTGTTTGCAGAGGCCCTCCCTTTCCCACACACACATACACACAAACACACACACACACACACATACACACACACTACAAAAAAAGCCGCTTAAAAATATGCATTGAAGCAAGCACAAAAAATCAAGAGAAAACAAAACTCTTGCCATAGAATGAATACGACGGACTAGAGTAGAACACATAAAGAAAAATAGATAAAAAAAAAGTTTTATTTCTTGCCATAGAACAAAAAGCACGCAAAACGAACGAGGAGAAAACGAGTAAAACAGAAACATGAAACAGAAGGGAGAACTTACCTATACCACGCTCAAACACAGTGTGCGACATGCAATTCACACACACATACACACAGGCACTGACAGAACAGAGCTGCATGCATACCAGGCGAAGAGAGGAGAGGAAAGGAGAGGAGAGGAGTTAAAGTTAAAGTTAAAGTGGGATGGGGAGTCATGCAACGCTGACAGCGCTGCTTCCAGTGACAGTGGCAATGCCAAAGGCAAAGGCAAACTGCATATTTCGAGGCCTACATCAACATTTTTCTGGGCGCACTCTTACACCGAGAGAGAGAGAGCGAGAGTAAAAAGCGCACTCTACAAACAGAGAGCGCCATCGAGTGAGAGCGTGCCAGAGAGAGTAACGCTGCAATTGTGAGAACGAGCTTGATGATGTTACGGTTGCTGTGCAAGTTGTTTGGGTCTGCTGGCGTCGACCGCAGTTTCCCAGTTTGTGTTGTACTCTCGTGGCCATAGCTATGGCTTCTGTCGCTGTCGCTGTCACTGTCGCTGCCTCTGCCGCCGTTGTAGCGTAGCTTTCGGACGTTTACATGGATTATGTGGGTATGTAGTGCGGCGCCGAGACCGAGAGACGACGACGACGGCAACGACAACGACGACGACGACGACGACGACGACGACGACGAGCAGCAAGCAAGCAAGCACAATAACACAATGAACTCCAAATGTGGGCAGAGGCCGGGCTCTTGGCTTTTGAATGGCTTGCTGTGCACTGTGAATAAAAGACAGAGAGAGAAAGATAGAGAGAGAGTGGAAGGGAGAGAATAGGGGAATGGAGAGATGGATGGATGTGATGTGTGTTGTTGGAGGCCGCTGGCTGCCTTTTGTGATTTGTTTTTGTACATTGCTTGGCGTCTATTTTTTTTTTTTTTTTACTTTGTATTTTTCATTTTTCTTGTTTTCCTTTTCGTTTTTTATTTTCATTTTTCCCATTGCCCGCTTTTGTTTTGTTACTTCATGGCGTTCTTTGGCGCTGTGTGCGAGTTAAAAAAATTGCTTTTCATAGGAAAAAAGCAAAAAAAGCAAAAAAAAAAAAAAATGAAATGAAATGTGGCTTTCTGTGATTGTTGTTGCTCGTTGTAGTTGTATGTGTGTAAGTACATGAAATATAATAACTCATCACGCTGATGCGCTACGCTGGAGAGGCACCTCCAACCTGTGCTAATTGCAAGCGCAAAATGGCTGCCAATAGCTAACGGCTAAAGCTTTTGGTATTCACGCTAACGCCACCTGGCGCCAAAACATGAAAGATACCCCATTCTAAATGCACATCTATACATACATAGACATATGTGCATATGTATTAGTTACCACGATCCACAGATTGCTCGTCATTTTGACATTAATTGAATAAGAGACTTGCATTGACTGAAGTTGATCTGAGCTGAGCTTAATTTCCACTTAGAGTTGCGGCGTTTGAGTTGTATATAAATAGAATCAACTTTATACTGAGTATTCAGGATAAATATTGTATAACATTGAAAATATATAAAAAAAAAACATTTTTCCTTGACAACTTTTTCGCATTTAAAGCGAAACGAATCCTTGTCACATTTGAATTTTATTGTCCATTTAAGGAGCAATGCTTTTGGGCTTTCCGTCGAATTCTCTTTTACAACTTGAGATTTGACAATGGGGATAACAACTGTAATTTGCATTAAAAATCAAAGTATTGCCCATTAAAAAGTCGCATTAGCTTGACGGTACTCAAGTGGCCATTAAGTCAACAACTACTTGTCTAAATACTTGATTTATTATGATTAGCACACCAAAGCTCTGATCTTAAGTTGTGTCAAACATGTGTTGAACCATCAATATTCCTCTCAAACGAATTCCATACATAAAATAATCAGCTAGCTGCCAAGCAAACATGGCGATTAAAATAAAATTGCTTTTGTTGTTGTTGTTGGTGTTGCAATGCTTAAACAACCCATGAAAATTCCAAACATTGCATGATGTTGTCAGCGATAATATTCAATGACTGGGGAACCTGCCACACAGTGTATGGGGGGGCAGGGTAGTGGAGGGGAGAGGGGGCTTGTAATGATTGGTTGGCTATTTCTGTGTGGCTGGTCAGGTTTTTACTTTTTGTGCTGCTGTTGTTGTTGTTGATACTACACACTTTTTCTTTGCCGCAACAGCAATTTACTGCATTTTTACCATGCACATACTTGCAACACACACACACACACTTTTATATACATGTACTTGCCACACGTTGCAGTGAAAATTTGCAGTCAAGTTGGCGTCGTTGCTGCTGAAGCAGACGAAGTTTGCATGACGCCGCACTTTATTTATTTCATTTTATTTAGCGCGAAGTTTGTACACACACCCCCCCCCCGTCCACCTCCTCTCTCTACACTGCTTGTTGTTGTTGTTGGTTTTGCTGTGTGGCAGTGAAATTGAAACGCCATCGGAGGGAAAGTGGGCAGTGGCAAAGCCTGTTTCCGTGGCAGTGGCAGTGGAACAAGCAGCCAGTACGACGACGACGACGACTGGTCGTATGCGCAATACAGTCCGCACTCGCTAATGTGCACAGCTATAAAAGTTAATTATTTAATTTTAACTTGAAGAAAAAACGATTTAGTTTTCTCAGATTACTTATTTTATTTATTTATATTATTTTTTATTGATGAACAAACTGAGCGCGATGCGTTGCAGGTAGCGAGTTACCACTGTACTGCATTGGAACAGCAGCAGGTGCCGCTGAAAAACTGAACAGAAAAATTAAAAGAAACTGTGTTATGCCGACAATGCACCGCGTTGCACTCACCAACTGTGTGTGTGTGTGTGTGTGTGTGTGTGAGTGTGAGTGTTTGTGGGGTGGAGGGGCTGTAAGGGTGGGGTGGGCAAAGCTTTGGCACTTGTGGCCAAGTGTTTTGGTGCCTGGGCTTTGGCTTCTTAGTGAAGTGTCTTTGCTGCTAAGCTGGTTGCCTGCCTGCTGACTGCCTGCTGCCTGCCGCCTGTCTTCTATAGTTGCAGCAACGCCTCTTTGTCGTATCTTTTTATCTACTTAGGGCGCGCCTCCATCTGCCACACCCATTCAGGCCATCCATCCATCAGCATGCCCGATTATTACTGTCTTTGCACACACCACAACAACAATATCATGCACTTGATATGCTATTTTTTTTTTTTTTTTTGTGGCATGCCTCACACTCTCTCTGTCTCTATCATTTCACTCTTTTCACTCTCCCCTCTCTTTCACGTATGTGTGTGGGTCTGTGTCTTAATGTGTGCCCTGAACGTGACTATTTCTATAATGTGTCTGAGCCTCAGAGTCTGAAGGGCTCCACAGTTTCCTGTTAACATGAAAGTATAATCGATACGACTCGAGTCAAGTTCTTTAAACCAAAAACATGTCTAGAAATAATATATATTATATATATAATATATATATATATATACAAATATGTTTCACATAGAATATGAACCTATATATGTTAAATAGAGCTGTTTTTAGGTGTACATCCACATAGCATACACCTACGATCCACATAAATCCACATAGATTAGGAATATATTTTTTATGTTTTTTTTTGTATTTTTATTTCTATTATTATTCTTTGTGCCTAAGTGAGTTAGGTATATAGAGTTTATACCAATTTCATCAGTTAACATTGACAATCTCCGTTTTCATCCATTTTTCACATTTGCGAATTTTGTTCTATGACTTTGTCGATTTTTTGGATTTTGTGTTTCTTTTTTTCATCTAACGCGATTTTTTTTTTGTATTCGACTTTGAGCGAACGTTAATTGAATTTTAAATTTTTCGTGTGTGTATTTTCAGATTAGAGACCCCGTTTGCAGATACAGATACAGATACAGCTACAGATATAGCTATATATATATATATATATATATATATATATATACATGTTCAACATGTGACAGTTGTGGAGAGCATTTGTCTCTGCAATGTTTTCTTACTATTTTTCTATACGCCTATGCAAATTTTTGCACACACCGAAATCAAAATTTATTTATTTGGGTCTAATGTTTTATGTAACACAACAACAATAACAATATCAAAACAACAATAACAACAACAATACTCGATTACTATTCAAAAATTCACGGAAATCGTAAAAAAAAAAAGTAAAGAAATAAAGAAAATTAAATTTAAATTGAAATTTTTGCATCTATTTTTACAGGTCGCGATGATCTCTCGCCCTCGAGCAGCCTCAACGGGTACTCCGTCAACGAGGGCTGCGATGCGAAGAAGAGCAAGAAGGGTCCAGCGCCTCGAGTGCAGGAGGAGCTCTGTCTCGTCTGCGGAGATCGGGCGTCCGGTTATCATTACAATGCGTTGACCTGCGAGGGCTGCAAGGGATTCTTTCGGCGCAGCGTCACCAAGAACGCGCATTATTGTTGCAAATTTGGGCGTGCCTGTGAGATGGACATGTATATGCGACGCAAGTGCCAGGAGTGCAGGCTGAAGAAGTGCCTCACCGTTGGCATGCGGCCGGAGTGTGTTGTGCCGGAGAATCAGTGTGCGATGAAGCGGCGCGAGAAGAAAGCCCAAAAGGAGAAGGACAAGGTCACCAGTTCGCCCAGTTCACAGCATGGCAGTGCGAGCGGCGGCGGGGGCGGTGGCGGGATAACCGGTGGTGGTGCAGGTGGCAACGGTATCGGCCTCCATGGCACCCATGACTACGTCAAGAAGGAGATACTGGACCTCATGACGTGCGAGTCACCGCTGCATGCCACAATTCCGGTAGGTCAACAATCATTCTACCAAAAAAAAATACAAAAAAACAAAAAAGAAAACATTTAAAGAAACCCCTAAAACTATTTGCTTATTAAATATAATTGAAATGAACACATTTTTGTTTTTGTTTGTAGCTACTACCTGATGATATTTTGGCCGAGTGTCAAGCGCGCAATATACCTCCATTAACGTTAAATCAATTGGCCGTTATATATAAATTAATTTGGTATCAGGATGGCTACGAGCAGCCATCCGAAGAGGATCTCAAGCGTATTATGGTAAGTGCTTTTGGATTAGTTTACAGATATTATACATTATATATTATATATATATTATATACACAACTGGACAGTAAAATATGTGTGAGGACAGTACATATATTTATAAGTATGCCGACAAATCGGAAGTATATATATAAATATATATAGTATAGAAGATAGATGGTCAGCTGGAAGATCAAAGAAATAATTAACTATTGTCTAAGAGAAACGTTAGTCACCAGAAAGTAAAGTACTCCATATAAAATGAACTTAAGAATCAGTAATGATTGATACTTGTCACCAAGTTATTATCTTTACACTTACCTATTTTATTGTCCAGCTGTGTAGATCGATTTATTGGCGATTAATCTCAAGTTCTGCTTAGTCTTAGTCTTGAATGGTCTGCTGTTATTAATCGATATTGTATTGTTCCACAGAGTCAACCGGATGAGCATGAGAGTCAGACGGATGTCAGTTTTAGGCACATCACCGAGATAACCATACTCACAGTGCAGTTGATTGTGGAGTTTGCGAAAGGATTACCAGCGTTTACAAAGATACCCCAAGAGGATCAGATCACGTTACTCAAGGTGAGTATATACATATACATATATATGTAGGCATATAAATCGATTGATTAATATCTAACTGTATCAATTAATTAGGCCTGCTCATCGGAAGTGATGATGTTGAGAATGGCCCGACGCTACGATCACAACTCGGACTCGATATTCTTTGCGAACAATCGATCCTATACACGCGACTCGTACAAAATGGCCGGCATGGCGGATAATATTGAGGATCTGTTGCACTTTTGCCGACAGATGTTCGCGATGAAGGTGGACAATGTGGAATATGCGCTACTCACTGCCATTGTGATCTTCTCGGATCGGCCGGGCCTGGAGAAGGCCCAGCTGGTCGAAGCGATACAGAGCTATTACATCGACACGCTACGCATTTATATACTCAATCGCCACTGCGGCAAATCGATGAGTCTCGTCTTCTACGCCAAACTGCTCTCGATACTCACCGAGCTGCGAACGCTGGGCAATCAGAATGCCGAAATGTGTTTCTCGCTTAAGCTCAAGAATCGGAAACTGCCCAAGTTTCTTGAGGAGATCTGGGATGTGCACGCCATACCGCCGTCAGTGCAATCGCATCTTCAGGCCCAGCAGGAGGAACAGGATCGAATCGCACGGGCCGAACGTATGCGTGGTGCAGTCGGCGGTGCAATTGCCGCCGGTCTCGATGCCGACTCGGCGTCCACATCTTCACAGGCCGCTCTGGCGGCGGCCGCCCAACAACAGCAATATCATCAGCAGCAACAGCACCAACAGCTCCACACGTTGCCCAGTCATACAGCGGGTGGCGGTGGTGTTGGTGTTGGTGGTGGTGGTGCGGGTTCCGTATCAGCCGTAAGCACCAGCACCGATTATATTGGTGGCGGTGGTGCAATGGGTCCGAACACAGCTGCGGCCAGTAGCTCCACCAGCATCACAGCAGCGGTGCCAGCCAGCTCCACGACGCCATCAACGGTGGCCAACGGCAGTGGGGGCGCTGGTGGGGGAGGGCGTGGTGCTGATGTTAGCATGTATGCGAACACACAGACAGCGATGGCCTTGATGGGTGTGCCACTAAAAACGGAGCATTCAACAACGAGCAGCGCATAGCAGCCCGTGCTTGTCGAGGGAGTCGCTCTGCTGCTCATGGAATAGAATTCAAATAGTGACAGGCAGCTGTAAACACACACACACACACACACATAGGCACACACACATATACATACACACACACACACACACACACACATGTAAGCAGAGAAAACTGTACCGTTATTCACTTGGTTTCTTGTAAGTTCAAAGCAATTGGAATCGACTACAAACTGTAACTGTAAGATTTTGCATATTTCAAATAGTTTGGTTTGTTTTCTTTTTTTCCCCTTCTGGTTTTCTTTTCGGATTTTGCGCAAGCTATGTAAAAATTTCGCGCGTGTGGATTTAATAAACAAGTGCGTAACGGCACAGTGGCTGCTTAATTATACAATTTATATATGCGCCATATATACATATATATATGTATATATATATATATATATATATATATATATAAATGTATATGTTTGTGTATATAAATTGGCAAAGTCGCATCTGGCAAATAACAATTTTGAGTATGCGTAAAATGCAGTTATTTAGTGTTAAGTCTGCAAATATTAGTTGTAAGCCATTATGAATATATATACAAAAATTATATTACTATACACTTACACACACACACACACACATTTAAAAGTATATATAACAAATTCTTAACTTAAAACCGAGAGCATGCTTAAATTAAAAACAAACAAAAAAAATAAAACATAAAATTGGTCAAGGCAAGCAAAAGGGGCGTAGAATTGAAGCAGTTATACTAACAACAATAACATAGCATACCCTATATATATGTATATTTCTATATATACATTTAAATCTAAAGAAGTTGTATTAAAATTCTTGTGTTTTAATGACCCGAAGTTAGAAGCTGCTGAATTCAACACCTATCAAACTGTCATGCAGAAAACAGAAGAGAATCAAGATTGTTTATATTTTAAAAATATATAAAAAATACAACCCCAATATTAAATGTAATAATTATAAAAAAACAACAAGCATGTGTATAATACCTTAATATGTAACTGTACATCTAATTCAAAAGCAGCGAGTAAATCTGATTAAATAACTTGGATCTATAAACAAACAAAAAATAATAAATATTAACAATTAATTTAAGTTATGTATATTTCGCAACAGAAACCAACTCTAAACAAAAAAAAACTAAATCTAAAAAAAAAACACGCAAAACTTGGACTGATTTTATAAATATTTTTTTAATCATATTAACTGAGAAGAAAACAAAACAACTGTATAACAAAACAAAAAAAAAAAAAACGAAACAAACAAAATGTTTAACAATTGATAAAAAAAAAACGACATAAAAATTTTTTGAATTATGCCCTCCTTATATTTTTTTTACTAACACGAAATGAGAATTTAACATTTTTAGGCGCCGTCGTTTTTTATACAATTCATATACATTTTTGCAGTTTATTTTTTTCGACATTTTCTTTACAAACAATTGGCGAAATTGTAAAAAATTTTAAACAAAAAAAGTGATTGGAGTTTTACTCAAAAATAAAAGGCATTAACGGTATTAATTAATTAAAACAAAAAACGCAACATAAACAAAAACAAAAATTCAATGCACATATTTGCTGGCAAAAAAAAAAACAAATGTTTCAATCACTTGACATGCACTCACCAACACAACCCACACCACACATACACACATGCATACACACACCAAAAGACTTCAATATTAATTTATAAAACAAAAAAATTTAATTCAAAATTTATACATATTTGTAAAGTGTAGCAATTAAATTAAAAACTATTTGGCATAATCAAAATTTTGTTTTAAAACAAAAAAAAACCAACAAACGTGCAAATTACATAATTTTGGCAATTTATATCTTTATTTGGACTTTATGTTATGCAATTTAATTAATTTTTTATAAGTTCTTTCTTTTGTTTTTGCTGCTTTTGCTTTTGACCTGTAAAAACGAGAAAGTAAACTAAAAAAAAACAAAACAAATTGTTGGCCTTATTTTAACTTAAATCAAATTTATTCTAATTTTAGTAGCGATTTGTATAATACGACAAAAATAAAAAACTAAAACAAAATATGTAAAGTTTAAACAAATCTTTTTTAATTGTGTAAAAAGTGGCAGAGATATTTTTTGAAATGTGCAATTTTTTTATTTTTACTACTATTATTAAATAATTATTCTAATTGAATATATATATATAATTTTCACCTACACTTATACATACAGTAAACACACACACATACACACATACTGATACATAAACATTTAAGTAAATTTAATTTATAACGATTGAATTTTTTACACAGCAATTGAATTCATTGAAAATAGTTAAACAAATATCTAAAATTAATATAATTAGAAATTAAATGCTCTAAAAAATTCATTTATTTGTAAACTGCACTTTAAAATGAAAGGAAAAACAAAAACAAAAACACAGTGAATAATTTAATTATAAAATAATTAATACCAGCAAACCTATTAGTGGAAGAAATCCCTGAAAATAAAAAAAAACAACTCACTCTTAAGTTTCTTTATTATACATATACATTTGAGTTAAAGCTTAAGTTTTTTAGTATGCATAAAAAGCGTTTAATTATTATACATAATTTGTTTTGTAGTTTTACTATAATGTAAAAAACCAACAACAAAATCTATCGTAATATAAATAATTTTTACTATTTTACGTAAATGCAGAAATGGAAAATGCAAACAACAAAACAAAAATATACAAAAATACACCCAATATATATTGAAAATATGTTGAACGAAAAAAAAAACAAGCATAAACAGAAATGTGTTTTTATTTTATTTTGTATTTGACAAATTTCATTTCTCCATGAAATAATTGGCAACAGAAAGCGACATGTGAGCAAAGACTCGTTAGTGTAAGGATCGAAGGATCGATTAATCCATAGATCGATAAATTGCATGCAGAACTTGAATAACATTTTTGCATATGCGAAGCAAACGGCTGTGAAGTTGGCTTTTCATTGAGTGTTGTTATAACAAATTATAATGAAACCGATATTGGAAAGCAAGCTAAGAAAACTAAGTATGAAACATTATTATTTCGAAAGATTGACACAACAAATTGATGGAAAAGTATTGCGAAACAGATTGGATCAACCAAATGGAAATCGACTTTATTTATTTTTGTTGTAGTCCAAGTTTTAGTTTTGCCAAATTGGAAAAGTAGGAAAAAAAAAAACAAACGAGAAATGATTTTAAAATGGGTGAATCTTGAGAGTCAAGCCCAACAAAATAATTGAAACATAAGACGCGCTATAAAATAGCTTTAGATGATACAAAATGATTTGCTTATAACCATTTTAATAATAAACGAAACTAAAACTAATATAAAACATCTATAAAAGGCACCGTCAAGTGTGAATTAAATATATAAGTTAAGCAACATAAACTAATCTAATGGACAAAAAAAAAAAAACAAAATACATTATAAAATTAAACTCCTCGCGCCCTCGCTAATAATATTTCTTTAAACTTTGATAATACCAAACTACTTATAAAATAAACCCAAAACAAATCACAAATAACCAATCCTATACCTAAGCCAAACTGTAAATATGTATGTATATGTAACTCTCGCTCTAAATAAAGAAGCATTATGACAAGCAACAAATACGAAACATACAAAAAAGCAACCTGACAAAATTATAATGATGAACATAAGGTATAAAGTAAAGTAACACAACTTGTTGAGATATCCATTCATATAATATGATTAACAAAGCATAAGAACAAATGAAATGAAAAACACAAATCGTTATGTAGATTTTTGAAATTCATGAAACGAAACCAAAACCAAAAAAAAAAGATCAAGAACTTTATTTAATTTTTATGCACTGTTTTCTGTTACGTGTAACTTGAATAACTTGTTTTGCCCATAACTACTTACAATACCTAATTCCCCCTAGAGGAAGATATGTACTACGATCCATAAATGAGAAGGAATGAGAAAATAAAAACCCATATTGAGCACACAGCTAAGCCTAATCCTTAAAACAAAAATGAAATACAAAATAAGAAGCAAAATTGTACGAGAGTTTTGTGTTCAACTTGTAGATATTGATCCTGAATTGAAAACTACCTCAAACGAAACATTTAAATGAAACACGATTGAAAGGTTTTTGAGCATTAATAATAAACGTAACTACAAGCGAGACCTTAGCAGCAGCGCTAACCACATATATACATACATTTAAAATTACTCACATACAGTATGAACAAATTTTTTTGGTTTCCAAAATTCTTTACCAAAATCAAAGCCCGATTGATCAGTTCGAAATATGATAGAAAAAACATACTCCTTTCGCCTTTTTAGAGGTACCTGTTTTGCAAATCATAAAAAGAAGAAACCTAAAGCACAATTCATATTTTCAATGAAAAAAAAAACGGAAGATTTAAAATCTACAACATGATCTGTTAAGATGGCAGATAAGACAGAAAATTAGTGATGCGAATCTCGAATCTTTTTGTTTGTTTTTTATATTGAGCTTGTAAACCTATCGAAATAAATCACAAAATATATTTAAATAAACTGCTTCTTCAATCACAAAGCTAAAGCGCTAAGCAAATAAAATTTTAAGTTGTGTAGATTTCTCACTGCCAAATTTGACAAAAACATATAACAATAATAATTAAAAAAAATTATATAATCATACAAATTTACGTTTATTATAACATACAATTTGTGCAGGCAATTTTATTATTATTTTTTTAAACTTAGCCATAATGTCGAAAAATGTCAATATGTCAAATTTCATTTGCAATGTGTAGCAATCAGTAAAAATACGAGTAAATAATTATCTACGATATATAGAAATACGAAAAAAAAAACAAATACGAGTACAGTTCAAGAAGTCTACATAGATTCTACGAGTAAAAATACTTACAATTAAAGAAATACAAAAAAATATACGAGTATGCTAAAAACAACGCACATTTTTTCAAATGCAGTTAGCAGGAAAAATATATATACCGGAAAAATACAACTTAAAACTGAATTGATGGCATTTTAGTGTTACGAAATACAAAACAAAAAATATATTAATATATTCAATTACATATTCTAAATGAAAAGCAGAGAGAACAACACAAAAAAAAAATACGTAATAGAAATGAGAACTGGAAAGTTTTTTAAATTAAAAAAAAAGGATAATCTGCATTTGATAAAAAATACACATTTTTCTTATCAATTATCATTTGGCACCGCAAATTTGGGGTTGAACTTGAGTTACTTTTGGGTTTTTTCATTTGGATTGAAAAGCTGCACTGCCAAAAACTTCAAGTAAAAAAAAATTAGCTATATTTAAAGCCGCTTGTAATTTTAATTTTCAAAGAACCTGCTTACAAAAAACTGTTTTCATTTTGACCGATTTAAAACTGTTTTCGTCTCTTAAAGCCATATTTAATTAAAATGAGAGAGATGTAGAGATTGTTAGCATTTAAACTGAAGAAACAATTCAATATGCATACTTAATTTTTATTATTATTATTACTATATATTATTATTAACAATCGTATAAAATATTTGGTATACTAACACAAGGGGTTAGCTTGTTGGTTTTTGAGAACTTAAGGTGCATTGATCTATCTACATAGACATATACTTACTTATACATATACTTATACTAACTTATCTATTAGTAAGTGCATCTATTAAACTGACATTTTATTTTCAAATAGTTTCATACAAATTGCTAATCAGAAACAGAAACACACTTGAATTCAAATTACAAAAAAAGGAAAAAAAATCAAAAAAAAAAAATATTAATAGAAAAAAAGCAAAACTTTTATACTACGAGTATAACTTGACTTAAGTTTGAGTCGTGAACAGATACATGTACAAGTTAATGTAATTTGCTATTTACGTGTAAACTTTTGGAGCGAACGAGTGGGCAGCGCATTAAACTACAACTGATTAATATGTCAGTCTATGGGCCGCATATATAATTACATTTTTGAAATTAATTACATACATAACAAGAAGAACAACAGATCTATATAGGATTAGACTAACACACATACACTTTAAATAGTTTTAAAACTAAGCTGTACATATACGTATGAAAATAATAATAACAACAAAAGTCTATATATATACGATATATATGAAACGTGTAATAAAAATAAAAAATATATATTTAAAATATGTTCAACGGATTTAATGTTGGCTTTGTCATTAATATGATTTCAATTAAATATTCGTTACTTTTCATGGATATATCGATTTGAGATGCGAAGCAACATTTGCTCGTTTGGCAACATTTCGACAGGGTGGCAGCACTGCCAGTCTCGAAGTATCGATAAATAATACCATTGCCATATCTCCAACCTATTTCGGACGCCGCACTGCAAGAAAAATATAATAAAAAGATAAATAATTTAAGCAATAAGGTGAGTGAGTGTGCAATATGGAGACTATTTAAGCTGGAGCACAGAGAATAAATGTTGGCAACTTGTGTTTAATAATAAATAATTGCAAATTTGCACATTAACAACACGTAAGCGGTTTTCGCACGGCAAGATGGCGGCATTCGCTGTTCTATAAAAAATAAAGCAAGCAAAGATTGCATCTTTTGCTGCTGGGCTAAATGTTATTCGCATGAATGATGAGTGATTGGTGTTCTAGTCAACAGCACATACGCCATACTCCCAGCTAATTGCTAAAATCGGCTAGAGCCTCTTTGAGGTTATGTCTGACGGCCGCGGCGCCAAAAGTGCAGCTTTCACTCATAAACAAAACAACCATTTTTAAGCAGTTAACAACTATTTGTAGACAACAACAACAACCACCACCAATGGCTGAATCCGACGATGAATACGATCGCAAGCGACGCGATAAATTTCGCGGCGAACGTGACAGCTACAGGCCCGAACGCCGGGACGACCGTCGACCAATGGGCGGCGGAGCTGGCAACGCCCGCGATGAGTGGGCCGAGCGGTAAGTGGAGTATTCGAATAGTGAGTGCATCCACTTGGGCATTTTTAATATGCAATGGCTGTGCTCCATTTCCAGGAATCCATTTCGCGGCAGTGCTGCGGCAGGCGGTGGTGGTGGTGGTGGCGTCGGCGGTGGCGGTGGGGCTCGTCATCGGCCGGATTACAGTGACTATCGGGGATCGGGACCACGGCCGCGCTACGGCTCGCCGGGACGTGAGATGCCACCGGCGAAACGCATGCGACCTGACTGGGGTGACAGCGAAATGCGCTCCAATCCGCGTTTTGGTAAGGCTTATGGAAGTAAGGAAAACATTCAGTTATCATCTTAAACTTGTAGTTGATTAAATACCCTTGCAGAGATATGGCAGGTTAATTCATTTAGATATTGTTGTAGTATTTCGTTTGTACTTTAGAATGCCCTCTGCAAGGGTTTTTTTTTACAATATGACCTAACCAATAATTAAATCTGTGTTGTAATGATAATACTCGTGCAGGCTACGATCCGTACCTGGTGCAAGCATGGAATGATCACTATCAATCACTGCACTCAGCCTACTCGCACTCGGGACATGCGCCATCTGCACGTGAACCGCCGCCGAGCGGGATCAGCAATAGCGACACACAAACGCAGCCGGCAATGCTGACGCTAAAACAGTTCCTGGACACACAGGACGAGAATATATCCGACTCGGAGGTGATGCGCAAATACACCGAATACAAGACGGACTTTAAGCGGCAGCAGCTGAACGAGTTCTTTGTGGCGCACAAGGACGAGGAATGGTGAGTAGCAAACCACGACCAAGAACAAAGAGTCAAGCACTAAGAACCATTTGAGCTTCTACAGCGATGACGATAGAAGAGTATCAGCAGCGAGACACTCTCTTAACTCATTGTACTAACTATTTATTCATCTGACTGTTTTTATGTTTGTTTCTCTATAACTCTAATTGCAATTCTCTCTGAGTGCGACTGCTAATCACAAATCACCAAAAAAAAAAAAAAAAAAAATCATAACCCTTTTGTATATTTATTATTAAGTTTTTCTCTGCAGCTTTATATGGGTTTTGTGGCGCTCTTGCGAACCGAGAGCCAGAGACGAGACACTGATTCAGCCTCTCTGTCTCAATATATCCAATACAAAGATAACTTAAAATTTAAATTACCCGGCGAGCAATGCCGTGGGTGTGTTTATATTTTTGAAACCGCGATCTATTTAAATTCGTTGCGAGCAAATGCCTAAATATACCTAAAAAATATATATACATACTGCGTGTATATATAGAACGTATGCATATAACGCAATCACATATGTATACACATTATTATGAATGCGCTTGCAAAGGTAAGACTTTGGGTAATACTCTTATCGTACATTGCAAACTGATAAACCTAAAAACCAAAAAAAAATATATCAAATTTCAATGAAAAACTATATATTTTGTATACAACTAATCAAATACTCGATTGATGTCCATATGCCCAGAGGATGCGACGGAATCTATCTTCATATAATATATATGTCACATATAGTCAACCAACTTGCCAGCAGTTCTTTTTTTTTCCATTTAACCATACATATGTTGTATATCATGTATCTTTTGCCAAGGCTCGATATTGATTAAGCTACATTTTGTCATTCGCAGGTTCAAGAACAAATATCATCCTGAGGACAGTGTGCGACGTAGCGACGAACAGCGAGGCTTTCTCAAGGTAAAGAAGCAAAAAGTTGTAATTCAGTTTCAAGAGTTACTCATTGATGTGCTCTATACGTCTTACAGAGACGCACGGATGTATTTATAGAGCTGCTCAATAATGGCAATATTGGCAATGTCAGGGTGGACTCCTCGCAGGCGGATGCATTGGTGCGTGTCCTGGACACTTGTGTGATCAAATTAGAAGGCGGCACTGATGAAGATCTAAAGGTACTCGACGAGAAACCCAAGGATTCGACACCCGTCTACGAGCGCAGGTCGGAGAGATCGGAAAGGTCGGAAACAACTGAATTGCTGGTGGTAACCAAGCAAGAACCTGAGAGTCCCAAGCACCAGACAAAATCGGAGAAAGATGATGATGATTTGCCCGAGGTTGAGTCGCCGCAACGCAAGAAATTGCGGCCCGTTAACTCCGACGATGACAACTGGGATGACGATGAGGAGATGCCAGCTGCCAAGAACGAGCAGCAACCGGAGCTGGCGGCTGAGAAGCCTGCCAAGCAGTTGATCGATGAGGATTCAACGCAAACCAATAGCGATAAGAAGCAAAAGAAGAAATCCAAGAAACGCAAACGCACCAGCAGCGACGATGAGAGCTCGTCCTCCTCCAGCTCTGAGTCGGACTCCGATTCGGATGACGAGAAGCTAATAGAGAAATACGATGTGGAGGAGGGACTTCGTGCCGATCAAAAGGCGGAAGCAGAAAAAGACAAGGAGAAGGAGGAAAGAGCGGCGGCTGCGGCAGCAACCAAAGCCAAACAAATGCCGCCCGAGAGTCCCACACCCGATGAAGAGGGTGACACAGTTGCTGTGGAGGAGCAGAAGACCGAGGTGGTGGCCATCAAGACCGAAGTCAACGATGAGGAGTCGGAGAAAACGGAGCAACCAGCAGCGGAGGAGGAGAAGACCGAGCAGCCAATAGATGACAACGAAGTCTCCTCAAAGAATGGCGAAGAGAATGGGGAGGAGAAAGCGGAGAAAAGCGAAGCGGATACTGCAACAACAAAGACAGCAACAGCGGCGGATGATGATGCAATGACTGAGACTATCGATGTGGACAAACTGAAGGATTCATTGAAACCACGCGCTTTGCATCGCACCTCATCCATATTTCTGCGCAACTTGGCACCCTCCATAACCAAGGCGGAGATCGAGACGATCTGTACACGCTTCAGCGGCTATTTGCGTGTGGCCATCGCCGATCCGCTGGTGGAGCGTCGCTGGTATCGTCGCGGCTGGATAACCTTTACGCGCGATGTGAACATCAAGGAGATCTGCTGGAGCCTGAACAATCAGCGACTGCGCGACTGCGAAATGGGCGCCATTGTCAATCGGGATCTGAGCCGGCGTGTTCGTCCCGCAAATGGCATTACGGCGCACAAGCAGATCGTGCGCTCCGATATTAAACTGTGTGCCAAGATTGCCATGAATCTGGACGAGCGCTTTAAGCTGTGGAGTGAAGTGGATAATGCGGAGTTAAATCCGGAGGAGCTTAAGGAGGCAACCAATGGCAGCGGCAGCTATGGTTTCAATTCCAAGAATCCGGTGCTGCAAAACATAACCGATTACCTCATCGAAGAGGCCTCCGCCGAGGAGGAGGAACTCCTCGGCTTGGCCGGCGATAGCAAGGATGGCGAGGGTGAGCCCATTGAGAGGGATGAGCCACTGATACAAGTGCTCGATCGTCTGGTGCTCTATTTGCGTGTTGTGCACTCGGTGGACTACTACAATCACTGCGAGTACCCATACGAGGATGAGATGCCCAACCGCTGTGGCATCATCCATGCACGTGGTCCCGCCCCCATGCGTGTGACCAGCAACGATGTACAGGAGTATATCAAATCCTACGAGGGCAAACTGCAACAGTTCTTGGCCAAAACAGTGCAGTTAAGCGATGACAATATCAAAGAGCTCGGCGCTAAGAATCCCGAAAAGGAAGTCGAGAAATTTGTGCAGGCCAACACACAGGAGCTGGCCAAGGACAAGTGGCTGTGCCCGCTCTCCGGCAAGAAATTCAAGGGACCCGAATTCATACGCAAACACATCTTCAATAAGCACGAGGAGAAGGTGGACGAGGTACGCAAGGAGGTGCAATATTTCAATAATTATTTGCGTGATCCCAAGCGGCCGCAGCTGCCCGAGCATCCAGGCAGCTCCAAGCGCACCGAATCTGAGTCGGGACGTGGCTCGGGAGGGTGAGTTTTGTAGTGTGCTATTGTTTATTGTACCTATTGTATTAATCAATATATGCTTTCTTAGATATCGCCCGCCGATGTATCCCCCCTTCTCTGCCATGCCATATGGCTTTGCACCGCCAATGATGGGTGGCGGTGGTCGAGGTGGGCGCAATTTTCCCCAGGCACGCAGGTCAGTTGCACAACACACTTGAAATTTCCATCTAATCGTTAGTCTTAAGTATGTGTGGAATATCAGGTTAAAAGTGGCCGCTGGGCTTAGCTCCTGATTCTTAACAGAATTCGTAATTTATAACTATTTCTGTCCGACAAACAATGAAACGTTATACGAAAGGATTCATGGATCTTGGGTTTTGCCTTCTTCACAATGCCTGTTTCCTTAAACCATAAAGAATATTCTCTAAAAATATTTAATTTAACAAAAATGCTTTGATTAGCTGTTGACATGAAAAACAAATCAATTGTTGCTATTTTAGTTTTTATTCAATTTCAATTTCAATTTAAAATAATTATTTATTTTTAAGCTTAGATTAAATAGGAAAATGGAAAACCTATTTGAGCCACTTTTCAAAGATTTGTTTCTCTTGTGTGCAAAAGCAGACAAGGGTTTTTCCTAAAACTTTGAAACTTAGTGTACTTGTCACAATTTCTATATACTTTCTATATTTTGCTATCATTTTTTTGTTGTTGTTGTTGGTCTTAACTCGAAATTTGTCACAACTTTCTTGTGTCGCAAATATTTTGCAGAGAAATGCCTGTGGAACACCAACGCCGGCTTATCGGTTACCATGATTTGGATGCGCCCGTTAATTCCGATATGTTTGACTAATTAACGAATTGATTAAAAGCAAAAGCAGTTAACTACAAAAGCAGTTAACTTCACAGATATCGCAATACAATAAAGTTTTCGAACTCAGTCCATAAAAGCAATTCAAGCAATGTTAGGCTAAAAAGGGAACAACAAAACTTATAATTATAGACGCAGCTTATATAAACTATTCCTTAAATGAAATTGTTTTACTTTTTTTCTTGTACAATATGGCGATTGTATATTGAAAAAAGAAAGAAAAAAAAACAACGAAGAGCGAATAATACATTTTTAAATACACAAGTCTTCAAAAAAATTTCAAAATTTATGTCAATTCTTAACCTAACAATTATTCAATATCAAAACCAACCAACTTGCGACAAATTTGAAATAAATGTTTTTTTACAACATATGTATAAGATTTGTGTTATTTATTCCAAACTCTAAACAACATTCATTCTCGTTGCTTACAGACCCGGTGGTTTTGATTATCGCGCCAGATCACACTACCGGGACTTGGACGCGCCGCAAGAGCCGTACTAAATAATAATATTTATAAAACAAAAAATAAATAAAAAAAAACACCAAACACCATAGACCACAATATACACCATTAGTTAATAAATAATTACAATTCACGCTTTGAACAAATATGATTATCACAACCAGAGATTTTTAAAGCCATTTTATAAACAATCATATAAATTATTTAAAACAAACAAAATCTTTCATATAACACAAATTTTAAGTGACAAATGTTTTGCATTTTATGCGAATTGTTTTATATTGCTTGAACAAAATGAAGAAAGTTTAATAAAAATGGGTTATCAACATTGCATTTGGATTTTAATGATAAGATGGAAGCTAAATGGATGTGTTGTGTCTGTGATATGAATCTTAAATAATATCCCACAAGATCTATTTATCTGGTATGTATAAATTCTTGCTAATCTATATTATCATAAGAATAGGCAACAGAGGAGGAATTGCAACAGCCGATAAAGTACGACAAAGCTGTAAAAAAATAAATAAAAATAATAAAAGAAAAGTGATGATCTTAAATTTTCGTTGCTAACTTACTGCCTATCTCTCCTGCGACCACGCTGTAAGGACTCATCGGTCGGCTCCTCCCGATCAAAGCAGCGATCAAAGCAGCTGCTCCAATCGAGAGGCTTCATATCGAATTCAATGATCTGCTGACGGCGTAGCCGTATATAAGAGAAATGGGTTTATAAATAGTATTTATCCAGCCCGCGACTAGCTTCTTGCTGGTCGCAACGACTGATTGTTGACTGCCCAACTTGCTCCGCTAGCGCCTTTCTGAACGTATATGGGAAACTTATCCAATAGTCCGGTTGCGAAGCTGTCAAACACCTTTGCATCAAACATTTCCCTGAACGGCAGTACCTTATCGGCGCTACAGTTCCGGATAGAAAGATACCGTAATGTGCTGAATGACGCAATTGGCGTAGGCTGTCAATACGGGAAAAGCTCATGCTAAACTGCTCTGCCGTAGAAATTTCCCTGAACAACAAATGATACGATATTTTCTTAGTAAGTGAAATGGGTCAATACGGTTTGTGAGTTTTATTTTGTTTGTACTACGTAATTATATTCGAGCACTATTCCTTTTAAATGACCCACATTATTTAAGTAAGTACTCTTATAATTATGTACATATTTTCGTCACTCGTACAATTTCAAAACAGAGAGTTTTTCAAATAATTTGAGAAAGAGCGAGGCAAGAGTGAGAATTAGGTTGTGTTGCCGCACGTCAGGCAAATGTTTGGATAAACGTGCTAAAAATAACATTTTTGAGCAGGCGCAGCGTGTGAAAAGAAAAAAATGATTTGAACGCAATTAAAATGAAAATTTCTCAGTCCACGTAACAACTCAGTGTGAGTTTGAAAGCCCTCAAGTTTGTAGTGTTCATCAATTGGAATGTCGGTTCTCAGTAGCAATTGCGCCGTCTGCAATGTGGCTGCCTCATTAACCTGCACCCGCTGCAAGCTGGTACGTTATTGCAACGCTGAGCATCAGAAACAGCATTGGATAGCCCACAAGACATGCTGCAAGCCCTTCAAGGTGCAAAACGACCCCGAGCTGGGACGCTACTTGGTGGCCACACAGAATATACAGGCCAAGCAGATTATATTCGTAGAGGAGCCACTCGTTGTGGGTCCCAAATGGTTTCTCACCGACGACGAGAAATCGGCCAGCATTGTGCCCTGCGTTGCCTGCTACACGCCCTGTCGCATCAACAAGCATCTGTGCCGCAGGTGAGTGCTCTTGTGCACTGTGCAACAAATTTTCAGATTAGAAAGTGACCGAAAGATTGTCACAGAAAAAGATTTAATGTATGTTAAAGAAATTATATTTTCAAAATGCTGCACACCACCAATGAGGCAAGGCATCCTCTTAACCATTCAAGTTGACTAAATTTAATATTTTGATATATCAGGTCTTTAATGCTCTAAGTTATTATATTTACTTTAAGTCTTCTGCTTAGTGTAATCCTCTAATCTTTTTCTACTTCTACAGCTGTCGTTGGCCTGTTTGTAGCATCAGCTGCGAGCATGAAAAATTTGAGTGCAGCATTCTCAGCTTGGGCACTCCGCCCTCACTCAAATCGGATGCACGTGGTTTGCATGACTATTACCGACATGATGCGCTATTGGTGCTTAAGTGCCTGTTGCTGCAGCGTCAACATCCTGAACGCTGGACAGCACTGCTGGAGATGCAGTCCCATGAGGAGGAACGCTTGGGCACAGAGCTGCAGCAGGAGGCGGAGCAACGCATTGTTAGCTATCTGCAGCAACGGTTTCTGCACCGCATCAAGGCGGCAAAGAATCGTGAGTGCCTGCTGAGTGAGTACGGAGCGGAGCTACTGCATCGGCTGTGCGGCATCATTGAGACCAACTATATGGTCATCGAGCTAGCAACGGGCGTGGAGCTGAGCGGAGTCTTTCGGCAGGCCTGCATGATGGAGCACGCCTGCCAGCCCAATTGTTACTTTCAATTCGATGCTGCCACGCAACGGATTGCGGTGCGCGCCGGCTGCGATCTGAAGAAGGGTGACCACCTCAAGATCACCTACACGAACATCCTATGGGGCACACAGATGCGACAGCATCATCTGCGCATGACCAAGCACTTCAGTTGCCGCTGTTCGCGCTGTGGGGATTCCAGCGAGTATGGGACTAATGTGAGCGCCATGCGCTGCTTGGGCGATGTGTCCAAGTCGTGTGGCGGGGTCCAACAGCCCGTGGATCCGCTCGACGAGCAGACACAATGGAAGTGCGACACATGCCCGATGCTCGTGGATGCTGCCTATGTGTCTGAGGTGCAGACCCACATGACTGACGAGGTGGATAAACTGCTCGCCGGCCAGCCGACAGCCAGTCAGGTGGAGCTGCTGTTGGCGCGTCTCTCACAGCTCCTGCATCCCAATCACTTTCATATGCTTAACTTGAAGCACACGCTTATTCAGCTCTATGGACACGAAAAGGGCCTGGAACTGCCCACGTTGAGTGATCTGCAGCTGGGACGCAAGCAGCAACTCTGCGAAGAGCTAATGAATGTTTGCCAAAGCCTGGACCCATACAGCATCAAGTTGGCCATCTATGTCAGTGTTATTCTAATTGAAATTGCTCACACGCTCGAAGAGCATGCAAGGCGGTCACCTGCAGTGGCAACAGCCCAGTTGGAGATGGCTCGTTTGCGGCTGCTTGAGGCGCAGGATGTGGTGGAAAAGGTTCAGGATTCGGTGGCCGGCAAAAAACTACTCGAAAAACTGCAACTGGACCTCTTTGAGCATGATAAATTGGTACTGGCCAATTGCCACAGTCACAATAGTCACACTCAGACTGCTGTTTAACCCAAATGAATGCGATTTGTTTGAAATAAATAACAACTACTTTGTATTTATAATAAGCTATTACGAAGCAGCATGCAACTCCACGCGCTGCTGCTCCAGCAGCTGTGGATGCGCTTCAAGGACCGCTCGTTGCTGTCGCAGATTTTTCACGATGCCCGGCAGATGCCACCCATGCCGCAACAGACTCTCCATCACATCAAAATGGGCATGGCGTATGCAACGCAGTTGCGAGCAATGCGCCACTGTGCGCAGTTCGACAGCCATGTCATGAATCAAGGCTGCCATATACTCCTCGCTCTCGTTGATGGTGTGCAGCTCGAGAGTGAAGTGCGGCCGCTCAAAGTGTATCAGCTTGATGCCATAGATGACCGTCTGGCTGTTGTCAGCCGGCCGCAACAGACCCTTGCAGGCCAGCTCGTAGGCAGCCTGCGTCTGCAGATCAACGCCGCATAGCTCGTACATCTTTCGCTGATGTGAGGCTTGCATGGAGGCGGCCAAGCCGCTGATACGCTCCGCCGTCACATACTTATGGTTGGCACGGACTGTGACGCGTGAATTGGGCAGGTGGTTTTCGGTAGCGGTACCCATGCGAGCGGTCACATGATAGACTCTCACTGGCCGATTGCGCTGGATGAGACTGGACTGTTGCAGTCCCCCGTTTAAGCCGAATACTGTAAGCAATATCCGGAGAGTTGAGTTCGTTATGTTTAAATTAATATATCTTTGGCCACCTACACAAAACGCCGCTTGTGTGATCACCCAGTGTGGCAACAGCTGCGCATTTAATATCAGCCGGCATATAACGTGGACCAGCGGCCAGGATGTGATCCGATAGATCAGTATCGGAGGCAATCTTGTGCAGCACGGTGTCCGCGGCGGTGCCAGTGCCCAGCAGCAGTCTGTCCTTGGTTAACTTACGCGGCTCTCGCTGCTCCAGCTCATTGAGTCCTAGTTTAATGATCACAATTTGTTAAAGTTGATTTTGCTTGTGTTATTTTTTCACATTTCACACACCCTTGCAAATGTTTCCCAGAATGGCATTTCGAACATGTTTCATTTTCATGCCAGCTGGCTTATACACATTTATAATGCCATTTAAGTGCTTAAATACAGTTGCCGCATCGTAGACCTTTGTCAACGACATATTTAATTAATAATTGCATAAAAACGCGTTTCGTAGTGTTTATGTTTTGAAATGACAAGAAGTCAGCTGTTTTTACGATGCTATCGCAGCTCTATGGGATTATTTGTTAGTGTTGGTAAATAATCCATTTTATCGATTAACGATAGTCACACTTTTGCCGCTGCACGTGTTGCATTGTATTTCTTTGCTGCTTTGAGTTTTATTGCTAAATAAGCAATTTGAACAGCAATCAAAGAACATGAAGTGGACCACATCGAATCTTAAACATGCCAACTATACAGCCAAACATGAATTGTTCGTGGGCACACACACGGGCTCCTTCAAACGTAAGTCAAACCCCTAACGCTCGCTCCTTTTGCTGCTCCTAATTTTTTGATATTCGCAGACTTGATGCCCGCTGCGGACAAGAGTCCATACGAGCAGTCAAATCTTACTGATTTGAGTGGTTTGGATAAGGAGTCACGTGTCACAGCATTGGCTTTTGGCAATGAGGCACAAACCGAGATACTGCTTGGACGGGCTAAGAATATTGCAGAGCTGCACTCGCTGGGAATTAGCGGTGGAGTCTCCACTCATAATGTTAACTTTACGGCTGCTCCCATTGTGGGATTGGCGCGCTTTAACAATAACTTGATTGCTGGCATTGGTAATGGACAAATACAAAGCTTATCACTTGACCATAGGGATGAGGAAGAGGAGCAGCAGCAGGCGACACCAGTTGTCATCCAAACAGGCGATCAAATGGATCATCTGCGACAGTGCTCGGCAGCCACAAACATTGTTGCCACTGGCGGCAAGGCCAGACAGAATAATCTGAAAGTCTACGATCTGAGTGCTGATGGCAAGCAGATCTTCAACTCCAAGAATCTGCCCAACGATTACCTACAGTTGGAGGTGCCCGTTTGGGACAGTGACATCGGCTTTGTGGATGGCCCCAGTGTATTGGCCACCTGCTCCCGGCATGGCTATGTGCGACTCTACGATACGCGCAAGCAGCGACGGCCAGTTATCCACTTTGCCAGCGAGGAGCATGGTATGAGCTTTGCGGCGCTGGTGGCACGCGGCAACTACATTTACACAGGCACCACCATAGGGGCACTGAAGGTAGGCTTACATGTAACGCAGCCCTAATGCAGATTAAATGACATCAATTGTTTTTTGCAGGCTTTTGATACGCGCAGCATGAAAACCCATTGTCATACTTACAAAGGATTTACGGGCGGCATCAGTGATTTGCACTTGGATGAGACGGGCAAATATTTAAGCTCCGCCTCCCTGGACCGCTATGTGCGTGTGCATGATGCCGATTCCACTGTGCTGCTCTATCAGTGCTATGTGAAGTCCAAGGCAACTAAAGTGCTTATTAGGCAGGTCTCTGGCCAGCAACAGCAGCAAGAACACGAGACCGAAGAGGAACTGGCAGAAATAGAGGAAAAGAAAAGTCGCAAGGATACTAAGAATAACAAACGACAGCCTCAGACAGTGGATGCCGAGTATGAGGATATGTTCCAGCAGATGGCCACCGTGGTGTAAGTTTTTTTGTATACACAATATATTTACAATTCATAGATATAGATTAAAACATTGGATGCTAATATAATGCTCATCAAATACAGCGACAGCGATGATGACGAAGCGGCCGAAAAGCAAACGCCCGTGGCCACGAAGCGAAAAGCGCCCAAACAAACTTTGAAAACAAAAAAGAAAAAACAATAAAGGTGCTATCTTTATAGGAAAAAAAAAACTAAGTGAAATGAAGTTATAATTGTACATAGGTTTATGTTAAGTTACCAGTCGACTATTTCCAAGCCTGCTTCAGCTGCAGCTGCTTTTGCTGTTGATAGTTTTTGTGCAAGCGAAATATGCAGTAGTAAAAGAACTCCACAATGGATATCATGCTGAGACCCAGACAAAGATTGAAAATGCCTCCCAAATCAGCTACAACGGATATTAATGAATTACAAATTGAAGTGGGAATAATTATACACATACACAGTAGTCCAATCCAGGACATGACAGTCACTTTCCTAATCACTGGCACCACCTGTTTGGCCAAATAGACGCGCAGCACAAAACTATCATTCCTGAGCAGCTCAGATGTGCTGAGAAAAAGATGGTTCAATTTATTAAACAAAACATTGTGTATTTAATATTAATCGCTTACTATAAACTTGTCACGGAATACTGATGCAAATTGAGATCCGTTTTGTAGGACAGCGTAGAGTATGTGACGTCATAGCAGTTTGGAAGGCATTGATCACAGCGAACGCTCTTGAAATTGTCTGTAAATTAAATACAATATTTTAATTGTGCATAGCGATATATATTTGTTAATAATAACTTGTTACTTTCAGTTTCTCAAGAATAACAATAAAGAAACTTGACTAATTTTTGAGAGATTTAATTTTAATATCTCATTCATTACCAAATAATCTCTATTGATGGTACACATTTCAATAATATCATAGTTTTAACAAGAGTAACTGATAACTCATGCTTAATTTTCTCAAGTACATGAATTTATCATAAGCAGAACCGAAACATGAAACCCTTAAATCATAATTGTATATGCTCTGTCTATGCTCGTATATGTTAACACCAAGAAACATGAAATACACTGCACAAAAACCATAATTTAAGAAACCTAAACATGATTGCGACTGTGGCTGAGTGTTTTACATACCGAAACGCCTCGAATGGCTAAAGGAGCTCCTCGAGACGAGTACCGTCTAACCAGCTCGAGCACATTTCTGTGTGAAGGAACACTTATGTGCACGGGCACGCACTTTGAATATTAAATACAAATTATAAATGATGTAACAGGAGTAAACACAGCACACACACCATACAGACCAGTTCTGGAGATAACAATGCACCACACAGAAAAATCCACCATCCAGCCACCCGCAGGACTATGAAATATGTAATGGAAGAGGATGCCGTGAAAATGACATTGAAGGCGGCAAGGTAAGCAACTGAACAATTTCATCTATCTCAGGCTTAGCAAATAAATGGGTAAAATGCAAATTATAATAAGTAGTGAAGAATGTGTATATGGGATTGCCCCAGCCAGACAACCTATTCTACTTAATTATCATTATAATTATCGAGTCCCTGGCACTTACCATAGTTTTTCGAGTAGCAGAAGGTATCGCTTAGATTGCATTCCTTTACATGGCCACTGACAAAGGGTAGCAAGTAGAGGTGACAGCCGCAGCGTTGGGCAATCGCCGCCGTCTGGCAGGCTAACAAACAGGTAGCCTGTCGATAATTGCGCAGATCCACATCATCCGATATGAGGCAGTCCCTTTTGCTCTCGGACAGCTCCAGCACCTCAATGGACGAGCTTTGCACCGTGGGTGATATTTCGACAAAGCTCTCGGATCTTGCAGTTATGGTCACGGATGCAGATGTTTCTGTCACATAATCCATTGGATGATGAACGAGCACAATGAGACCAGTGCTCAGATTGCGTTCGGAGCCCTCGGAGCCAATAATCGTTAAGCCGCCTTCCATGCCAAAAATATTGGCAGAGAAGGGCAAGAAGCTGGCATTGCGCGGATTATAGTTGAAGGAGCAGCAGGGACCCAGATATGCCGTTGTGGGTATAAAGGACAGATACTCGTGCGATTGGTTGCACTGAAATTCCGAATAGCCCCAGAAGCAGCGCTTCACAAAATCCGCACAGCCCGGACTGACAGCCATCGCCGCCTCCCAAATGGACACATTATTCAGCCGGAGCACTGCATCCGCTGCTTTGTAGCTCTCATGCGACGGCGCCACATAACTCTGATCCGTAAACGCATTGAGGAACTCAAAGCCAGCTGCTACTTCATCAGCATCATATTTAGCAGGTATGTTGCTGCAATAGTTAATCAGGTGTTTTACTCCTTGTTGCTATTAATGGTAGAGTTGTCTTTTTCTAACTAGTAGATACCCTGTACCAAAGTCTTAGTATAAGTCTTATAGACAAGCCAAGTGAACATGGCTAGTTTGAAAAAAAAAAATAATGTAAATCAATCTTTTTCATGTTGGTTAAAAAAGATGCGAGTCCATTTCTCGCTTGCAGTTCTCATTGCCACGCCCACTTACAGCGTTTGAACAAAGCGATGAACGCGTTCCGTGTTAACTGCCTTGGGACTGCAGATGGTGACACCTGGAAAGGCCACATCTGTGATGGACAAATCATTTGAGATGGTGTTTAGTATGGGATACGAGTAGAACTTTAGCCAAAGCAGCAGCGTCAAATAGATGCTCAGCAGCAGCAGCTGCACCAACACCGATGACCAAATGAATCTGTGAAACGGGCAAGCGTCAGGAAAATTGTTGGACTCTCCGTCCGCGCGTCCACCATACCCACCTGGAGAGTCCTTCGGTGCGATTGCGTCGCAGCAGCCACATGCCGCTTACCTTGGTGCGCTCCGTGTACTCCCAAAAGGTGTCGACAATGGCCAGCTTTAGGGGATGTCTTCTCCAGCGCTGCAGCAAACGCTGTTTGCAGCTCTCCGAAGCGCTACTCCTCGACATCCACTTGACGTTGTGGGCCATTGTTTTGAATGTGTCTAAGCAGTTAAAACCGCATGGCGCACACTTTTATAGGCCAAGACAGGACAAGAGCCTCCGTTCTAATGACTGCTGACAAGTTTAAGTGCTAATTATGGGCTAATTGCGA
The DNA here is from genome assembly GCA_035043505.1 of Drosophila setosimentum. Classification (NCBI taxonomy): domain Eukaryota; kingdom Metazoa; phylum Arthropoda; class Insecta; order Diptera; family Drosophilidae; genus Drosophila; species Drosophila setosimentum. The sequence continues at coordinate 6,410,232 of JAWNMY010000003.1, read as the reverse complement.
TCTTAATTTGTTTAGTTCGAACAAGCATGCCACTTGTAAAACATTAGTTATAATTATATGTTGCCAGCAAGTCGATTGAGTTGGCTGAAGTTGACAATAACTTCTAACGCGAGCAATCTTAATTGACATGCTTTCATTTTTTAGTGGTGTTACAACTCTGAGAGAGTCCTTGTCGAAACTATTAAATAAAATTAAGAAAGTAAACGTGCAATCATAATACTGGCTTGATTTGCTAAAATGTATAAAGTTAATGAAAGTAAATTTGTTTAAATTACACTGCCCAAATGTGGGACCGGCTGGTCAAAGTCTACAGCCATAATTTGTGAAAAGTAATCAGATTTTCTAACACCAGAGCTTTTTGAAATTGACGCACAAGTTTTATCTTCAAAATTTACTTTGATTTATGGATCCAAACTTTTCATAGTCGCAACATTAATTAACAACTTTGTTTTTTATCATTGTTTCTTTGTTTTGAATAATACTGCATTCAAATGTGAAAACATGATTCTTATCCGAAATTCATGTTTAAATCCCAAACCAGTAAGACGATTTGTGTGGCACATCTGTATGATATGTCTTAACGAGTGATTTATTGTATTTACCTAGAATGTGAAGTTAACTAAGAAGACTGTCAGACTAAATAGTTGAAGTGGAACACAGTTCCGCATGTTAGTTTTGTGTATGCACTTTGATGGTCTATGGATCTCATCCATTTCCGATTCCAAGCCAACAAAATAATTTCGCCTCAGCAACTAGTTTTGAAGTGCGCTTCTCAATAAAAACAACCTTTGGGTTTTTTCAACTTTTGCTTGCAGCAGCTGCTGTCGCTGTTGGGGACCAAAGTTGCTCATGTACAAATCCGCAGGTCTTAAGCAATGGCAATAAAAATAAAAATTTGTACGGGTTGCCTTAAAATGCAGACTGGCAGAGGGGGGAAGGCATGCAGCCAGTAGACGAGAAAACAGTTAGAAAAACAATTTACTCGTTGCTTTAAAAAAGTTTGGGTTCGCAGTTTACGAGCATTTAATAGGAATTAGTTGTTGACTCTACTCTATGTTGTTTGTTGCTGCTGTTTTTGTTGTTGTTGTTGTTGTTGTTGCTGTCACGTGCTAAGCAGCTGAGCTTGAATTTTAATTAAATATCATCTCTTTGAATTCTAAGAACTTATGCGCATAGTTCAATTATTTTTATGCTAATCAACCAAATGAAAAATCATAGCACAAATTACAAATTACCTTTGGCAAAATCATGTCAAGATCTGCCATCCTCCCTCCCCCATTGACACCAATCGAGCGGCAACTTTGAACATGAGCTACACAGCAGGACCAAGTTTTAATTTCTTTGAGGGGTAAGGTCGGGGAGGGGATAGGACAGAAGGAATGTTAAGCTCATGACTGAGATGAAAATGCCTTTTAGTTGTTATCATGCGCGCGTGCCGCGCCAAACATAAAACTTTGATACGGCAAACACATACACACACCCAAAACAGACACACACACACACACACACACACACACTACATCACTCAGCAAAACTGCTGAGCAATTTGTAAAATTTGTGAGTCGGATAGAAAGCTGATTGAAATGCGTGCGGGGAACTTCAATGATTACTTTGCAGTGGAAATTTTCCATCGGCAAACACATTTCTCAGCAGTCATATATTTGTACATATCTTGTAAATTAACCAAGTCTCAGCGGACTTATTACATTTGTTTCGTTATTTGTTAGTTTAAGTAATCAACACCCTGTACGCGTTAAATGTGTAAAGGGTATCTAAGAACTGAATGATTTGTGCGTGGAGTCCAATTCTTCTGACTCAAAAAGTGAGATCCACTCTTGATGTTTGGTGGATCGATGCCTTGATCTACACTCAACCTGATCACAGGATATCTATATCTGTAGCACATAACATTTATTAACCTTTCATTGTTACTTGCTTGACGTTAGTTTTTATATTTTACCAAATGTTTTTTCCTTTTGACTTGTAGGAGGGAGATTCAGAAAACTTTTATCCGGCTTCAAAAGTTTAGCTTAACTCGTTTGCTGACGTTGAGGATGCATTTTTTTCAGTGGATATTATGATGGAGTTTCAGCGTGTTGCAGCCACCAGGTGGTTGCAGTGCCGCCAAAAAAGCTTTGATAGTTGCAAACTTTTAACTGCTGTTTGACAGAGTTGTGAGTGCAAAATGTCGAATTATTTTGCATTCGACATTTTTTTTTTTGGTTTGCGTTGAATGCGAAGAATTAGTTTGTTTGTTTGACATTTTGTGGAAAAAATTTACCAATTCGGTAAGTGAAAACATTTATTTGAATATTTTAAAGAAAAGTTTGTGCTACGATGTATGAATAATAACTTTTTTTGGAACTCTATTTAAAATTAAAAATATATTGCAAATTTCTAATGAGATTTTCTCATATCTCCATACTAAACCAAAAACTTTAATACTTATAAAAACTGCGCCCAAAATATCAACAAAATTTGGTTATTGCTTATCTTGAAAAATAAAACTTTGAGCTAATATGAAGAATAGTTGTAAAGAATGACATTGACTTAAAATGTCTTTTGTCTTTATAGCTAGTTTATTATGACTGGCGCAAAGCTGTAAACATATTTTACAGTTTTACATTGAAAACTTTAATGTTGTTGAATGAACGTTGGAATAAAGGAGTTGGCTAGCACTCGGTTGTAAGAGGCGTATTTGAACAGCTCTCAAGTGCCTGGAGAAATAAATGTTAAATTGATGTTTGGCACTTGAATCGAATTTACTTTCGTGTGATTATCGTTGCTCGTTATGATAAGCCAATAAACATTGGCCGACCAACTCTGTCAATCAGGCAAATCAATCAAATCATCGGCCAAGTGGAATGGCATTGCTTATGTGCCAGCTAAGAAATATGACCAGCGGCAGTTATTTGGCGGTTATTATGGTTTGTTTAGACTGCACTTGAAGATGTCTTACAACGCCATCGCCACCGCCATCGGCAATCGACAATCGCCATTAACATCAGCTGTCCGCACATAAAAAACCGGATGCCAATCGAGTATTTGCATACACATTGAAATGTGAAAGCCACAATGGGCTCAGCCCATGGGCTGGCCGTCTTATTATATGACCCAGAGACACTGTCATAATCGTAAAATAAAAATAAATAATTCACTGTAAGACTCGTCCTCCATATTCCGCCCGGACACTCGTAATCCCATCGCAGGCGGCACTTTGCGTTTAAGCATCGCTTGGATGTCGTTGAGCCCAGAGTACAATAAATATGTTGCTCGTTGCAGGCGCCAAGTAACGTTTCTGTGTTTGTGTGTGTGTGGGTGTGCGCAGTGTACGGCTGCAAGTAGAGCATTAAGAATGTATGGATTTACGCCAGAGAGAACAGAACAGGACAGTGACAGACGCACCACAGATTTCCCAAGGCATCCGGGGAAAAGGGGTAGAGAGGGAATTAAGCAAAGGGCGGGAAGGCATCGCATTGGCGAGTCAGCTTTCGTGATTCGTGGCTGGCGTCGAGTCAGCGAAAATACTTGGCAGCCACAGACACACTCCCCACACACACACACACATACACACACAGAAATACAGGCTAGCAAAAGGATTTGCTGAAAACTTTTATGCCAACACTTAACGGCATCTATCTTCCCTATAAATAAGGATATGGGATTCACGACATTTGATCTCTTAGAATTCAAAAGAAAACGCGGTAAAGCTGAGTTTCCATTCTGCTCCAATAAGTATGCTATAGGCAGTCTCAAATTATTCGGTTTAATTCTGTTTAGAAATAATTCATATTCCTTCAATCTACTCTAGCTTCTCACTAAGAAATTCAATATTTATTTTGTATCTTGCGAAATTATAGAAGTTTTTCTTTTCAAACTATATTAGATAAATAAAAATATTTTGCGACAAGACTAATGCGGGACTGAAAGTGCCCAAAGCTGAGTTAGGCTTAAAGTTGCTCTAATCCTTTGAAACGGTGCAAACACTTATGTGAAATCGAAAATACATTCAGGGTAATGCAGGGGCATTTGCGTAAAGTTGAGACTAAATTGAGTGGAATGCGGAAAGCTGAAAACAAAACCCTTCTTGTTTATTTGTTTCTGGAGTGGGCATCAAAATTGTTGATTTTTCTTTGCTTGTTTCTCTGTGTAAGGAAACATTTCCACATACACATTTGAATTTTTGTGGGCCAATTGATTTTTAATGGCTATATGGATGAACTTTGAAAAAAAAATAAATGGAACTTGAAGTGCTGTGCCGAAAACTTTTTTCAGGCCTCCAAAGTTCTTGTAAAATATTAAAATGACTTTTGGTCCCATATGCACATATAGGGTGACACAACCAACTAGAATGCTCTAGTTGAGAAACGCTTCTTCTCTACTTTAGTATTGTCCAATTTCACTATATCCTTATTCCATTTTTTATGCATTCAAGGTATGAAAATAACTTTAAAATAGCTTGAAGCACACTATTGCCCAACAACTTCTGTTTGTGGGCTTCTCGTTTGCACATTGCGCTTACTTTCTTTTCAATTTGCCTGTTGTTTGCTTATCGAATTCATTCGGTTTGAATGCCGCCCCAGGCTTTCAACAGAAATCTCATTAATGCTTAATAGGTCGTTAATGGTGAAAGGTGGCAAATGCCGTTAACTAATTGAGTTTCCCTTTGCTGCCTCGCTCGTTGACGGTAAAGTTCGATGAAAAGCAGCTTAATGAGCCTATATGGTTCGCTTTGACTGAATAATGCACTCTAGTAATGCAAACATATTAAAAACAAGTTAATCTTGAAACTTTGAGCAGTCGCTTATTTCTCAGCCACTCATTTGGACTTATGTTTTTAATAAATTGGTATTTAAGTATGAAAAATAAATAAATAAATAAATATCAAATTCCACAGTTATTGAACCTCTTCAATTCGATGAACAGGATAGCTTCCTAAATATTGCCCCACTCATTGTATGGTCCAAAAGGTGTGGTAAGATGCTTACAAGCTCGGCTTGGTTTGCTACCGTCTGCTGCTGGTTGCTTTGTTTTTTGTTTTTTTTTGTAGCTGTCATTAAATTAACGCACTTTGCATTTAAGCCAGCTAAAGCTTAAGCCTATTAAATGTGCACCTTTTATGTGTCAGGCAGACTCTTACCAGCATTGACAAGGGACAAGCACTGCGCAAAAAGCTGTCAATTTGTTTCTCCTTTTTTTTATTAAGCCGACAAAGAAAAATTACTCATATATTTCTGACATTTAACTTTTGGAGTGATGAATCTGCATTCATAATTGCCTCAAAAGAATTCTGATTTTCCTATTTCGCTTAATCTTTAATGCAGAACATCACCAAACTAATTTATGCCGCTCTTCTCTGCTTACCCAAGTTTAACATAAATATATTAAAGAGTTGGCCTTTGGGTATTTTTAGACCAAATTAAATTTTACTTTGACCCTTTTTTTGGAAAGCAATTTTCTCATATAAGATGTTAAATACCAAATAAAATGAATAAATATTCGACTCCGAATATTTGGGCAAGGTAGCAAACACAAGTAAGAAAGCTTAAGTCGAGTGGGCTCGCTACGTGGGTTCGGGGTTTCAGATATTAAATATATTATTCTAGTTTTATTGCTATATTTCCCCTTTCTGTAAGAGATCAAATTGGTATTAAGTGCCAGACATAACTTAAACGGGCCTAGAATTACATACTTTTTGGCGCTGCAACAAAAATTCCATTTGCGGCCTAATCAAATAGCATTATTTAAAATTGAGTTTCCTCTTTGGCTTATCGAGTTTTTATGTTTAAAACAAAAATACTCACATCTGTGAGATACTCTTGTGAAAAATATCAATAATAATATAATAATAGATTATTATAATTTGTCGTTTCAATTTTCAATTTTGTTAAATTTGCAATAAGCCGCAATAATTAGTAATTTGCTAATCAAATTGAAACGTATTTCAATGAAACTAATTTATTTGATTATGCGCAAAAGCCGCAAATCAGTCCATCAATAAACATATATCAGACACGTATCAAAACTCATAAATTTCGAAAGCCATAAAAACTCCCCCCAAATAACAATAGAGCAAGGAGAAAGAAAGTGATAAAAGAGAACGAAAAACAAAAGCAGAAAAAAAAAACAAAGTAATAACAATTTAAATCATCAACAAGCAGATCTGACATAAAGCCGGAATAATTCGCTTGGCCCATGGACATGAGCAGGCCAAAATGGTATTGTTTTTTTTTTACTTGGCTGTATTACACACGTGCGCCCAACGGACCTGAAACGACGTACGCCACTCCCTCTCCCTACTCCTCCCCCTGGCCCCGACTTCCCCCTGGCACGCCCTGTTGCTGCGCCTTTTGGCCCTGTCAATGGATTCCAGCTTACGAGTTGCGCCAATTAACAAAAGCAGCAAAAGTAAAGCGTAATGTTTTCGCTTTCAAAGTGGCCAAAGCTGGACATCAGCAGCAGAATATACACATCAAAGTGAGAGAGAGAGAGAGAGACAGATAGAGTGAGAAAGAGAGTGGGGGAGTGAAAAAGAGAGGGATGAAGGGGCGCTAATCCCATGCCCAAATAACATACCGGAAATAGTCCGATTCCGTTTGCCTTGCGTGTAAGACAAACATATGAAAATAAAATAAAATAAACGCGGCAACACGAGATAAGAATCAGCTCGAAAGACTAAACTCATTTTCATGCCACCACGCAACGGCAGTCGACAAGGACCCATAATGAGGAATTATGAATGCCCAAGCAGCGTAAATGCATGAGAGCTGCTGGAGATGCCAACTCGGTTTTAGTGGCAAGATTTTGCCATACTGAGTCACACTAATTGTTGCTTATAATACCCGATGGCATTAAAGAGCTAAATAAGGAGCCTCCGTCCAAGTTTGAACTTGAGAATGGGCAAGAATTTTGCCAGTCTGCCAGCTGACTCCGCTATGCAGCATGATAAATTACTTTGGGCCATTTCAGAGTGGATCCTTGCATGAGAGTCCTGTTCAGTACTTGATACTCTGATTATGCCAGGATATGCTTGTATGTGCATACAGAAGCACTCACTCTCACATGCATATATGCAGAGACCACAGCTGGCTCTTCATTTGACATTGTTGCTTCAATCTTATCTTCTGTTGACTTAGTGCTGCTTTGTATGCCACATTTGCATACGCAAAGTTTCCATTGTATATTGTCCTTAGCTCTGGGCACCTGTTTCTACATGCAAAACAGTATTAACACTTGTTTTGGGTTCCGTTAACAAATTTGTGTCCACAATATTCACTCGGCACAGCTTTTGTTTACTGATTGCCCAAAAATTAGCTTTCGCTGGAACGACTCGTTTTAGCCTTAATGCTTCAGGTATTAAAACTTTGTCATACAGACTTACTTGCCACAATAACTTTATGTGGACGAATGGGCAATGAACTGATAAAATCTGTGTTGAGAACTTAGATATACAAGTAGCAAATATACTTTTCCTAATGCTTAAACCGTTAGGCGCACAATATTGTTTTTTTTTTGAGACCATAACAAGAAAACCATTTTCCTTTTATCAATATATTATTGGTTTATCAACAAGTAAATTTTCTATTAGTTGTACTGTTTGAATAGAAAAGTTTTGTTGCGGTTGCTATGACTTTATTTGCTTGAACAGCTATTTACAGGAATCAGCATATATCAGAGCAACCAAACAACCCCTAATAACATCACGAACAAGTATTTTAATTATACTTGTAACTCAGTGATCCAAATCTCTGCTCTATAAACTGTGGAGCTAACTGTCCAACTGGAGTCAGGCGAATAGTCCTAACCGACAAATTAGTTAATTGTGGCAGAGACTTTTCCTGCAACTTCTCACAATGGGTTTCTAAATGGAATGAGTACTTTGAGTGGAAAAGGGCACGCAGAGGAGAATTACCAATCACCATTAAAAAAAAGGAGGCTAATAGGAAGGGGTAGGATGTTGTGGTGGGTTAGGTGGTTCAATGAATATATATCGTATATGTGTGCATATATTTATATGTTGTCTGTCGTGGACATAAATCTCCTGGTGCGCTTTGACCCAGTTTGTGGCATGCTGCAGGCAACACAAGTTACGATCAAAATAAGCATTACTACCTGTGGCCAAAAATGACTGGGCAAATGTTAAATGTCCGAGCGAAACATGACAAACGAATTTTTTGGTCATTGTCCTGGTGCTTATCTGTGGGACCATATGCAACTGGCTGCTGGGTAGACAGAGGGCCAACAGACTCTACCTGATTTAGTGGGCGTTCAATAGGTCACAGCTCATGTTCTGGCAGTTATGTTCAATGGGCATGTCAGAACGTAGTAGAGGTGGTTGCTTAAATGTCTGTGGTTCGGCAGATTAGCCACTCTGACTTCCAACATTTATTGGATGCCAATAACTTTTGTCTAGGCACAAAGGTGCGTTCGTATTGTTGCTGTGTGTGTTTACGTATGTGCGTGTGAGTGTGTGCGTGTGAGTATGCGTGTGTGAATTTATTGCCTCTGCCAATATCCGAAGTACCTGCAATATTTTGCCAATTTACATACCAGTCGAAAAACAACTGGTTACTGCTGCCTTTTGTGAGTGGCAGCTTGAAATGGAATTGCCTGTTTTTGGCAACCCATTCTCAATTTTCGCCAGTTTTTCCTTGGCTTGTAAATGCAAATTGAACGTGTTGTGTTTAATTTTGCAGTAATTGGTAACATTTGCAAGCCATTGGCTTGCGGCTCGTATATTTATCATTTGCAGTTCATTTTTCACAACTAGCCAATCTTTAATTAAATATACATACCATTTATTTAATCCGATGCAAATAACTCTTGTGTTTACAAGTCAATCGATATGAATTTTCTAGAATCGGCTTAAGGCATCTATATATGAATAGATAATTTAAAGACAGAAAAAGAGAAGGCACTTTAAGGTTGTTTGGTTTATTATTAGGTCTACAGCAATACATTTATAAAAAGATTTAAAGTACTCCGTTGAATTAAAAATTGTTCTGCACATTTTCTACATTTTATTTGCAATACATTTCATGCGTTTTTGACACATCAACACTTTTTAAATAATTACTTTTTACTTACATTTTTAAGCAACACTTGTTATTATTTAGTTTATAAACATTTCAAATCTTATTTATTAAGCAAATAAGAAACAAATTTCTCTTCAAATGCTGCGTTTCAAATTAGCTTTGAGTATGGGTATCCCATTTTTTAGGAAGTTTTCCATTTAGTAGGGTAGGGTATTAAAAAATGCATCATATTCATATTAGTAGCGTGCACGCTCGTCGTACCTTTTGATCAAACTGAAAACGTAGATAAATGGATAGATGAAAAGATTATTTGAAATGGGTACCTTAACCAAATATGTGAATTGTGAACTCATCAGTGCATAAGCTTCAATTATAAGTGTATTAAACATATGCCCTTACCTGTGTCTGACAATGCAAGAAATGGAAATAATGCTGATTTTCGAGATAGTTTTATTTAATTTTAAACATATATTTAATAAGTATTTGCATTTAATGGAATTATCTTATAAGCTACACGTTTATTTCATATTTAAGTGGAGATTAGTCCCAGCTAAATTGGAAATTATTGTAGAACCCTTTAGCTGTGACTCAAATACTAAAAACTCCATAAATTAATTGTCTTCAATTGAAAATGAATTCATAAATTCATTAATTATGGCATATTCAACACTTGATAGCAACAACAACTAAACACTTATTAATTTATTTCATTTATTTACATTTAAATACGCCCAGCGACGAGCCTATAATTACAATTATTATAGCTATTGATATTTTGCCGCTACACACGTTTACAATTAGCAGGAATTATGTGGAATTTCATATGTGTATGCCATTAAATGCCTATTTAATTGAACATACAATATAAATATACATACATATATATATATATATATATAGTTAAATCTAGCACTAAATGTACCACATCACATAGAGTACCCTCAAATAGGTAAAAGAGTATGTCGATATAGTATATGTATATAAATATATTCAAGTATTTACAGCTATTGCTAGGGAGTATACGTACAACTAATGAGTAAATACTGTAAATAATTAGCTCTATATTGGATTGAGGATTCTTAGACACTCCGAAGTCAAATACAAACTTCCGATAATCAAGTCTTTCAGCGTTTCAAACTTTAAGTTCGAACACGCTGAATACTCTAAGAAGAAATTATATAAAGTGTACAGTCAACTAATACAGTGGTTGCTCGATAATAAGAACGTTTTGGGGATTTCGGGATTTCTTTGAATTACTTAAAGTTAAATATATTTCTTATATATTTATATATCTTGTTTATATATATTTGTGTGTTACAATTTTAACAGGTTATTTAAGACATACAAATAATAAGTAAATCAATGAAAATACTAATTGTAATTGCTTTCGAGCATCCACTGTACAGAGACATTCAAGTGCTTCTTGTGCAGCTCAGACTCAAAAGTCAATCGATGTCAACATATAAAACAGGAATTGGTACTTCAGCATTAACCGAACAGTCACAAACTGTTTGAGCGTGGCCAAATGCCAAAGACCATCTATTTATGTACAGGACCCCTTTCAGGCTTAGAGCCCTTAGAAATTTACATAGAGCCAACTGTGAACTGCCAATTCCAGCTACAGCTACAATTGAAGATGAGGATGGGGGTGAGGATGAGGATGAGGATGTGGGATGATTATGGGAACGGTTGTGGGGGTGTTGTGAGGGTAAACAGTACAACAATTACTGTCAATAAGCATAGCCACTGTGCTTGTGTGTGTGTGTGTGTGTGGTTATTGGTGTGTGAAAGAGAGAGAGAGTGAAAGATAGATCAGTAGCTTAGAGCTGCTCATCGGCCGGTTGGGCGGCCGAATCCTCCTCCAGCAGCTCCACAATCAGTGTGCCTCACCTTTTCTCATTAATGATTGAGGCGCGTCCGATGCCACCCACATTGTGGGCATGCCCATTGCCACTGCCCGCATGCTGCAACGGCATCGAGTCCTGGCGATGGAAACTGCCCGTTCGTCCGCCAGCCGCTCCCGCTCCAATGCCGTGATTATTGTTCATGTGCAGCGAGGCACGATGGGCGGCCAGACTGCCAGCAGTACCACCTACTGCACCACCGCCACCCACATAGGTGGAGCGACGCATCGAGGTGACGCTAGTGTCCATAACGCCAGTTGCTGTCGAGTGTTGCCGGAGGTGTGGCTGCCGCTTAACGCAAATGCAGCACAGATAACGGTTGAAATGCTGCCGAAATACGCCGGACACACAATATAGCGCCACAGGATTAACGCACGAATTGAGGAAGCTGTAAATTGAATAATACCAATCCAAACAGTTAGTAGCAGTAGCAATATGGCATGGCAAAATGTTTGTCCAGCTTGCGAATGGCATCAGTTGTTAACTTGGCTAATGGTTAAGGTTAAGGTTCTTTTTAAATATTAAAAGGCATTTTTGAATTTTGAAATCCATTTTTGTCGTTTCTGATTTGATGCTTTATCACGAAAGCATTTTATGAATTCGCATTTTTACATATTTAATGACTGTGTTGACATGCAGAGCAGAAAGATTTATAGCAACTGTTTATCTGGCCTTTTGTTAAACATAAGAAGGCCCAGTCATAATACATATAATATATTTTTTCTGGAAACCTTTATCTTATTCTGTTGTAAACCACTTTCGCTGCTTTTTGGGTGGTCTGCAAGTAACTTTGCGATTTGCATTTAAAATATTTATATTTATTTTACGAAATGCTCCCTCTTGATTAACATTAAGGGTATCAATGTCAGTAAGCAGCTTAGCCGAATCCCAGCACAACAAGCTGAGCTCATAATTTAACTCATTCCTTTCGATTTGTTTCAATATGCTTTTGAATATATTACGAAAAAAAAGTTTATCTGTTTGGTCGGGCTACCCTTTTGGTATTAAAATGCAAATGATTCTCACTGGAACTGATGACACTCCCTGACGCAACAAATTAAGTTGCCGCAATGCTGACAGATATTTTAATGCGTTAAGTAACGCCCCCTCTCCTCACCGCTACTCTTCCCTCAACTGCAGAGTTGGAGGCTGTCAACAGAAAGCAAAGAAATCAGCCTTGAAGAAAATAGTGTTTCATTTTCAATTATAAGCGAGAAGATGGAGATATCTTAGGCAAGCCAAAGTTGATATACCCTTGCAGGGCGGATTTTAATTCATGTGTGTTTTCTTGCTGATTGAATCTACCTCACAGCTTCGACTACCATAACTTGTTAAAAACTAAACCGATTTTGTCTTTGTGATATAACTGTATTCCAAATTGAAAACACTATTTTACGCTCATATTCATTTAAAGTCGCTACTCTACTCGGGTACGAGAAATTAAGTATTCTTAAGCGGAACTAAAATCCAAGGGAATTACAATATTAGATTCATCAACTAGTTTAAATACAAATATAATTTGTGAATTCAAATATGGCTCAAGCGATGTCAAAAATTTATAATATTTCTCGGCAAGGGTATAATTATCCCCTAAAGCACTGCAGCGCAAAGTCTAAAGACCAAAAACTTTTCATATGCTTAGCAATCTACCCCTTCATAAGTTGTTGTTGCTTGTGAGCAGGGAATGCAAGGATTGTATGCGCCAGCAAGAATTTCAAACAGTTGTCGCCGAAAGGTATTAAACGAAAAGGATAATGTTTTGTACTTGTAGTCGGTGTTTCGCCTTTAAGACTTTGGCCATAGCTTACCTTGTGCAAAATCCAACGATGCGAACCATGTGCCAGAAGTCATCGAAATCATCCTCGGCGGTGGGATAGAAATGGTACCACAGCTCGAATACATGATATGGAAAGAAGCAAATAAAGAACACTGTACGTGACAGGCAATTAGTATGCGATTGAGTGAGTAGGAAATCTCCTCCACTTGTAGCACAATACTCACCAACTACAAAGGCAACGACCATGCGTGCCACATGACGACGAGCCCGGGCCTGACTGCGACTCTGAATGCTCAGCTGCTCGCCGGGCATGTCCCTGGCACTGATATGCAGACGCTTGGCCATCATTATGTATAGGACGCCAATGATGGAGAGCGGCACAAAATAATATATCGATGCCTTGGCAGCCACCATGTATCTGCAAGAGAAGACAACAAACACGGCTTAAGCACAAGCTCATCAAATTGTTGGTCCATTGGAAACGGCAGCTATTTAGTTGCACGGCTTAGTTCATGCGACTAACTTAAGACTTGCCTTGACTTACTGGTAATTAAAATCATTTTAAGTGCTTTGATTGATTGTGAAGCATCACAGATTTGTCAAATGTCTGTCAAGCAAATTGGCAAACCCTTTTTTTCGCTTTAATGCCCAGCAAATTAAGTTAACGTCTCTTTAGCATTAATTGGAAGTGTCTCATTTAAACTAGAAGCTTTTATTAAATTTAATCTTTTCCATTCACAACGATTTATGTTGATGTTGCTGCTGCTCTTTAATCTTTAATCTTTAATAATTTAATTATATATATTACCCTTCAAAATGGATATAATAAAGTCGACTTGTGATAGGTCAAGAATTGGGTTCATGGTATTCGAGCCCTCTCAACAAGAGCATTCTTACTTTTTTTGTACTCGTAACTTTATCTTTTAGCTTGTAAGCGATATCGATCTTTAAGGAGAGTGTCGGGTTATCTAATTGCAAAATTTGAAAGAAAAATTAACATAAATCTATGCCCAAAATCACTTTAAAAATGCGTAGAAAGGGTTAAAAAAAATTTGAATAATGTGTATTTAAATGCGAACCAATTGCATTCGTTGAGTTAATTAAAAGAAATTATCCCCAACGAGAGCCTGTATAACCCAATCCGATTGAGTGTAACCATAATAAATATATTAATGTCACTGATGAAAGCATTCTTGTTTGTCCATTGCAATAATTGATGTATTTAATCAGTCGTGCAGCGGATATAATCTTATTTATATACGGACAGATTGGCTGGCAGCATTTTTATGCAATACTTAATTATAACAAGTTGGTTAACAAGCTGACAGATTGTTATGCAATACTTAATTATCATTATATTATAATGTATTTAAATCTGACTGCAGTTCAGTATTTATGCATAATTGGCCAATGTCAATAAATTCAATATCAACATTGTCAAGCCAACTCATTGATTTATACAATTTAAGAGCGGAAATCATTTACATGACGCCTAAGGGAATCAGCACATAAATTATTAAATTTTATTAAATGCTGACTTTCACATTTCATGAGTAATCGGATTTGGGCCCAAATAGCTACACGTCTAAGCCATATTAAACAATTTGTCAGACTATTAAAATGCCTGTAGACAGAAGACATTTACAATAAATCAAGAAACGTGTCACATTTTGATGAGTAATGAAAACTTAGTCGTAATCTTAAATTGCATGATTTTAAGAATGCTTTTCAACTTTGTGGTCATTTTTATTTATTTATTTATTTAATGAGATAAGTTATAGGAGAGGTTTTATGCCAAGCATAAAAAAATTAGAGAGCAGTTGACTAAAGCAGTGTAAATTACAGCAGAAGGCCATATCAACAGCAACACCAACATCTACACCATCAAGCCACCCACCAAGTGGCAGTTGGTGTCGGATTATGTGGCAACAGCTGCCATTGTCCGGTATGAAAGGATTTTGAACTTATGGCAACAGGCGAGCAGACACAGGCAGGCTTAAAAGCACGAGCGGAATTAAACTTAAGTTGCTTATCAGCAGCAGAAATACGAGGAGCAGCATATGGCCAACAAATATGCATATCCGGTTGAGTGTACGGAGACGTTGTTAAGCCAAGGCATCAGTCTGATGAACTGGACAGAAGAGTGTCAGGATAACATGGAGGTATCTTAATGAATATAAGCACATTTAGAGTGACTCTGGCTAAACTAGCTAGTAATAGAAACTTTAAGCGTTAGTCCTTTAGAACGAATACAACTCGCCTAACTTGAATAAAAGTAAATAAAATATTTAAATTGATATAAAAATACAAGTGTATAAATTATGTACATTGCACACGAACACAAATATTTTGATATAATCAAATAATTACCACATAGAAGGTGGCTATTTTGGTTGTTTTAAATTGAACGTTTTAATGGAAAAGGACATTGGACTTTCAGGTGCTGCGACAGCTTCTGCTTGATTGGATATTGCCTTTCTTTTGGTTTTTATTGGAGTAAGGACACCCACTTAAAACTAAATGAAAACTAATGAGTCGGACAAATGCGCAAATAATGTAACTGAATTGGGATTTTGGCCCATTGGCCAATAACTACTTACTTTGCATACATCTTGGAGCGAAATGGAGAGCACACTTCAATGGTTATGTTGCCCTTGTTCGTGGGCAGCGTATATACCTGCAGATCGGATACAACAAACGACGGCATGCCCAGCATTATAGCCAAAACCCAGATAATCACCGCCGTAAACACAGTCAGCGGCTTTGTCTGTATTTGTGTATGTGTTTGTGTTTGTGTGAACAAGAAAATTGTTTAAGTATCCGTAAGGGAGTAACGCTCTTGAACTTGATGGCTCACCTGCAATTTGCGCAGCGGATTCACAATTGCACAATACCGTTCGCCGGAGAGTGCGGTCAATGTGAAGACGGAGACACCGATGGAAATGTCCTTAAAGAATTCGGATATGCGACACATGTTACGCTCAAAGGGCCAACTCTCCTGAGTATAAACGATTGTTGCCACTGGCACACAGACCAAAATGACCAACAAATCAGCCAGCGCCAGCGAGAGTATATAACTGTAGAGATAGAATCAATATATTATTATATTTTGGAAGACATTCAAATCAGTACAAACTAACTAACAAAGATACTCATTTTCCTAATTTAATTTCATTCTGATTTGATTCATATTTGTGTTTGCTCCAGAAAAGTATACTTTAAGCGTTTGTCTATGTTATTTTCTGTCTGTTAACTTCCTCATTATTTAATAATTACAGGGTATAACTGGCTAACTGTATACTGCATTTATGATTTTGTTTTAAAACATTTTAGAGATCAATGCTGCTTAGCAAGTCATAATTAAAAAATATTGAAGAAAAACAGTTTGACATTCCATTCGTTTGATTACGAAGAATCCTTTAAGTTGTGTGAAAGAAACAGTGTATATAAAAGGGGAATTTGTTGAGTTTACACACAGTTAAACGTGTCAAATTTGCTGCATGGTTGCACTGGGATTGAAATGGAATTGGCAACGGGTTTGTGTAGCTGGAACGAGTACGGGTACGGGAACGATAACTGTGCTTTTTTTCTGTTGTGCATCCACATGGAAAGTAACCTTTGATTTCGAACGCACTTTTCTTTTGTGCTCCGGGCCATTTCCAAGTATCTGCCTTGAAATTGGTCTGTGCACAAAATCAACATCAATTCCAGCACACTCCTTGAGCCCAGAATGTCAGAAAGTTACGCTTAAATAGAAGATATTGTGTCTCCTGTCAAATGGTGTCGAGCTCGAATTTTCAGAACCCGAAACTCGATTTTATTGCAGTTAAAAAAGGCAATGCTGTTGCCTTTTCTGTTTATTGTTGATCAAATTGCTTTTGGCATTGAGGTGCTTGAACCATATTGAAGGTGCCAGACTAAGCGCATTTAAAGCATAACAATAATCTACAAATTGCTAGTTGTGACAGAGGTCAATTGATGCTTGTCTAGACAGCCCAGCCGGACACACGTGCACAAAAGACCAGCAACCAAGTTAGGCAAATACTTTAGTCCACTGATTGTGGGTGAATTGAAATCTAGAAATTCCATTGCCACCTGAATAGAAATACATCTTTTAGCGTTATTTGTGCAATTTTTTCACCATTCATAATTTTACTTTGTATTTTATTGGAATTTCTGTCAATTGTTCAATCTCGTTAGAGTCAAATTGTGGAGCACACATATTGACAATTGAGCCATGCTGGCAATGATTCTTATGCAAGCTGAAACTTTATGCCACCGAATGCGTTTGTCTGGCATAACTTTTGAAATTAATTTACATTTACATATATTTAAATAATTCAGGAGTCAGAGGATGAAGACCTGAGCGATACAAAAAGTACCGCAAGGCTTAACATAGTTCTTAGTTGTAAGTTTTGTACAAGTTGGCAAGTTAATAAACATTTGCATTTGCCCAAATCAAAAGGCGTCGACATCTGTTCCATTCAATACTTAAACACAAACGCTACAGCTTACCAACAGTTGGATACTGAATACATTTCGGAAACGAATAAACAGAATCCCATTTCCTTGACACGCATTAAACATACGCCATGTGGCATTGTCAGCCGCTAAGAATATTTTATTTTTCCCTGTGTCTCTGACAGCTGCTTAAATGGACCAGGTCTTGGCACCATTTGGCAAGAATTTAAATGGCTTAAATAGCCAATCAATTACTTATTACTTATTTACTTGATATTAGTTTGCTAATTTTTTTTTAATCACGCAGCATTGTGCTTTAAGATGTTTCTTTTAAATCACTTTTAACTTATGGCATCAATAGAACTTCCCGTTTTATCTTTAATTTTGAAACACTGCTTAGTATTCCTGAGAAAAAGGGCAAGCGCCTTCTGCGCTGAATACGAAAAGTTAAGAAACATTCCTTTAGAACTTTTTAATTTGGCCAGGCATGTTGACAGCTGTTTCGACCAAAGCAAAAGACAGATCTGACTCGGATACAAGTGGCAATAAAATCAGAAATGCGGCTCATAACTCAGCGCTATGAATGTTGAGTGGCAATTCTGCTATTTTTTCTCTTCTCTCATATTTTTGTTATTTTTTTGTTTTTTGGCTATTTTTGGCACCACACAGCGCTCATTTGGGCCAAGAGATATTTATATGGAGTGTCTGCCATGATTATACACATATGGCTTGGCTGCATATATTAGGCTGTCGTTTTCGGGGAGTCTGGGGAGACCTGCACCACAAGGGGCATGGTCTGGGCATCACTTACGTGTTGGGTATGTTGCGCATGGAGCGATGCCGAAAGAATATGATGACCAAAGTGCCATTGCCAAGCACGCCCACAATAAAGATGAGCGTATACAGCACAGTCACAATATATGTCTCGGGGCGATCCAAGACATTCACATACTGCGGATGCTCCTCGGCGCTGACGTTATGTACAATTGATGTCGCTGCCGTTGCGCCCGTCGATCCATCCAGCTGACTCGAATTGCTGAGTTGGCTAACATTCATCCCA
Organism: Drosophila setosimentum; assembly: GCA_035043505.1. Classification (NCBI taxonomy): domain Eukaryota; kingdom Metazoa; phylum Arthropoda; class Insecta; order Diptera; family Drosophilidae; genus Drosophila; species Drosophila setosimentum. The sequence goes on along the minus strand of JAWNMY010000003.1, from coordinate 6,391,995 downwards.
AGAGCAGCAGCTGCAGCAGCAGCAGCAGCAGCAGCAGCATTTGATTCCAGTGGCGCATAGGCTAAACTTGCCGCCAGTGTCTGGCTCATGTCCATTAGCGCCGCGTACATGTTTAAGGATGCGGTACACAGAGTCCTCTAGTGTCCTGTCTCAGCACCGACTTCCTGTCTGTGCGTTTCCCTTTTATGTGTTTGCTCGTTGAGGCGACTTCCGATTCCTTTTTGGGCAATTTTTTTGTTGTTTTTTACGCTTTTGCACTCTTATTTTATTTATTTATTTCTGTTCTTTGCCAAGGGGTGTTCAGTTTATGGCATTTAGGTTTTTAGCAAAGTCGTTGTTGTTGTTGTTGTTTGTCGTGTTGCTGCCACAGTTGCGTGTTTTATTTTGCACATTTTGTTTCAGCTTGGACCACATTTGATGTCAATATTTTTGTTGTTGTTGTTGTCGTTGTTGCTGTTTGTGGTTTTACTTTCTGACTGTCGCCAGTTGTTGTCACTCTGTGGGCGAGAGATGAGAGCAGTGGAATGAGTACTTATTAAAGTCACTGTTTGTTGTCAGTGATTTAAGCAGCATTTAATAAAATGGCGAAAAATACAACATAACACAGTATTTTATTTTTATTTATAGCTTAATTATGTTCCGTGCTGCGGTTTATTTTCTTGCAATTGACAACCCTTCGTGTTTTTTTTTTTCGTTTTTTATCTCATTATTATTTATTTGAAAATGTGCCCAACAAAAAAGTTCAAAATAGGGAGCAGTCCCTTTTATCATCCAATTTGTAGTGGATAATAAATGCTAGATTATTAAGAGAATAAAATCGATGAAAGCTTGGCATTTATAATCGAATCTGATGCAAAACAAGCTGGGCATAAGCTAATGGTCAATTAAATTAGGGCTCAGTTCTGCTTTCATATTTGAGAACTTTTGTAATAATTTTGAAATTACTTGTTAAGAATTTTAATATATTTGGTTTGGGGTTTGGCTTTGGTGTTTTTCATCATTCATCTATCAATAGAAAACAACTAACCAGGATATGTGTAGATTATATACATTCAAATAGAATTACGTATTATTTATATTTGAGAAAGCCAAACGCAGCTTATAACACAAATAACCCCTTTTTCCTTGGCTTGTGCAATCGAATCGTCAGCTGATTGTGTTTTGGCCATGTCTTCTGCTCAGTTGCTGCAAAGCATTCAATTATTCTTGGTTTGCCATATATTGGCATTCTTTTCAAATGATTTTTCAAGGTTCTGGTGGGATTTGAGCTGCTGTTGCCTGTGGGGAGAGGAGTTAAGAGAGGGAACGGGTTGGGGGGATGCATTCCTTGTAAATCGTACATTGAAAACTAATACAAATTCATTCGGGCAAACATACAAAGACTTTCAAATCACAGTCGCCTTTCTCATCCACACAGCAGGCAATCGCAGTCTGTAACGGATCTGATTCGGGATATTTTCTGGGATTCAGTTCAGTTGTGTGTATGTGTGTGTAAGTGATTGTGTGTGTTTGTGTGTTATGTAGTTTCAATTTCAATTCGATATTGGGTTGTTTAGCAGGCGTTACTTGTTTTGGCCATATTGATTTCCAGGACTACATCTATGTTTATCCTTGTGTTCTACGCTACGTTTATGCTTGTTATTTATTCAACGCTCTAAATTAGCAGCAATTTCTTCGCAAATAGGTCAACAATCTTCTCAGCAATTGTATTTACATGCCTTAGCTTGTCTATAAGCAGCTTAACCATTTTAAAAATACATGCAATTGCAGTGCCCAGTCCGAGTCATAGTCAGAGTCTTCGTCTCTTTCTCTTTTTGTCTTCCTCTCTGAGGTACTCAGGTGCTTCATTCGACGGCCAGGCGCTTCTATGGGAAACTAGATACATATTGTATTGGTTTGTCCTAAAATCAAGTATTTACTGTTATTAAGGAAGTGTAAGCCACCTTAAATTATTGAACTGTACAAGCATTTTGTGGCCCAACGTAGAGAGAGTCTTAGGGAGATAGATAAATTGAGAGAGAGAGAGAGAGAGAGAAATACAATTTGAATATTCATGATTTTCTTTTGGATATATCTAATTTGTTAAACTATTTACATTTCATCTAATCTATCCACTTCTCTGATATTTGTGGCAGTCCATTTAAAGTCACACCACAAACAAATTCATTTATTATAACGCCAAAACTATTACATGTTCAATTAAATTGCAAGTCTCCCTAAAATATTTTGAAACACTAGCTGCTATTAGCCAGCCAAAGCTAAACGCTTTTCACGTTTTGCCCATAAGAAATTGACCTCTTAAATTACACAAAAAACAAAGTGAAACACGTGTCCAATGAAATTTGAAACTCTTAAACGAACTTGAAACCGATTAAAAAAGAGATTCCTAAACAGCTTGGACCACTTGGGAGATCAGCCCCTTCTTATGACTAACTAAAGTCTGAATCTCAACTTATTCGTTCTTACCGTCTTTTTGGCTGACCCTTGTTCGAAAGGCCTCCAGTCAATCAGTCCGAAAAAACTTTTATATATTTGATAAATAGATTAAACATTTTTGCACCGTCTAGAATATTTAACGCTTGCTTTTGTGGATGCCACAGCCAGAGCAATACATTACATTAAATACATTGCAAAGTTTTCAGGTCTTTTGTGTCAAAATTACAAAAACTAAGTAATAGATTTACAACATTTAACAGCAATGTCTGTGTGCGTGTGTGTGTTCTACACCCACTTTAAAGTCATAAAAACGTTTTGTTATTTTATGTGAGTACCACAAAGGTCAACAATGCCAACGATTGAGTTTTCACTCAATTGGCACGGCACTTAACGCATCCACATGGAACATTTGCGGTTGTCGCATCATAAAGGAGTTCAGGGAGCATACACACTGAGAGAATTTAAGTGCAATTAGCAGTGACAACATTGCCATAAGCTCGATTCTGCGGCGTCAGCTGCTGGAACCCATCCAATGCGATTGCTAGTGTTTAATGACAGACCTTTGGGCAATATACTTGCGAAAGTGTCGACAATCAACACACCAGTCTGTGTTTGATGACTGGGTGCTTTAGTGGAAGATTCGAAATGTGACTTCGGGCCAAAGACAGAGAGAGAGAGAGAGGGAGAGAGAGAGAGAGAGAGAGAGGAGAGAGAGAGAGAGAGAGAGAGGAGAGAGAGAGAGAGAGAGAGAGAGGGAGAAAGAGGAGCGTGAGCTGTATATAACAGAAACTTCACAATGTTAATTATTTTTCGATTTTTGTAGCCGAATACTAAAAGTTTTCAAGCTGTTTCCGCCAATGGCAGCCAAGTTTTTGTTGGCCGCTTTGTGGCTCCCGGCAATTATACGGCAAACCTAAAACTTGTCAGCGCAATTTAAAAAAATACGCCTGTCGATTTTTTTTGCCGCAATGCCTAAAAAAAAGTTTTGCCCGGCACGGCACTTAGAAAAGTTTCTCAAATTAGTTGAGCCCTGTGTGAGGAGTGCACCTAACATCCCCTCAATGTCGCCAAAAGTTAAATGTCTGTCTGAGCATATCAGAAAGCCTGACTTGCCACACAATAACAAGCCTCTGTCTGAGGCGACGAAACAGGCAGCGCTTAAAAAACAAGTTTTACGAAAATTCACTACGCATACATTTTCCAGGAAAAACCAACCACACACAGAAGATCAAGTGGCTGTGGCGAAAATGTAACAAGCATATATTTTTTGTATGGCAGCTGCCTAAGAAAACAAAAATACAAAATATGGCAAAAATAATTTAACTTATGGGACATGTCCTGCAGCTTAAATGCTCACCGCCCTCTGATCCCAATCAATTTAATTGAATCTTTACACCCCTGAGGGAAGGCAAAGACTGCTGCTTGGCGAGCAGTCTATTGCTTCTTAAAAGTTTGGAATAAGTATTTGAATTGCGGGCAAAGTTAAAGCGATTTATTTTTGAATCCAGAGATGGACTTTCCACAAATAGATTATGAGCTTAATTTGGGTGGAAAATTAAAAATATGCTTTTTGGGAGAGTTATAATTAAAGAAATCTTAAAAATAATAGTTTTCAATGAAAAAGTTCGTAAAGTGTAGATAAGATTTATAAAAAATAGTCGAAAGAAAATTAATCAAAATACATGCATATATATTTGAATATATATAAATATGTTGTATGCAAAAGCGAATTCATCATTTATTTAACGCAAAAGTTTGCATTGTAGATGATGTTCACCGCGATGATGCGCATAAAATCTTTTATTCCTTTATTTTAAAATTAGACTTTTCTTATAGATTACAGCTTGTTCAGGACGACTTTGAGACATCCGCAACGAGCGGCTGCTTTTTGAACGCAATTACATTTGTCGGTAGCGAAAGTCTATTAATATGTCGAGGTGGTTGGGTGACTTGTTGCTAGGCGGTACACCCCGTCGTGAGAGGGACATCCCGTGGAGCCTATGACTCGTAGCACAGCCTTCTCAGTCGAAGCTGCTGCAAGCAGCTAAGCAGACAAAGGCGGATACAACATATTGTCGAAATGGCGTTGAGAACATGACAAACATTCTTTTGAGTATGCGTTAGATAAATCATAAGGCAAACATTATTTTATACACACCCTTGCTGCGAGGTAGGTTTTGTAGCTTGTAAGCTGCACGGCAACATTATCAGCAGCAGCAGCAAGCGTTAGACGTGGCGTATGTGTAATGCGGCGAGCGCGTTAATCATACGCCATGTCTGCGCAGCCAAGCCGAATAATAAGCTTCAGCACCGTTAGCCGTAGTAAAGGTTAGCTATGCGTTCCAACCCAACAGCAGGGGGATGCCAAACAGTGACTAATGACTCTCTGCGCACATTATGCAGCAAGTTCTAAGCTATTTTAATTAAAGCCCAAAAAAATATTTGTCCATTAATAAAAATACAACAAGACAAAAAAAGCGTTGCCGATGCTCATTTCGTATGCGCTGAAATTTGCCAGTTCTCACCCCAGCTCACCCAGCTCCAACCCACTTCCTTTTGACTGAGCATTATGCAAATTTCATGAGGTTCCATTTGTGCTTCTGATTCAGCTCTGTATGAGAGCGACGCTGTGAACATAAATATTGACAAAGTAGCGCGCCGTTGCCGCCTTGCCTCGCCTTGAGGTCTCCAAGCTGAATCAATGGCTGGCATCCGACATGAACCCAGACTGACAGGCAGGCGGGCAAACAGACAGCCAGGAGGAAGGCACAAGAGCCTTCATTTCGGGTCATAAAGCATTGCTATTCATTTTGTTTGAAGATGATTGCAAATGGCCAGTATGCCTACGCAGACATGCGAGATTTCTGTTTGCCTTCACATGGCTCAGCTTAAAGCCACCTATACATCTAAGTTCTAGATGAGTCTGTAGTCAAAGATCAACTGTCAACTATGACCAAGAAATGAAACTGAAAGTTTAATTCTCGCTTTTGACTTACTGTCAATCCATTTGAAAAATTATTTTATTTTATGTTTATTGTATATTGTCAACAATTGCAAGTGCTATCCAAATTCCAATATGTCGAAGCGGGTGAGCATAATCACACCAGAAGAGCTGGCTGCAGAGGGAGTTTCTCCTTCATCTAGACGCTCATCAGGGCCATCGGTGAGAGACAATAATTCGAGGAGTAGCTCGAAAGTTAGGCCCAGTGCTGACGGCAAAACAGAGAGTGAAACTGAGATAAAAACTGAACACGATACGAATGCGAGCAGTGATAGCGCATTGTTGAAACTATCCATGACGGATCTGTTCTCGGATGGCTGTGAACGGTATAAGAAGGATTGCTGCTGCTGCCACTGTGTGGGTGTGAGGAAGGCCTTGAGGCAGGCAGCATATCTCAGAACGCCGGAAGGTAGAGAGCGGACGCAGCTGAAGATGCATATGAAGAGCTTCTTTATGGACATCAATGCAATAACCCACGTGCACCGGAGGATCGAGGCGATGCTGCATGGCACCAAGGAGCCAATTCCTTCACCAACCAAGAGTTTTCCTATAACCATCACTGATGTGGAACCGATAGATGAGCATTGTATGTCCATAGATTGGTATCTACACGATGACTCCATGGTGACACACTATGAGATCTATGTGGACAATAGGCGGCGAAAGCGCATATTCAATCCCTTAGTGACGAGCACGGTTCTGCTGGACGTGGACATGAAACGGTCGCACAAGATTCGCATGAGAGCGATGCCCAAAAAGTGTGCCAGCTCGAATACCGATCCCGTGGATAAGCTTGTCCGGGATGTGTGCTGTGGTGGCCTCGATAACATTCTTGATTCGGACTATTTCTGTCAGTGTGCCAACAAATCGAAAATGGAGAAAATCGAGGTGCAGTACAAGAGGAACTCGTGCCAGGTGCTGGTCGATTTCTGGAAGGACAGCGAGTTCTTCTACATACCCCCCCTCCTCTCTGAAGATTATAATAAATAAATATAATAATAAATTTATATCTTACATATTCTAAATTGTATTTAACTAAGTTGAAACTAATATGATGTTTGGTCGTTTCTAAAGAGACTGATTAACTTGTAACATATTTAAAATACTACACATCAGATTACAATTACAGCAATTTGAAGTTTCATTTACATACGTCGTTAAAATCGAAGCAATCAAAATAAAATAAAAGTTTTTGAGTACCACTCAAATGTGGAAGATGCTTGTGTCGAGTGCCGTCTGTCACCCAAAGATAAAACTTTTGCACTTTGAAATCAGCTACAGAATACTGAATCTGCTGCACTTACAAAAGAGTAAGCAGGGCGACTGTGTGCAAGAGATAGATTGTCAGAGAGAGAGAGAGAGTTAGATTGAGTGAGGAGGAGACAGCAAGTCATGTGTAGACAACTTCAGCTGTCGGCTTTATTTAAAAATTTATCATAATCTGCAAAATGTTTTCTTTACTTTGTTTTTTTTTGGTGAATGGTGAATGGATGGTCCCCGAAGAGTGCGCGCTCATTTTATCAGTGGCCAACAGGCATTGGGATTGGCATTGGCATTGGCATTAGCATCGGCTTTGGCACGGCTATCAGGAGGGGGTGTGGGGTTGTTGATGCTGACGTAGTCTCCTACATTTGGGGCCCTCTGACGTGGCGTGATTAATTATTTGGCAAATATTTGAAATGCCCCGAGTGGTTTCCATTACAGCGCAATTGCTTCTGTTCTGGTGATGTCGGCATAGAGCGTACTGTGAACGCAATGAAAATCTGAGAAATTTTACGCAAATACTTTAGGCGCATTTCTACTAAACGTACTCTATACATACACAACTAAATATTTATATATTTATATATACATTTAATTAAGTTTAGCACTTTCGTTCAATCTTTTGAAGTACGCGATTGTCCAAATGCCAAAATGATGTACAATGGCCGATTTTCTACGGCATTTGGCATTTGTTTGTTTGTCTACGATAAACAAGCACCACTTATAGTACTTCATTTCAATTATTTTGATTATTTTTGAATACTCTCTGAAATAATGGAAGAGAGGTATTATGTATATGAACAAAGAATCAAGCAGCATTTTCTGGCGATGTTTTGAAGGAAATATAATTTAGTGATAATACCTTGACTAAAGATTTAATCGAACTAATACCAATTTTATACTCTTGTTTAAAATGTTTTCTTGACTTATCGCGAAGCAGTTGCTGTGATACTATTCAGCTGCCAAGAGCATAACTTCACGTCGAGCACTCTCTATGCGAACACCCTGCATATATCTTTTAATGCTTCCCCATTTGACGCGTCGTATGCGCTATTTTAATGGTCACATCCAATTAGTTTTAACGCTCTACAATTTGAAGACCGAGTTTTATGCCCTGCGTGTTGCTTGCAAATATTTTAATTGATTTCATGTGGTTGTTTCGTCTTTTACGCCACGCAATTTTGTGTAAATATTTCACTTATATTACCCGACCAGTGCCCAAATTGTTGTTTATCTCAAAATGTTTATACCCCAATCGATCACGCAAAGTCAGCTGCCAGCCAACAGGCATCTGCAATAGTGCGTTAAATTATCCATTTTCGTTGGCAAATCGACAACAATTTCAGTCACACAAAGTTTAGTGAGCCCATTGAACCTTTTAAAGACAATTTTCGCAGCACAGCAGAGAGCCTGAAAACCCACACAATACCAGAAAACCAAAAGGCACACATCATGTTGGGTACACATAATTGACATTCTTGTCTGTTGGATAGCGACAAAAAAGGAACATTTGGGATAACCTGTTGTCCTGCCAAACACAGTCGGCACGTACGAATATAGAACCATTTGTGGGCAGAAACTGGGAATTAATGGAATATTATATGCAATGCAGCCGAGTGGAAAACTAAGACAAAAACCAGCTACATGAAAATAATGTGCAATTTTCAAGCGAAGCGGAAAATATTAAAATTGACTTTTCGATTAAGCGACGCTAAGACTAAAGAAATCATTAATTTAAATAATCAAAAACCACGCATCGCTTTAAGATTAAATACCAATGAGAATTTAGAATTTTAAAACAATCTCAATTTATTTCGCTGCTATTTTTAGGTGTTATTCAATGATTATGCTTGTTTTCGATTCAGGTAAATAGGTAATCAATAATACACATGATGTTTATTTAAAAAACGAGGTTATTTTTTATATAGGTAAATGGGTAATCAATAATAGATATCCCTAGGAATGCTGTTAAGCCGACGTTATTCGGAGGACTTCCGCCCACTTACATGCTGTATTGATGTCCTTTGGCAACATCTAAAATTTATTACACATTGGTTAACTGTGACACATTGTTCTCGCGGGAGCAATGATTTACAGTTTGTTTTACAAGAGTCTCTCCGCATTGCCTACTTTTTCCACTTCTGGCAATCTGTCAACGTAGCAGACTCTGTGAAAAATCTAACGAATTTCAATTGAAATTTCGCGAGAATTTTTTCTGGCATTGTCGCGTTTCCTTTAGCTTTGCCGCAAAAAAAAAAAAAGAATTGGATGAAAAAGAGAAGAGAACAAACAATTGGTGAAATCTAAATGTGATTTTGGAATTGCTGCTGCATTGTTTGTGGCACAACTTCACTATGTGGGCCCCTGATAACTCACCCAACACCTCGAGCTGCCCCAGCTATGTGGCACACAAAATTGATAAGGGATTTGAGTTGTTTTTTTCTTCCAGAAGGTCAACAAAGGCAACAGCAATATGGGAATGCAGCCTTTGTTTGGCATTTTTCAGTTCATGTTCGCTAATTGGCAAAATCACGACTAAACTGATGAAAGCCGTGCAAATATACAAGACAGCCACAGGCAGCTCGGAAATTTATTGTCAACATAATTCAGACCAAATTCAATTAAGCCAAGAAGACACAAACAACTTTAACAACGGGAGCCCTAAGTAAATTACGGAGACACGATGAGAGAGCTGTGCTCTGTGCTGAGCCTGATATGAGGCCAACAGTTTCAGTTTCTTGAAGGAAGCTGAGTTCCTGTCAAGAGGAGGATAAGCTGAGCATAATTTTATTATTTACATGTCGGTCAATGTCAATATTTGTCTATTTATTAGCTCATAAATTGTGCGCTATATAAATGGTTGAGGGCAAACCAAGCGAAGATTACTCCACAAAAGAGCCTCAATATGTTCCATGGCCAGGTCTGCCATTATAAGCCTCATCAAATCATTTGCTTATGCAAATTAAATTCCTTTTTCTTGGCTTCTTTTATTTCTTGGCTAAAAGATAAATGTAGCCCACTAAATGAAATCAGAGTGACGAACAAAGAAAAAACAATACGAATTCAACAACCACTAAATAAGCTCGAGCTATGTAACCCCAAAAAAATATAACAATAGATACAAAGATACAGTATCTTTTTGCTTGCATAAATTCATTTTTGTTTTTGCGCATATCTTTTGTAATTTCAGTGCATTATTTATAGCACTTGTGGTCAGAAAGTGGGCGTTGCGAGCCACTCGACTCGCCCACCTCGTTGGGGGCAATGATTTTATGATAAATGAGCCAAGTTAATCATCAACTCGTTGTTGGTTGGTGGTGCAAAAGTGCTCGAAGCAACTTCAATGCAAAAAATCAACGTCTTTTGTATAGAAGTGCTTGTGGCCGGGGAAAGGAGAAAAGTAAAGAAAATTGTATCGGACAGCATGAAAATGTTGGTGTGCGTTAATGCAGGTGGCAAAAGCGATGCTCAACTATTTATAAGAGAGTGGGAGAAATTGTTATATTCACGTCAATGCATACTGAATGATGTTCTAAAGGTTAAGGCAAAAATGGAGTTTGCTTTTGGGGACCAATAAGTTTACTATAATTGATGGATATTGTGCTCCTAGGAGATTAATGTTGGGGCAAACATTAACCCACACATTTCACTATCAAAATTAACTCAACGATAAATCTTATAGGCACTTCACAATTGACATTAGCTAGCAATTGATAGAATCGACCAGGCCAAATCATTAATCACAGCTAAGCAAACGAAAGCGAACAAAAAACACTGATTTGAGCTACTCCTTTCGACAAGCCACACGCAAAACACAGCAAACAAATAGCACACGCACTAAGCTAAAGATACAACGCGGAAAACTCACGTATCTCAGCATATGTAAGACATATAAATTCACCTGGTTGACTCGAATCAGATACTAGAATTACACACGTAGCACTGGATAACATTATCCGCATCAGCAGATTGAGAGACTATAACATGGTTGCCGGCTCCATTTGCCATGTCGCATGCCATCGCTTGACAGGCTGTCAATATGCATAGCAAGCTCTTCATACATATATCGACATATTCAGACCAATACTTTGACATTGACTTTGATTTTCAACTTATCTGTGATTACGCAAATGTCCTTGGTCCTGTTAACTGACTGTCTGTCAGCAATCTCACACGTTTATCTTTTACATTTATTTAATTTCCTATTTATTATATATGAATATTGAAAAACTTTCGGATTGACTGACTGCCTCTGTGCACATCTGGCACCATGCAAATGTCAATTTCAATGATTGTTCATTCGAATTAAGCTGATATGACTTTTAATAAGCAAACAAAAAACAATAAAATAAATCATATGTCATATGTCATATATAAGCTATCATCAGACGTAACATTGTGAAAACTGAGTTGAGTTTTCTTTGAGTGTGATAATCTCAGATTAACAAGCAACTTATATGAATACCATGGGAAGCTATTTCATATTCAACTTCTTACGTCTCTTCACTAATTATGCAATCAGTTAATAAACGCTTCCCTTTTGGCCAACAAGAAAAACGAGCAGTCCTTTAAAAGTTGTTGGCATAATTGAGCAATTTGGCCAACGCCTGAGCCAAAGCCTGAGCATATGCCTCTTATTGTGAATCATTAATAACTGGCGTTAACATTAATCAGTTTAATATGACGAATTAATTTGACGACTTTAAAGAGCCTCTCGAAAATGTGTATAATGAAAAATACACACAATAAATGTCGCTTAAGTGAAATGCTGGAAATGGCTTTAGAATGAGGGAACAACTCGTGTTCATTAATTAAATAATTTTCAGGCAGAAAATTGCAGAAAAATACGAATGCAAACGTAAATCATGTTGGACAATGGAATGCAAATGGAAACAGCAAGGAAAAATACATACTTCAAGTAAAGAAATAAAAGAATAATGACATCAAAATGCTTTTCATGGCTGCGCAAACTTTAAAATATGATGGAATGCAGCAGCAGAGTGGTTGACTTACAGGCTCTTTAGATATGTGACTTTTAGTGCCAGGATGAGCACAATTCCGTAAGCCAGCCAAACAGAAAATAAATGTCACAAAAGGATTTACAATAAGAAGATTGAGCGAGTCGGCATTAAAAGGCCTAGTTATACATAAATCAGAACAAAAAACCTTTAAGTTAACGGCAACCAAAAGGAAGAAAACAAAATCACGTAATAATGTGAGCACGACAAGAAGTTACCCTGTTTAAAGTATAAACAGATAACAAATATATGTTTCCCTCTATGATAATTATCATTTATATAAACATTTTTCTATGCCATTAAAGAGATACACATTACTGATACCTATCAAAATAGCCCTCCTCTGTGTGGGACAAATGATACCCCGCTTGAGTAATTTCCTGTGTGCAGGGTGTCAAAAACCGACAAAACAATTTCAAGCAATGTCTGCGAACGCATAAATATCAATTTACCGAACCTATCGACAAGTCGCAAGTTGCGCCAAATGAAATGTAATATATTATTCGGTCCATATTGTTAAAGACATACAAAGAGCGATAAAAACACCTGATAAATACTTGTGCACATAAATATTAAAGAGGCCATATGCCTGCCTGCCGACAGTTAAACGAGATGTGATGGCAGACACATTTGTTGCCAATTAAAATGCGAAGCGAGCCCAAACCAAACTCCGGATATTGAGGAAGCGACTCTATGGCCCATCAAAATGTCAACGCAGACATTATACCAGCAAACATCTAAGGGAAAGTTTTCCATAAATAATTCAATTGATGACACCAGATAGAACAAAATACAAATAGAAGCATAATAATTTGGCTGTCACAAAAGTTGCCATGTTCAATTTCTGGGTCTTGTATATATTTGATCTACAATATATACTTTTGAATGGTCAGAGTGAATTCCACCCAAGAGGTGATATGTGGCCAAGTTTTAAGAAAACAATTTAACTTTCGACATTTGCCACGCTCTTAAGTGTGTGCATATAATTGAGTGTGTGTGTGTGTGAGTGTTGTGGCAAGAGAAAACTTTAATAAGGGTTTTCATTTAAGTCCTTATTAAAAATTGCTGAACTGTAAATATTAAACAACAACGCATCCTGTTCAAATCCTAATATAAAAGGGACTTCGCGACACCTGACAGGAAGTTGTCTAGTGGTGCCCACTAGAAATGTAATTGAACTTCGAGGTTCCCAAGGTATGAAACAAATGGTCTTTTATTTCCTGGTCCGGTGCCTGAGTAATTGATTAAAATTTATGTAAACAGGGTAGGAATATTGTAATACCTTAACCGAAGTTCTGTGGTTAGAGTTTTAAATTTTTGATACCTTATTACTTGCGAATACACTTATTTCTATTACTTGCCAATGTTTAAGTATTTGTTTCGTCACAACACTCATCAGAATCTGTCCAGATAACTGTCAGGCAGAGCGCTAGCAATTATGATGGGTCTCATGATATATCCATCAGCTTGAAAATATTATAGTCCTTAAAGTAACTTAATTTGTTTCATATCCTAAAGTAACTTCTAAAAGACAAACTTTTAATCCTTAAATGAGAATCTCGCGATGTATATGCAGGCCAAGAAATAGGAAATCCAATGATGGAATTTTACCTGCTGTAGCGCAGACAATTCGCTTACAAGGATTAGCAGTAAATCTACAAGGAGTTGGCTAAAAGCTTTCGACTAAAAACTTGTATTTACACTCTAAAGATTAAATGCACAAGTTTGCCGTAGAGTTTACCTCGAAAAGTTAGAAAAACTAAAGCAAAATGAACAAGATTTACAAGTAAATGTTAAAAAAAAAATTCCCTCATCCAAGAAGTAAGAAACTAAAATCCCATAAAGCAGGTGAAGCAAGCATAACTTTAATTTTAATCTAATACAAATGATAAAACCCAACAAAATGTTGCGTCCAACCAACTTTATTCTACTTAGAAAGCTCGAACAGTCCATTAACTTTAATCGCGTCCGTGCTGCATAAAATTTATAGGGGTAGCAAAAAAGGACAGGTCGTCAGAAGCGTCAGCACAACATGATGCAAATGAGTTACTGTAAACTGAAAAAAACTAAATTTGAATAAACTTCTCAACAACAACAAAATATATATATATACATATACGAACAGAAGCACCGAAAAACTTGCAATATATAAGTTGAAAGTAAAAGTTAAAGTTGAACAAAATGAAAAACAATTTCAAAATGACATTACATAAAATACTTTATATATTTACTGGGCCACAAATATGAATACAGATATAAACATATTTGTGTGCGGGTTTTGTGTTGGCAGCATTTTCGATATGTGCCACAAAAAAAATAATCAAATGATTGTCAAGCGCACACAAAATGTATATGAGACCCTTTGGGCAAATAATGTACATTGTTACGCATACGCCACGTACTGCGCTCACCAATTTTATTAACCGCAGAAAGTTTGGCGTGTGTGGCTGCGAGTGAAACGCGACAGCAGCTAGACAATCAGCCAGGACCAGAAACTCGCATATTTGTCTACGGTTATCGTGTGGAAAATTAAGCACAACGCTGCTTAAGTTTTGAATACCCTTGGCAGATGTTACCACAAGCTGTGATTATCACATGCTGATTTTTTACCAATCAGCTGACTTCTTTTCTAGGTGAAAAAATCTTGAGGGCTGCTAAAAGCTTACCATAGCCAAGCTTACTTAAGCCTGAAAAGAGTATTCAATCGGTCAAATATATATTGACTCAGAACTGCGATCCTGACTTCAACTCAATTCGCATATTCCTAGTCACTTTGTTATCTCATTAAGTAAATAAAGCGTTACAAAATGTATATGGTTATGAAAATATCTTCAGCAAGGGTATAATAAAGTAAACGCTGATAACTTTTATCATCAAATTGAGCGAATGCTGCGATGGGGCGTATGCGTGATAATTTCCAATGCTTTTTGGGAGCCGCACAAAACAATTATAAAATAAAAGGTACAAAAGCAAATAATACAATAGACAACAGTGGCAACAGGGGCAACATTAATTAACGAAATTTGACGCTACAAAAAGGGCAGGTGGAATGGAATATGTAGGAAATGTATAAAACTGATGAGGAGGATGAGAATGATGATGAGTTGCTGGCTGTAAGCAAAGTTTGCGTTATGTCAGTGATTGCATACGCTAATTAGCCACAAATGCTGTTGGTTTTAACTAGACTGAGTTGTGACTGAACTGCTGAAAGAGTTTACAGAATGATTGGACTGATTGTCTCGCTGTCAAACTGGTGATAATTTGAATGGCTGACTGACTGACTGATTAACCTATGCTGATTTCGTATGGTTTGCCAAATCGTTTGTCATTTAGATTGGAGCCGAATCTGATTGAACTGCTGATAGGCGTGAACTTTGGGGATGGGTGTGGCTTTTGAAACGGACTTTATTGGCAATTTCAATTTGCACCATTCAGTCACTTTAATTACATCATTTCAGTTTGCCCCATTCGCTTATTTCCCATTGTTTTGTTTGGCTTTCATGGGTTTGGCAATTTTAACCATAACTGTAAGCGGTGGCTTCAAACAAAATTATTTGAGGTTTCTCTTTAAATGTGTGTGTGTGTTATCTCATTTCAAAGAGATGCATGGAATCCCATTTATT
This sequence comes from Drosophila setosimentum, assembly GCA_035043505.1. NCBI lineage: Eukaryota > Metazoa > Arthropoda > Insecta > Diptera > Drosophilidae > Drosophila > Drosophila setosimentum. The sequence continues at coordinate 6,376,654 of JAWNMY010000003.1, read as the reverse complement.
TCATTCCATGTACAATAATGGGGTTTGACCTTTTCCATTTCAGAGATAAACCAAAGAGGAACACAATATTTTATATGTAATTAATGTTGAACACATTCCCTAATTGAAATTTGGATCATCAGGATAGCTACTGTTTAAAGTAGATACCGTAAATATTTAATCACAAATTCTTTAAAAAAAACTATTTATATTGTCTTTTTAATTTTTGGGTGAATTTGTATTACTTCCATTTCAATACAATACAATTTTAATAAATCCCATTTTGCTTCAGCTGCACACAGTTTTCTGGCATAGCAATGAGTAAATGTTTTACAAATGCAATTTGCATTTTTCATTCATTATGTTAAACAGAAAGTCAGAGAAAAGTTATTGTCGGAGGGGTTTCTCTGGCACATCATAAGTAAACAAATATGAAAAATATGAGAATTTTCCATGCAACTTTTTCACTTTTTCAATTATGTGTCCAAAATATAAATCGAAATTACGCTACAACCAGCTTTTTAACGTTTAGCACTCAACCTAAAAGCAGCCAGTGCAAAACCGCAGTGCAAAAATGTGCATTTCGAAAATTTGCGTTCATAAATAGCAAATGTGTTCAACATGCTAAAAATTGTTGTTTTTGTTTTTATTTCAAAAGGGAGCTTTTGGATGTTAAAACTTCTGCATAGAGAGCTATTCAGCTATCAGAAGCCGATGGGCGTCGTCTGTGTTGTGTTGTGGCTGCCAATGATTTAAGCCAGGCTAAGCAAACATTCAAATATTTGCACGTGCATGGCCAATTGACGTACAAATGTCCCGCTGGCATGAAAAGCACTTTTCCAACTTACAGTTCACTCACAATTAACCGAACAGCTGGCTGCGAATGATTAATGCGCGCGTGAATAAATCATCCGATCAGCTTAGTTCTTTTATTCTGCACTTCTTTTATCTATTTTAAACACTTGTCCACTTTAGCAGACGTAAACAAACTTGGCACACTTTTCAAAAGCCAAAGTCGACCCAAATATTTATTTTTATGTGGCACGCGCAAAACGCATCAATTTCCAATTTCTTCTTTTTTTTGTTTGTGTATTTTTTGAATTTTCAAAATGATTTTTTTAGTTGAACTTGGCGCTTGACGGGCGACCAGCGACCGTTTTGGACGAATCCGTTTGCAGGACTAACTGAGGCAGCCGGCGCCCGAGTGCGCCTAGCCCCAAAAGCATCCACAATGAGCAGAAAAGCGCGCCAAAGATACAATCCACAATGAACACCAGAAATGGAAGCCACCACGTGTGCCACTCCAAAGAGCGCAGACGCTGCTGAAACATAAATAGAGCCATGCTCACTTAACGGGGACGCCAGTGTAGCCGTAGCCATTGGTGGATTGTGTTTATTTTTAGTTGCGGGTGCTCATTAGACAACTGTTGCTTTTTTTCGAAAAAGTTTTCATTCATGATTTTACGGCCAACTCGCAGCTGTTTAGATAATTGTCATATATTATTTAGCTCCTTGTGCTGTTGCTGGCTATTATTTTCTCCTCTAAATTTCAAGTCATACATGAAATGGCAGTCTTCGGCGTTTTCCACTTAAGAGCGTTAGGGAGTGGTTTGAGGCACCACAACAAAGTGTTTCTGATTTGTCATTTAACTTAGCGAGCAGAGGTTGCTCTTAAGAGTTAACATATATATAAGACTTTCAAATTATTGATGTGCCCACGAAACAACTTCAATGATATGGCAATATATTCTAATGAATGTTATATTACATTTTGAACAAGAAGCTGCTTTTTTATATATATATATATATATATATATCCAATGCAACTTCCACAATTTTATACAGCGAATGTTGCCCAAATTCATTAGATTTTCATATATGCAATGCGATATTATAAAATGTTTATTTTGGACTTCAGCATATTAATACAATTTACGCCGGGACACATAATCTTAGATTCCTATCCCAATAAAAGTTGGCCTGGCACAGTGGTGTCGTTGTAAAGAATGGACACAACGGCGACTGTAAGAGGCACATAGTCAGAAATATGGTGCCCTCTGCTACGGGTGCGCTGAACACCATTAGAATGGTCGCAACTGCCAGATAGATAAAGAACTTGGTAGGCATCTTTGTAACTTTGTAGTATTCGATCGACGCTGCTGCTCTGAACTGACTTTTTGCTGTAACACTGTGCACTATTTATATGGTTTCCATACAATAGATTATTTGTTTAATAATTCTAGAGCAAAGTGTTTACTATGTTGGCACAAATTATACTTTGTATGCGATCACGAGTTAAATGTGCAGCTAAAAGCACTCACAAGTCGGCAGAGTGTCAATATTTAGATTATTAATTTCAATGTAAATGATATGTATGTGTATCTTATAGGGTATTTAAGTTCAACTAGACCCAATTAAAAAATTGTCAATAAAACTAATTATAATTAATACCAATAAATATCAATTCTCATCCGCCTGTGCTTTATTTTATTAAATCAGTGAATTATACCTTGAATAAGTGAAAGCCAGCTTGGATTATATATTATTCCTAAATATATTTTTTTATTTAATCCAAAAGAACACTCAATCATATATAAAAATGGAAGCCAGGGACAAAGTGAAGCTAATAAAATAATAATATTTACTTATTAAGCACGTTGCTATTTGATCTGATACAAAGTAATTATCTTCAGCCATTTGTGCAAACAAAATATTTATGTTGTCATAGTGCATCAGTCTGCTAAAAACCATATAAATACGACCCATCACTACAGAGCTGCATCAGATCGCCCATAGCTTCTATGATGACTCCCAAGTTCCTAATCTATCTATCCCTGGTGGCCATGCTGGTGGTGTTCAGTGCACCTGCAGCAGAGGGAACATTTCGCCTTCTCGCCTGCCTGACGGGATCACCTTTCTGTCCAATCAGCTCTACGACACCAAGATGTACTATGACAACTCAAGTGTATAACCCGGCGACTCGAGCATGTGATGTGGTGGGATAGATCAATCTGTATGTCCTGGCATCAAATGTGCAAAAGGAATGCAGAAGCAACGTACAGTTTTGAATAGTGTTTAGGTTAAACAATATAAGCTGCCAACAATTTTGTAATGAATTTACAACTATTTAACTAAAAATATCAATAGAAAACAAAATACGCGTATTTTTGTTTTGTTCAATGCTTTAATATTTACCAATAAAAAATTATATAGTAAGATCAACTTGTATATTCGTACATTTATTGCTGGCAAATATTTTTGGGTTAATTTAATTTAAATTTATTCTTTTCTTTTTTGTCGCTTATTCAATCAAATTAATGACAGCTTAGTGTCGTAAATCAATCAACAGCATCAATTCTATAAAACCATATGAATTGGCACGAGTAAAATAATTATTACTATCTGCTGATGAGAACGATGTATCAACGGTTTCTCATCTAAATGATGAATAAAATGTATAAATGAAATGTATGCGTAAATCTGATATTAATAAAAGCAATACCTAGCAGCCTTTTAAGTCATTTGAATTTGACTTTATTCTTTATGTGCTGAACTTGGCCAAAATGAAATCCAGTTTGGCATAATTTACCAACTTTGGCAGAGCTCTTACTAATGCGCCCGATTAACTGTCAGTCTTGGTTTGTTTGGGCTTCCGTCTCGTTCAGTTGAACCATAAGCAGTCTGAGCTCAAGTGAAATCTATTTAAATTTCTGCCATTCATTGCTGTAACTGGGCATTAAATTACATTTTGCATGAAATTGCGTGCCTACGCATATTTAAATATGGTTGCGACTATTTGTATCTGCTGCCCACGCAATTTACCCGCCGTGGCATGCAACATAGGTATTATGAGAATAATTATATTCAAAACAGGCAAGCAGGCTGTAGTGTTGCCAGCATTTATAAGGAACAAAAAAAGGTTTCTATATATAGCTAAAACCCATCAAAAATTCGCTTAACAATTGTTTGTGCCTTCGTTGAGAAAAATCTTTATTACATATCAAACTATATTTACAGCATTTTAATGCAACTCAATTAAAGTTAACTTATAAGTTTACCTTTTATGCGTTTTACTTACATCGACAGCATTTTTTTTGGCAACTTAGTCTTTGATACTTTCCAAAAAGCACTAAAAATATAGCTAAAATGGCAACACTATCCACATGTTGCATGTGCTCTGCTCCGGCTGCAAGTCATATCCTAGTCTGCAAATCATGAATATACGCGTGAGTAGTAGGAGCAATGGCTCAGCCTACGCAATCACACAGCAAACTGACGTATGAGTGATATTTAATTACTTTGCCATTTGTGTGTTGATGTTGGTGTTAAGGCAAACAAACTTTTTTAAATGAATGGGAAGCTATCTGCCAACAGCTGAAACAGCGACTTGTCTGTCCACGTGGTTTTGATCCCGTTACATCATCTGACTTACACAAAACCACCAACTCACAAAAAAAAAAAAAATTTAGAAAAAGTCATTTTAAAGTCGACGAAAATTTTGACAACTGCTCTCGAATTACATCAATTTTGTGACACGGCTAAGTATTCTTTGCATACTTCGGCGAGTAAATTCAAATTTGATTTTTTACATCCGTTAGACACTAACAATATCGAATTTGACGGCGATTTTATGAAATTGTTGAATCAGGCACATGTCTTTCCCTGTTCGCGAGTAAAATGCCCCAACAATGAGAAATTCCTTTCTAAACCCTTTGAGGTCATCTTAAGTATTTTGGTTTGCGATTTTGAATTACTTTTCAATAATCTTTATTCCCTTTCGAACAGTCTTAGTTCTGATTTCAACCATTTTAAATGATCATAATGTTAAATTGAGCCAAACATTGTAAGAGAAGGTAATCAAATTTTGACTAATTATTTGTATTTACTAAACAATAATACTGATTAATACGAATCTAAAATTATAACACTCAAATCTCAACTGGGATATGAACATTTCTAGAAGCAGGAAAACCTTTTAGATCAATTATTCTCCGGGAGTTCAGAAAACCCCATATTTATTTAATGCAACAACTTAGGCATTCATTTGCGAAGCAATCAATTGCCGCGTGTTCCAATTTGATCTGATACAATGTATTTATCTTCAGCCATTTGTACAAATAAAATATTTATGTTGTCATAGTGCATCAGTCTGCTAAAAACCATATAAATACGACCCATCACTACAGAGCTGCATCAGATCGCCCATAGCTTCTATGATGACTCCCAAGTTCCTAATCTATCTATCCCTGGTGGCCATGCTGGTGGTGTTCAGTGCACCTGCAGCAGAGGGAACATTTCGCCTTTTCGCCTGCCTGACGGGATCACCTTTCTGTCCAATCAGCTCTACGACACCAAGATGTACTATGACAACTCAAGTGTATAACCCGGTGACTCGAGCATGTGATGTGGTGGTATAGATCAATCTGTATGTCCTGGCATAAAATGTGCAAAACTAATGGCTAAACAATTTAAAATTGAAGTCCGAAATAAATATATATAGCATTGCATTGATTTAAATCGTTATTGTTTAGAAGTAATTTTTTTGTGGGTGCAATTTAAAGAAAGCAGATTTTCCTTTCCTTAATGAGGCGCCAATCAAGTGTAAGGTCAATGGATTCTTGTTTTCCATTCTAAGTTCTTGAATTTTTATTCACAGCTGTTATTTTCATGCGATATTTTTTGTTGGCTTGCCATGTAATGGCCCCATAGTCCAATTTATTTATTTTTATTGAATAGAGCCATACAAATTTACAAAAAATTAACATACTAAAAATAAACTTTGCCTCGGTACAAAAATAAAATTTTGGTAAGGGAAATTTTGTGGATCGTAAGTTTTGAATTTTGGAACTCGCGCCCAAACGTTAGCCAATACCGCCCCGTGCGATATATTGCACCAAATTCAACCATGGGGTATTTTGTCCGCAGCACCCCTGCTTACACCTTTGCTAGGAAGAAGCTGCTGCTTCTAAGCTCCAGCTTCCTCCTTTTCTAATCGAGATCTAGGAGCAAGCAGACGTGTCCCGCCACTTTATAATTAGTAAATTATAAATTGAATTGGCAAGACCGAAAATCCAATCCAACATTTTCTTAAGCCATCCACGGCTTAAAGTGGAAGGGATCTTCATCGCTGATCGGAGCGACAAATACGTTCACTGGCAAGGTAGATATTTCCCGACCAAATTTAAATTTAAAAAAAAAAAACCTAATTTTTTCCCAGCACATGGTTTCATTTGGCAAGGAAAGCAAGAGTTGGATTCCTGGATTCGAAACCAACCAAAACACCAGTGATTGGCAGCTATCCCATGGTGTTTATGTGGTTGTGGGCGTTGAGCAACAACCGAAGAACGTTTTTTTCTTGCTTATGGATCGAAGTTCGAACCCCATTGGAGAAAATGTGTGCGGGAACCACCACCAGTGATTTAATTCGCCCCGCAGAAACATAAATTTTTGCTAATTGTTTGGAATTGCTGCATTCGCTTTGCGTTTGCCAGCGAGGTGAGGAGTGAAGTGACTTAAAGTCGTTCTGGCCTGGCCCTTAGCACGGTGCCCCAAGGCAGCCTTCCATTTTTTTTGTGTTAAACTTGGCCAAACCGACCAATAAAACCAACAAAATCAAATAAATTTAAAGCAGCTAAAGTAAAAATAAACTCCAACAGACCAAAGTGCAGTGATCGTACAAAAAACAAATTAATCCAAAATTGAGAAGCCCTGCAGTCAAAAACGCAGTGTCAACAATAAATAAATAATATATTTATAGTTATAGAAGCAAAAATTTGATTAGTTAAAAATACAAATTTGTTATTATCGGTGTTCTCAAGACAATTCAGTGCGCTGTGGAAAAAAAAAAATAACAGTAAAATAATCATACAAATTAAATAAAATAAAACCTGTGGACAATGTTCACTAAGTGAAAAGTGTATAACCTGGAAAACAGCCATTGCATTCCAGTCAAACAATATTGTTACGAAAAAAAAAATATATAAAATAATTTCAAACTATTTAAAACAAGCCCGCAAATCTACAATATCCAACAAAAACAAACACAACAATTAACATCTACAGCACCGTAAACGAGAAGGCCTTCATCGTGCAGTAATTTGGGTGAGTGATTGTGTTGTTTGTCCCACTGTACAGGCCAGCGCAGGCTTTTACACGTGTACGGACCAAACAACAAGAAACAAAGGGAAAGAGAGAGTAAGCAATAACTTGAGAGCGAGCTAAAACAAGCGTAAGCTTAGATAATTATGAAGCTCTAAAGTTCTTGCGCTCTCCGCTCTCTTTGATATTGATTGATCTTGTGGTTTGATAAACTCTTATAATGTAACTTTTTTATGACGCTCTTTTCATTGTGTAGAGCTTTCGTCCCTTGCAAAAATAAAGTAAAGTCTTTGATGATTAATTTTTTTTGAATTAAAGTAAAATTATCCCGCCCTTGCCTTTATTACCATAGTCATCTACTGTTATATATAATCGCACATATATACACACTTATAAATTCATATATATAAATAACAATTTTTTTACAGCAGTGATACTGAATTGAATTGAGAACATTAGATTAAAGAAAAAAAATAAATAAATTTTAAATAACTATACATAGATATATATATATATAGAATCGAAAATGTAGTTTCAAGAAATACATATTAAAATATTAGTTTTAAGACTTCGTCACTACCCTACACCCCTATACAAAAAAAAAATTCAAAATCTACTAATTAATTAAAAATGTTATTTAGGAAGTTTAAAACATGAAATCAACCTTAATTGTTAAGTTTAGCTTTTTAGATACCCTTCTTTTGCCATTAAAGTTTATAACGTTTTGAAGTTTATAAAATGAGAGCTTAAATTTTTGTTTCCGAGTCATGGGGTCATCAAATATAAAATGAAATGAAGTGAACATATGGGGATCTGCAATCACAATTACCCTTGCAGGTCATGGTCGGGTCGGGTGCAGAAGGTGTGCGTCGAATGACACCTAGACCACACCGCCGTCATGGCTACCGACGTGTTCTTGGTTCCCTCCCCCTTTAATTTTCCTTTTCTCCTTCCTTTCCCTTTTTCCACTTCCCCCATTTATAATTCTATTTTTATTTTTTTTGTTTGAGTATTTTGTTTGAGATCTTCGTGTTTCATTCGATTTGACCGGAATGGTCCACTCAATTGAGTATTACCCAAAAGGGCTTTTAGGGACCCTATAAATAAAATTCACGTAGTGTGCCGAGATATGTCAACAAAAACCCCGCCCACATTCCCGAACAGAGCTAGTTCGTTGACGGGTCCCGATCGTTTGAATATTTTCGGCGAATGGAGAATTTCGGCAAAACATCGCCAAGTTTCTTCTAGCATTTTTATTTTTAAAAATGTGAAACAACAGCTAACAGAAATTAACTACACACACCACTACTATAGCCATTCAGCTAATTAAATGGCCATTGATTTGTATGGATTGCAATTGTGCTGCCTGTGTGTGTGTGTCGGTGTGTGGTTGTCCCTTTATTGGTTTCGCATTTTTCAAGGCATTTATCAATAGCTTACAAGCATTTAATGGCCACTTTCTTTTGATTTTGGCTGCATTAAAGCGACTGTGAATAATTTATTGATTTTCATTTTAAATCTGAAACGCAGACATACTTAATTTTTAATTGATGGCATTCCATTGAAAAGTGGCCAAATAGGAAATTCATCTGATTAAAGTTGACACACATTCCAAATGAATTCTTTATAATTAATAGATAGATTAATCATCTTTATTCCTTTTTTTAATTCTTTTCAATTTATATGTAGATTAATCATCTTTATTCTTTCTTTCTTTTAATATTTGACTTCAAAGAAGAAATAATTATGTAAGGCAACACTATCCACATGTTGCATGTGCTCTGCTCCGGCTGCAAGTCATATCCCGGTCTGCAAATCATGAATTTACGCGTGAGTAGTAGACACAAATTCAAACAAACTTTTTTAAATTAATGGGAAGCTATTTGCCAACAGCTGTAACAGCGACTTGTTTGTCCACGTGGTGTTGATCCCGTTACATCATCTGACTTACACCAAACCACCAACTCACAAAAAAAAAAAAATGTAGAAAAAGTCATTTTAAAGTCGACGAAAAATTTGACAACTGCTCTCGAATTAGATCAATTTTGTGACACGGCTAAGTATTCTTTGCATACTTTGGCGAATAAATTAAAATTAATTTTTTTACACCCTTTAGACACTAACAATATCGAACTTGCTGGCGAATTTTAACGATCATTATTAATTTGCGAAACATTCAATTGCCGCGTGTTTCTATTGGATCTTATACAAAGTATTTGGCTTCAACCATTTGTGCCAACAAAATTTTTATATTGTCATAGTGTATCAGTCTGCTAAAAACCATATAAATACGATCCATCACTTCAGAGCTTCAACAGATCGCCAATAGTTTCTGTGATGACTCCCAAGTTTCTAATCTATCTAACCCTGGTGGCCATGCTGGTGTTGTTCAGTGCACCTGCAGCTGAAGGTGACTGCGAGGAGGATCCTACTTACGATCCATACATACCACCGTACTAAGACAACTGAAGTGTATAACCCGGTAACTGGAGCATGTGATGTGGTGACATATATCAATCTGTATGTCCTTGCATCAAATGTGCAAAACTAATGGCTAAACAATTTAAAATTGAAGTTCGAAATAAATATATATAGCATTGCATTGAATTAAATCGTTATTGTTTAGAAGTAATTTTTTCGTAGGTGCAATTTAAAGAAAACCCTACTTAACATACAGAAAAAGGCGTTCCAATTCTATAAAGGGATAATCACAATCAATAGAAAATATATAGTAAAAACAGATTTTCCTTTCCTTAACAGTATTTTCCTTATATGAGGCGCCAATCAAGTGTAAGGTCAATGGATTCTTGTTTTCCATTCAAAGTTATCATACCTTCATTATTCTTGAATTTTTATTCACAGCTGTTATTTTCATGCGATATTTTTGGTTGGATTGCCATTCAGCTAATTAAATGGCCATTGATTTGTATGGATTGCAATTGTGCTGCCTGTGTGTGTGTGTCGGTGTGTGGTTGTCCCTTTATTGGTCTTTTGATTTTGGCTGCATTAAAGCGACTGTGAATAATTTATTGATTTTCATTTTAAATCTGAAACGCAGACATACTTAATTTTTAATTAATGGTATTCCATTGAATATTGACCAAATAGGAAATTAATCTGATTAAAGTTGACACACATTCCAAATGAATTATTTATAATTAATAGATAGATTAATCATCTTTATTCCTTTTTTTAATTCTTTTCAATTTATATGTAGATTAATCATCTTTATTCTTTCTTTCTTTTAATATTTGACTTCAAAGAAGAAATAATTATGTAAGGCAACACTATCCACATGTTGCATGTGCTCTGCTCCGGCTGCAAGTCATATCCCGGTCTGCAAATCATGAATTTACGCGTGAGTAGTAGACACAAATTTAAACAAACTTTTTTAAATTAATGGGAAGCTATTTGCCAACAGCTGTAACAGCGACTTGTTTGTCCACGTGGTGTTGATCCCGTTACATCATCTAACTTACACCAAACCACCAACTCACAAAAAAAAAAAATGTAGAAAAAGTCATTTTAAAGTCGACGAAAAATTTGACAACTGCTCTCGAATTAGATCAATTTTGTGACACGGCTAAGTATTCTTTGCATACTTTGGCGAATAAATTAAAATTAATTTTTTTACACCCTTTAGACACTAACAATATCGAACTTGCTGGCGAATTTTAACGATCATTATTAATTTGCGAAACATTCAATTGCCGCGTGTTTCTATTGGATCTTATACAAAGTATTTGGCTTCAACCATTTGTGCCAACAAAATTTTTATATTGTCATAGTGTATCAGTCTGCTAAAAACCATATAAATACGATCCATCACTTCAGAGCTTCAACAGATCGCCAATAGTTTCTGTGATGACTCCCAAGTTTCTAATCTATCTAACCCTGGTGGCCATGCTGGTGTTGTTCAGTGCACCTGCAGCTGAAGGTGCCTGCCTGAAGGATCCTCCTTACTGTCCATACTTACCAGCGTACTAAGACAACTGAAGTGTATAACCCGGTAACTGGAGCATGTGATGTGGTGACATATATCAATCTGTATGTCCTTGCATCAAATGTGCAAAACTAATGGCTAAACAATTTAAAATTGAAGTTCGAAATAAATATATATAGCATTGCATTGAATTAAATCGTTATTGTTTAGAAGTAATTTTTTCGTAGGTGCAATTTAAAGAAAACCCTACTTAACATACAGAAAAAGGCGTTTCAATTCTATAAAGGGATAATCACAATCAATAGAAAATATATAGTAAAAACAGATTTTCCTTTCCTTAACAGTATTTTCCTTATATGAGGCGCCAATCAAGTGTAAGGTCAATGGATTCTTGTTTTCCATTCAAAGTTATCATACCTTCATTATTCTTGAATTTTTATTCACAGCTGTTATTTTCATGCGATATTTTTGGTTGGCTTGCCATTCAGCTAATTAAATGGCCATTGATTTGTATGGATTGCAATTGTGCTGCCTGTGTGTGTGTGTCGGTGTGTGGTTGTCCCTTTATTGGTTTCGCATTTTTCAAGGCATTTATCAATAGCTTACAAGCATTTAATGGCCACTTTCTTTTGATTTTGGCTGCATTAAAGCGACTGTGAATAATTTATTGATTTTCATTTTAAATCTGAAACGCAGACATACTTAATTTTTAATTGATGGCATTCCATTGAAAAGTGGCCAAATAGGAAATTCATCTGATTAAAGTTGACACACATTCCAAATGAATTCTTTATAATTAATAGATAGATTAATCATCTTTATTCCTTTTTTTAATTCTTTTCAATTTATATGTAGATTAATCATCTTTTTTCTTTATTTTTTTTAATAATAGACTTCAAAGGAGAAATAATTAAGTATGTAAGTAATTATGTAATTATGTAATTATTACCTTACAAAATTTAAGTAAGCAAGACTGATGGAGACATTTAACCTAGAGACAACTAACCTTTTCACTTGTTATTTATACATTATGGAGAAATCCGAAATCTTTTCACCAATCCGTGGGGCTTTCATTCATTTGCCAATGCAGTGGAAAGTGCCAACAAATTTGCGGCTTCTGCTGGCGAAATGTTAATTTTTTGAAGTACACAGTGAGTGGCATCATTTGCATAGATCTATCTGGGTTTATCTGTGTGTTAGTCTATCAAATTTAATTTTACTGATTAAGGGTCGCCTTTGCATTGACTACTTGGATCGCATAACTCTCTTGCTGCTTATCATGTGGATCCAAAATGCGCCGCCGGCATATGTTAAATATATTCAAAGATTTTCGAATGCAATCAAATTGGGTAAAAGTAATCAAGAGGGATGCCAATGCTTGGGAATGCTTGAATTTAAGTGTTTAACGTGTCAAGGTCTCAAAATAGAATGCTTAAATTACCAATTAATGTCGACCCGAAGCAATGATTTCCAAATATATGTTCACAAATATGCTGCGTATTATATAACCCAATTACCAAGGCAATCGGAGCATTTACTGGACTTAATCCCAAATTATTCGAACTTTATAAAAAAATACTTAACCAATTTTGACAAAAGCTTATTATTTAAAGAGCTGAATTAAACTTAAGTGAAATAGAATTATGTATTTTAAAGCATTTGCGTTGAAGTATTTCGCTAAAAAGGTCAATGTGAAATATTTGTGCTGCTATTCAATTTCGAGATTGGGGATGCTGTTGGGAGCTACGCAGAGTAAAGTTATGATAAGCTAAGTTAAATAATTGGTAATTCAACACGATAATGTCACTTGCCTTTTGCCTTGAATATCAACTACAACAACAAATCCAATAACATCAACAGAAACATAAGCAATTCACTATAAGCAGCCATTAATGTGCTCATTGCTCATTGGAACAGAGTCGAGTTCTGAATTGGGTTTGAATTTGAGTTTGGGTTCAGCTACTAACATTATATAGCACAGTCACGTAGTCGCAGAGCGAAATGTTAAGACTCTCTCTCGTCGAGTTGACCTGGCTTTCATGAGCTTTACACTTAATTACTGCAAATAACTAATGACTAAAACATTCTTCTTTCTCTGTATCTCCGACGATTTTTCTCTGGTGAACTTGAGCGCTCATCGAAGCAGAAGAACTTTTGTTTGACTTGTTGTTGACGCCACTCAATGGGGCAACTGAATTTGGCCACTTGTTGTCACCTGAATTACATTTAAGATAACTACGTATTTATAGAAATATAGCCAGGCACAAAAAGCTTTTAATTAGTCATGGGCAATGAACTTGCAACTGAATTTCATTAATTACGTTATTTTCAAAACAATTATCACTAATGGTAACTGCATTTCTTACATAATCCCATAATTATACAATTGATCACTTGATTAAAGCACTTGCAATACTCTTTAATTTTGAGTCCTTTGTTTCTATATAATTATAAGTAAATATTATTTTATTTACTTTCTTCACACATGTTAAACTGCAGCTGCCCATTAGGGTCTGAAAAATATTTACATTGTAAACAGCTAAACAGCTAAACAGCTTGTGTATAAGCTCGAAAAACAGTTGTTTTCAAAAGTAAGCACAGAATAGTAATAGCTTATGTAAGAATTATCTCTTGTTCTTGTTAAATAAGGAGAGATTAACTATATACTTCAGGTACACCTTATTTCTCATTGTCATGATCTAAACCTAGTGTATTGTAAAGTACTCTTTTTTATGTATTTTGACATTGCGAGACTATATTATAACAGCAGCTGCTATTAATATTGACATTGATTATAATAGAGTTATGACTTGCTGTGCAAACTCACGATACATTATTTACAGCGTTATTGGTTCCATAAGTATTTCGAATTATTCACACAATGTTAATCATTGTCGTTTGAAGACTTTTAACAATGCGTGCAACCAAAACATACCCCGTACTTTTTGTATTTTATTTAACTCTGGTAAGACACATATTATAATCAAGTTTGTATTGTGCTGCCCATTAGATATATCCAAACAGCTTAAATATATTCGAAGGCATATTAGTTAGATATTAAGATGGATCTGCTGTGATCGTCCGATGTGGACAGATGTTCAATTCAGTCTTATTTTTGGCTTTTAATACCCTGGGATCAGGGTAAAAATGGATATAATAAAGTTTAGCAAATGAGGCAGAGGGAAGCATGTATATATATTTGTTACCAGCATCAACCGCCGAGTAAATTTAGACATGCTTGGCCATAGGTGAATTTTTTGTGTGTTGATTTGAATATCTTGGATTCAGGGTATCTCCCAGTCGAACTCTCACAACTGGAGCACTCTTACCCGTTATAGCCAGAGAATATTTGCTCAGATGCGAACAGCTTAACAGGTGAATTCACGCTGGCGTTGACCTGCATTAAATAGCAATTAACATTGGCAAAATAATATTGACCCAACCCAGTTTATTAAACAAAGTTCAAGAAATCAACTGAATAATTAAATCAATTTTGTGTGTAAGATAGACAAAACACAATTATGCACAACAGTGCGTCTGATAATTTAAGTTAATTTTATTTATTTGTCATTTGCATTTCGCAAATTATCCAAATTTATTTTATTTTCCTTTCTGGATGTTTAGTTGTGTGCGTGTGTCTACGTGTGTGTGTGTCTGCGTGTGTGTGTGTTTGTACGTTTGCGCGCATGTGTATGTGTGTGCGTGTGTGTGTAACTAATCGGTTTACAATTTTGCAGCAATGTCAAATTGGACAAAATTTGATATTCAAATTAAGATAAATGTATTTGGCCTAAATTGCATTATGTGTCATGCGTTGATGTCCTGATTATGTGAAAACTACATAAGCTCAATGGTATTAAGTTAAATGTTTATTTCAAATAAAGAAAATTATATATTAAAGCACTTTCTTACTATATACCATACATATATGAGTTTAATTGGACTTGCTTCGTTTGCAAAGTTGCTTTGTGCTGATTGAGCATTCTTGAATAAATAATTAGCAATACTAATGAAGGACTGACAGCAAGATGGCTAACTTCTATAATGCTTCACTGAATCCACTTCAGGCCCAAGATGCTGTGGAGCCTCTTAGCGATTCATGGCATTAATATTGGCATTGTTTTGTTTGATATTTGGCGCCACGCCTCAATAAACTCCTGTCAATTAGTCGTGCAATAAAAAATTTGATTCCTGGTCCTGCCGCATATTGAATGAAGACAACAGCTGTGAAAAACTTTGATTATATTATTTTTTTTTGTTTTTAATCTAATTCTAATCTCTTAATGTTGTGTAAGCTTACAAACAAAATATGCTGCGTTAAAATCACAAGAAAAAACTCTAGCGAACTGCATACAAGAATTGTGTAGCCATCTAGAAACTCAAAATCTGATTGCCGACATCAGTTAATTCTTCTTTCTCTGAAAATAAAACGACGAGAAAAACTAAGAAAATTTTTTTTGTTGCGGATTTAAAGATCTATAATTTCCAAGAGTAAACACACACAATTTAACACTTTGAGTTATATTATTGTCTTTTTTGTTTTAATGAAAGCGATTATTGTATTTTATTTCTTATCTTATCGGTAGCTTTAACTTTATTTAAGCTTTACACATATCCAGCTGATTCTCAAGCATACGCACTTCAGTATTTTTTACCATTCGGATCTGAAATTGTGTAACTTGTTGAGTAAAAGCCTTAAGGTATGTGGAAAGCAATCAAGAGATTTAGTTAATTATATTTCTAAGTATGCAAATTTGTACATCCATCAATCTCATTCTCAGTCTGTGTCTCTCTCTCTCTTCCTCTCTCTCGCTCCCTCTCTCTCTAATACAGAGTACTTTTGAACTCGAAGGAATGCTGTCAAGTATAATTTACAAGGTTACCTTTTTTTGGTATTTTTGGCACCCTCAACTGACAATTAAGAAGATTTTCGGCCACAATTCGCAAGTTTGCCAAGCGTAAACAATCTTCCATGGCAATTTGTTACTCCGGAAACGGAACTGAGCATAGCATAGTGTGGGGGATGGAAGGTGAAGTGAGTGAAGAATTTAATTTTTAACCGGCAATTTGCATATACTGTTCAAAATGTAAATAAACATTTCATCTTGATAAACATAACACTAGCAGACGATGCGTGGGCTTTTGTTTTGATTTTTTTTGTTTTTGTGGTCGGAGTTACTGCGACAACTGCGTCATGTAAGAGCAAGGTGCAAAAGAAGCGACGCAATTTAGAGTAACCCTGGGCTACAGCGCCCTCTTCACCCTCCGCCACTCATGTGTGCATATTTTTATATATATTTTATTTCTTTTTTATTTTTAGTTTTTTTTCGTGGACACGCGCCACAGTAACTCATGAATAATGCAACCAGAGCAGAGCAGAGGCAGACAGTTGAGATGATAAACAAGCTTTTAATTTAGTCCTTATTCTGCATTGCATTTTTGCGGGCGAACAATTAAATACAAATAATGTTTATGCCAAGCGACAGCTGCTGCAACCAAATTATGCAAATTCAATGCTTTTTGATAAGGGTTTCATTCTAGAATAGACTCCACTGAATCCACTTCACTCCACTCATTCACGCAAATGTGAATCATTTGACAAGAGAGCTTTACCAACAAAGAGATTTATTCCAAATTAAAAAAAAAAGAGGAAAAACAGCTAGCTAAACGAAGCATGAATTGTGAATGGTCTTATGACATATAATTTCTAAAGAGACAAAAATGAAATTAAAACGAATTGAGAGCTCAACATTTTTTCCAACATGAACAGAGTTTGGCTATTGCAATTCACAATCAAAATATGTTGCTACGTTTTTTATGCTGTCTCGGTGGCAAAAAAACTCTTTGCAAATTGGTTTAGCTTCATAAATTGTTAGAGCTTCATAAATAATATTAACCATAACTGTTTAAGATGTCGTTTAATAAAGCCATGTAGGGTGTGCATCGACAGAGCATCTTTAAGCTAACACAATTTAGCTATCAGCAAGAAATCGTTTTCATATTGATTTTCATCAAGATGCCCTTAAAGCCGAGGAATTAGTTCGCATGAAAACAGACAGACGAACTTGGCCTTACGGATAGGTGTTTTAATTTTGTCACGAATCCTCTTAAAAGTAGTTAAATGTAGAAGCCTACAAGCTACAGTTTCAATAAGAAATAATAAATACTATAGTTAAGAAAAAGTTTTCTTAAATTTTTTAAAATACACTAAATAATTTTACAATTTAAGAGTGATTTAACAAAGCGTTTGTTTTTCATTTTATAATGCGTCAGTTGAAAAAGTCCGACTGCTAAATATTCTGTTCTGCCCAAAAGGAGGTAAAAATATTAAAATCTCATCTCCCAATCAAATTATCTTTTATAATAATGCAATTAAATAACATGTTTTAATATCTTAACACAACATACTCCATCAATTTAATTAACAGAGTATAATAAATTGCCAGCTCATTTTTATAATTAACGGTGCGAACGTAAACAACAAATAATGTAACCGAAAATTCGCGCTTTAGGTGCGTGGGAAGCATACCAAATGAAAAGTCTTCCCGTTCGAGCCCCTTGCGGCTAATTCAAGTAATATGAAGTTGACACAAAGTGAAAAAGTAAGGTCAGCTAACAAAGTGAGTAAAGTATTTTTAGTGCAGAATTTTTATAACATGTATAATTTCACGCTAAGTAAGTGCACAATCAAGAAAGTAAACCACCAATAAATAAACATAAAAATCAGATAATGAATTAGTCACATTTGTATCTATGCTTTCAACCATTAATATATTTATCAGGCAAAAAGCTTGCAAAAGCTTTTGATATTTCATTTGTTGCGAACATTAATAAATCAAACGATGCCTAATTTAAGGTGCGTAGGCAAGAATGTTTTTGGGGGTTTGCCCTGAACAAAATTGATACAGAAAGAATATGTTTAATAAAACCCAATCTTAGTATTATTAATTAATTAATTAAATACCTATTAAAAGAAAAATAAGTAATAGTAATCTTAACTAACTCACAAATATTTGTATAAAAATAAATCACAAATTAAATTTTCAATTTTGTGGCAAATAAATGTAATATTCCCAATAATTGAAATAAAATTTTCCACGAAGACATGTTTAATTTTAAATACCCTCCCTGAACTAAGCCACTGACTGATAATCAATTTCATTTACTTACCAAGCGCGCAGCTTTGAAAGCTTTGAGCTTTGCAAAACTTTCGTTTCACAGTAGAAGAACGCTTTTCGACTTAAGCCTTCAAACTGATTTCCGTTGTTATGAAATGTGTGCATCGAAAGTGTTTATAAACGCCCAGCACAATTGCGATTGTTATAGAATGTACGACAAATCGTTCGAAGCGCCCAAATGTGAGCGCAATATTTAAATAATTCAAGTCAAGTTTAAGAAATAAATTATATTGAAAATGGTGAAGTTCTCGCTCGACGAAATACGTGGCTTAATGGAGCAGCGGCGTAATATACGCAACATATCCGTTATAGCACATGTTGATCATGGTAAATCGACATTGACCGACTCTTTGGTCTCCAAGGCTGGCATTATAGCTGGCGCCAAGGCCGGCAATATGCGATTCACCGACACTCGCAAGGACGAACAGGAGCGATGCATTACGATTAAGTCAACGTAAGATAAAAATCATACAAAATAATATCTGAAATTCTCACTAATCATTAATCACAATAACGTATGCAGTGCCATCACAATGTACTTTGAGCTACAGGAGAAGGACTTGGGATTAATTACACAAGCGGATCAACGCGAAAAGGACACAAAGGGATTTCTAATTAATTTGATAGACTCACCCGGACATGTGGACTTCTCCTCGGAGGTAACGGCTGCTCTGAGAGTGACCGATGGTGCTCTCGTCGTTGTCGATTGTGTTTCCGGTGTCTGCGTTCAAACGGAGACGGTTCTGCGCCAAGCGATTGCGGAGCGCATTCGACCCATTCTCTTTCTGAATAAAATGGATCGTGCTCTGCTCGAGCTACAACTGGACACGGAGGAGCTGTATCAAACATTCCAGCGCATTGTGGAGAATGTAAATTTGATAATTGCAACCTATAACGATGATAGTGGACCAATGGGTGAAGTATCCGTCGATCCAGCGAACGGTTCCGTTGGCTTCGGTTCGGGTCTGCACGGATGGGCCTTTACCCTCAAACAGTTCGCTGAAATGTATGCCGATAAATTTAAGATTGATGTAGGCAAACTAATGAAACGGTAAGTCAACCAAAATGTGTAAGATTTTTTTTTATGCAGAAGCATTTTATGAATGTAGATAAAAAATGTTCTCAAATACGTTGAGTTTTTCCGTTGAAGAGAGAGAAATTTGAATAATGTATAGTTTTTTAAGTTTCACCATGGGTTATTAACTACAATTATTTAAGGAGTAATATAAGTTTCACCGTATGACGAGTAATAATTTGACACACTTAAATTTAATTACAGACTCTGGGGCAGCAATTTCTTCAACACGAAAACAAGAAAGTGGCAAAAGCAACTGGATGCGGACAGTAAACGATCATTTTGCCTATACATATTGGATCCCATTTACAAGGTATTCGATGCTATAATGAACTACAAGACGGAGGAGATAGCCGGCTTGCTGGAGAAGATCGGTGTAAAGCTGCAGCCGGAGGAGCAGGATCAACAGGGAAAGGTGCTGCTGAAGACCGTGATGAGAAATTGGTTGCCGGCTGGAGAAACGCTGCTGCAGATGATCGCCATCCATTTGCCGTCACCTGTGGTGGCGCAAAAGTATCGCATGGAAATGTTGTACGAAGGTCCACAGACCGATGAAGCAGCGGTCGCTATTAAGAACTGTGATGCCGAGGGACCACTGATGATGTACATCTCGAAAATGGTGCCCACCTCAGATATCGGAAGATTCTATGCTTTTGGCAGGGTGTTTGCCGGCAAGGTATCCACTGGTCAGAAGTGCCGCCTCATGGGACCCAACTATGTGCCTGGCAGGAAGGAGGATCTGTGCGAGAAGGCCATCCAGCGTACAGTTTTAATGATGGGTCGCACTGTGGAGGCCATTGAGGATGTGCCAGCGGGCAACATTTGCGGTCTAGTGGGTGTGGATCAATTCCTGGTCAAAACAGGCACAATCACAACGTTCAAGGAGGCGCACAACATGAAGGTCATGAAGTTCTCCGTGTCGCCCGTTGTCCGAGTTGCTGTTGAGCCCAAGAATCCTGCCGATTTACCCAAGCTAGTCATCGGTCTGAAGCGTCTGGCCAAATCCGATCCGATGGTGCAGTGCATCATTGAGGAGTCGGGTGAGCATATTATTGCCGGCGCCGGAGAATTGCATTTGGAGATCTGCATCAAAGATCTGGAAGAGGATCATGCCTGCATACCACTTAAAACATCCGATCCACTGGTATCTTACCGCGAAACAGTCTTGGCGGAGTCCAACCAGTTGTGTTTGTCCAAATCGCGCAACAAACATAATCGTTTGACCATGAAGGCATTGCCCATGCCGGAGGGATTGGCAGAGGACATTGATAATGGCGTCGTCACAGCCCGGGATGAGTTCAAGAAGCGTGCACGTTACTTGAACGAGAAATACGCCTATGATGTGAGTGAGGCGCGCAAGATTTGGTGCTTTGGTCCTGATTGCAATGGACCAAACATCATTGTGGACTGCACCAAGTCGGTGCAGTATCTAAATGAGATCAAGGACTCGGTCGTTGCCGGTTTCCAGTGGGCCACCAAAGAGGGCGTTCTGGCCGAAGAGAATTTACGTGGTGTGCGCTTCGATATACACGATGTAACGGTGCATGCGGATGCAGTGCATCGCAGTGGCAGTCAGATTATTCCGACCACACGACGATGCCTATATGCCGCAGCAATCACAGCGAGTCCTCGTCTCTTGGAGCCCGTTTATCTGTGTGAGATTCAATGCCACAATTTGGCCGTTGGCGGCATCCACAAAGTGCTGAGTAGGCGACGTGGTCATGTCTTTGAGGAGGCCCAAGTGCCGGGCACACCCATGTATGTGGTCAAGTCCTATCTGCCGGTCAATGAATCTTTTGGCTTCACGGCCGAATTGCGCACCAATACACGTGGTCAGGCATTTCCGCAGTGTGTGTTCGATCATTGGCAAATGCTGCCCGGAGATCCCTGCGAGCTCAACAGCAAACCCTATCAGATTGTGCAGGACACGCGCTTACGCAAGGCTTTGAAACCAGGATTGCCGGATCTTTCACTGTATTTGGATAGGTTGTAGAGAACAAATTACTGATCTTTAAATTGATCCATGACTGGTTTTTAATGAAATACTTTTTATTTTCCACTCTTTTCATATGTCTGTGTTAATTTATGAACCACTTGTAAGCACTTATGTGATATAGTGATATGTATATTCATTTAAATTAACTATTTCGGTATTTTAATAAATTTATTTTATTAACATATCTTAAAAAACACTATTTTTAAAACTCGTAATTTTGGCGCCTTTTAAATGCATATGTTATCGAGGTTTCCGATATATCAAATCTATCGCTCGAATGAGAATATCGATAGCAAACATATGCTCTTGCCAGTGCTGTAAATACTGCCACCGGCAGGGCTTTGAAGTCTGGGGATTGCTTTCGTAACATTCAAAAGTTGAATATGTCCGCTGTGGAACAGGATCCTGTCGAATTGATGTTAAAGAAAACCGGCTGCATTGAGCTACACTACAAGGTGCAGGAGTGCATCGCTGAGACGGGCGATTGGCGAATGTGCCAGGACAAGGTGAAAGAGTTCAAAGCGTGCATGCAGAAATATGTTGATCAGCAGACCAAAAAATACGCAAATGTTAAATAGAATCACACAGGAAATTGTGAGTAGAAGTTTCGCCGCTGGAACAACAACAAAACTGGCACTCATAGTACGCGGCGATCTCAAGATGGGCAAGGGAAAGACGGCGGCTCAGTGTGCGCATGCGGCAGTCATGTGCTATCAAAATGCGGCGCAGGGCAGCGAGGCACAGAACGCAATCCTCAAGCGCTGGTGCCGCATGGGCCAGCCAAAGATTGTGCTCCGTGTGGATAGCTATGAGCAGCTAAACGGATTGCAATTGCAAGCGGAGCAAGCAAATATGATCGCTGCTCTGGTGAAAGATGCGGGACGCACACAACTCGATGCCGGCACAGCTACAGTTTTGGGCTTGGGTCCGGCAAACGCCATCGAACTGGATCAGCTTGTTGCTCATTTGAAACTCTTGTAAATCGATTTAACTTATAATTTCTTTATGTACATATATGTAATTAATAATAATAATGAAATCAACAACAAACCCTTAGATTAGGTTGCCTTTTTGCCGCCGGACATAGTGGATATGGTTAAGGACACCGCTTGGCCAAACATTTCCACCAAATCGGAAGTGACACGTTCCGTTATCTGACGTAATTTACCATTGGATTCACCACAAATCAATCGCTCAATGCGCGGCGTAGGACACTGCACTAAAACGGAGGTGTAAATCACATCTGTAAAAATTAATAGATTTTGATTATGACCGACTAGAAGTTACCCTACAGCCAGCTGGGAATAGAGCTAAGAAAACTTCTGCTCTTAAACCATTCACAAAAGGGTAGAGGGTATCTATATACATACGCTTCTCCACATTGTAATACTCCAGTTCGCACTTTAGATTATAAGGTATTTCCTGTGGCAGATAGTCGAGCAGGCGAGCACGCACGCTCTCTACAATCAGCGATTCAGGCAATTCATCCGTATAAACATTGGCTGCAAAGCGCCAGCTCCTTTGCTTTGCAGCGCCAATTAAATAATCCTGCAGCTCCTGCAGTCCGCTGCCCGTCAGCGAGGAAACGAGAAAGACATCATTGAAATGACTCCAATTGGTTTCACGCTGATTCAAAGGCAGCCCCTTTGTGGCCAACTGCGGGGTTTCACTTGGAGTCGCTGTCTTTTTGGTCTGGCGCAGCGTATCATTTGTCAGCGTCTTAATCAGATCCAAAAGCATACGCTTCGATTTGAGGGCATCGATTTTGTTGAGTATCAAAAAACTGGGCAACTGTGCGTAGGCCTTTAATGTGTCCAACACTGTGGGATGCAATTCCTTGCGTGTCCAGCTATTTGAGACATCCTGCATGACGGCAATGATATCCGCATGCTGGATGGCATGGCGATAGGCGCTCTTAAAGCTCTGCTCCAAATGATGCTTCCTTATCTCACGCTGTGTCACCAGTCCAGGTGTATCATAGAAGACCAACTGCGTCTGTCCATTGGTCAAAATTGCAGTGTTCGCTTTGCGTGTCGTATGCACCTTGGCGGATGTGGGACAGACCTAAAAATAAAAACATCTTTAATTGAGTTGATATTAATTAGTTTCACTCACCTTGTGGTTGATAATGTTGTTTATAAAGGTGCTTTTGCCCACATTTGGCACTCCTATGACGGCAATGTGAAGCGCTCGCTGCTGCGAGTTTTTGTTGTTGTTTTGGTCGTTGTTAACAGCACTTATGGTGGGTGGTGGTGATGGTGGTGGTGCATTCTCTTCACTTGTCCGTGTATAGGGTGACAAATTACGCACACTTATTGTCAATAATTGGCTTTTATTGCAATTAAGCAATTTTAAGGAACTTGTTAACCAATAAAAACGCATCGCGAAATCGTGTGACTGGCAATTTAATCGGTATGTTAAGCAACACTGTGCCCAGCACATTTATTAATCGATTTCAGCAAAGATGTCATCTATCGGCAATAAGGGTCTACATTGTAAGCGACGTAATAAATTCAATTTTGATTTCGGTTATTCAAATGTGAATTTTTTAGTTTTGTAAAACAGAAACATTAATTCTTATAAATATAATTAGATAGTGAAAATTTGAACTTAGGCATCTAACATTATTAAACTTATTAATTTTGTAAATTGCATAGCAGGTAAACACATGATAAGCCGTGCATTTTTGAATTTTGTTTTTGATTTTGTTTACAGCTAAAATACCACAATAAAATTTCAAAATTAAGGGAATGGTGCATTATTCAACCAAAACAGTATCGTGCTCCTGTACCGAGTAGAAATCAAGTGTCTTGGCACTGTTCTCCAAGCGAACCACCAGTTCCGGCCGTTTGGCATCAATATAGCAGAGGGTCGGCGCCACTCCGGCAATACAGAAACGCTTCATGATCAGTCCCTGGAGCGTCTGCACAGTTATCATGCGTGGCACCTTCTTCTCCCAAATTTCACCAGTTTGCTGATACTGTATGCGCACTTTAATCAGATTCGATTGTTTGGCTTGGATGAGCGGCACAAAATCAGCGGGAGATCCATATTCTGTGTGCCAAGAATAACAATATATAAAACTCAATAAATAAAAAAAAAAATAACAGTTGTTCCAATTAATACTTACTATTGACGATGAGTAAATAGGTACGATGTTTTTTGTAGAAATCACGCCGAGCATCGGCTCCCAGCTTGTTGGCCTGCAGCCAGTCCAATGCATATTTTTTCCATATATCATATTCGGCGCCACGTCGCTCCTCGGGAGATACCTTTGCCTTATTTACAAACTGGAGGCCCGCAATGCCAGCCACAGCCTTGGAAAACATTTCATCGAAGTTCGATTTCAAATGCGGCGTCTTATTGAGACGTTTCAATTGCGGCAACTTATCCAGCTCATTAAATGCATCAGCCTGCAAGTGGAAACATTATAATCACCGCACGATGAGAATCGTAATTCCTTACCTCATTCCATATCGGATTGTGCAACAAATTGAGCTGTTCCAGCGAGACAAATATATTAAGCTTGCTTTGCGGCTCACAGTCCGGCAGCTGGAGTTGCTCAATACCATTCTCCATTAGATTGAGCAAGCGCAGCGTTCGAATGTTTCCTAACTTGAGCACCTGATCGAAATCCATTACTTTTGTGCGATGCAAGTCGAGTTCGCGCAACTGGCGAAAGATGCATTCACAATCGACCACAGCCAATTGACTCAATGCGTTCTCATGCAGTCCCAGCGACTCAATGTCCGGCCACAAGAGCGCCGTCTGCATCACATCCTTCCAGTCGCTAAATCCGCAATTGCGCAAATTGATATGCTTCAAATTTCGAAAAGCCGGCGCCAATTCAGCGATTTGTGTCTCTGACGGCAACACCAGACGATTGGAGCTGCAATATTCAAGCGTAATACAATTGATTTATTTATTAGAATTTACTTATTAATCTCACAACTTACCTCAAATTCAAATTATCGAGACTGGGCAGCTGTTGCGTTATGCTGGCCACAATTTCCCAGTTCCAAATGAGAGTGTGGCTTAAATTGAGCGTCGTTAGCTGGGTCAGATCCTTTAGGTAGCCGGCCGCATTCACTGGCATCTCATCGACACACACCTCGGTTAGCTGCTCGAATTTGCTCTGCTTGCGCGCAATCTTATCCATGCCAACGACTTCGAAGAGCGATGCCTGCAACGATGCTTGGGCCTCGCGTATCAGCGTTGCATCCACATTGCTCGCATTGTAGTTGAGATAACGTTCGCGCGCCTCATGCTCCAGCGTGGCGCACGGTCCCAGCTTGCCGGGTCGTATGAAACTGCCCGCCGTGGGCATTTGCGTTTGGAAATAACGTTTACCATCGACAATTCCATTGTGCTTGCCACGCATTCCGTCATCCCATTCAATGCCCAGCCAGGTGCCAATGTGTCCGCAGACCTGCGTGAATCGGGCGCAATCGATAAATCATCACGGGACAAATGAAAATATAGTTTTTCACCAGCTCACCTCGCCAACGTATTTGACGGTGCCATAGTTGTTGCCTATTTTGATGCGTGTGCCCAACGGATAAAACAGTTGCGCCTCATCAATAATTCCAACCATTGTTGTTGTTGTTGTTTTTTTTTGTTTTCTTTTACAACGCCTATTGCTTTGTGTATAGTAATCAATCTTTTTGTGTTTTATTCGCAAACACTGGGCTTTGTTTAACACTATTTACCGTATCTAGTGCTTGGAATTGCACATAAGCATTATTGCTGACACAGGTAAATATTAATTTCAGCTCAAATTTTGCACAGAAATTACGAATTCTTTATTGTTTGTGTGTGATCAACTTTGCACTAAACAGGGCTGTAAATATCCAGGGCTGCGTGTCACTGCTGTTGCTTTGCGTTTAAATATCTATTGAAAATCGATTAAGTTTTCCTTTGCCAAAAAGTGATCAACAACTACTGAAATCTATTTCAATTAAATCCAATCTAAATTGAAATAAATTTTACATTTAATATATACTACAATCTTAAGTTAATTTGTATTTCATATATTTTGTACCACTATCGATATTTATGCAACGATTAGTGTTATTGGCGCTGTCAAAGTTAGATAAAAGTATTTTGTTCTTGTCTGCAAACAGTCACACAAGTTATAAGCTTCGTGCAGTGCACTACTTTTATTATTTTATTGATTCCTATTTTAAAACAATTTTAATTTTTTTTTAACGATATCTACAAATCTACAAATGCACTTGGCGAAATACAGACATTTCTCCAATTGTTTTTCGCGCTCTCAACTAAAAGAGACAGACTCGTAACCTCATCCAGTCCTAAACATTGGTGGCTGGTTGACTGGCTACAAATCGGTGCATCCCCGAAAAACAAATAGTTCCCGGGACCATAAGTATACGATTTTGAAACCCACTCGTCAATTGCCACGTCAGCGCTATCAGAGCAAAAAAAAGATTAACGAGCGAGAACGGATACGCTGACGACTGCAAATTGCATTGGTGTTTTTCTTGGTTAGTCAAATAGGAGTACAGTTTGGAACGAGAGAAAATGGTCTCCGACAATAAAAAAGATGATAAGATGGAGGTTTGTGTTTATTATCAAAGTGATGTTAAAAAATACATAATATCCTGTGATTATATTTCAACTCACGTTATCTGCAGGCTCGCGAATATCAGCTGCGTATTGTTGAATACATTGCCAAACGGAATGGAATAGTTTATTTGCCCACAGGCTCGGGAAAGACTTACGTGGCCATCCTGGCCCTTAAGCGATTCTCTCAAAACTTTGACAGGTTAGTACATAAAAAAAAATTCAAACAATGAAATGTCAAAATATAGAAAATATATATATACCCATGTTATTGTGGATATAATCACTTTAAATTCAACTTATTATTTATTTATCAGTTCGATAAACAAAATACGTTTTCTTCAAGCAACAAGAAAAATAGCAAATTATAATCAAGAAAACAGCTTTTAGCTTTGGAAACTGGCTTCACATCACAATTAACCATAAGTAATTTCTCTCGGTAGACATACAAACATTCCATGTGTGTATATTTATTTGTGGTGGTGTACCATAAGTAGAACTCGTATTTGTTCTCATTTGACAGATCGATCGAGGAGGGTGGACAAAGGGCTTTGTTTATTTGCAACACCGTTGAGCTCGCCCGCCAGCAGGCCGTCTCTTTGCGAAGATATACGAACTTCAAGATCGGCTTCTATGTCGGCGAATTGGGCGTGGATAATTGGGTTCGAGGCAAATGGAAGGATGAAATAAGTGACAATCAAGTGAGTTACTTGCATACAGCTAAATAAAAAGAAATAAAAAAATGATTTATATAAGTGTTAGTCAACTTTGTTTATATTATTTAGCCCTATACTTCCAGACTATTCTCATGTTTATTTTATTTATGATAATCTGAAGCTGTGTTGATTAAACTTTCTAGTAGGATCAAAGTACAAATATATGTTTATAATATATATATATATATATATATTAAGTCGTCGGTTGTTGCATGAAAACCTGTTAGTAGTCGGTTAATTGGACAAGAATGCAAATGCAAGTTTCTCAAAAATGGTTGTCAGCTTTTTATCTTTATCTTTATCTTTATCCCGGAAGAAGGCTCATTACTTTACAGCCCAAACCTTATTATGTTTAGGCCGGATAGTAAATGTTTATTTAAAATAAAAGTATTTTAGATGAAAGACAACACAAAATTATAATTTTTATGTTTTCTATTAACAGGTCCTTGTGGGCACGGCTCAGGTCATACTGGACATGTTTCTGCAGAAGTATATCGAACTGAAGTCAGTGAGCATTGTGATAATCGATGAGTGTCATCATGGAACTGGTCATCATCCTTATCATGAGTTTATGCGCCTGTTTCAAATGGCTAATGCAATGCCACTGCCTCGAGTGGTAGGTCTGACCGGGGTGCTCATTAAAGGCAATGAGATTAAGCAGGTAGCCAAAAAGCTAAAGGAGCTGGAGACGACATATCGGGGCAATATCGTTACCGTCTCCGACATGAAAGAAATGGAGAATGTTATGCTGTAAGCAAACAAAAACACAAAAAGTTCAGATCAGGCTCTTAATTCCCAATCCCATTTTTCTGTGCAGTCACTCGACAAAGCCGAAGGAATACCTTGTCACCTACATAGATAGGAATCAGAAATTTTTTGTTATTGAAGAAATTCGCAGTCTCATCGCAAAATATTTGACTAGTCTGGACCTAATAGAAATTCCCAATCAGCCGGTAAGGATGTCGAAGGGTTTGCAATTGCAGCGTGATTCAAATAAGAAAAGTGGCATCAAATTAATGCTTAACGATTTCCTATATCAACTGGATAACTATGGCATCTACGCGGGCTCAATTGCGATTCTGTCAGTGTATGTTGAATTCGATATCAAGCGTCGCCAGTCGGAGACACTCACCATGCGCAACACATATCGCTTGGTTGTTGGACTATGCGATAGGATTCGTCACATGCTGGTCAACCAGCTGACTGACGACGATGACAATGATGATGATAAGGCGGCCAACACCGAGGATGTTATCATGAACTTCTCCACGCCCAAAGTGCAACGATTTTTACAATATTTGAAGGATACGTTTGCAAACAAAAATCCCAAGGATATCTGCTGTCTGGTTTTTGTGGAGCGACGCTATACATGCAAATGCATCTATTTGCTCCTCATCAACTATATCGCTGCCGTGCCAGAGTTGCGCAATGTGCTCGCTCCGCAATTTATGGTGGGACGTAATAGCATTTTTCTCGATTTCGAGAGCGTACTTGAGCGCCGTTGGCTCAGATCGGTATACATATTCTATCCGTGATCATTATTTGCAAATTTTAAAAGTTATCCAAAAAATATTGCAGGCCATTGAACAGTTTCGAAGTGGGGAGGCTAACATGATGGTGTGCTCCAGTGTGCTGGAGGAGGGAATCGATGTCCAGGCATGCAACTATGTGATGATATTAGATCCGATCAAAACATTTAATATGTATGTGCAAACCAAGGGACGTGCACGCGCCAAGGATGCCTCGTTTGTGCTATTCTCGTCGGAGTTAGATAAGCCAAAAATATCGCTGCAGATACAACAGTATCGACAGGCACACGCCGAGATTAGCATGTATTTAAGCGATCGTGTTCTGGAGCGCAGCGATCCCCTAATGAATGAGATTCATGAGCATTTCCAGGATCAAATAAAGCCATATGTTAATCAAAATGGTGCCGTGCTACTTGCCAGCAGCGCTTTATCTTTAATCCATCGCTACGTCCAACAGATGCCAACGGATGCCTTTGGTACTTTGCTGCCCTGGTTCAAGATGCTCGAACCGATGGAACGCCAGGAATATACCCGAGATTGGGAACGCAAATACATTGTGTCGGTCACTTTGCCGCTGAACTCAGCACTACGCGATACTATCTACGTAAGCGTCCAAATGTGCTGCTGGTCCAAATGCCAATGTATATTTATTTGTGCTTGTAGAGCGATCCCATGTCCTGTGCCCGTTGGGCAAAAATTTCGGCTGCATTTAAGGCTTGCATCAAGCTGTACGAGCTGGGCGAGCTCAACGAACGCTTCCTTCCCACAACGGTGAATGAGAGGATCGCCGACATTGCAAATGTTCACTTTGAGCACTGGAAAAAATACGGGGACGATGGTGCGTATTAGTAGCCCAAGTTATCATATCTGATATAGTATTCCGATCATAAGGCACTGTGATTCTAAGTGTTATAAGCAATGTAAATTGCATATCTAGCGATTTTGCTTCGTTTATCTTGGCAAACCAAAAAGTTTTTCAAAAATCAACAAGAACGGTATCCAAATATATATATCCTTATCTATATCTCTTGCAGTGACCTTTCAGCGCAAGGATCTTGAACTGAAAGCTAAGAATATGAATACTTACAGTACTCGTTGCCCATCGGAGCTATACGATGCGATGCCGCGTCTGGGCGAGACTTGCTATGCATATGAGATTATTTTGGAGTCGCAATTTGAGCGGAACGATTACACTTTTCACGTCTACGATGCGTTGCAGACACGTCGCAACTATGCGCTGCTATTGAGGAAACGTTTGCCACGACTGGCGGAGATGCCGCTGTTCAGCCACCAGGGCAAGTTGCATGTGCAAGTGGCGGAGCAGCCGCAGCAACTAATTATTGAGACGCAACAGCAGTTGGATCAACTGCAGCATTTCCATGTAATGATATTTCGCGATATTTTGCGCATTTGGCAGCCATTCTTTGTTCTCGATCGTCGCAATGCAGAGAATTCATATCTGGTTGTGCCGCTGTCAGCAACACCAGGCGGCGGACTCGACTGGCCACTAGTGGAGCAGTTTTACAGCAGACTGCCGAAGGTGCAAGCGACAACTGTGGCACAGCGCAAGGCGATGCTACCTCCAAAACCAGAAGATTTCGAGGGAAAAATCGTGACACAATGGTATGCCAACTATGATGAGAAGCGAATGCTGGTCACCAAGGTGCACACGAATCTCACTGCCATGAGCATGATGGAGGACAAGCAGCAAGAGAATAGCTACTATAAATTCACCATGTCCAAATACAGAAACTATATTGGTGACATTGTCCACAAGAATCATTTCCTGCTGGAGGTGCGCGAGTTGACCGATCAAATGAATTTCTATGTGCAGCAGCGGGTGAAAACCTCGGCGCTGAGCAAGATACGCTCCAAGGTGATGCTGATACCAGAACTGTGTTTCAATTTTAATTTTCCGGGTGATCTGTGGGTAAAGTTGCTCTTCTTGCCGAGCATTTTGCGTCGCGTACACTATATGCTGCACGCGGAAGCGTTACGTGTGCGGATTAATAAATATCTTGGATTGGATAAATTGCCACAGAATGGTAGCGATTATCGGCCACGTCCGCTGGAGATTGACTGGTCGCTGCGTCGCAATGTCGATCATCAGGGCAATGCCATGCACGATTTGGAGACCGAGGGTCCTTCCCTGCTCGAACCGCTGCCCACAAAGAGTATCGAAATGGCAATAGAGAATCTGCAAATCACTGATCTCGAGACGCCGTGGCAACAGTATATGGAGCCTCTTGACATCGATCGCAATATTATGTCCGCTTACCCCGTGGAGCTAACGTATTTGTATAAATTCACGCGAGGCGATATGTTTTCGCTGGACAAGCTCGAATTCGAGGACAAGGAGATTTGGACTCAGACACAGTTTAAGATGCGCGAGGGCACCATCTACAGCTGCCAGCAGGGGCACAATTTACCAGCGCTAACCTCCACCAATTATACGAACAATGGCAAGCGGTCGGAACCGGTGCAGCTGTCGGTGCTCCAGCGCAGCATCTCCAATGAGTACATTACGCCAGCGGAACAGGGTGAATTCCTGGCAGCCATTACCTATGCGGGTAGCGTTGATGTCTTTGATATGGAACGACATGAGCTGCTCGGCGATTGCTTTCTCAAGCTGAGCGCCACTTTATATTTGGCCAGCAAGTATCCCAAATGGAATGAGGGCACATTGACCCAGGTGGGTATTGGCAAAATGTTGACTCCTCTCTCTATTATAATTATAATATTCTTTAATATCAGGTCAAATCCACATTGGTATCGAATCGAAACTTATTGCATTGTATAAGGGAAACGGATATTGCGTCTCGCATTTGCTTCACATTGTTCACACCGAAATACACTTGGCTTCCACCCGGTTTAAGTCTGCCCCAAAATGTTCAAAAATTGTGGCAGGATAAGCCCGAAGTGGCGGCAGTTGTTGGCCCGCACAATTTGCGCAACTTGATAATGAGTGAGGAGGAGGTCTTCGGCGATGGCAAGTGTGCAGAGAGTACCTACAACAGTTTTGTTGATGGCTGCCGAGCGAATCAGCAATCGCAACATGCCGGCATGGATTTCAGCAGCGAAGTGGATTTCTGTGTGGGTCAGGTGAAAATGCCGAATAAAGTGCTCGCCGATACGCTCGAAGCGCTCCTGGGCGTCATCATTAAAAATTATGGATTGCAGCATGGTTTTCGCATGCTGGAATACTTTGGCATTTGCAAGCCGGACGTTGGGAAGCCGTTGACCCAACTGCTCGATCTGCAGCTGGGCAGCACACAATTGCGCACGAACATCACGAAGCGAGAGGTCGACGGGTTTCTGATCAATCATTCGGCTCTGGAGCGCAATTTGGGTTATACATTCCAGGATCGTGCCTATTTGCTGCAGGCACTGACGCATCCCTCCAATCCCACAAACAGATTGACGGGCTGCTATCAGGAACTGGAGTTTGTTGGCGATGCCATATTGGATTTCCTAATTTCCGCCTATATATTCGAGCACAAAACACGTATGACGCCGGGTCAATTGACGGATTTGCGGTCCGCCCTCGTTAACAATACGACGCTGGCTTGTATTTGTGTGCGTCATCGCTTCCACTTCTTCATTCTGGCCGAGAACGCACTGCTCACCGAGTCCATACAGAACTTTGTCCGTTTCCAGGAGACACAGAACCATCGCGTTACAAATCAGGTACGCATCCTGATGGAGGAGAGCGATATTAAACCTGGGCCTCTGGACTCCGATGATGAACTGGAGATGGCTGAAGCGGCTGAGCAACAGACGAGCCAACCAGCTATTACCGCGGATGCCAAAAAGCCAGAAATTGGTGAATTCAATATATCAACGAATGTGGATGTGCCCAAGACATTGGGCGATGTTTTGGAGGCCCTGATAGCTGCCGTATTCTTGGATTGCCGTGATTTGAACACCACCTGGCAGGTGGTCTACAAACTTTTCGAACCTGAATTGCTCGAATTCTCACGGAACGTACCACTGAATCCCATCCGTCAGCTGAACGATCACAAGTCGGCGAAACCCATTTACAGTGCACCAGTCATTGACAAGAACCAGGTGATGGTCACCTGTCAGTTTATCTGCATGGAGAAGACCATCAAGGTCTACGGTTTCGGCAGCAACGGCAAACAGGCCAAACTATCTGCTGCCAAGCATGCTCTACAAAAGATTGCCAAATGCGAGGCATAAGTTAGTTTTTGTTACATCTTCATTCATTTCAATGTATTACCCCTCATCATTTAATATTCATTACTTCGTTTGACAAATAGGACAAGAGAAATGTGTCGTATATCCAATATATGCCGTGTCCGAATATAATCATTTTTTATAATTAATTGCATGCATTTAATTTTTATGCCATACATATTAAAAAAACATTTTTATACAACCGAACTGATCAAAGAGAAATTCGTCGAATACTTTGCAATAAATACTGAATTGTTGTGTTCAAGAAAACGAAACTAGTTTTGAACTTGAATATATATATTGTAGTATGCGTTTTTATTTACCGCGTGCATAATTTATTTCGATTTCTTTACAACTTGCGCTTTGTCAACGTTTAAAGTTGACGCGGCTTATTTACAAAATGCTGGGCGCAATTAAATAATTAAGTAATTATTAACCGTTGTTGTTGTTATTATTATTGTTTGTGCCCGCCACTGGTTGTTTACAATAAGTGCTTAAAATTTAAAATAAGTAACGTCGTTCAAGAGAAACTAGTACAATTAGATCAGCAGTTGAAGTTACACAAAATCAAAAAAAAAGAGTCATTTAATCAAAAACAAAAAAACAACACTTTCATCGAACTAATATGTCTTGGAATGCCACCAGATACGCTTTAAACTTTAAACAACTGGAACAGAGTGAGAGATAAACTTGAAGAGAAACCAAACAACAAACATTAAACTAAGTCTAATGCGATTGCATTACAATTTAAATGAGATTAATTTTCTTTGCTTCCTAAACTAATATACAGTTGTTGTTCGCCTGCATGCAAAGCGACTCGGATGAGAAGATCATGATGATCATCCGATCATCAAATCTCTACACGCGACAGGTGCAATCGGGTTTATTTATGCTGCGCTGTCGCGTTTGCAGATTACGCAGCGCGGCGCCTCCGTACTGTATGCCACTGCCAATGCGCTCTGGATCTAGTTCGCCCGTTTCTATCTTGGCTAAGATGGTTTTTGAGCATTTAAGAAACGCCTCCTCAACATTCTCGCCCGTCTTGGCGCTTGTCTCCAAGAAGATAAGTTCTGCAAAGTAATAAAATTAATTTTAGTATAAAAATAATAAAATAATAACTAGACGATTAGCTGGTGTGAACGCACCATTCTCCTGGGCAAATGTGCTCGCTTCTAAAAATGTTACGTCGCGCGCCTCCTCCAGATCCTTTTTGTTGCCCACCAGCAGTATAACAATATTCGGACTGGCCAAAGTACGTGCATCATTTAGCCAATTGGTCAACGCATTGAACGAATCTCGCGACGTGGTGTCATATACGAGCAGAGCGCCAGCAGCACCACGATAATAGGAACGTGTCACCGAACGAAATCGCTCCTGGCCAGCTGTGTCCCAAATTTGTAGCTTCACCGATTTACCGCCCACATTCACAATCCTTGAGCCAAACTCAACGCCAATGGTGTGCGCGCTGTCGTCCTTGACTAGAAAAGTCCACAAATTAAGATAAACCAAAGATACGCAAGCATCCAGCAGCAAAAAAAAAATATTGATGATGATTAAAGTTGTAAACAAAAATAAAGCTAACAAAGAAATGCAGGTTTGTTATCAACAGAAAGACTTAAACTTCTGATAAACTTATACAGGAAATGGCAATAAATCAGAAACAAATGCAAATTATAAATTCAACAATCTCAACTTGATTTACATATTGTATGGCGAAATATAGCGAGAATAAAGAGCAGAGTGCTTTTTAATTGATACTTACATTTGCTTTCGGTGAAATGATGCAAGAGACAACTTTTACCGCTGCCGGCGCTGCCTATTATTAGAAACTTGAACAGGTAATCTAGAATTGAGGTAAACACGAAACTGCAATTAACAATTAATTCTTGTGCCAGCTGCAAATGTTTGACACAAACCGTATGTTTCAGACATTTTATTTCCTTTTGCGTCGTTGTGTTGTTGATGTTTCTTCGTTGCTTGAATGTGCGTTTTTTTTTTGTTCTGTTTGCCGTTGCTTTGGTGCTTGATAATGTCCGAAAATCGAATTTGATAGCTACAGAAACTTATTGTATTGTTTTTAACTATAATGTGTTGTTGTTCACCTGCAGTAAATGATCACATATAAACACACACTCATACATATGAACATGAATCATAAACATTGTGAACTGCATTGGTGCTGAACTTGTTAGTTCACGATTCAATTCATTGGTTCGCTTTAACCAAAACAAAAATATTCTTGTTCTTTTCAGAAGTTGCAGTGAATCATTCAAAATTTATCAGCTACCAGCAATAAAACTATGCAATCAATCTCATCTTTAGTAATTTTTAATACAGTTTTTATTTAATACATTTCTTATCTAGCAATTGCCATTGACATTTATGAATCCTTTTTCTGCCCCACATAGTTCTGATAACAATTGATTGGATCCTTGGCAGTGTACACCGAATAAGCTGTCTTGCTGTTTTCAAAGTTCTGCAAGCGAAATGCAAATCAAATTAGATAAAAAATCATATGATTATTAGTGAATTTTTGCCTTAACGTCGCCGGTTATCAATGTCCACAGATAAATAAAAACGGTTGGCATCACACTGAACAGGAGGAACTGTTGGAATGTGTTCACGTCGCCAAAAACAGCCAACTTCATCTTAACAAAATTTATTTGAAATGTAATAGGGACAGAAACTAAGGCAAATAAATGCAAACGCTGACAAACTTTGTTATTCACGTAGGCCACATGCAAGGGTTGCCAACGTTGGCAAAGATACAACGCTTTTCTTGTGCAATATGTGAGTTTTTAGTATATACTTATGAAAATGCAATTATTGTTAAGTACTTGTAAGCAAACTTACAATTAATCTTCGACTGTTCATTTTTATTACAAATTCAGTAAGTTTCAAGCTGCCAGGGCTACACTAAATGCAGCAGACGTGTAAAGCACTCTTTGTAATTTTTTAGTGTATTGCGATACGGGCACACTACGAGCAGCCACTGAATATTTGTCTGAAAAGAATCTTATTTAAATCGTAACAAAAAATGGCTTTCCGCATACCTTTTGGCAAGAAGCACGCAGAAATCGCGACATCCTTGTAAGTAATATTAAAGTGGCACTTGTGCATAGAAAAACTATTGTGCTTTATAGAAATGGGGAGCTACTCGCATTTCCATTGCATAACCAAAACTTGATGAATTTGGCAAATTTTAACTTCTCTACAATTTTTAAAATTGTTTGTTGTAGCGTGCGCTCTGGTGCAGGATTCGGTGGTGCCGCTGGCCTGGCTCTGCTCTACTACACGGACTGGAAACTGGTGCTGCAATACATGCCCATCTACGGCTCCAAGTTTGATAAGACCGATTGAAGACAATCCACTGCTGATATTTCAACTAGCTAATTATGTTTGATTGATGTCAATAAAAATAGGTTCGATTCAAACTGTTAATCTTTTCCCATGTTGCTGCACAATATGTTTTATTAATAATATATATAATGTATGGTATATAAGTACTATGCATAACGGGTTTGTTAGTTCAATGTAGAGTACAAAAGGAATTTACGCTTGGAGTTGTTTAGATTGTTTCGTTGTTTCGATTTCACTAACTATTTAAACGTTAAATGTCTTAAGTACAATATTTCACTTATTTGCTAGCTAGCTAGTATTTTGATTGAAAATCGTATTAAAACTACATAATCGAGAATTTGTATTCGAGCGCTGTAGTATTAAAAGTATTTAAAAAGATCTTTTTCGAAAAGAGATTTGCGAGTTTGGCAAACATTTTGTGGAAGCACAAATCGACCGGCGATTCAAAATTGCGTAGAATTTTGACAAGTGATTTTTTTTTTAATTTCGAATTTCATCACGAATGCGTATCATCATCATCAGGGAATGGAGATTTACTAAGCTAAATATCCGGTTCCACAAAGGAAGCGGGAAATAAACCAGTTTTATGGGTGCGTGCATGTGTGCCCTTATACCATCCATTCTTCTGCTTACGCTGCACATAAATAATATCTCCCGGCCGCAATTCGAGCTCAATTTCACTATTCGGCGGATACGGCACAATGCAGCGAAAGCGACTAAAAATTAAAGGCAAATTAATTAAGGATATCTCAAGGGGTCAATCATTCTCCAAGCTCCAAGCTCACCTCTCTCGCGTGCAGTAGACGGACTTTGTTGTGGCACTGGCTTTGATGGCTGCCTCAGTGATCAGGCTGGCGCCATTGTTGCCATTTATGTTGCTGTTGCTGCCACCGAGCACATGTCCAGCGTCCAGACTTTGGCTCTTGCGATGATTGGGCGCCATAATCATGTTCGCATGCAGCTGCGTTTGGGTTTGTGTATGGCTTGATGCTGCTGGCGGCGTCACATTGTTGTACATGCTCTGAAAGGTGGCAGCATCCAGAGATTGCCTAGCGCTGTAGTGGGAATAAATTTAGTATATGGGGAGTCCACTTTAAGTAAATTAATAGCAAACTAACGAAAGCAAATGCGGTCGATCCTTGTTGCTCTTGATGCGCTGGGATCCGTAGGAGATGCTGCTGCTGCTGCTGTTGGGCTGCAGTTGCTGTTGGGCAGCAGCAGCAGCCACCACAGATGTGTCCTTCAGTGGCTGACTCTGTTGAAGCTGGCTGGGACACGAACCGGATCTATGAGGGGACAATAATATGAGTTGGACATAGTAAATGTTTGAGGAATGAGTGTACGCAAACATACCTGACATGCACTGGATGCAGTGGCGCCGCTTTCACACTGCTCTCTATTATTGTGCTGCTAAACTCTTTTGGCGCCGGCTGCTGCTGCGGCTGAAGTGGCGCACCTGGTGACTTGGAACGCGTTTTCATATGCGTCAAACGTCGCATTAGACCAACAGCGCCAGAGGAACTGCCGGAACTGGATGTGTCCGCTTTGCTACTGCTATCGGTTGATGTGCTCGATTTGCGACTGAAGAGCGCCTCCACTGGCTTGGTCCACACTGAGCAGCTGGTAGTCGATTGCTGTTGCTGTTGTTGCTGCTGCTGATGCGATTGCTGCTGTTGCTGAGATTGCTGTTGCTGCTGCTGCGACTGCTGCTGTTGTCGTGGCGGCAAATCTGGTGGCTGTGTGGGCAGCATATTGCTAAGACGTACATCTAACGATTGCACCGTTGACGTTGGCGCATTCGCATCTGTTGCGGGCATTACATATTTCCACTGATGCATCAGCTGCTGCTGGTCGCGTGTGCGCAGCGGTGTGAGATAGTTGCCCGGAAAGACGCCCACGATGTCCAGCCAGTTTTTGCCCTTAAACCAGCCATCGACGCAACGCTCGGTGACAATATAAACGCAGCCCTTCTTCAGCTCCAGTTCGTCGGATTGGCGTGGCTTGTAGGGGAAGAGGGCAAGATAGCCCCAGGGCAACATTGGCAGGAATTGTTGTTGATGTACATGAGTTTTAAGCACACGCGATGCTGCTGCTGCTGTAGCTGCAGTAGCAGCAACTGTTGTTGTTGTTGCCTGTTGCGTATTCAGCTCGAGGCGACTCAGCTCGTGTGGTAAACTGAGTATCTCGGCGGAATGGCGATTCGTTTGCAGCAAACTGAGTGGCGCCGATTGGAGTAGTGCATTCAGCGAGTGTCGCTTCTCCTTGGCACCCTTGTCGCGATAACGCACCGAGCCACCACCAGCAACAGCAAGAGCCGCTGCATGTTGCGGTGTATTTGGCAGTGATTGATGATTTGGACTGCAATTGTTCGAACTGCAAGTGGAGCTCGAATTACTGCTGCTGCTGTTGTTGTTGATCGAGGAGCAGGAAGAGGACCCTGTGCTGGAGTCATTCGTATTGTTGTGAGTGGGATCAATCAATGGCAC
This sequence comes from Drosophila setosimentum, assembly GCA_035043505.1. Lineage (NCBI taxonomy): Eukaryota > Metazoa > Arthropoda > Insecta > Diptera > Drosophilidae > Drosophila > Drosophila setosimentum. Next base: position 6,337,514 of record JAWNMY010000003.1, on the reverse strand, counting down.
CGCAGGCAAAGCACGTTGTTGCTGCTGCTGCTGTTGCATAACCGGCGCGGGCTGTGGATTGCTAGCACCGCTTTCCAGCAGCTTTTTAGCTGCCGCATTCAGTTCAACGAATGCAATGGGAAATATGCCAATTGTTTGCGCAATTCGTCCCTCGGCCCAATTGTGATCGACACGGCGCAGCACATGGATAACGGTGCTCTTCTTGAACTGCAGGCAACCCTCCTCATCGCTGGGACCCATCTTGAAATCGTACATGGCAATGCACTGCGGCATGGGCAGCGCCACAGCCACCTTAACGTAATTAATGGGAAATGTGCCCTCCTGTCCATTCGCCTGGCCCACAAACCAGTTGTTGTCGATGCGCTGTTTCAGTAATATTAAATCACCCTTTTTAAACTTTAAGTCGCTCGCTTCACCGCTGACAAAATCGAACAGAGCATAAGCGTGTGGCAGGAGAAATCTTCGCGGCTTTTGGCGTGCTGTTTGCTGTGGTTGCCCCGCTGGTGTTGCCTGCTGCACTGGCTGAGATTGTTGCTGCTGCTGTTGCTGCAGTGGTTGCTGCTGCTCATGTTGGGCTTTTTGTGCGGCTGGCAACTCCTGCTGCAGTTGAGGTTTGGCAGTTGTCAACTCTTCGATTTTAGTTTCATTTTTGCCAGCCGTTTGTTTCATGCCTATTTGAGTGGGTGAGTTTAAATTATTAATACTGCCCACAATTCGACACAACACCTACACACATACGGCACTTACCTTCTAAAATTCTCATGAGTAACACATTTGGCGGCAGCTCGTCGATGCGACAATTGACCAAAACACGACATTCCGGACACCGTAATTTGTGCTGGCTGGCAACAATGTCCTGCAAAAATGAAAACAATAACATTCACAAAGTGCAACATGTTTAACTTTTTCAAAACTTACCAGCAGGCACTTCCGACAGAAGGTGTGTTGGCATGGCAACACCTTGGATGTGGTGTCCAAGCGTTCCAAGCACACCGAACATTCCAACAGGTCATTCAATGTGTGCTCATCCATTTTTTTTTTTTTTACTTTATTTCGCTTTTATTATGCATAGTTTCTCTCTCTTTCGCTCTGTCACTTAATATTGCTGTATCACAAAATATCTCAAGGATGGTCACAATTTGAATTTCGTGCAAAGCAACATTCCAAAAAGCACACATACACACACACACTGACACCTACACATGTACACTGCAACAGCAAGCGAGCTTATGAAATACATACATATGTTTAATCGAATTTCGCGCTTTTTGCAAACTAATAACAACAAATGCTTGCTACATTACTAATTTACAGTTTAACTGTTTTAGTTTTAATTATATTTAAACTTCGACGTTATAAAATGTAAGCAGCGTGCAGCTCGTGGCCATCATTGAAATGTACTACAACTACAACTACAAATATGCATACAGCCACACGGATACAAACCAGCTTACTTCTGAGCTACACAAGTGGTCACATAATTATGAGCACCTGTTAATAAAAACATTTATAAGTCGCTCTTAATTGTTCATGCGTGCAAATAGCAGCAAATAAGAGTATTCTTTTAAAGCTTGCCAGAGCATAAGCATATTTCATTTAATTAAATTGTTCAATATAAATGGCTTAAATTATTAACTCCGCAGTCTGTGTGCATATTGCTATTTGCAGCGGCGTATAAGGTCGAGAGTGACCAGACTGATTATATTAACTGGAATAATATTAGTCTGGCAGCACTCCAGTTACTCCAATTCAAAGCCTGTTTTCATATCCAGATGAAGTTATCGATAATAAAAAAGTCCATAGAAAACCGGTGTAATATATACAAATTTAAATAATAATGTAATAATTCAGAAATAACTATATATATTTAAATTTCAACAGCTAAGAGAATAATTTTTTTACAGATAATATTATTGAGACCGATTGCCTACTGCTTATCGACAAGTAAAATGTTGCGAATATCGATAGTGCACCAAAATGAAAACAATCCTTCAACCTAACCTTTCTTTTGAGAACGGAACGTGTTTGTTTTGGTACGTGCGTGTTTCATTTGCAACAGTTAAATTAAACTAAATCGTACGTAATAAAAAAAAAACGCGATGCCGAAAACGCGGAGCACAACGGGCAAGCCCCGTACACAGGGTTTCAATCATTCCAATCACTCCATGAATCCGGAGCGGCCGACAAGTGGTCTGAAGGGTGTCGCCCATCCGCGCACCAAGGGCACTATCAAGCGTCTCCAGATGTATCGCAATTTTAAGGCCAAACGCGATCGCACTGGCAAAATTCTTACCCCGGCACCGTTTCAGGTAAGGATTCTTAACGATGAGAGAAATTACCTGTTTGCTAATATTTTATTCTATTATTAGGGTCGTCTGCCTGCTGGCACAATGGCCAGAGTGGAGCCGACACCGAAATGGTTCAGCAATTCGCGAGTCATCTCGCAGACGGCACTGCAAAAGTTTCAGGATGAGATTGGCAAAGCTGTCAAGGATCCCTATCAGGTTATAATGAAGCCATCACAATTGCCAGTGACTCTGCTCAACGAGGCATCCAAATACCAACGTGTTCATCTGTTGGAAACGGAGAGTTTCGATAGTGTCTTTGGACCAAAGAAGCAGCGTAAACGTGTCAGCCTCAAGGTGCGCGATCTAGAAGATTTAAGCCGTGCCGCTGATGAGCGGGCGGAGCAGTATGATGCTACCAAAGATGTGGATCTCATTCGTGAGGACACCGGCGAGAAGAAGTTGGTGCGTGATTGGGTTTTTGGTGCGGGTCAAAGCAAACGCATTTGGAATGAATTGCACAAAGTTGTGGATGCATCCGATGTTCTACTGCAGGTGCTCGATGCACGTGATCCCATGGGCACACGTTCCAAATATATTGAGGAGTTCTTGCGCAAGGAGAAGCCACACAAGCATCTCTTCTTCATACTGAACAAAGTGGATTTGGTGCCAGTGTGGGTAACACAGCGCTGGGTGGCCATCCTCAGTGCGGAGTATCCAACAATCGCATTTCATGCCTCGATGCAGCATCCCTTTGGCAAGGGTGAGTAGTGGACATGTCTATATATAAATATTCTATATATCATTATAAAACCAATATTTGACAGGTGCACTGATCAATCTGTTCCGTCAGTTGGGCAAGCTGCATATTGACAAGAAGCAGATCAGCGTTGGATTCATTGGCTATCCGAATGTGGGAAAATCTTCTGTTATCAATGCGCTGCGCTCCAAGAAAGTTTGCAATGTGGCACCGATTGCTGGCGAGACGAAAGTCTGGCAATATATAACGCTAATGAAACGCATATTCCTCATCGATTGTCCCGGCGTCGTTTATCCCTCCGCCGAAACAGACACGGAGAAGGTGCTAAAGGGTGTGGTCCGCGTGGAGTTGGTTACCAATCCGGAGGATTATGTTGAGACTGTGTTGCAGCGTGTACGTAAGGAGTACATTGCCAAGAACTATAAAATTGAAAGCTGGACATCTGGGACACATTTCCTCGAGCAGCTCGCTCAGAAGACGGGCAAGCTGCTCAAAGGAGGCGAACCGGACATAACGGTTACGGCGCGCATGGTGCTGAACGATTGGCAGCGTGGCAAGCTACCCTTCTATGTGCCGCCCGAGGGCTTCGCCATACCAAAATCCCACGAGGGCAAACCAATACCGGAGGAAGAGGCTGTGGCTCCTGTTGAAGATAAGGTCAATGGCGATGGGGATGCCAAGTCGGAGGCGCCCACCTTTGTCAGCGAGTCTGTGAAGAAGGCGCGCGAATTTAAGCAGATTCAGGATTTCCGCAAGATTCGCGTCGGTCTGGAGTATGAGCAGTTAGATGAGCGCGAATTGGAGCATATTGATTTGGAGCTACTGGAGCAACAGAAAGCTGAGCGTGCTGCCCGCAAAAAAGCGCGCATGGTCAATCCAGAGATGGATGATGAATCGAGCGATGGTGCCGATAATTTCTATTCGGAGGATGAATACAATGAGGATTTGCAGCGTGTCGTCCATAAGAAATCCAAGACGAAGAAGACTCAACAGCTAGCGATCACATCATCGGGTAAATTCCGTGTCTCCAAATTGCAACCGGGCGATTCCGATGAGCTGGACGACAGCGAGGATGATGATGGTCCGAGAACCTCCAAGCAGCCACGCCTCAATGCCAAACAGAAACGTGCGCTGGAGCGAAGTCAGAAGCGCAAGAAAATCGGCAGCAATTTCTATGAGGCAACAAATGTGAAGAACCGCAATCGCAACAAGAAAAAGGACTAGCAACCGTTTTATCCTCTAGTTTATATAATTCGCTGCAGCAAACGTTATTAATTAATTAAGAATCCAATAGAAAACTGTGTTTGTTGTTGTTGCCCCTTATACAAAAACAAAAATACACACATAAAGAAAATTCCTCAATTTTTGATTTACTCGGCGCACTGTTTCTTCTTGGGCATCTTGCGACCACACATATCAACCAGACTGCTTCCATGATCTTCATCATCGGTGCTCGATGCGGAGTCGCTTGAATCCGTATAGGATGCTATGCCCGGCAATATGGCAATGCATTTGAGGCCGCCAACATCGTGTTTGGTTGTGGTTATGCGACAGACAGTGGGCGTCGATGCAGCTGATCTTGGTTTCTCTGCTGATGCAGCTGGCGTCACCTGCTGCTCTTGCTCCACTCTGCACACTTTGCTGGTGGTCGGCAATTCACCATTTTTACGCTTAATGCCTTGGGCCAAGAGTGACTTTTGTGTATTGCGCGCTGTGGCCGGAGCACCAATGGATTTAGCTGTCGTCTTCAACTCCGCTTGCAGTTTCTAAAACACGCAAGAAACAAACATTTAAATAATCCATGTAAATAGACTTTAATCACAATTTACCTTATCGACGCTCTCCTCGTGCAGTTTCTCGACACGATTGCGAAAATCTTTTAACTCCATTTCCTCGTCACGCATCTGTTGGCGCTCCGCGTTCATTTTGTGAGCATCGACCAGCTCCAGGAACTGCACCTCGTCATCGTCTAAGCCGCGTATTAGATTCTCTAAATACATATATGACATTGTTATTAATTGTTGTTGTTCACATTGACACAATGCTCAAGTCTCACTCAGTTTGTGTGCCTCCTCAAATTCCATATCCTTTTTGGTTTTCTGCTCTTTCAGACGGTCGTAAAGCGAGCGACCGTCGTATGGCTCCTCGGGTCTCTCCATGGGATCTTCGGGCTGGCGGACGCGTTCCCATTCTTCCTGGCGACGCTGGCGTACTTCTGCCGCCTCGGATTCAGTAACAAATCCGGAACTCATTTTAACTTTGTGCGACAAACCTTTTTACTTTTCACCCAATATGTTGTCGCTGCATTGTGGTGTTGGTAAGTGTGCGTTTTTTTGCCATCGATAGTAAAAATCGATTACAAATCACACAAAAAATGGGCGCCAATGTAGAAAATTCAATTATTTATATAGAATTTTTTTACACTTCTGTTTTAATTGTGTGTATTCGTTTACGTGCTTCTCGGTTCCTTTGTGCAATTTCAATATAAGCAGCCTTTTGCGAGCAGCTCATTTGGCGCCACTTCTTACCAGCCGCTTGAGCCACAGTGGTAACTTTAATATTCCTTACACTACGTTTTTCAAGATATTCTCGAAACTGGGCAAGGAATATGAAATATGGATTGACTGGCAGCTTTTTAAATGAATCGCTCATTATTATAAAACTTTCACTACAAATTTATCTTTAGATATTATGTTACAATATATATAATACAATAACAATAATTATTCGATGGATCACACAAAGCAACACAACATTTGAAATTTTCTAGGGATTGTAAGTCATATTATATAATCGGAATTACCTTTAAATTATAGCTCACAAACAGCAGAAAATAGTCTTTAATTTATTAATACAGTGGTAAATGTGTTATTAGTTTGATATTAACGTTTTAATTAGTCACATTTACGTTCGTGTTAATTAGATTCAATTAAATGATGGTAAGGTTATCCGCAAACCTTCCAACACAGTTAAGAGGTAGAGGAGTGGATGCATTTTACCAATTTTTCTCAAAACTCGAATCTAAATATATACACTTCTTGCACATAGCTATGAAGCAATATCTACAGAAAGTACTACTTTCGGAAGAATGGTTGATATATATATTAAAAGTAGTTTTGGTTTCATTAATATATAGTGATAATCTAAATAATGCCATAATTTGATATTATCGGCCATGTTAATTAAATTAAAATAAACGATATTGTAGCTGTGTTAATTAATAATAGTAAAGCATGTAGCAATGATGTTGTTTGATTTAATGTGCCATTTTAATTATCTTATCTGAGAAACCTTTTGACATTTAATATAGTATTCAAGGTAATTAAGTACCTTTCCAAAAAGTATAGAATTGTCTGGGGAGGTACTATGTTGATTTATAATTAATACCTCCAGAAAGTACTACTATCAGAAGAATGGTTGACGTACGGATTAATAGCGGTTTTGTAAGCAAATTTATTTCCGCATTATTTATAATTTTGTAGTGATTGATTAGCCCTACTTAATTTAATTGTTTCGCCTATTGAAGTATATATAAGCCAAGTATTTTAGACTAAAACTTAAGAATTCAAAAAATGAAATTTACTGTTTTAATCGTACTGGTCCTTTTGGCAACTCAAACAGTAAGTAAAACAAAAAAGAAACAAGACTCTGCGTTTTTTACATTTTATCTATTAATTTATATTTATCAATTTTAATTATCTTAGAGCTGTCGTAGACGACATGGACCCCGGAGAATTACAACCACAGTCACACCGTTGTCAAAGTGAAAAAACTAAACAAATTTTTCTAAAAATTTCAATTTAAATATATACACATCTCATACATAAAAAATGTATTAATATGTTTTATTTATTAATATTTCAAAATGAAACACATTTAGTTTGGGTCATACATTTATTTAAAAATTTCTAGTCTGTATATGCGATATATATATTCTCCAAAAAGGAGCTATGTGATTGGCATATTACATTGATGAGATAATAGAAATACGTCACCTAATTGCACTTATCGCTCTGGCAACAAATATTAGCAAGAGCGTAATTATATTGATAACGAACACTGATATTAATCAAAAATGTATGTGATACCGCTTGAAAACTTGTAAGTTATAATGAAAAGAAAGTTGTAAAATTCCTTCAAATTACTCCGTTTGGATTACCTGTAAATTTAAGATCCCAAACTGCAGAAAAATGTCGTTAATTTGTTAACACAGTAATAAGCGAATTAGTGTGTTAATTTGATATTATCGTTTGTGTTAATTATATTAAAATAAACGAAATTGTTTCTGTATGAATTAATAAAGGTCAAGCATGTACCAATGATGTGATTTGATTTAAAGTATCTTTTTAATTTTCTTATGTTGACATTTAAAAAAGTATTAAAGGTAATTAAGTTACCTTCCCAAAAAGTCTATAATTGTTTGCGGAGGTACTATGTGAATATAAAAAGTACCTCCAGAAGTACTACTATCAGAAGAATGGTTGATTTACGAAGTAATAGTAGTTTTGGTTGTAAACAAATTTATTCCCGTATTATTTACAATTTTGTACGGATTGTATAACAAATTAGCAATGCTTAATTTAATTGTGATGCCTATTGAAGGGTATATAAGGCAAGTGTTTTACATTGAAACTTTAGAAATAAAAAAAAATGAAATTTACTGTTTTAATCGTACTGGTCCTTTTGGCAGCTCAAGCAGTAAGTAAAATAACAAGAAACAAGACACAGCGTTTTTTATGAATTGAAGATATTTAATCATTTTATTAAATATATTATAAGTCATAATTCACCTGTGTTCAACCTAAGAAAACTATAAAATTAATTTATATTTATTCAACTTTCTTTAAGAGCTGTAAAAGAAGAATACCAACCACGAAAGTTGCCTCGGCAAAGCCATCAACGATAGCTGCGTGAATGCATTATACCAATTTTGGTCAACATAGTGGGAGATAATATCCTGCTAATGGCACCAGACGGCCATAGGTAGATGTGAAAATGCTTTATGCCAATTTGTCATAATGTTCGAAACGGAAAATAAAGCGTAGCACTTCTCAAACATAAACAATTGATGTGCGTACATTTATTAATATGTTTAATTTATTGATGTCTGAAAATGAAACATATTTTGTTAGGGTCAAAGATTTATTTGAAATTTATATTCTGTATATGCAATAAATTTGTGCATAAGATTTTAAATGGGTTATGGATATCATAATTCGAACTATAAGTTTGAAGAAAAAGACGCAGATTTGATTCCTTGTACTTCCGATCGGAACTGTAAAATTATGTTGTCTGAGTAACTCAGAAGAATCAATCTCATTTCGTTTACAAGCTTATTTAAGAAGTTTATTCCAAACATTGTTCTACCATCATAAAGAGAACGAAGATAATAAAAGTCTACTATGTTATGAAGGTAAGTTAATATTAGTATTTAAATTAAGACCACTAAGGGCAAATAAAATAAACTGTTTATATCATCGGCAGACATCAGCACCCGAGAGTGACTTATAATAGACGGAAGGTAATTTATAAGTAACTCGAACAGACTTAGAGACAGTACCTCTAAAATAAACTGTCTCTGTTCTATGCGTTAACTATTTTGAGATCCGACTAATTAGGTTACTTGGAAATCCCAGAAGATTAAATTTGTGAATTAACAAAGAAAGATTTACAGAGTTAAAAGCCTTACTAAAGTCAGTGTAAACAACCTCCGTTTGCATCTTGTTTTGAACACCCTTAATAACAAACTAGTAGATCTATATATCATGAACCCATGCTGGCATGGTGGAAGCAAGGATATACAACAAAGATTTTGTAGTTGAGAAGTTATCAATTTCTCAAAAAATAGCGGACACCTTGGAAATACTTCGATAATTGTGAACATTCGACTCAATTTCTTTTTTAAAGACAGGAATAATAAATGATTTTTTCCAAATGTTAGAAAAGGAGCCTTACTCAAGTAGTTTAAACAAAGGTTTTAAAAGACCATCAGCACAGGCAGGTTTACCATCAGGTCCCGGTAAAAATACAGGCATAATGACCTTTAGATCACTAAGTAATGAGTTCTCCGATATCAAAGGATAAGGATATGGTAAAACCAACTGATAATTTGCAAATAGATCGAGGATGACTTGAACTGAGTCTGAATTCTTATTTAAAAATAAATATGATTGAAGGAAGTATGGTTGATCCACGCTTTGAATTAAAAAAAAATCATAAAAACGGTAAGCTTCAGTTTCTTAGATACTCCTTATATCATTTTTTTTTAGAACGTCGAAATTGAATCAGGCAATAAATGAACAAGACTAATCCAAGGAAGAGCCAGTTTCCCTGAATTTCTCGTACATTCTCGACTTTCGATCAGTCAAATTGATCAAATCCCGCTAAAACCACAAAGGTTTGGTAGAGCTACATGGCTTACGACCAGGAAAACACAAGTTAAATAAATAGTCCAAAGTATTGTAAGAAAATTTGATTGCACCATCCATGTCAGCACAACTGTAAAGTCGGGACCAGTCAGTCTCCGATAAAAGTGTAGTTAACTTAACAAAATTGATGAAGATGAATGAAACTATATTATTTTCGATTTTGTAAAGATTGTATAACATATTAGCCATGCTTAATTTAATTGTGTTGCCTATTGAAGGGTATATAAGGCAAGTGTTTTACATTGAAACTTTAGAATTTTAGAAAATGAAATTTGCTGTTTTAATCGTACTGGTTCTTTTGGCAGCTCAAGTGGTATGTAAAATAATTGATGATATTTAATCATCCTGTTAGATATGTTATAACTAATATAATTAATTCACCTGTGTTCAACTTTAGAAAAGCCTACTATTATATATATTAATTTATATTTATTTGATTTGAATTCTATTAGAGCTGTCGTAAACCTGTAACCAAAAGACCTGTAACCAAAAGGACGCGACCTGGCTGAATGTTTTAGTTTTTCTCAAAGTAGTGGGTAATAAAATCCTGCAAATGGCACTAGAAGGCCTTAGAAAGATTTGGAAATGCGTTAAACCAATTTATCTTAATATTCGAATCGGAAAATAAAGCGTAACACTTTTCAAACATAAGCTATTGATGTGTATTAATAATGTAATGTAATTAATGATGTATTAATATGTTTTATTTATTAATATCTAGAAATGGAACATATTTAGTTTGGGTCATTCATTTCTTTACAAATTTCTCGTCTGCATATGCGACATATGTCTCACACTTATCGCTCAACAACAAAAAAACTGGCAATTGAATTATCATATTCATAGCGTATACTGATATTTATCGAAAACTGATGCAATGCCAATAGATTGTGGGTAGTCATTAAAAAAGCTGTAAGATTCCCGCAAAGTACTCCGTGAAAATTAAAGCTCCCAAACTACAGAAAACTGTCGTTAATTTATTAATACATTGGTAGACGAAATGGTGTGTTAATTTAATATTAACGGTTGTGTTAATAATATAAAAATTATTAAGATATTGCTGCTGTATAAATTAATAAATTGTCAAGCACCTCTTTAGTTTTCTTATGTTGACATTTACAAAAGTAATTCAGTTTAAAAAAAGTAAAATAAAATTATTCCCGCATTATTTTCAATTTAGTAGGGCTTTTACAACATATTAGCCATACTTAATTTAATTGTTTCGCCTATTGAATGGTATATAAGATAAGTGTGTTACTTAAAACTTAAGAATTAAAAAAAATCAAAATGAAAGCAATTGTTTTAATTGCACTGGTCCTATTGGCAGCTCAAGGAGTAAGTAAACTAAAGAGAAACTAGCAGCGCTCGCTTCTAGCATTTTACATGAATTTAAATAATTATTCATCTTGGGAAATATGTTTAAGTAATAATAATAATTCCCTGTGTTCAACTATGATATTAATTAATATTTCTTTGATTTGTATTCTTTCAGGCTTACGCAAGGTGTTATGGTTGGTGTTTTAAAAATAAATAAAGTTCTCCTTTCTTGTAAGAGATATTATCCTATCAGTGGCACTTGAAAGCCGTAGGTAGCTGTTGAAATGTAGTTTATACATTTTTTTGTTCAATTTTGGAATAAATAAATAAATCGCAGATGGACTAAGTTGATGTGCTTACGTTTATAAATATGTATTATTTATTAATATCTCAATAGGAAACATATTTGGTTAAGGTCATACATTTATTTGAAAATTGCTAGGTTGTATATGCGATATATGCCGTTCTCCAAAAAAGAGCTATAGGATTAGCAAAATACATGGTATGTATACATAAAGACGGTTTGAGTTTTTCTTTTTGTTTCGCACATTATTAAATATTTTTCTAGAATATGTGTGTGTTCAGTTTATAGACATAATTGAGGTCAGCATACATTTACAAGAAACATCAAAGGTTATACACACGCATGCATTTATAGATTTTTGTTTGTATATGTGTTGGTTCTAGTCTATTAAAGTTCACCGCAAATGAAAGGTAAACAATATTTATGCATATTTATATTTATATACATATATATATATATTTTTGAATACTGTGCTAGGAACTTGTGTACCTATTCAAAATTGAGCTTATAGAATGCTGCACGAGTTTTTCTCGCGAAACGGATTCTCCTTCTGACTGGTAAATCCACTAAGCAGACAATCATCAGACTCGTGATCTAACATATATTTCATCATTGCATTACATGCCTCCGACACCTGAATGCGTTGTATGCCAGATTCGCGACGCAGTTGCTCAGTAATTGTGCGCTGCTGTTGCAAATTAGCAGCCATTATGTCCAAAACGGCAGTCTCGGCAAGACCTATGGTGAATGAGATTCAAAAATGCGATTGCTGGCGAATAGGTGCAGCTGCAAAGAAATCACTCAAATTTGAAAACACTGCGTTACTTCAACAATTATACTTGATTTTACCTTTACAAGCTTAATTTAGGACCAACCTCGAGGATCTTGAATCACCGAAAAATCAATAGCGTTTGATTTGTTGCTGTTGAATGTATATGTTATTAGCGAGTTATCGATAACAATAAGTTTTAGCAGCTGTTTTCCAAGTGCTGCCAACTTGGCGGAAAGTTAAAGGCATTTTGAATTTTTTAACAGTTTTATTGAAATTGCGATTTAACATTTGTTTAAATTGTACCAAAAATATGAATATATATATATATATATATATATAAATATATATATATTGCCATAAATAGATGTATTACGTAAGCATGCTACAAAAATGTAATTTATAATAATTAGCATTAATGCAAATGTTTCGAAATTTAAAACTTACTCGGGCATTAAATCTTGCTGTGTTTCGTTTTGTTCACTATTATTGTGAGCCTCTGTTGGATCTTTGAAGCTGGACTCCAACTGGGCCTGGGGCTTTCGAAACGCATTTGCCATTAGTAGAATATTCCTAGCGATACGCTGATCATCTATACGCCTTTGAGCCGTATGCGTTCGCTTATCCGCATTCTCCGACATACGCTGCTCGAGGGGTAAGATCGCTGCAGCCAAGATGGGCTCCGGATTTGTCCAGATCTCGGTGCCGGGCGTTTCTTTGCCAGTTGTTGGCGAGAGTGCGGGTCGTGCGGGTATTAAAGGTGAACGCACACAAACACTAAGAAACAAAACTAATTTATTTTTCGGCTTTTTTAACAATTAGTCACACTATAAATTCGTTTTAAAAACTTGATTTGTCAATGCAAATAGCAACAAAAATGGTATTTTTGTAATGTGTATGTGTTGATAATTTTGCCGATTATGCGATCAACTCGGCCCCAAGCTCGACACTCGCTGGCTCATTGTCCTCGCTCGGTTTTAATCTAGAACGAATTAAAAAGGAGACAGGAGACAGCAATGAGCCCAAGTGTCGAGCCCTCGATTTGGTTACTAGCGGATTGGTAGCTGCTACTCACTTGTTCACTTCCTCCAATTTTTTGAGCAAACGTTCGTTTTCCCGGCACACAATCTCCTGATCCCTGAGAATGGTTTCGCGTACCGTAAACAAATGATTATTCTCCTGCCGCAGAGATTCATTCTCGGCCATATAGAGTTTCACCAGCTCGGCCAGCTCGGTGCCATCGAGTTCGGGTAAACGCTCTAGATCCACTTTGGGCACGGCTATGCTGCCATCGCCAGTGTTAACCCGCTCCAATTGCTGCTCGATTAGATTGCCAGCGACGCCATCAATCGGGGGGGCCTGATGATGCAGATTCAGGGCCGCCTTCAGATGTTCATTCTCCATTTGCAACGCATGTATGTCCCGCTTCAGACTGAGTATGAGCGCCTCACGCGGATCCATCATAATGACGGGCTTGGTCCGGATACGCTTCGCACGGGATGCATAGCGCAGGGTATTCAACGTCTCGGCATGATTATAATGTGCTGGCGAAACGCAGGCGATCATCAGCGTCACACCATTCCCGGCCAGACTGTCGGCCAGCAACTTTGTCAACTGACTATCCCTGTATGGAATGTGGCCCGATCTCTTCTTATTATCACTCAGCGATGATATGCAATAACCCAGCACCATTAAACTCTTGTTGATGTTATTCGCCTCCTCCAGTGTTTTGCCCTCGCTCATCGTCTTCTTGGTCAACTCGCTGCCAGCCAAATCCACAAAGTTAATCTTGCCATGCTTGGAGAGAAAGACGCCGCCATCGGTTTGCTGATCCGATAATATGTGTACCGTTAGTATCGTATGCGACCGCGACGAATGATCATTCATCGCATGCGAGCCCACAGCACGATTTCTCATGCCTGCAAAATGTTAGGATTAATATGAAATTCGGAACAAATTAATTTCTGCCGCTGTCTCAAGAAAATGTGTGTCACAAAAGCGCCCATTAAAGAGCAACTCCATTGCTTACCCTCCTCCAGGACAGCCAACAAATCGTCCAGTTCCTCACAGTCGACGGTGAATAGATTCTCCACAAAGAAACCGCCCGATTTCTTGGACCATCGTACGGCGAGCGGCTTGCGTGCACTTCCCGGATTGAGCAAATCGATTACCTGTTCATATAAAATGCATTTCAATTTCGAAAACCAATAATGAAATTAAGGCACCCCTTGGACTCCTTGGACTTGATTAAACAAATCATCTAAAATGCCATGCAAACTGCAGCTAAAATTCACGCAATGCGACAATTTACTGCGAGCATGCATGAGTTGGGAAAGGGAAGGGGCAGACGTTGGGAGTAGTGGCCATTAAATAGAGGTCAATGCAATGCATGCCGAAGTTAATTGTATGAGCAAATGGGACTTGCCAAAGCTTGGAACCAATCAGTAATATTGCAAAACAATTTAAATAAAAATTAGATCAAACCGATTCGCCTGTCGTAGAAAAGTTCAGTCTGTTGATATCAGTGAAATAAGCCATGTGGCGTAATTACTGATATATAACCTTTGACAATGAAAATATTTTAGATTACTATAACAGATACCGGTCTTCAAATAGATAGAGTTCTATTGGAATATTAATCACATTAAGCTAATTTAATTTACTTTTTGTGTCGACATTAAATAAACAAATAATAATAAAAACAAAATAGAACTATCATTCCCAAAAATTGTCAATTCAGTTACATATTTACATTATTATTATGATATATGTACTTTTTAATCACTCACCCGTTCGTTGTAAATCTCCATAAAGGAAGCTTTGAGCACATAGTTAACATCCTTGCGATTCTTAATCAACTGGAAGAGATACAAAAACGAGCGGAAGATCAAACCATGACCGGGATCCTTTGGATTCGGTTTGCCCACAAACTGCAAAGATAAACATAGATCAATCACATCAACATATCTTTTAACTTATATAATGTGAATTCAGCTCACCAAATCCGGCGGGCCGGTCAATGTATGTGTCTTGCCGGAACCCGTTTGTCCATAGCAAAAGGCCGTGCAGCTGAAGCCCTCGATGCCCATCTCAATGATGCGCTTTATGCCCGAATAGTCCAGTATATCCTCCTGAGTGGCGCCCGGCTCAAAGACTACATTATAGGTAAAAACTCGCACACTGTCGCGATTATGTGAACGCTTCGCACCCGTGTCACTTCCCTCGATCTGACAGAAAGAGAGAGAAATATACTCAACATATATATATATGGAAAGTAAAAGAATTAGTTTTAGGGTCTTACGATGACTTGTCCATTGCCGGGAAACTGTAAAGTTGCTCCATGCCTGTCACGTTTCTCCTTGTCATTCAGAGGACGTACTCTGACCACCACATTGATATTATCTTCGGGCGTTGAGGGCTCCGCGCTGCCCGTGTCCGTCGACTTGGAGGCCACTACTTCCAAGGTATCCGCACTGCCAATTCTGAATAACTCATTTATGTAAATATTAAGTGGAAATTAAGCGAAAAGCGAAATTACCCCTGCGAGCATTTAATATGTTAATTGAATCGATAAATGGATGAACTGCCTAGAAATTGGACACATATGTTAGGAGACTATTAGTGTTCAGAGGTATTTGTGCTCTAGAAACTTCTAGTCGTATACGTCTGCGTTGTATCTTTTGCTCTGCGTCACATCCAACAGATGTGAACAAGCCAGGTCCTCAACTCCATCATCACAATATATACGGAATACACAATATATATTAATTACTCACTGGACTCTTGGACTGCTCAAGGTCTCAAGGTGCTCAAGTTGGTATTGTGTGGTATTTTATGGTCGTTAATTAAATTTGTTTTAGCTAAATGGAATCTCCGCGCTCAAGCTCACTTACGAAATGTTGTTATTGTTATGAATCTTTTTTTTTTGTGGTTTGTTATGGTCAGCATTGCTAAAGTGTTTGTTCCAATTCCCTTGAACTTGATGACGTTCCTCTGATTGAGGGGCCCTATAAATAGCCCAAGGTTAAGGGTGGACGCGGCCTAAGCTCTTGTTTTTGTTTTTTTTTTATTATTTGGAGTGGGTTTTTTTTCGTTTCCGTCGCATTTTTTGGCTTAATTAGTTTTTTGGTGGAAAGAAAAAAAAATTCCTAGCGTGGTTTCATATGATTAACAAGAAATATTTTCAATAGAATTTCGGAGCTTTTGGTATTTCCATAATTTGTGTGAGTTGAAATTTGAATTGAAAGCAAATCGATTGCTGTGAATAGCAGTGAAGAGCTCAATTTAATTTTAGTGTGTGTATGTGTTTGTTTGTGTGCTATTCCAGTCAATTATTAAAACAACCGAAAGGCCTAAATAAATCCGCAAATAGTTTATTTGAACAACGCTACGTATACGTTATATGAGTATTGTTTCATCCATAATTTGTTACCCATTCGCGATGACATTTGACATATTCAAGTAATTGGCATGTTAAAAACTAATGCATTAATGATCAAAAACTAGACTCTCTAACCATACTAAAGAAAAAGACCACAAGTATGAGGGATGTGTGTAAATATATTAATCAGGAACAGAACTTTGGATCTACGCTTCAGTTTGTGTGCACTTCGTCAATATTTTAGACGAGGCAAACGTGATAGCAGCAATTAACACGAACACAAGCTGAGCTGGATTACTTTTACCCCAAGCACTTTTTGGGCTAATAAGACATCCAATCGAAAGTTCAATAAACTTTTATCCACGTCAAATGGATGCTAAATACTTAATAAGCAAAGGTATTTCTTGTTGACTTTTGTCCAATGGTTGTCTTCTAAGTAATTTCTTTATTCAAATAAAAGGTAGAGTAGGTAGAATATTTATTTATAAATATTGATTTCTTACTGCCCTCAAATAATTAATAGCTACCCATTATTCTTTTTAATATGAATAAAGGTTTACTGGCAAAAAAATATATTATTTATTTTATTTTATCTATAAAAATCGATATTAACTTGTTCAAACTAGTTCTAGAGTTTAATTTATGAATTAAAATGTTTATAATGTAATACAAAATCAAAAGGTTAATAATGAATAAATGATATAATAATATAATAATTGTGCTCACCCAAGGCATATAGTATAAATATATCAGCACACTTTTCAGTTACTTTCACCACAAAATAATACTAGATCATTAAGATGATTTACTTTAGATCTTAGTTGTAGGAATAATAATTTTAGTAGGCCACATTATATATTTTTGTTAACCAAGCTCAAGTTGTTGAGAATTGGGGAAATTAAAGTAGAACTGACTAATCTATTGGGTGTCCTACATATGTGGTGTTTATAGGCAAACATTAGCACGTGCCTTCTAGTTAAACAAATTGACACCAAAAGCATTTATTACTTTAATTGATCAGCTATATAGCACATATAGATAGCGTATATATGTTCATGTTGTCGGCACACATAGTGTTTATTAGGTGCTTCATAATTATTGGATAATAAGCATTTAAATACGCTTTAATTAATGTCTGTGTCGATAGTTACTTGATTGAATAATATATATAACTTTCTTTTTTTTTATTATTCCCCTGTGACACAATAGAAAACAATTAATTTTCCCCTGGCTGAATATTCAGTGTAAACTTATGCGCAGTTTGCATTTTTAAAAACACCACAGAACAGACATTTATATATCTTTATCTATATCTAATATGGATTTTTTTTTTGTCATGCACAACACGATGGTTAGGTCATTGTTATTATTCTATAAAGCAACAGGGACATGTTCCGTTTTACAATATAATCAAAGTTGGCATTTCATCGCCCAAACTTTGGCAATGCACGATATGGTTATTAGCAGGCATTGTAGCTATACTGTTGTAGATACTGTATGGAAACAAACGCGCTAACAAAAGTGAGAGTTGCACTTTGTTGTTGCTGCTATTTTTCTCTTTTCTTCTGATTGTTCTGTCTTCTTGGCTCAATTGGTACTCGTCATAATTTATTTGTTGTGTAAACAATGCAACAATAAAAACAACGATTTCAACAAAATAAACATTAACTGGCCATTCAATATTTATTTGGCCCGAAATCTCGACTAGACACACACTTAAATCTCATGCCAAATACATCGACTAAGTCAATGTCCCTATTGGGCATTAATAATTTACGCCTTTTTATTGTCATAAAACACTTTTTGACACGTCAATGTTATAAAATGTTCTGTGATAATGATTTGAGAAAGGTACGAATTCTAAGCAAATATGAAGCAATTATGTTTGGAAATTGAACTTAGATTTAATTTATACAAACCAATTTTAAGACACTACAAGCATTCTTTCATTTGATTTTGATAAACTAATGTTTAAGAGACAATCGAATAAAGATGTTCCGATAATTAATTGACATCAGGAAGCAGAAAGTTAGAACTAATCATTTAAATTACCTCTTGGCACAAATTCCATTAGTTAACCAATTGTTCGACATGAGCTTAACTACAACCCAACTTAATCCAAAGAACCGTCGGGTCCTTAACCTTAAGTGCGACTGACTATACTACTTAGTAGATCATATAGTATATGGCTGTTTTCTTAACTACTATTAGTATACAAACAGCAACAACGCCCATCAAAACAGCTCTAATGGCAAATAAAAATATGTCACTTTCGCTCTCGATGCGGGTCAGGCAGAGCTCAAAGGACTCGTCGGCTTCAATATGCTGGGTAATTACAAAATCGATTTATGTCGTGCTCGCTCAACCCCCATTAGAGAATTCCACAAATTGTTTAAATATAAAACTTGACCAACTTGAGGGTACTACTGTCTGTCCCACCATTCATACGCCTTTGTATCTCTCTACCTATCTATCTATATGTCCATTTGATTGGCCGTCTTTTGACTTATTGTGCGTGGTCATTATGCCTCGTGCCTTGTGGGTATTCCTATGACTTCAGGGTTCTAGTTGTTTTTTTTAATGACACCTCATCAAGGGTTGGCGGCCCCTAGTCGCGTTTTTAAATAGTATTGTAGTTTTATTATTCAGTAGGCAAATTAATTGCTGCGTATATATATAAAAACTACTAATAACTTGCATAGTACTTTAATAGTCGTATTAATATTTAAAACAGCATAGAACTGTTTCTCACGACTAATCAAAGAAAACGTAATGTTGACCTTTAAAATATATTTGATATTTACTTTATAAAAATCATTGCTGTTCTTGATTAAATATTCCTTGGGAAAAAAATGATAATTTGTATAGTGAAATTAGACTAATGGTGTTTAAATTACATAAACGGTAATTCAAAGTGAAAAAGTTAAAGACGAAAATCGAGTGATATTTCAAGAAAAAGAACTCCATTTAAGGTATGACTTTGATTCTATTTTATTTAGTTATGATCTGCTTTGATTTATTATTAAGATTTCCTCTGCTCAATATACGGTTAGGCTTGAGTATCAAATAAGAAAAATAAACTTTCCCAAAAAGAAATTTAAAAATAATCAGCTGAAAGAGAATTCAGAATGCAGAATTCCAATATAATCCAAGAAAACGTGAGAAATGTGAGAAAATCAGCATGTATCCAAAAGGAAAATCGTTGTAGAACTTAAAAAAAATCATTCATTGTATTTTTTCTTGAGTTGTGCAGAATTTTAACGATTCGTAAAATTTATTTAAGAATTTTTTCGTTAGTCAATCTTCATTGTATTGGGGGGTCAACATATATCTTCGAGTTATTGATGCGGTGGGAAGCATCGCATTTTTATAGTTTATTCTTATGCCCGGACACTTACTCATTTTCACGGGAACGCAGAAAGTACGGCGTATTGCGTGAGCTGCCTGCTGTGCCACCGCCGCTGCTGCCACTGCCCCCACCCTTTTGCGGACTAAAACGCCGCATGCCATTGGTCAAGCTGCGAGAACGCGGCATCCTCGATCCACTGCTGCCGCCCGATATCTGACGACGCTGTTCCGTTGGCGTTGTTGCCTTGTTTCCGCCCGTTGTTCGTCTGACACGTCCAGCTGCTGCAACTGCTGCAGCTGGTGCTCTGCCACGTGTCGTGACGCTATCGGCGCTACTGCCACCGCTATTGCTTAGATGCGGCACGCTCGAGGCGCGTCGCACCATGTTGCCAGATAATTTCTAATCACAAGTCTTAATATTGTCACAGTATATTTTTTAGTTCTCTTCTGCCACATGGCACACACGCACACACACACACACACAAGCACACTTAGAGGGGCCAGGCGACGGACGATATAATGCCCGGGACGTTATAATAAATTCAAAACTAAATTTATCCGCAAGGAGTACAAGGATCGAACCGCGCGCAACGTCAACTCAACACGAACTGAGCGACTCAAGTTCAACAGTAGCGGCTTTATATATATGTATGTATATATATATGTATATATATATACATATTTATATCCGTGCCCAATCAGATTTATGGTAATTTTGTATTAACGCACACCACGCCATGAAAATTGCTCACTAGCCGTCGCGTTGTATTACCGTTACTCACCTGTCATTTGTGTGCGTGTGTGTGTCTGTGTGTGTTGTGGTTGTTGCTTCGCTACTCGTCACTCGTTACTTGGACACTCGTTACTTTTGTCGTCCGCCTTCGGTTGTGCAATTAAATCAACGCGCTGTTTATAGTAAACAAAATTCAACACCTCCTCCCCCATTGGTTTGTGGTGGTTGTGTCCCTTTTGATACTCCTGCTGCTGCTGTTGCTGCTGCTTTTTCCTGGTCTATGATGACCCTACACTGACCCTGGCCAGTTTGTGTGTGTGTGCGTGTGTGTATTGTGTTGCACACGTTCGTGTTTCCATCAACATTAATAATGTTGTCGTGCCTTATTTGCATTCACTTCAGCATAATCATAATAAATACGAAATATGCATTTTAGATATTTTGAATACAACATTTTGAATACTTCCTTAAAGGGCATTAAGCCCAAGTACAGTAAACGATTGCCAGTTAAATATCAGAGTTTGTTCAATTTTAACTCCTTTTCACTTTGAAAGTATTTCTGGAACTTTATCATTAGCAATATTTCGGTTGTGTATACATATATATATAAATTGCATATAAGTCGCTTCTCAGCGCACACTTAATTCATAATATTTAAGAAAATCTCCCACAACCAAATAAGAACAATTTAACTTGAATATGGTTCACTTACTGAATGTTTATTTCTCGCGTCTCGACTAAAATTCGAATTTGACGTTTGTTTTTTTTTTACACATATATATAGCTAACGATAGTCATTAAATTGTATCATAAGCATCATCATAACTATTGATGCTGGGATTGAGAATTAAATCTAAACGTTTAGATATAGATCTTGCATGATATATGTATATATTTATATATATAGAGTAGTACCCATAAATTCAAATGGATTTCATGCACGAATTTCTCACATATTTACAAATTATATATATATATATATATATTGATATTTATATATATATATATATTCCATTAGATTACAAATATACGAATATACATTCATGTGTAATGTGTATTATGATAATAGATATATTTAAAAATAACTTACTTTACGCCGTAGCCAAGTCGTCTTTGAGCCTGGACTTTATATATTCATATTCATATATATGATTATATGTATATATGCATATATATAAATATATTTATTACTCCACACATATTCTAACTTTTCACTTAGCTTAATTTAAATGTAATTAACTTTTCCTTGTTCTTTTTTTAATATATTTCTTTTTTGTTATTCCAAAGTTGTGAAAACAACGAACATTTTTTTTTTTTTTTTTTAAACATTTAATAAGCGTAATCCATTCTGTAGTGGGTGTTGTTTTTTGTTTTTTTTTTGTTATGGTTTAATATTTAGGATAAGTCGATAAGTAAATCTAAAACTATTCACTTGGCCTTCAGTTGGCCGGGATAGAGTCCCTCCGAGTATTTGGGCCGGCACTCGGCACAGAACCATTTACCCTGCGGCGCAACCATAATTCCGACGCATTCGAAGTGAAACCACTCGATGAGACAGTTCTGTCCGTCGCAGGCAATCATCTCGGACACCTCGTCGTAGGGGCAACGACAATAGCAGTATACCGATTCACCTTCCCGCGCCAGCCGAGCACCCGCCGGTGGCCTGATCGGATATCGAATATTGTTCGCCTTGAAGTATTGCAACGTTGCAAAATCCGGATTCGGCAGCAGTGCTGGCGGTATGGGTTGATTGAAGGCAGTCGTTGCTGGCGGCGGCGGTGGTGGTGGCGCTGACAACGGTACGATTGGAGCTGCTTGCAACACAGGCGGCATGGATGATGATGATTGTTGTGGTGCAGGCGGTGCCCGCGTTGCTGTCAGCGTTGCCAACAAACTCGTTACATTTATTTCGGCATCATCATCGGAGCTGCTATCGCTGCTGTCGCTGTTAATGGCGCTCGCAGCGGGCAACAAAGCGGGTCGTATTTTCAGTGTGGGTATCGGTGGCAATGGTGGCGGCGTCGGCTGTTGCTTCGCCAGCACCATCGCTGGTTTCGCTTGTTGCTTGACACGTTTCGCTGCACGTCGACCACCACCAGATCCAGCGCTGAGCGGTGTGCGTTTGGTGCGCTTCCGTCCACTGCCATTGCTGTGTTGATGCGACGAGTTGTGATGGGGCGTCTGCTGATGATGATGCTGATGCGGCGTCTGCTGCTGCTGCTGCTGGTGATGATGATGATGATGATGATGGTCGGCGGAAGCTACATTGTGATTATTGCTGCTGCGATTGCGCTGCTGCTTTGGCGGCGTCGGCAGATCCTCCTTGGCCCAGGTTAGCTGTGGCGGTGGCTGTGGCTTGATCAACTGCATGCCCACCTGCAACGGTGGCGCCAGTACCGTACTCATATTCTCATCCTCGCTGGTATAGCCATAGAATTTGTTGGGGCGACGAGTGCGCTTGGAGCGCTTCAGTTGACCATCGGCATCGGAGCAGCTGCTGCCCTCGCTCATCCGCGGCTGCCAGCTGGGTCGATGTGTGATCGGTGTCATGGGCGAGGATTCGGGCAGGAGTTGATGATGCAGTTGTTGTTGCTGCTGCTGCTGCTGCTGTTGCAGCTGTTGTTGTTGCTGCAGCTGTTGTTGTTGCTGTTGGTGTTGCTGTTGTTGTTGCTGCTGCTGCTGTTGTTGTTGTTGCAACAGTTGCGTCGTTGATGCAGCAGCCAGTTGTGCCATCAACTTGGCCTGGCTCGTCGACGTGGATCTGCAGGTGGATTTACGCTCACGTTTCTTCTTCTTGTTCTTGCTGACACGTTCACGCCGATCCTTATCCGCATAGGCGGCCGCCTCTTCCGGCAGCGATGGCGTCGACGGCCGACTATTTTCAACAATCAGATAATTGTTGCCGGCGCCCGGATATTGTTGGTGGCTTGAATACTCTGCCGCCAGACGCTTCTCGGCCAATTCCCTGGCCATTTTCTGGGGATGGGCATCGTAGAATTCCTCATCCGTGTCGGAGACAGCCGTATCGAAATCGGATTCATTGTACAACGGCGCTTGTGGCGTTGGCGTTACGGATCGTGGCTCTACTGGCTCACTGACAGCCGTTACATTTACATATTCCTCGCTGTTGTTATTGTTGGTGTTGTTGTTGTTGCTGCTGTTGTTGTTGTTGCTGTTGGACTCGGAGATGCGTTCGTTGCCCTTCTTCTGGGCAGGTGATTCATTGTCCGAGTCATCATCGCTGGAGCTGCTGCCACTGGAACTGCAACTGCAATTCGAGCCACAGGAGCAACTGGAGCTATCCGAATCTGAATTGGAACTGGAACTGCTGGTGCTATCGCTGTCGCTGGAGGCAGCAGTGCCTCGCTTGTTCGCCTTCGCTGCCTTCCCATGCGACGACAGCTTTCGGGGCGAGGGCGGTGGCGTTGGCGGCGGCGTACGTTGCATTTTGCAATAATCATGATCGGAGATGACAACATGCAATTTGACTGGACGCAACTGCTCCTCAGTGGGCTCAATTTCTATGGGCGTTTCCACTTCCATTTTTGCGATAGGCGTCTGATGCTGTAGCAGATTCTTCCATATGTCGGGCACCTCTTGTGGCTCCACATTTGCCATCGCCTCCTCCTTGTTCCCCTGCTCTAGCTTGGGCTTGTGCTCCTCCTTCTCGTTTTCTGTTTTCGTCGGCGGCTGCAATTGCTCCAGCTCCACTTTGGTCAGCTCAGCATCTAGCGACTCCTGCTTTGGCTGCTCCTTTGCCAGCTCCTCGCTGTCACTCTCTGACGCCGGGGAGAGCATTACCCGCGGCATATCCAGATCATCGACAGAGGCGCGCATGGGCAATGTCGTTGCCAGCTGATTGTCGTGCTGTGTGCCCGTGCTTCGCGGCGCATCCGAATCGCTGTCATCGCTGCTATCTGATTCGGAGAGATTGGGCGCAATAAGATTAAGATCCTCCAGCGATGCCTTGTTGCGTTTGTTCTTCTTGCGTCGCTTGCGAGCCGTCGGCTGCTGCTGCTGCTGTTCTGTTTGGTCCGGCAGCTGTGGCTGTATTTTATCTTTAGCGTCATCCACTTGATGCTGCTCCAATGCCTCCTGCTTGGGTGAGGATAACTCTGTTTTAAGCTGCGCCAATTGGTCATCGGGCTGCAGCTCGGAAGATGTGCGTCGCGAGTTGTGCGTCTCCTGCTGCTGCAGCTGCTGCTGCTGCTCCTCATCCTTTAACGTTGGCTGCTGCTCGTCGAATTCCTTCGCTAATGTCGTTGCTGCCTCTTCGATGACATGCTGAGCGGCATGCTTGAGGAGCAGCTTGCGCGAGACAAACTTCTCGTCGCACTGCTCCTCATTGCAGGCATAACGAAAATCACCGAGATGCTGACGCTTGTGCACTTCCAGATAGATGGCCTTGCTGAACGTGAACTGGCAATGCTCACAAACGAATTGCGCCGCCGGCACACAGAAATGGTAGACGTGACGCCAGCGTTTCTGCATGCAACGCTTGCAGCTGGCACTCTCAGTGCCATGCTTCCAGAACAGATGCTTGGAGATGTCCTGTTTGTTGCGATACGATATGCCGCAACGATAGCACAGATGCAACAACTTGTGCTTCCACACATGTGCCGACAGCTTGGCTTGCGTATGGCAATCCTCCAGGCAGATATCACACGCCTGATGCTGTTTCCGCAGGTGGACCATCAGACGAAAGGCGCTCGGCAACGGCGCCCTATCGCACAGACAGCAACGGAATTGCAATTCGAACGGATTGAAGGTGGTGACACCCGGACAAATGTGACAGAGCAGTTCGCTGAAGCTATAGAAATTCAAGCGGCACATCGCACACGTTATATTCGCTTTGATGTGGAGCCGTCGATTATGGGTGTACAGCTCCTTGTGGGTGGTGGTCACATAACGACACGGAAAGCACTCGTACAGCCGCTCATTGAAGGGCTGAGCGAAGCGTCCGTCATCCACACTGCAACAGCTGACCGCATTCATGTAGTGGCCGCCATCCTCGAAGGCAGGCAAATAACTCTTTAGACGCATCACAATCGTCTCCGCATGCAACTCTTCGGCGGTGATGCTATCCACTGTCGCCGTGAAACGATGCATGCCAATCAGATGCAGCACCAATTGGCGAGCATTGACAGCGATGCGTCGCGCATGATTGCAATACAAGCAGCAAGGATAAACAGCGTTCAGGCAGAGTCGCACAAAGTCAACCATTTCGAATTTGTCCAACGGTCGATCGAGTTGCAGATCGAGCGTTAAAGTATCCACGCCGGCGACCTCAATGCCATCGGCGGGTGGCGTTGCAGGTGTTTCCATTTGAGGGGGTTCCTGTTGCTGTTGCTCCTTATCGTCCTCCTCCTCCTGCTCCTCATCGGGTGTTTGCTGCTGCTGCTGTTGCTGCTGCTGCTGCTGCTCATTTAGACTGTCATCCAAATCCATGCACTCGCTGCCCAGTGTATCGCGACGCTGCAGTGATGCAGTTGGGGATACAGCTGGCTCATCGGCCTGTTTCTGTTCCCGTTCCCTTGGCACATGCGTCTCGTCCTCGTCGTCGTTGATGTGGTGGTGATTGTTGTGTGGAGATGCGGGGGGCGTCAATGACCAGCGACGTCGCTGCTGCTTGACTTCAGCAATGGGTAAAAGTTGCTGCTCCGCTGCCTGCTGTTGTTGCTGCTGCTGTAGCTGCTCCAGTTGCTGTTGCTGCTGTAGCTGCTCCAGTTGCTGTTGCTGCTCCAGTTGCTGTTGCTGCTGCTGCTGCAGCTGCTCCAGTTGTTGTTGTTGTTGTTGCTGCTGCAGTTGCTGTTGTTGCTGCTGCAGTTGCTGTTGTTGTTGCTGCAGTTTCTGTTGTTGTTGCTGCCTTTTGGCCACCACTATGGCCATGGTGCGTTCAATGTCCAGTTTAGTGCGCTCAAATTCGGCCAACACCTGCGGTAACTTTGACGCCGGCGAATCCTCATCGTCCACATCCTCCTGTGAAATATGGGCGGGCATGTGCGTTGACTCCAAAAACGTTGATGCCGTTTCGGTGGCCGTTTCCGTATCATCCGATTGCGATGAGAAGCGTTCTTGCTGCTGCTGCTGCTGTTGATGTTGTTGCTGCTGCTGCTGCACTACATCTACTGTGAGCAATGCTGCAGTATCATCTCCTCCTGCTGCAACTGCAGCTGCTGCTGTTGTCGTTGGCAACTCATCGTTTTCATCGTCCTCGGTGTCCGTGCTACTGAGCGCTGCATCCACCGATTTTTGAAACTCTTTGGGCACACGCAACATTATCTTGGGCACGACCAATCGTGGGGGCACCTCTTCCTCTCGTGGTGCATCTTCAATTGGCGCTGGAACTGTATTAAATTGATTAGTTGTTGTGCCTCCTCACTAGGGGAGCCCACCAAAAAAACGTGCAAAATTCCTCAAATCTATCTAAATCATTGTTATAAATGAGTAAAAATTGTGGAAAATAATGATTTTGGAAGACAATCTGAAAGATTGACTGGTAATAAGCTGACTTAGACTACAACTAATTCTTAAGGGAGTAGCATAATAGATTCAAAAAGATCGCAGTACAATCTAAATCAACATTAAAAAAAATCTTACATCAGTCAATCAATCGTCAGTTACTCACTCTATAATTCATCAGTCATTCATTGAATCATTGCCTTGTAACTCATTTATCACTGCTTATTTTGCATCATTTGACTGATTGACTGCGTTAATGATTAATCAGTCAGTCGCTCAGTCAATCAATCAATAAGTGAAATCTATTTAAAATTCGTCAATTGAATCACTACAAACACTACTGCTAGGTCAAGTCACCTGTCTCTATATATATATATATACATATATTTATTTATATATATATATTTTTTTTTATACATAGATAACAACACACTGATAATAATAACGTTATTCGCAATCGTAGCAATAAATTCGCAATGAAATCGGCTATTATTTTTTCCATTTTTTTGTACTCTTTTTTGTGTGATTTTTCAATGGGCATATTATCAACATATAAAAAAATAATTCCACTTACTGTTATTCTCAGGCAATATCGCTGGTTGCTGTTCTTGCTGTTGGGTTAGCTCCTGCTCCGTTGGCATAGCAGAGTTGCCCGATTCCGGCAATTGTTGCTGTGGTTGTTGCAGCTTTTCCATCAACTGTTTGGTCTTTGCAGGTTTTCGCTTTCGCTTCGCTGCTGTTGTCTTTTTGCGAGTGGAGCTGTTGGCAACGTTATTGCTGTTGTTGCCATTTCTGCAACCATTGGCATGGCTGCCCTTGAGGCCGCACAGCGTACACGGCTGCATTAGTTCGGCACAATCGTGCTCATCGAACTGGGCGCCAAGCTCGAAACTCGTCTGACAAGTGCAGCATACCAAATAACGGGCTCGATCCTCCTGCGCCTGCAGAGTTCTCCACTCCTCCACTTTGGCAAAGTGCCGCTGATCCATATCATGCTTGTTCTCCAGATGCAGCGATAGCTTCTCTACGCTGGCAAACACATGCGAACAATAGAAGCAGATATAGCGCTGATGCACCTCGCGCATATGCAGAAAAAAGTGCCAACATTGATGGACAGTGTCGCAGCGTACGCAACGAAAGAAACGTTCCTTTGGTACAGCTGGAGTTGGAGTTGAAGCAACTGCTGCTACTGCTGTTGCATCTGGTGTTGCTGCTGCTACTGTTGCATCTATTATTGCTGCTGCTGCTTTTGCATCTATTGTTGCTACTGCTTCTTCTGATATTCCTGCTGCTGGTATCACATCTGTTGTGACTGTTGTTGCTGGTGCTGTTGGCTCTGTTGCTGCTACTTTACACACTTCGTGATGCGCATTTAGCTGCTGGAAATTATCAAAGCTTTGCGCATTGCACTTGTAGCAACTTAGTGTCGTTGTAACATCGCTGCTATTTGGCACTGGCGCTTGTAGTCGTTGCAACAGCAGCGATGTTTGCTGATCAGGTTGCTCCTGCTCCAGACACTGCTTTTTATTGATGTTGCTGTCGCTATCGCTGTTGTTGCAATCGCTGCTGTTGCTACCGCTGCGCCTGCGCTTTGATGCAAGCAACAATTGCTGTTCGTCCAGCTGCTGCTCCTGCTGCTGCTGCTCCAGCTGCTGCTTGTTGTTCTGCTCGCTATCTGGATGATCAATCACCAGCTGCTGTGATGTGGAGCTAACTGTGCTGCTGCTGCTGCTGCTGCTACTACTGCGGCTACTTCTTCGACTTGAGTTTGTTGTCCGCTGCTGCTGCTGCTTCAGCTGCTGTTGCTCCTCCTCCTTTGCTATCACAGACAATTGCAATGCCTCCGCATCCTGTTGCTCCATCTCCTGCTGCTCCTCATCGTTCAATTCTTCCATTGCTGCATGTGCGCCATTTATTTTCACTGGTTGCGTTGTTGCCTTAATATCAACCAAATTATTACTTGGCTCAGTTGCTGCATCCATTTGGCAATGATCATCATCATCATCGTCATTCTGTTTCCCTTCCTCCTCCTCCACCTCCGAATCGGACTCAATCTTAATGATCTCCACTGGTGTTCGACGCTCATTTTTTGGCATTTGATTATCGCTTCCCGGCGAGGAGGATTCCTCATCAGCTGGTATGCTGGCGGGCGAAAGATCATTGACCTTATAAACTGGAGATGTAGTTGCTGATGTTGTTGTTGCTGCTGCTTCTTCTTCTACTGGTGCTTCTTCTTCTACTGGAGCTTCTTCTGCTGCTGCTGTTTCTCCTTCATCTGCTGCTGCTGTTTCTCCTTCATCTGCTGCTGCTGTTTCTCCTTCTTCTTCTGCTCCTGCTGCAGGTGATGGTTGGTCTGTTTCTTTAGCAGCAACTTCATCGTCATCGATTTCGTAGACAGGCGTTGAAGCATTCTCCACGTCGACTCCTAACGAAAGTTCTTCGCTTTTTAAATCTTGCGAGATGTTTAACGCAGATGATGATGTTGACGATGCTGCTGCTGCTGCTACTGATGATGATGATGACGATGCTGATGACGCTGATGATGATGATGATGATGATGACGATGACGACAATGCTCGTTCTCGTCTCGGCAACACATTTATCGTGGGTGAAACATTTTCCTCATCTAGTGATAAACTCTCGCCATCGACTCGCAGCACAGGCGACGAAGTTTCTTCCTTCACTTTGTGCAGCTCATCTTCATTGGTTTTAATCACTGGTGAGGAGGAAGCCTCTTCAGCTTGGCCCTTTTCTTTAATTTGCAATCCTTCTGTTGAATATGATTCCTCGTCCGTAGCTGCACTTTCCTCATTGACTTTCATAAAAGGTGAGCTGCTTGACGCCTCACCATTGTTGGTTTTATCTACTGGAGAAGATTGGTTACCAGGTGAGGGGGATTCATCAGCATCAGCATCATCATCATCAATGTTAATCGTAGGAAACGGACTCTTCTCTTCAACTTTGATTCCATCAGTTTCTTGTGATATACTTTCCTCTTTTTTTATATCCATAACAGATGTCGAACATGTTGCTGAAGCCGATTCTTTAACAGGTGAAGCATGATCATCATCGTCCTTATCATGATCAATTTTAATCGCAGGTAAAGGAGACTTCTCTTCGATTTTAATGTGAACTGGTGATTTTTGACCAATATGCGATGTGGACGGCGCCTCATCAGACACTGAGGCTGATTCATTTTCATCCTCGCACTCTTTTTTCACAGCACTTTCATCACCTGGCAATAACCTGTTAGCAGGTGAAGCAGTTGCATCAGCAATGATCTCTTTATCCGCCAAGATTTTCCTTTTGCCATTTTCTAACGTCTGATTATGATTCTTGTTTTCCAATACATTGTTCAAAATCAGCAGATCTGCCGCAGATTTGCTGCTGCTGCTGTTGTTGATGTTGGAGGAGGAATGCGACTGGGAGGTAGCAGCATTGTTATGTTCTTCAAAGTCATCCTCCTCGCTGAGTGCCGGCGTTCCTTCCGTATCGCCCGCATGGGGCTCAATGTTAGACGTACTCTTTGTTTCTTGTTGTTGTTGCTGTTCCAGTGTTTTTATCATCTTTTTGCATTTATGCGCTGCTATGACAACAATAACAGAGAGCAAAACAACAAGCGTTACAATTGTACTACCGATAAATGTTGTTAATCGATTAATTTGCATTACCTTTGCATGCCGTACACCGACTTTGTGTTTGTGTTGTTTATCGTTCTTCTCCTCTTTGGAGCTGCTGCTTCTGCTGCTGCTGGAAAAAATACATAATACATTATTTAAGTTGGTCATTCCGGAGCTGGGCGATAAAAACATCAAACAGGAAATGACAACAGCAAAACATAAGGGAAACGACAACAAATTCCAATTCTATGAATTTATATTCGCCAGCCCTGGAGCCGAACGAAGTGCGCACGCAAAGCAAACGCCGATAATTTAAAATACCAAAATAAATTGCGCAAAAAAAATTTGATGCGGAGGCGCAGGCGGAAGCGATGGTTAAACCAAAAAAGCTAAAGCAAAACTTTTGTCTATAAATAAATTAGCAAAACTTACTTTAAATTGTATGGTGGAAAATTAATATACATGCAATCGCAATGAGAATTTGTTGTATTTATTTATTTTATTTTTTTTTAGGAATAATTATGCACGCTTCTCTCTTACCTGTTCGCAGGGGCGGACACGCAGCACAATATTTACGCGCGCAAAACAGAGAGCGTGAGAGAGGAGTAAAACACAACCGACGGCACGGACGCTCGCTGCACAACTGAGCGAGACACTGGCAATGGAGCGCCCAGCGGAGCGGCGGCCGCGCGTATTTTTTTTATATATATATTTTTTTTTTTGTCGTTTTTCTTAATGTGAACAAGAACAACACCCCTCGACCCCGTCCCGTTGATGGTTGGATGGATGGATGAATTGGCCCGACGTCTGTGGCAGCAGCGCTTATACAATTTTTTGTTTTATTTTCTAATATTTTTGCGCATTTTGCTGCGTCATAAGTAGGACCAAAATTTCACAACAATGCGCATTTATTACGAAGCGCAATTGAAATATGTTGCACTGAATTTAGGAATAAAATAATTTTTTTGCACGTCTCACATAGCGCTTTGCATTTTTTTTCGCTGCTTAGTAGGGAATTTCGTATGCTTGATTGTTGCTCACGTTTTGCTTAATTCTAGGGCTTGGGACATTGGCAATATTCGGCACGCACTTTCAGTATTGTATATGGCTGGTATATTTACTATTATTGTTGCTTAAATAACGCGTTCGAAGCAAAATTTTAGGAATTTTATCGACGTTCGCAGCCATTGAACACGCGCAGTAGCCTAGCGATGTACAAAGCATCGATAACAGCATGCTGCGATGACTGTCCAAAAAAAATCAACGCTGTAAGCGTCTGCAAGCAACGCTGCTGCACGAGTTTTTACAGTTCAGTGGTAATAACAATTTGACAGCTCTTTCCGTTTCCTTTTTCGCGTGCGCCGTCATCATGAGAGCCAAGGGATTGGTTAGTATTCACTAAAAAAATAAACAAAAACTAATGCAAATTGTGCTAAAAATGTCTGCAACATACTATCAGACCAAGCGTCCAACAAGTGCAATTGATAGAATTCGAGAAAATGGCTAGCAACTGTGAGAAAATCACCAAAAACCCAAATTGACAGCTGCCGAGTGGATAAAAATGCGACTGTCTGTTGAGTAGTTTTATTAAAGCAGTTAAAACTCTTATAAGAAGTTTGACTTTAATGACAGCATGCTTAAGCTGTGACTAGCTTTAATTAAGCATCATGAAGCTTAAGTTACGCTTGTATGCATTTAATGGACAGCAGTAAACCTAACCTATAAACAACAACAACAAGCTGGAAATAGAGAATTAATATATTTATTTTAAACTTGCAGTTGAAGGAATACGAGGTCGTTGGCCGCAAGCTGCCCAGCGAGAAGGAGCCACAGACGCCTCTGTACAAGATGCGCATCTTTGCGCCCGATAAGATTGTGGCCAAATCTCGCTTCTGGTACTTTTTGCGTCAGCTGAAGAAGTTCAAGAAGACGACCGGCGAAATTGTGTCGCTGAAACAGGTGTACGAAACATCGCCGATTAAGATCAAGAACTTCGGCATCTGGCTGCGCTACGATTCGCGTTCGGGCACCCACAACATGTACAGGGAGTACAGGGATCTGACCGTTGGCGGTGCCGTCACACAGTGCTACCGGGACATGGGCGCTCGTCATCGTGCACGTGCCCATTCCATTCAGATTATCAAGGTGGAATCGATTGCCGCTGCGAAGACACGTCGTGTGCACGTCAAGCAGTTCCACGATTCGACCATCAAGTTCCCATTGGTGCAGCGCGTCCACCACAAGGGCAACAGGAAACTGTTCTCGTACAGAAAGCCAAGGACATACTTCCAGTAAGGAGCAAGAGGATCACAAAATAATCCTCCTCGTTGTGGAATAAACGCACTGCGTGCGTTTTGCGGTTTTCAAATTCTTTCTTAAGTGATTCTTTCAATAAAATGAGTACGTTGAAGAGTAAATGCATTCATTTTCAATTTATTAACACATAATAGGCAATTGAATATTTATAAATTGTGATTTACCAATTATATTTAAGAAAAGTGTTGGCAATTTATGCGAGCCAAAAATTCTTGCCGAATTTTACAAAAGACGGTCAAATCTTATGGCAAATTAATTACAAATATTATTTTGATTTTAGCTTTTTATATATAAATTATAATTTATAACTTGTATTTATCCAAAAAAAAGTTGCGCAAAAAAATTAATTGTAAACAGGTTTGGCGTGGAAGTACTAGTACGGTAAAACAATAATATAAGGTAACAGCATTTAAAAAGTCAAACTGCTTATTACTGCTGTTTTTAACATCTTGCCAGCACTCGCACTCAAAATAGTTCAAATTTAGCAAAAAACATATGTTTTTATGTGTGACCATTTATAGTGTCGAAAATACCAAATCTGTTAGTTAACAGGTACTGCCAGCAAGCTGATTGCATAGTAAATAAGTAGCTGTTGCAATAGACGGTCATACTTTGGTTCAATCAATAAAATTTTTTTTTTGCAGCTGCGATTTGGTGTTTTGGTTTCTTTTGTTGAACTGCAGCTGAGCAAATTACATCATTGCATATTTCAGGGCCCAGTGACAAAAGAACCAACACGCATGACACAATGGCGACCGATCGTCGGCTAGAATACGAAAGCGAACGATATTCGACGTTCCTCGAGTGGCCCACAAATGCACCAGTCCAAGTCGGAGATCTGGTGAAGAACGGATTCTTTGCCACGGGCAGTTGGCTGGAGGTGGAATGCAATTGGTGTCACATACGCATCGATCACTGGGAGTATGGGGATCAGGTCGCCGAACGACATCGTCGCGCATCACCCATCTGCTCCATGGTGCTAGCGCCCGGACACTGTGGCAATGTGCCCGTTGTGCAAGCCACTGGTCAACAGCAGCAGCATCAGCCGAGCGACTGCGAGGGCAATTGCGTTGTCGATGGCGGCACAGCAGCAGCTCAACAGGGACGGGCAACAACACCGGATCTGCTTATCGAGGCGAATCGCCTTGAAACGTTCAAGGATTGGCCAGTTTGTATATGAAGTTTATGGCGGAGATGGAAGCGCATCATGTTCACTTGCGCATCCAACTCAATTTTATATTTGGCAGTTTCACTAAACTCATAATCTTCTTGCAGAATCCGAATATAACGCCGCAGGATTTGGCAAAGGCTGGCTTCTACTATCTGAATCAGTCGGATCATGTGAGATGCGTGTGGTGCAACGGGGTCATCGCCAAGTGGGAGAAGAACGACAATGCTTTCGACGAGCATCGACGCTTCTTTCCCAATTGTCCGCGCGTCCAAATGGGTCCACTCATCCAGTTCGCCGGTAGTAATCTTGACGAGCTGGGCATACAGCCCACATCGTTGCCACATCGACCCAAATACTCGTGCATGGAGTCGCGATTGCGAACGTTTCACGATTGGCCCATTGTGGACATACAGCCGGCAGAGCCGTTGGCCCAGGCGGGTCTCTACTACCAGAAGATCGATGATCAGGTGCGTTGCTTCCATTGCAACATCGGGCTGCGCTCCTGGCAGAAGGAGGATGAGCCGTGGCACGAGCACGCCAAATGGTCGCCCAAATGCCAATTTCTGTTGCTCGCCAAGGGACCGAATTTTGTGCGACAAGTGCGTGAAACGGCAGCAGCAACGCCAACCACAGCGGCGACAGCACCACAGCTGCCAACGAGCATTGGTAATGCCATGTGCACGGAGCCCGTTCGCCAGGCCTTGGATCTCGGTATTGATGTGGGCGTGGTGCGTCAGACTATGGTCCGTAAGCTGTCCAATTCGGGTTGTGCCTACGACACGCTGGATGATCTGCTACATGCCATATTCGATGATGCTGGTGGCTCCAGTGCAGCACTGGAGGTCACCGAACCAACAACAACGGAACCAACTGCGCCCCTTGAGGATTGCTCGGCGACGACAAGCAAAGCGGCCGCCTTGGAGACGACACCGGTGACACCAATACCAACAACAACACCTGTTGTTGCTACAGCACCGCCATTACCAACGGCCTTGGACGGCAGCTCGCTGCCCAATGGCAATCTGTCGCTGGAGGAGGAGAATCGTCTGCTGAAGGATGCCCGCCTCTGCAAGGTCTGCCTCGACGAGGAGGTCGGCGTTGTTTTCCTGCCCTGCGGACACTTGGGTGAGTCTCTGGACGCAACACAATATTGAGCAATCTGTATTGATATTATTTTAATTCTTGGATGCAGCAACCTGTAATCAGTGCGCGCCCAGCGTTGCCAATTGTCCGATGTGCCGGACGCCAATCAAAGGATTTGTGCGCACTTTTCTCTCTTGAAGCAACTGGGAAGCAACTGCTCCTCCTCCTTTATATATCTATATCTATATGTATACTGTATGTTGATGGATCATGGCATAATTCCTATTGTCTACTTTGTACTTGGAACACCTCAGCCCAAGTTAATCGTTGGGCGGTGGGCGTGGCGTCTCCATCAGCTGTTTATCGTTTACTAACTGATGGCGTACGCAATTCAAAATGTTACTAACCTTTCTCTCAGCGTGTCTAAGCTTATTATGTGGGTTTTTTTTATATACATAAATCAAATCAACTGTTTACTGTTTAAAGAGTGAAAAAAAAAACCCAAAAAACCCTTGCAATTGGATGCGGAATTGAAGAATTAGCTCATAGATAATCTACAAATTGTTCAGTTTATTTTTAAAAATTTTAAGTGCATGAATTTAATTGTCTTTTTCTGTTTTATTTGTAAATTGTGAGCGCATGAATTGAATTGAATGAACTGTTTTAATGTCAATTCAGCTGAAATTGTTTAGCTTATTATTGCAAACGTTAAATGTTTTAATTGATTGATTCATTTTAATTTAGGCAGAATTATGCGTAGATTTACAAAAATGTCTTTTTAATCGAAGCGAAACGAATTTATTCGAGCAATTTTTATTGGTTCTTGTTATTCCTAGCCAAATGACAAAGATTTTAATCAAGCAAATTTAATAGATCTTATTCCCAGAGATCGACATTAATCAGTCATATTC
The DNA here is from genome assembly GCA_035043505.1 of Drosophila setosimentum. NCBI lineage: Eukaryota > Metazoa > Arthropoda > Insecta > Diptera > Drosophilidae > Drosophila > Drosophila setosimentum. The sequence goes on along the minus strand of JAWNMY010000003.1, from coordinate 6,301,626 downwards.
CATTTTTTAGCCTCGACATCAACAGCAAGGGTATTTTCTTGAATTCGGCTCTAGCCGAAGGCACAAAGCTATCTATTTCTTGTTATTGATTGTGTTATTAGAATCCGCTGACTTATTGCAGCACACGAAACAAATTTAACTACAAATATGAATAAATATATATATAAATGTTGAAGATTACTTGCATTATCAATTTGTAAACAGCAATCGCTGATAAGCTCGGGGAATACATTCCCTGTGGATAACAATTCACGCTGCTTGATTGTCATCTGATAAGGTTTTTTGGTGCACCTAAACAAATATTTGGAAAACCATAAATAGTAAAAAAAAAAAATGGAGTTTATATTATTTTTAATCATTTATCTTATTTGAAGAACGTAAAAAAAAATTCTTGTTTCATTAAACTGCACGCTTCTTAAAGACTACAGAGGTGACCACGTTGCCCAGCTTGCCGCCAAACTTGAATGTGGGCGTGGGTATTGTGCAGTGTCTGGCAAAGAGGTGCTCAAAGCTTTGAAGTAGCTCGTCCTCCGTCCAGTTGCAGGATGTGATGATGAACCAGCTGTGCTCGTCGTGCAGCAATCGCGCGACGGTGTCCAGATAGTTGTTGCGCATCTCCTTGGGATTATCGGGGCACAGGCTGACCGCATCGTAGGTGCCTTTATCGTGTACAATGTCAAAAGTACCCAAGGATTGTTGCTCCTCTTGCGTTAAATCCGCCACTTTGTAATCGATGTTGTAGGATTGATCCTGGGCAATGCCTCTGGCCAGCTCAATGGCTTTGGGTGAGTAATCGACGCCTGTTAGCTGGGTGAATCCCTCGTTGGCCAAGGCAATCAAAAACATGCCATTGCCGCAACCCAAGTCCAGTACACGTGCGGATTGTTTATGGAGTGTTGGCTGCTGCTTCAGCAGCCAGTCGACAATGCGCTGCTGAGAGTCTTCGTCAAACCAGATTTCGCCCACATCGCCGTGACTTTTGTAGTTTTTGATTTCGCGTTCGTAGCTGGTTTCCCAGTAATCCTTGGTGCCCAATTCAGAACCCTCCAATTCCATCTCTTTGTTATTCCTATTCGATAAGTTTGCAGTACGGCAACAGCTGACTTAACATTTTGTTATGTTATTAGTCGATGGACTGCGAAATCGAATATCTAAAGAGCCAGTCTCACCGACTTATTCAAAGAGGCACTTTCTATAAAATATGCTTACATTTAACAATCTTTATGACAATTATCGGCTTTTATTATGTAAAGTTGCATTCCGACTTACTACACAAGAAACTAAACAAATTGGCGCCAGTCTGTTAACTAACATGGTGGCTAACAATTTGCACTGCTTGCTTACAGTTTGAAGTGCACTGCTAGCGCCTCTAGTGTTATATTGGCTGTCATAATATGATTGTTATATTTGTTTGTTGAACTCGTCAGTTGGCTGCTTCCAGACGTGGAGCGAACGTGTCTTGCGCGTCTCGATCTTGAAATGAAATTCAAAAATAAGAAAAACCAAAAACACACATCACGTTAATTATTTTGTTTAGTTAAGTTGAAGTTTTTTCTGTACGTATAAGCGGGTAACAAGAATTGTGGCATAAATAGCGTATAAATTTAGAAGAAACTAGCTACAAGATACCAAATAAGCGCGCTCGGGTGTGTGTGTGTGTGAGTATAACATATAAGCACACATATACTTGTGTATGTGTGTGTGCATTATGCTAACTGCTGCTACTAAGCATGCGAGTGAGCGAGCGAGCGAGATAGTGAGTGAGAGTTTGAGTGCAACATTGTGATTGTGTGGCAAGAAGCAGCAGAAGAAGCAGAAGCAACGCCAACGCGCTCCCCTTTCCATTGCATTTGTATTTGTAGTCGTTGGTGCCTGTTACTCTTTTTTTTGGTTTTAATACGTTTCGTAAGTTGACTCCACGAACACAAAAATCTTCAAATTGCGGACTGGCCGCGTTTTCATTTCGAAATAAGCACAAAAGCACACGCACACACATAGCACACTATCAGCATATGTGTATGTGTGGGTATGCGTTTACAACTCTTGCTCAATTTGAGGATCCATTTTACTGTGCTTGCTTGCTTTGGGTGTCAGACGTCAGGTGGCGCTAGAACTGCGCCATGACCAATCCCCAAGGTATTCCCCAAAAAACTGCAAGACTCGTGCCCAAAAAAAAATGAAGAGAATTGCAAAAAAATCAGCAAGTCAGCAGTTTTCTTTTTCTGTTGTGGTGCCTTTTCGGCGGTTGCCATAAGAACAGTTAAATTTCTTACAACTGGGACGCGCTCATGTATGTATATATAATTATTGTGTCTTCTCTCCATGTGTATGTGTACAAAAAAAAAGCATTTCAACAACGCAGTAGAGCAGGCAGGCGGCAAAGCAGTTCCCGTTATATCGTCGGCATACATACATTTTAATGTATGTAAATAAATAATAAAATTCGCGTTCTCAATTTTTTTTCATTCTTATTTTGTTTCGATTGTTTAGCAATTGGCAAGAGCACTCTTCACACATTATTCTGTCTCCCTTTCTCTCTGCTGTGACCGGTGCATTACTTAAATATTGATCTTAATTGCAATTGCAGTAATATGAACAATGTGTTAGTGCTGACAGTGGCGATTGTTTTTCAATGTTGTCAATTTTTTTCCCCCGATAAATTTAGCTTAAGTTTTTGAACAGTAAAACAAAAATTTCGAAAAATAATATTATAATTGACTATATAGTTTAAGTAGCAAAATGTTGTTGAATAATATAATAACTGATTACATAGTTATATAAGCAAAATCAACTTTTAATATTCGTTTCGATATAGTAACATTTAACTTTTAATTTCCAGTAAAGCTAGCTTTATTTCGTGGGCAACACTGGCTGCTGCTATTACTCATGCATGCAGTTGACGCTACTTCTCTCATCTTTCCCAAGTCTGTTTCCTCTCTCTCTCTCTCTTTGTATGCGCTTACTCCATTCTTCTTCTTGTTTACTGTTGGTTTCTTCGGTGGTTGTTGCAGTTGTTTTATCCATAAGACAATGGCAAAAACAAAAGCATCTTGCATTATTTTAAAACGGTGTTCGTTTCACACTTAGTATCTGTTTTTTGTTGTTGTTTATACACAAATACAAAATCTGTTAAACGGTTAAACAAAACTCTCGCCATTTCTTGTTGTTGTTGCTGCAGCATCATGATCAAATTAACGTGTCTCTCTCTTCCAATTTATCTCTCGCTCTCTTTTTGGTGCGTGCGTGAATGTGTGAATATCTACATCTGTGTTTGTGTGTGTGTATTAATCGCTACGTTTCAACTCGTTGATTAACTAGTTTTATTTGATTTTGCTGAATGTCAATTTCATTGTAAATTGCAAGTAGCTGTGGCATTTTCGCAATAAAAAGTTTATAAAAAAAAAACAAGTTGCAGCTGGGGCTTGGTGTGTTTACCATTTTCGGTTGAAGGTCAGCTCCCCTCTAGTTCCCCCTAGCCGACGCTGTTAACATTTTTCGTGTGGCAGCACTAATTGCTTTGTTTACTTTTACTCGACATTTCGGTATTCGGATTCGCATTCGCATTTGGATTCGAATTCGAAACGGGAGTGAAATTTAACGGTAGGTAGCATCCATCTTAGTGGTGAGGGGGATTGCAACTCTGTGTGTGAATTTGCTATCAATGGCATTTGTTCGCTAAATAATTTGACCTCTTAAGTCAACAATTAATATACAGCCGCTGCCCCATTCTATTAGCTTAAATAGGGTGGGTTCACACAATAGGTGGCCCCCCACCCCACCACACCCCACTACATACATTTGTGTGTGTGCTAAAATCTTAGATCAGAGCTCTCTGTTAACATTGTGTATTTAATTTTATGGCCACACTGACAACAACTACAAAAAAAAAACTTTGAGAAGGTCACGGTTATATATGTATATATAATATAAAACTGAAACAAACAGAAAACCAGACTTGAAACTCTTTTGGCTGTTGCTGATGCTGCGGCAGCGTCGAGAAAAAGATATTTGCTTTAATCGAGGTAACGTGCCAACGATCGCGATCTCGCTGCTCTAAACTACATCTGTATGCACACGAATATATATATGTATGTGTGTATATATATGTGCCACTCCCTTTCCAGCAACAGTAATCAGTATCGAAAAGTTTATTGTATGTGTATTCATATCATGCATTAAAAGTTATTAACGGAAGTACATTCACCTGATCAGTTGAATGAACACGCGCTGTGCGCTGCTTTATTTTTTACTTCTACTTTTTATTTAACATTTTTTTCTCCATTTTTGTACACTTTTGCTATTTACGGCGTTGCCGCCAGGCGCATGGACAATTGTAGTTATTGTTGTTGTTTCATTTTATTTCCACAGCAGCCAGCTACTCACGTGTGCAAATCAAATTAGAAATAATTCAGGGAGCACGCGCTTGCTTGCATTTGATTGCACTTGATTGGCTGTGTGGGTGGGTGGGGGGGTTGGAGTGTGACTATCGTGACATGATCAAGTCAAGTGTAAAGAATTTGAGCTTAACACTCTTTGTTTTTGTGACTGCTGCGCGCCACAACTCATGTCACAAGTCACTAAGTGCTTTTGGTGTTCAAGGCTTATCTTGATTTTTTAATTGCACTCTTTGCATTTAATGGTATATTTAAGTTAATTTTATGCTAGCAATTCATCTTGCTTTACAGCTATTTCATTGCTCATCTCTATGAGAACCAACATGGCTGGCCATGGTGCCTGACCTATCACACTTTGGCTTTGATCAACACTGTAGCTTCTGTTCGACTTTATCATTTACATACATGTAACAGTCATTGTGCTGCTTATCTCTAACAGTACATGCAAACCTGACCTGCCGCAATGCCTCATTGACCAACACTTTTGTTGTTTGCTCACAGGATTTCAACTGTCGCTTTGCAGCACTGTCGCGCACAACAGCTGAGACGGCAATGCAAACAATATGAACGGTAAAGAACAAACAGCTGGCCGGGAATTCAAGCGAAATTCAAACGCCTACGCAAGTTTGCCAGCCACAACAACAGCAATAACGAAAGAGAAACAAAAACGTAAACAACAACAGCAGCAACAACAAGAGTCATTACGTGAACCGGAACGTTATGGACTCTCGCACAGTTTGTCCAGCGAATCGATGAAACAGGCCTGCGACTATTATGACGACGAGCCGAGCGATGAGGATCTAATCGAAATCCAGCAAACGCCTCAAAGTTTCTATCAACAGCAGCATCTGCAGCATATGCAGCATCCGCTTAGCTTTAAAATGCCGCTAACGATGACCATCGACGATGATGAACATGATGCGTTTTGTGACGTAAGCCAAGAGGAGCCTCTAAGCACGCCCATCAAGCAGACTGCGGCGGCTGGTGGTGTGCCCGATGAGGCGCTCAGTGTGCTCAATGAACTGGATGCCATACTCGATGTACATGGTGCATCGCAGCTGAACAATGGCAACAATAACTCTTCCTCCGCCACCTCCCCCAATTCCTGCCAATCCCCCTCCTCCCTCGCCACGTCGGATGATGATAAAGTTGAGGATTACCTAATGGATCTGGACAATTATCTGGAGGAGTTGGACAAAGAAGATCCATTGGCAATCGCTGGACACGCCAACAGTCTCAGCCGAGAGCCACGCACACGCACCTTGCCGCTGAGTCGCAAGAGGAAGCAGCACAAACTGGCCGAGGATGGAGTTGGGCATGGGTATGGGGAGGTCCAGCCAGCGCTGGATGACGAGTTCCAGCGTGGACATCAGATGAGGAAAACATTTAGCTGTGGCCTGACGCCAACAAGCACCACAGGTAATTACTGCAAAGTCTGGTTTGTAATTTATTTTTAATCACAAGTTGATTGGATTGTTTTATGATACTCTTTACTATATAATAATAGATTAAATAAACTTTTCAAATATAGCCATGATCTCAGCTGTGACGTGCATGATTCAGCTCAGCAGGAACAGGCCTGAATCATGTTTTCAATTGGCGGACTTTTTGCATAGCAGATAGTGATCATGCGGTTTAGATTCGTCATTTTCGATATATATATATATATATATATATATATATATATAAATGAGAGGTTACAGGCTATCGCAAGAACTTGTTTTTTTTTTTTGTTAGTCAGCATATAATAATCTCTTAAACACGGTAATTCCTCGGTTGTTGAAATAATAATCAAGATTACAAATTAATTGTAGAATTGCAGTCAAATTGCCGACATTAAAAATTAACTATCAGACAAAATATATTAAAAAACATGTTTGTTCTCATGAAAGCTATATTCTATAGTAGTCCGATGTTGATAATGTTTTATTTTCCCCCAATTTGTGGCACATAAAAGCATGTTGAGTTTTGGCTGAGATATCTTAGTAACCATATGAGAACTTACTTTTCGACTAATTATTTCTACGTGAGCTATATGATATAGTAGTCGGATTTAAATGATTAATTGTTCAACTGTTGAAATACATTTAAATGACGCATAGCTTTGGAGTTTAGTTTGCATATCTTGTTAACCTAAAAAGTTTTTTTCAACAAAAGATCATCTTTCAGAGCTGAGCGACTTGTTCGCATATCGTTTCGTCTCCAAAGCTGGCTAAAATTAGCTACAATAAACCCGATTCTATCAAGATGGTTTAACACATCTTTTCAACAATATATGGAATCGGAATAACCCGTTAAATACATTTGTCAAACTGTATTTTAGAATTATTCGTGGCTATAAAGAGAAACAGTATAATTATAATTAGATTTGCTGAATAGACACATTAAAGTTGAATAGATTTAAAAAAGAAAAAACAAAACATGTTTAAATGAACTACTTTTACAGCCAATTATTTAGACTCTCGGTGAACTTTGATAAGTTAGCCAGCCAATCTAGCAGTAGTGAAAGTTTCGCCAAGAGAGAATCATTAATTCTTAGCAGTTTAGCAATGTTAACGTGCAGCGTGACTAATTTGCAAATATATAAGTAAGATGTTCAGATTCATGAATTGGCATTTGAATTAATTGCAGCCACCTCGAATACATCACTTGCAACTGGCGCCATTGGGGATGTGTGGCGCCGTCAATCGATGCGACGCGCCATGTCTAATGAAGCTGACGAAACCAAAGTCGACGATGAGCATCACCAGGAAGAGGAGGAGTCACCATCGCTCTTGCATGCATCTGCGTTGCTTGTGCAGCTGCCCAGTGAGGAGTTGGCTTCAATGCATCGCAGTTTCTCCCAGGGCGATTGTCTAACGCAGTCTCAGTCCGCATCCGGTGTGGAATCGCGTGCCCTGCAAATGCTCACCGAGGCGCACATCTTTGACAATCTGCTGCAGAACGAGCAGCGCACAGCGCGCGCCGTCAGCGACCAGCTGGAGCAGCGTCCCCGCCAGTACGGTCGTCGCTCCGAGGGGCATCCGTCGATGAGTCCGGTGCACTATTGTAGCAGTGTCGGCTTGAGTCGACCCCAAAGCGCACCGGCGCAAACAGCACTACAGCCGCCGCATGCAAACATGTCCACGTTGTGCTCCGAATTGAGCTCGACGCGCTCATCGCGCATACCCAGCCCCATCTCGCTGGCCAGCAGCAGCAATACCAACAATAGCAACAGCAGCAGCAGCAACAGCAGCGGCAATAGTTCCACAGTCAGCACCGCCGCAGATCAGGATCAATTGGAGCTGGCGCAAACGACACAAACGACCATGTGCAGTGTGAGCAGTGGTGGCGGCAGCAGCAGCTCCACGCCACTGGAGCCGCAACTGTTGCTGCGCGAGAAGTGTGGCTTCAATAGCTATTGGCCGCATGCCGGCAGTCGGACACTGGCGCTGTTGGGCTGCACCCTGGGCGTGTTCAATCTGTGCCGCTTTGCCGTGCTGACCATCAACTATGGTGGCAATTTTTTACTCCAATTCCTGATGCTGTCCATCATCTTTGGCATTCCGTTGTTTTGGCTGCAAATGTGCCTGGGCGCCAAAATAAAAGCTGGTCCCGTTTCCATGTGGAAAATTAGTCCAATTTGCTCGGGGGTTGGCATTGCTCTTGTCATGTTGCAATGCTTTCTGGCCATCTATTCAACGGTATCGGTTGCCTGGATTCTTGTCTATTTGCGTGATGTGTTCCCAACGCCCACCCAAAATGTTTATCGCTGGCAGGAGTTAGCCTTTCCTTATCGCTACGATGCCGCCAACGAAACGGGCAATTTAACGCAAACAGTAGCCGAATATTTCAATGTTGTGGTGCTACAGCGTCTGCATCTGGCCAAACATCCGGAGGCCAGCGGTATGCGTTTCCATGTCAATGATCGGGTAGGTAAACATAAGCGTTTGGTGTCCGCTCATCTCAGCTAACATTCTACGTTCTTTTCAGCAGCTGGCCTTCTATTTGGCGCTCATCTGGGCGGCCGTCTTCCTCATACTCTGCAAGGGATTGCGATCCCTGGGCAAGCTGACCTATCTCATCAACACGTTGCCATTTCTAGCACTGATCGCAGTTGCCGGCAAGTTTGTCAGCGTTGTGGATCCAGCCAGTTTACAGGTACACCACATAGATGTATTTTCTTTCTATTCATTTCATTTTTTTTTATTGCATTTAAATGTGTAATTCTCATTTGTAAAGTTTATATTATTTATTTAGTTTTGGAGTTTAGACTTGTGCGTTCTTCTTGACTTCGTTATTATAAATATAGGTGGCTATTGTGCTAATTAATATTTGGTTAAAAATTATGAACATTTTATTTGAACACAAGCAATAAATACTCTCTGACGATAAGTAAACATTAAAAAGTGAAAATGCTAGAAATTATTACCAAAAAAACCAAAAAAAAAAACAAATGACTTTAAATTTAACACAAATGAGCCGGTCGAAATAAGAGAGAAGCTTTCTCAGCTTTTACTGCATCCAAATAATGTTCCTAAAAAGTAGATCTGAAGCTTAGTATTTGGAAATTAATTGCATTTTAAATCATTCCCAGATGAGAAAGCAGCATTGAATTTTTCTATATATTTTAGATTTTGAAGAGTTTCCGATTTTTAGCAGTGCCAATTGATCACCATAAAATCAGACGTATTTTTATTAAAAGCAACGCAACTTATTTCAAAATTGAAGGCAATTTAAAACTATGATTTATTTCACTAATTGATTAACATGATATTTAGTGAAACATTCCTCGAGCCCCTGTCCCTTATCGTTTTAGATTTCAAAATTTATTATCATGACAACGTGCAACAACAGCCCAAGAAGCATAGTTTGAAATATACACGTATTGAGATATAGTCTTTATTTGATGCACAATCGACATTTTCTATTAATAGAGGCAAATCAAATTGTGACTAAATTAAATATTAATAATTCATAATATTATTATTTATAAATATTCATTATTTACTCTATTAAGGGATTTTCTTGTCTAACACACAATTAAATATTGCACTTTAGTTTTAGTATATAGTATTGACTGATTGATTAAATTTAAATTGTTTCTCCTCGCTACGCTTAGAACGTTTTTGCTGCCAGCGATTTTGATGACTTTCTGGTGAACTCAAACGCGTGGACGGCGGCAACGCAGGAGACGTTTCTCACGTGGGGCCTGCTGGGCGCCTCAGTGATAGCCATAACTAGTCGCAGCCATGCCACGGCGACTAAGGCAACGCTGCGACGTGATGCAATAATGCTGGTGCTGCTCACGCTGCTTGGTCTGGGTCTGGTGGCGCTGCTAGCCTTGTGCTGTGCACAGATCCTGCGACAACATGGCTACATCTATGTGCCGGGTTCATTTGGTGAGCATCTAAATTGAATTAAAATTGAGTTTGGACTAAGTGTTTTGTTTGTCATTTTGTTTTGCAGAGACACCCGATTGTTATACGTCCGTCTATTCGCTGCAGGCGCACACGAATCCCCAGCTCTTGTCCTATCCACGTTCGCTGGTTCCGCATTATTCATCGTTTCTGGGCGAGACCTATCGTCGAAATAAGACCATATTGCACATTGAGAGCGGTTTTCAGGCGCTGCGCTTCATCACGGAACTATTTCCGGCTGTTCTCTCGTTGGCCAGTGATTCTGTTTCGTGGATTTGGGCTGCTGTCGCTTTTGCCATGTTTGCGATCTTTGGCCTCGCCCAGTTGTGCGTCATGTGGAAACCCATTTCGAGTGCATTGGGCAATTCAACCAGCTCTGTGCTGCTCAGCTGTGTCACTGGACTCCTGCTGAGCATTCCGTTTGCCACCGAAATGGGCATTGGCATTTTGTATTATGTGGATTTTTTGCTTGGTGGTTCATGGTTTATACCCATCATTTGGGCAGCGCAAATCTTTGGCGTATTCCTCATCCGTGGTCGTCCCTATAACGGCGATGATCTGGTCAATGACTTGCGCATGTGTGGCTCCATGTCGGCCTTCCTGGCCCTCTCCTGGAACGTGTTGTTGCCCATTGGTTTGATTACGCTCTCGGTGATTGATTATAAGGCATCGCTATCGAATCAGTTTTATTATTGGCGCGGCAAATCATACTTTAGCTACTGGAGTCGCAAAATGGGCAGTCTCATTCAAATTGGCATTGTGCTCATCATTCCGGTCACGGCTATTATTCAAATCTATCGCTATTTGAGCAACGGTCCATCGGACATACTCGAGGTAAGCAGTTATTATTTATTGATTTGATTTTACAATCATTTTACTCATCAAATTTCGCACTGGTGCAGCGCATTCAACTCTTGTATCGTCCGCCTGAGGAGGGTGACGAGCTGCGTCGTCCATCAGCACGTCAAAGATCCACCCAGGAGCGTTGCAATAGCACGGGCCAGCAGCAGGATACAGTCCAACTCGACATACAGAATGATGCACCGCCCAAATACACGCCTCCCCCCTCCTATACAACGGCGACGGGTGCCAGGCTGGCCAAATTGTTGCGCCAGAGCATTAGGCGCAGTGTGCGCAGGTAAATACTACTTATTAACCAGATATCAACCAGATATCCCAGTGGAATTTGCAGCTTAGAATTCTGAAATTAAATGCGACTTGAAAATACATTTTCTACCTTAAAGCAAAATTAATCTAGATCTCAAGCCTTGATTAAGCAACCGTGGCTTATGTAGATTTAAACGGATAAATATGAAGTTATGGGATTGATTGACTAAAATCCACATGATTTTCCAGCCAGAATTGCATTTCCAGATTAAAATGCAGTTGTAATCTAGAGTTCAAACCGTTATTGAAAGGCTCTGTTCGGATTCGGATCACTATTGATGAAATTATGGCAAAAGGAAATTTCAACTAGACTGTTTTTTTTTTTGGTAGTAGAATCTATGCATGAAAAATGTTAACAACATTTTCCAGACAGAATTGCATTTCTAAGTTTCAATACAATATTAATCTGAAGTTCAAAACATGATTAAAACGAACTGTTTTTTATGGGCGCCTTTAGTTCATCCGCTCTTTAGTTGTTGTGCCCCACTTTGAGGCAGCCAATCTACTCAGATAAGATCTGTCTTCGTCTTTTCGTCTCGACCCTAGACAGACTGCAATCTTGATCTAGAATATAATGAAAACTAATTTCAATCCACTTGCCACTTTCAGAGTGCTCGGCGATTCATCGAGTCGCACTCGGCCCATTCTCTCGCTGGATGCTGAGTCATCGTCGTCGCCAGTTGCCGCACCGCCCGATTACCTGACCATACTAACCAATCCCTCGGGCTCTGGCTCAACTCCAGCAGCAGAAGCATCAGGAGCAGCTGGATCGAGCTCCAGCAGCGGCAGCAGTCCCGAATCCATTGAGATTGGTCAACGACCAGCTGGCTATGCGCAACGCTCCCAGTCGTTGGGCCGTAAGTTGCAGCGGGGCGCCACTGCGAGTGCCACACCTCATCCGTACACTGCCGAGGATGTGGTGACCATATTGAGATCATCGGTGCGTCATCGACCGCCGCCACATGGCCGGCAGAGTGTTGGACTTGCCACAACGTTGCCACGTCCGCCTGGCACGATGTCCACTCATCTGGAGGATGCCTCGTTCCGTTCCATTGAGAATCTGGTGCTCAATGCCGAGCCGCCCGATCAGACGCCAGGCGTCGGCGATGGCCAAAACAGCAGCAACAACAACAACAACAATAATAATACATCTGTGATTTAATTGACTAATATCTCGTATCGTATCGTACATATACAAATATATATATACATGAATATAAACATATATATATATAAATATGAGGATCACATATCTCTGCTTGCTTTCCTAGACTTGATTAGCGCTAGTTAAATACGAATATTATTTTGTAGCTATATCGAATAATGCATACTAAGTAATAATAATAAACGACTAATTAGTATTTGACAACAAACAAATGAGAAAATTGCTTGGCTTCTTAACAAACAGTGTTGCCCCTTTTCCCGTCAAGTTTGGCTTGATTTAAGCGATCAAACTTTGGCTTGTTTTAGAGTTTTTAATTTCTTTTTTCATGGTTTCTTATTTCTTATTTATTTTTAATAAAAAACCACAGAATAATGTATTTCTCATTGGAATTGTTCAACTACGCTTCTCTTTAACAAACAGTGTTGCCCTTTGATGTTGGCATTGGCATGTTTTAATGAGTCTTTAATCACGTATTCAGAATTATTGAATTGTACATAAATTACACATTTAAAACAATTACACTCTAAAAAAGAAAATTAGTTCAGCTTTATTTGCTACACATCCATTTAGCTATTTTTGTGCCCGTCTAAAGTTGGCATCACTGATAATCTTAATTTATGTTTAGAGGACGCAGATGCCAGAGATGACAATGGGTGCAGAGACTGGCTACGTGCCACTTATTTAAGTGCGTCGCATTTGCGCAGCCGAAACGTAATTTTTAAGCCGATTAATAAACGTGACCAGTAAAATTCTCAAAATGAAACGGAAGCGCCCAAAACTACAAACACAGATTTAACACAGGAAGCAGCGTATATATATATATATATATAGTTCTACTCATATGTATAAAGTTCAACATACAATTCTTTTTTTGCAGGCATTTTTGTTATTCTTTTGTTTTTGACTTGCACATTGCGTTTTTATCTGGTGCAGACGTTTAATCCGCAGCATTTTCAAACTGACACGCGCGCGCCAATCGCCAGACAATGGTCGTTGCCAGCCTATGCAAGGGCAATAGCAGCTAACTTGACATTCATCCAATGCACATCTAAGTATTTGTTTCTATTGTATAAACACTTAAAATAATATATTTAACTATCAGACATCGCCTTGAGCAAAAGTTTTAGTGCAAATATTCCGTAGTGGCTTTTAAATTACTTCCTGGCAGACATCTGGCAGCTCTTTGACTTTTTGTGAACAGTCGTTAACAGTCGCATTTGAGTCGTTAACATATTCTTGAGCATAACAGCAATTATACATTTGTTGGCTCTGCATGTTATATGTTGCTAGCGCTTTGACAGGGTGAGTACATGTTGCCATGTTAAAAACATAGCAACACGTAGCGCCTTGCTTGCGACTTTCCTTCCGCGCAAGCGTTTTGCTGGCGTTTTCACGCTCTCAACATCGCGCCGCTCTCTCAAACAATAACAGACGCTGTTAAGCATAAAATAAAATGCCAATAGCGTCTGTTAAGTTTTTGTTATTGTGAAATTTGTCGTTGAGGCGTACGGTCGACGGTTCACCGGTTGTTCGCGTACCAAAATCACACACGAGAAATCGAAATGCAGAAAATCGAAACGAATGAATTAAAATTAAAACGCTGCTTAAGCGCGCTAAGCACAAAAGAGAACATTGTGAATGGAAAACTTGCTTTTTAATTGCAAAATAAACTAAGCATTTTGGCTGCAAATCAAATAAGCTTTTCTCAGCTTTTTTTGCCGCTAACAACAACAGCGACGCCGACGCCGCCGTCGCAGTTGCCGTCAAAAAAGTGCTCAAACAAGATTTCCACTTGAAATTCCTGAATTTCGTTCGCGACGCGCAGCTAAAAAGAAAGAAAAGAATAAATATAAATCGTAATATAAAATAATACAAAAATTTCTGCAAGTGCAGACAGCATTTCCAGTGTATGTTTTCTGTTTCCAGTGTGTGTGTGTGTGTTTCTTAATTCTGTGCACCAATTGGCAACATATTTGGATTAACGGTGCATTTATTTACAATTGCCTCCAACTAAAACGGTAAGTGTGGCCATTTTCTGCTTCTTCTTATTTGCTTACCTAGACTCAATTTGGTGCGTGGTGTTAAGGACGAGAGGGGGCAGAAAGAAGAGGAGCAAACAAAAAAACATAGCACGCACAATTTGTTGTAGTTTTTTGTATTAGCATTTTTATGTCGCCGTTTGGCTAGTTGACAAACAAAATGCACACACTTACACACACTTACGCACATACACTCATCCACTCATATACATAATACACAAAGGATTTCATGACGCTTTTGGGTGGAACGCCTGAAGTTACCCTCTGCCGCTGCCTCAGTCGCTGTTGCCTCTGCACTCTCTCTTTCTCACGCTTGCTCGCTCACTCGTCCGCAGGCTCAGCGCCGAATGCTGTGCTACTGAAATTCGCAGCTTTTGCGTCGCTCTGTCGCCGTGTTTGTGTGCGTCTGTGTGTGAGTGTTGTTTTTATTTATTTTGATGGCGTATTTCGGCATTTCGCTTTGTCAGAGAGCGCCCTAACGGTACATGTGCATGTATGTGTGAGTGTGTGTGTGCGTGTATAGGCTTGTCTGCGTTTAGTTTTCTTCTTCTGCATTAAAATGAATTCGCAATAAATATTGCCTATGTCAAATAAAAGGGCGATGAGCCAGCCTTTTTCTCTCCTCCTCTCTTCTCCTTCCTGTTCTGCCCACCTCCTCCTCTATCGACGCCGTTCTAATCTCGGGGGACACTAATGTTTTACGACAATTTGTATGGCCACGCAGGCAGGCAATACGCATAGAGAACTTAATGCACACATCAATGGCAAATTAGATGTACATACTCCAAAGAAGGCAAATGTACTAATAACAATCATTGAGTGTCGCTTCTGTCCCTCTCACTCTCTCTCTCTCTGCCTTTCTCTCTGCCTCGTTCACTCCTTGTTATTTCTTCCAATACATTGACATTTCACTCATGTCTCATTTGTCGTTCATTCGGCCAAATGGAAATCGTTTTGTTTTATTTTTGTTTTTGTCAACTGACAAATTTTGATTGTCTCTCTACCACTCCCACTTCCACTGCCATTCCGCTACTTACTAATCGCTTTCTTGGACGAAGAAGAAAAAAACACTCGAAAACATAAAAAGAGACGGACACAAGTGTAAATAAACAATACTACTTACGCACACACAAACACACACACACATCTTATCTCTATGTGCACTTGTTAGAGATGTGCATTTAGCTGCAGCTAAATCGACTGCAATTGATCAATGCATATTATTTATTGTTTTAATAGTTGCTTTAATATGTTAAAAACTGGTCTCTACTAACTATTTATATAAATTAGGCACCTCCAACTTCCCCTTTATCAGCAATAATCGTCTTTGCTCTTGTTTATATTTCACTCATCTCTAATTGGTATTGGTGCATTTTTATGGCCCGTCGGCCACTTTGGAATTTTACTACATGCAGCACTTAGATAAAAACTACCCAGTTTATGTTTTCTTCTCTTTTTCCCAGTAAGAGTTTAATCATTTGACTTACGTCTCTATTTGGAATGTAGTGCAATCGATTTAGTGTTTGGATTTTGTTTAATCGAACCAAACGCTTACAAGCTCGTCCCAAACAAAGTAAAATAAAAAAAACAATAATAAACCAATCGATTCTTTACCTCCACTTTCGATAATATACTACACAAACACACACATATATCTATATATATGTGTATATATGTAACTAAATAAACAATCGCAATCGGCTCATTTGTTTTTTCAACACCATCATTTTAATGCCTGATTCGATGCTTGTAATTAGTTGTGAATTGGATTTGGATCACATAAAAGTGTTGATTACAAACACACTGTGTAGATATTGATAGACTGATTGACTGACTGGAGGACTGGGTGCGAAGTGTTTTTCTTTGCTGGGTATTAAGGTTGGCCCCCTGCTGCAGTGAAAGTCTTGGCCAGTCTCAGTCTGAGCTCATGTGGCCAAAAGCAAACGGCAAAAAACCCTTGTGCTAGTTCAGGGCAAAGAAAAGCAGTTTATTTATGTATTCTTATGCTCAGCAATTGCTCGACGAATTTCTGAATGAAACCAATAATTTTAAACTTGTATTGTTTAAAGTTAATAATTTCTTCAACTAAGAATCAGCTGAACATCAGAACATTCTTAAGTTGTTTTAAGATTTTCTTTTCTAATACTGATAAGCTAAGACCCAAATTCTTCTATAGGTCAAACGGTATTCTTAATGATTTCCTAATTTTCGTAGCTGTTGCTTAATTGTTGGCTAATGAAGCAGTGAAAACGATGCGATCAATTCAAGAAAAACAACTTTGCAAGCAGTTGGTAAACCTGAAATCGACTACAAAATTAATGCTATATAATTACAACTGAAGTCTTACAAATTATCATATAAATATGTATGTATGCTTTTATAAATTATGCCACCAATGCAAAATATTTATCTCTGAAATTTTGAAGATTATAAAATTAGAGGTAACTGATTAATGTATTTTAATAAATCATGTATTAAGTAAATGCCAATTATTTAATCTTTTTTAAACTGTTCAAATTTATTATTATTCAAATTTATTATTTCAAAATTATTTATTTATTTCAAGCAAACATTTTGCTGCAATTATGGACAAGTCTGAAATGAAGTGACTGCTCTTTAAATTTTGAAGAGAGATTCCTATCAACTTGAGCTTTGCGTCATCTGTACAATAAATTCTTGTTACCTGCCTACCTAAAACAAAGAGAGAGAGAGAGAGAGAGAGAGAGAGAGAGAGAGAGAGAGAGAGAGAGTGTGGGAGAGGGAGAGAGAGAATGAAAGAGAGAGGCAGACAATTATAAAGTTATCTACATTTCAATCATTTCCGTGTCGTTGCCATTCTGTTTACCTTTTGGCCAAGACACGACCCCAAAAAGAAAAAGAAAACAGTTTGTCAATTACAAATTGCTAAGTTTTTTATTGTTTTGAAAAGTTAAACTTAAGTTAACGCTGCTTTTGCCAAGTCATGAAGTGGCTCTAAAACCGTGAGAGGGTGAGGAGAAGTGAAAAGGAGCGGGGGACGGGTATTAGGATTGTGTTGGAGAGGTTCTCTATAAGGCATTTGGCATCGCTGGTGCAGCAGCTAAACATCAAAGTCATTTCATGTCTTCATAAATTGTTGCGCTACTTTAACTACGTCCGTTTCTCACCCCGACTACGACTCCGTCCTCGACTCTGACGACTCCATCTCCTATTCCGACTCTGGGAGCATGCCTCTTGGCTCGACTGGGCCTTTCTTTTTCTTCTGGCCATGGGCCCTCACTTTTTGACTAAGTGAAATGACCTGCCATTTTGTAGAGGAAGCCAAATAAAATTCAAGCGCATCTCTAGACGAAAGACCTCGACTGGGAGATACCCCATAGCCGTAAAAATGTTGATCGGCATTTGGGAAGTGTAGAATTAAATTTATTCGGGCTGTCAAACCTTAACCGTAATGGCAACTTTACTTTACTTACTTTAAAATACACATTTTTAAAGAACCAGTTAGGGGAACCAGAATCTTTTAAGTGTTCTACATAAATTAGCCCGACTTTTTACAGGGTATACACAATATCTGGCAAACGCAATTAGGACTGGCCAAAAGCAGCGCATATTTGAGCCGTGGGGAAGGTTAATGCCTTATCGACATGCCGCAATCTATGTATTTAATTGACTCAACTGCAATTATAGTGTATCCACTATATATACACACACATATATATATATATACATATATATTTATATTTATATATATATTTATATATAAATATATATATATATATATATATATATGTATATGTATAATATTGTTGCTGTTGTGTCTTCTTCCTTTATGCAAGATAAAAGTCGCGTCGTAAATACTAAAAACTCGCCTATAATGATTTCGCATAAATCGTGACTACTCGCCAAAATGAAAGGCGAGAATTTATACTAACAGCACAGCGCGTTGTTGTTGTTACAGCAACTTACATTGTTGTTGTTGCAGTTGTGGTTGCTGTTGCTGTTGTTGTTGTTGTTCGCGTCCATTTCGCATCTTCGGGGTGTCGGTGTCAGAGGCTAGTACCGAGACTCCCGTCGAATCCATCGGTTTGGTCAGCCAAAGTTAAAGCCAAAAAAAATAAAATAAGCGAAATGAAAACCTGTAGCCACATTTCGCTGCATGGTCAGCCTAGAGATGGCACTAATCCTTAACTTCTTGGCCTGTCCGCACGAAAATCTCGTTTAAAATAATTGATATTTATTATAACACATTTGATTGTGTGTGTGTGTGTTTGTTGGTGTGCCTTAACTAGATTGTTATTTATAATGGACATACATATACTATATACTATAAATTGTATACTGTAGTTATGACCATTATTATACGTAGCTGATGTTTAATAATAGCGAACAATTTGTTGAGTTATTAAAGTATTAGAATTGAAGCCTATGTTTTTCATTTTGTTGCCATAATGGAGCATAATCATTTAATCCTATGTTTTTCATTATTTCTTAATTAAGAAACATAGGCCTTAATTGCATTTAAAGTGGGAAAAAATTTATAAGAAAGTTGTGCAAATGCATTTAAAAGACGTAAGAAACCACCTTCGACCCCATAAGGTTGATCAACATCAACAGCAAAGTCGACTTAGCTATGGCTGTCTGCCAGTCTAGATGATTTCAGACTAAGATAGTTAAAATGTTGAATATAAGTGCTTGTATATCATGCGCAGATCAAGCTTATTACATTTTATCGATAATTGCCCCTGTTTTCGCCCCTGTTTCTTTTGCGAAAGCAATAGAAATATATAACTTTCTAATTAATATATATTGAGCAACTATATGTTTACTTTCGATGCTGTTGGGAAAGATATTAGTCCTTATTAAATAACTTTAGTTACACAACTCTGCTACTATTTCATTGTTCAATGGAAAACTTGCAAAGAAAAAATTCCATGGAAAACTTTTTCTCATATTTTTATTGTAAAAATATTCATTAAAATGTCAACAATTTTCCCATCTTTTTTTCTCTCTCTTTGCTCAACGCTTTCTCGTTCTCTCTCTCTCTCTCTCTCTTTTCGTCTGAAACTCTCACGGCAGGCTCACGTTTGCGATCAGACGCCCATCCCCAATTAGTGCAACTGTTGCAAGGCAACAGAAATACACATATATATATATATATACATCTATATATAAGAAAAGAAAGAATGAAAAAACATTTGGCGTTGCTTCGTTGGCTTAGGGATTTTTCTGTTGTTGTATGTTGTTGTGTGCTGGCCATGGACATCATCGTGTGGCCATTGCCAAATCGTTAGCACTTGGCACTTGGACGCAGACGCGAGACTCCAAGAGGCAAGACTCAAGCCGCGAGACTCGCGAGACTGAGCTTCACTATGAAAGTCGCTGTCGCTGTCACTGTCGCTCTGTCTCAGTCTTTGTCTCTGCCTCAGTCTCAGTCTCAGTTTCCATCTGTGTCTCAGTCACATCATCCAGCTCATCATCATCATTATCATCATGGCTCTCAAGACGAGTTGGCAACAATGGCGCAAAGTTTGCGTCGCGCTTCTCTTGAGTCTCTCGCGCCTTTTAGTTCAAGTGTGTAATGAAATAAAAATATGTATTTAAACTTTATTTGATTGTCGTTGATTTGATGGCAACGTCAACTTCGACTGCGACAGCGACGACAGCGTCACGCTCTTTCGCACTCGCGCCCACTTTCAACCGCCTCTCCCTCTCAGCTATGCCTCATTATGTGCTATACCCCTTTAAATATTGTTAGAAATGAGCATAATAATACTAAGGATGCCTGTGTAACTCGCAGTAATAAATCTTTGAATATGATTACTTTTGCAGCTCTAGAGTTGAAAATAAATCAAATTTTGATCGTTTTTGATTTTAAGTATTAAAGTTTCTCAAGCAAGACTTATGTTTTCCGCTTTGATAAGTAAGCTCAATTAAAATTCAATTACATAGTATCTGCCAGTCTAACATTCTTCTACAAATCACACTTGACTTGTTTCTTCTCAAGCTTTGCGGCCTAATGGAAAAAATGTAATAAACCAATTTACGTTTACGTTTTGTTTTCGTCTTACTTCTTTCTCTTTTTGTTGTTATTATTGTTGCTGGAATTTATGCTTCCTCCCTGCCACCATTTGCATTCTTCCGCTTGATTTCCCCCTCCCCCATATATCGTTCGCATGAAAAGCTAGTCTACTATAAATTTGGTAGCTAACCAAGCATTGCAGAAGACCATTGAGGCGCTGCCCATCATTAGGCTGACAAAAAGTTCCTCCTCATTTGTACGTTAAAATCTTCCCATAATTAACGGCGACAGTGGACGTTGAATGCTTAGAGATATATATATATATATATATATATATATAGAGAGAGAGAGGGGCGAGGGAGACAGTGGGCAGTACGTAAATTTCTATGCTTCGCTGCACACAAATGACACAAACTCTGAGTGGCAGAGACAGGCCAACGAGACAGACAGACAGTCAGACAGAGAGACAGAGACGCTGACCAGACAAAGTGTCCAGCGATTGCAATTGCCTGAAGAGTCTAAAGAGAGCGAAGTGGAGGGGTGGTGCAGCCTATTGTTATTGTTGTCATTTGTTATGTGTAGGTGATTGTCTCGTCCGTTCGACTGTGCTTTGGGCATTGGCGGAATTATTAAAAGTAAGACAGACTGACAGACGAACAGACGGACGGCTTGAGAGGAGATTGGCCACAGAACAAACCCAATGCTCCTCCCTCCCCTCTCTCTCTGAGTTCCAGTTTCAGCCTGGAATTCGAACTCGGACTCTCTCTCTAGGTTTTTTTTCTTTGACATATTGCAGGCATCCGGTAGACGTGATGCTGCAATAAAATGCCCGACTATTTTCTCAGCCGACTTATTTGTTGTTGTTGTTATTGCTGTTGTCATTGTTGTTATTGCTGTTGTCATTGTTGTTGTTGTCACATTGTCGCCGTTTATTGTTGTTGTCGCCGGCTGTCTCATCATTGGTTGCCTACACAAAAACTCCAATCAGAATGAAAGCAAATATGAATTTATGACAAAAACACAGCTTGAATACCCTTACTTAAGCTATGCATAAATTACTTATGACATTATTTCAATATTTCATGAAAACAGTTTTGTTCAAAATATTTGATTTAATACGTATTTTCATCAATGAGAAAATTGGAGTAGGGTGTCAAACAGGGACCGATTTAAACTAAATACAAATGCAGAAATTCGAGATATTTTTAAAAACCAAAGAAATCTATTTAATTAGTATATGAAGTAACTGAATACACAAAACAATCAATTTGGAATCCAAACACAACCTTTACCGGAACCGTATCCAAATTACGATATGATATGACAATCTGGCTTTAAGATTAAGGAAAACAGACAATAAGCTGAAAAAGTTAATCCCAACATTATTAAACTGTACAAATTGCAGAGTATTCAAATAGGTGCATTCAGTGTAAAGATTTCTTGGGACAGGGCAAACTTTGTGGCCAAATATTTTGGGTCTTAAGCAGTTAGCTTAAGAAACATACAACAAACCACAACAGCTACAACAACAAATACAAATGGAGCAACAAAAGCAACAATGACAAAACAATAATCAACGGCCCACGTCTCATGTTGAAAGCGTGGAAAGTCCGGCGACATATTTTTTTTTTCTTTTTTTTTTTGAGAACTTGTGCGCTTTATTTTCCAAAATATGTCGCATCGTTTTAATTAAATATTTTCAATTTTACGGCCTTGTTTGATTTGCATTTTAATACATTGGCCTACAAAATGTTTCTATTTAAAAGTTGATGATGTAGGAATGGGGGGAGTAGGAGACGGACTCAGAGTCGGATTTTGAGTCGGAGTCGGACGCGAGTGTAAAGTTGTTGAAGCTTGAAAGGAGAACCGTGAGACACTCGACACCTGGTGGTCTCTGTCCGCGTTTTGAAGCTCTGCTCTTTGCATTTGCATTTTCCGATCGATGAAGATTTTTCGTGGTATTTTGTATATTTTTTTTGTATTTTGTTGGTTCATTAGTTAGGATTACAGCACAATTATGTCGCATTCTGATGCCGCTAATAGTTGTTTATTTATATAATTAAAAATTGAAAGCTCACATAAATTCAGCTATTTTTTTTCTCAATGCTACACAAATTGTAAACAGCTTACGAATTTCAATCGATTGGCATTCTTTGCTCGAGCTGGTGCAGTGAAAATTCCCAGAAATGTTTTTAGAACTTTATGAATGCCATAATTTAACAAGCGTTAAGCTGCTCAAATCGTGAATCTACAACATGTAAACTTCTAAATCTATTTTAAGTATCATGTTAGTTTCCTTGCTCGAAAGTCGTAAATATTTGTGGTTATTAGATTTTCATTTTTGATATGATGATGGCAACAAGTGTTGTTCTTCTCTTTCCTTTTTTTTTATTATCTTTGATTATTTTATGATTATTTTTTATAATCACACAATTAACACCCACTTGAAAAATGCTTAAGTTAGCTGATTGTAACTAGATAAGTTTGTAAAGTCTTGAGAAAATGGGATAAATTTGTATAGGGAAGTAAGGAAAAGTCAGCAATTGACTGAAGTCCGAGCCCAAAATGTATATATTTTCTTGAGCAGCTTCTAAAGCCGTGTCGATTTAGTCTGTTGAGGATATCTCATAGTCTAAGATCTCTCGACTATAGCTAGCTTCAAACTTGTAAAGGTCTAACATTTATATTTAAATGATGGATTTCCCTTCTCCAGCAGTTCAACTTTCTATCTACTATGTCTAAATATTCTCACGACTACTTCTACCTTTTCACATCATATATATATATATATATATATATATATATATATATAAATATATGTCCATTTGTAGTCATTATCTCTGGGATTTTTGGCATTAATCCAAACTGTTTGCCAAGCTCTCTACACTTTTCCCATAGTACTTACTCATATAAATACACACATTTCTATTTACCTAGATGGGCTGGTCTAATCATAGACGGCGAGCTTATCACAAAAAAAAAAACAAAAAAAAAAAATAGTATAAAAAAAAGAATAACGAAAGTTTTCCCAGGCAAATTTCGAAACAAACTCTCGAGCCCTAGAAATGTTGCCCCTAAAACTATAAAACAGAAACACCGGAAACAGCGTGAGCAATAGTTCTATTGGGTATCATTGCAATGCACTTTATCGAAATCAATAATAATAATTTATGTATGTATGTGTATGTGTGTGTGTGTGTGTGTATGTGTGTGCTTGTGTGCGTGTGAGTTAGTAGAACAAACAACGAAAGCTTACAGCTTATCTTTAACACGGTCTTTTGGGGTCTCTGATAAGGTCGAAAAACTCCCAAAATAAAAAACCAAAGTTGCTTTCAACAAATCAACCTTAAAACTAAGCATGAGTGCTTATCGCGAAGGTGCGCGACTAGACGATGCCCTGTTTGAAGCTTTAATATGTGGTTATGACTGAAAGGCAATAGATTAGTTTTAGGATTGAAGCATAGCTATATCTATGATTTAGAATCTACTTCTCAATACTAACTCCTTCTTACCTGTAATATTCAGGCACAACACATCCTTATACGCGTTTTAGCCAGTTTACAGGGTATAACTTGAACGGAGGGGCAATGCATGAAAACCAGTTGAAGTTAAAGGGCGCATTGCCCTCCAAAAAACACCGGATCTCAGTGTCACGCGGTGGTTGTTTATATTTGGGTCTTGGGTTCTACACACTACTACTACACATACACACACACATACATACACATATGTATGTATATTTTTCAATTCAATTCTTGCTGTCCAACGCCCGATGCAATAAAAGCCAAAAGCAAATAGGTCGAGACACAACAAATGTTGTATACCCACATGTGTGTGTGTGTGTGTGTGTGTGTGCCCCTTGGGTGTATGCATGACCCTGCCTGTCTGCCTGCCTGCCTGCTGCTGATGTTTCCGGTTCACTTTGCAATAGTTATTAAAAACGTCGGATGCGCTTCTCTCCGTTTAAACTATCCGCAAATGCATCGTTAAATCGTGTCTCATTAGAACTTTTCTCCACGGCGCAATTGTCACTCAATCAGTCGACTGTATACGGTAGGGTAGCTTCTCAGTGGGGAAGAGAGGGGAGGAGGAGGATTGCCTATTGTCGGGCGTTTTTGGGTTGTTTTGAATTGTGAAACTGAAAATTGCAAGTGAAGTGTCGTTTAAATTAAATTACAGCCGCCACGCTCTACGCCCAAAACGAAATTCAGCGCAATTATTGCGGCCGCACGCACTGCAGTCCCCTCCCCACTATCCTCCTGCCTCTCTACCCCTCTCTCTCTCTCCTCCTATCTGTCTCTCTCCTCCCCTCTCTCTATCTCAGCCTCCTTTTGCCACCACCAGGACACACAATCTGGACTTGAGTATACTACATCCTACATGTATGCATATAAATATATATATAAATTGTATGTGAGCTGATCGGATGCAACACACACACACACACAACACAACCCCACCCCCCTTAAATACAATCTGTTTGCTGCCTGTCAGAAGACAAACATTGCCAAGGGAAGGGGGCACAAGGAATTTACAGCAGGGTGCAGGGGGTGCAGGGGAGGGGATGCGTGGAGGAAACTCGTAAAAATCCACAACGATTTGTTGTCGCAACGGTGTGAGAAACAGTCAGGGAGTAAAGAGAAAGGGGTAGGGGAGAAACCGTTATGTGGTGGTATAACTGGGATAGTCTTTTGGGTTTTATTTTTTTGGTGCATACCCCGTAAGCTGGCCACGGTGTGTGGCAGGGTATGTTGCATGCGGGCACAAGAAGTTTTAGCCAAGCAAAGAGCTGACAAAGGACAGCTACGTGATAAACAAAATGTCTTCAATGTTTATTAAGGACTATTGTGTTTCTCACAATCCAAATATCTACTTCGAAACTTAATTAAATATTGCATAAATTTCACTTGAAATTGGTTTTCAAAAATAGTAATCTAAAAATCCAATTAAAAATGAAAAAAACATCTATAAAATTTTGAAGTAGCTGCACATTCTTCTTCGCACTATTGAAGTATGAATGAATGAAATAGATCCAATCTAAATGAAAATACTTAAAATATCATAGACACAAATCTAAAGTTAACTAATTAAATATACTCGGAATATTATCTACAGAAATCCAAAGTTAACTAAATAAAAGATACTTGAAATATCATTGTCAATTATTTAACTTTAGATTGTTATCGCTGATTCAGTTATTGACAGGTATCTTTTAGTTGGGATCACCCCAAAATGCAGACTTTTTATATGTTTTTATTTTCGGGCAAGGTTATTGCAGCGGCAACACCTTAGCTCAGACCAATCCTAGCCGCCCATCCCCCTACCTCGCTACACCCCCCGCCGCTGTCAGTTTCGATAGCATCGTCCACACTTGCTCAACTTTTACCTTTTGTGCCTTGGGCATTTTTAATGCTTTTAATTTTTGCTGCGCCGTCGAGCGTCGAGCGTATTAAGCTGAGGGGTTCGGCCAAGATGCGTTAGGGGTTGAAATGTTGTGCACAGTATACGATGTGTGTCTGTGTATGTGTGTATGTGTGTGTGTGTGTGTTTGAGTGACTGTGAGGGTGTGCATTGAGCCTTTGAATACATCAAGGCAACCAAAAAATGTGCAAAAAATGGGCGTTGCTCGGCGCGATATATCTAATGGCATTGTTTCCGACTTGCTGCTGCTGTTGCTGCTGCTGTTTAATGCATGTTGGCAAATGTCGAAATGATGTACATGAGCCGACAAGCACACAAACCTCACACCACCCCCAACTCCACCACTGTTTAATGGCATATGTCAGTCAGTCCCTGCTAAATATGCAGCTGTTAATGGCTCGAAATTAAAACATTAAGCAGAACGCGACAGGACTCCCATAGCCCATACACCATCAGGACTCTGATTGGAAATGTTATGAGTCTAGCAATCCACTTCCACTTCCACCACCCACCCGACAACCCCCTTTCGCTGGAAAAGCGCCGAGTAATATGGAAAAGTGCTACACCTTGCAATTAGTTGGAGTTAGAGATGTTGTGGCACTGATTACGATTCGGGATACCCAAATGCATGTATAATTACATGCTTTACCTCTTTGTGGGTTAAAAGGGTTCGCTCTGCTTTTAAGCATTTGAAATGTGTCCTCGAGTTGAGTTCTAATAATAGTTGTGAATACGACGTGGTGAAAGTTTAGTTAGCTTTCATATCAGATAATTCTCAGTGTGATTGATCTATAGGCAGCTATAACGCGGGTTATTAACAAAGTGGCAAAGTTCTGCACGTACTTCATAATCACGTTGGATGGCAATTATAGTTCCATTAATTTATGACGCACTTAAATTTGACAGTACGAGTTTTGGTATAGAAAAGATTTCGAAGAACCAAAATGATAAACACAATGCATATTAATCAATAGCTGTATCTATACCTAACTCAAATAATGCAAATGAATTGGAGATTCACTATTAAAGAAAAGAAAAATATATAAAATGACAATAAATAAAATGATAGTTATTAACACAAATCCTATTAGCCTAAAGCTATATCTGTAAGTAAATCATAAAATGCTTAACCCTGTATCTAAAAACCCTTTTCAATTATTTCTATTCTTAAAATCACTTTCCATTCACTATTCGTGCAAAACTCCACTTCTATTCTTATCCGTTACTTCTCAATCTTTGTTTTTTAGTATTCTTTGCACAATCTTGCCACATCGTTTGTCCTGTTTTCACTGTTTCACCCTTTACTATTCTCACCCGCCCCATTGCAATGTTCTGTTAACTGAAAAACAAGAAAAAAATGCCAAGTCAAAGTCAACTGAATTCCATAATTCTTTTTACAATTCCCTGGGCAAACATTTTCCAAGAAACATCAGCAACATACTCCCTTCCAGTGCAAAGCCCCCTCACCAGAGGACACCATATCAACAACAACAACAACAACAACAACAACAACACCAACAACAACAACAACAACAACAACAACATTAACATTAACAGCAGTTACAACAACAGACAAAGGCAAGCTACTTACAAGCCGCATGCCACCGCAGATTGGAGACACCCAAAAGCCAAAAGCCGACGACGACGACGACAAGAACGTTCAACATTGATGATGACGCTACGCCTGCCACACCCTCTCCACCTTGCTACTTGTGGCATATCTTATCTTATCGCGCAGGTGCACGTTGCACGCTGAGGTGGAAAGAAAAAACTAACATACAAGATTGCTAGAGAGAGGTCAACGGGCAGCATACCCTGTACACAAGTTATTAAGTTTAATTATTACTTTATAATGATATTTGAAAAGACAAACAAAAAGACAAAAACTGGACAAAGAAATATAATTTTCCATAGTTGTGTAATAACTTAAATCACTACAACCGTTCGATCTTGATGAAATTCTCTACAGTCTAGCAAAATCATTTCTTTGCACAACTTGCATGACAACCTTATTGGCCATTTTTGAACATATACAGGGTATGCAGGAACACAAAAAAAGTCGACAGTTGACAGCATTAACTGAAGCGAACATTTGAAGCCCAATGAAGCCGCCACAAAAGTCAAAGTCTGCAATGGCGACTGCGCAACTAGCGAACATGTGGCTATGGGACAAGTTGATTGCGAGTCGAGTTCAAGAATTTATGACACTGACACACACACACACACAGAGAAAGAGAGAGATAGAGAGAGAGACAGAGAGAGAGAGAGAGGGAGGGAGAGGGAGCCAAAACCTGGCTCATAACTTGTTTACAACACCTTTTTATCAAAGAGCGGGATTGGGTGGGGTTTGGCGCTGGGGTTGCTGTTGGTGTTGGTGTTAGTGTTGATGTTGGTTTTATGCAAATCAGTTGAACTGAAAAGGAAAACCGAGCGCATAATCAATCGAGGGACACGCAACAGCAACAACAACAACAACAAAAACAATAACAATAACAACAACAACCACTCAGCTACAACAACAAACATCAAAGCGCGCCCAGCTCTAATGAGCATTATGCATTTTTGACCCCGCTTGCTGCTGCGGTCTGTATATTTTAAATTAGGGCAGCGAACACATGTCCAACCCCTGGCGACCCCCGTGGCAAATGGGAAATGGGAAATGGCTTTCAGCAAGTCAAAAGTAGACTATATATTTATTTCAGCATATATTTCAACATCAGTTGAAATGTGCTTTTGATGGACCAGACAGACGGACGCACGGACAGACTGTCAGTCGGGGCAAAAAGGCAGCTAATTAAATGGCTTATAATTTCATGATTTACACTTGGCTCTAAACATGCTCATAAAAAATACAAAAACTGCGGCCGCTGTTGGCCCTAAACACATTGCGCATACGACGCGTCAGCCAAAAGCGCAAACTGATGAGTCTTTTTTTTTTTTTGGGAACATATTTTAGAGTTTTTCTTTTCTTCTTTCTTTAAATTTTTGGTTTTTTTTTTTTATATTTTAATGATGAGCGCGTGATGCGATTGATGAACGACGAGTGTCTAAAATAGGGATTGCAAGTGTAAGTGAAAAAGTTTTGAAATTAAGAAAAAGTTTGAAAGCAATCTGCTGCAGGTAAATTAAAAGTTGAGAAAAGAGATTAAATATACTTTTGAAATTAATGCTAGCATTATTTTTGCAAGTGTTAGCTTTATAGAATACTCAACGATACATATACTCAAATGAATGTCTCGACTTACTATACAAATACTTAATTTACCAACTTATCCTTAAGCGCAATCCCGACTTATCACTACTTAGCTTGGCTCAACGTTTCTACAAAACATTCACTTTGTTAAGGAATCTGCACAAATTTGTATAATTTAATGGAATGCCTGGGAGCAAGCAAGTTTTTGTTTTGTTATGCTTGCTGCTTTGTTGTTGCTGCTGTTGCTGCTGTTGCAAGCAAAGCGCACGTGCTGCAAACTTTTGCGACGTCATCTACGTGATTAACGTGGCATGATTAATGTGTCACGTGCCCATCGCTAAGCCAATAGTTGTTTTCTTCGATGGTGTAAGGCCAAAGAAACAGAAAGGCAGCGAAGAACCTGCTTCGACCAGAGGGTGCAAGTGGAAATTGCGTTCACATTTGATTTTTATGCTATACGCTGTACAAAAAAATATAATTCAATCAACGCCAACTGCCACGCCTCCTCTCACCGCCCCACCCACTGGCGCTGCCCCAGCTCGGCGAGCGGCAAGTAAAAATTTAATTTCACTTTTTTGTTCGTTGTGTTTTTAGTTATTTTTGACTTTGCATGCGGCACGTCAAGTGCGAGTAGCGGAGCAGCGAGCAGTGAGTATGGTGAGTATAGTGAATATAGTGAATATAGTGAGTAGTGGGTATATTTTTATATGAATATCTTCTATGTGAAATATGGCATATGAAAGACCCGCAGTTCCCTAACCAGATGGATGGATGTTCTTCTGCTGATGCTGCTGCTGCTGCTGCTTCTGCTGCTCCTCCTTCTCCTTCTTCTACTTCTTCTTTAGGTCTCTAGCCTTTGCCTTTGGTTCTCTTCACGTCTCTGCTCCGCTTCGGTTTCTGCTCTGGTCTGTTCTGCTGGTTGGCTTGGCTGGCTGTCAGCTCACGGCGTGCGCAGCAGCATAAATCAACTTATTTCATTGGAATTTATGTTTTGTTGTGGCGTCGCCCTGCGCTGACGCCACAGCTCCGCTATATAGCACCCCCCCCCCCCCCCAACCACATCCCTCTGCAGCCACCTCGCCCGCCACTTGCTGGCTCCTTTCCCGTTCAGGCACACAGTCACCGAGAGTAATGAAGTAGTTTTCTGTTGCGCACACACTTTTTCCCGTCGTCGGTTTTCGTATGCCCTTGTGAAAAAGGGTATTCTAGTTTGGTGAGGGGAACTCCTTCTTTTGATTAAGTAAGGGAAACACTTCACTAAAACACCTCAGAGTTTTGGTATGCAATCAGTTTTTCAGCTTTAAAACAATCTTGATGCAATTTGAGTAATTTAAGTTACTATAGGGATATATAGACATATGTCATCTAACCTTTTTAATCTAATCTATTTTAATTTCATTTATTTTAACTTTACATTTGTATCTATTAAAACCTTTTAAAGTCATGTTTGTTTTTAGTTAATTTTAAATAGTAAATTAAAATACTGTCAGCGATTTACCTTGCACCATTAAAGATCAAATTTTTCTATTAACCAATCTCTTTTTCGTTTGCTAGGGTATTTAAACGTGGATCACATAACCAAAATCGTTCATTCTAGTTGTTGTTTTTTTTTTTTATGTTTGCTGCGCATATTACTTCATTTTTATAGTTTTTTGCTGTTGCTGTTGCCGCGCCTGGTTGCTGCTGCTGCGGCTGGGGCTGCAATTGCTTCATTTGCGGCAATGTCTTGGTCATGTGGCAGCAGAAGTAGGTGGGGGGGGGGGGGTGTTTGGCGGTGACAGGGGTTATGAAGGATGGGGTGGGGTGGGGAGTTTGTCATTGGCAGTCAGCCGCGTGTTAAAATGTACACTTTGCATCTAAATCATTCCGGGAAGTTGCCGTCGCCTCTGCCGCTGCTTTTGCAGCTTCGTTATATTTATCTGCTGCCATTTTACCTGCTGCAAGAGCGACACAAGTGGGAGAAGAAGTAGCAGAAGGGAACAGCAGAAGAAGAGGAGAGCAGAAGCCATTACCAAGCTCAAAGCAAATTGAAAACGCTAAACAACTTGGTTTTTGCTTGTCGCTCTTTGCAGTCTTTTGCACTTGTAGCCACTGAGGTGCATTATTGAAAGTGCCACAAAATGCGGCAGTAAACGAAGTGAGCGGCTTGTCTAACTGCATTTTCGGTTTAATTTTATTCCAGCTGCAAATATAAAAGATTGATTGTGGTTTGTCGAGAAACTAGACAAGTTTATGACGCATTTTTGTGTTTTTGTTATTATTTTTGTTTTTTAATATATTTTTTATCTGTTCATTTTTGTATGTCTGCAAGTGATTTCCTAAAAAATGTGAGGAGTGTCTGTGTGCCTCTAATTGTTTGGACGAACACTAAAAGTTCAAGTCATAAAGTCTGTTTACAAAGCGGAGCGCATTTCAAGTTTTTTCTTGAAAATATTTTTAAAGATTTGTTAGTCATTAAAGCAAGTTCATAAACTCATTTAAGATATATACATACATATGTAAGCAAATATTTTGGCTATAAACTATAATCATGAGAATTGGATGCTAAAGAAAGTTGCGTATAAGAAGTAAGTTCTTCTCATTGGGAATAGATTTAGATTAATAGATAGACGGAAAGTTGACAAAGTTGTAATTCCCCAGTACTTAACAAGCGAAACAATCTGCGTGAAAGCCAAAGAATAAATAAAAAGTTTTCTGAGAAACAAATAGATTGCCATATAAAATGTTTGAGCAAAGGCTATAAAATAGACTAAAACTCTACCAAAGAATATATTTTTGTTTTCCAAAAATTGCAACAACAACAACAACTACTAAATATTGCAAACTTTAATTTGTTAAACATGATGATTGTGTCGTATTGTGTTTTGTTTCGTGTGTTTGTGAGTGTGTGCGACTGTTGTAAATGTTAATTTCTCATGGGCATTTTGGACACCGCCTACACAAAACGGCAACTGCAACAACAACAGCATAATCAGCAAATTTAGTCACATAGTTGCTGAGTTCGCAATTAGAAAACATTTCCAGTTAAGACAACAATTTGAACAAGAGTTTTCTTGTCAACTCACACCTGACAACAACTTTAAAAATATGTTTGTTTTGCTTATGTTTTTGTTGCAGTTAAATAAATTGCACAAAGAAAATCTTGTCGCTTGTTGCCAATTAAGACCACAACTTTCAAATGAGGAGCGTTGCATTAATGAGAGATGAGCTCGTGACACGATCATTAATTGGAATAATATCTGCACACGCAAATCTTTTCAGCTGCTTCCACTCCTTAAGGCGATCAGCTTTTAGTGGCAACTGCTAATCATAAAATTCACATCAATTTAAGCAATTCCCATCATTAAAGATAAGAATGGCAAATTTTATAACAAATTCCGCTTTGCAACGCAAAAGCCATAAAAATACAATAAAATACTTAATTTTAAGTGGTTAATTGGTAGTAAAATCGAAAATGACTACATGCAGCTTAAGCTTTCCATCTAAAGTAGCGATTTTCTCGTGATAGCTCTGGGTGGAAAAACTCAAAAACAAAATAGAAAAAGTTGTTTAAAAAGCTACAAATTTCCTATTGCCTAAGAAAAACTTTTGAATTATATGACATTTGGAAGGCTACATTTATACAATCTTTTATTGCTATAGGAAATCGACTTCTATACATATTGCTCATCTTTCTAACTCTTATATAATTTTATTATACCCTTTTCTCCATTTTGAGTGTGGGTCGCTGATCTGTTAATGTAATTGCTATAACTCATTGACAACAGACAGACTGTTAAAGCAATGTTAATCTGTTAAATAAATCGATAGCGATCGAGTGAGTGTGTGAGTGAGAGAGAGAGAGAGATAGAGAGCGAAATATCAAGCAGCCTCTGTCAGTCAGTCAGCGCTGCGAACAGCAACGGTCAACAGCCACAGCAGCCAGCTCCAATTGCAATTGTTGCTCTCCATCTTCGTTGTCGCCTACGCCGCCGTCGCTGTTGGCATCTCTGTCAGCGTCGTAATTTTGTTTTTTTTTTCTTGCTTGCAGTCGCGTCAATTAGCGCCGCGTTTGCTGAAGTCTGTTTATTTGCATGCAGCAGCAATTGCAGATCTTCCTTTTTATAATACACTTGCCCCAACCGGGTAATTGCATTTTCTTTTGTGACTAAATGAGTCAGATGAGTGCATATTAAAAGACTAACTGTTGGCTATATACAATAGATTATCTATGATTAATTACATCGGAATAGCTAATCAAAAGCGGATTTCCTTTGCATAATTAATGATAATGTTAATGGTTAATGATAATCGGCCATCTGCATCTGAAGAGTATTTAATCTTCGATAGCTTAATGATAAACTCTTTCTGCTTGTCTTGAATTTGTACGCCTTTGCGCCTTTTGGCGCGTTTGCGGCGCACATGTGAAGCTGTTCGGTTGTGATATAAAGCAGCGATGGATCCGATTCGGTTAGCCAAACAAAAAATCATTTTCTCAACTCACTTTAATTGCGTTTGGACGTCTGCTGCTGCTCCTTGTTGTGGTTGTTGTTTTTGACTGCTTGGCTTTTCCGTTTAATTACTTTGTTTATGGCCAGTAGTAGCAGCAGCAACAATAAAACTTCAATTTATGTGCATGCAGTCTAGCAGATGGACAGAAGCATAAACGAGCAGACGAGCAGACGGGCACTGAATGTTGTTAAATTCCAATGCACAAATTGACAGGCCACCCAACCGCACCCGCTTCCAATTCCAACCGCCTGCCAACACCACCTCCCATCGGTCACCTGCCCCGCCCCCGCTACCCCCCACCACGTACTTCTAGTTGCCTTTGTTATGTAAACAACGCGAAAACTTTTTATTTTGTCGACGCTGCAACGCCTTTGCTGCCCCTGCCTTTTCTCCCTCCCCCGCTCAGAACTCAACTCCTACAATTCCAAATCCGTATGCCGAACTGTAGGGGTAGGCAAAAAAGTTTTTCTTTTTCTCTCTCCCCCGATCGGCCTCACCCGCGCACTTCGCCCCGTTGCTGCTGCCGCACGCAGTCGTAGAAATAACTCAACTCAACTCAACTCGCTGAATGCTTTGCAATTTCCGCTCTTCTAAATTTGTTGAAAATTTGCGAGGCGAACGCACACACAAAAAAAAAGGAAAAGAAAAATAAATAAAAAGAAGAAGCAACAAAGAATGTTTATTGAATTTAGTCGACTTTCTGATACCTCAGTTTGTACTACCCTCGGCATGTGAAAGTCTTTTAAGAGCTGCTCGAAATTGGTATCAAATTTGTTGATTTTAGTTCAAGAACTTTGAAAGTTATCGGTTTCTTCGATTTCCGGTGGCGGAAATGGGTTTTTCTTTTTAATATAGTATCCTCGTATCTGCAAAGTTGAGTTACGTCAACATTTGTAATATGAAAAACGCGGGAAAACTGTCACACAAGTCTTATCAATACACATTTTTATTATTTTGCTTGGCGCTTACCAAATTAAGAAATAAATATTATTTAAAAGGGATGAAGACATACGAATATTATATTCAATTATAACACAATTACAAGTGTAGCTTACCCATTTCCTTATCGTTGATAACAGGATATTTCGGAAAAAAGAGCTCGGTTTGACGGAGGGGAAAAAGCTAAGTTTTGTTTGGCAAAAAAAGTTTTATGCAAACACAACACAAGTTGCAGCCCCACCGCTCGACCAACCTCGCCCCACCCCCCACCCCGCTCCTTCAAGCCTCCAAGCGCTGGCTGCTCAACCTTGCGTAATATTTTAATAAATTTTTGTCGCCCAGTCGCCAGTTAGTTGGGGTTTTTTTTTTTGTTGGTGGAGGCAGGTGGATACAACAACAATAGCCGTGCTGTAAGCCTTTGTTTAATTTCTCTCAACTTTGTCAAAACTGAGCAGAATTTTCCAAATTGAGGCCATTAAAACGCGTTTAAAATGTGTCAATTATTAATAAAATTTCATATTGGGTTTTTTGTTTTTAAATTACATGGAAAATGTAAAAAGTCTTTAACAAGTAAATACAAATTTTCAATTTCCAGTCCATTTTGTACATGTTTTGTGCTCTAGATTAAATTTGCATTTTAAAAGTATGAATTTATTTATTATGAATATATTCGAAATTTACTATACATTTGCAACGTGCAATATAAGTTTGTCGTGAAGCTTGTAACGCATTGATGGAGACGTCTCCGACCTCATTAGGTATATATAATCTTGATCAATGTAACTAAATAAATATAGTAATTGGCCACTCGATTCCAGTCTATAAAGGTATATAATTTTTTTTTTGATATGCCTAAGATAGAAATCTTCAAGTTTTCATTGCTGGCCAGAGAGAAAAAAGATTCATTGCGCACTTCCAATGATTCTTTTCACTTGACGCTTTACCGCTCGCTGGCAATTTCCATGTCTAAGCTGATTTTCTAACTGATTTCATGTCCATACACACACACACACACACGCACACACACACACACTCGTAGCAAGCAAGCAAGCAAGCAACAATTTTCTAGTTTCAATCATGCAGCTGGCCACCTCTCATAGCGTGTTTGTGTGTGTCCTGGTCCTGGTGACGGCAACGACAACGTCGGCGTTGGTGGCGGCGCCACTGATGTGGTAATAAACACCCCTTGTGCAGTCTAATGGACCGTAATTAACTTGTGCGCCAACTGAGGCAGCGCTGTCGCGGTCGCTTTGCAGTCGTCGTCGCCGTCGACTGCAGCGTCACTTGTACAAGCGATGAATAATAATTTCAGCAGGACATCGCCATCGCACAGTGGACAATAATGGCAGTTAAATGGCCAAAACAATTCGTTAGCCAATTTCATTTGCATACTATATACATATTTATATATATATATATATATATAGAAAATACATACAGATATACCATGTGGTTTATATATAATACTCCCCAGTAATGGTCTCTGGCCGGGTTCATATCTTGTCCAGATTGCGTCAGAAGTAATTGCGCATTTTGATGTTGCTGTGTTTGTCGCCCAAGATTAACATTCAGTATATAAAAGAGCAATTTATTGTTGCGCACCCAAAAGCATTTATGTTAATTTTATTGCATAGTTATCGATAATCTATGCAGGCCATATAAATTGTGTTGATCTGTCGACTGATTCGTTATAATCACTATACACATAACATCTGTATAGATAAAGTCAACGTTTCAAAGATGCTTCAAATTGGTGCATAAATATTTTTTGTAGTCACTTTTAAATACTCACACAGGTTGCCAATTCAACCGGCGACTCTTTGATCTATTCACAGATTTTAAGTCCTCTTTTCCGTCATGAACATAAAACAAAGAAACTTGGCACACGAAAATTCTAGCCACGCCTACGAACAGATTTTTTTACTTGCATAGAGTTTGCCCAAATTCCTGGGAACTAATACAATGGAATATTTGTAGCAAGATTTATGTGGGCGTTGTGCAAATAGTTTTGTTTTCAATTCTTTGATATTTTCACGTTAAATTTCAAGTAAAGTAATAAAATATTAATACTATTTTTTAAATATATATTTTACAGATACCTGTTCTATCACAACAACTATAAATCAAGCTGGAAACCAAGCAAAAGGTAAGTTGGTTACTATGTGGATAAATATGTATTTATTAATTTGTGTTATGCATATTCATATAATCAAGTTCTATGCAAAAAAATGTCACCTGAAATTCCAAGAGTCGACTATTTCTATATGCAGAGTTAAACAATTAGATATTCGAGCAGTTGACAAAGTGTTAAGTTTGTTATTATTTAAATTTATTTAGACCTGTAGAATGTAATGTGTATTTAAATATTAATGATGCATTGAAAATCTAGTTAACTTCGAAAATATGTCATTTCATGTTCCACAAGTCGATTAGACTTATCAGGCAACACAAGTAATTAAATATTCGATTAATCGATAACATATGCATTAGCTGATTTGACTCATTGATGATTTCTTGCCATTGTGCTTGGACAGCAGCTGCTGCTATTTGTTGTAATTGTTGTTGTTGTTGCTGTTGCTGTTGTTGTTGCTGTTGGTGTTGCTGTTGCTTTAGTTGATGTTGCTCGTTGCTTTAGTTGCTGTTGTTTGCGTGACGGATATTGCCTTGTCACTTGCATGTACGAGAAATGTTCAAGCGCGTTGCGGGTTGAGTTACCATCGGACTGTGGTTTTGGCCTGCTGCCTGCCTTCGCTTAAATTATTCCGTTTTTTTATTTTTATTTTACTTTTTTTTTATATTTTTTTTTTTGCGCGCGCGCTGTATCAACCGGGTTTAACCGAGCAACCGATGAAACGACCGAACGAACCACCGACAACCACTAAACCACAGTGCGCCAATCAACGTACACAGCGAGTTGTCCAACAAAAGCAGCAGCAGCAGCAGCAGCAGCAACGACAGCAACAAAAACAATGAATCAGTTTTGTTGTACCGTTCGAAAAGTTGTGCTTAAATTTAATTAATTTTGTAATTTGCCTAGTCAAGCCACAACAGCAACAAAAGCAACAGCAGCAACAGCAGCAACAGCAGCAACAGCAGCAACAACAACAACTGGCATAGTCAAACGACAATTTCTATGCGATATCGAAAAGTTATGATGATTACCATTATTGCCACTAAGCACGGGCGTAGCCAAATTTAAGGCGATTTAGCTGACTGCCGGACTATTGTAAATACAAATTTAATGAGCGCAACATATGCAACAGCAGCAGCATGCAATAGCAGCAATAACAACAACAACAACAACAACATGCAACAGCAGCAGCGACTGGACTTTAATGCGATTACATGGCAGCGGCACATTTGTCATTTAGTAGGGGTCCATTCGGCACAGTATGTATTATGGCTGTGCGAGCGTGTGTGTGTGTGCGTGTGTGTGGCAGCTTAAACAAATCAAGTCAAATTACTGCAATGCTAAGGTTGAAGAAGAAGAATCTGTAGCAGTCAGCCAACTGGCAACGGGGCAACTGGCAACCGGCGACTTTTGTACCAGCCACAATGAACGTTTGTGCGCATCCGTAAGATACATTTTGCTGCAGGCAGGCAGACAACCAGACAGACAGACAGACAGTTGGATGGACGAGCGGCAATTGCATGGCCATCGTGCATAACTTCAACTTTATTTGTTGCCTTCTCGCTTGCACACTGTGGCATGCGGGCCACTGCAGCAAACAGCAGCAGCAGAAAAAGCAACAGCAGCAGCCGTTGCTCATTAAGTGCCACTCTACGACAGTTGTCGCTAATGCCGCTGGCATGCCTGCCTCTTACACACCACCAATCCCCCCCTGTCACTCTCTCGCTCTCTCTCTCTCTCTCTCTCTCTCTCTCTCTCTATCTCTATCTCTATCTCTATGTCTCTCTCTCTTGTTGTAAAGTTAGCAGTCAGCGGGGTCGTCGTCACGGGCCAAGCTGGGGTTACACACAGTCAACGTAAATTTGCAAATATTTGCTGAAATCAGTCGACGACGAATGCAGAAGCAACAGCAGCAGCAGTAGCAGCAGCACCAACAGTTGCATGTGCAGCAGCTACACTGAAAGCTAAAATCATGACTATGAAATATTTCAATTTTTTAGGCAATGAACCCGCTAAAAATGGGTGAAAAGTGAGACATGACTATTTAGGTATATAAAGTATATATATTCTTGATCAGCATTAGAAGCTGATTCGATGTAGCCCTGTCCGTCTGTAGAAATTTGGCTTTCTGAGAGACCAGTAAAGCTAGAGGTCTTCAAATTTAGAATGTAAGTGCTCGCAAACCAAACGCACAACTAATTTATTTAATCTTATCGATAGACGATTTCCTTTCCCAATATCGATAAACATCGATTATAATAAGAGCAATAACTTGTTAGTATCCAACCATATTTGGATCGTCGTGATGCCGTGATTGGATTGGAAATCTCAAATACTATTTGTAACAACTGCAGCACAGATTTTTTTCATATGTTTCAGTGTAGCAAAGAGAGAGAGGGACTGAAGTTGGGGGGCAGTGACTGCCACACAGGCACGCCTGGAATGGCAGCTAACTTTGTTTTTCGGACTACGGCTGCATAGCGCTGGCTTAGACGGTCCTCAGCAGTGCCCCAAGCTGCATCCAAATGGTGCCCCCAAGTTGCTGCTGCGGCTTAAATGAGTGTTAGATGTACGATGTACTACACTCAAGCGGCATACAAGTGCCAGCTGAAGGGCGTCTAAAACAAGGGGAGGGTCGAAGGGGTTAAGGGTTACACACTCACACACACAGCAGTCAGCAGACAGCAGTTAGCAGCCAGCAGCCAGCAGCCAGCAGCCAGCAGCAAGAAGCAGCTGCAAATAGATTTAACACTTGAGCGCCAAAATGGAGAAAGCCACAACAAGCCAGAAAAGGTTCTCCACACACCGACTGAGTGAATTAAAGTAAGACTTTAGTTCTTCGAGGTGTCCGCTTAACAAACTTAAGCGTGGGACTAACAAATACTACAATTTATATCCCTGCGAAATAAATAGAGTGAGAGAGATGCAGTGCGAGAGAGAGAGAGAGAGAGAGAGAGCCAGCGTTAACTGAGCTGCGAAATGGGTAGAAAGAGTTTCAGCTCAACTAAGCATGAATATTAAAATGGCATAAGGAGTTGAAGTGGTAAGGAGGCAGAGGAGCGCACAAGAAATGCTAGAAGATTTTTGTTTTTGTTTACCTATTTCTGAACCACTTTGTAGCTCACATAAAGATTTGCAAGTAAAGTGAAATAGAAATGGAAATGAAATGGTTTTTTCAGCAATTGAATTCAAATGTTAAAGCGCAGTTTTAAATTCGCATCTAAAATGTTGAAAGATGTAAAATTGCGTGCCTCCAGCACTAGTCACAAAACATCTCAATTTCACCTTTAATTTTATAAATAATATGCTTGTCTATCATTAATTATATGGCACAGTTCATATTAAAAATAGTCTCAGCTTATTTTCAAAGCATTTTATATTAGCTGCAAATGCCACTTAATTGGTAGGCTGGCCACAAAGGGGTTGGACATGTCAGTTATCTTAGGCATAAGGCATTTGGTAAGTGATTTATTAAGTGATAAAACATATGTTACCTTTTCTGTATGACTAAAGGTGGATGTTTAACATAAAGTGGTAACATTTATATTCACCAAGAGAGCAGCTTAATAATTCCTACTATTTAACTGATTGGTTCAAAATCATAAATCAGAGAAAAACATTTATTGTTTGCTTAGACTCATTACCTTTACTCGCATTCTATGCAGCTAAAATCCTTTGAACTGTAGCATAGATAGGTAAGCTCAAAAGTTAAATATTGATTTTTAAAGCCGGAAATACTTGTCAACTCTACTGGTTATTACTGATGATGCCTGAAGCATTGAGTTGGGGGTGTTCCCAAACATTTTCTTCTATTGTAGGTGAGAGACGATAATTAACTGACTTCAAGAAAACCCCCCAACTCTAAACTGTCTGCTTGAGTTGGTTGCGTGTGTGTGTGTTTTTTTTTTATAAGGAAAAAGAACTCCCGAACACATCTTTAGAAATACTTGAATACAATACGTAGAACGGGAAGCGTTTAATAAGCGCTCATTGTGTCTTACCTGAGTTGACCCACTTGCCATATGGGAATGACTCAGACCCTATCGTGTAATTTGTATTTTAAACGCAACAGACCATAATTTAAAAAAATGCGACGGCAAAACTCAAACTCAAACTGTGAGGAGCTGGGCGCAACCCCCCCCCCCCCCCATCTCTCTTTCTATGTGCGTGCAGTTCATCAAAGGAGCAATGGGAATGAATTACATGACGACGACGACGACGACGACGATGACGATGCCGACGGTGGCAGCAACCTGCCGGGTTTTGCGGCAGTTGTTAAAAATTATTATTAAGTATTTGCAGGGCGGGCGATGTCTGAAACAAAGGCCAAGCTTTTAAATATTTAATAAGTATACAAACGGTGCCCCAAAGGAGAAGAGAGTGGAAAATGCACAAACACACACACATATATATATATATATATGTAATTATATATATATACATTGTATATATATATATATATATATATTGAAGCATGACTGTTGTTGAGTCATGTCAATTGGGCTTTGGGCTAACTGACTGACTGACGGCGGGACGGACTCAATGTCCCGCTGTGCTGCTGGAAGTGGAATCAATACCCAGGCTCTCACACTGACTCTGACTCTGACTCTGAATCCTCGACTGCCCGCCCGTTGTGTATGTACTTGTAAGGATATACACTCACTCACACACACACACACACACACTCACACACACACGCACACTTGTGCGCCGAGTAACGTTGACAATAAATGAGTAAAAATGACTTTCAACGAAACGAAAATCGACGCCCCGGCGGACAGAAAATCTGTCATCAACACGCACTCGTCGACTGTGGGCCCATTTTGAAAGCCATGAAATTTGATACCAATGCATGGAGGACCATCCAACAACAATAATAACACAGCAATAACAGACACAGAGGCACAGAATACTCCAGACAAGATACATCCGCTAGGACACTAGAAAATATCCTACAAAAAAAATATAATTATTATTTTAATTGCTTTTGCATATTGTTATTCGAGCAGCTAAACTTAAAGCAGCTTTAACAACCTTAAACGAAACACTTTTTAAAGTTTAAAGTCTACCAAATCAATTGAGAATTGTGCTCTGCAAACATATTCACAATAAAAATGAAATACGAAATGTATTTTTAATAAAATGCGAATTGTCTTTTTGTGCCGTATTCGCATCTGAATTTCAATCGTTTAATTTCGCTTTACAATTCAGCTTCCGGTTCCGCTTTGACAACTTGATTTTTATTGATTTGAGAAGTGGGCTTCAAATGTCGGAATTAAATCAAAGTGTGGCCCCGTGGAATCTACCTATCAAATAAATGTTTATTCTGTTGCCTGTTGCATAGCTATGTACAAATGTGTAACCCACTCGTTAATATATGTATAGGGTATATAAAAACAGACAACAGTCGCAGTCCGATAGGACGACAATCGCATGGCAGGCAATTTGAAAATTTCAATACTTTAAGCACTCATCATTTTTTTAGTGGCCATTATTATGTGATGTTTGAAAGTATTTATACAATTTTCAACTTTCATCGTATCGTGTTGAATTATTAAAGTTTCTGTCTGCTAATGTCTTGCTCTGAGCATCGATCGATATATACACATTTTGCACAACATTGCACTTGTCGCGAGGGTGGTTTCATCGGTTTATTGCTGGGGGAATCGGTCTGGAATGATGATGTTTCTGTTTGTGTGCTCAAAGTTATGGATATGTCGTAAAATTAATATGTAGTGGAGAAGGGGCAGCGATATTTTTATTATTTGTTTTCAAACACGGCAAATGGCTGCATGTATTTTTATTATTGGACCACAAATACTTAACAGCGTGCCTGTTCGCAGCCATCGAGTGGGGCCAACATAAACTTTGCCACTTACCAACATGTTTTTCGCAATGACAAAATAATAATAAACTAGGCGTGGGGAGTGTTTGTTTAATACTATCTGAAATAATGGGCATAATCAAACTTGGTTTTAATGCGACTTGGGCAGCAATAACAAAGTTATTAGCTAAAAGTTTCTCATTAAATATTTCTGCATTTCGATTCCTTCAATTTTTGTACAAAAATATGAAATATTTTGTATATTGATCCAATATTACATTTACCATTCCCCATTTCATTTTCTCATTAGGAAATTGGATCTGGGAGGTTTGTTTTTTGGTTTTTAACATCATAAAATGTTGTATTTATTGCACCGCTTCAAAGTAAACATCAGAATTGGGTGAAAATATTGAGTTGCGTTTTTGATATTCAGAAAACTGTTTTGATTGCTGCTCCAGTTTTTAAAAAACAGCAAAATTTTGTGTTTGTTTTCTTTTTTTTTCAAAATTTACCGATATAGACTGTAAGAATTTGGACTTTAGAGTTTAAACATTTCACTTTGATAGTGATAACATAAAGTGCTTCCTATATCTAATCATCATTTCATTCCTATTATCTGCCTATCTCTGTCTCTCTCTCAATTCCTTCTGAGGAAAACTTAATTCTTACGGAAAATTCTTGAAATTGTGTCAAATTTTGAGTTGAACAACTTTTGAGCATAGCCGTTGCCCTTATTTATGATAGATTGCACTCTGCACTCCCTTTTTTCCGCCGACTTTTCCTGACTTGTGTGGCGACTCTCGTGGTACGCTAAGATTTACTACCTGCGCTAATCCCTGTGACGCATGCAGCACTGAGAACCAGGAGACTGAGAGACAGAGATAGAGCAGAGAGAGAGAGAGAGCAGAGTGAGAGCGTATGTAGTTTGTTGTATCTATAGATGAATTGCCTGCGGCTGCGGGCTAAAGAAACAATGCTCGGGCATTCATTCGGGCGAAACTACCTGACCCCCCGTAAACCCTGGATAGAAAAAAAGAAAACAAAAGCGACTCTCAACTGCTGCAATGCATTGCACCTGGTGCTGCGCCATGGATGGGTTTCGAGACACAAACGCGAACACTCTCTCTCTATGCCTCGTCTTAGTTGGATTGGGTTACTGCTTCTTCTTCTTCTTCTTTTGGTTTATGCATTTGTGAAATAGCACGGAAACATTTTATAACCGAACATGGAAATTTGGTTTTATGCTTATTTGGTTTATTTTTTCAACCTCGAAACATGTTGGGGGCCCCAGCTGAGGCTATAACCCCAAATGCAAACAACAAGTAAATGAGCGAGAAGCAGAAGAAGCAAGCTTAAATAATGTTAAGCTCTTCTTTCATTTCTTTTTTTTTTATGAACCCACACAAAAAAAGATAAGCACAGCGTTGTGGCACTTGAGGCGCCATTGTAATAATAAATCCAAATCAAGTCTAAATCAAATAGAGCAACATAATCTGCCATTATAATCCCCCGCCGCCAACTGTTGTCTCCGCACCCCCCCTCACAATCTGCCCCCGCAGCAGCTACTAATTTTTGAGGTGCGAGCGGCACTTGATCTTCATCGTCATCGTCATCGTCATCGTCACTTGTGTTGATCAAGAAACGAAAACTGAATATGAAAACATACATAACATTAATGAAAATGAAAATGAATGTGTGGCTGTTGGCATAAATTGAATTTGATTGTTCAAGTAGTCAGTCAACTTGTCTCGCTCACTGTCTGTCTGCCACAGTGCCTCTGCCTCACTGCCTCTGCCTCGGCCTCCGATTCAGCCGCTGGGTGTATCTAATGTAAATCGTAACGAGACGCACAGTGCAACGATGGAAATAAATATTGTGATTTGTCAATAAAATATTATTTATTTAATCATGTTTTTCAATTGCTGAAATAGCTATT
Source organism: Drosophila setosimentum (assembly GCA_035043505.1). NCBI lineage: Eukaryota > Metazoa > Arthropoda > Insecta > Diptera > Drosophilidae > Drosophila > Drosophila setosimentum. The sequence goes on along the minus strand of JAWNMY010000003.1, from coordinate 6,257,529 downwards.
AAATTATTTAAAACATGATTTATATGGCTTACAATTTTGATGGACATTTTTAGCCTCGTTCTTTACTATGAAGCTATAACTTGTATAATGATAAGAAACACAGATTTATTTAACTAAAACGTATTTTCATATTGAACAAACTGATATCAGCAATCCGTTCAAGTACTTAAGAGCTAAGCTCAGGTTATCATTACAATTAAAAAAATATTAATTAGACTAACTAGACTACATTCAATATAATTTCAAAATTTGAATATTTTCTGTTGCAATGAAATACAAGAGCTAGCATTATATACCTCAAGGGCATATTTAAAATAGACTACATTTATTTGACAAATGGTTTACCATGCACCACATGAAATGTATTTTATTTTGAAATTTTAAATAACTTCGCTTGCTCATGCATTTGAAATGACCTCAATTTGACCTCAATAAAATAAATACAATAATTTCATATATATATGATAAAATATAAGTGTCATCATCATACCTCTTCTAGTTTCTCAATCACATTTGTCACACTGTGCTCTCTGCCTCGTATTCAAATTCAGTTCTCAAAAACAGCTGCTACACTTCATTACCATAAGGTTTGCAACCGAAGGGCAGACCTTGGGGCACATACATATCGCATAGTACAATATGTAAAGCACTCATATCCTCAGCTCATTCCCCATCCCCAGATGCAATTTGATGTGTTATTATGCTTTTTGTTGCTTATCAAACTGAAAATTCAAATTCAACTAGCAGCAGCAGCAGCAGCAGCAGCACATTGTTTTCAACGCCTCCACCTAAAGCAGCAACAGCAACAACAGGAACAACAGCAATAGCAACAGCAACACACAAACACTTGAGGAGCTGCAAAAGTGACACTTCTAAGAGATTAAAGTGACATGTAGTGGCTGGACCTGGAACCCGGAGAGTTTTGCCAGTGCGAGATGTAGAAAGTTGAGGCGGCATGAAATGGAATTATATTTGTTGTTATTATTGTGTGTGTGTGTGTGTGTGTGTGTGTGTGTTTGTGTGCGCTTGTGTGCGCTATGCATAGATTAATAAATTATAAGCCTAGTTGGCTGCGTCGAGACCTTTTGCGCTTTCTTTCTTACATTTTACCCAGTCTCCTGGGGGACACCCAACCCAAACCCAAGCCAACCTCGACTTCAACTCCGACTCAGACTCCGACTCCGACGGTGTGTGAATGTGGAGCAATTAATGTTCGTGTTTTGTCATTTCATGCCACGACTGTGTCTGGGGAATGTACAACAAATATACAAACATATATACGTATTAAATAAATATATATATATATATATGTATATATATATATATATATAAATGTATACAACCATGTACTTTATGCACATAATTAAGCCGGTGTATACGTAAAAGTATGCGACACTTCCGGCTCTACTGAAGATGGGCTTACAAAAAAAAAAAAAAAAAAAAAAAAAAATCCCTGAGACACTCATTCTCCATAAGAGTCTCATTCATCTCACTCGCACTCCAACTCCAACTCCTTCATTGCCTTAATACAATTCATTGAGCGCTGACCACGCTTCTGGACTACAAAAAAAAAGGGGTTATATTTTCTTTTCTTTTTCTTCCTTTTATGTGGCATTTGAAATGTAATGGATGTGGAACGGGGAGGAGCGAGTGGTGAGTGCATTCACAGTGTCACATTGATGAAAGAGTCTGCGGAAATGCCAGAACACGAGTAAAAGAATGCAGCTGGACATGGATGTGGAACGTGTACTAGATGAATAGCTGATATAATGTTAGACGCAAAAAGGGGAATGTCATTAATTAGGCTCAAGCTCGAAAGATTTGCGGGGCCAAGTGTCATTAGTGGCTAAACAGACAATGTTTGATAAGAATTTTTTAATTTATCCAAATATGAATTACCGTTTCAAGTTTATATCTAGATCAAGAGAATTTGATCACAATTGACTTTTTATCTAAATATTTAATCGATTGCGTTGGCAACTTTACTTGTCCGATTTTATGACATACTAATAATAGATTAAAATTATAACATTCCCAAGTATTATGCAAAAATCTATTCAAATCTTAGAAAGCTATGGTAGTTGAGCGCACAATGGTCTTGTATCTAGAATATTATAGATTAATTTCATATTTTCAACTATTATGAGATGGATGGGCTTTCAATTTCAATTTCAATTCTTGGTTAGGTATCGCATTCACTTGACGTTTGGAAGCTTGTTCCTGTCTGTCCCTCTTCACAGCACAACTGACAGCTCTTGGCTGGGATTTGGTTTCTGTACACAGTCAACTTTTAATGAACGCATTATGATGATGCACTTGAAACACCCAAAGAGCTGCTGTTTCGTATCATGTTGTTAAAGTGTTTCGTATTTCACAAAATTGAACTCAAATGGTTTTCTCTACATATTTGGTTTATTGTGAGCTAATAAATTGTCAGCCTTATGGATATTTCTATTTACACTATATATATATATATATATATATATATGCAGACATCCCTCTAATTTCGTTTTATCTTATTTGCCTTGCCAATATTGAAATAACATTTCTTTTTTTTGTTTTGTTTTATATGTTTCTGTTTGCGGTGCTAATAAATCTAGCCTTGATTGATATGCACATGTGAAGATAACAACCCGTAGGTGCTTTAGTTCCGTCTTTGGTCTGCTGACAGCAGCTCTTTTCCTTCTCCTGCTAATACCCTGGTGCCATTTTACTCTTTGCTGACTTCAGCTTAATCCCTATTGCTTGTGTTGTGTGCTTATAAAAGAAAAGTGAGAAAAAATCAACACACTCCACCCCCAACCCCATACTATAGCTTATCTGGACAAGTTGTACGGCAGTGAGTAGGAGAATTTGACACATGTCATAAGCAGTAGCAGCCAAACACACAGACAATAAATACTCTTCATTGCGGATGGTCCCAACTTGCATAAGCCACAAAAAAACAAATCACTTGGGGACTGGCAACGGGGAATGGGCACGAGCCACAAATAGTGGTAAGGAAAGGCGCGCAACTTGGCATTATTTGAATTAAGTGCATACTTAAGCGTAATTTATTGGAAAATCCACAAGAGCCCGCAGCCGGCCCAAAGGGGCAGCCATTTAGTCAGCCACATTGTGAGTGTGTGTGTGGCACACCATATACACATATATATATATATATATGTGTGTGTGTGTGAGTGTATGTGTGTATGTAAGCGCCAGTGGCTTTTCATAAATCGTATTGTTTCAAGGCAATACTTAGTGGTGTCTCATTAATCTGGAGACCAGCTACAGCTACAGCTTCATTCCATCTATGTCTATCTAGCGACAACTATTTGAATAGTGCGCTTCACTTGTTTGCCCAAATGTCACTCGCTTTTTCACGCCTTATCTTAACAAAACCCAAAGGCAAATGCAAAGACTGACTGTGTGTGTGTGTGTGGGTGTGTAGGGCTATATCTTGCTGATTGTGGTTGGCTGGTTGAGGTCTGCTAATGCTGCTGCTCTTTTCATTAGACATGTATACAAGTAGTAGTCGGTCCCAGGGCATCTCTCTTTGGTTTTGAGTAACGAGTTATTGGCATGCATTGAATTTCGCTTGTTGGAATTTTTGTGTGCTGGCATTTGTTGTTGTTGTTGTTGTTGTTGTTGTAGTTGGTGTTGTTTGAGCACAAGCAAGTAGAGTAGACAATCATTGGCATGTATAGAATTTCACTGATTTATGTTTCATATGAGAGAACTCAAGAGACTGCCGCCTTGCGCCAACAGCCAACAGCCACCAGCCACCCACCCAATCTCAATCTAGAGACTATGAATCTGAGGCCCGTCTCCGGCCGGGTGACAATGCTGTGATTACATCTTTTGAGCATTTTACCCCACACACTTCCGTTTTGGCATCTTCATGGTCCTCGTCATCGTCATCGCCATCGTCATCTTGTTGGGAAGAAAGGCATGCCTTTGCAACAACAAATATTTCTTGTGCGCCTTTCCTTCAGCTCTGCAAGCTAGAGAAATGATAAATTTTTGATTAAAGGACCATCGTATGGATGGGTTGGCTGCCGACTGCCTGTGTTTGGCATGCCTTTGATAGGCAACTCCAAACAACTCGAAACACACACACTTGCACACTTAAGGCCCTAACTGTAGGTGTGTTTGCTTACCTGCAATATATCCTGTAAATCAATTTTAATATAATGCTTGCGACTATGAAAATATTAGTTGTTTATAGATATAATGAAAGTATATGTATAAAGTACAAACATAGTCATAGTCTATACATTTAGATATGCATCAGATTGACCTCTAGTAGTCTATATATACTGAATTAGTAGCTGTACTTCTCACTCTACACATCAATATTATTCTATTGTCCACTCTTTAATAATTCAGTAGCCCCCGTAAGAGAGTCTCACCCTTTGAATATATTATTAAGGGTATATACGTAAATACTTTCCCAAGCTTGTTAAATTAGATTTGCTGGCCAATGTTCGTTGAGTTTTCATTGATTGCTAGTTAAGTATATTTGACAGGCGCATCTCTTTCCCTCTCTCTCTCTCTCTCTCACTCTCTCATGTACAGTCTTCATCTCTGTTTGGCTTACTGTGATTACTGCAGTTAGAGCAATTGGTCGCCATCATTCATATTACCAATCAAATATCAAGTCAATCGCTGCTGTCAGCTATCCAAATTCTAATTTAAACAATTAATTTCAATATGTGAAAGAGGGAGAAGGAGAGTGGGAGAGAGAGTGGGAGAATGTGAGTATATCTTTAACATGTCAATTTGCAAATTAAAGACAAAACATGACAGACAATAAAGAGACAGCGGGAAGTGTGCCGCAAGCAGCGATGCTAATGGAAATGGAAGTGGGAAAGTAAAGTAGATGAGGATGGTGAGGAAGAGGAAGAGGAAGAGGGAGGGGTGGGGGAGTATGAAAGACCACACAGTGCACAAGTGAACTAAATATAGAACAGATTTTGGACAACGGTAGAGAGTTGAGTTTGTGACGGATTTCAAGTGGGGAAGAACTGAGAAAGAAAAAGCAGGAGAACAAAAAACTGGAAGATTGAGGACCGGTACTTAGAAGACCGGCACACGCACATACACACACACACACACACACAGAGAGACACACACTTAAATTTGTAGACACATTTAATTAAGCCAAAGTGCTCTCTTAAGCTCTTAAATTTAATTGTTTTGTTGTCCAGCTAGCTTTAAATGGGTTCTAAACTAGTTGAATCACAGAAATAGGTTAAATCCCAACATGCGTGGGATTGTTAAGCAGTTTCAATTCAATTAACCAATAAATGAGTTAAACGATAGCAAAATTATTGCTTAATCAGCATACATTAGAATTCTCAGAAAATTAACTTGTGAAAAAAGTAAGAAGAACACATCTGTATTTTTTACTCAAGCAACTCATGAGAGCAGCAGATAAGTTGAGTCATTAGCTCAGCCTACAGGTTGTTATTTCATTTAGTTTCTTATCTTCCAGCAACTTTAACTTAAGGAAACATATGTTTCCCAGTGCAAGTAGCAGCTATAATAATAGTTGTTCGCCTAAAGTGATTAGTCTTCTTTCTGTTGGCGCTGTCAGCTACTGCTACTGACAGGTGGTTTCCAAAACTAACCCCCGAGCAGTGTCGGCAGACCTAAAAGTGGTACATATTTACGTAGGGGACAAGTGATGGAGGACCCTCAAAATTTGGCTGCTTAAGAATGAAAACTAGAAATGTGGTCTTCCGTTGGTCAGTTTGGATGTGCATTGTTTGAATTTTACTTGCTTCTGATGTTTTGCAATTATAAAACTATCACACTAAAGATGTATTATATCTATATTACAATATCTTCTATCCTATAACATATTGTTGCCTTATTTCTCACATTTCTCAGACCATTTAAATTAAATATGGGAAACTTTGAACAACTACTGACACTTTATTTTTGTGTCCATTTTCTTTTTGTTTATAGTTATATATATAGAAAAATTGTCAAAGTGTGCATGTGCATGTGTGTCTATATATTTATATCGCAGTCAGTAACAATTTCCTGCCAATGCACTGACAGAGACACGCTTGCCGAATTTATAGATAATTTTTCATGATTTCTCTTGACATGGCGTTTCATTTATTCCATCCCTTTCTATATCTATCTATCTATTTCTTCTTATTTTTATTTTATTTTTTTTTTGTCGTTACAGATGCGCACAGCAGGTCACATACATGGACGCACGGACCTCTTGTTGATGATGATGATGATGTTGATGAAGTTGACGCTGCTGGCGAGGCAACTCTAAGACAACAACTGCTGACAGCCAAGTGGCAGCGACGTCAGTGCGTGCATATCTCAAAGATACAAAAACGAAGCGCATTTCCGGGCACCTCTACCTAAGCTAATGCAGAAAGTGAATCGGGCTACCTACGCACTCGTTAATCTCGCCGCCACTCGTCACTTTGGCTACTCGTTACATTTGTAGCTCGCTCTCTTTCGCTGGCATTGCCGCAACTGTCCAGCTGCTATCAGTTCTGCCGTGGCGCGCGGTCGCGTCGGGCTGCAAAAATAAAATAAAATACGCGCCGGCACAACAACTAAAACAACAACAATAACAACGACAACAAATAACAAATAACAAATAACAATAACGAATATCGACGACGACAACAAAACACAATAAAATCCTCTTGCAGTCGTGAACAATCAATATATATATATATATATATATATATATATATATACATATACAAATACGTAGTGCCGCCGCCGATGGTGGTTGGGGTTGGAGTGAAAACACGTAAAAATCCCCCCAACAACAATCCTTTTTGAGTTGTGCAAATATTTGTGGAAACGTGATTGCTGTTGACAAAGTGGCGTCCGCACACGCACTCGATACTTTCAATTAGGCACGTTGCTTATAAATGTGCCACAATGGCGCCGCCGTCCAGGACGACGCAGCCACCATCAACGCTGCAACCACCGACGCGTTGTAAAGCCATAGCCAAGGCATTAATCCGGCAAACGCAAACGCAACCGTTCCTGCTTCTACTTCTGCATCTGCTCCTCCCACTGCTGAGCGTTACGGTCCATGCGGAACCGTATTCTGGCGGCTATGGCAGCTCGGCCATTGCCAGCGGCGGTCTGGGCTCCGTTGGCATTCACATACCCGGTGGCGGTGTGGGTGTCATCACGGAGGCACGTTGCCCAAGGGTCTGCTCCTGCAGCGGATTAACCGTCGACTGTTCGCATCGTGGATTAACGCAGGTGCCACGCAAAATATCAGCGGATGTTGAACGACTGTAAGTACATATTTATATACGTATATATATATATATTTATTTATTTATTAACATACATATTAATATTTAGTTTGCCAGCGAGCAAACCAAAAAACAACAACAACAAAAAACTACTACTACAACTAGTCTTCTTTCAACTATCATCATTTTGTCAAAACTGAACCAATTTTCAAAGTTTAAAAACTGAATTTTATTCTGCCAACATGATTCTTGATCGAAATTGATGAAATAACTCTATCCTTAAAATGACATCATAGGATAGCCATAATGTTTCATTCAATATGATTTATAAATGCATGCTGGTATATATAAATATATATATATTTCATGCGTATAGTAAAAACACGATTTTTGATTGGAATTCAACTAAAAACTTTACTGCACTGATTTTCAAAAGCATATATAAATACTTTATTTAAATTGAAAACCGGATTTTCCCTCAAAATTCATGTTCAAAAATCGCATGCTGAAATAGAAGTCGAAGCTAAATAGATTTTTAAAGCAATACCATGACTAATATGCCATTTCTGCTGCATTTCAATTAAGAATCACGATTTTTGATTGGGATTTTTGTAAAAATTCATAAATGCATGACAGACTAGACAGAAGTTCTCACATAACATATGCAAATTATATCGAATATTTTTAGTATACCGAGTTTCGCTTGGTGACCTCTTTTTATAATTAAAATTAATAAATATATTTAAATAATAACATTGCCAAGTTTTTGGCTTTAAAAGCTCTAGATATTTTTTCATATTTAAATTCAAGGTGAAAAAAGTTAGCAATCAAATTGTAAAATTATGAAGTGAATATCGTTTTTCGTTTTTCATTTTTAATAACAAAAGACAACTACATAAATATAGAAGTATATAAAATTAAATATGTAAATGGAAAACACAGTTTTTGCAGCTGTTTTTTAGGTATTTGGTTGGGAATGTTTGACAGATGGGTCTGATGTGATAGGAAACAACCAAATGCCACTGCATTAAACGCTTATCTCTGCTATCTGTTTGGATGGCAAACTGCAAGAGCTACTGCTTAGCCTTGACAATGATCTATGAGCTGTGCTATATGTGTGTATCGAGCATATGCCTGTGTTATATAAGCACTTATGGCATACATAACGCCATGCGCGTGCAGCTGACCATTGCTGGTATTTACTTAACAACCACAACACTAAAATCAGCAAAGGCAAACAACAAACGGGAAACAACGACAATAACAGCAACAACAACAGCTAAAGGCAAATAAAGACGGTGACCATGTCGACAGTGTCGATAACAACGAAACAAATGGGCAAATGGACAAATGTTTGGAACGGCGTATGGAAATCTCATCGACGTCGTCGGCTTTGTCGTCTTGGAGTCATACATTAAATAGCCATTAAGTTTATTAATTGTCGACGAAGCAGGCATCAGACAGCGTCAACTGTGCGCGAGCCCACTTTGGCAATTGTTGCATGCAACAACGTGCACAAAATGGTCAAATGCATTAAGCCGACGCCACATAAATTAACGCGTCGGCAATTAGCAAGTGTATGCAAAATGCCACATAGTTCCAAACCCCACCCCAACACCATCCTCAATCCTCCAATTACCCATTGGCCCCAACAGACCTGTAGACCGCTTCGCTTCACAGCGACCTCAAAAGCGGCAGTTGCCGCGTTTGTTGCTGTTGCTTTATTCTCTACATAAATTAATAACAGATATCCACGTTGGGGCAACAACAACATAGCCCAGTTATAAGCAGTCAGAGTCGCCCCGAACAGTCAAATAGCGCTCAGGGACACATTTGTTTTATGCAAAAAGCAAAATGCAAAATGCAAAAAAAACAAGAAATGAAAAATTATACGATAAAAAAAAAAAAGAACGAAGGAAAAATGAAAAGCAGAAACAGAAACAGAAAACATATCAGCATGCACGGCATATTTGCATTTTAAAATAACAGGCGCCTGTCGGAAACAGGGTGTTTCATGCCACGCTGCGGAAAAGTCGTTCTTGGGGAAAACCCCCGAGTCGACTGACTGACAGATTTTTAGACTGAAGAAAAAAGGATTCGTGGTATAAAAAATAGATTAAGTGTGTGTCAAAGCTCAGCTTTTTTTTTTTTGATTGAGGAAATGAGAGAATGAGTTGCAAAAAATAACAGTCCATTGAAAAACTATGGAAAATGTAGCAACAAAAAAAAATTAAACACAAATAAGAAGGTAACAAATCTGGCTGTAAAAGTGGTTGAAATTCGAGTACTACTTGCGTAGTAAGAAAAAATTAATTGAAAGATGAAACTTGAGCTACACAAATTCTATGGGTATGGGGATGGGGATGAGGATGAGGAGGGACAGAGGTATACTTGACAAAAGATGATTGACAGTTTTATTTAAAACCCATAAATGAAAATCTATAATGAATGTCTATGACTCTTGAGTATTAAAAGGTGGAGTTCTTAAAATCCAATCAATAATTGAAAAATAAAAATCGGAATTTAAGCGGTTTTTAACTAGCTGCTGGTATATTAAATTGTTTTTAAATTATCAATAAGTTCGTGTTTATTTGTATGTTAAGCTCTTGAAAATTGATTCTTTATTTATTTCATGGCTAGCTTAAGAGATTAAGAGAATTATGGGTTTTTTCCTTCTTAGTATTGAAATTACATTAAAAACATTTGTTAGGTTTTCAACTGGGTAAGAATGAACTGTATGATTTGGAGAGTATCCAGTAAACTATTTGGTATTTAACAAACGTAAATAGTTCAAGAAAGAAAGCGAAAATTTAATTGCATTTCTGAATGTCAATTTTGTTTACGTCAATATAATTACAGTAAAGTCATAAACTATACATCAAAATATTTCGCATTTGCAGTAACCCTTTATTTAAAATATAATAAAAGCCAAACCAGCCTTAATTAAAGGATTCTTTATAGCAGTTTAATTGATGTAACCTTAATTACTGCATAAAAGTGGCTAATATAAGCCATGATAATCAGCAGTTGAGTTGAGTCACCCTAATGCCAACATTGCCATACACACACATACATATGTCGCTGTTTGTATATGTTTGCACATCAAATATTGAACATGCCCACAACTATTGGTAGACACTGGCACTGGAATAGCAAAAACAATGCCCCAATGCAAAAACTGGGGCCAGGGCAAATGTTGGCCCAGCCTTATAGCATAGAACATAGAACACAGAACACAGAACATCGAACAGAGAACAGAGCACTGAGTGAACCAAGCCCGAGCCAAACCAAGCTTGCCATTTAATTACACAGCCGACTCTATGGCTATGGAAATGAGCATTGTGACAGTGACAGAGGGAGGTGAGATCAGGTTAAAGGAGGATTAGAATGGTCGCATAGCTAACTGTCAGTCAGCCAGTCAGTCAGTCAGTCAGTCAGCTGCCCACACATTTCCTACAATTGACACGACAACAGTTTTGCATATAATTTTGGAGTTGGAATAAAGCCAAGAACTCTTTATAACCCCAGCGAACTTAACCCCAATTTGTGCCCAAAAGCCCTTTCACACCTCAAGTTGAAAACCAAAAACAGCAACAACAACAACAACAACAATAAAAAATCATCCAAAAAGGTGAGCCCAATTTATAGCTGCCAAAATCTTCAAAGACAGCAGCCAAAAAAAATGAAACGAGCAACTCAAGCTGAAATCTAATTGGAGCCCAAACAAAAACAAAAGTACCAACAAAAGCTTTTTAGCCAATTTGTGAATGCTTCAGCAAATCTAATGAAGTTAAATGCTATATGTTAAATGTTTAATTATAACAGCAAAATAACCAAAAACAGCAAAACAAAACCATTTGGTAACTTAAGGAAAAAAAATAACTTACGATTAGTATAATTATTTTTGAAAATCTTTTGAAAAATGTCTAGCAATTAGAAGCGACTTTAGTTTTGTGTCTTTGCTGTTATTTATTTTTTTTTTATCACTTTTGTTTTTGTTTTTTTTTTTTTCTCTGTCTGTTGTGTATCGCATCTCTCGTGGCGTAGTACGTCTTTGTAATCAGTTGGATCTAAGCCAGAGATGCCCACATCTTGCTAAGATATTAAGCTCATTAAAAACTCTGCTTGTGTGTGTGTGTGTGTGTGTGGCTTAGTGTGCGTGTGTGTGTGTGTGTGTGTGAGACTCTGTGTGCGTCGTGTGAAACAGCTTGGGTCTGGCCATCATTGTACACTGTGAAAAATTTAAAAGCTGGGTGAAATTTCAAAATAAATAAAGATTTGTTTGGTATTTATTTACTAAGCTTATTTTGTTAGCACTTTTCAAGCAATAATATTCAAATGCTTGGCAAGGGAGCATTTTCATATATAGAAATGACTGATGTTTTTTGTCAGTGTACTTGCGCTCATCGGCAACTTGATGCGAGTTTCATTAAGGCTTAAGCTGAACAATATTTCTCGTTTGGGCCTGGCTCTGGACCCAGACTGAAGGTCTTGCTACCTGTTGTTGCTCGGCTCTTGGCCGCTCTTAGCTCTTGCCTCTTTTAACTGCCAACCTCACTCAAAAAAAAATAGCAGCTGAGGCACAACGTGCTCTTGTTGTTGTTGTTGTTGTTATAGTGGATGTGGATGTGGATGTTGTTGCTTATGGCTGCGCATGCGCACATGGGTCTGTGACTCTTGTTCAGGTATTTTGTATCTCTTAGGTTGCATTTCATTGTTATGACATCTACAGGTAACAAATTTTCTGTATCTCTGTCTGTCTGTCTGCGCCACCATAAAGAGACGAAGAAACAAGTTTTCATCTACTCGCAGCGCATGTTAAATGATTAAATATCATATTTTCGTTATCAGACAAAAGGCTGTGTTTTCAACAGCCACAGCATCCCCCCCATCTCTCTCTCTCTCTCTCTCTCATACAGTATCTCTCGTACGCTCTTGTCTCGCTCTTGCTGCATCTGCATCTTCTCAGCTGCTTGTATTCGATATCTTAGATGTTGTAGTTGTTGTTTTCTTTACTCATGTGCCTTGTCTTACAAGCAATTAAAAATTATTATCGCCTCTCACATGTGCGGAGCATTTGTTTCAGCTGATTTCGATTAGCGCGCTACAACCGCTCGGGTTGCAACTTGCAACATAATTAAAGACAATGCCTAATCGAAATATATAATCTCCTAATTGTGTTTTCTCTCTGTCTCTCTCTCTCTCTCTCTCTATCTCTTTTTGCAGCGATTTGCAGGGCAACAATTTGACCGTGATTTATGAGACGGATTTTCAGCGTTTGACCAAGCTGCGCATGCTGTAAGTATATAATAATACTACATTTAATTTTATTACTTTATGCATTTTATTTATTTTTTGCTTACTTTCGACAACTTTTTTGGGTATTTTTTAATTTATTCAGCAATTAATCTTAATTTATCCAAACTAAAATAGCTTCATCAAGGAACGTAAAAGTATTTGATATTGATTAGATATTTTTTTTACTAATTTAATTTATTCATTCATTTATTTACTTACTCTGTGTATATTAAATTACATTCTCTGGCCAGTATTTATCATTGCGAAATGCAAAATGTGGCATGCAAATTAACAACAAATGTCATGATAACGTTCCCATAAATTTAAGCAGCAAATTGCAATTGAAAGTCACTGCGTAAAACAGGTCTCACAACATGTGTTTTTACTGTAGACGGATAGCTTTTTGGGACTTACATGGATTTTGCAATACACAATTTGCTGGTTAATCTTAAACAATTATTTTCAAATACGTGTTTATAATTACTGTTAATTATTTGAAATTACTTAGTTGGTTGCTTAAAAGTGGAACAAACAGTAAATAAGTAATATTAGAACTATTTTGTAATACTTATACTATCTTTATTATATCCACAGTCAATTGACGGACAATCAGATCCACACCGTTGAGAAGAATGCTCTGCAAGATTTGGTTTCGCTGGAGCGACTGTAAGTAGAGATCTAAACTGTAGTCCAATTGGTAAATCGAATCGAAATTGCTAATTTGATGCTAGTGCATGAGATTTTTACAACTAATTCACTTTTGAACTAACCAAAATTTGCTGCTCTTTATAGACATAGATTCACATAGCTCGTAGCTATACAAATAACAAAAAAAACCAAAAAAAAAAACTTATAATAATCGTGCAAAAATTCGATTTAGTTGTTGCGATATTCTTGAGTTTTGAGTTTAACTTTTTGTATCTTTTTTCTCGTTTCGTTTTATGCATATCTCTCTACTTTCGTTGCGTTTCGTTTTGCGTATCTAATATGCTCGTACACCAAAAAAAAATAAAAAATAAAATAAACAAATACAAAAAACCAATCAAAAAACACCAAATCAAAAATCCAAACACTTCACTCTATAAAACAGACGCCTAAACAACAATCGACTTAAGGCAATACCTGAAAACTTTGTGACAAGTTCAGCGAGTCTTTTGCGATTGTAAGTAATCAATGTAGCCATGTAGCAACTATATTTATATAAATATATATATATATATATATACATACGATTATCTACTTACCTACATATACTATATAGTATGTAGCAGTAGCGTCCCAAATAGATTACAATTGCTAATTGACTCTCTCTCTGTCTCAAATCCTTCCTCTTCCTGCCTGACTGACTGAATGCTTTTCTGCCTGTCTGACTGCCTGCCTGCCTGCCTGCCTGCAACATCCTCAACCTCAACAAACTTCCAGAGACATCTCGCACAATGTCATCACAACCGTGGGGCGTAGGGTCTTCAAGGGCGCCCAGTCGCTGAGGAGCCTACAGCTGGACAACAATCAAATCACATGTATGGATGAGCATGCGTTTAAGGGATTGTTGGAGCTGGAAATACTGTGAGTACTACTCTACTCTCTAATCTAATTGGGGATGGACGCCAAGTAACTTTGATCATTCAAAAGGTAGTCAATTATATATGCTGTGAAATCAAATGAGAATAAATCAGTTCATTAATCATCTTAAATGAACAGTTTTGGCAAATCAACAAACAAAAGAAATAAATTCAGATAAAAACAAAGCAATAATATGTTGGCAGTGTTCAAATATTAAACTGTGCTGTAAATTGAAAAAAAGAAGAAGAGAAAAAAAATAAACCAATCGAGCAATTTATTGTACAAAAATATGCTTAAATATGAAACAGTGCAGTAAATTGACAAATAAATCACAATAATGCAAAATATGAATCGATAAAGTAAAATAAAATGATATTTAAATCTTAAACAGACAAATAAATCACAATAATGCTTAAAATATAACAATAAAGCTATTTGAATAGTAAACACTGCTGTAAATTGACGAATAAATCAAACACTAATGCATTTAATGAATCAATAATGCAATTTATTCAATGAAATTGTTCTAACTGTAATTCTGCCATTTTCACTTGGTCAAATGGCTTTTTTTTTGGGCCCATCCCCAATATTTTTGGAGTTAGTCGCAAGATGCATTCGCTTGATAATGCAATCACCTCGTTCTTCTCTCTCTCTCTCTCTCTCTCTCTCACTCTCTCTCTCTCTCTATCTCTATTTTCTCCTGCTTATATTCGATTATTCCTATTTTTTTTTTTGTTGTTGTTGTTTTTGTTGTATAGCACACTGAATAACAATAACTTGACCGCTCTGCCGCACAATGCCTTTGGGGGATTGGGAAAATTGCGAGCGCTGCGCCTCTCTGACAACCCGTTCGCCTGCGATTGCCATTTGTCCTGGCTGTCGCGCTACCTACGCAGCGCCCCTCGTCTCGCTCCCTATACACGATGCCAGTCGCCGTCGCAGCTGAAGGGCCAAAACGTGGCGGACCTGCACGATCAGGAGTTCAAATGCTCAGGTATGGAATGGAACACCATTGGACAGTTTTATAGTTTGTAACCAAAAGTGGACAAATGTCGTGGGGGCCTTTTGAAATGCTATGCCAAATTAATTAGTTTTATATGCTTGAGCACAACACACACACACACACACACACACATGCATAGATATTGAAAACAAAGCATTGTAAATCATAAGCAGTCATATGGGCACGCCCCCGCTGTGCCGCCCACTCAAACCAATAATAACAACAACGAGCAGCAGCAGCAGCAGATATGGTTTAAGGAAGGGGTTAGGTTGGTTGAGGGGGGCGTGGTGAGGCGTACTGAGCATCATCAACGTTGTGTTTGCCAAAACGTTTAACGCCGTCATCGCTTTGCTTGATTGGGATGCAGATGCTCAAACGCTGCTGCGGGCAACAGCAACATCGACAGCAGCATCGACAGCACCAGCACCAGCATTTGGAAAGCCTCCCAATGGAGACTTCGACTCCAAACGAAAACTCAACTCCAAAAAACACAAAAAAAAACGAAAAAAAAGAGACTCTTGAGCTGCTCTGCTCAATGAAGCGGAAAATGTGCGCCAAACGATGCCATGAAACGAGTTTTTCTTTCCATCGTTTATTGTATTTTGCTGTTATGCTCTATGGCATTAAGAGTTGCACACTTTTATCAGGCACTTTACCAGTTCAGCTAGCTGAAGCTGCAAACGATGATTGTTAAATGAGGCGTTCATTTGATTTGATTTGATTTGATGTTTGCCTGTTTAATGGCAGGGTTTATTTTGGTTTGAATGAATCAATAGTAAAAGATTTTATTCCTTTTTAATGGTTAATAATTTAAGGGAAAAGCAAATGAGTTTTTAACAAAGAGATAATCTACACAACAAAAAGTGAGTCATAAAAAGCGTGGAAAGTTCAAAGAGTTGGCAATTTAAATATATGAAAACATTTCTAATGTAATTTGTAAAGAGTAGATAACTCAATTGAAATTATAAGATATTGTTAAAATATCCTGATCTGCTTGCCAATCTCTATAAAGAGTATGTTAATTGCTGCTGGGCGTATCTTAACTTCCAGAGCATCTAAAATTCGGCATTAGTTAATTGGACGCTAGTTGTTGCCTTAGTTTGTGCTGTGTTTGACTTTCGTTTTGTGTATACGAAAATGCTATGGAATTATGTGGGTAAACATTTATGACCAGCGGCAGCTGTGGCAGCTCTGATGTTGTTGTTGTTGTTGGCGCACAACAGTAGCATTCATAATTATGTAGTTGCTGCTGCTGCTGCTGCTGCTGCTGCTGCTGCTGCTGCTGCTGCAGCTGCTGCTGTTGTTGTGGATCAAATCAAATGCAAGTGGCACGCTGAATGAATCGCTGCTGTGATCAGCTAAATATGCAGTTTGCTTTACACTTGCCACTTGCCACACTTGCTGCACTTGCAGGCCTCACCGAGCATGCGCCAATGGAATGCGGCGTGGAGAACAGCTGCCCCCATCCCTGTCGCTGTGCCGATGGCATCGTCGATTGCCGTGAGAAGAGTCTGACGAGTGTGCCCGTTACGCTGCCAGATGATACCACCGAACTGTGAGTCTTAACCAACATGCATATTCACCAATTTAATATTACAAAATTTTAACTGCGTTTTTTTTTCTATCGTATTATTTTGTTTTTTGTATTTTTTGCAGTCGCCTGGAGCAGAATTTCATCACGGAGCTGCCAGCGAAATCCTTTTCCAGCTTTCGACGATTGCGACGCATCGATCTGTCCAACAACAATATATCGCGCATAGCACACGATGCGCTAAGTGGCCTGAAGCAGCTAACCACGCTGTAAGTATATCTGCCACAAGTGGCAACAAGTAGCCATATGCCAACCAAATGTGCACTCGCTTCGTTAAATGCGACTGGGTGCGTGTGTGTGTGTGTGTGTGGTGTGTTTGAGTGTGTGTTTGGAGTGGTGTCAGGTCCGTCACACACTCCTGACAGCCCAAGTCTGACTGGGCCGAAGGGCTCGCAGCTCAGGCTTGAGGAGCTAATCGGCCTATGCTAAGCGTTGCCAACACCGCAAGGCATCAGATTACCTGTGTTGCCAACAATGTGCCCCACACACCAAACATGTCTGTCCGTTTGTCTGTCTGTCTGCCTATCTGTTTGTCTGTCTGTCTGTCTGTCTGTGTGCCAAAACCAGTTGCCGCCCGCAATGACAACAACAGGAATCCACCACAAGAACAACAAGCTGCCTACCTTTTTTTTTAAAATTTTCTTTTTGCTCTGTACCCTGTATTCATTAGAATTGGGTTAAATGGGTATCGTGAAGTTGGGCGAATTTATGTAATGTGCGTAGGAAGTCATAAAATAGATGTGTTTATTGTGGATGTGGATAAGAATCAACTGTAGAGTATCCAAAGTCAATGCTCTCAACTGCAAATAGTTATTAATGCAGATTTACTTCGATCATATGCAGCTATCATATATATATATCGATAGCCGATGAGAAGACGATTAAAGACATATCAGAGACTATCAATAACTCAGATGACTTTTGATGAGGTGCTGAGTTTGTATGTGTGTTTGTTACACCTGTGTACAGGGTATCTGCAGAGTCGGGCACGATCTCGACTCGAGCACTTTTGTATTGTGTATTTCTATTTGTGCTTTATTTATTTCCTTTGTTTTTTACGTTTCTCTCTCTCTCTTTCTCCTGTTTCGCTTACAGCGTGTTGTATGGCAATAAAATAAAGGATTTACCCTCGGGCGTATTCAAAGGACTTGGCTCACTGCAGCTGCTGCTGTTGAATGCCAACGAGATCTCCTGCATACGCAAGGATGCCTTCCGCGACCTGCACAGTCTCAGTTTGCTATCGCTGTACGACAACAACATACAGTCCCTGGCTAATGGCACATTCGACGCCATGAAGAGCATCAAAACGGTGTAAGTACTGCCAAGTCCATGCCCCCGCTGCAACAGTGCCACCATAACTGCCAGGCACCATTCCCATTCAGGCATGTGGCATGATGTTGCAAGTTGCAGCTGAATGACGCCCCATTTTGGAGCAAGCAAGACTTGAATGGCGGAGTACCCCAGTCAACCAGGCACTGAGACACTGAGGCACTGAGGCACCCAGGCACTTTGGTGTTAAACCTCTGAAGTGCATTTAGTAGTTGCTTTGACTTTGCCAGCAGTTTTTTTTTTTTTTTTTGCCCCAGCAGCGGCTTCTCGTTGACATTTGTTTAGCAGCCAAACAACATCGTAACGCCCTTTCAGTAATATCGCCTGTGAACCGTAAAGATGTGCGACGTACAAAAGATGGGGCTGATGTGTTGATTTCTTTAGGCCAGCCAGCCAGCCAGCCAACCAAAAACTGGGTGGCAGGGACACACAAAAGCCTGAACATCGATAAATGCGCTGTCTTTAAGTGCTGTACGGTTCTTAAGTTAGTATACGATGTGCTCGAGTGGGTTAAGTATTTGTCAGGGTTGTCAACATAAAAGCAAATAACTGCGAAAAATATATCGCGAGTAGCTAAAATAAAGTACAAAATAGTTGGAAAATGCAAAAAGTTACTTCACAAAAAAAAAAACAACGAATGCAAAGTAAAAACAAAACTTAAAGTTGTAAAAAAGTTTCCAATAAATGTGGATACTTTAGTTATGTATAACAAGGATATCCGTTGGTCGTCGAATGAATTCTTAACAGAATTCTTAGATGGCGAAACTTGCAACTTATTAAAGACAAAACTAAAAGTGAATACAATTAGTGTGGCAAAACCTGCTCTTTAGTAACAAGATGAGTTAAGATGACTTTAGTAGTTGCCAGAGTCTGTTTAATGGGCACTCTGTCACAAGGCATTAACAGGGACAGCTCACTGCTCAGGGCTAGACTGGACGGGGCTGGGCGATGATAGCCTTTGAAAATAGTTTTCAAAAACGTGGCCGACAATGACAACAGCAACAACGATAACAGTAACAATAACAACAGCAACAACAGCAACAACAACAACAATAAACAACGGAAACGTTGCTGCCACAGGGCTCGTGCACTTTTAAGACGTCTCAAGTCTCTCCTCCAACCAACAGTTTTGCTTTGCTCAGTTTCCCCATTCTGTTGCTGCCACTCGCAATTCCCTACGCTCCATTCAGTACAACTGCTCAATGCTACTTTCTTGCTTTCTTTCCATTTGCAACACACAACGAATATATATGCATATATATATACATTTATATATATTTATATCTGTATATGTATAACGTATAGACATTTGGCCAAGAATCCTTTCATTTGTGACTGCAATCTGCGCTGGCTGGCCGACTATTTGCACAAAAATCCCATAGAGACAAGTGGAGCACGCTGTGAGTCACCGAAGCGGATGCATCGCCGGCGCATTGAATCGTTGCGCGAGGAGAAATTCAAATGTAAGTGCGTCATCCTCAACCGCTAACCCCCCCCCCCTTCCCCGCTTCCCCATTCCCGCACCGTACTGTCAATTTCCTCAAGAGAAAGAAAAGTAGAAGAATATGTCTTAACTTTCCACCCACACTCGAATGCAATTTGTTGCAGGTTCCTGGGATGAATTGCGCATGAAGCTATCCGGCGAGTGTCGCATGGATTCGGACTGCCCCTCGATGTGCCAGTGCGAGGGAACCACCGTCGATTGTGCAGGACGTGGCCTGAAGGAAATACCACGCGACATTCCGTTGCATACCACTGAGCTGTAAGTTGCACTGACAAAACACTCGTAATATACTATAAATTATTATACAACAAAAAAATAATAGCTTTAAAACAGCTCCTAGTTTAAGGGAACAACTAAATTATTTGCTAAATGGCGTTTTATTTATCACTTAACGCTTCGTGTTTGTTGCAAAGGTGGCACAGTTTTTATACTCGGATATTGCGTTTAGTTTGCGAAATCGATAACAAGTCAACGCATCTCGAATTGCAATAAGTTTAAGTCCATAGATTAGAGCCATTGAATTTGAAAAGTAGTTTGTCGTCAATCTCCTTTAAGAAATGGTATATTTAGCTTAGCTTGCGATAGCTTATAATGTTGGCTAGGTATTTACTATGATTTATAGTTCATATCAACACTTTTACAATGCTATTTTTTTTTTTACAAATAAATATTGAATAATTATATTTGAAATATGAATTGTAACTAATAATAAGTAGAGATACTATTTAAACCGAGATACTATTTAAACCGAAATCCGAATTCCTTGAATAGAGTTAACTCTGACAATAAATGCGTTCAACATTTAAGAAAAAAGTCCACCCGCAACATTAAAAATTAATTTAAAAAAAAAGGAACAATCTTGAAAACCACTTTCAACTTGTTTTTTTTTTTCGAAGTTTTAAATAAGCAGCTTAAATATTTAACATTAAGTTGAAACTGACTGTGTACTGTGTGTGTAATGTGTATATTGTATTTTGTGCTCGTAGTTTGCTCAACGACAACGAATTGGGTCGCATTAATTCGGATGGACTCTTTGGACGACTGCCGCATCTGGTGAAACTGGAGCTGAAGCGCAATCAGCTCACTGGCATTGAGCCGAATGCCTTTGAAGGCGCATCCCGCATACAGGACTTGCAGCTGGGCGAGAATAAAATTAAGGAAATATCAAATAAGATGTTTCTTGGCTTGCATCAACTCAAAACGCTGTAAGTTGAAAACTTTAAACACACAACAATTATTCAAATGTAAAACTATTGTTTTTATCTCTCTCTCTCTCTATCTCTCTCTCTCTCAATTTTTCTTTGCAGCAATCTTTACGACAATCAAATTTCATGCGTTATGCCTGGATCATTTGAGCATTTGAACTCGCTGACGTCTTTGTAAGTACATCCCCTGCAATACTCCACCACTTACCCCTTGAGAATTCTTGGCTGACCTGATACGTCTGTTGGTGGCTATGCATGGCAATTAAAACTGTGCCAAGTGGTGCATAAGCGGTGCGGCTTCTGCTACTGCTGCTTCTGCTGCATGCACTTCAATAGATAAATGATTTAGCTTTGGCATTAATTGCCTCGTTCTTCTTGGCTCCCGCACTGCCTGCCCCCTACTACAATAGTGCTCTATCACACACAGGGCACACAGGCACATAAAATGAGGTTAATGGTTTTGATTGTTCTCTAGTTGAACTTCAATCTGATTTCGTTTCACATCAAAACAGAAGCTGCTGCTGAGGCTAATGCTGATGTTGATGCCACTGCTGATGCTACTTGCTATTTGCTGCTGCTGCTTCAGCTTCTGCTGCTGCTGCTTTACCAAATCCGTTTTTATTCGTTGCATGCCACCAACTATTGTATATAATTCAATTGAACTTCAATTTATAGCAGGGCTGTCGACGATAAGAGTCCAACACAGAAACATGCACTACACGTATATAAAACTCACCCGCTGTCTTCTTCTATCTCAGCTGCGTGTGTGTGTCTGTGTGTCAGTCTGTCTGTTGCTCCATATTGTTGTAAATCAACCCTCACAACACACACACATACACACACACACACAATTGCGAGTGTGCGCTGCCTTCGATGATTTAATTAATTAAAATTGAGTTCAATAAAAAGCGCAAAACCATATATACAGTACAACCTGCCTAAGCTAAACATATCTGAAAACATTGCCCAATACTGTGCAATTCATCAATTGAGATTTATAGCAATTGTTGTGTAAAGAAAGTAATTTGAATATGCCTTAAGCAATAAGTGAGATTTATTATGCTCGTTTATTAAGAAAAAAATATGTAGAATATGTAAAATTAATCGATTTCCATAAAACTAAAGAAATCGGCTAGGAATGTACTATATGAAAGAGAAAAATTAGCTACGAATATTTAATAGAAAATGCCTAAACATTTTGTATTATTTTGCGCATAGCAAGACTATCAAAGAGTTCAGTTTAATTAGGTTAGACTGTACATTAGATGTGTGTGTGCGTGTGTGTGTGTTGATTGTGCTGGTAGCTGCTGTGAGGTGTTGTGGTTCATCTAAAATTATTGTAAAATTCATTTAACTAGCTAATAAATAGCATCAATGAAAGTCATTAAGTGCTGTGCACCACACGACACCCACATACTCAATCATTCAGGTGGATGGATGGCTGGGAAGTTGAAAGGTTGCGAGTTGAAAGTCAGTAGGAGTCAGCCAGCAAAAGTGTTAGTTAGTTGCCTGGGGCCACTCTTCAACACCCAACACACACACACACACACACACACAGCCAGCACACAAGTTGATAGCATGACAAAGCAGCATTGCTTATTAAATTAGTCTGGACTTGGTTTATATAACGTTTGGAATTGCCAATGTAATTTGCGATCCATTGTTTCGCCAGCCTTGCAATCTTTCAACTGGGCGCATAATTAAAGGCCTTATAGCACTTATGTATAAATAAACGTATGTGTGTATGTGTGTGTGTAAGTGTCTGCCCCCAAGTTGCTAAATTGAACAAAGTGAAACATGTGCTGGAAACATTTGCATGCCCAAAGTGCAAAATTGCTATTAATTAATGAAACCATTCAAAATTATGTGTATGTGTGTGTATGTGTGTGTGTGTGAGTGTGAGTGTGAGTGGGTGTGCATGTGTAACCAAGCTGATATTAAATATCAATAACGCAATTACTACTAGTGACACTCCGAAATTGAATTAAGTTTTATCAAAAGCTCAATGCAACAACAATAAAAGCTTAACGAAGGAGCAGAGTGAGAAAGGGAACTAGTTGAAAGAGCTTCGAGCTTTAAGTGAGCTAATTTGAATGTTTAAGCTTAGAAAATGCAACAGCTAAAAGCAAAACAGTTAAATAGATAGAAGTAGAAGTTTGAAAGTATGGCTATCATTTTGAAGCTTACAATTTAGACCACATGCAGCACTCATATTAAGCCCTAAACTAAACATTTTTTACATCTGTTTAACTAAGTTTGTAATGACTTAATCCCACTTTGCAACTTTCATATGCTTCGTCATATGCTTTAGCTAACCATTTTCTGTCACAGCATACTTCAGCTGACTTAAAGTCTCTCAATTGATTTAATCCCACTTGAAGCCACTTATATTCGATTAATTAAGTTCAATCTATGATTAATAGTTTCTGCCTTGAGCATTTCTACAGCGTTGCATGCACTCAAATAAACTGAACAGCACTTGATGTTTTCAGATCTAATTTCAACGCATGGAAAAAGAAACAATTTGCAATGCGAATCGCATACCTAAAACTAATTGAAATAGAAATAATCGTAATGAAAAACCTGCGTATTTCAATCAATCAATCAATATTATTGTTATTATTGTATTTTTGCTGTAGGAATCTGGCATCGAATCCATTCAATTGCAATTGTCATTTGGCCTGGTTCGCCGAATGGTTGCGTAAAAAATCATTGAACGGCGGAGCGGCACGTTGTGCAGCCCCACTTAAGGTACGTGATGTGCAAATTAAGGATCTGCCCCACAACGAATTCAAATGCAGCAGCGACAACAACGAGGGCTGCCTAGGCGATGGCTATTGCCCGCCAGCGTGCACCTGCACCGGCACCGTGGTTCGCTGTTCCCGCAACCAATTGAAGGAGATACCGCGTGGCATTCCCGCAGAGACATCCGAACTGTATCTGGAGTCCAATGAGATCGAGCAGATACATTATGAGCGCATCAGACACTTGCGTGCCCTGACACGACTGTAAGTTAAATTGCTGCTTGCCACATTCCCCTTTCTTTTTGCAACATTACATAAAATCTTCCATTTATGTTGTTGGTGTTTTTGTTGTTTTTTCTTTGCAGCGATCTTAGCAACAACCAAATCACCATACTATCCAATTACACCTTTGCCAATCTGACCAAACTATCCACGCTGTAAGTAACGATGCCTGCACATTTCTAATGACTTTTTAATTGCCACAATGCATAGGCATTAAGGCAACACGAATCGAAACGTTTTCAACCTCAAGAGGGCTTGACACAATTTTTTTTCTCCTTTATTATTTTTTTTATTTTTTGGATTTTTCTTCTTATTTTTTTTTTTTTTTTTGCGGCAATTGCATTTTGCGGTTTATTGCGACTGAGGGTATTGGTGGCGATGGAGATGGCGGTGGCGGTGGCGGTGGCTGTGGCTGTAACTGGCCACCCTTGGCCTGGGCTCGTCTCAACCGGCCACGAAATTCATTCGAGACGTTAAGTCGTGACTCGTGCTTAAGCATTAGTTGTCGTCCTCCTCTTACTCCACCAGCCCCTTCTCTTCCTCTCTCTCTCGCTCTCGCTCTCTCTCTCTCTCTTTCTCCCTGCCACTCCTCCTTTAACCCACTGTTGTGTGCGCTATCCGCAATCAAAGCTGTGCCGTTTTCAATACCCTGTACACATTGAGAGCAAAGTTATACTGTTTTCTTCTTTTTTAAATAGACTTCCGATTGCAATTGATTCTAATGAAATTTTAAAGAGATATATATATATATAACTGTAACTGTAAATACAAAAAAAATATATATATTTTATTCATTTTACATTTCTAATCTTTTACAAAAGATTCATTTCAATCCAAAAGTTCTTCAACAACAAATCTTGCCTCGCTTTTTTTATGGAGTTAGTCCTGATAGTCAAAAACTTCACAGATATTCATTAAAATAAACTAAGCAATACTGTTAGAAAAATACATATTAGGAAAATGGAAAATTCAAAAAGTTTGCCTAGTTTTTGATTAACTTCCACGATGACAGGGTAGCTGGGTAATCGAGCACTTTTGAGCATTGGCACGATTGGTGCATTTCTTTTCAATTTGCTGTGGCTGGTTAAAACGTTTTGCAATTACTTTCATTTCTTCATCATCATTGAGAATGTGGAAATGCCGCATGTGTCTGCAATTTGGTAAACGTTTCATTTGCTTCTCTTTTGGCCTCTTTTTTTTCTTATCTTTCTTTTTTTTGGTTCTCTTCGTTCGTGTAGCATCATCTCGTACAATAAGTTGCAATGCTTGCAACGTCATGCGTTGTCTGGTCTAAATAATCTGCGCGT
Source organism: Drosophila setosimentum (assembly GCA_035043505.1). NCBI lineage: Eukaryota > Metazoa > Arthropoda > Insecta > Diptera > Drosophilidae > Drosophila > Drosophila setosimentum. The sequence continues at coordinate 6,232,465 of JAWNMY010000003.1, read as the reverse complement.
GCTTTCGCTGCACGGCAATCGGATATCCATGCTGCCCGAGGGCTCCTTCGAGGATCTCAAGTCGTTGACACACATGTGAGTAACAATTGTGGTTTGTCTTGTTAACGTCTATTGACCCCTTCACCCATTCATCATTCATTTCATTCATCCATTGGCCATTGTACAGTGCACTGGGCAGCAATCCGTTGTATTGTGATTGCTCGCTGAAATGGTTCTCGGACTGGATCAAGCTGGATTATGTGGAGCCGGGCATTGCACGCTGTGCGGAACCGGAGCATATGAAGGATAAACTAATTCTGTCGACGCCCTCCTCGAATTTCGCCTGTCGCGGCAAGGTGCGCAACGACATTCTGGCCAAGTGCAATGCCTGCTACGAACAGCCCTGTCAGAACAAGGCCCAGTGTTTGGCACTGCCACAGCGGGATTATCAATGTCTCTGCCAGCCGGGCTATCATGGCAGGCACTGCGAATTTATGATCGATGCCTGCTATGGCAATCCGTGTCGCAATAATGCCACGTGCACGGTGCTGGAGGAGGGACGATTCAGTTGCCAGTGTGCTCCGGGCTATACGGGTGCCCGCTGCGAGACGAACATCGATGATTGCCTGGGCGAGGAGATCCGTTGCCAGAACAATGCCACCTGCATCGATGGCGTTCAGTCGTATCGCTGTGAATGCCAACCGGGCTTCTCCGGCGAATGGTGCGACACAAAGATCCAGTTCTGCAGCCAAGAGTTCAATCCCTGTGCGAATGGCGCCAAGTGTTTGGATCATTTCACCCACTATAGCTGCGAGTGTTCGGCGGGTTTCCATGGCATCAATTGTACGGATAACATTGATGATTGCCAGAATCATATGTGCCAGAATGGTGGCACCTGCATCGATGGCATCAATGATTATGTCTGCATGTGTCCGGATGACTTTACCGGCAAATATTGTGAGGGTCACAACATGATCTCCATGATGTATCCACAAACGTCGCCCTGTCAGAATCACGAGTGCAAACATGGTGTTTGCTTTCAGCCAAATGCAGCCGGCTCCGATTACCTGTGCAAATGCCATCCTGGCTACACGGGCAAATGGTGCGAGTATTTGACGAGTATCAGTTTTGTTCACAACCATTCCTTTGTGGAGCTGGAACCGTTGCGCACGAGACCCGAGGCAAATGTGACCATTGTCTTTAGCAGCGCCGAACAGAATGGTATCTTAATGTATGATGGCCAGGATGCACACTTGGCTGTCGAGCTGTTCAATGGACGCATTCGGGTTAGCTATGATGTTGGCAATTATCCGGTTTCGACGATGTACAGCTTTGAAATGGTTGCCGATGGCAAATATCATGCCGTGGAACTGTTGGCCATCAAAAAGAACTTTACGCTACGCGTCGATCGAGGCTTGGCGCGTTCGATTATCAACGAGGGCTCCAATGATTATTTGAAGCTTAGCACACCCATGTTCCTGGGCGGTCTGCCCGTGGAACCTGCTCAGCAGGCGTACAAAAATTGGCAAATACGCAATTTGACCAGCTTCAAGGGTTGCATGAAGGAGGTGTGGATCAATCACAAGCTGGTCGACTTTGGCAATGCGCAGCGTCAGCAGAAAATCACGCCCGGCTGTGCTCTGCTCGAGGGTGAGCCCAATGAGGGCGACGAGGATGATGAGCAGGATTTCATGGACGAAACTCCGCACATCAAGGAGGTGAGTCCTTATCACACACACAGCAGCCACAGCCACAACCAAAACTTTTACTAAAATTGGTTATCATTTTTAATTCCAATTAGGAGCCCGTGGATCCGTGCATGGAGCACAAGTGCCGTCGCGGCAGTCGCTGTGTTCCCAATGCAAACTCAAGGGATGGCTACCAGTGCAAATGCAAACATGGGCAGCGTGGACGCTACTGCGATCAAGGTGAGGGCAGCACCGAGCCCCCCACAATCACCGGTACATATTGCGATCTCCCCCACTCCTAACATTCATAACAACACACATAACAATACACACACACACAAACACACACAAACACACACACACACACACACATGCCAACACATGCCACACAGGCCATCAAGTTGAGATTAGATCTGCCAAGCAGCAGCAGGTATCAGTTGTGGCTTGTCTAAAGCACTGGCGCAATTAATTTCCATACGATGCCTTAAATATTTCATTATGTGTGAGAGTTAAGAGTAGAAGTCCCCTAATTAAGTATAGTATTAGACAATGTCGACCAAAGTCAGCCATTTAATTGACTTCGCCTATAAACGTTTTGAATATTAGCAAAGTTTATAGCACATTGTTTGCAGAGTTAGTTGTCAAGAACAGAAATTAACACACAGGAATATCTATTAACGATTGCTATACTAAATTAAGTCAGCTTATCATTCTCGATGCTCAAATCGGTTGGAAATTATAAACTGGTCTGGGTTTCCATCGACTAATTGGCCTTAGGCAGAGTTGTTGCAGAAGTTGAGTGTTGAGTGGGCTTCACAGGACTTATTTACAGCTAGCAAATTGAGTGTAGTCAACAAAGTTGTTTTAAATTAAAATCGAGCTTTTCACAAGTTATGACTGCAGCAAGTTAATAAAGAGGGTGACGAACAGAAAGAGACGTGGGGGGGGGGGGGGGGTTGAAGGGGGAGAGAGTGTTGTAATTTGCTTACACAATTTGTGTGCAAACTTGCACTCAGATTGCAGGCCTGAGAAGAACTTGTGCAACTTTCTTGCACCTTAGCTCACCCATAGAGACACCACCTTCCCAACTCAACCCGCTTGGCTATGCTACATAACTTAATTTGCTTACACACACACACACACATACACAGACAAGCACACACACACAAGCACACGCACAACATATTCATACATATGCACTCATTACACACATTTCATATCACACATGAAGGGGAAGGTGTTGTTGTTGGGGTGTGTGTGTGTGTGTGTGTGTGTGTTGTGTGTGTGTTGTGTGTGTGTGTGTTGTGTGTGTAATCTCATTTGATGGCCGCAGCCTTCTCAAAGGCAGCACACTAATTGCATTTCAACGTTTTCATCGTTCTCTTCACATTTTTTGTGCTTTTTTTTACGTCTGTTGCAGCCGCAGCGACGTGCCGCAAGGAGCAGGTGCGTGAGTATTACACGGAGAATGACTGCCGCTCGAGGCAGCCGCTGAAATACGCCAAATGCGTTGGCGGCTGCGGCAATCAATGCTGTGCGGCCAAAATAGTGCGAAGGCGCAAGGTAAGTGCCCCCAAATATATATATATATATATATATATATAACGATATTTTAATTAGAAATTCCCATCTGAAGTGGCTTTAATAAAAATAGAATTTGCTATTGAATAATTATGCAGGCATTTAAGTTTCATAAGTGGCAAATACACATGGAGTGGAGCCTGTTCCCTTCACTTAGCATATGTTTTCAACTTGTAGAAGCAGTGATGATTGTGAATTTAATCTATAATTTCACAGAAACTTAGGAACTGTTCTATTTAATGGGTTAAACCTTTTAGAAACATGTAGAATTGGCTTGGAGATAATCAGATCTTTTGCCAGAAAGTAGATAAACTGAAGCCATATATAAAATAAAATATAGATAAATGTAACAATACTATATAACTATATATTTATATCTTAATATCTTTGTTCACAGGTGCGCATGGTGTGCAGCAATAATCGCAAATATATCAAGAATTTAGATATTGTGCGCAAATGTGGATGCACCAAGAAATGCTACTGACTGACAGATGCGACTACCCAATTGCTTAGACCAAGCAATAGCAGCTTAGATGTTAGCCTAGGAACACATTTAAACTTAACTCATAATACCAATAATAATAATAATAATAATAATAACAATAATAATCATAACTATAATACTAATAATAATAATAATAATAATAATAATAATAATAATAATAATAATAGTAATAGTAGCAGTAGCAGTAGTAATAACTTTAGTCTTAAGCCGCATAGCAGTAGTTTTAATAGCACGGGGCAGCTATATGACAAGAAGGAGGGCCAGGCGGATGCGGTTGAGGAGGATGTTAATCATGATGATGATGATGATTATGCCATGGAGGACATGGAAACAGATACAGAGCGCATGCAAGCGGATCTCTATGATGATGACGACGATGATGATGATGATGATGTTGATGATGACGATGATGATGATGGTTTGGAAGAGGAGACGAGCTTATTTGCAGATGATGATGATGAGGAGCCCGAGCAGCTGCCCGATCCCAAAAGTCTCATTTCACCAGCAGCACAACAACAGTCAAAGGTTGAGGCGGAGGAGGAGGAGGAGGACATGGGCTATGATGAGGATGATGAGCGGATTGCATTGGAGCGACCACGCACCTCACGTCCCCGTGCCGATGAGGAGCACTTTGTGAATGAGGAAGGCAGCGGCGCCGGCGCCGGCGCCGGCAGCTACAAATCACGCTTCAAGCCCAGCTCGAGCTATCGGCAAACGCATCTGGAGACCATACGCAAGAAGCTGCTGACGGAGAGTGAGAAGGCGGTGGCGGCTGCGGCGGCGGCGGCGGCGGCATCTCCGGAGGTTGCAGTGGCCGTACCGAGCACTGCGATTGATCTGCGCGAGAGCAGCGGCCATTTTGCTAACGATGATGAGGATGGCGAGGATAACGATGACGGTGTCGATGATGAATACGCTGACAATGGCGACAACACTGGCTTCTTTCGCTCGAAGAGCGGCCAAGGCTCAAATCACTATTTCCGCAAAAATAGCAACGATGCAATTAAGATAATATCAACGCCCCTTGGCAAAGTGGGCATTGTGTATCAACAGACGCCCCAAGATCCCGACGGCGATAAGCAGCATCAGAAGCAACAGCTGGAACGGGAACAGCTGGCGGCACAACAGAAGCCAGCGACACAATTTACAGATTTCGATGCCTTGTCACCGGATCCGGAGAGCAGTCATCGTTTTCCATCGCCACATCCGAAAATAACGCCCGTACTAACACCCGATGGCAAGGTGGCGCTGCTTTATCGCGGTGATTCGGAGAGCTCCAAATACGAGCCCATACGCAATCTAACGCACAAGTTTACCACCAACTCCAAAAGTGCCGAGCCCTCGAGGTCCAACAACAATGAGGACACCTCCGATGACTCATCGGACGACTCGGTTTACACGGACAGCGAACAGGATGAAAGTGCTGGCGATAAGCCATTATCTGCTGCAGGTGCTGCAGTTACTCCGAAACCACTGCAGCCCGAAATATTGGAACCACCCGCAAATGGGGGCAGCTTTATAATTCGACCCACATCGGATTCGCTGCTGCCAATGATTAATCGTCCGTTGTCCGAGGTGCTGGGCATTAAGAAGAATCAATTCCAGGAGACACGAGTCCGGGATAACTTACCCATATTGGGTGGCGTTACGGAAGCAACGCCACGCTCCCTGCTCGGCCAACCCGCTCAAGAGGCGTCGGAGCATAAGCCGGCAAGCAGCACCCTGCACTTCCTCACCAAGGTGAATCTCGCCGAGTATCCCACATCCAAGCAGCAGCAGCAGCAGCAGCAGCAGCAGTCGTCCTTGCAGCTGCCAACTGGTCGTGACTTTGATTTCAGTCGCGACAACACAATGCTGGATGAGAGATCGCGGGTACGCGAGCTGGAGCAGCAGCGGGAACGCGAACGCGAGCACAATGAGGCCACAAGCAAGGGTGGCGGCGGCACCGAGGCGCACACAATTGCCAACGAGCAGCTGCTGTCGAAGACGGAGGTCATCAATCTGGCCATCATACCCCAGTTTGATGAGGATATGGAACGTTTGCAGCGTCTCCACGAAACTGGCGGCATTGGCAGTCGACGGCATCATCGTGCCCGGCATCGCCACAAGCAAACGGAGGAGGAGCTGTCGGGCATCCATTGCGTCATGCAGGTCATGATGGGCATTGCGGCCGTGTCGACCGTCTTTGGCATGCTGGGCACCTTCTTTAAGCAGCGCATCCTGGATCAGTTGCGTCTGATGCACTGGTAGTACAATAATGGGTATTCGATACACATCGAATACCTCATCCCCATCCCAATCCAAAACCTTCTCATCCACATCGACATCGACATCGACATCATCATCGACATGGTCATTATAATGATCTACTAGTAAACTCTGACTACTCTCTGCTAGCAAGGGAGGCGAATACTCTTCCCCATTAACTACTCGACTACTACTACTACTACTGCTCATTATATATGGCCTCCACATACACACATATATATATATATATATATATATATATATATATATACTCATTTACCATATATGCCATAATTATATAAACATATATATATATATATATAATCACTATTAAGTAGAGCTGCTTAAACCTCATCCCCAAATCGCTAACATTCAATTACTCTGCTAAAGTCAAATTAACAGCTAACAGTTCATTTCAATTACTTTCAATTCTGTTATGATTAACTGAGTTCAGGCACCCTGTTAGCGTCACATTAACAGCAGAGTGAAGTATTATATGCGTTCTGTTGGCGTTGCTCTGTTAAATTCATATTAACAGCTTAAACAGCACATCAAATTTGCAATAATTTATATAAATTCCAAATTGAATGCACCTTTCCAGCTCTACTCTCTATATACACACACAAAACATATATAAACCGACGCATATACATATATTAAAAACTAATATTTATATAAACTATAAATTTTATGTAACAAGGAGCGGCCCTGCTTTTGCTTTCCCTAACTTTCTCGTATACTTCCGCTTCTTTTTATATATATATATATACTATATACATACGATATATATGCATACTTACTAGCAAGCTACCCAGGCGATGTACATATATAAACAGCAAACTATAACTGAATCATACGTATATATGTAACTGAACGCAACTGTAGCCCCTGCCGCAAAACAAAAAAATACAAAAAGTAATTGAAAATTCTCCTTCCTTTTTCCCCTACGATTTCCAACTTGTTTCCAAATGTATTCGATTTTTAAATCTTTCCTTTTTATTCGTAAACTTTTCACATTCATTCATATACACAAAACACACACACACACACACACACACACAAACAAACACTCAGACAAAACTCACACGGTTAAGTGTATAAGCTTTAAGCAAGTCATTGCATGTGCCACGCCCACGTCGCTACCGCACGCCCACAAACATGTGCCCTCCCCTCAACAAAATACAAAATATACAAAAAAAAAACAAAATAAACGAAAATGAAGGATGCTAAATAAGAAGAACATTCCCCCCGCCTGCGCCCCGTCAAAGAGAATTGAACGTAGTAACAGTTTCCTTTTGTAGATAGAAAACAGTTGTTTAAAGATTTAAAAACAAAACACAAACGATAAAGATAACGATTAACGGTAACCGATAATACAAACAGCTGCACACCACAACTTGTAACGGTCGTTTTAAACGCGCCGTGCTCTCAAAGAAACGAGTAAAAAAGATAATAATAATAAGCGTGCTTAATTTAAGTGTAAGTTGCTCAACAACACGAAAAAACAAAGGAACAACAACAACAACAACAACAACATTGAGCAAGCAAAACATAAGAAAAACAAAAACAACAATAACAAGAAGCTTAACGAATTTTCAACAAAATTGTTGCAAAGTGTTTTCTCTAGCATTAATTTACAAATAATATAAACATAATAATAATAACGGTAACTAAACTAAAAACAAAATAAGAAAATGTGTGCTAAAACGTAACTAACATTGAAAAACGAAGAGCAAACAAACTAAATTAAATCCTATAAATAAATCGGATAACAAACATCTAAGCTGGGTAGTCGCATGTAAATCTCTAACAATTAACAATTACCAACCTAAGTTAGTCCTAATTAAAATATTATAAAAACAAAACAAAAAATCGAAATGCATTTAAAAACCTAAACCTATAAATATATATATATAAAAATTATTTATACTAATCTATATATATATATGTATGCTGTATGTATGTATAACTCTATATGTATATGTAAAATGTTTTTGACTATTTTTCACTATTTATATGCTATATATAGTATATACTATATATGTAATCGTAAATGTACGCATTTTTTTCGTCTGCATTTTTTAGTTGTGTCTTTATATATACATACTATATATATATATATATATATATATCTATATTATATATATTTTTATTAATGTATAACTATGCGCACTAATTATATGCATATTATTGTATATGTATAACCAATTGAAAATATAATGTGTAATAGCTGTTGCTAAACGTTAACCATCAGTTTTTATTTCTATACCTACATCGAGGACGGAACTTTGTTTTGACTAGAGCTATCATATGGCCAAAGGCCATCCAAATCAAATTCTTGTTGTTTTCGAGGAAAGAAGTATTTCTCATGGCAATTGGCGATTACCCCGTAATCCTTGAAAGCAGTTCGATAGAGTTCGCTCTTGCGATTCTAACGCACCATGTCATTAGAAAATATGCAAAGAATTGACTGACCTAAAAAATCCAAAGAAATTCCTGAAAAGCAATTGGTCCAACTAGCCTTTTCACCCATCCTGAGAGTGTGCTTTAAACTTTTGAATATTTTGCAACTCGGCATCGTAGATTCTATTGTTTACCATGAAAGTATGCTATAGAATTTAAGTTTATCTTTAACAAGGTTTAATTAGTGATTTTGGTTATATACTTAATACATTTTATTCAACTTAATTTACATAAATTCACTTAACGAAGACAAACAAGGATTTTTAGCGATACGTCATAAAGGAAGAGCTGCAAATAAAAGATTATATTAGATGAATATTAGATACATTTGTAGAGCTTCTCGTTTACTGACCCGCCAAAGGAGGATTTTGGAGCATTGGTGTTGCCGGTCTGAGCCAAGTTGCCAAAGGAGAGGCCTGAGTCGTTGCTGCCGAGCGTTTCAAATATGTTGCCCTCTGCCGGCTTGGCTGGTGCACCAAAAGCAGGCGGTGCAACGACACCACTTGGACTGGCGTTAAACGAGCCAAAGCCCTTGGGACTGCCGAATGTGGGTGCACCACCAAATGTGGGACTTGCACCAAAGGCTGGACTGCCGCCAAACACGGGCTTGCCACCAAAACCACCAGCGGGCGATTGGGGTTGCTGTTGTTGCTGCTGCGGCGATCCGAAACCGGACTGAGCCACCGAACCGGCGCCCTGTGAAAAACCGCTGCCAAAAGCGCCAGGAGCTGGGGAAGATTGCGAAAAACTTCCAAAGCCACCAGAGCTGGTGCCACCGCCAAAAATCGAGCCGCCCGAGGCAGCTGGCGAAGTTGGATTGGCGGCAGCGGTGGCAAAAATGGAACCACCGAATGCAGATGCCTGCGGCTGGGCGGGGCTCGAATTGCCAAATAAATTTGTAGCACCAGCAGCTGCCGGCGTTTGGCCGAAAACGTTTTGGCCAAAAAATGAAGATGTGGCCACCGGAGCAGCTGGCGTGGTCTGAGCGCTGTTGACGCCTCCAAATATCGAACTGCCGCTGAAAGGTGAGGCTGAAGCGCTGCCAGCGCCACCGAAAATCGAACCACCAGCTGGCGCTGCTGCCGGCGAACCAAAGCCGCTGGGCTTGACAGGTGCTGCTGTTGCAGCTGCCGCCGCCTGTCCAAAAATGTTGCCGCCGAAGCTGGCTGTATCTGGTGGCGCCAAAGCGCCAAAGGGTGAGGGGCTGGCATCAGCTGCAGCTGCTGCTGCAAACAGGCCACTAGGTGGAGCAGCTGGTGAAACAGCGCCAAAAACACTCGCCTGCGGCTTGGGCAGATTCCCGAAAACGTTGCCACCACTCAGCGGGTTGGCGGCGGCGGTGGCAGCATTAACAGGCGAAGCAGCAGCGGCAGTAGCTGTTGCTGCCTGGAACGGACTGCTAATTGTAGCAGCTGATGGAAAGGCATTCGAGGCGCCACCAAACATGGATCCTGATGATACGGTTGGGGCAGCGCTGGTGGCCGTGGCGGTGCTGGCCGTGCTCAAGCTGCTGAAAGCATTCGAGAACGAAAAACTGCTGCCGGGCGTCGCAGCTGCATTTGCAGTGACTGCTGCTGTGCTCGCGGCAGCAACTGTTGCTGTTGTTGGTGCAGCTACAGTATTTGCTGTTGCTGGTGTCGTGTTTGCTGGTGTTGTTGTAGTTGTTACTGCTGTCGCCGTGCTGCCGCTGTCAGCAATGCCAAATACTTTGCTGCTAGCATCGTCGCCGGCAGCGGTACTTTGACCAAAGCCGCCAAAGATGTTTGCAGGTGCAGCATCTGTTAATATTTTCAATATTCAATAATTATTTTAAATAAACTTCAACTAAATTCTAAAACTGCCTACCTGAAACGTTATCCTTTGTTTGCGGCTTGCATATGTTAATCGAGCCAAAAAGATTATCGATGACAGGCGCACTGCTGCTGGTTACAGTTGAAGCAGCTGGAGCTGCACTTAAAGTGGAGCTGGTGCTGCTTGGCTGACTGACTGTTGGTAAGGAAGCAGGAGGAGGAGGAGCAGCAGCAGTTGTAAATGTTGGTGTTGCAGCGGGCGCAGTGCTGCTGGTGACAACAGTCTCAACGCTGCTGATGGCTGTTGCGGCAGTGACAGTCGCCGCAGTTGGAACTGGAGCTGGAGCGAAAACTGGCGCTGCTGTGTTGCCCAGCGATGAGCCAAATCCGCCAAAACTGAATGGTGAACTACCACTACCAATGGAGGCGCCTGCACTGCTGCCAAAGCCCGAAAAGGTGAAGGGTTTGCCAACCGGTTCCGCTTTGGTGGCTACAGGTGCCGTCTTGACGGGCTCTACTGTTGGCTCCTCGTTCTTCAGATCCAATGGCTTAGCAGGCGCTTCCTTTGCCGGCTCTGGCATTGCCTTAGGCTTGGTAGCATCAATGCTTGCATTGCCAAAGCCAGCAAAGAGATTGGGTGCAGCTGCTGCTGCTGCTACTTGAGGCTTGGTTGGGGCACTCATTCCAGCCATTGGCATTATGGGCGTCATGGGCATCATGGGCTTGTTTGTGGTGCCGAAAGTAAATGGTGTGGTGCCGCCAAAGAAAGATGTGGTTGGCTTTGTGGTCTCGCCAGCGCTCAGCGTTGTTGTCGTCACTGTGGACGCAGTAGTCTTCACAAAGGGACTGCTCTGGCTGAAACTAAATGGTGCAGCCGCTGGCGTTGGTGCAGGCAGACTGTGCTGCTTCTTATCCACTGTTACACCTGCTGCTGGCTTGGAGGCCGTAGGTTTGGCCAGTGGTGCAGGCACCGCAGCAACTGCAGCTTGAGCTTGAGTTGCCTTATGCGCCACCATTGGCTTGGCAAGAGTTGCTGCAGCTGTTGCTGCTGCAGCCGCCGCTGCTGCTGTGGCAGTCTTCTTTTTGAGCTCCGCTTTTAGTTTGGTCTCCAAGATGACCTCGGATTTTAGACCGACGCGATCTGGTCGCTGTGGGCTAATGATGTGAATCTTGTGCTGCTGCAGCTGCTCGCGTATGCTCTGCAATTTCTGCTGCGACAACTTGGCCCGATTGGTGTCCACCACCTGATGCAGGCTCATGGACAGTATGGAGTCGGCAAGCGTGTCCACGCTGTGTGTGAAGTTAGATATAAATGAATTATAATCCACAAGAAGTACAATAAAAATGAATACTCACGCCTCGTTGTTGCGAGCACGACTATTCTCCTGATTGAGCAGCGCTGACTGCAGCAGTCCACGCTCCTTGAGCTTCAGCTTAATCTTGTTCTGCGTGATGCGCTGATCGGAGGCGACATTTTGGAGTCGCGTCAAACGCTGATAGATGCCCTCCAAGCAGGGCATATGCATTTTCGACTTGGAGTTGCGACGCATCACGTCCTGATACTGCTCCCACTGTGTATCGATCTGCGCCTGTGCCAGCTGCAGCTGCGCCTCATTGGCGGCCACATAGCTCTGCAGACGCAGGAGCAGACGACGACCAGATGCATCGAAATTGGTGGCACTCATCAAACGAGTAATGCTGTAGATTAGAAGCATATAGAGTATTTTCTTAAGCGTTTAGTTATCGGCGTTTGGCTTACTCTGGTTTGCGATAGACCTCCAGTTTGGCACGGCACTCGGCCATCATGGCATACGCCTCGCTCAGTGCGTGTCGCAATCCCTGCACATCCTGCTCAAAGTCGACATCGTTGGCCTGTTCATTCAGCTCCTGTAGATCATCCAGCCGCTTCGCATAGTACTTTATCGATGAGGGTGATTCGATCTGTAGGGGAAAGAGTATATTAAATGCGATTCATATGGATAAGGAAACGTTGCAGACTTACCTGAGAGAGCAGCGCTTTGGTCTGTTGCTTTTGCTGTTCGATTTGATCGTTGAATGCGCTGATCTGCACATTCATGATCTCTGCAATGACATCGTCCACATCGCGACCACTGAACTCGGAGCTCCTTCCGCCGGCAGCAGCAGTAGCAGCGGATGCTGGTGCAGTTGCCACGGGCGTGAAAGTGGGTGGAACTGTATACAATGGTTTGTTGTTGTTGCTATTGCTGATATTCTTAGTGGGAGCAGCTGTTGCTGTTGCTGCTGTTGTTAATGCCTGCTGTGATTGGATTGGATTCGAGCCCATAACACTCACCGGCTGGTTAGTAAAACTGTTGGGCGCATTGCTGCTAAAAATTGAAGCAGTTGCCGACGATGCAGTTGACGCAGCGCCACCAAAACCAGCAAAACTGGGTGGAGGCTGTGGTTTGACAACAGCAGCAGCGGTGGCAAAGTTGAGTGGCGCTGCAGCCGGAGCTCCAAAAGCAGGCGGCGCCTGCTTGTTGCCCACATTGCTGAAGCCGGCAAACAAGGAGGGCGGCTTATCCTTAGCCGGAGCTGGCGTCGAGGTGACCGTGTTGGGCGTAAAGGCAAACGAAATGTCGGACAGACCAGGCGTGCTGGCTTCCACGGGAGCTAATTGAGCTACAGGCGCAGATGGTGCTGGTACTGGTGCTGGCACTGGTGCTGCTACTGCTGGTCCTCCTCCTCCAGCTGTGGGCTGCACCTCCTCCGCAGCGAGTAGCGCATTCAGCGGCACAAACTGTCCCGAAGTGTCCGCTAGAGGCGGTGGCGGTGAGCAAATGGATGGCGCGCCCGGCTGCAGATTGAGAAAATTGAAGGCGAGCAAGGTGCCATCCGTGGCCAGGACATGCACCATGGGCATGTTAGGCAACTGCTGTTCATTCAGACTCAGATGATGTGTGCTCGAGGTGTCAAAGACAAAGCCCAACGGGAAGGTTTCATCCTGCGTGGCCTGGCTCAGCGGCATCTCAACGCGTGCCTCATCAAGCAGCGTCAACTGTTGCCAAGTGGGCGTATCACCCGCCTCCGAAGTGCCCAGGACACCCACCTCAACACCATTGGCAGAGCTGAGGAGCAATAGATTCCACTGCGGCACATGCGTAAAATGGAATTGATGATTGCGAGGCCCATTCAAACTGTAGCATATGTCATAATAATTTATGTAGGTGGGCGTGCCTGCCTTGGGTGCATTTATAATATACAGAGCAGGACTGCAATCCTCGCCATGCTGCAGAAAGATGACCGCAAATTGATAGGTCGACAGCCAGTGAATGGCAATTGTATCGAATGGCGCCTCATGCACATTGGGCGGACAGGCCAACGTCTTGGCCGGTGTCAGATCCGGTTTGAATTGCTGCAATCGTCCACTGGGAAATCCGAGCACCAGTTGCTTCCCCTTCGGTGACCAGCAGCCGCACTTCACCTGCTGACTCTTGTCCAGGGAGTGCAGTTCAAAATTGCCGCCCTCCCTCAAGCCATACATGTTCAGTCCCCCATTACTCAACACCACAGCCAAACTGTTGGGCAACACGGGATTCCACAGCAGCTGCACAGCATACACATAATCCTCGGCAGCTAAACGAATGTTGTACAGCGTGCGCAGCTCAGACGTCATAAACGATTGCACAGCATACACGATCAAGAGGCTATTGCCATTTGGCTGCGTATAGTTAATGGCCAACAGGTTGCCATCGCCACTGCAGGACATATAATTGGGTATGCTGGGCAGCAGCACCAGACGAGCATGTGGCTGCTTGCAGGACGTCTTTGCAGAAGCGATATCTTTGATGATTATAACTAACAAAAAATACAAAATAAATACATATGAAATAAATACGCATATTTATATATATGTAATGGCGTCCAGTCTAATCCCAAACATTAATACACATAATTACCTTTTAGTTCGGGCGCTGTTGGATTTCCGGCAAAGAGCAAGCCGCGACTGCTGGAAACTGCCAATAATTTCACATTGCTGCGTGGCTCGCCGCAATTCCGAAAAGCCACAAATTTGTCGTGCAATTTGAATTGCACATCCTGCAAAATTAATCACACATAACGGTACAATTCCAGTCAATTCCAGTCAGATCATCAACACTTACCTGCGTATCTTTGCAATTGGGTGCATTTTGCGCCATTTTTGTCTCCGTTTTGTGCTCGCTGCTCACGAGCGTTGTAAGGCCTTAACACGTGCTGCGCGACTTTCGTTTGCACGCTGAAATTATAAGCCAATAAATATACAAATATTCTTTTACTCAAACATAAAAATACTATTTAACAATTCTTATTTTACAATGCGTTCAAATGAAATGAAAATTGTGCAGAACTCGCCGTGCCGCTGAACAGCAAAACAATTGATGGTACATGCGATACTATCGCCTAAGTCATGCTCGAGATTATCGATGTACATATTGTACTTTTCACAATATTTTGTGTTGGCAACGACGCGACAACAGCTGTAGCGCAGTGCATATCGAAAATCGATAGCACATAGCTATACACTTTTCGAGACACACATACACATCTCCAGCTGTGTTGTTGTTCGTCTGTCTCTGTCTGCGTTTTTGTTTAACAAAAGCATTGTTCGCGCGCGCAATGCTGCAAAAAGTGCACTAAACAATCGGAACGAAAGTTAACAAAAAAATGTAGTTCAAATAATTAATTATTTAAATATTGACGAGTGCTGCGCAACACGGTGCTACTGCGTTGTTGTCGTTGTTGTTATCGTTGTCATTAAGCGAACAAACGGTGAATCAAGCAACTAACGAAAAACAAAAGTGTCAGTCTTGTATTCTTGTTTAACAATTCTCAAATAAAAAAAGAAACTATCTTCAAGAGAACGTTTACGAATTGTGAGTGTGTTATTGTGTAAGGAACTATTACAGCAACAAGGTGAGCTGCAATTACAGAACATCGCTAATTGCATATGCAAATGTATGCAACATTAGTTGTAATTGAATTGAATTTCCATTTACACAATTTGACAGCCCCAGTAACGAACCAAAGGAGGTAGTCCAAGAGAAGGACGAGAAGAGGCAGAATCAGCAACAGCCAATCGTAACAAAGGACAAAAGCTTTCAATATGATCAGCAGCTTGTTTTCACGGCTTATTATGTGAGTTAGAAATAAAAGAACACTTTGTCTTTGGAATGTCCGAAGTTTAAATACTCTTGCAGACAATTCAAAAGTTATGATTGCTGTTATTGCTGCATGTTTAGTGCACTATTTGAAAAAAAAAGAGTTAATAATTGCCTAAAGCAATATAGTTTTAAACAATTTAATTTCTAAATTTCATCAATAACTATTAACATGTATCATAACCTAATCACCATATCCACCACTGCAAGAGTATTTTTAAGAGGCCAGCAACTACGCCAACTCGTACACACACACAAACGCACGTATGCGTTGTCACCGCTACTGTTGCTGTTGTTGTTATTGCTGCCCCTAAAAAAAAAATGGTGAGCGAGCAAACTCTTTTTTAGCCTTGCTTCATAGATTGTTATTTTTTTTTTTTTGTATCTTTTGTTCATTCTACTTCCTAATTGTGTGGGCGTCATGCTGTGATTTCTCAAGCGTTACTTCTGCGGTTGCCAGTCAATTGTTTTTTTTTTTGTTGATTAATTTGAGGCAAAAATCATTACCGCTAGTCCCGAATTGTGCAGCGCGTCAAAGTCAATTGAGCAGCTGTCACCTTATAAGGCAGTGTGTTTTTTTTCGCGAGGTTGACGCACTCGCCTTGCCGGCACATACCATATATAAACACACATATGTATATGTATGTGTATACAACTCTACGGAGGCCAGTCTAATGTTCCACGCTGTAAACACTTGCCACAGATCGCCAGAGCGACAACTCCATGCAAATTGTTGTGCTTTTTTTTGTTTTTTTTTTTTGCGGTTTTGCTCATATTTATAGCGGCTCCAAGCAGTCACAGTGCCAAATAGCGAAACACAGCTGTTTGCTGATCAGCTACAGTGATGCCCCCCCAACTAGAATAATTCATATGCACGCACAAAATGATATAAAAATGTATACAAATAATAGAAGTTGCAAGGCATATTAAAAATAATAATTATTTAGGTATTCATATTTCTGCTGATAGTCAGTGTTTAATTTTGCAAGCGTCTACTGTATTAGATTCAAAATATTGTCTGTTCTTTATTTTCGCTCGCTCAGTTTTGGGGCAATGTGCCTGCAAGCAGCGTCTGTTGCTCTGTTATAAATAGACGAGCATACTATGCCATCCCGATGAGCATTAGACGCTCTCGGGCAGCTGCTGGCCAAACAGTCTTTGCGCGTCGCTTTAGCAGCTAGGATCGACAGAGTCGCTTTTGGGCAATGCATCGCCATGAGCAGCCGGCCTAGCTATCTGCGGCAGGAGCAGCTGCTCTATCAGCATCAGCGGCCAGCTAATATTAAACGCCTACGTCAACAGGCGTTGCCTATTTACGGACGCAGCTATTCGCTCGAGGAGCAGGCAGCAGCAGCCGCCTCTGGCCATTTTGTGCCCGTCTACTCCAAGTTTATCTATCCAACACAACAACAACAGTTTCAGCAGCAGCAGCTGGAATTGCAACAACAGCATGGATTTCATGACTCTCTCAACTCGCTGGAAAGCGATTTCACCGACTATGATGACTATGAGGGACCCTATATTGTAGAGCAGCCAGCCGTGCTGGCTGAGCCACCAGCTGCCTCCAAAGTGGTGCAGAACTTGAATGCTTTGGGCCGTTTGTTTGAGCTGTTACAGCGTTTGCCGCTGCCCCTTTTATCCTTCAATACGACATGCATTTGCTCGCTCATCATTATATTTATAGCGCCACGCACTTGTGCACAGACTCTATTGTTTCCCGCTTTCAGATTATTCTTGGGCACTCTATATCCGGCCTATGCCTCCTACAAGGCCGTCCGCACAAAGAATGTTAAGGAATATGTGAGTATTTTATATTTAAATTACAAAGAAATTCATAAAGGAATTCCAAAAAAAAATTAAAACACTAAAATAAATACAACTGATTAATAAATAACATTGCTTATAAATAATAAAATATCACCGAGTAAGATAACCAAATTAAATTCGCCATAAATCAAATTAATTCAGAAGCATGCACAAAAATTCTATCGTTTTAAATCGCTGTGTTTAATTGCCTTTAAATTAATCAAATAACGACGTCATCACTATTAAAAAAACAACCGTCTGATTATCTGTGTATTATTTTCGCAGGTCAAATGGATGATGTACTGGATTGTCTTTGCATTTTTCACTTGCATTGAAACGTTTACGGACATATTCCTGTCCTGGTTCCCATTTTACTATGAGGTCAAAGTGGTCATTGTCTTCTGGCTGCTATCGCCAGCCACGAAAGGCAGTTCCACATTGTATCGCAAGTTCGTGCATCCGATGTTGACACGCCGTGAACAGGTGGGATATTATATACAATATATATACATATATTCATTTCTCTCTCTCTGTATATTCATAATTTCTCTTTTTTCATTTCCTCTCCATAGGATATCGATGAGTATTTAAATCAGGCTCGCGAACGCGGCTATTCAGCGGTACTGCAATTGGGCTCAAAGGGCGTTAATTATGCCACAAATGTCATCATGCAGACGGCCATAAAGGTAACTCAAAGACAAGCAGCCACAACCACCACAACAACAACAACAGCACACACATAACACACATTCTCACACACACACACAAGCACAACCAATTCATCTCTGGCACATTTTTCAATTGCTTCTACGACAATTTGCCAGCAGCGTCGTTGCATAAAATGAAATGAGCAGCAATAAATAAACAGGCAACAACAATAAAAACAGCAGCCGCCGTAGACAGTATCAACAACAAGCGTCTCAGCAAACAGCAGCAGCAGAGTCCCTCACTATTTCTATATAGAAATTGTTTGCGCAATGTTTATTTCTTTTCGCTCAGTTGCCCCCGTTCTTTTGGTGTTCATCTCTCATCATTAACAACTACAACAGTTCAACAGATCTTCATCATCAGCCAGACAGCCAACCAGCATCATCATCAGCACACATCTCTCTTCGACGACGTCGTCATTGTTTTCATTAACTTTAAATATCATTTAAACAAACATATTGAAAAAAAAAAATGCTATTGAATGCCACTCTTTCTGTATGCCACGTGTGTTTGTTTCGATTTAGTTTTAGTTTGTAGTTTCCCCTTTTGATTTTCCTCATTCTGTGTGTATGCAGCGCTTGATAGAATTACGTTAAAAGTTAGCCAAGATTAAAAGCCATGTAGAAATACGAAATTGTAATAAAAATGAACTACTTACAAGCAGAACATCTGCATACTTACGTTATATATGTCTAGAGTCTCTATAAATCACGATAAAAGAAAACACAAACAAATTGTTGAGTTAGTCCAAATCTCAAGTATGTAAACATTGCACGATTGCAAAACATTATTTTGTTTTGATATTCTCTGTTGCTAGACATGGATGAAGTTTATTTTGTATTTTATTCAAATTAAAATAATTTGTTTTTGCCTTTTACAAAGAAACTGATTCAACTTCAGATGCTATTAAGCAGCACACAAAGAGCATTAATCATCATCGTTAACCAGTTCTGTTCCGGACTCTGTGGTCAAATACAAAGAACAGAAATACACATGAATATTAAATGTATTATTTACTCAGGCGGTGTCTATTCATAGCTGAAAAGTCTTTGTTACGCTTTCTGGTGGGTCAAGTAGCAATCAATTTGCGCTTACCTAAAGCGTTCAGTTTATTATATATATATATATATATATATATATTTGTGTATGTTCTTTTGAGTATCTGTCTTTTATTTCACATCGGGTTGTAAAGCCTAAACTTATTTTTTTTTCTTTATCAAGAAATCCATTACTAATGACTCATCTGTATTGTGTCAAACTATGTTTAGCTTTATTCTGCGCTTTTGATTGCTAAATATATGTGTACATTTTTATAAACTGCTCGATGTAAGTTCAGTATTCGATAGTATATAATACCATTAATCATTTTAAAGATCAAATTGCATTAACTGCATTTTAAGCATGACAGCGCATAGCAAATGAAAACCCATTCAAATCAGTTATTTTATTTCAATCTGTGCTTGTATTAATAAGCACTCGGAAGCGAGTAATTAATATATAATAAGATCAGTGACATCTAAAAACATATATTAGCTGTATAATGTGTAAATCGAGCCGCAATGCATATTTTCATTTGCCATTAGGGTAGGGCATATAAATAGACGAGGGATTGGCATGCGCCCCAACTGAATGAGACTGCGACAATTCTGAACATGTATGCTGTATATATAATATATATATAAATTGATATGTGTGTGTATTCGTTTGTGTGTGTGTTGCCCGGTTTTTTCAATTGCACTTTTTTTTCATACATATCACATTTGATAATTAAACAAAAAACACATTTTTTTCGTTGCCTATTTTTTTATTAACCTTTTAATTTTCTCACTTACGTTTCTTTGCATTTGACTTACCAAAAAACAAAAACAAATGTACAAAAAAAAAAAAATGAAACCAACAACACCTGCACCCGCCTGTTAAATACTAATACCCGCTACACGCTCCAGACCATAACTATGGTAGCATCGCCAGAGACACGCGGCATCCAAAGCTCCCAGTCCGCCAATGAATTGTCGCGTGATCACGATATGCTGGATGCCAATGATATAACATTGCAACGTTCCAACTCACTGAACTTTGCGGAGAGCTACTCAGCGGAGCGGCGTATGATCATCACCGAGGTGATGGAGGAGGAGCCGCAGCTCGAGGACTATGACGCTGGTGCAGCGCGCCTACGTGATATGCCCGCTAGGAAGACCAAAACGACTCGGGCCACAACTCAGGTGGCAACCGGTGCAGCGGCTGGCAAGCGTACCACACGTGGCGCCTCCAAGAGCAAATCAAATGAAGTGCAGACGGGCGAGTATGCTGGTGGCATACGTTCGCGTCGCAAGTTGCGCGAGTCGACTCCCTATGTGGATGTTGTCGGCGATTAATTAGCGTTCGCTCTCGCTAACCCCTAAGCAAATTCATGATACTCAGCATTCAAGCAACGAATTCTAAACACACTCACTCACAAACAAACACAACCACACGCACAACACCATTATGAACACTAAATATTTTCACCTATAGTTATACTAAATATATTTTGAGATAATTAATGTTTAGTTATAAATTAAAGAGCAAAAAAAAAAAAATCGAATGTTGCTGAGAAATGTCAAAATAGTCACAAGATTTTCGATTCTCAATCCCAAAAAAAAAAAAAAAAAAAAAAAAGGGCGGCGGCAATTTGGTGCAGACCATAAAGCGCAGCTATAGCCTCAGTGATCTCAGCGAGCCCGACATGCATCGCACTCAGGATGAACTGGACGAGGTGATGATGTCATCGTCGGGATCCTCGTCGCTGATGATGCGACCCCAAGCAACACGTCTACTCCGGCAACGGCATCACACTCCGGTCGGTCGTTCCGCCAGCGGCACACGTCACTCAACTGGCATGTATTTCACCGAAGTGGATGTCACCGCCTCCTCCTCTCCAGCGGCGGGCAAACAATCCGGCGATTTCAAGTGAGTGTTGTTCTGCTTCAGTTATCATGTCTATCAATTCTAACACACACACCCACACACACACATACACACCTGCCACTCCATGCCATATAGCTACAATATACGCAGCACGGATGACATCAGTTCGGGTTACTCCAGCGCTGAGCCGATTAGTGTTCCAGTGGGTGGCAGCGGCCTCAGTCGCACCTCATCCATGACAAACGCTTCAAAGGCGCGTGCGAAGTCCAAACGCAGTGAGGTAAGCATTACGGCTTCTTTGTTTATCCGAGGTGTTTCGGCAGGTGGTTTTTTTTTTTCTTAATAATTTAGCTTTGATGTTCAAGATACTTGGGGGTTTGTGTAGTAATATCTTTCAAGACAGCTATATAATAGTAATAATATTTCTATTATTTACAAATATAGTTTTGTTCGGAATTCCATTGTGTATCAAGTCAATAAACTAGTGCAATGATAATTTAACAGATAGCGATTCAGTATCAGAGAAATATATATTTCGAAAACTTAAAGTTGCTGTTCAAATCAATGCTATGTGAGTTTATGATTTGATTTAGGATCACTTGTAACACCTCGGACTAAATGTAATGCTGTTCCACAGAGTTTGACCAATTATGATTTTGATATTGATGATAATGATTCGATTAGCAAATGCTGGAAGATCTGCGCGCAGATGTTTATTTGGAGAATGAGCGTTACTTTCAAGTGCACAAAGGGCAACCAGAGAGTGAACAAACGCAAAGGCAGACAAAGATTGAGGAGAGCAGCGAGGAGGAGAATGATAAAAACAATGCGGATGTAGAGGACGATGAGGATGAGGACAGTTTCTATGAGGCAATGCCCATGTTGGAAGAAGAAGCCACGACAACAGTCAAAGAGCCTCCAAAAGAAATGGAAGATGAGGCAAAGAAAGAAACCCCCAAGGAAACTGAAGCTGAAATCAATTCGGGTGCTTATCAAGTGCAAGCCAAGAGCGAAGACTTCTATGTGGATCCATTTTTGGTGGTTCTAACCCAGTCCCGATCGGAAATAGAAGCCGCACAGCAACAAGAAGTGAGCAACACAGCAGATGACTTAGCCCAGGCGAATGCAGTGTCGCCACGAGAATTGCTCGCCACTCTGGAAGAGATCAAGCACAGTTTTCGGGCGCAACTCGAGCCGGAGCAGGCGACTCTACGTCCCAAGGTGCAGCATGCCAAGGGACGGGCACCGGCGCCGCCATTGCCACCTTTGCCACCTCGAAAGGACTCGCGTGTGGCAGCAGCAGCAGACAGTGTTAGCATAACGTCGACCACTTCGGAGCGTCAATCGGAGCGCGGCAAGTCAGGTATCGGCCATCTATTCAAAAGTATCACAAATAATGTGCGGCGCAAATCAGCTAATCTGCATGATCCTGAGGAGATCAAGAAAGAAACTTCGATTTGATGTAAGCCCAGGAAACAAACACAAAACAGAAAATGAAATCCCAGCTCATTCAAAAAAAGTGTTTTTTATGTATTCGCATCGCTCGTCTGCTCTTAACAGCCATGACTCCCCCCTCGCTGACGCCCCCTTGTACAGAGCCTCTGTGTTTTTGTGCCTACTAACAAAATGTGTTTTGCAATTTCAGCATGTTTTTTTTATTGGATTTATATGACTAGAAACGCCTCTTGGCAGACAACTACTAATTATTTCTATTATTTATTATAACTTTTTGCAGGACAAATCGATGTCGGCCAGCTGCACCACTTTGCCACGCAGCAGCAGGAACAAGGCGGACAAATCTCAGGCAACGACTGCTTTTAGCCAGCCCAAACCACGCACCAAGTAACCAAATAGTGCATCGTCTACCAAATGCTTTCTACACACAGTCGAAATTCTCGAAATTGAGTTTGATTTAAGCCGTGGCAAAATTGTGACTCAACATTGGATACTCGAATTAATAACTCAAAACCGCATTATTTAAAATTGTATTCATCCTTCCATCTTGATAAATATTAAAAAGATTTCGATATCGAAAAGATCGCCTGTATATGTATAACTTATATATTCCTATCGAGAATTGTGTTTTTAAATTAATTGCTCGGTGCTCAAATTTGGCCAATGTGTAAAAGCGAACAGCACAAAAATAAATAGCAAAAAGAGTAAAAAACAAAAATAAACCTCATGTTTTTAGTTTAAATTGTAATTAAATACTGATATTATATAGTGATCGAACATTATCATAATGATAATATATGATATTCTATTTTGTTTGTAATTGTGTTAAGGTTTTTCGTATTAATATTTTGAAAAATCATTTTGTAGCGTTAAGTGATTGTCCTATGCTACCAACCAGGTTCTCCAAACTATGTACTAACCAAAATGAAGCAAAATGAAAATGATCTATCTGAATTTTTGTAGTTTAAATTCAAAATGCATTATATTATTGATAATCCAATAAAATCCAATAAATACGTATGTAAATTTAAATGAGATTTGCGTTGTTTGTTTATTTAATTTACATTACTTTTTGACTAATCTCAAATATTTAATTACATCAAAATATCGAAACATTAGACAGCCTGACAGCCTTATATGCTGGCGTTATCCAACACTATTCAACACGCACGCACTTATTGCCGCTTACTTAATATTTGCTTATCAGCCGAACCAAAATGTCTGACATTTAAAAAAACGTGCACGAAATTCAACAAACGCAAATGCTCGACTATCAGATGCCCTGTTACTACTAAAATATTATATATGCAAATTCTAAAAAAAAAAATATATTTACATAGCATTTGTCTTTCTAATTTCTCTATATAGAATAAATTCTAGAGACAGATGTACTTCAAACATAAAAGCAAATAATAACAAAGAGCATCATTTGCATTCATTTAGCATTCGTTGCAAATGGAGAACAGTACCTTACTCAGTTCCAGTTCCAGTTTCAGTATCTTCCAGTTGTGACTTCAGCTTATTTTCTACCTTTTGCATTTGCACAAACTCTATTTATACATACACACACACCACACAAGTACAGTGCATGGAAAGCCAGTTTGCCATTTAAGTACCATTAGCAGCAGTTTTTTTTTTTTTTTTTTTGTAAACTTTAGCACGAAACTTAGCGTCTCGAGTCGCACATGCGCAGCAGCTGATGCGAATGCTCGCTGACCTTGACCCTCAATCATAGCGAAAGAGCTCAGCAGACGGTTGCTGAACGCGATGCGCAGGCGAACAAAAAAAACTTGTTGCCAAGTGCAGCCAAAGAAGACAGAAGACAACAGCAGTCAAGTTGAAGTTTTGCAATTCCCCCTAGCTCCCCTCTCACTCAACACACACAGAGTGCAGTCGTCGCCAGCTCTCACACACACAGGCATGCTGGCAAGTTTTCACCATTAGCAGCGCACGGCGACGACTGTACTTTGGTTAAAGAAACACCACACACACAAATGCACACGCAAGTATGTATGTATGTGTGCTGCCTTATGCCCACGTGTATGTGTATCTTGTAGGTATCGTTGCACAAGGAAGCAAGGCAAAGAAAGCGGCGCACTAATACAAATACACAGCACACACGCTAGAAACAATGGCTGAATTTCGCTTTATGCGGCTGACTCAGTAACAAGAGCTAGAGCGAGAGAGGCAGGGAGAAAGGGAATGCGAGTGCGATAACGAGAGCCGGCTGGGCCATCAGCTGCCTCGCCATGTGTTCGCGCAAAAATCAGAGGGGGGCAGGCAGGCAGCTGATGCCTCCTGCTGCAAGAACTGGATGTCAAAAACTGGTTAGCGATCGGCTGAAAAAAAAAAACTAAAAGCAAACTGAAATTTCAAGTAAAACACGCATGTATTGTGGGGTTATTATTATTATTTCTTTTGTCTCAAATCAGCAGCTCCAGCATTTTAATTTACAATTAAAAAACAATCACAGTGATATTTGAATTTTTTTCATCATCATCTTCATAATCATCATCGTCATCATCTTCGTAGTTCGCCTTGTGAAAAAGTTATTACAATTGTTGAGTTTCGTCTGTTCTGCTCATCCTCATCCCACCACTTCTCATGTGCAGCTTTTTGCTCCTCTTTTTTTGTTTTCGGTTTTTCGTGTGTGTGTCTGTCTGGTGTCATCTACTACTATCTGCCATTGTTGAGTTGTTCTTGCTGCTGCTCTTGTTGTTGTCGCTGCTGCTGCTTCTGCTAGCTTGTAAAGCTAACCCGCTAGAGATCTTGCTTGTTTGGATGATGGGTGTGAAGTGCAAAAGCTCGCCGGCCGCAGCTTTCTGGAGTAATAGCCTGCTCCTCCCTCCTTCTTAATCGCCGCTTGCTTCTACATCATCGTATTGTTTATCTGCTGCGTGTTGGAACTCCTAATAGGATACTTTTGTAGTACATACATACTTATATATTTTTTTTTCGTTTTTTTCTTGCATTTTTTGTTTAAGGTAAATTATATATTCTTATATAGTTTTGTTTTTTTTTCTTCTTTTCTTTCCATTCGTTATAATTGTAATTAGTAAATTCAAACACGTTTGTAGCATTATAATAATAATATAGTTGTTGTTGTTGTTGCTATTGTGGTAGTAGCTACTAAAATAACAACGACGTCTCGTTTCTTATTCTTCTTCTACCAGCAGCTGCACAGCGCTGCCAGCGCCGTCGTCGTTGTCTTCTCTTCGTGCTTTCTCCTTGTTGTTATACACTGCTCTTCCTCTTCATTCTTCTTCTTCTGTTTCGACTGCAGGCTCAGAGCTTTGGAATTAGAGATGTGCTGCTTAGATGATGGTTATAGATATATGTATGCTGGTATGGGTGTATATATGTGTGTGTTTGGGGTTGTTTTGTGTGTTGGTGTGTGTATGTGTGAGTGTGTGTGTCTGTGTTGATCTTGACTTGGTTTTACTGATTGGTCGCTTCTGCATCTTCTTGTTTGCTTTATGCTTTGCTTTTTTTTTTTTTAGCTGTTCTTGTTGTTGTAGTTGTTGGCTGGCAATTGATTTTTTTCATTAATTTTTTCTTTAAATTTTTCTTTTTTTTTATTTGACAAAACTTTTTCTCTTTCTTTCTTTCGTTGATTTCTCCTCACACGCGAGAGAGAAAGACAGAGGGGGGTGTTGTTTTTGCTTGCTTGTTCTCGCTCTCTCTGCTCTAGTTTCGTCCGCCTTTCTCGTCGCATTCACGTCTCAGATGTCCGCTCTTGCCGCAGCCATAGCAAGTCTTTGACGTCTCCGGGCAATTCTTGGAGATGTGTCCGGTGCGATTGCACTTGTAGCATGAGACATTTGCTGGTCCGCCGCCGCCGCCACCACCGCCGCCGCCACCGCCTCCACCACCACCACCGCCGCCGCTGCCACCGCCGGTGCCACGCTCGTTGACCGCCTCGGGGCAGTTGCGGACCCAATGGCCGGGCTTGTTGCACCTGTAGCAGGACGGATTATCGGCCTGGGTGCAGTCCTTGGAGATGTGGCCGACGCCGTTGCAGCGATAGCAGCGCTCCGCCTCCTCGGGGCAGGCGCGTGCAAAATGCCCAAATTGATTGCATTTATAGCACTTTTCGCGATTGCGACGCATGCCGCCACCGCCGCCATCACCACGCATGCCGCCGCCGCCACCGGGTCCACCGCCACCCGGCCCACCACCGAGACTGCAGTCGCGGGCAAAGTGGCCCGGCCGGTTGCACTTGTAGCACGTGGCAGACATCGACATTTTACTGTACTTTTTTTCTTCTTCTCTTTTCTTTTTTTTGATCGAGTCGATTTAGTTGTTTTGCGGTAGTTGTTGGATTTACTTTCCGTTCGTTGTCTCGATTTTGCAGACACACACACAGCGCAGAGCGCTAACTGACTCTGGCGTTAAATGCGTTAATTACAGCACAAAACCCAACAGGATATGCGAATTTCGCTCGCCGTACTTTTTTCGACGCCAAAAATTAAAATGGCTACCGCAAGAAACTAGTACAATGAGGTATCGAGACAGAGAAATTCTGAGTATCGAGTAATTATTGGCGTTAAATGCTGCAGAAACAGTCAAAACGCAACGCACACACAGAGTTGCTTTGATTACACAAATGCAACACTGCACCTCCACGCGGTGACAGTGATACCAAACACCGGCAATATGTTTACCAAAATTTCAAATTGTTTGCAGTGCGTCTTAAATCTGCTAGTCACAATAAACAACTATTTTGTTTTGATAAAACAAATTGAATGAATGTCAAAGTATAATTGATAATAAACGGTAAGATTTATTTGGTGGCAGTGCAGCGCTGATAACCCAAGATTGTGCTGAGCTCACGAACATTACTCTCTTGCTCGCTCGGCAGCTGTTCGACTCGTCTTATCTATAAATAAATAATAGTCGTGAGTTTACTTGCAATGCGCGCACCACTGTTCGGTCGCTCAGTGTGCTGCCAGACTTCCGCACCGACAGCCCTGCCACCTGCTTATGGCAATCACAACAATAAGTTGGCAGCCCAACCGAATGCTCCAGCTAAATATTAATTTTTACTGGCCACCAAGAAATGTACTTGACCAACAATTCATATTTGCTAGTTATGCGTGCAAAATGTTAGTTCTGTTTCTGGTTGCCATTGCCACACTAAGCCAATGCCTTGCCACGTCCGTCACCAGTGCCAGCGCCAGCACCACGACCAACACGATACACATGCCAGTGACGACACAGGACATTATTGCCGGTGACGTGTTCTTCGAAATCATCTCGCCCCAAGATCTGGAATACACCTATCGACTGCGACCCGCTAAGGATTTTGGTGTCGCCTTCTCGCAGAAGCACGAAGCAGTGCACATGGCGCTCACCGATCCGCCCGAAGCCTGCCAGAAACTGCGCAATGCGCACGACGTTCAAGGTAGCATTGCGCTAATGGACAGAGGGTAAGAATGGGGAGCGAATTGGAAGGGTGATCAGCTAATCACACTTTGTATCTAATCTATAAACATACCGCTGTCTTTCAACGAGAGACATTTTAGTGACCAAAGCATTGGGGCACTTAATGTAAATATTTAAACAGTTGCCGTCTTTTGCCGAGTGTCATTTTACTGATCTTTCAATTTGGCACACTTCAAGTGTTTAAATCAAAAGACGGCTAATGTAAACATTGAGTGGCTAACGCATGCTAGACTTCTCTCCCCTCATGGAAAAATCCATAACATCTCTTTTATCTCTCTTCAAGGCAATGCTCGTTTGTGACGAAAACGCTAAATGCGGAGGCGGCTGGCGCTATTGGCGCCATCATCACCGAGTACGATTCAAATTCACCCGAATTCGAACATTATATTGAAATGGTTCACGATAAAACCGACCGTGATGCAAAAATTCCAGCCGGCTTTTTGCTTGGCAAGAATGGAATGATAATACGAAGCCGTTTGTTTCGGCTGCACCGTGTCTATGCCCTCATCAATATACCCGTGAACTTG
Source organism: Drosophila setosimentum (assembly GCA_035043505.1). Classification (NCBI taxonomy): domain Eukaryota; kingdom Metazoa; phylum Arthropoda; class Insecta; order Diptera; family Drosophilidae; genus Drosophila; species Drosophila setosimentum. The sequence continues at coordinate 6,204,205 of JAWNMY010000003.1, read as the reverse complement.
ACCTTTACCCCGCCAGCGAAAATCAATCATCCGCCGTGGCTGGGCTGGTGAGGGAAGGAGTGGACCTGGATAGGTGGATCGAGCAGGTGTGAGCAGTGAGGAGTAGCATGTGAAATCTTAAACCAAAGTGGATAATTAATCGAGCTCGAGGCGTAGTTCCATATTATATGTATATAGATTCTCTTCTTGTACATTTATAATTATCGAGGCAGCAAACCAGTTTTAATTTATTGTTATTCTTAAACCAAGTCCAACTTTTTTTTGGGATGCGTCACAAAATTAGTTTGTTATTAAAAATGCCTATTTTTGTTGGTTTTTTACACACTTTTTTTTAATTTACTTAGAAAAGGTTTTCTTTTATTCTGAATTTATATTATTCATCTTTAAAATGCATATAAAAAGTCGCTGAATTTGTAACAAATTTAACGAAGCTCAAAATTAATGCTAGCTTAAATTTTCTTGGTTTATTTAGTATATTTTGTATAATAATAGAACACTTCTTTAAGTGAATATTAATATATTATTTCAATCTGTTTTTTTCTTCTTGGCTTTCTGCCTTACATATTATTTACACTTGACTAAAAAAAAACTGAAACTGAACTGAATTTAAGTAGTTTATTCGTAAACAGAAAGCAATTTCCTATAAAAAAGACAAAAAAACAAATACCAAACATGAATTGTAAATAAAATTGCTAAGCAAAAGACATGTGTAAAATTGTAAGCTTAATACTAATGCATAAATCTTTATTAAAGCTAAGTACATGTTTATTGTTAAGAGTGTTCACTGTACAATTCAGAAATTGCCCAAGGCGCTCAAATTGAGGCACATGCCGAGGGTAAGCACCACAATGGTCACCACGAGAATGGCAAAGCACAGATAATTCGACTGGATGGGCATGCGAAACAGTTTTGCGGACATGTCCAGCGAGGAGGCGAACAGGAGCGTTGAATTGAGATCCTCGGCCGAGGTATTGTGATAGACAAAGGGACGCACACGGATCTGATGACCATTCGCCTGGGCATTCTGGCAGACACGCGTCACAGAGCCGGCCACAAAGAAGGGCAACAGACCCAGAAATAACCACAGCATCACATTCGCTATATTTAGCAGGACCAGCTGCAGGGCACAATAGTGGAAATCAAAGTCCTTGAAGAGATAGGTGAGACCGGCAAAGGCATAGGCCAAATTCATGACAATCAGAAAGCAAACCGGTATGGAGACATGTTGATTAACCCGCTCCAGCAGCTTGCGGAACTCGAGAATCTCTCGCATCCAGTCAAGCGAGTCTATCGAATGCATTAGCAGCTTGTGCGACAATGTCTCCAGATGCACACGCAGCAAATAGCATTCAATGTAGTAACTACTCAGCACAATTATCTCCACTAGATCCTGCACCAGAATTGTGCACAGTAGTCCAATCCGCAGCCACAACTCCCAGTCACGCAGCGCATCCGCCAGCCAGGCGATCTTTATGATCTGTGCCGGCTGCATGATGACCACACAGCAGGCATAGCCAAAGAGCAGCAGCAGCAGAGCCAGTGCCAATCCCAAATACAACCACAGCATGCGGCACAAACACTTCGGTTTGGCAGAGAGCAGGAAAACGCGTTCAATGAGATTCTGGAGTTGCTCGTGCTCGATCACCTTGCAGACGAACACCGCCGAGCCAAAGCTTAGCAAATTCAGCACACTGGGAACCACGTAGCCGAAGAGCAATTCCCCAATTGTATTCGTTGTGGTTGTTGCAGTAGAGGCGCCACAAACATCGCTTCCATTGCCCGGTCGTATATCCCGTATGCTGCTAAAGCCTCGATCTCCACTGCAGCAATAATTGTGGGCAATAATTAGTTGCATAGCTTTAATAGTCATAGTTATGCCACTCACCGGTAGCCACATAGATAGCGTAGCACATATCCTGTGAGCAGGACACAGAGCACCATCAGAGCCTGAACATAGCTGCAGCAGGCGCGGACATTGCTCATGTCCGTCGAGATGGGATTGAGGCCAACCAGCGTCAGTATGGCCACATATGGACGCAGAAACTGCAATTGTAAACCATATACTATATTTATTATATTTTTACTAAAATGTAGAAATTAAAATAAGACCTTGCTTAAACTTGTTGTTCTTGTTTTCTTGTTAATTGTTTTCTTACAAATTTTAATGTAGCTTAGAACTAGTTTCGTTTGCTGATAGGCACAGCTTTCACTCCATGAAAAAGTTGTACATTACTGAATGACACAGCTTACACTGGAAAAAAATTTTACATTACTGATTAGCTCAGCTTACACTCAACAAATATTGGAAACTGCTGACTGGCACAGCTTACATTAAAAAAAGAAGTTAAATTTCTATCATCAAATCAACTCCTATTAGGCTAAGTCAAATTTAGAAAAGGTTTTACGTTAGTACAAATACAGTGGGTTTAATTTTTTCTCTCTGTAGCGTCTCGGTTAAGTAGCACTAATAACACCAAGCACTAATTACTCATTTATATATGCATTTATCTGCATCTTCACACACAATTTTATCTTCAGTTTAATAAGAATATATTCACTGTTTTTCATTATATCAGGTGAGCACTGTAAGGGCAAATGTTCTTGCTTTTTTTTTTTTTTGATTATACGCACCTTGCGTTTGCAGTAGTTGAGTAAGGCCGATGTCGGCTCATGTTCGCCCGGCTGCTGCAGTTCATCGTGGAGGCCGCCATTTAAGCGATTAATAAAACAAAAAGAACTGTCCGCATTATTACGATACATCACAAGAAGCTGTGTGCGCATGCATACATAGAGAGTGAAACAAAGGGCAAAGCAAAGCAAGCAACAAGAACAGTTAGTTGTTGTTACTGCTGCTGCTGATGACAGTTGATGACAATGACTGGAAGTGGACGCGAGTGGAAGGCGACGACAATCGCTGTCGCTGGCGGCCCAGCAACAACTGAAATGTTCAGCGAGATCAGCGAGAGCAATGCGTCGAACGAGAGAGATAGAGAGAGAGAACTAGAAAAGTAATTGGGGTTGGGGCGGAGGGAAAAACTTACGATGAGTTCGTGCAGCCAGGATGAGGCGGCGGATGTGGCGCAGCTGCTTCGTAGCAGCGATGGCGACTCACTGAGCTGGGCTGCTGCTGCTGCTGTAGTAGTCGCCTCTCCCTCTGTCGCTGTCGCTGACGCCTTCGTCGCTTTCATCAATTGCAGCTATATAACGGTAAATTGAATAAATTGAAACGGCAAAGCCGAATGAACGAGCACGATGCGATTCTGTGCTGAAGCCGAAGCTTTCCTGTTCACCACATTGAAGCTCTCTTCGAGCTTTGTTTTGTGTGCTGCGCTCACCGTGTGTTCTCCGCACTCGGCTCTCCCCGTCGCTGTCGCACTCCCGCCGGCGGCGCCTTATCAATGAAATTTATCTCGACAAAGCGACACGACGCAACGCGGCTCGCGACTAGCTCTCAGTGCTGCTGTGCACCTGTTACAGTTTAGATAGGAATCAGCTTGTTATCGTGCACGCTATCTATCCCAAAATAAACACACACATATGCATATTATGCACACAACTACAAAGCAAAAGTAATTTTTTATGCTTTTTCTTTGTAACGTTGTTATTTATATTCTTTTTTATTCGTGTGAATCAACACAATGTTTGCCTTATGTTATCTATATGACATGACAGCTGTCGGGCGGCGATTATTGCAATGAGAGCCAACAAACCAACTGACGGACTTGCAGCAGCCTCAGCAACTGCAGCTGGAGCGCAGCTCTCTGATAACCCAGAGGATCAACTTGACAATTTCGCTGCTGCGATACCCTACACCTCAAACGATGGGTCATATATACATTAAGCTGGTTGCTTAAGTACCGGTATATCTCATAAGCTAAGATCGTAGCCATATGTATTAAACATAATTTGATATTTTCAGAAATTGTATACTCTTTCTTTGTAGCGACACATTAGGTCACTACAGCCCAAATATTTCAAATTGGAATTTGAGCGTTTCTCTTATCGTATCCATATTTTATTTTATAAATAATTTAATATTTTGGACATTTCACTTTCTTTGTAGCGCGACATTAGTTCGCGATAGCCGAAACATTTCAAATCGGAATTTGAGTCTTTCTTTCTGCTGCTATCTTAAATGAAATGAAATACAAAAATAAGCTAGATTGGCAAAAAAAAAAAAATAATAAAAAAAAGAACACAAAAACCAATACGCAAATGTGACACTCAAATTTGTTTTTCTCGCTTCCCCATTCAGCTGAGATTCGTTTGCGATCTGCTCGTATATGATTTTTGCTGTTGTTGTTATTGTAGTTGCTGTTGTCGTTGCTGTTGTTGTTGTTGTTGTTGTTGCTTGTTGCTTGTGTGTGTTACAGTTGTTCCGGCTGTGGTTGCGAGTGCGATGCTCGTAATACATGCACGTAAGACAATAAAGTATCGAAATTTACGTTTAAAAGTAATTAAATTAAATTAAAGACAAGTCACAAGTTGTTTTCAACTTTATATGTTTTTTGCGCTCAACTTGAATTGTTACTCAATGTCGATTTGCATGATGGGTCGCAGCCGCAGTTGACGTTGACATTTTGTGTGGCCCCCCCCCCCCCCCCCGCACACTTTTCACCCGCAATCAGCCAGGGGCAGCAGGAGGGGTTGGGTGGTGGATTTGTTGGTCAATGCTGTCATTGCCTGAACTCTGGTCATTCATGTAAATTAGCTGCGTTGTCAAATAATGCTGATTTGTTGTTGGTTCGTTGGCAGACTAATAAAAGCAATGCCAGGCATACTTCATTCTCATGCCACATGCCACATGCCACATGGCACATGCCCGATACTGCATCCCTAAAATACTATCACACTCCGTCCTGCTAAACTTGACAGACCAAAAACTGTCCGGTGGCCATCACTTGACGCATATCTCGAACCGTAGCAAAGCTCTGCTCTGCTGCTTTTGTTTAAAAATCAAATATTACGACAAAATTTCAATGCGGTTAAATGCATAGGAAATTTTATGCAACCCTCTGCCCACGGGGGGAGCTGTGCTGCAGCCACAACCGCTAAAGCGTAAATGTTGACTCGACGCCTGAACATGCATAGACAAGGCCAAATTTAAAGGGAAACCATTACTCAATTTAGGGCAAAAAAGTGTGTCATAACTGAACAGAGTTTTAATCTGTTGTCCTAGATTAAAACTGCTTTTAAAATCTGTGAATTATTGAATATTTTTGCTTAAAAAAAGAAGAAAATTTATTTGTAAATCGTTGTCAAACCTGAACTGACTTTTAAGCCAGAGGTCAGTTTGGTAATTGCTTAGCCTTCAGAATAAAACTGCTTTTTAAATGTGTTACTTATTTAAATATTGCTGAAACTATAAATATTTTTATTTTTATGACAGTTTTCTAAAAATCTTTTAGTTTACTGTTTGATCACCTCTCTTAATAAATTAAATATGTTTATCTTCTTTTTTTTTTATGCTGGCATTAAAAGCATATTTAAATATATTTTATTGAACAGTGAAAGCAGCAGCACTTGAGAATATTTAATATTCCTGAAGCTTTTATTTATAGCTACCTCTCCTGTTTGCCACATATTGAGAGGCTGCTTAAGATTTTTAAAGTTCAGCTACGCCCACAATGCACATTGTGCCCCTTGAAAAAGGATCAGATAGTGCGACGTGTCAAGTGTCCGAAATTCAATTAGACTTCATTAGCATTAGCAGCCGGTGGCGCATTGTTATTTTTGTTGTTGCTGCCACTGTTGTCGGAGGGGCACCTTGTGGCTGTGGCGTGCACAGATTTAACCGTTTGCAGATTAGCATAAATGAGATCATTAAAATGCGCTTACGTTTGTGTGGGTGGCGGAGTGTTTCACTTGAGTGGGTGGGTGGAGGATGGCTTAAGTGGGTTTCATATGCAAGGTGCGACTTCCTTTCGCACGTAGCCAGACACAGCCTGCAAATTGCCTGTCTGTCTGCTCGTCTGTCCAACTGTCTGTCTGTCTGTCTGGCTGTCTTTGTTGGTGTCATTGGCTGCCATTCGCTATTTGTGCTTATGGGGTTCGTGTCTTCGCTACACACCTCTAATACAGCAGATATTTGAAATTTGCATAATTATTATTATTATTGTTGGCAATGTTAATGTGTCTTTATTAAAGCAACTAGTTTTCTAGCTGCTTATTGCAATTTGCTGCTGCTTCTATTTTCTTTTCTTTTCTTTATTTTTTTTGGCTTGTCTTGTCCAAATGGCTCGTTTCATTTTGTCTAACGAGTGTGTAAACAAGCAGACACACTGTTTACACTGTCGCACAAGTTTTGGAGTGTGCAGCCCGGGGGGGTGTTGCTTCTTATTACAGCAGGACTCAAAGTTTATATACGTGTACTGAATGTATATAAATAATATACCTATCTTTTTTTGGATCGATTTCGGTGATTAGAATCGATTTTTTATTTCAAGCATTGCACAGAATAATAATGAATTGTCTTGTAATGACATTAACTATGCCTCTGCATTTTTTTATTTTTATAATAATGCAATAGTTACATATTTTAAGTAATGCATTTGCTAAACATATTTTTTGGACTTTTTTATTTTTAAAAATGTGACATTTAAAATTGCACTTCAGTTAGAAAGTGTATTTTATTACAATGAGAATGTGGAATATATATGTTTATATTATGCATTTCAGATATTTATCTTTAAAGTATTTTACTATACAATTTTGTAGATAATATCTATTAACAATGATGCATGAAGATTTGTGTGCGACTATTTTTGAATGCAAATATGCCAAATATACTTTGTAATTACAATTTCAAGTCAAATGTAATTTATTTAAAAACAAATAAAAAATTGTTTACTCTTCTAACAAAACAAAATGATAGCACGTGCAATTTGATTGATGAGTTAAAAACTAATCAACTATATTTAAGATTGTAGAGTGCAACAATTTGTGTAAACATACTACGAGTTTAGTATACACAATATCTATGTAAATATAGAGTCTAGTTAATTGGCCTGTCACAAACCTGTTGCTATTTGTAAAAGTTCCAATTTTTTTTCTTTCCTGTCTTTTATAGTAGCAATTTTGTTTGATTGTTGCCAGTGTTGCACATGGCCTTTATGTGTGTGGATTGGTGTGTGTGTTTGGGTGCAATTCGCTCTTTTGAGTGTGGCAGTAAAGGATGCAACATTTCAACCGCCCTCAGCCCTCCGCCAAACGAGCTAATTTTGATGATATCCAGAGGCGAGCAGACAGTCGGTGAGTTTAAGTTCATTTTGACAGCAGATGCGGGATGTTGTGGGGACTCTGTTTGGGGAGTTCTGGCTGTGTGCTTGCTTGTCGCCTGCTGGCTCTGTATGCTGAGCTGAACTAAAAGCCTGTCGTCAGCCTGCAAATTGAATCAGTCCGTTAACCCCTCCACCGCTCCCTTCCTTTATCTCTGTATGTGTGTGTGTGTGTGTGTGTGTGTGTGCCCAGAGGGCGACGTGTGCGCTCTCATGAAATGTGACCGCAATTGCGGTTCGTTAGCTGCATTTCAGCTAGTCCACATGCTCCACATGTCAATGGAGTACTACATGATGCACAGAACTCGTCCCAGTTATCCCAGTTTCCACTCCCGCTAGTTGCCTAGTTTTTGGTCAGGTGGCAGCCGTGCACGCGGATCCGTCTGGCCCGACCGCCAAAATAAACCCGGGGACAATGCAAAAGCATTGTGCCTAAGTGGTCAGCTGACCAAAAGCACTTTGACCATGCGGTAGCTCTTGTGGCTCGTCGCTCGTCGCTCCGCTCAGTTAGCCCCTTAAGCAGTCCAACCCAAACGTCGTGCAACGCGCCATGCCACACGCCACGCGCCCTTCCTTTATTATTTATGACAAAATGCATGTGTCAACATGAAAACAATGTAAGCTTCAACACGCCGAAGTTAACATACACTATGAAATCCAACTAATCTAAACTAAAATTCATTTTTCTTTTTTAAAAAGAGAGAACAGTTGATTGTTCCTATGAAAGATATATGATAGTCTGATGTCGATTAGATTCTGCTCGAATATATGAAAGTTAATATGGCTCAGTACTGGTGAGTTTGGTAAAGTAAACAGTTAAGTTCTTTAAATACTTTACTTTTTATATACTCCATATCTAAGTTGAATCATAGTATCTTCAAAATATTTATTGACATTTTAATGACATTGTATCCTTAACACTTTTGAACAGTCGTTATTTCTGTTTGGATGATTCAATATGTTTCATAAAACACATGTTGTTTTTTTGTATTATGACATTATAAATAAGTTGCTTCATAGAGCAAACTAATGTCAAATATGAAAACTATGAATTATGAATAATGAATTATGAATGCCCAAGAGTGTGTGCGATATAGAAGTATCATCTTAAACATTTCTAGCATTCTTTCTCAAGTTACACAATTAATTATAATTCTATAATACTCCCAATGCAAAAGGGCATCCAAAAATTGGTGAATGACAAGGATTTGGATGGCACTTAGCGGCAATTAGAAGCAGCAGGGAAAAGTAAACACACACACACACATACACACCTGTAGCTAGCAGCAATCACAGTCGGATCACGAGTGTTAAAGTGGGGAGGGGAGTGGCGGGGTGAGGGGAAACGTCTGGGATTTGCGCGCTAGTGAGCGCCGCATCAAATGTGGCAACGTGGCAGCAACTTGAAGGTAATTACGACAAAGACGCACATCCTAGTCACATCCGGCATCCAGGCACGCACAAAAGCACAAAAACTTGTAGCTCACAGCCTCCAACCCGTAGACCTTGTCCCCTTTGACTTTTCAACGCTCGACAAAACGTGACAAGCATTTTGGATTTACAGCCGGCCAGTTGCAGGATAGAAATTTAAAAGGCTATGTGCGAGAGCCCGGCCTTAACGGCCTGACCTACTCATGAGTGCCAAATGAGTTGTTAGACCAAGAAAACATGATAAAAAATATGTAAGAATAAAACTACAGACGGCTCTCCAGAGAACTTTTCCAAGTCAACCCGCAGACTGTTGCGTGTGTATGTTGGTGTCTGTGTGTGTGTGTGTGTGTGTGTGTGTGTGTGTGTGTGTGTGTAGGAATGTGTAGGCCTGTCTTTATTGTTGGGCAAAGTAAACGACATTGTTGACATTCGCTCAGCTAGTGTAGAGGGCCCAATCTGTGGTCCAGTGGCGTAGTTGAAGTTTCAAATTATGGTGTGCAGCGGGTGTTTGCTCGAATGGTGAACAAACAACTGTAAAGCTATTAACCTGATCTTTAAATTAAGGCCAATATGACAATAAATAGTCCTTGGAATGTGGCTAGAAATGTAGCTAGCTTGATTAATCTTAGCGTCAATCTTAGGTCAAATAACTGTATACATAAAACTTGTTCTACAACCTATATTACAGATTAAGGTTATAGACTATCAATCTAACTTAAAAACATAAACATTTAGTAGTAATATATCTAAGAATGCAATAAAATTAATTTGTTTTCATTTGCATAAGCAATGTGACAAAGATTTTTATTTTTAGTCGACGAATTGTAATTTTCTATATTTTCATATGCTACAAACTCTTTTCTAATAAGCAATATTTTTGTTTAAATTAAATATTCCCTTAACAGTATTTTTATTATTATTATTTTCGAATATATTTCGCAATATTTGCACAAATGATTTGCTTCCCTCGAGATGCTTGTTACTTGTGGCGCCTCTGCGCTGCGCTTAGGTTCATTCATACAGTGCCCATTACGGTGGCTGTAACACAATGCCGGTCTCCATTGAAGTCGTCATCCTGCCAGGGGTGCTGGCTGCTTAGCTGTCGTTTCATTACAAATTTTCTTTTTAAGCTTTTAGCTTTTCTCTTTGGTTTTTTTTTTTGTAATATTTACCTTAGCCAGGACACGGGAGCCTCCGCGACTGCAGCTCGGCAGCAGTGCAGCTGCCAGGAAATCCCCAAGTGGCATGGGGAATTGTGGTTTTTGGAGGTGCATGAATATATTGGGGAAAGATTTGTGCGCCGGGTGTCCCGGGTTGCTTGTTGACTCACACAGCCAGCATGCTCATTAATTTTTTACGCTTAATGTGTTTTTCTAATGATTTTTAAATTGCTTCTCAAATTTCAAATTTTTCGGCTTTTCCAGCAATATTGTGCAATATATATTTTATTCGTGTGGCCTCGTTTATTATCTCTCTCTATCTCTCTCTCTCTCTCTCTCTTTGTCTGTCTCACTTTGTCCCTGATTCCCTGCAGTACAGAATAAATTCTGATCCGAGTGGACGCCAAAGTTAAAAAGTGACTCATTAGCGACTCCTGCGTATCTCTGTCTGCCTGCCTGTCTGTCTGTCTGTCTTTCTGCCTGTCTGTGCGTGTTATCGTTGCTTGTTTGTATCCATATTAATTTACAGTTGACACAACAAACCGAGCGAATGGCAATGACGTAAAAATTCTCGAATGCAATAATTAAAATGCAATAACAATTGCAACAAGACCATCAACAACAACAAGTTGGCAGCATACCAAGCGACAACAGCAATCTGTTAGCCAGCAGCCAAAAAAATTGATCTTACAGCCTCGCTGACTGACTACGAAACACCCTGTTGCCAAGTTGCCACATTAAACTAGAGACTGAAATAAAGAACATGAAAATACAACTTTTTTTATCCTTCGTTTTTTTTGTTTCACTGTAATTACAATTTATTATTAACTTGATTTCAGGCTGTCTTCTATACAGTTTTCTAAATTTCTATTATATTTGAATCTTATTATTTAATTTTTGCCTGAAAATATTTAGATTTTGGCAAGGATACGAAAGCCTTTAGGAATAATGTTTAAGTAATACTATTCTTAAATGAATTTGTATTTCTAAGGATAGACTCCTATCTGAGCAGTTGTATGTGCATATTTCAGCATAATACTGTCCAGTTGTTATACTCTGCTCAGATTAGTATACAGATTTACTCTGTACATATTTGTAATAAATAATTATAGCAATAACTTACCCAAGTAAAGTAGGCAGTAAATGCGTGATATACAAAAGTTGCAGAATCCTTTGACTTGCACTTATAAGCCGCTTGCTTATCCAGGTCCCTTTTCGGTTCTCTCCATCATGCAACAATTGTTTGCCACGCACACACACACACACACACACACACACACACACACGCATGCAAGGCATAAAATCGCATCACGCATACGCTGCGTTGTGCACTTTTGCCAGCTTGCCACTTCTTCTGCAGTGTTGCTGCTGTTGCTGTTGCAGCAACGTTTTGTCTGAATGACAAATTTAATTACTGCTGGCTCCACGTCTGCTCTGTGTGTGTGTGTGTGTGTGTGTGTGTGTGGCGTAAGGGCTGTTGTTTGCGCCGTTACTGATATGGCAACAGGAGCAGACCAGACGTCGGCTCAGGCAGCAGATTGAGGACCCAGGCACTAAAGACACTTCATTTGATGCGTCAATCAGCACAATCAAAAACTGCAGCCCATGAAAATCAATTAAAATGCCGTTGACATTCTGCCTATATGTATGCATATATATATATTTGGTACCATGGCCAATATATCGATGTGTGTGTGTGTGTGGGTTGGTGTGTGTGTGTGTGTTTGTCCAAGGGATGTGCTGTCAACAGCGCTGAACGTTTTGCAATTGACGCTGCCTGGATTAACATTTATATTTCAGCTGGGAAAGGCAGGTCCTGTTTTTCGGCTCAATGCTGCCAATGGCGTTGTAATTCATTTGAAATGCAAATTCCTTTTGTAGCGGATATAACAACAACAACAACAACAACAAGAATTACAGAAGGACGACAGCAACAACAAAATCACTTGCAAAACAAATCAAAGGCGTCAATTCAGCAGCAGCAACATGATGCTGCATTTTCGGCAAGGAACAAAAACAGTGGTCGCCGTTGGAGTTGTAACTGTAGCCGATGACGTCAGCGTATTGCATAGTTAATTGCTGTGCCACAACCTGCCCTACACCACTCCTCCCGCTCACAACGCTGAGTTGCAGAAACAAATCGAAAAATAACAAGAAATGGAGGCAGCGCCACTTAATAAATGAAATGTCATTGAGGCGTGCGGCAATCAACAAAACAAAAATCCAAACGGATTTAACACCAACGAGCGGCGCCAAATGACGTATGTGGATAGCTAAGGGGTTGATGGGGGCGGTGATGGGGGGGGGGGTTGGGGGCGTGGTCTTGCTGGAAAAGCAAACTGTAACTGAACGCACCTCACCTCACCCACTGACTAACTGACAGACTGCTTGACGGACTGCTTGATGTACTGCTTGACTGACCAGGCCCAACTAGCTGACAGCTACCGAAAGACCGCTGAGCGTCGCTTTATCTGCTTGTGATGCACACGCACACGCACACACACACACGCACACGCACACACATACTAATACGCACACACACACACACACACACCACTTGTCATGGACACCCGCTGAGCCGTTAAATCCGTCAGTTGGCAACTTTCATTTACCCTCAATTGCCGCATGTGTTTCAATCTCCTTAATCGGTTTGTAAAACGTTTTTTTTGTTTTGTCACTGTTTTCAAAGCTATAGAATTGAAAATTATTAAATTTCATTCATTTAAATTTAGTTCTAACATTTAACATTTCAAATTTGAATCCAGTTGAATCCCGTCGAGACTTGAATTATATATAAGTATTATAAAAAAATCACTTGAACTAAAACTGACAAAAAACATATTTAAATATAACAATTTTTTGTTTTTTGAGTTCAATAAATTTTATGAAAATTATTTTTAGATAAGTTTATGATTTTTGTGGGTTTTTTTTTTACTTAGATACAATATTTTTGCAGCCTTTTTATTATACATAAGCTGAAACATTTAATCAAACACGATGAACTCTGGTTTATTGATTGTTTCGAAAACATATACATATAAATATATAGCATATAATTATAATTCATTTATACCCCAGCATACACTGCATTTGAAAAGCATTCGTAACGCACAGAAAGAACAAAAACCAAAAAAAAAGTAAAACGATATGAGGCAAACTGCAACTGCAACTGCTACTCCTCCAGTTACTGCGACAAGTGCGGCCTTTGGGCAGTGCTGGTGGCGAGTAGTCATGGATAGTGGGATGTTTGGATGGAGGCGAGCACCATTGCTGCTGCTGTTGCTGCTGTTGCTGCTGTTGCTGCTGCTGCGTCAGCTGCAACTGATGACATTGTCAGACAGCAAGGCACAGCCCCTTTGGCCATAAAAGGACTAACAAGCCTGACAGTCACTCAGAGCTCTGTCAGTCAGGCTCTGCTTCGCCCCGTCCGAGATGGGGACGCTTGTGCAAATTAAAAGTTTGGCCCACACTTGACACGTGCTTAGGAGCGCTGCAAACGCATCCAGTGTCCAGCGTCCAGCAACCACTGACCACTACCAACAGCAATGCACCACACGGTTGCTCTGTTTTTTTTTTCCTTCTTCTTTCATTTTCGCCCCAACATGTTTGTGGCAGCGTTTTTGTTGGGTGGTTAGGGCGGGGCAGGGGTTTGCCACATGAAATTTATGAGACTTCAAGTTGCGTGCAGCTGCATAAACTTGTTGCATACTTTGTGCCAACACTGGCCGACTGGAATAGTCAAAAAGGTCGAAAAGAATGCTGACTAAGCGATGCTTCCTAAAATGTCTGCACATGTCGCTAGGTGGCGCCAGCCGGAGGACAAGTTGCTTTTTTTGCTTCTTCTATTTTTTGGTTGTTGGACCATTGTTTATTGTGTGAAATTCTTGTGATCGTATTTAGGTTTAAATTTGAAATTAAATTCAAAATGAATGGAATACTATACAACAATTTTGAATGATATAATTTTCACAAAAATGTATAATTGATGCGCGTAATAATAATTGTCAAATTTGGTTTATTTAATTAATTTAGTACTTTTTGGCCGAAATACATTCTCAATTTGTTGCTGCTGTTCCTGGAAGAAATTAAATCTAAAGAGATGCTGAACTTTGTTTTTATATTCATATAGTTGTTTTTATGCCGCAAACACACTTTTATTTTTCTGTGTGAATAAGAAATTAATTAAATGTTGAGGTAACGCAAACAACTGGCTGCTGGTAGTTGAGTTGTTAGCTTGATTCGATGTCACTATTTAGCTATTTACTCAAACACACCAAATCAGCTATTAATAAATGTGTCCCTTTAAAAATGGGAGAGAAGGGAAAGACAGGCAGATATTAAAAATGATACGCTTCTTGGAGACTTTCCCACGGTTTTCCAAAATTAACATGTCTAATTTTGTTTTATTGCTAATAAACAGTTTAAAATACCATTTCGGATACAGGGTATATCCTAGTTGGGCGTACACACATAGAGCACATTTTGAATTTTTTGTTCTGTCTAAAACTGCTAAAGTTGCATATAATTTTTAGTAACTATTTTGCATTTTAAAGAATTGAATAAATTATTATTTATACCTGTTTGCATTTTTGCAAGCGGGGCAAAACAAATTTTTGGTTCGGCGGAACTTGCACACATGGAATTGCATAATTTCGAGGTGTAATTTGGAAAACCAACTGGCGGCATTTAAAGCCAGCTAGTGGCTGGCGGAGGGTGGGGGGTGGGACTTAGATGTGGGCTTAGGCAAACCAACGGTGGGGTTAACTGCGGTGTGGGTGGGCATAGTGGGAATGTTGAAGTTTTTGTTGGCACTTAACCCGCTCAGAGGCACATTTGTTTTTGTTGTCTTCGCATCGTGTTGCGTTTTTTCAGTGCATGTTGAGCGTAAATATTTGTATCCTATTTATTTGTTGAGAGGGGTATATCAAATATTGTGCATGGATATGTATTTTGATTTGGGAGAAGTGATAAACTGGAGAACTTGAATTAAAATGAGAAAAGAAATCTAAAATGTATACATAAAGCAATGTTTGAGTATATATATACATATATATGTATATATATATATATAAATTGTGTGTGTATATAGGGTAAATGATAGTCGAATATACGTTGTTTGACAAAGTCTTAACTTGTTTTTAGCTGGCTCTGTTGGGGTTTTTAGTTGTCAACAAAAATATCACTTGTTTGCATGGGAATCTCAGCCGGCTTGTTTTTATTTTTAGGTTTAGTACTCGTTTTTTAGTTGTTGTTGTTTTTATTTGAATGGTGAGTGGGGTATACGAACATGTGTGCATAGGGTGGATGGATGTGGCGCCCACATCTGTTTGGTGTCATTCACGATGTTGCTGTGGCAGTGGATGATAAAGAGTAACAAAGTAACGGTCGCGTTTTGCTTGCAACAAAAATAGCAAACGCGTGCGGAATTGAGCAATTTTTATGAATAGCAATCGTCAGAAATGGAGTCGGGGGCAAGTTAAGCAACCATATCTCCAAGCTCAACCCCCCCAAACCCCCAAGTGCCTGTGCATAGGCACAGTTAGTGGATCCCCTAGACCGTTAGTTCATCTGTCAAGCGAATGGTGGGGGAGAGAGGGGGCTTGGGATATGCTGGGAGCATGCTTGACAGTTTGACGCCCCGTAATTCATGGCATGATGAACAACGCCAACTGTTAAAACCCTTTTTTTTCCCCCCCATTTCTCTTAGCCATATTTCGCTGGGTTTTTTTTGTATATTTTTTTTTGTATTTCTTTTTGCTGACTTTTTCACTTGTGACAAAGCGAGCCGAGAGCTACATGTACATGTGTTAACATTTAAAATGGGGTTTGGTCTGTGACGTTTTTGCAGCACATTAAATTAAACATATTAAAAATGTTGCTAATTTCATTTTAGCTGGCGCATCAAATTTAATTTTATCAAAAAGGAAAGCGGTAAAATCATTGCAAAAGTGTTAAAGTAGTTTTGGGAAAGGGGTTGCGCTGCTCATAATTTATTACCTGCAGTCGGCCAACTTAATTATGCGCTTAACGTAATTATACCAAGCGAAAAATCGAAGCACAAATTGGCGCAAATGCCAAATGCAGTCGGGAGCTAGGAAGGAAATTTACGTGGGTGACTACAGAATACCCTTTCCTTTTCCCTTTCTGTCTGCTAAATCGATTTTTTATATTTAATAAATAGGATAACAAATTGTTACCTCGATACATCGATTTATAGATAACTTTTCATAGTTAATCGAGTCGGTATTCGCAAGCGATTTACTCTTGATATTAAAGACACAATTGGAAAAGTGTAGCCGACTAAAATGATAAATACATATTATTTCTGAACTATTAAACAGAAATTCAATTTTCAAATTGAACAATTTAAATCAAATATGTTTTAAACACATAGTTCTTCCAATTTCCTTTTTTTCGTTTGTAATGTTACAAACACGATGAGTAAACTAAGATACCCGCCCGAAACGTAGTCAACAAAATGTGCCGTTATAGCAGACGTCGCGACGCCGTTGCCGGCGCTGTGTAAAATTTGCTGCCCATTCATAAAAGCTGATAATTGAGTCGACAGCGACGCCGACAGCGCCGCACACCGATGACCGCAGCAGCAGCAGCGGCAGCAGCAGCAGGGAGCGCAGCTCAATTTTTATTCAGCTGCGTAATGGCCGCGTCGACAACTGTTCCCAGTCCGCGAACCCTTATCCAGGCACCAACCACGTCTCTGCTGCCCACAGACGATCTCTGGCTAGCGGCTGCAGCTGCGAGTTGAACTAATTTAATTAATTGAATTCATTTGGTGACGCTGCCAGCGACCGAAATTCGCCAAGGTATGCGCATGTGTGTATGTGTGTGTGCATGTGTGTGTGTGTGTGTGTGTGTGCATGTGTGTGTGTGCGTGTATAACACCAAATTAACAGTGCAATTGGCGCCTACCGCACTAACCCGGCCACTCCACCTACAACAGCCCAATCGATTGTGCTGCGCGCGAAAAGAGTGCATTTTTGGTTTCGCCTTTTGTGGTTGCAACTGCTCTTTTTCATCATTTTGCCCTACGTCATTACCAGCTAACAAATTGTATCAGGTAACATCAGGTAACCCCAGCAACAGCAGTTGACTGAGGTCGCTGTTTAAATCTTTAGCAGTTCATTTGATCCGACCTGTTTAGCTAATTTAAAATATATGTTTTTTTTTTATGTATAAAATAAAATTATTAACATTTTTATAATATATATATGGTAATTGATATACACTTGCAGAACGATTCTTTAATTTTGTCGTGGAATCTCTAATGTATTGCAAAAGACGTCTTCGAGCCAAACAAAGTATATTTATATTTTTGATTAACATCACTGGTCGAATCGATATAGTCATATTCCGTCTGATCGTCCGTCTATCCGTCTGTCCGTGTATTTATATACTGATGAAACTTTGAATATGTCCATCGTTTTGCATTGAGCAGATCAGATCACTTTATAATATAGCTGAAATGGGAATGATCGATCGTAAGATGTGTTTTTGTTACGGAAAACTATATTGTTTACAATGCTATCCAAGCCAAACTTACTCAATATTCGACCACTATATCAAATAGCTGCTAATGGAACAATCAATATAAAAGTGTTGGCATCAAAATATCCATAGAAATAAATGTTACTCTCTCTGAGGAAAATGGAACATTCAATTCACAGCCAGAAAACACAAATGAAATTTGTTCTTTGCGTTCGACAAGGGTATGTAAAATTCGGTGTGACTCTCTTGTGGCATATTAACACTCAATTTTCTGTATATATTGCATATGTTGTGTTGCCATTAGCATTCATTGAATTGCATAATTAACCTCATTTCGATTTAAATGAATTAATTATTATTCTTTAATTAGAGCTGAAAAGTCAGGTGGCATTTTGGTTGCAGCTCCAGATGAATGCCACCTATTGGAATGATGTTAGACGATTGCCTCGAATTCCCTTTGAGATCAACTGATTTTAGGCCTTCCAAATTTATACGCTGCCACTCAAATTCAACACTTTTCACGGCATTCACAGCATTTTCACATTTCAACAGTTCCATGCATCACTTTTCCATTGAGCGGGAGGGGAGATGTGTTTTTGTGGTTTGGCTTCCATTGAACCGTTCAACCCTCAAACAAATTGCGCAAATAAGTCGAACTTATTTCGGCTGGTTGTTATGCTAAATACCTTGCTAAATACCCTGTAAATGTGAGAGATAGACAGAGGTAGATCTGTTGTAATTAAACTTTTATTAGTCTTAAGGGCTGACTGATTGTTCTCTAAGTATGTAAAGTGTTTTGTCATGAAATCAACCAATGTATAATCATAAAATAAAATACATATATTAAATGAACACACACGAAAAACATAACATAAATAATCAATTCGAAGTCCACGCGCCATAGAATGTCCAGGTAAATGTAGGATAGCTCACAATGCAGCCTCATTACAGATGACTTTGTTTGACTGAGCGACATTTTGTTGCAGTTAGCAGTTAGCATCTGGAACTGGAACTGTTTTAATTATCATATTCCCCTAACGCCAACTTGATTAAAATTCAATGCGAAAATTGATGGCATTGTTCTAAACATTGATGAGGCAAACAGCAACGATGGCTGTGGCAGGAAGAAGATCGAATGAAACGATGGCTGCCATGTAGCTGCCGGCAATCAGCGCATCGCTAGCAATGATGAAGACACCCACTCGACGATGCCTGCCACATTGACGCCCGCATCGGAATCAATGTATCTGTGTATCTGTATCAATATCTGTGTATCTGTGTATCTCTATTGGTTGCTGTAAATGCATCTGTATCTGTGCTGTTGCTGTCAATGCTGGATTGCTCGACTGGCAGCGAGTCTCAATTTCAGTTTCAGCTAAAAATGATTTCAATGGCCAAGCCAACAACAAAAGCTGCCACGGAAATGCTGTCAATTATGCGTGTGCGTTCGCCAATTCTTCCAATTCCAATTCCAGCTACCAACTCCGATTTCCCGATGCCCGTTAGACATGTGCCGGATGCACTCGCTCGCGATTGACTCTGTTTGTCAGTCAGTCAGTCAGTTAACTGTTTTTTAGGCTGATTACCAACAACATAACAAAAGTCCCACAAATACTGCATTATCTGTCAATTTTGGTCTAGTTAAGTGTTGTCAGCGACTTGTTCAACTTGCGAGTTGTCTTTCAGTTCAGATTGCTTACGAGCAGCCTTTTGTTTCCTTTATATTATGATTTTATACACTTGCAGAGATTATTATACTTTTGATTGAAGCGGACATCTCCGACCTTATTAAGTGTATATATAGTCTTCTAAGTGTCACTAACGGAATTGATACAGCCCTATTGTATTATATTTTGAATGATGAGCATGTATAATATATCCAAAAGACTTTCTTTATACTTGCATCTTCTCTATGCACAGCAACTTCTCAAAGCTGTATCATAGACTTATTCGTAATATTCCTAGAAATAATACTTATGTCTGCTTATAGTAAATAATTCCAGCTTGTCTGAATAATGCACTCATTTTAAAATGCCAAAAAAAAAGGATAAAGATGATTAAATCTTTCTAATGCGGTCGCTTTGTGCACTTAACTCGTTTTAATGAGCTTTGTGGCATTTTGGGGCTTTGTGGCAGGTAGTCTGCATGCAGCTTGTCATTTACTTGCACTTTTCATCCTTTTCATCCTTTGACATGTGGCGCAAGTTGCGTTTGCTGTTTGTAAGCTAAAAATTTGCCTTGCTGCTTAAATCGCAATTGCAATGCGCACTGGCAATGGCAAAAGGGATTTCCAATATCAACTGGGCAAGGAGTCAACGAGGCAACGAGGCAAGGAGGCAACGAGGCAAGTAGAATGGTAGCGATGGTGTTATATATGTATGCGAATGCTTAAGCAAGTGCTTGGCATGTAAACATTATAGTCGCTGCTTGTGCGGCTTTGCCTGCTTGCTTGCCGCCTGCTGGCGGCTGGCTGCTTGCTGGCTGCTTGCTGCACTGCGTCCGCAATTTATGAAGTTGCAGCCGTAATGCGCTTTTAACCTGCAGCAAATGCAAGCGAGACGCAACGGCAGCTGAGCAGCGGTGGGAGCGGCGGGGCAGCGCTTATTATGCCGGGCACGTGGAACGAAAACTAAACAGAGAGCAACCACGAGGCATAAATAGCCCACTAAATGTGTAGTGGATGGTGGGTGGTGGGTTGGGTGTACATAAAATGTTACACGAGCACTGCATGTGCCTCGCACAATAAATACGCGTTGCCAATGAGGGAGGGAAGGGGTAAAGGGTACTGTCAAATAGTATGGTCAAGCAGTTGGCGTTGTTTCAAATGGCGATTTGCACAGACACACACACACACACACACACATACACACACACACACATATATATATATATAGAGAGAGTTGCACATAAATAGCAAACAGAAGTTTTGGCTTGTTTGAATTTGTGCCTAAGGCTCTGCTGCTGCGCACAGAATAAAACCCTTTTCACTTGTATGCCACACAGAGTTCAAGTCCAATTCGTCTTTCGTTGGCACAATTAAAACTAAACACAAAATACAAATTAACAAAAATAAACGAAAAAAATCCGCAAACAATATTGAATAAAACGAATAAAAATGCGTATAAAGTGAGACGTGAAAGTGTTGCGCTCGAAAGTATGCACAAATATTTTGACAAAAGCAAATATTTATCAACTCAATGCTCTTTGGCCTTTGCATGCGATTAAGTGAGACACACACACACACACACACAGTCACACGTGCACACACTCAGCTGCAGGGCGCAAAATGGGGGCATCTAAAGTGCAGGTTGAAGGCAGAGTTAGAAAGTCAAAGTCAAAGTTATTTGTTTGCTTGTTGGCAGCCTTTTTTTTTGCACTGCGCTCTCACTCACAAATATGCGAGCATATCGAATTGCTCAATCAGTTGGACTTGGCTAACATCAAAAATCCATTCTGTGCACAGATAAAAAACTTGATCAAAACTGAAAAAAATTGCATTTAAATTTGGTAATGCGATCTGAAGTCGAAATAAAAAAGCAATATTTTTTTGGTGAATGGTTTCGCATCGAAATTAATCCTAAACATGCGATTTCAAGTCTAAATTAAACCTTGAACACTTTACTGATGCTTTTGACTTTGGAATGAAATTAATATCAATCAATATCTTAAATATATAAAAAATATATTATAATTTATTTATTATTAAGCCTTAAGCAGTTTTACTAATATCTTGAGAGGATTGATTAATATGCAATTTAAAGCAGACTAAAGAATTTAAGCAAATTCCAAAATCGAGAGATTCGCATAGCCACAACAATTTGTCAGCTTCGCACGCTTCTTGTAGAATATTTAGGATGCCTTGTGGCCTAAATGCAGGATGACTGAGCTGCTGCTGTTTTTCACACACTGGGATCGAGTGAAGTGCAAGGCATACGCTTGGATGGACAACTGTGCAAAGAACCCAATAACCCAAAGCTCAAGGTGACAATGATGAAGACGACGACGATGACGACGACGACGACGACGTGGAGGTTAAGAAGAATGAGCAAAGGATGCAAGGGACAGTCACTCACTCAGTCACAGAAGTGTAGAAGGGTCTACTCTTTGACTTACATATATTTGTATATATATATATATGTATATGTGTGTGTGTGTGTGTGTGTGAGAGTTGCTGTGCTTGTTTGTTTGCCCTTGTTGCTGTTGCTGGCTTGCCTTATTATATTTCTGAGGCAGTCGCATCAGGCACAAAGGCACGCTCTGTGGCAGCCTTTTCATTGTTGGACAATGAGACAGTCAGTGGTGGGCAGGGGGGGGGAGGGGAGGGCGAGTAGGGGATACGGGTGGAGGGGAGATGCTTGCAGGCATAGTAAGGCTATTCATTTTTGATACAGTTACTTGTTTGCCAAGCTCTTTGGCGGCACAAGTGCATAAGTTCAGTTTGTTGCTGTTGTTCTTGTTGCTTCACCTTTTTTCTGTATGTGTTTTCCGTCTCTTCTCCTTTTGTTTTTCCTTTTTTATTCGTTTTTTTTTAATATTATTTTTCGAGGTCATCCTGAGCGCTCACATGGCGCCCGCATGCAGTTGAATAAATTTGTACAATGTCACGGCAATTATGTAAAACATCGCCATTAGTGCAAAGATTTTCACCTCGAGCGATTTTACCTGAGCTGGACACGAAGCAGACTCATGACTGACTGACTGACTGACTGACTCGGTGACTGACTGGGTGACTGACTCGGTGACTGAGTGACTGACATGGCTGCATTTGTTGAAATTTATGAGGCATGATGTTGTCGCTTGCCGACTTGCAACCGACAAGGACAATGCAAAATGTTGTTCTCTCTATGTGTGTGCGTGTGTCGTGTGTGTGTGTCGTGTGTGTTGTGTGTATTTGTACATGTTGATGATGTTGCCACAGCGCCGTGTGTCTGGTGTGTGTGTATGTGTGTGTATGCTGTGATGCTGGTGAATTATTTATGCCAAGCTTGACATTTACTTAGGCGACGTTGTTGCACTTGCAACGCAATTTACTGTTGCATATTTTTTAGGGCATACTCTTGAAACGCATCTACTATTTATTAATTGCTGCAGTGTTGCAAATTGTTTCGACACCAGCACTTGCTCTAATATACACACGATATATACATATATATATATATATATATTTATACAGGTTTGTATCTGTTTTGGATGTTGGCAGTAGCAGTTAAGCAGTTAAGGTTGCAATGCTTAAATTTCATTTTAAATATTCATAATTCAATTTTGACTTGCGAAGTTTTGTGGCCAGTCATCGCAGTAAAGCTCTGCTTCTTCTTCGGCATCTTCTTATTATTGGTATTGTTGTACTTGCTGCTGTTTGTTGCTGTTATTAGTTTGCCGCTGTTGCAAGTTGTGTTGTGTTTTATTCCTCTCGGTTTACTTTATTAATGAGCCAAAGTAGAACAGCCGAACAGTTCCATAAAAAAAAACAATCACAAGGATGAGGCGGAGAGTATAGCAGCAGTTTAGCTCCGACTAAGAAGCAGTTTAACAAATATAGATATATATATATATATATATATACATTTGTAGTCAGATAGATCTAGCTGAGTCGAGCATACAGACAGCCGTATGAGCTACACAAACACAGCCTAAATTATATTTGAGAAAATGATAAAATAATCACTTAATATTACTTTGGAATGTCAAATTTCCACTCAATTAAATAGTCAATCCAAATGCAATAGATATTTATTAATGCCAATTTAAAATGAATGCAACAGAGCATTAAAGTTCAATATTTTCTTAAGCAAACAAATAAGTCCACAAGAAATAAATAATACCAATGAATAAAATAATAAATAATTTGTTTTTATTTATAAAAGACAATTAACATGGTCATCTCTTTGAATATAATAAGACAATTACAGACTGCACATGGGTTTCTTGAGATTTACTGCAGTTTTAGCAGCGTCCTGGCCATCTGAAGCCAGGATTGGTGGCCAGCAAAGAGTTTCCTTGAAGTTGAAAACTTACATAAAAGTAAAGAATTTGCAAACAGCAAATTGCATTCATGATTTTGTGTAGGTGCTTCAAGATTAAACCACAACTAGCCTGTGGCTACAGCAGTTTGGACTCTCTTTGGTTATCTGGCGCAGGCCGCCGGCCTGGCACCATCAGCCACATCATCGGCAGCAGCAGCAGCAGCAACAGCAGAAGAAATAGATGAAGAAGATGAAGAAGAAGAGGACGAATAAGAAGCAGTTGCAGCATCAGTCGCGTTTGTTAAATGCAACGAAAAACAAAGCTCAGTCATAATTTCCAAAGTTCTGACGTTGCTTGCACTATCTACAAAACATGCCACGCCCCAATCTCTGCCCCAATCCCTGCCCCATTTTACCTCTACCCCTTCTCGTTTGCACACTGTTGCACTTTTGCACATTGGTCGCCGGTGATGCACTTAAATATGTCTACTCTGTATTTAAATACCCTGAATACCTATACAAAATACTTGTGCTGAGTTAGGCAACAGAAGGCAGCTTCTTTGACCTCAAAAGGTATATATATATATATATATATATTCTTAATCAGCATCTGCATGAACGATCTGTGACTTTTAGAGCTGCAGACTTTTAATTCGGAAAGCATTTTCTCAGAGCCTTTTCCATTTTATCGATAACTCTCATCAATTTTGCGAATATCGAAACAAATCGAAATTGTATAATGATTTAAATATATTAATGGGGTATCTATTAGTCGACTGCTTTCGACTCGAACAGACTTACTTGTTTTAATGTAGCCGCGTGGCCATTACTTAGCAAACAGCAACCAGCAACCAGCAGAATATGGAAAATTGAAAGGCCGACAGCAGCAGCAGCAGCAGCAGCAGCAGCAGCAAAAAAATTAAATAATACTTTGCCAAACAAAAACACAAAAAAAAAATGAAATAAAATAATATTAAAATAAAGAAAATTAAAGAGCGGGGGGAAACTTGATACTGGATAATGATTTTGTCGTTGGGCCAAGCGAACTTTGACTGTAGATTTATATGTGAGCACAGCAGGAGTTGATGCCCTTAAGCCTTTACCTTCTACTTACCTGTCAAAGATTGGGATGGGGACGGGGACGGGGACGGGGAAGGTGGCATATGCAGGGGCAAGCAAATAATAATAATAATAATAAGTGAGCATAATGCATGGCTTAGGTTCCCTTACAGTTTTACCTGGAAAAACGTCGCACAAAGCAAAAGGCTCGTCCACCTGCAATCGGTGGAGGGGGGGTGGTGTGGGTTGGGGTGGTGTGGGTATGGGTAGGTGGTGTATCTAAATAAATAGCTCAGCGTTTTACAAAACGGCTCACAGAAGTTTGACTAAGTTGCTGCAAAGTAAGCAGCTATAGCTGTGTATCTTTGTATCTGTATCTGCGTATCTGTGTTTGCTGCTAGCATAACTGGCAGGTTGGCTTTGGCTACAGCTTGAGCTGCGTCTGCGGCTACGACTGCTTGGGGGATTTATGTTGTGAAAAGTGAAACATAAGCACACTGGATTGCAGCGACTTACCAACGAAATAAAAAGAACATCTTCAAATGATCTAGTCGAGTCAGCGCGACGAGGAGATACCCTGCTCTTAGGCTTGCTCATATGTATTTGTTTAAAGTAATTTGTGGTTACAAATATCTGTATTTCTTATCCGATCTTAATGAAACTTCTTTATGTGTGTCTAACTCTTTTCGAATCTGAGATCGGCTTGTTTAGACAGATGGATAGACGGACATGTGGCACATGATATACTTTACAGGTGCACACAGATGCAGGGTATAAATATAGTTAGAAAGAATAAATATGTAGCTTGTATCTGCTATATGGATAAAGGTACTCGCAGCAGCAGCGACACGTGCCATTTCATGAGGCAGCAGTATAAGCGGTAAGCAGCTACCCCAATTCAACATCGTGTGGCAGATAGCTAGGTAGCTGAGAGGATATGTGAAGTTGAAATGAGTTCAAAAATATTTATATCCGTTGCAATTGCCGGCAGGGAGCGCACATGGATCATAAATCGTTAAAAATGCGCTGGCAAATATTGCGGAAAGTGCGCAAAAAATAAGTAAGAAATCGACAATAAGCACAGGAAATAAGTTGAGAACTAGCACATGAATAAAAGCACACACATTTCTCTACCTATATCTAAGATATACTAACAGAAATACACACAGACACACACACACACACACACACACAGAGTAACATTTGTATTTATTTTGCTGCTTTTGCTGCCAGGCATTTTTGTGCAACATTTGGTTCATCGGCTTAGGCGCAGAGCAACTACATTTTTAATTGACTTCCAAATTAGTTTTGCCACACATGAAACACAGAAAATTGTGTAAAAGAATCTAAAGCAACCTTTTGGGACCAACAATCAGAAGGTAAAACGTGTTGCGCGGGTGGCATGAGAAGTTTCTGAGAATTCATTTAAAAAGCTGAGAAGGTAATTAAACATCTAATATTAATTTATATTTACTGGCCATGCTACAGCTGGAGAACCAAATTTGAAAGCTGCCCCATCTATTATCTGTTGAAATTGCACTAGTAACAGAGTATGACACAGTCGGTGATGATGATCGCCCAAACGTTCTTTCATATATTTATTTGGTAATCTCATTTAGCTGGCTATTTATTAAACATTAATACTTTGAATGTTTAGAGTTCCCACTAAATACTTGACGGCTGATGGAAAAGCAATTGAAACGAAATATTTCAAGTCTTTTATAAGAAACTGCTCGATGCACTCACTTGGCGCAGCAATTTGCACACTCAAATGCACAACAAATGTAATAAAAAAATATAAAACAGAACAGCAAATAACATTTAAAGTTCTGACTTTTGTGTGCCATGAACGGAGCATGGGCTCGGGGCAAGCGGTTACAGTTGGGAGGGGGGCAAGGTTTCGGGCTGCCTGCCACAAATGCAGCGAATTGGAAAAAGTATGCGGCCATTTGTCTGCTTAGTTGGCTCCACCATTTGTTCCTGCCCCCCCCCCCCCCCCACTCTCCTTCCCATTCCGGTGCGAATTGTGCATAGTTATGTGAAATATTTCATTTGATATTTGATGTCCCACACGGACGGAATGTACATAATTATGAACTTGAGGTGCCGACTCACAATTGGCCGTTGGTTGTTGCTATTTGCTTTGAAATCCAAAACAGGCTAATTGTGAAACTCATGTGGCCAGAATCGGATTCCGAATGTGACTAACACAAATGCCACAAGTTGCCACAGTTGGTCAATTTAATTTATGGTTAATTACCTATTGTTTTGTGGTTATCTATGTATGTGCATATCAGATAGATATATTCCATACTTTTAATTGCTTTCGCCTCATGTTATTTATTAACTTAATTATTGCTGTTCTAAACGGGTTTTTAAATCGGGCTTTATACGTTTAGTTTGCAGTGCCTAATTAAATATTTAATATTCAATAGCCATAATGCATATGCATATCTATATATTTAAGGTATACATATTCTTGTTCAGGTTGAAAACGCGATTCTTTCTCGAAAATTACACTTAAACAGTTTTTATCTCTCCATAGCCATAATTTTGATACAAATGTGAACTGTTCCACACTTTCCACATAAGAGAGTGAGAGAGAGAGAGAGAGAGAGAGAGAGAGAGAGAGAGAGAGAGAGGAGAGAGAGAGAGAGAGAGAGAGAGAGAGAGAGAGCATCAGTAATTTCCACCTGGTGTATAGTGATTCTTAACAGAAGCTCCTTAACTGTATTATGGCGTGGGCGTCTTAACTAGTGAATGCTTGAGCAGTGAAGCCAGCAGTTTATTTGCTAAGCAGCGTCGGTAATTGAAATGCTGAAATGTTTAAGTGGTGCTTCATTAATATAGTTGGACTGCAAGTTGTACAATCGCTGTGTAAATGATTTGTTTTTAATGCAGAACTCGCAAGTTATCAAAGCAAATGCAGAAAATGTAATAATATGGAAAATCAACGCAATAAAATGGATTCATTGTCTTGATCACTGGGTGTCTGTATACATGTATCTAATTATATATCATTTAAACGCAGATTGCCAATAGACATGAATGAAATAAGACAACTGCTGAGAGCAGCTACATCATTCTCGAGAACGATAATTCGAGAGATCATTTCAGTGACGATTAGAATGAATTGCAGACAGTAGCTGATTATCCGCTGAATAATGGAATTAATATGGATACGCGTCACAATAATAGTTTTAATGTTTAGAGTTTTTCTATTGCTAGTCAAAGTTGTTGGTTGTGTGCTGAATTTGCTGCTGCCTTTCCTGTTCACACAAAAAAAAAAAATTAAAAAATAATGAGGAGCTCTCTCTTGTTGTTGGCTTAGACGCTGTGAGATTTTTGCCATTGAAATGTTGTAATTCGCTCTTTTTTTTGTGTGCCATGAAAAGCGTTGTGTAAAGTGGAAATAATAAAAGAACATTTGATTGTTGTTTAAAATCTAAAGAGAGAATTAGCTCTCTTCTGTGCCTGTGCAGTTGTTGTGCTGTTTTTGAGTCGATGACAAAAAGATAAAATCATAAGAGAAGATGAGAAGATGAGCTTTCTTTTATGTTTTTTGCTGTTGTTAGTTTATAATGCTGCTAATTAGTTTTTATTATTCCCTTTTTGTTAGTGTGTTAAGTGTAAAGTGACTGAAATTGAAGAACAAAACTAACTAAAAGTTGTGTGTAGTTTTATATAAATCACTCAGTCTGGTCTTAATTTTCAGCACATATTTACAAACACATTTGAATATGATTATGTCCAACAAATATATAAGATAGTACATTTTATTCTGATTGGTTGTTTAATTTGTAAGTCTCTTCTAAAATTGCTCTTACCGTGCTCAACTCATAATCTGTTTAAATAGTTAACTTTCATCAGGGATTTATAGCATCGTGTATATTGCTTATCTGACAGCTTTAATATCAATTTTCATTTACACTCAGTCTTGTGATAAACTCTCACAGAGCCACAAAATTCTACCCACACCTAAAAGAAGAAAAAAAGGAAAAAACCTTAGCTCCATTTTCGTTAATTTTTTGCCAAGCACATTTTTTTAATTTTACAACATCGTAGATGGCAATGCATTTTCGGCCAACCCTTTTGGCCCATTTTGTTGCCGGTTCTGTGTGTTTGTGTGTGTCTGAGTGTGTGTTGCGGCACCAGTTTCAGTTGCAGCTAGCTCTAAACAGGGCAACGGTCCAAGTGGCAAACGGTAGCAACAGCAGCAACAGCAGCAGCAACGGAGGCAGCGGTAGCAAGAAATGCGGTTACAGTGTCCAAAGGCCGTTCTGGAATGCCATAAATAACGTTGTCGGCAAAGCGAGTCCAAAAGTCCGAGGCGGCCACCAGAGATCGCTTTGGGGTTTGCTGCTTGCTAGGGATGCCCCTCAGTGCTCCCCATTCCACAGCCAGTTTGTTGCTACTGCTGCAATGTGCAACGGATAGTGGCACGATGCGTTACGTTTTTGCCTCTAAATTAAATTTTTGCCAACGCCAAAGAAGCTGCAAAATTTTTGTGCTGCGCATTGCACTGATGCGGCGGAAGCGAAGAGCCATTAGCACCAGCTCCTTCTCCCTGCTCCAGTTTCTATTCCAGTAGCAGCAGCAGCAGCAGTAGCAGCAGCAGCAGTAGCAGCAGCTCCTACACTTAGAAAATGGTAAAAGGATTATGACCAAAATCCAGAGCACAATGTTCTCTATTCAAATAATGCTAAAATTCAATTACTGTTTGGTGTTTTGGCGCATTATGTCTGCAAATACGATTTGAAACTTCTTCCATCAAGATATTGAACATTGTTTTTTTTTTTGAATATTTCTTTAATTCTATTGATTTTTGCAAAATTTCATCATATTTATTAAAGCAGCTGATTGAATCAATTTTTAAATTAACATTGTCTAAAGATTAATTGTTTGTCATTTAAATACAAACTATTTTTTTCCAGTTTATTATTTATAATTGTTTCAGTTCAGTTAACAATATTAATAAAAATAAACAAAAATGAATTGAATTAAAGCTATTCATGTATTTAAAGCAGCTTTATTTATTTTCAGTGTGTGGTGGCTTCTGTAACTATTTTTGGAGCTGGCTTTGCTTTGTGGCCACGGCTCATTATGGTCCTTTTCGAGTGTGTGTGTGTCTATGTGTGTGTTTATGTGTGTGTGCGTTGCAATTAGTAGCGCTTGTTAGTGTCCTTTTGGCTGGCAGATGGCCAAAGGCCAAGTGATATGAGCTATCATAGAACCCATTGAAATTTACTTAGTATCTATGGTGCCCAGACATTGATGCCAACTACTTCTTGATGTGCCACATTATTGTTACAGCCAATGTCCACCAGACAGTCGGACAGGCAGCTTGACATGGCCATAAACTGTTGGACATGACAAGTTGGTGTGATATTTGCGACAACCTGTGGTTGCCACATGCACCCTCCCCCCGCCTCTGGCATGTTGTCGACTCTGCCTTGTACTTTGACAAAAAGCTGCACGTTATCCCTGCTAAGTGCAAAAGTGGATTGCAGTCAGGCAGCAAGCGACTGTTGCCATTCCGGCAGCGCCTCCTCTTGGCTGACAGACAGAAAAAAATATCAGCTGTCTTTTACTTGCTGAAGATTATACACTCTTGTAGATACTACCACAAATTGTTCCCCGTCTCTCAACTTTTGTCAAAACTAAAACGACTTGTGAGAAGCCATTGCTCGTTTTAAGCATGCTTTCGCCTTTGCTTAGATAAAAGTACATGTTTAAAATCTATCATTGAGTTGTCGCCTTTTTTGTGACAACATTAAAGTACCCTCATAGATAGAGTACGAGCGAGCAGTATAAATAAATGCAAGTCGAGCAGACAAGGACACTTGCAAATGAACAGAGCCGCCAGGTAAAGTTACGTGGCTTGTGGACAACCTAAAAGAGGGCCAGCGCTGTGGCGGTGGTGTGTGGCAGGCATACAAATAATGCTCGCTGCGATGCCGTGAAGTACATAAAGAAGTAGCCAACATTATTAAATAGTTGAGCAGCGGCTACAAACAACTCGAGCGAGCGGCAAGCTGCTAGTTGAAGCTGAGCATAAGCACCATAAAAATGTTGAAAATCCGCATAATGCTTGCAGCTGGTAGAGCAGAGGGTAGATGGGTGGGGCATGGGCATGGGTTAATGTGCAACTTGACTGAGTTATGTTGTGTCAAGGCAGTCATAATGCGATCGCTAAGAAAGTGCCAAGTGTCACAAGTTGCGTTTAAACTATGATTAAGTTGAGCACACGGCAAATTTGAGTTGTATGCTTGCAGATGAAGAGGCAGCCACTATGCAGTTAATATGGATGTAAAGAGGCGTTAAGTGAAGAAAAACAAAAACAGTTAACTGTTGGGAGGAGTACATATCGACAACCAAATGGGAAAAGAACGATTCTGGCTTATTGATTCTCTCAATTGATTGTTTCCCCTAAGTTATCTTAGCTTAGAAATGTGGTATAATTTGAATATATGTATAAATCAATACAATGTGAAGGCAATCACAAAACATTATAAATTTATGCCAATCAAATAATCATAATCAAGACAAGATGGATGGCAAAAATACATTGATAATTGTTTATTTGTTTTGTTTTTGCCTCGAACAGTTGCAAATTGTTCGAGTTGAGCACATGAAAAGAGAGCTTCGAGTGAAGCGCCTTAGACTGCATTTGCTGGACCAAGTCAACTGTTCTTACCTTAAGTAGATCATTTGCTCTGAAAGTAGAATCAACGCATAGGCATGGGAATTGTGACTTATCAGACCCACGTAACCAGGCAACGGTGCAAGTTCCCCCCCCCCCCCCCCCATCTCGCTGCCTCTCGCTCCGCATCCAAATATAACAATGAAATTGAATTTAGAGTAAGGAACCCGTCACGTACTCCCAGATATGGCCGGTAAACTTTTTTTTTCACAAATTATTTTTGAGAAAAACTTTTGGCTGCTGCAAAACTTTACTGCATAATAAAGAACGAACGAATGGGAGTGAAAAAAAAACGAAAAATATAATAGAAATAAATGCTGAAGCAAAGGCGGCAGCCAGCGTTAAACACACAAAAGAAATGACCTCCCCCTCCCCGCCCCCTTCCACTCTGCATTCGGCTTGAAAATAGCAGCGCAAATCAAAATTCTGCGTGTGATACACACACAAGTCGAATGAGCCAGTGACAAGGGGCAAGGAATACGAGGCACGGGGCACGGGGCACGAGGCACGGGGCACGAGGCACGGGGCACGGGGCACGAAACACGGGGCCGTCTTGTTGTCAAACTTTAAAGGAATAGGGAATTTAAGCCGCCAGTGTCCCGGCACTAATTGGCTGCAATGGGCGGGAGGGCAGCAGCAGCAGCAGCAGTATCTATAGCCATTGTTGGTGTATGCGTAATGTATGACAAATCAAGTATACGCCACGTAAAACGACTTTGCATTTTTTGGATACAGGGCTTGATTTTGTTTGGATTGCTTGGATCGTCAGCCAAAACAAACAAATATAAATACAGATACAGAGCGCGATAGGCATGCAAAGTATTTCGAAAATGAAAGCAAGCAGACTCCAACCTCGTAATAACCAACCGCCCCCACCCCCGCCCCCCACTCCATACAACCCAACCATCGACAAAAAATGAAAACCACGAAACAATAACACATAAAGGTATAACAAAAAAAAAAAAACCAAAAAAATGAGGAAAATAGAAACTCCACAAAAAAATTAAGCATACATTTTTCAGTTATTTGGACTGGCATTGAATTTGTATTTTATTTCATAGACTCTGCATTGTTGTTGTTATTTACATATATATATATCTATATATATATATATACACACATACATATGTTAATATATATATATATGTATGTAGCAAGTGCCACGCATATGAACTCAACCTCTCATATGAATTTTAACATTTTCCGCACAAATGAATGAGTTTTAATTTAAGCATAATTGCTTTTGTGGCCATTTTTTCATTTTTTGTTTTATTTGTTGCCACATTTTTCGTGAACTCTTTTACTCAGTGCACACTAACACACACACACACACACACACACACACACACACACAGACAAGAGAACACACTTTAAAATTAACGACTGTAGATTTTGCATCCTCTTAAACTTTTGACATTAAGTGCAATGACGATTTATTCAGCTCATCGCCGTGTTTTACAACGCCTTTTGATTCAATGCTTTATTATGTCCAATTGCAAGCTATTTAATTTATTCTTGATCTTTGACTTTCGTTGACAGCGTCGATTTCCGAGAGCAAAAAAAAACAACAATTAGAAAAAATTAAATTTCTAAGCGGGTTTTTTTTATTCTTTTTTATGACATGTTTCGCATTGCAATTAGTATTTTTAAATAGAGTAATTAACGGAAATATTTTTTGATTTTTAACTAAATTTTCACCAAAGTAGAAATGCTTGTATTTCATAATTTTAGTTATTTTTCCTTTAATGCCAAAAGTCTCTGCTAGCATAGATAAACAACATAATAAGCAATTAAAAAAGCAATATTTAATCTGGTATTTTTATGGTCGAGCAACTTTGAAGGCTGTTTATAGATGAACATGCAGCTGCATGTTCCTTCATGTTGCTGCATTCAGCTCCTGATGCTGATGGTGCATGCTTAACAAGGCTCTATGGCGATTAACTTTGACTGCTGGCTTGAAAATCAATAAGCGCATAATTACAGTGCATGCGAAAAGCATCAAGTTGTTGGCTTAAATGGCCAGTCAGTGTAAACTTGTTTGGATTGAAATAAATCCAGCTGACAGAAATCGTCGTTGGCCAAGAAGTCGTTGCAGACAGGACACATTTGTCTTGCCCACTGCTGATGATGCTGTCAGCTAAGAACTCACAGGACGCTTGCCACAGACCGCACGACCCTAGACGCAATTCCCAGAGAAAGGGAGACAGAGAGTGCGAGCATGTGAGCGAGAGAGAGAGACAGAGAGAGAGAGAGAGAGAGAGAGGGAGACAGAGTGGATAAGCGCGTCGAGCGCTCGCTGTGGCACAACCAAAACAATCATCGTTTGGACACTTTTAATACTTTGGCTAGAAGCTGTCCAATTCCGAAGCCTTTTGCCAATCCCGTCGCAACAGTGGTAACAAGTGGCATCAACAGTGACGATGCCAGCATGTGGCAGCTACCAGCAGTTGCCGCCATCTGTGCTGCTGCCTAATTTCATGCCACATAAAGTGGCGTCCGAGTCGGGACAGTCAAAAGTTTGCAACTGAAACTCGATGCGATTTCTCGCGGGATTGCAATTTATGCGCCAGGGGGAAGTTTTAAAGCCAACCACCCATCCCCCAGCCCCAAGTCCCCCAGACGCAGACACAACACACAACACACAACACACAAACACACACGCAAACACAAAGCAATAACCAAACAAGAAATAACTGCGTCTGCTGATTAGTTATGTGGTTGCTTGTGCGTGTGAGCGTGTTGCCGCAACATGTTGCCAGCAACAATGTTTACAAACGGTTTTTGAGGGATAATTGACAGTTTAGAATAATTATCAGTTCGTAATTACTGTAAGTTTATGAAACTTACAAATAAAGCCAAGTCGATCTGTAAATACACTGCAATTAATATGCATATTTACTGTTAGCAGTTTTAGGGTTATTTGCATATTTATGGATTGATGATATATAATTTGAATTAATTATATATATATGTATTCTGATACATATTTTATTAATATTACTTCCAGAAATATCTATCAGAGCAATATTCTTTTTAAACGTACTTTCGAACAGTATTTAAAAGCTGCTTTACCAACCAGAGAAAATTATAATCACGATTTGTTCACTCGATAAAATCAGGGCTTTAAATAAATACATTATTAAATAAAATCTAAGTAACATACATATATATTTTCTTCAATTTTGTTTGGCCCTTAAAGTCAAAGCCGCTAGGCTGGCTAGGTTGTTAAATGGACCTTGGCTGGCATTACAGTTGCACTCGCAGCCATTTGCTGGCGTACCCTTTTGGCCATTTACTTTGTGGCACACACATACACACTCGCACACAACATATTACAGCGTAGCCTGCTTTATTTTTACAGAATTTAGATGCGAGTGTTGCTTTGGGCTTTGCACTCAGAGCACAACTATTTCTCTAGTCCAGGCAATAAGTGCAACAAAAAGTTGTTAATTTTCACGTAATGGGAAAAGTTTTTAATCTGCTGTGTTTTGTTGCATCAGTTTTTTTTTTTTTTCGCCACTTTACGCACATACAAACAGTGAGAGAGAGAGAGAGAGAGAGAGAGAGAGAGAGTGAGCTACATGCAACAGAGCAAACACAATAAAATCAGGCTTTATGGCAGCTCTGGCAAAAAACCTCAAAAATCGCATACCAACTACTGCTGGCGTTGCAACCGTAACTGCAACACAATTACAACAAGAACAGCAACAACCACTACGCATAGTGAAAATAACCTCAACGATTTTCAATAAAACCGACAATAAAAAAATCAAACACAGTTGTCAGCACTCAATAAACAAAGAAAGCTCGACTAAGCGATTACCTCTTGGCTATAAACTTGCTTTGAATGCGAAAGAATCAACGCTTTTTTATGCCAAAGATAAAGAAAGAGATTTGATATTTAAAGTTCATAAATTTCATGTATTCCACTCAAACAGTTGAGTATAGTTATGTCAAGTACTTGATCTATATCGATGACATCTCGAGTGTTTAAATTCTATTACAAAATTTCACCACACTTCAGTATACCCTTTGCTGAACTCTTTAATTAGCCACAGGGTATATACCAGGATAAAGCCATAGAATGTGTTGCGGCATTGGCATTTAGTATTAACTAAATAGTACCCAAAACTAATTTAGTTTCAAACCTCATAATTAGTTATGCGTCGAAATTCGATTGGCAGGCCATAAATAGTCGACGGCGATGTCATTAACATCAATAAGTGGTAAGTGTTAGACATATTTGTCAAAATTAACTGTCACTGTGTGGAAATTTGCGGTTGTGGCTGCTGCTCCACATATTTTAATGCTTGCCGTTCAGTCTCAAGTGCAATGTTGTGCCACAAACTGCTTGGCAACATGTGGCAACGTCATGTTGAGTCATGTCTATATTTGGCAAAGAGAACGTTTCTATTAAATATGGTTATATGTTGAGATCAATTAAAGTATATATAAATAAATATATATATATATATATAGAAGTGAATAGGTTGTTATTGTATCTATATATATATATATATATTTATATATATTGCCTATTGCTTATTGTGTGTTGGAATGCAATCAGAGTTCTCGTTCCTCTAATGTTTGGGGTGTGGGCCCCACTCAATCTGCTTTTACAGGACAATCTACCGAATATGCTCCTGAGTCTTGTCACTTTCTAAGATTGGTATACATTGCCATACCATTTACCATCCTGGCTGTCTGTAAAGATGTTTATGTCCTTGTGGACGTACCCTTCTGCAAGATTGATATATTTCCGCTTGAATTTGAATTTTGGCATTCAGCTTTAACAAATTTATGGCTGTCGACATTTATCGCTTAATATATCATATAATATTTATATCAACGATACTTGCCAAAGTTGGTTCCAAGTTATGACTGGCTTTCTGTTAACATTCACATTAAATGGATTTAGCAAATCTAAAACCATTTAATATCAAATGCGGGCCTATTAGAGTACTTAACAAGCAAAGCACACCTTTTGCCATTTAAGATGGTTGTTGTAGCTTTTGTAGCTGAAAGATAGTTGAAGTGCGCCTCGGCACGCAGGAGGGAGGGATGGAGGGAGTGAGAGAGGGAGAGATGTAGGAGAGCACGGACAAAACACGCCGCTTTTGGGTGTACCTGGCCAGTCGACGTCAGTCCCTTGACATTGTCTAGTGTCTGGCCAGCTGGTTGGCTGTCCAAGTCCAAGTGGCTGCTGCTGCTGGTGCTGTTGCTGCGGCTGTGGGTGCTGTTTGCACTTGACATTGCCTCCAGTTGCAATTCGAAGGCTTTTGCCCAATTTGGTGCATGTGAATGCCACTTGGGGCAGCAAGAAAATGGCAATGTGTCGCCAATTTGCAAGGATTCGCAAGTGGCGCTGTGAAATTATTTTACTAGTGGCAATAAAATGGCAGACAAGCTGACAAGCTGACTGACTGACTGACTGACTGACTGAGTGACAGACGGAGGGACAGATGGATAGACGGACAGATGTTAGGACTGACTAACAAGAGTCGTTGTAGCATTGTGAAGGCTATAAATGGCTTTTGTTTTTGCTCATGCTACAAACTCTGTTTGGCTGCCAGAGGTGTGGGCGTGCCAAAGGGGTAAGTGGCGGCGAGTGGGCGGCGAGGGGGTGTGCGGGTAAGTTAGCAGTGGCATGTGAGCATACGCTGACTTAAACAAATGACTTTGGGTAACGTCCTTTTGCTTGTTTATGCATAAATTCTAAATAATCCTGTGAAAAGTGAAATGCGCCAAAATGCGCGATGCTCCTGCTGCTGTTGCTGCCGCTTCCTTTTCTTCTTCTTCTTCTTCTCGGTGAGCGGGAATTGCGCTTCGCTCTAATGTTTGACTGTCGGATTTGAAAGCATTAGCTTAGCCCATCTACCACCCGCTCCCCCCCGCCCACCACGCAACGCACATCCCATTAAAGTGGGCTGGACTATAGTCGATCAAATCTACATACTACAAATGTGCGTACAGTGAAGGTTCTCCACTGACGGACAGCTTCATTGTTACCAGGATGTATTCAATGATGATTGAATGATTGAAGTGATAATGCAATGTTTAGCTTAGCTTAGCTTGGATAAATATGTAATATATGCAGGCGGAAATTAAACTGTATGCTTTTAATACTCTTGGATTTTCTAATTATATCGCTAAATTAGTAACGCATTGAAGAAGACGTCTTTTGACCTCATAAAGTATATATATATCCCATCAGTAGTCCAGTCTGTATAGCCATGTCCATCCGTCTGTCTGTTTCTATGCTAGCTTTAAGGCTATCTATCTGCAGATAGTTTATATATCGGAGCTAGCCTAATCGGACTGTTTTATCATATAAATAAATCTACTATAGGAACTATATCATAAACCTTTTATTTATAGTCAAACTAAGATGTCGACAAGGGTATTTAATCTTCGGCATTCCTCAGCTAAACGGTTCTGGCTTATCTGGCTTATCCTTTAGTATTCCTATTGTTTTTATTTCTCTCAATTCGAGGAAACCAACAGCTTCCCAAGTCCATTCAAGGTGGCTTTCACTGTATAAACACATATGTCTATGGGTGTGTGTATATGTGTGTGTATGTGTGTGTGTGTGTTATATATGCGTAATAATGCTGCGTTATCAGTTTACATTGGGGCGGCAGCCTTAGAGCTGAAATTCACTTGCAAATTCGAATTACGTCAAAAATATCATGTGAACCACAATTTCCATCTTTATTTTCCGTCTGCTATCCGTTTGTTGTTGTTGCTTTCATTGTTGTTGTGGTTGCTTGATGTTGTTGGTTTTGTAGTTGCTGGATTTTGATGGCAGCTCTCGGTAAATTTTCAATCAATTGCGACTCTTCCAATTTCATGCATGAGAGCTGCTTAAAAGGTAAAATGCCTGTTGACCGTCTGCTGTTGCTGCTTTTCCTGCTCTTGCGTCATGTTGCATGCAACGCGCACAAGCACTCATTTTCATGTATGTGAGTATATGTGTGATTGAGGTATTCAAAAGTTTCTCACTGCCTTCACGTCATACACTGCTACGAGCATGTTGCATGTGCCGTTTTCAGACTTTGCCAGATCGTTTATTGTTTTAATTTCGCAAACAGTCCAATTGGACATTGTTTACCACTTTGGCATTTGGCTTAGGTGCAACAGCAGCAACAACTGCAACAGCAACAGCAACAGCAGCAGCAGCCGCAGCAGCAACTATAACGGCAACAACAATGGTAACAATAGCAATTGATGTATGTCCAAAGTGAAATTTTTTGGGGATGACGCCTGTGAATATGCAACACACAATTTGTGTGTGAAGACAATTGTCTAAACTGAAAAGCTGTTTTGGGGCAGGGGGGGGGGGGGGGGTACTGAGGGGACTGAGGTTTGTGTGGCTCGTGTGGCAGAGCGAAAAGTTCACCACTGCTGCTGATGATGAAAATAATAAAATTGGCTGATAAATCTCCCGTTACGGAAAATTTAAATTTGAGAGTATAAATATAATTTAATTATTGTCTTGGCTCAAACATGTAGGAGATATCTCGACTGGGAGATGCCCTGATCAGAGCTTATATATATATGTAAATATATATATATATATATATATATGTACAAATAAGTCTGGCTTATGTTTCTTTTCAATGTGAAAATTCGTTTTTGGTATTGATAAAATAGAATATATTATTCGAGAATTTATTCTACAAACTTGAAGTCTCTTATGGCTAAATTGAAAAAAAAAATTAAATTCATTGCCCATTTCAAATTGGTTCAGGGTTAAAAAATGTAACGCAATAAAATCAAATAAACTGTAATTTTAAATATTATCATTGCAAACGAATATTGATTTAACTCCAGACATATTCTTGTTGTTATTTCTCTTGATTTTTTAAATATCATTTATATTCGGACCTTAAAGACTAAGAAAGATTGATTTGATACAGGAACAACAAATATTTTTCATTTATATTAAAGTTCCTGGCTCTGTGACTTTGGCAATTATACAAATAGTAAAAATATATAATCTAGAATAAGAAAAGTATAATTTTTGAACATTAAATGTTAAAACATGTCAAATTAATTTTGAATTTTAGTTTTCTTGACTTAACTCTCTATCTCTATTTGTAATTGATGTCTTTAGGGTTGTCGTTAGTGAAGGAAATACGTTATTTCGGGAGACATTGGGATATGTTGCGTATACGTCATATGTCGCTGATGCATGTAATAACTCTTTGTGCCGCCCAGCGAGGCAGACAGCGGCAACTATAAGTGCAATTGAAGTTCCTTGGCAGAGCCTCAAGATTGTGCCACTCGATGTCCTTTGCGCTTTCTCTATCGCTCTCTCTCTCTCTCTCTCTCTCTCTTTGTGTGTGTGTGTGTGTGTGTATGTGTGTTGTGTGCCGTTCTCGTTGACTGACAAAAACTTGCTGCAATTTTCGACTTGACTGCCAAGGAGTTGAACTCATTCTTGTCGCTGTCGTCGTCGTTTTCGTCGACAAGTTATTTTATTGATAAACTTTTTCCGTGGAGTGGCTCGCGAATGCAACCAGCAAAGGTTGGGTTGGGTGGTGCTTGGGTGGTTGGGTGTATTGTGGCGTCGGACGACTCTTTGACTCTGTTGGTTGGCTCTGTCGTAGCGCTGTCTTCACATTGTTTGGCTTAAATGGCATTAAATCCTTTTAATGCTGGGTGCCAGCAGCCATGGTGGGAGAGGCAAAGACGACTTGGGGCAGGCACTTTGGGGAAATCAATTGTGCTGATTGTCCTGCAATTGAGATGCCTCAACTCAACAGTTCCAGATGGGAGGGCGGTTGAGGCAAACAGTCTAACGGCCCAGCTAGTTGTATCTTTTTCTGCAGCTTGATTTTGTCCATCGCTGAGTATTTATTTTTGCTGGCACTTGCCACTTTTTTTTTTGTATTTTTCTTCTTTTTTTGTTTTTGTTGTTGTTGTTGTTGTTGTTGAGCTGTTTGCAGTTCTTCATCCTATTTTTTTGCGATTCAGGAAAATTGAAAGATTTGCGCTGTTGTTTAAAGGGAATTTAGCAAACTGTTGCCCAGCATTTCAGCACGCAGGCGATTGTCAATTGTGAATGCGATTCCGAGTTGCTTTATTGTTCTGCTGTAGATGTGTTGCCGTGGCCATCAACATCCAAACCCCGCTCCTATCCTCCTTGAGCAGCACCTGCAGCTATGTGACCTCGTGCTGGCATCTCTGTCCCTCTTTTTCTCTCTCTCTCTGTGTGTCTCTCTCACTTTCTCTGTTTCCATCTGTCTGTCACATACCATTGCCACGTTTATTGCCACTTTTGAGTTGCATGAAATTAAACCCGCTTTTACGAGCAGCTATGTGAGGATTTCGAGGCTCTCGACTACAACTTCAGATCGTTGCAGTCTTTAATCTTTAAGACGCGCTGCCGCTGCCGCTGCCGCTGCCGCTGTTGGCCTTTTAATTATGCAAATGCATTGAGGGTTATTAATTGCGAAATGCAGCCACAGCGGCTGCAACGCTCAAGGATTTCAGCTTTGGAAGTTGGCTTGGCGGTTAGGCAGCCAGTCGAGCCATTAGGCGACCTCAGTTCTTGCTCGAATGCTAAAGGCGACAACAAAAGGCTACATAAACCAAGAAAAAAAGAATCGAGTAAGCAACTTGCAGTTGATTTCGACTGCGAAATACTCTGTTATCAGTTGAATAACGAATGAGAAGGGACAGTGCAGTTGGTGACTTTAAAACTGACCTGAAATATTAAATTCTCAAATATGAAATTCTTTCTTCAGATGCAATGACAATATCCTTCCATACATACGGGAAGACTGTCATGATTTTGATGACATAATATGATAACGATCAGTTTCAATATAAACTTAAATCGCTGGTGGTCGTTTTGATTAAGGAAGGACATCTATTCAAGGAAAGACATATATATACATACCGAACTAAATATTGTCTATCTGGGAGTTATAAGTATTCCTAATTAATTATTGCTTCAGGCTTCCTAATCGTTGCCCATTTGTTCCAACCTCATCAATTTATAAATTTGTTTGATTTTAGATATAATTGTATCTATAGTGTATCTATAGATGTAAGAAAAGCAATATACTCTTTCACTTTAAAAATCATTCATTTAAGTATTTAAAAAAGAGAAAAAGAAAAATGGAGCCGCAGCTTGCTGAGTAACAAAAGCCAAAGTGGCCAAAACCAACTGCCAGCAAATCTTTTAGTGCAATCTGAAAAGCGGCTTTCTCTCTCCCTTTCTCTTTCTATTGGCGTGGCTGCCTTTTTGCAGTAAAGTAAGCAAGGAGAACGCAACGCTTAGAAAAGCGTGACCACAGCCAGAGCCACAGTGGTTGCAGCTAAAGTCAAGGTAGGACTCTGTGTCCAGGTGCAGCCTGCCACAAGATAAACTCCGCAACAAGAGAAACATAAAGAAGAAGATGGGGCAAAGAAAACGCAACTTTAGCAAATTTTTGTTTGTCCTGCTAAAGTTCAACTTGATTTTTCTCTTCTTCTTTCCCTGCCTTCATTTTTTTTTCTTCTTGTTGCATTCGCGCTGAATAAATCATTTTTTGAGCTGTGCTTTTCTATTCCCTTTGTTTTGCCTTTTTATTTCCCATTTTATATTTTTTTTTGCTTTTTTTTGCACACAGTCATAAAACAATTGCCGTTAAGTGTTGTTAAATGCACGTGCAGAAAGCTTGCAACCTGCAACCACGTTGCAAATCGCACTTTGAACTGATTTCAGTGCAAATACTCAAATAAACTGTTGCATGTTTTTAGACTGCAGATTTATCACTTTATGCAGTAAATATTTATAATGCCAGAGTTGTATTTGTTTTTGGCTTAATAACCATCATTTTCCATCTGGCATCAAATATGCAATGCACATAAAATGATGCATTCAGTGAGTGTCTTGCCATATATATTTTAAAAATTAATACACAAACTTCCAATTAAAAGCAAACCAACACTTTGGAAATTTACTTTAAAGTAG
Source organism: Drosophila setosimentum (assembly GCA_035043505.1). NCBI lineage: Eukaryota > Metazoa > Arthropoda > Insecta > Diptera > Drosophilidae > Drosophila > Drosophila setosimentum. The sequence continues at coordinate 6,162,140 of JAWNMY010000003.1, read as the reverse complement.
TTTCAATAAAATATATGCACATTTAGTTTGGTTTATCAATAAAATGCACTCAATGCGCGTGTCTTGGTCAAATATGTTGACAAAGTGGAATAATAATCAAACTGAACCTCTGAAAACTCACTCTGAAGTCTGTCTAAGTATATATCGATATATGCAAAGCATAATGCTTATTAAATTTAATAAAAATAATATGAAGAAGAAGAGGCTAAGGTCAAAGATTGACCTGATCGGATAGCAAACTTGCACTATTAATAAAAAACTTAGCATATTGACAGACTTGGCTATATCGATTCGTCTAATGAAGCTGATGAGGAATATATAATCGGCAGTGGTTCTTCTATGTGCAGGCAAGTTATAAAAATGCTTTCACTGCAATTCACATATGGCATTTAAAGTTTGAATTGAGCAAAATGTGTTTTCAGCCATACAATTATTCTTAGACTTGTCGGAAGCACTTTAAGCCATTCGATCGTTGGCCTTTGATTTACAGGCCGCAATGTGTTGCATGGCATTTTTGGGTTTTTGCTGTTGCTAATAAGTCACACTCATATACACACACACACACACACACACACATTCTGACACTTTTAATTGCCTTCAATTTTCAACACCAACGGGCAGAGCACGTAGCAAGAGTAAAGATGACTCGACTTGGCCATTGTTTTGGCGCTTAAGGCCTTCTCGGCTAACTGGCTGGCTGGTACACTTAAGTCAACATACGTCTGCCGCAAACACACACACACACATACACACACACACACACATTAAAATACAGTAGTTGGCAAAAGGAAGAAGCAGAAGCAGAAGCGAAGCCATGAAGTCAACGTTGTCTTCAACCTTAACGCGCTCCTTGGCGCCTCCTCAAATATTTACATTCCATTTAGGCGCTGTCTGGGCCTGTGCTCAACGGCTGCTGTTGCTCCCGCTGCTGTTGACTAAAGCACTTCATCTTCATTTCACAGTTATTTTCAACTTCATTTGCGTGGTAAATAGGTGAACAAATACGCTCAGTCAGCCATGTGTATTCAGTGACTGCGAGCCACGAAACCTCGAGACTCCATCTCCGTGCCAGATACTTGGCTTGTGGATGAAGCTTACTCGGTCTGCTTTTCAGTTTGTATCTTCTTGGGCAGCACGCCGCCTTGGCATTAATATTTGCCTGTCCCACCCGCCCCACCATCTTCTCGTTACTATGTCACGGTGTCGTTTAACTTATTAGCCTGGCCAGCTCTGTGGTCTATTTGCATTAGCCTTAAACATTTTCGTCGCTTGCTTAATAGGGTACGGAAAGATGTGCTTGACTTTGTGAGTGCCTTTGAGTCAAATGCTAATATCATTTTGACATATAAAGGTCAAATCTAAATTTATATTTATACACATCGATCTGTTGTGATTAATGTGAATACATATTATTTGCTCTCTATACAATATCTGTATATTTAAATATATTATAATATAAATATATATTTATTTTATATTTATTTTTTTGAATACAGTAATTCACATTAATATTAATTAATTATAATTATTTCACTCAACACACAATTGTACAGTGTATGTCAAAGTCGTGGTGGTGCTCTGGCGTGCACAAATTTTTCGGTTAGGGTTGACAAGTTAAGCGAAAAAAGAAATTGTTGGTTAACAGCGTACAATTTTCGTAGATGCAGCGCAGATTAAATAATTCATTAAGCAAAACTTGGCGACTTCACAACACACCCAGAAAGCCACCCACAAGTACGCTCCCCCTGGTGTCTACACCCTCCATCCCCCTCCCCCAGTGCCTGAGACGTTGTGGTTGTCATCAGCGTCATCGCCTCGTAGATGTTTTGATAAGCTTTGGGGTAATTAAGCGCTGAGTGTTGCCATAAAATATACCCTCGCAGCAAGTGGGCAAAGTTTTCATTCTCATTTTCATTTCTTTTTGTTTTTGTCGCGCTGCATAGACGATATGAATTTAAATAGAAATTAAACTAAAATGAGTAGCAGAATAACAGCACATAAAAAGCCAACAAGAACAATTGGCCGCTTAAATTGTGCAAGCAATTTTTGGGGGCCTGGGCCTATTGCAAATATTAAATACAATTTAATAGTAGCGCAAAATTGGCGCTGCTTGTAAACAGACGAAGGCCCAAAAATAGCCAACAGCAATTAAAAGCCAGAAGCCTCACGCTGTCTGAGAGTGTGTGTGTGTGTGTGCGTGCGGGTGCATGTGTGTGTGTGTATGAAGCACTTCATATGCATGACAATGTCATGGCAACTTGTAAGCAGTCACGCCTCACAACAGCAAACGCCCACTTTGGGCACCCAGCTGCATTTACTGCCGTCAGATTTATTGCTGAAAAAACACACTCTGTTTGGGTGGGAGTGGGAGTGGGAGGGGGAGAGGTAGTGTTTCCCCCGTAGTTTTTTTTATACTTTTTTTCTGTGACCTGAACCCAAATGATTGAAAGGGTATAATGCAGTTGTGCAAACGTTTGTAACGGCCAGATGGATGCAACTTCTTCATCAGAATCAGCTGTTGAGTCGACACATAGCCATGCCAAACAATTTTTAATTTTTGAAAACTATTGCTCATCAATCAGATGAAGTTTATTATATTTTATCGAAAAGAATCGATTACAGATAACAGTAAAGTTCATCCTTTTTATGTTATATATATTCCTTATGAGTTATATATAAAATAACATAATAAAAGTATATTTTCATATTTATCAACACGTATGAATGAATATCTAAAATGAGTACAGCTGCTGGCTGAGTGATAACTGTAGTTCAGGGTATCTGCTAGTCGGGCTGACTCGACTGGATGCTTACTTGATATCCAATATATTTGGAGATTGGCCTTTGTTGGCATTGGCTCGAACGATTGTTCTTTGTCCACGTTAAAACCACTGTAAGTAACTAAGTTGCAGTTGCTGTTGCTTGTTAGTGTTGCAGTGGCAGAGTGGCAGTGGCAGAGGCAGAGTGGCAGTTGCAATGGCAGTTGCATTGTTTGTGTGCTGTCGGTCGGCTTTCAATAACAATTCCCACACAGCTTGTTGCATTCATGTTTTTTATTTCATTTTTTTTTTTTTCGTGCCATACAATTTCTTGTCGCATTTAATATCTGTTGAATATTCCGATTTTTACGCTTTCTACTTTGATATTCGATTCAGAGCATGCAAATTAAATTAAAAGAGAAAAATTAATAAGTTATGAAGTTGATTCGAAGCGCAGCTGCTTAAATTGCCATATACTCAATGTATATAAATATTTGATATCGTTGAGTTCCACTTTAAATAAAAATCTGCATTTTTATTTTTACTACACTTTCATTCATTATATATTTACCATGCATAGTGCCTTGTAGTGTTGATTATGATTTCATTTGTTTCCATAATATTTACTTTCAGTGTAGTTCACCCAACAACATTCAACATTCTTAAACATATTTTATTTGTTTTTACCGTAATTGCAGACTGAACCGAAAAGTAATTATGCATATTACATACAAAATAATCATATTCAAATAATGGCTAAGTGCGCTCATTGGAAATTGTGCTTATATTTTGTACATTTCAAATGTAAATAATAGGCTATAATCCCGCATAATGTTGCTCTAATGTTATTTTGTTATTTTTGCATATGTTTCGTGCTCTTTGCGTAAACACGCAATGCTGAACAATGTGGTTCATAAACAAATCGAATCGCATTCGATGCGACATCATCAAAGTCAAATGGATTCCAAATACGTAAACATCGACATTTCAACGTATTCAATTGTAAATTAACTGTAATCAGTCGCTTGTCTGTTTTGACATGAATATAATAAAGGATTTACAATGTAAATAGGGCTAGATTAAAAGATACTTGCTCTTTCGCTTTACAATGATATCTGATACAGGTTGTACACGTGAAACATTTCAACTAACAACAACAGGCAATTTAATAAATGGAAAAAATATCAATTATCAAGTGATTTAGTTGAGTTGTACTAAAAGGGGCTTATTTACCAAACTGAACAAACTGATTTGACTTCAGTTCTTCAGATTCTCATCTTATACAGCAAACAACAAAGCAAGGAGAACTAGATTTAATATGCTGTGAATCCCGATATTAGAGACCATAAGAAATATCGAAATTGAATCGATTTCTGATAGCAGCAAAAGACACAATTGTTAAATTCTATGATGTATAAGAAGAATAAATATAAATAGTAAAGTCATTTTGAATTTACAACTCAACTCAACAAACATATTTCAGATTTTGTTCATTTCACGTGCTTTCCACTGGAGGTAAATCTATCTATTATATGTCGTAATAAGAGACTTGCTCTGGCTAACCATTATAACTTAGCTTAAGGCAAGGCATCGATGGAAATCGGAACCGCATTATTATTCTATTCTTTTTTCCGCATATTTGAACAAGGAAAGTGTTGCATACCCATTAGGCGAGTGCATTAAAAGTGACTTTAAAGAGCCGCCGTCGCTAGGATATTGACTACAAGTTTGCATTGATTTATTGCCGTGTTGGGGCGCTCTAGCCCACCAGTTGTTGCTCCCCATTTCCCCTGTTCCAGTTGCTCGCCGGTGCATGAATGTCACTGCTGAGCCAAACAGACAAGACAACCAACGAACATCGAATTGCGAGCAGACAACATTCCGAACATTGCTAAAAGGCAAAGGCAAAGGCAAAGGCAAAGGCAAAGGCGAACAGCAACAAATAACAATAACAATAGCAACAAAAACAACAGGAATAACAGCGGCGAGAGAAAGCCGTAAAAAGTGTAGTGCAAAGAAATCAGCGCACGTTAGCAATTAATAACCGGCAAAAGTAGTGGGAATATAGCAGAACGGCCAGACATTTGGCGGGTTGCGTATGGGGACCTAAGCGAAGGAAATAAATAAAACGAATAAAGCCAACATGTGATATGGGCATATAAACGAAAGATGGCCAAAAAGGCCACAGCTGCAACCTGTCTAACCGATGTTGGCCAACTACAATATCTGAAAAATGCCAATGAAATTGTCAATAGATGTGCAAAAGTTCTTAAAATTGAAAGAAAAAAAAAGAAATAAAAAAAATGGCAAATAGCTTTAGTAAACTTCTGAGTAAGTTCTCCAGGTGATTTAAGCATTTAATTGGAGATATTTTTCTATGGTTTATAATCGATAATGAAATTAACAAAAATTCATATAAGAATTTAGATAGCCCAATATAAATGTAATTTGCAAAAGCTTTTTGAACATAAAAGTTAATTTATTGCTTGCCCGCTTTGTAAATAGAGCTCAATTACTAATCAAAGAGTTTAATAATCCAGCTAACTAATAAATGTAACAATGAACAGATTTATGAATGATTAATTAAATGGAATGTTTCATATACCCATTAGAATCTCCCCTTTTCCGTTTCCGATTTCCCCTTCATATTTTGCACAAATTTTAGAAATTGTAATTTGACACTGTGAAGTTTTGTGCAATTTAACTGGCTATTAAAGCCTCGTCGACAGCGCGCACTCAGACGGTTGCATATAAAAAATTAAATGCCACGTACGCAATCGCACACACCACACACACACACACATACACACACATACACACACATACACACATATATATGCATATGCTGTCATATGTAATTATTAATTTCTAAAAAGCCATTCAAAATAATATAATTTTAAAATGCGTTCTAGCCGCTGACGTGCCTGCAAGCCAGCGGAAAATGAGGGAAATGGGGGGCGGCAGGAGGAGGGAGCCATAGCTGCTCTAACTGTTTGGCAAACTGGTCAATGGTAAATGGTTAAAATGGTTGCCGTCTGCTGCTGCATTAATTTATGTGGCCCTGTCCGAAATCAATATGCCCGCTGCGTAAAGAAGCAAATTCGCCAACTGGCCGAGAATATATATTATAGACACGTATATACAGTTGGTAACTACGACGATTTGGTCATATGCACATTCATATTTCTGCATATGTTTCGATTTTAATGCGCACGCACACACTATCTTTCCCTGCCCTCTCATACATAGTCAAAGTACTAATCCTAATTTAAATGTTTCGCGTACATTACGCATACGCCGCGTGCGACAGCTCGCATTACTTGTGCTTGTGCCTGTGTGCGCAACATTTAAAACGAACCAGTCAACAATTTAATTGTTGTGCGAAAATTAGCAACAAAATCTAAATAGAAAAAACTTCCAAAACGCATGCCATAATAATAATAAAAATTAAACACGCCTCGCTACAAAATTGTTGTGCATAACAAATTCAATTAATCAACTAGTCGCTGTATTAAAATCATATTAAACATAATTGGAAATCGTAAAATGCATTAGAATCATATGCAGCAAAATTTCAAACTGTGAAAATTACACATAACACTTTAAGGGAAACAAAATCCAACAGACTTCTCTGCTTCTTGATGAACAACTCCTATTAGATACCACCGAATTAATCCTCAGATATCTTCGATTGAATAAATATAGCATATAGCCTTATGCAATATGTTTGAAATTAATTGGAACGTGTCTAAATTTCAGCTGCCAGAAGCGTGTTAAAGCTGAACTTGTAATTTCTACAACTTTATCAATATTCATGCATTAAGTGGAGTTCTTCCCCTATTTGACTATAAGTCTAGTATTCTATATAGCTTAGACGAGCTACGCACTGATGAAAAATTGAACTTCATATCACCAATGACTTGCAGAACTAGTGTCGGCAATTTATATTCTCAGACACTTGCAACTGCACAGCTAAGAATTCTAATTAGAAAACGGACCCGAACTCAATTCCGATAAGCCACAATAACTAACGGCCTGTCAAGTGCCTGATAAATACTGACATGTACTATAAAAGCAGCGTGTTTTACACACAATTTTCACAAAACAGAATTTCTACTCGAAGATGTGGTTCAACATGGGTCTGTTAGTTGTGCTCTGCTTGGTGGTAACTCAGCTGGATGCGGTTGTATGGCAAGCACCCATTGTGAATGGCAAACAGATCTGGATTGAGGATGCACCCTGGCAGGTGGCCCTGTTGGATCACAGTGAACTCTCTTGTGGTGGCACAATCATAAGCGAAGATATCATCATAACAGCTGCTCAATGCTTGATTAATACTAGCGCTGAACAGTTGACGGTGCGTGCTGGTTCCTCCAGGTGGAATTCTGGTGGCCAGCTTGTGAGGGTCTCCGATTATATTATCCATCCACACTTTGGCGAGGAGACCCATGAAAATGATATTGCTTTATTGCGATTGGCACGACCGCTTCGACTTGGTGGTGGGGCCCAAGCGATTCAAATGGCCAAAGAGGATCCGGCAAATGGAGCCGATGCATTTGTATCGGGCTGGGGTGCTTCCAGATACAACAGGAGTTTTGGGTGTCTAAGTCAATTGCGGGGCGTATGGCTGAAAATAATTAATCGTGCAACCTGTGCGCTGTCCAAGTATTCGTTGCTTGGCTGGGCAATCACCAAGGACATGATCTGTGCCAGCGATCAGGGCAAGGATGCATGCGGCAAGGATGCTGGTGGTCCATTGGTCGCCAACAACGAACTCGTTGGCATTGTTTCCTGGAGTGAGGGTTGCGCCAAGCCCGGATTTCCGGGTGTGTACGCCAATGTTGCATATTTTGCGAATTGGCTTGGAAAGGCTATTGACGAGCTTCATAACAATCACCATCAATCACACTACACTACCCATGGCCCAATATCTTTGATTGTATTCTCTGCCCTGTAAAAAATGAAATGTATACAAATTTGAAAAATCAGCTAAAAGAATATATACAACTGATGATGGAATCAAATTACAATCTACACTATTTGCATACCCTTGTCAAAACTGATTAGCATCGGTCTATTGTATATATAATAGCATCCATAAAAATAATCAGTTGGTAATTTTAATTTTTTTTATTTCTTTCTCCATAAATTCGATTTAAATTTAGATCATAATAATATAAAGTAGAACATTTATTACACCACTGTGATTTGCAGGAAGTCGTTCTGTGGCTCATAACAATTATTTAAATACTTTCAATTTGTTATTTTGCTTGGATTTTTGTGATATAAAAATGAGCTCATATTGTTTTGGAATTGCCATAAATTGAAGTATGTTGCTAATGTATGTATTTATGTGTGTGTGTGTGTGTGTGTGTGTATTGTTGCAACAATGTGCGCCACAAATCTCTAAATTCCCACAATAGTTTTTAAAGGGTAAAATAAATTTATTGGCGCGTTGCAACAAAATATTGTGCAAACTTTTAGCGCCAACAAGTTAAATCAAATATATGGCATACACACGCTAAACCACTTGTAGTTGTTGTTGTTGTTGTTATTGTTGTAATTGCTGTTATTAATGTTGTTGCTCTTATTGTAGTTGTTGTTGTTGCAACACCAAGTTCAACAGCAATTAAAATTGCCAAAAAGAAATAAATGCGAGTGGCCAGCAATGCTAACAAAGGGAACAACTACAACAACAAAACAACTACAACAACAACAACAGCAACAACAGCAACAATGGTTATCTTAAGTTGCGCTAGTTAACAAACAACAACAACAATGAGTTGAATTCATAGTCGGGACAACAACCCGTGAAACTTTGCTAACATTTTGTTGGCCGCCCAAAATTTGTTCAAGGCAATAAAAATGTTGCCATAGGGGTTGAAGGGGCTGCCGTGGGGGGAATCTGTAACTAGCTGAAAAGCATGACGACACACACACACACTCACATGCACACATCAGTGTGTGTGGAACGTAAATCGTTGTAATAGAAACATTGCATTTTATTGCATTTGTTTTAGCTGCTGGCTTTCTCCCTTTACTTGATACGCTGTGTTTTTCCTCTGCTTTGCTCTGCTCTGCTCTGCTTTCTCCAACATTTTTTTTTTTTTTTTTGGGCCAATAACATAGAACTGATAAATGGTCGGAACGGCTTTGTGCCAATGTCTGTGCTGCAGCTGCTGCAGCCGCTTACTGTCCATATTTGTCTTTGGCTGTCCGAGCTGCAAACAGCCAAGAAGCTGCTGCACAAATGGCCAATGGAAACTTAACAAAAAGAAACAACTGTGATGTGTGCCAGTTGAGCGTACTTCGCCGCCAGATACCCTGTAGGCCGAACCAAAGTTGACTTTTGGATATAGAAAACTGATTATAAATTGTTACATTTGTTGGCTATAAGGGTAGCAATATAATTTCTGAGGCAATACCTTGAAAAATGCAAATTAAATTTCAATTCAAATTAAATTCTAAAACTAAATACTGAAAGTCCAGAGATCGGCAGACAATCAACCAGATAGCTTGTGCTATTATTTATGCATATACTCTGTAGAGCTGTAGATACATTTAACTGACCTTTACATTCATTACATTCATAAGCACAACTTCAAGTTACTCTCTTTAGAAATTATAGGGTGTAAAAATAAAGGAAAAAGTTTTCAATTTGCTCTAAAAGCGCCGCGCAACTGAGTAAAATCCTTGTAGGAAAACCGAATTTGCCAGTTACCAGTTGCCAGTTGCCAGTTGAGAGTTGCCAGAGCTGTCCGTTGGCGGCTCCTGGTTACCGTTTACACATTCATATGTGGCGTGTGTCGCATGCTGCTGCAACTTTATTACCTGCCACGCGGTTGCACCACAAATGATTGCATCTCTGTTGCTTATAAATGATGGCTAAGCAACCACGCTATATATACAACTGTCGACATCGATTTGTCTTCGGCTTTCGACTGACATTTGAGGGTATGCAAAACAAAGTTTAATTAAATTAAGTAAATGGCCCAAAGGCGTTGCTCGCTGCCAAAGTGCGAACGAAAGATTGGTCAAGTGGTTTTTTTGTATTCTACAGCCGCAAGATGAATAATTCAAATGACACTGAAAACTGTCCACATTTGCATAGCACTTGCCGAAAAAACGGGCATGGGGCAAAGTGGGCAGATCCAAAGGGATCCATAGCAATGCTGGCCGAGCTGACCGCACTTAGTGCAGAGCCCGAGGGTCAGCAGGCAATGCAAACACATTTGTGCCAACTGATAATGATACGTACACGAGTTTAAATATGGGTGTATATGGAATATTATATATTTAGCTAAGATATGTAAAAGACTCTGACCGAAAGAAATCTCATGGAAAATGCATTATTTAATTTTATTAAATATTTGATTTTCTAGCGACTCTTTGGCATTATATTTAAGCGAGTAAAAATCATTTTCCATTTATACAATCTATTCAAATAATATTTTTTTCGTTCAATTTATATTTGAGTACTTTTTGCTAACTGCAAAATAAGCTATTTTTTTTTAGGGAATATATTTTACCATGCACTAACTGCTTTTTATTCAAATATATATTATTAAGTGCACATTCTAAATTCCCTTTGACATTTAAGAACATTTCCTTAAACAAAAAATAACCTTCACTTTGAACAGATTATTTAAAAAGATCGATAATTAAAGTAATTTTTATTAAAATGCGGAGCTGTAGAAATTGATTAAATTTATTTAAGTACGAATATTCAATGCGTTTATTTAATTCATAGCCAAAATTTGCTATATAATTTACGCCACCGTACAGAGAAGAGATTTTTTGTTGGTTACTTTGATTTGTCCATTACACTAAGCCGCTTTGAGTGCATTTAATCAGCTGAATATATGTGCATATATATATATATATATATATATGCTCGTCTCTGGCAATCAATGAGTGAACGAATGAATGAATGCACATAAAAAATGTGTAAAGCAAATATTTTTTGACAGCTCTATCAATACATATTTAAGCTTGTGTGTGTGTGTGTGTGTGTGTGTGTGTTGATGCCACAGACTTAATGCTGCGTACTGTTTAGTAAAATGGCGAAATAAATGAATTCATAGCATATCGAATTTCTGGGATGGTATTGTCATGTAGCACGAAGGTGGCGGAGTCAAACAGTGGCAACATTTTGGCATACAGTCACACAACTCGGCAGATTAAAAGAGATTACATCTGAATTATTTGATAATGCCAATGCACCTGCATCAGAAAATAAACAAGTGAAACGCATCGAAACGCGCAACGCCCTGCGATGCATTTCATCAATGCTCAAATTTATTTCCCATTTACTTTTGGGCACGTTTAAAAAAAATAACGAATAGCGACTCTATTAATTCGACCTTTTGTATAGATTCCATTTTATTTTTTTAATAGCCATGATACTAACTGAATTGGCAAACACATGATTATTGCTGTGATTTGGCTTTGCACTCTGTTAATTTATATTTTGCTCTGTTCTATGTGAAAGCGGTGTCATAAGTGCACACATATCTATGGGATAAAGTATTGAAAAGGTATTTGTAAATGCGAATTTATTAAGTCATAAACTTACTTTGGAATTGTGGCATTGGAAAATTTCTATCCACTTTTGTTGAGTCTACGGAAAGCTTGGAAATGTCACAAAATGGACTTCTTACATTAATTTCAACTTGAGATTACAGATTCGTTTTGTGTAGAGTATTGCAGATAAATCAATAATAAGTCAAATAAGTCTTAAAAGCCTTTTTAGCCAAAAAAGCTAAAAATTTAAATTTTCAAAAAAATGAATCGATTTGTTTTGCTATGCTCGCTTTCACTTGATATGCATTTTAGACTCGCTATTGAATGCATTGTTTGCAAATGTTGCCAATTTTCACTAGCGCAGCAATTACTCAACAAGAGGGCAGCAACATCGACGGCGGCAAGGACGACCCTGGGCGCTGTTTACAGTTACGAGCTGCGAGCAGCCAGCAACCAGCAGCCAGCAGCGAGCAGCGAGCGATGCCAGAAGCGAAATAGAGTCGCAGGCCAGCATTTTGGCTGGCAGGCAACAAAACAATCGTTGACAAAAATATTTGCATGCACTTTGGGGTACACTTGGCAGCAGTGTTGCAGCGCTGCCATCTAATATGCAACACCTATGACAGGCGCCCGCTTGACATTTGGAATCGTTGGCCCCCAGCGAACCAAGCCTGAGACACACACACACACACACACTGAAAAGTGTTGCATAAAACAGGGCGCAGCTGGCGCACTCTGAGCAAAAGGTTAGCGTAACCCTGACCAGGATCAACAGCAGCAGCGCTGCATAAAAAGTTTCAACACTGCCAACCATTTCACGGCTTACTTGTTCACACCCCCCCCCCCCCCGCCTCCCCCCATCGCCTCCTTCCCGAAATAAATCTGTCAGCAATTTGCAGTTGAATTTGTCAAGCAAAAGTCGCTAAAAATTAGAAAAAATTATTACTTCCGCAATTGCGGAGGCTTCTGAAAACACAAAAGGGTGTGGATCAGGGGCGTACCGTGTGATACAGCATAGTTCACAGTTAGGCAACTGTTGCTTTTGGCCACAGTTCGAAATACACACACACTCGCACACACTCAGATTTGCACGTTGCAAAGTTTTCAAATAGAAAATGTTTAATTTCCCCAAAGACAGCGTCGATGCGGCTGCTGCCACTGAAAACGCAACGTTTTCAAGCTAGGCTAAGAAAACTTTCTTTATATTTTACAATGTATGTGTGGGTGTATGTGTGGGTGTGTGTGTGTGTGTGTGTGTGTGTGTATGTGTGTGTGTGTGTGTGTGTATCCAAGTCCACCGTTGCTGCAACAGTGCAACCAAAAAGTTTTCGGTCTTCGGCAAAAGTTCGGGACAAGCGAGCGTTCGCTCCTCAGCGTCAAAGTCGAACTTGTTAGTTTGCCATTGCGTTGAAAATTATATTATTTTAGAACTTTTCAAATGTCGCCAGAGAGTTAAGTCCAACATTTCCGCTCAACACCAGTGACAAATTGTTGCAGTGTGTATGGGTGTGTGTGTGTGTGTATGTGTGTGTGTGTGTAGTTAATTCTATGCAACCAGTTAATCAAGTTTCTAACAATTGTTTCATAAATATTTAAGCTTTACCTTTAAATATTACAGCTTTAATCAACTTAAGTCTAGACTCTAGAGCTTGAACTTGAAGTTGGCTTATAAACTAAAGATATAATAGCCGCAAGTAAACCACTTCTGCCAACTGTTGTGGTTATAAGTTCTAAATAAATAAATTGCACAAAAGTTTTGGAATATTTCTACAAGTTCAACTTAAGTGAATTTATAGGGATATTATTTGCAGTTTATGAAGCTGAACGGATAAATTAATAATTTAATAATAAATACGGAAATGAAACAGGTAAAGCTGCATACGAAGATATAAACAAAGTGCAGGACACATGACTAAATGACTAAAATATTAGGTTAGCAGTCAATTAGGCCGATTATCAATTGGGACTTGAACATCAGCAGAGTAAGTAAACAACTGAATCTATATATATATATATATATTCTTGATCAGAATTATCAGAATCAGAATCAGATCAGAATTTCACAGTTTTAAAGCCATCTTTTTATCAGATAAATGAATTGAGAGCTGTCGATCGAGAAATGAGTTCTTGTTAGAATATTATGCTGACCAAACTTACTTTATGTACATGTTCTAATGCTGCTCAACATCGGATAATAATATCTTCTACCTTTCATGGGAACAACTAGTAATTTTTAATTTTGAATTTGTAATGAAATTAAGAGAGGAGTTTAACTCCAGTCTGCCAGTGTAAGCACGCTTCTAATTCACAAATAGTTCAAACATGTATACCAATAAACGCATGTTGTTAGCCGTTAATGAGTGCTCTTAGCCATTTTATGTTTACCCGCAATTACAAAGAGATTTTTGGCTCCATTTAGAGTGCTAAGTCACAGGTCGCAAAGTAAAAAGTACCACTGAATATAATGTGTATTGACTGTTTGGTACCGTTACTTTCAATTTGGATGCATTTGCAGCACTGTCAGCCTGTCAACATATTCACTTTGATATTTCCCTTTCAATTTCAAGTCACTTGGGCAGATTAAATGGGCAACCTGCTGTTGCTGCTGCTTGTGGTTGCGGGGGCATGCTACGATAAATGGATCGGTGCTTTTGGGTTGGGTCCATCGAAGGCTGGCCTGTTGCAAGTTGGAAGCGGCTGCGTCAGCTGTTGGCCAAATGCATTTTGTACATGATAATCACGTTTGGTTATGCGCCTGTTTGCTGTTGTTTCTGTTGCTGTTTCTGTTGTTGTTATTGTAGCTTTTGTTGCATGCGTTGCATTTGCATTTGGGACCCGATGCTATGGTATGTCGTGGTGTGGTTTATTGCAACATCTTGTCCAATTTATTACCACTTTCATTTGGTAGCATAATAGGCAATGTCCATACACACACATACACATACACACACATAGAGTTGGACGCACTTGCGGTAAATGTGCATATCTATAACACGTTGCACTCAAAAATACTAAAACTGACTCAGACAATTTCTATGAGGCACATGTCTCGCCGTCTGCTGCTGCTGCTGCTGCTGCTGCTGCTTCTTCTGATGCATTTCTGCTTCATCAGTTACATGCTTTGAATAATTGAAGCGTATTTATTCCTAATATCCTACTCCAGCGATGCCGTATACCACACATCTATGCATATCTGTTTTATATATATATATCTAGATATATATCTATATATATTTATCTATATTTGCTATTTTATTTCTCTTGCTCTCTGCACTTGGTATTTAATTATTATTTTCTTTGACTGCAACAAATTGCAAAAATGTTTCTCAACTTTCTGTGTATTTTTGTGCTCTTTCTCTCTCTCTCTGTGTGTGTGTGTGTGTGTGTGTTTTTTTTTTGGATTTTTTTTTGCTGATAGTTGCAGAAAGTGCAACTGCAATTATTGCATATTAAGCGTGTTGGCATTAACATGTGCTAGCTGGCTGCCTAGCTGTCTGTTAGACATACCGACTGGTAAGTTCAACAGCCCGTTCATAAATTACGTATACGCCTGTGTGCCTCAAATGCCATTTTTAACTGCATATCCCCAGGCGCACTTAGAATATCATCGTCGCAGCCTTTTGATTCCAAACCGCATGCGAAAAATGTCAGCTAACAGATCAAAAAAAAAAACAAAAAAAAAACTAGCGAGCAGAGATTTGTGGAAATTTATGCGATTGACTATGATATACCCGACAATTGCTTGGAATCCTTATTATTGTCGGCAGCTAAACGCTAAAGTCTCTATGAATAGTTGTTAAGGTTGTTAGTTTATTATTAAGGCAACATCAGATGAGTTAATATACAACAATTGAACTTATTTTCTACAATTCCTATATTCTATGTGGAGGGTCAGCAACATTAGTTGTAGTTGTTAATGGATCACTATTTCTAGCTATATTTTTATGGAATAATATACCACATTGGGTTGCATGAGTGCGGGTAGCTTAACGCTCGAGTGTTGAACGCGGCACTTTGAGAGGCTTACCCGTTTGTTGTTCTTGCTGTATTTAGAATCTGGTGGCTTTGTGTGCGTCTTTTGTGGCTGTTTGTTGTTCTGTTTGCCTGTTTGTTTGCCGACAACAACAACGACAACGACAAGAACAACAACGGCAACACTCGAGCACAACTGCCAGCCGAGTTGCTAGTTTTAATTGCACTGAAAACAAAATGCTAAACACTTGTTGGCTGCCTCGCTGCCACCGCGGGCTACTTTCCACTTTTCGAGTCGCCTCATCGAGGTGTCAGACTGCAGTTGCAAAGCCGCAACGCCTAGTTGTAATAGTGGAAGACTAGTAGCCGTAATGGTAGTCCTGTTCGTCCTTTGATTGCGGCACTGTGCCATAACTGCCAGCTCTTGGCTTACTGCTGCAAATTGTTTTCAAGTGTCCACCGTTCGCTTTGATCGTTGGCAAACATTTTGCGACAGTTGCAGCTGAGTTGAGTTTTGACTACAGTCCACAGACTATCAATTTCCTATTTCAATAGGAATTGGAATATAGAGACATAAATATTGAAAGCTCAGGTGGTGTATAGAAATTGAAATGTTTGATTTTTTTTAAAAGTATTTCATGGGTTTTCTTTTTGCGTCTTTTATTTTGGCAGTAACCAAACGAATTGAACTATAAACTATAAAGTTAACAAGCTGCCCTACAAATATTTAACTGAATTCGTTTTGTTACTGCCACAAATGAGTAGAGTAAAACGAAAATATCTCCTTCGATTCGCTACCACTAAAAGTCTAACCGGGCCTTAAGCCCTTGCAGTTATCTGCAATTATGCTAGAAAAATGACGAAAGCATCAATCCAATGAAATAGTTATGCGGATTGTTTAACGAGAGTTTAAGCAATTCCAAATGCTCAACAATTGTCCCAAAAAGAACAATGTAAGTTTCCAGAGAATCATAAAACTTGCTGCTGGCATCAATTGTCTGTAATCGTCTGTTAGTCTCCGTAATTAACTTTGATTTGTTGAAGCAACAATAGCAATAGCAACAGTTTCTCTTTTTTCTTTCGCACACACACACACACACACACACACACGCACACATGGATACACACTCAGCCATACATGCCCCCTGTTGGCGAACTGTTCAACTGACAGTTGACGCTGCATGTTGCAGCTGCCGTTTTAGTAATATTTGTTTTTGTTTTTAGTTTTTGTGCATTTTTTCCATGACTATCACAACAAGCAAACAATCAAGCAGCGAGTCTAACTAACAAACTGGACAAAACTTTACCAAAAAACTTTGTTTTTGTTCTAGCTGATGCTGTTGCTCCGGTTTCTGCTACTGCTGCTGCTGCTGCTGTTGCTGCTGCTGCTGCTGCTGCTGCTATTGTTGTTGTTGTTGTTGTTGTGGTTGCTGCTGTTGCATGTGATACGATTTTTATGTAAAACATAATTGCAGATTAGTCGCAACGGAAATGTGGAATACAAAAACGAAAGCACTGACAATACAAATTGTAATCGTTCTGTTGCCGCTTAAAGAGGATTACAATAAAAAACCAACTAAGAATGAGACAAGCGGGTGTGCTCGACTGGTAGATGCCCTGAACCCAAACTAGATATCTGAATTTAATATTCTATCTTAAGGAAATTTATACAGTTGTGTGTGAATATAGAGTATATTTAAATTGACCTCTTATTGCTATCAGAAATCGATTAATGTCGATAATCGCTATCGATAATCACTTGCATAAACCCCTGCAGACAGTCAGACAGCCACGACTCAAGCAACTCCGTTGTTCTTGCTAATCAAGAACATATATTTCTATATATATTTTATGCTTTTCGTTTTTATGCCTGCTACGTGCACAACTTCATATGCCCCTTCTATTAATTTGAAATGGGTGCAAGGTATACAAAAGCGTAGATTAAGCTGCCAGACAGACAGCGGGGTAGATAGAGTGTCAGCGAGCGGCTGTTAGAATGCAGAAGGAAAGGATATTGCTATCGACACTGGCGACAAACTGTGCTGCAGTTCGAGTGTTTGAGCATTCATATTTCTGGTTTCTGCATTGAGGCACTTAACTCCTGCCACTGCCGCAAAGATATTTCAATCAATTAAAATGTACCACAAAAAGAAAATAAAAATCAAGTAGATAGCAAAAAGTAGCTTAGAATCTTTTGCCAAAGGTAGAAATAGCTTTGGGCAACCAATCGCACAACATGACGAGCATAGCTCAAGATAGCAGTCGAAAATATGACTTTGAATTAACAGACACACACACACACACACATACAGACACACACACACAGACAATTGGAGTCATGCGTTTCGCCTATTTGCACAATAAATGAAGTTAGAAATGGCTTGACTTGTTGGGTGTGCTCGTGCAGCAGTACAAAGTAGTTGTTGTTGTCGTTGTGGGCCACTTTAAATGGACGGTAAATATTTGAGCTGCATTGGCAGTCAGTCGAGGACACAAAGATTCCAAAAGATTCTCTCACCTGATGGCCATCAGGGAATAGCTCCGCCACTCTGCTCTGCTCCTCAATCGATTCACATTGATTTGCATCATTTTTGTGGGGTGCAGTGGCAAGCACAAACAGCTTCAACTTCACACAGATGCTGGCTGTTGAAATGAATTTCCAGCCGTCACTTTGCCCCTTGTCAATGGTCCACCTTTTCGTTGTGCTGCATTAAAAAGGCACTGCCTGAGTTCTCTTGCAGTTGGAACTCTGAATGCTCAATTATTTCATACTTAAGTGGGAGACGATTTCCCTGCCAATTGCTGTAATTAATCAACATTTGTTTTTGATTTCGCATTTTAATCTACCACTTAGGAGTATATAGATATTGCTTTTCGCTTCAAATCTTAAAAAAAAAAAGAAAACCTTTAGAGAACTCGGCTGGCTTTTGAGTTGTCTGAGCTGGCTATTCATATTATTTAAAAGCCTTTTATTGATGTAGAATAAACGATTTCGGTAAGCTACTTAAATGTAAAGAGTACTCTTCCGGATCTATCTATCTCTATCCAAGCAATACTCTTTAAACAACCTACGATTATGCTGAGGATTATCTACTTGCTTGACTTCTTGCTGCACGATCCTTGAGAAGTAGAGAACTGAATCTCAATATAGTAGACCAAAGCCCCGTTAAGAACTCGCAGATTTTTGAGCTTGCTTGTTGGATTCGTATTGAGTGGTTCTTGGTTATAAGACCCACAATTGGTCGCCTTGCTAGAATCATCCTCTTGATTCTTCAAATTAAATTATAATCAGCAGAAATGTATTTTGAACTGTTAATGATATCCTGGCTGTATCAGGTTAAGTAAATTTTATGACACCGCTTTGGTATGCTTCAACTTTTTAGGCTATTTATTATTTTGACAGATTTGATATTAACATAAGCCATAATCTCTCAAGTCGCAATGTTCTTCTAGATTTTAAATGAGATTTTTGTAAGCTATTCGCTTACGTGATAATATGTGTATATGATTTACATAGATGAGCCTGAGTCATGTGGCAACACTATAATTTAGCTGCTTGGTGACAAGCCAGGCTGCTCCTGCTGTTCTTTTTGTTGTTGTTGTTGTTGTTGTTGCTGGATTT
Source organism: Drosophila setosimentum (assembly GCA_035043505.1). Classification (NCBI taxonomy): domain Eukaryota; kingdom Metazoa; phylum Arthropoda; class Insecta; order Diptera; family Drosophilidae; genus Drosophila; species Drosophila setosimentum. The sequence continues at coordinate 6,143,264 of JAWNMY010000003.1, read as the reverse complement.
GCAGTTGCAGTTGCAGTTGGTGTCTGTGTCGACGCCTCTGGTCTTTAATGAATGGACCGCATAAGAGCATAAATTATTTTGGTTAGTCCAGCTGCTGGTTGCCCCTCGGCTTATGTTCGCATATTTGCGCAGCATACTTCTGGGCGCCATACGCGAATAGCTGTGTTGCAACAGAAGCGTTGCATGCTTCTCGGTTGCGCATGACTTGGCTAACGTTCCTAACCCCTCCGGTACCCCTAACCGTTTCCCTTTTTGTGGAACACGTTGCAGTAAAAAACATTTGGGCACAGTGCCGTTTATTTTTTTTATTAATTTTTTTGTTAATTTATTTTTCATTTTATTGTTTTTACTTTTTTTTTGCGTGTGTGTTGGTTTTCATTTTTTTTTTTGTATTCTTTTTTTGTGTGTGTATAGTTTTTACTTAAAATAAATGTGGCTCTTTAATCATAATATATTCACAGTGTTTAAGTTAAACTAATGTTTTTTGTTGTTGTCGTATTTTAATGCTTGCAATATTTGTATCCCATTATCATATATTGATTTAATTCATTTGATTTTCAGTTTTTTTCATTTCTGTAAACTTTAATACATTTTTAGCATATTTACATTTTGGTGTCATTAAATAAGTGCTCAACCTTATTATAAAGTTGGAATAAGTAGATATACATAATGTACGTAGTTGCTAAATTAAATATTCCCTTTAGAAATAATTATAAAATTCATTAAGAAATGCACTTTAATTCATTTGCCGATATGTATGTGTTGGTGTGTGTGTGTGTGTGTGTGTGTGTGTTGTGGCTTATTTTGCTGTTAGATTATGCGTGTGTGTGCTTGGGTGCATAACAATCATAATTCAGAATTGAGCTCACAATTTGCTGTTGGTTTCCAATTATAATTATAATATATACCTATGTAAAGAGGCAACTTTATTGCGACAAACTCAACTAACTGATTATTGCACTCGATTTTGTGTATTTTGTTTGCCAACCGCAAAAAAACATTTGTGCTATTTTTTTTTATTGTGAAATAAACATTTAACATACAACTTGTAGACACTAATCTAAAAACTATAAAGACCATCCTACAACTAACCGGCTGCAACTGTACAGTTACTTATATATCATATATGAATTATGTTAAATAACACGCTTAACATTTATGTCTATGTATATGTGTACTTTATAAGTAGGCCACACTCATCATTCAATGCCGCACTTCGTCTCCGTTGGCAATCCTTAACCAAATCCCGCATAATGTATGCAACAAATAACATGCCTAGTAAAATTACCGAAATATTTGGTTTTCTTTTTGTTTTCACGTTTTTTTTTTTTTTTTTTGCTAGAAACCTTAACTATTGTATATTTTCAATAATCTGTAATGTGGCTGTGACCGTGTGTGTGTGTGTGTGTGTATATATTTTGTTGGCTTGGCTGCTAACTTGCAATAAACGCACTTTAAAAATAAACTTAACTGTTTTTTTTTTTTGGTTTTTGTTAGCAATCCTCTCCATCTATCTGACCAGCAGCAGCAAGAGCACCGATATCAGTATGCCCAAAGTATTTTGGCTTATGGCACTTCCACCATCGCCATCCCCATCGCGACATGTGTGTGGATGCCGCGTGAAGTCTTCGCAATATATCTGAAATTAAGTGGCAAGAAATATATGCATGGAAATTAGTAGAGAACGCGTTGCAGAATAAGTCTCCAATGCCATAATTTATATATAATCTTGATCAGCAGCAGTCACTCAGTTTTGAAACTTGGCATATATCCGTCATTATGCTATAATCCTCGCCACATTTACAATATACTTTCCATAGGAACTATCGATTGGTTTCTTCTTAACATCTTTACTCCGCTCTATAAGGGTATACATTCTTCGTTCTCTCTCATTACATGTTCACGCGTCTCTTATTACAATTTATTTTACTTATTTACCTTATTTTACTCGCTTACCTTTGTTAAACTGTTAGCGTATTTATCGACCAGCTCCCGTGTGAACTTGGCCGCTTCATTGCCACAAATCTTGCGCGCTGCATTTTCAGAGCAGTCAACCAGCTCATTTATAGAACTATGGAATAGAAAACATATTGTTAGCTTTATAAAAATGTGCTTAGAACAATATTAAAATATTCAGTTTGATATTTAAATAACCAACTTATACATTTTGGGTTAATCGCTCTTTTAGCTCTTAATCGCTTAATATAAGCTCATTTACATATTATTTAAAATAAATGTGGGCCATGTAGACAGGCATAAGTTCAGCTAACTCTTAGATAATAACAATTAAACCGTTTCAAGGTGAGCTGGTAGTTAAGTAGTTAAGTATATTACTTGTCGGTGTTAGATTTGTTGAACTGAATCAAAAATAATTGGGGAACTGCAAACAAGTTCAGCGAAACCAATTCGAGAGCAAACATTTCTAATTTAAAACTATAAAAAGTCGTGTTTAAGCTACAGAGAAACAAGTTTTAGTTTTAAGCAAATGGTTTATTACTGACCAAATCAAGTAATAATATTTATTGGGCATTATAAACCTAAACAGAAGTGTAAATTATTTACTCACCAGCAAATTGTTTTAATATTCTCATTGAGTGTGCCATTTTCGGGATTCTCCTGATTTTTGTTGGGCTTGAGAAAGACCATGGTCTCCTTGTATCGATTGGCGCACACCTCGAAATCCTTTTTGGCCATTTCCGAGCAGGGCGCATGCTTCAGATACTCTGCAAGAAGCAGGCAGTTTAGCTGCATCTGTCGAACGAAATGCATTTGGGGACTTACCCTCCTGGAACTCGCCTTTGTTGCACAGATCCCGGATGAATTGATTGGTGCCATGGTAGAGCTTATTGAATTGATTTCGCTGCTGCAGATCCATGCATCGACGCGTATAGCTCTGAATGCAACGCACACCCTTTCTCAGCTCGCTGTGGCATGAATGAAAACAAACAATATGATGGTGATGGTGATGATTATGATGATGATGATGATGATGATGATGATGGTGATGATGTTGATGGTAATAATGCTGTTGTTGATGCTTCAATTGCATAGGTATGACTGTTGTGGGAAATACTTACTGACAAAGTTTATCCAGTTCCTCCTTCTTGGCAGCGCCAATCGAAAATTCCGACGTTAAATGCAGCATTTCAAGTGGTTCGGCGCACTTTGTGAACTCCTCCTGGCCGCATTCCTCTGACCTTACGACCGCCATCAGCAACGCTACATTTTGTTGCGAAATTCGAGTACAGAAATGTAACAATGAACGAAGGCAACGAACAAACATGGAGTGGGGGAGTCGAAGGAAAGAAGAAGAGGTGCAGAAGGAGACAAATAAACAAGCTGGCAAACAAACAGTTCGGATAGTGTGCTCCAGAGTTGAAAGCTAAAAGGCAATCTGAGACTTGCCGCCCTACACACAAACAAACACACACACACAAACACACACACATAAGCACACACACACCCGCATACCCCCACTCTCTCACTCTCTCTCTCTCTCTCGCTCTTCTCGCTTGCTTGGTCGGGCAGCTGCAACTGCGAAGTTGCAAATGTGCGTCAGGGGTAATAAAGTTGGGCGTAAGTGAAATTGGCATTTCATAAATTTAAACTTTTCACTTTTTCGGAGCACTCACACACACTCTCTCTCGCTGTCTCTCGCTGTCTCTCTCTGTCTTTCTCCCCCTCTCTCTCTCTATCTCTCTCTATGTCTCTCTCTCTCTCTCTCAATATCAATCTATCTATTGGCGGAAGTTATGACGCTGCCAATTAAAGTGACTGACAGCCCCCCAAGCTCAACTGATCGACTGACTGACTGATAAGATACATTGACGTTCGCTTCAGAAATCAGACTTGAACTCTGATCCCATCTCGAACCATATATAATTTTCACTCACCTGTCAGCAGCAGCGTCAGCGTCGTCTTCCAACTGCAACAACATCGATGCATTTTCTTTTAATGCTTTGCCTTTGTTTTTGTCTTATTTCCAAGTGTTTTTTATTTTTATTTCCAGCTCACACTTTCCGCACTTTTTTTTCTACCATGTAATTGTAAACTTGCATATATCTTCCATCGACAATTGTCTGAAGCGAAACGTAGAAAAAAAGAATAACATTCAGAAACATCATATTTTTTAATCAGGACGCAAAACAATCAAAAGCTTGCTTCTAATTGCTACTAGTTCGACCCAAACGAATAAATATTGACTGCATTTACATACACTTTGTATAGGTATTTCGGTACTTCTATTCAGTGTGTGACTCACGAGGGAAAAATAACTAAATATTCATTATTTCTTAAAGATGATAAACAAAGTCTGTAACTAGTAAGAGTAGCTATCTCCGACATACCGAAGATTGTCTTCTCTTGCAGATAGAATCTACCTGGTGACTTCCACATTTTTTTTATAAATTCGAAAACCAGTAATTGGTTCCTAAGTAAACTATTAGACAGTGTTCCGAGAATAATGTGTTTATTTTCCCTAATGCAAGAAGCATATAAGCACACATATTGCTTCCGAGTTTTTGAAGCAAGAACTAATCTTTCAAAAGATCGTTTCTATACCAATAATATAATAATAAGCAAAACTACAGATATATTAAGAAACCTTCACTTATTGGGATGCGAAACGTTTTCATTAATTCACAAATATTGAATACCATCTGCAAAGTTGTATTTATATTTATTTTCCAATAACAAACATTTCGTTCCAAGTTGTTGATCACTTTTTACTCTTCTTATCTATATTCTCTGTATTAAAGGGTATTCAAAACTCTACATAATTCACCAATTTAAAATATATTAAAAATTTTTACATTCATAAGCTATATTAATTATTCCGCTACCAATTTAAATCTTTCGAAACGCAATTAAAACAAAAATTCTCAAAAAAGCGACAAATTCTATTAATATTAAAAAAAAAAAGATTCAGTCGTCTAAGAAAGCGAAAACCAAAAGTGCTAATTGTTTTTGTTTTGGGTTCATCTTCAATTCATTGCTTGTGTTTTTGATTTTTTGGCAGCATTTTTGTTTTTGTATACCGCATGAATGGATGTGAGAGCATTTGAAATGTTGACTCGATCTTGTCCGAGATCAAATGGGAGCAAAGTACAATGTTCTCCACTCAACTATAAGACTTGCTACAAATATGTTGATTATTCAAATAAATACGGCTGCCCGTTAAGCCGTTAGATAATTAAATTATATTATGGGAATCTAAATAATAATTGAGATGAGTAGCAAGATGAGCAGATAATGTAATGAATAACATATAAAATGAAGATTAGAAAAACCAAGGAAACTTTAGAGAAAAACAAAATTATTCAAGCCAGAGTGAATAAATTTAAATAGATGAATAAACGAAGTACATTTTACTAATTATAAGGAGTAGTTTCACTTTTCTTAAAATGATTATAGCATGTATATAATTTGTATAGTACATGTCACACACCCTGCCGATAAATGATTTACATTTTTATAGCTATACAACTTATAAACTGCAAATGGGTTTTAATTGCAAGCGAACTATGCAATCATTGTTAAGTTGTTTCTAATCGAAGAGAGATCGCTTAGAAAATAATTACAAGCTCAATTATAGTAATATGAAATGTAATAAAGTCAGTAAAAATAATGAAATTATATATTACAAGATTTGCTCTAAACGAATATTAAATGCAATCAAAGTGAATATACTAATCGAAATGCCCCACGCAAAATGTAAAATGATCAACGAACGCTGTCCGAAATTGCGTAGGCGGGAGAATATGCAAACGAAGCAAACAAAAATAAATAAAAATAAAAACGAAAAGAAAATGTAAAGTAAAATGATTTTGCTTTGCAGTTGGTTTTTTTGGCCAAGCTTTATTTTATTCTATGCTATGATTTGCTATTCTAATGCACTAATGCACAAGTGTGTGTGTGTGTGTGTGGGTGATTAGTTGGATATTTATTTATGATATATATATATATTTGGAAAGCACTTTTAGTGGACCATAAATACAAATTGGCACTAATTCGATATGGTTCTCAAATGCGAATTTCGTTTGTTTTGAAATCGATTGTTTACAAAACAGATTTTTTTTTTGGCGAGGTCAGTTATTGTGCGTCTATTTTGTAATAAATTTTTTTTTTGTGATTGTTGTCGTTGATATTGTGTTAAAGAAATTATTAATGCGAGTGAATTTCAAATGAAAAGTAACTAAATGCAGTTTTCTGCATGTTTTTACATTAAAACTGTGCAACGGGCATCTTTTGCCAATCAAGTTGTGTTATTTATAATCAGCTGTTGCTTCAATTGACGAACAAAGAAAACAAAACACTTAAACATCTGCCAAATCAACAAAAATAACCCATGTAAAATTCATATAAGCGACAAACAACAAAAAAGAAGAAGAAGAAGGCAAAGCAAATGAAATTGAACGAGTTGTATTTTTGAGACAGATCGGAAAATATTGCATATGTGTTGCCTTGAAAGCTAGACACAGGGCAACGGGGCGAGCAATGCGGGGCCAACACGTGATGCAAAGAGTGTGCAGAAAGAATGCAGTCGGACGAGCCTCTCGCCAAAGCAGAGCAAAGTAAAGCAGAGCAAAGTAAAGCAGAGCAAAGCAAAGCACTGCGATGCGATCTGCGTTTGTGCAGCCGGCATAGAAAATCCGGTTTCTTACATTTTGCGTATTTTTAGCTCTTTGGCGTGTCTGTGTGCTGTTATGTGTTTGTCAATGTTGAAGTAACTGTTAATTAAGATTATTTATTGTTATTGCATTTACAGTCAGGGCGCGACGATCGGCGTAACGTAAATTTGTCTCAATCACTATTCCCCCAAAAAATGAGCTGTTTTAGTCTTGAGACGCAAGCGCGCCGCGTTGTTCTCCGTGCGAGTAACAAAAACGTACTAAAGAAACAGCAGCCGCAGCCAACAGCAGTCACCAGCGGCAGCAGCAGACTACACGGCTACCACACCCCAACCGACCCCATCGCAAGCAGCTTCGGCTGTGCGCACGAATGGTAAGCGCCCATTCGTTTGAACACTTGTCGTGCATGTTGCTGGCAACATATAAAGTGTTGCTGGCTGGGTGTGAAACAACAGGTATATTTGCATGTTGCTGGCGCTCGTGTGTTGCCAGCGAGTTGTTAGTGTGTTGACAGCTGCATTTGTGATAAGCAGCCAATCAGCACAGCCGTTGCCTCACCTGACAAAAATCTCTTCAGTTTTTTGTCAGGTTTATTTTGCTGCACTTGATTTATTATAAACAGCTGATTATTTTAGCTTGAACACATTTATTTAATTAATTGAATAAGCCAAAAGCTCATGAATTTCCTGTCTAAGCGATAAGATTTTCGCTTAAGCAGCTATCTACTATCGGGCCAACTGATGGCCTCGCCAATAAGCCAATAAGCCTTAGACAATTGTAGCCAATAATAATTTCATTTTGGTTTGTAAAATATTTGTTGTTTATATTTGCGCAACACAAACACAAAAACAAGCACAAGCAACAGCAACAACATCAGGCGACAGCAGGAGCATTCAACGGTGTCACTTCAATTCAAGTGTCAAAATTTACACGTGTGTCCTTTTGTTTTCCTTGTCACGCTCATCCCATCTCACTCGCACCCTCAGCACATTACAATACCTGTACTTTGTGTATAATAGGGTAGTCACACTTACTGAAACTATAATCTAAGCACTGAAATGCATAAGTTAATTTTTTCAAATATATTTTTCAAACTCTCTAAGAAAACATCAAGCTTATCACATCGTATATTAACTAATTTATATTTATTGAAACTCCCTAATGCCCAGAATTTAATATAGTTCGAGCACAGATTCTTCAGTTTCTTTCCATTGAAAGTTAAAACTTAATTGTTAATGAAATCTATCAAACTCTTTATTTTAAATAAAACCAATTCTATTTTATAAATCTTTCTAATTCATACATAATTTAATATGCTCATGCTGGGCACAAATTAATCAGTTTCATTACAGAACATATAAGTAAAAATAAATAGATATATTTGAATGTTGAAAGTAGGCAACATCAGCTGGCAAATTCAACTGGTCAGGTGCAGGTATCTGTTAGTCGAGTAGCTGTTTTCCTTTTTGTCCCTTGTTTGTATTTAGTTAATATGCAACATTCCGTTGAGTTGAGTTGAGCTTTGTTTGCTATATGCCAATTTGTGGCAGTGTTTGCATGCGTATTTGTATTTGTTGTAAATAATAACTAAATTAGGCAGCGATTTCTTTTGCTTTCGTTGACATACTAGGAACGAAGGTTCATGGTTCATGGTCAATAAATGAATGTCATGGCTGGTTCAAATTGGTCTATTCAAGTTCGAGCATGGAAGCATAAATAAATAATTCGATGGTGTTTTATTGACCAACAACAACAACAGCAACAACAACAACAATAGTAACAAATTTCACTGGCAGAAATTACAATTGAATAATGCACCAAAAATTGTGACTTGCAGTTGTCATTTTTTGTTTATTGTATATTGTACATTGCTGATAACTATCACAAAATATTTGATTACATTTGCCGCTTGATGGACATAAAATAAATAAATGCCTTAAAGCAATATTTGTTTATATATATGTATGTGTGTGTGTGTGTGTATTGTATAACTGAGTTACTCTTAAAATTTTGTATAAATATTTATGTGTTACTTGTTTGTCACTGTAACAAATCAACATACATATTCTGATATTCGATTTTCCGGTTGAAGCTCAATTTTCACAAGCCATTAAGCTAATTTGTTTTTGTACAGCTGTAATCCATATTTTATTTGCTATTTAGTCCAGCTCTTAGGGTCAAATTATAGTTGGTGATTAGCAGCGAATATTTTCTGTCAATATTTCTTAAAATAATTAATAGAAACATTACCTTTACAAACGACGTCAATTCGAGAACTTATCTAAAAAGTTTAAATGACGTCAATGTGTGTGCATAATTCTACGTAAATTAAATGAAGTGATACGTTTTAAAAAATTACTTACAGATAATGCTTAATGAGTATAGACGATATGTGTACTTTATATAAGTAGCTACTTCTAAATGTGTTTCAAAATATACCTGTAATAAAACAGATAATGTATAAATAGACAATCGGAAATTAGTCTTACGAGAAATCAGATAATAGCGATTAGATAGTTACATTGTATAGCAAATTTATTAATGAATATTTTGTTAATTCATTGAAATTAATTAAATAATCAGTTAGTCGAGTCACTTGCATACTTATGAAAAATAATCATGATATAAGTATAGTCTCAGAAATCGTCTGCCTTGTTGCTTTTAATGCTGATCAAGAATATATATACTTTATGGCATCGGGCATGTTTCCTTATGCCTTTTACGTACTTAAGCACTACTTAATTGTTCAATTTTTACACACTTTCAGGGTATAAAAACGTTTTTTATGGATAAACTTTGCTCGCAGTCGATTCATCATTTGTAATTAGTCATCTGTATATCTGATTTATGGAGCATGCAATTTAATTTACTTAATAATGAATAATTTTTACAAGTGTATTAAAAATATTTATTTATTAATTAATTGCAGCGCTTAACGCAGAAATTAAGACCAAAAGCATTTTAGAAATCTCATCTGCAAATGTGTGCATGTGTGTGTGTGTGTGTGTGTGTGTGTGTGTGTGCATGCATAAATCTTGCTCCACTTTGGCATCGTTATCACCTGGCAGGAAACTTAACCCGTCACATAAAAGCCTGGGCTAAAACTGGTGCAACAAGCATGCTTCTTTTTTTTGTTGCTTTTTTCTTCTTGCTTATCCAGTTTATGTGTGTGTGGCGAGAAGGTCAGGCCTTGTGTGGGCGTCTAGCTGTGTCTGTGTGTGTGTGTAGGGCTGTGTGTCTGTGTGTGTTAGGTCATTACCACTGGACACATAAGTGAGAATGAATGGCAGCAGCAGGCAGAGAGAGAGAGAGAGAGAAAGAGAGAGAGAGAGAGAAAGACAGAGGGAGAGAGCTTAAAGCCCTTGCGTATATCATGGCCATTGAAAACAAAATGAAGTTTATTTCATATGCGTTACAACAACAGTGCACACAAATAGCAAATATCGCGCATTAAACGTGACAAGAACAACAATAACAACAAAAGCTCTAGCATAACGGTGAAAGTGGCTGGCAACTTTGCGTGCAAGGCGGAGGGCAGAGGATAACTGTAACTTTGGCTCCCTTTGTTCTGAGCTGCCGTCGCTGCTGTTGTTGCTGTTGTTGCTGCTGCATTAGTTTGCGTTTGAACTTTGCAAGTTTTGGCTTATTGTTGTTGTTGCTGTTGTTGGAATTGGAAGTTCTCACAACTGTTGATGTTTACATTTAGCGCTTGGATTTATGAACTCCGCATGCGAAGCACGTAACATTGGACAATTTAAAGTTTAGCACACACACACATCCACACACACGCGCACACACACATGCTGAGCTTAGTTAAGGAGGAAGGCGAAGGGAAAGGGGGACAAATAAGGACCATTGTCCCCAACGATGACAATAAAGAAATTCTATTCGTAGCGCCGCATTTTCTTACAAGTATTTACGCTTAGTTTAGTTTTATTAGTTAAGCAACAATGCCTTGGGTAGAAAAAGTTTAAAAATTAATGACAACACTAACTTTTGTGTGTGATTTTTGGCAAGGGAAAGGAGAATGCGAATCACAAGGGGAAGGGAAGCATTGACAGCGCTTAAAAGACTGCAAAACAGTCAAAAAACTATTAAATGAGCTTTTTTATGGCAGCACTGACAAAAGGTTGCGGTCCACGCTAAGCTTTTATAGCTGATTCAAGTGTGTGCTCGTAGGTTGTGTGGTTTGGAGCTTGACTAAATAGATTTTTGTGTTTTCATTACAAGTGAAATCTATTAAGTTAATCGACTTAAGGAGCTAAAATGGATAATACTAGAAGATGCTGAAGTGAAAATTATATATGATATATAGACTCTGGATTTTTGATTATATTTAGCTTGTTTAATTATGAAACCAGGATGGAAAATGGATGTGTGTCGAACATTTCCTTAATATTTGAGGTAACAATCTTAATTAAAGTTTTATTAATATCGTAAGTTAAATAAATAAGTTATACTGCTAAAAGGAGTATAAGTTAACAAAAGCTCATGAATACTTTAAATTAATAATAGATTGCTTAATCTTAGATATACCTAATTTAGAAGTACAATTTTGTAATGTATAAAAGAAACAAACTACAAACTTATTTTGCCAATTGAAATGCTTTAAAACTCATTGAGCCCGAAAGAGCAGCTGGATTTGCATTTAAATAGACTTGTATGCTGATTATCAGGAGTGTGGCTTACAAATTGCGATGATTAGAACGTTAATTGTGGCGCGTAAATCTAACAAACAGCAACTGTTCCACATCACAACATTCATCAGGCGCCGTGCAGCAAAAAGGCTGAGCAAGAAAATAAAAAACACACTCAGAAATAAAAAAAAACAAACAGAAAAAAATTGCAGACACGAATCACCCCAAGCGGTTAGCTGGCCAAGTCGGTTAGCTTGGCCAGGATTTACGAGCCGCATTAGCAGCAACGGCAGCTGCAGCAGCAGCAGCAGCAGCAGCAGCACCAGCAAGCAGTTTGCGCTGCTCATAAGCAAATTTTGTGTGGCAAGTAGCAGGCAGGCAAGCTAGTGAGGCACTAAGCTAAACTGGCTAACTGGCAACGGGCTAACTGGCAGTCAGGCACTTTGGTCAAGTTTGCGAGTTCCAGTTTTGGTCTCCGACTCGGAGTCGCAGTCGGAGTCAGATTCGCTCGCTGGCAATGTTTACGGCCGCGTTGACAGTTTAAATCGCTGTGCGCTCGTATATTTTGACGTTTTACAGCCTTTACTTTAATTTACCTATGTGTGCGTGCGTGTGATGGTGTGTGTGTGTGTTGATGTGTGTTAAAGAGCCTGCTTTGTAGTACACTTTGCAAAAATATGACACAGTATTTCGAAAATACCAGATGCCCCAGACTAGCCCCACTTTCCAGCATCTAAATATTGTATTATATTATTTACAGCTATTTATTTCGCACTTAAACCCTTGCAGACCTCATTAAGTATATATATCAGTGTCAGCATTATAGCCATGAGCGTCTGTTCCCCTGTGACCAGGTTAGCCTAAACAGACTTTTCCAAAATGCATATTATTAGCAAATCTTTAACATCGAACGAATATATCACATAGCTTTTTGGGAAAAAGTCGGTCGGCTTTTTTATGTTTATAGTGTAATATATAATATCAGGTAGACAGAGATCTGTAGTTGTACCTTATCTTGTTAAATTGTGGGCCAGATTTTTATGCAATTTGGAAATAGAGTTCTAAATCTATTTAGAAATTCTACTTACAGTTGATTTACCAAAGAAATCTAGTTAATTGCTTAATTTTTGTAATATTAAAGAGCATTGTATTTTCTGCGAGTGTTGTTCTGCCGTTTTGGCACTTGTCTTGGCCATGTTGCCTAGACGCAGGCGCAGGCGCTGGCAAACGTGAGAAAGTGCGCGCCGCCTCGCGATTTCTAGGTTCATTATGCGACCCGTCTATGGGTTAACAATCACTTGAACGCTCCACTCGACTCTACTCCACTCTAACCTACTCCAAGCACCACCGCCACCACCACCACCACCACCACCACGACCACAGCCTCAGTTAGAGCCACAACCAAAAAGTCCGAGGCGGCTGCCTACACAGCGAATCGGGCCAACAGCAGCTGTTGCCTTTCGTCTCTTCTGCTTGTGTTTTGGCCTTGTTTGGATCTGGGGCCGGGCCGTGATTTAATCGCCACTGCCCAAAAAAAAAACATATATATATATATGTGTATATAAAAATATTAAAAAAAAAAAATACATTTATTATGAGCACTTGTATTTTTCGTATTTCGTTCGATTCGTGCGCTCTAAAGTAGCGTGGAATATGTAGCAGTTTGTTATTGTTGTTGCCATTGTTGTTGTTCCTGTGTGTGTGTGTGTGTGTGTGCGTTGTTTGTTGAAGTGCGTGGAGTGCGTAGCAAGCACTCGATCAACAAAAGGCATCACTTGGTTGTCGCCTCGAGTGGAAATGCGGCCCAAAGTGTTGAAATCATCTACAGCTAGCTGCATTCCCCTCTCTCTCTCTCTCTCTCTCGCTCTCTCTCTCTCTTTATCTGTCTCTCACTTATGTGTATCTATCTCACTCACACACAATAGCAACAATCAAATCAAATAACTGTCAGATTAAAGAGTACTCGCCCCAGCAGCAGCGGCAGCAGCAGCATCCACAACATCAGCTGTTTCACAAATTTGTGAATGTGGCAAACAGCAAAGAACTCAAAACTCGATTCTTGACTGCCGGCTACTTCCTCAAGTAATATGCGTATCATCTTAACAATTATCAAGCACTTTTACCATGGCTTGTTACCACTACTAAAAGTCCATTTTAATTATGTTCAAAACTACTTAAAAAAAAAACAAAAAAATTGGCTTTAGACTCGCAATAAAATTATTCTCTGTCAGAACTTGATCAAAACTGAACCGATTTTGAAAAGAAATATATTATTGCAAATGTTTTGACCTTTAGATTTATACGGCATTTAAATTTCAAAAGGCAATCTGATATTGAAATTGATGTAATAACTCTACACCTTAAAAATCCACTTGGGCTTTCCACAGTCTGAACTGATTCGTGTTATGACAGATGAGAATTTTAAGACTATGCATTCCTGCATATGCCTATATGGATCAAGAATTATAGCCTATTATAATAATATATAAGAATAACACTGAAATAATCGACAAAGGAATAACATTGCATACCGTGATCGATTATATCGGAATCATAGTTCTGACTACTAAGAGTAGTAATAATTAATATTATAATGCAATCCCAGCTGAACTCATTAATTAATTACAGCCTAATAAGTTTATATTTATATCCATAATATATCCATAATAAAGTTAGCTATTTTCTCATGACATACTCCACTTTTGTTTCACTTGAAATGTAAAAATAAACTGACTACAATTTGCTGCCAAAGATTTATATAAAAAGAACTTGAAGTGTTGGTCCGATAAGAAACCGGAGAAACCTAAATTGATTATACATTATATTATTTTATTGTTTTTTTTTTTTTGATAAACAAAGTTTTATCAGTTGTCCAATTTTAGTCTAAACTCGTTTATGTAAGTGAGATTTTATGACTTCCATAATTGAGTGATTTGAATGATAAATAATAATGTTAGAGTCGAGTGTGCTCGACTACAAGATATCCTAGATCTGTGACAACCATATTTCTCACACATTCTGCAGTTTAATATATATTTAATTCGCAATCCTTATTGGCATAGTAAAGATACATTAGTTGAAAAAAGCTCTACATCGAATTTGAATTTGATGTCTAAGAAACACACTAAGTTTCAGCTTAAACTTCACTTTCTTTGCATTCAAAAAAAACCTTCATTTAGATTGGAAATTATATGTATATACTTTTACTTATGTGAGCAACCTTAATACCACCAAGCCCCGTGGTTTCTTTAGCTCAATGAAGAACTTTCTGCGCACATCACCGAACCCAAACTGCTACGCGATAAAAGTTGACGGCGTCGTTGTAGGACCATCCAGCTGGGTCCTTCAATGCGATGGTTGCATGCCAACTTTCGAGTCGAGTGCCGGGTGCCTAATCACATGAAGTCCTGCACCTCTGAAGAGTCGACCATAATTTGCAGTTCGTTGCACTTAACAAGTTGCTGATCCACCTGTGAGTTTAATTGAGTCTCAATTTTTATGGTTTTTGGGGTTTTATTTGGGGTTTGCATATCTTCACTTGATCGGTTCTTTCGGATCTTTCTTTTTTGTGAAACTCTCAATTTGATTAATTAGCAAATTTGCCAGAGATTCCCTGTTGTTCAGTATACATTACTTAACTATCCCATAATAATACTTATCAAAAGTCTTAATACTTCTATTAAACAATTTATCATCGTTTTTATTCTCTGTATTCTAATTTTGCCTTGAAGTTTGTAACATATTTATATTCAATAGGAACAATCAGTTAAGGGATAAGTTTTTTATCTGTACAACATTTGTGTTCAACAGATTTATTCCTAATATTTGTACAACAAATTAACAATATCGGATTGCTATATCATCTAGCTGTCATTTCATATTGTGATGATAATCTGTCTACAATATTTAATTGTGGCTTTTATTATTTGAATTTGAAATCTATTCAATTTTAATGTTAATATTTGGCTTTATCAACATTTTGTTTACAAGGCACAAGAACAACAATTACGTTGACAAGCAGCTGACAAGCTTAAACGCCCAAATGGTTATTGATACGGCAAAAGTCAGACCCATAAATGCCTGGCATCGACTTTATACAGTCTTTTTTTCTGGTCTGCCCTCAACTGGCCTGGCCCATTAATGTGTTGTTGTTGTTGTTGTTGCTCCAGCTTGTAGGGAAAAGTTCAAGCTAACAGCAGCAACAAGCAGCAGCAACAAGCAGCAGCAGCAACAAGCAGCAGCAGCAGCAGCAACAAGCAGCAGCAACAAGCAGCAGCAGCTACAGCGACAACAACAAGTTCATTATTGCCAACTCATCACGTGGCTCGGAAAGTGAAGCCCTGGACCAACCAGCCAGCAAGCCAAGCAGCCAGCCAGTCAGCCAGATAGACAGAAAGACAGACAGCCTCTTGGCCAGTTGCTTAGGCTAGCTTTTGTTGTTGCTGCTGCTGTTGTGGTTGCTTGCTGCTGCTGTTCTTGTTCCCACTGGCAGCAAACGGCGTCGGCGGCGTTTAACTGACAAGAAGCCGGATTATTAATCGACGTTTAATTAATTTATAACCAATTAAGCAGCAACATAATGCGGCAACTTAAACAAAATATATATATATATATATTTATATATATATATATATAGAAAAAAGCTACCGTTGACTCTGAGGTCTTGGCTCTTAGCTGCTGGCTGCTGGCTGCTGGCTGCTGACTGCTGGCTGCTGGCTGCACTGCATCAAGAGATCAGCAGCAGCGAGCACAGAACCCGCACAGTGAGTGAGTCGTAAATGCCAAAACTCGTTCTAAGTTTTTATCCCCTGGTCTTTTTTGCTGTTGTTGTTTTTGCTGCACTACAAAAAAAGAATTAGCCAAGGCAGCAGCAGCAGCAGCAGCAGGCGCAGCAGCAGGCGCAGCAACTACAGCAGCAACAGTTGCATAGGGGGAGAGTAAAAAGCGAAAAAAAAAAGAGTCAGCCAATGTCACAATTTATGGCATTGTTGCGGCAACATGCACCTGCAACAATGAAGCCGCCGTGCAACCTGTGTGCCTGCTTGCTACCTGGCGGCATGTTTCCACTGATCAGCTAGTGATTTCTTTTTGCTCAGCAGCGGGAAATCCTTATAAGCAAAATATGTTAACGAACCATGAAAAGCAAAAATTAAATTAGCAACAACAGCATCAGAAGCAGCAGCAGCAACAGCAGCAGCAACAGCAGCAGCAACAGCAGCAGCAACAGCAACAGCAACAGCAACAGCAACAACAACAGCAACAACAAGAAGCAAACAAACAAAAAAAATTAGCCTATGCAAGCCTTTCTAAAACGCATGCCTAAATGGCCAATAGGCTGGCCTATTAACACATTCACCAATGTGGCAGACACCGCAGGAGTCACAGCCAGAGCAGAGCAGCCATCAGTCCGGCATCATCTGTTTGCAAGCGCTGCTGTCAATAGTGCAACTCCCGCCGTTTGATCAAGTGCATGCCCCAGAAGAGTTGAGAGCCAAAACAGAACCCAAATGCCGAATTATTGTTTGCCACGTTTATTTGTTGCTGCTTGCCAGCTCTTTGGCTAAAAGGCTGCGTTGGCGATGGCAGCGGCGACGTCAGCAGCGCAGTTAGCGTCAAGATTTATGTGATCCTTAAGATTTATTGGTTTACGGCATTGTTGTTGCAATAAAAAACAACAACATTCATAAATTATCATTAAACGTTTAAATGTGACGCCGTCGCTGCTGCAACTGCAACTGCAACGGCAACAGCAACAGCAAACGGGCAACAGTTGCTGCCGCTCTGGGGGCGCAGCAGCAGCAACAGCAGCAACAGCAACAGCAGCAATCTCCCAGTTCTGGTCAGCGCTGTTTGCTATCTTTATAATGAGCCAAATGACATATTTATATGTTTGTTGTTTGTTGTTTGTTGCCTCATGTTGCTGCTGTTGTTGTTGCTGCAATCAGCACTTGCATGCAATTTCTTTTAGCTGCAACTGTTGCAGCTTGAGTTGTTGTTGTTGCTGTTGTTGTCGGGCTGCGTCTAGACATGGCGCACCAGAGGTGACATTTGATTGTCATTGTTGGCATATTAAAACAGGCTCAGCCGTCTGCACGCGCCGCCAGCGACGACGAGCCCAAAGAACTTGCCACAACTGCAAGCAGCGACAAGGAACTCAACTCGACGGCTCAACGCTTGGCGACACTTGGCTCCAAACGCTCCAAAACGCACGTCCAAGTCTCTGAACTCCCGGTTTTTTCCTGACGTGCTCTTCTTTTATTTTTTTATTTCTTTTTTTTTTGCGCGCGCGTTTTTGTATTTTTTGTTTCTGTTTTGTTTTGCTGCTTGAACCTCTGCCAATTTTGTATGCACGCGTTGGCTTTGTTTTGTCAGGGGCAGGGCCAGCTAACCACTAACAGTTAACAGCAAAACGCAACCAAAGGCAACAAGCTACATCGATAACAACAACAACAGCAGCAACCATAAAAACACCAACATGCCAAGTCTCGAGTAGACACAGTGACATTGTCAGATAATGCACAATTGTCGAAGGGGGGAGGCAACACTAGATGTTAAATTGATAGGCAATTTTAGCTCATATCCCAACATTAACTGAGAGACAGAAAGAGATAGAGATAGAGAGAGAGTGGGAGGGAGACACATATAAATAGCTTGCCAATTTTATTTGCATTAAGTTTTAGTGCAAATCATAACCATACTTTCAAATTTAAAATCAATTTCACTTAAGTTTAATCATAATTTCTGAATGCTCACACATAAAAAGATATGCTCACATTATGTGAACATAAAACTGAAAGATTTACAATATTGTCTGCCAAACCCCATTAAAATGATTATTCTTAATAACTATCAGTTCTATAAAAAGACAGTTTAAACGAAAGTTGTTTTATACAGCACAGCAGACTTGCCTGCCACATAACAATTAAATACCACATAATGTAACTGATATTTGATTCGAATACAAAGCGCAAATGTCTATGAAATAAATGAATCTCAAATGTCACCAAGGATTCCTGGCGAATGTCTTTGCGGACGCTTAATTGCCAGCATTGCTTTCAATATGATTATATGGTTATTTGCAGTAAGTCGGCTTTCACATCAACTTAAAATGCTCAAATATCACTTTGACCGATATCAATTAATCCTTTTTGATGCCGCCACTGGCAACAAACCAAATCAAGAGACTCGACCAAGACCACGACCACGACCACGACCCAAACGGTCGCTTAGCTCTAACTCTGGCCCCAAACATAAGTGCGTTAATAGCCACAACAAAACACACACACGCACACTCGCACACACACGCACACATTTGCGCATATCTACTGTGCTTGGCTTAAGCGTCTGCATTTGTGGAGACAGGGAAATGGACGCCGCCTAGCGGTGAGCAGCGGCAACAAACAGGCAAAACGCGCCTTTTACAAATTTTTATTGAAAAATATTAAATTCTCATTAAGGCAACGAAGCAGGTTCACTCGTCCCCTGGTTCCCAGTGCCTGCCCCCCCTCCCTCTGGCAAAAGCAGACAGCATCATTTTCCCCACACATATATCTATCCATATATATAGATATATATATAGATGTGTATATGTATATTTATGAGAAGACTTTTTCCTAGCTCCAAGTTGAATGTTGGCGCGCGCGCATGCGCCGATAGACTTGCTTAGATAAAAGATGATTTATGGGTTTTTGTGGTGTGATGGGAATTTTAATTTAAGCATTTTTGCGCTAAACAAAATTATAAGAAAAGAAAACGACGGCGATCAGCTGGATAGAAGACCAAAAACAATAACAACAAAAACAATAACAACAATAACAACAATAACAATAACAAAACGATGACGACTACATGCAACTAACACATGGATAGATTGTAGATTGCCGGCCTCGTTGACTATTGGCCATTTTGCCTCTATTAGGCAATTGGCAATTGTCAAATGAGGCAGCCTAACGTGGCCCAGGCCAACTTCTTTTTTTTCATTTTTGCCTCGTTTTTAATTGAGCCAATGCGCACAGCAGGTTGCCAAAGGCCCACATCGTTGCAACTGCAACTGCAACTGTCCATTATGCTCACTCACCTGTAAAATAAATGGCAAAACTGCCAACACTTTGGCAACGCGCTGACAAACTCTGTCTCTGTCTCTAGTGGTGCTGGTGGTGGTGGTGGTGGTGCTGGTGGTGGTTGCTCAGTGACAACGGCAACTGTTCCAATTTAATGCAGAAGCTAGCACAGCTAACACAGCTAAAAGGCTTAGCTTGCAACGGGGGCGCTAGTGTGTGTGTGTGTGTGTGTGTGTGTGTGTGTGTGTGTGTGTCTGTGTGTTAGAGTGTGACTCGGCCTGGCCTGGCCTGGCAGTTACCGTTAGGTGTCAAAGATTTCATGCCCCATGTCGCAAAGTAACGACACACAATCGATCACAAATCAAATGGACAGAAGCAGCAACCCAACAACAACAAAAAGACCGATACAGAGAGGAAGCGAGAGACAGACAGACAGACAGACAGACAGACAGACAGACAGACAGACAGAGAGAGAGAGAGAGAGAGAGAGGGAGAGAGACAGTCGATATAGCCGCCGTTGCGACAGTCGTCCAAATGTGTCTCAAAAATCAGGCCGCTAAAGTCGCACAGTTTCATAAATTGCACATGACCTGCCGACCAGCAACAGCAGCAACAGCAGCAGCAGCAGCAGCAGCAGCAGCATCGGCAGCGGCAGCAAAAAGGCATAACAATAAATTAAAAATGGCCAACTGGCTGCTGGCCTAGCTGGCAACAGGCTGTTCTCCTGCCAGTCGCTGCTTGCCTCTCCTTGCTGCCCACCTGCCGCGTGCGATTTGCTTATTGGAGCGCTTTTTATTTTTATTTATTTATTTTTGGTTTTTCTTTTTTTCGGCTGATGGACAGCATCGATCCCGAATTCGAATTGTTGTTGCTGAGATCCAAGATCGGAGATCCAAGTGGCAGGCAACATTTGATGGACACGTTGGCCGATGCATAGCTGCTGTTGCTGCTGCTGCTGCTGTTGCTGCTGCTGCTGCTTTATTGGCTTTTAATGAGCACTTCGTGTTTGTGTGTGTGTGCATTCAATGCATGTCAAGGCTACACACACGAGGCATGCTACACGGCTCCAAAAATAATTTGGTTTAGATCAAATAGTTATTTTTTAATGTTTTTTCCTTATTTTGTATTTTTTTTTTAATTTCAATCTCACGTTCATTAATTGCCGCATAAAAGCAAAAACTTTATAGATTTTGCGCAACTTTTATGTTATCATTTTTATGGTGCTCAGGCCAGCAATTTACATCCTAATTAGTGGTAAAAAGGCGAATGATTTAGGTCATTGTACAAGTCGAACTGAATGATAATTCTATAATAAAAATAATCATTATGTTGAATAATATATGACTGCATTAAAACTCACTGATTATTTCAATAAATCGACATATTTAATGCATTTAGAATGTTAAAACAGTGTTCCCAATATAATAGCAATAAATTGGCAATAATTAGTCCATTTCAATGTTCCACGACTCATTTCACAACCACTTTACATCAATAATGTTCAACATTTAATATTTACCAACTTTATTGAATATTTCAATATTTTGCATTGTACATTTTTAAAAAATGAAACTATTTCATAATTACAGCTTACCTTGATGTAACAGTTTCTGTTTTATTATTTGATTACTGCTGAAATAATAATAGAGCGCACTCGTCTACAGAATTATTGCACTCAGTGTCTGCTTTTTTCATGTTTCGATTGTTTACTTTTACTCATTTGCATGCTGCGGGTCATTAAACCTGGCATCAGCCTCACAGCCCAAAAGATGACCTGGCCGAAAGGCAGACATAGATGTATGTGTGTGTGTGTTTGTATACTACACCCATAGACAGGGGAATAGTATATTAATTAACCCAAAAAACCGGTATGTTATATATGTCTAACCTTTATGCTAAATGTGGCCTCATCCATAGCAATAGCAGCAGCAGCAGCAATAGCAACAGCAACAGCAACAGCAGCAGAAGCAGATTAGCTCAGCTACTGTCTGTCGACTGTGTATATTATTATTAATTTACCAATAAATTGCCGGCTGCGTATACGTAATATTTCACAATTTCAGCTTAATGACCAAAACGTTATTCATGCACTGATTTCCGCTGCAGGTGTCATCGCAGCGAGCGAAAGAGAGAGGCCGACCAGCTGGCTGCTCTAACCAGTTGTGCGTATTAGCAAAAAGGCAACGAAATACTACAACAACAACAACAACAACAACAAAATAACAAATACAAAACGAAAAAAAAAAAGACAAAATAAACATGAAAAAGAGAAGCCAATCCAAGGCTTCGCATTGAAATTACAAATGACGAGAAATTTGTCATCTTTATTATTGCAAACAACGCGCGCACAGCCGACGACAAACGACGACAATGCTCCCCTGGACAATTGGCGGGTGCGTGTGCCACACTGCTCTGGACCCCAATCCAATGGGGCCCGGACCGGACCGGACCGGACCAGGCCAGACCGGACCGTGCCTGGGACTAGAGACGATGGCTGTGACTGTAACTGTGCGGCTGTGCATAGAGTCTGGCCAGAGGCAACACACAACAAAGGCTGCGTTGTGGCATCGACTATTGACAACTTGCCACACATCTTTGAACTAAGCTCTGGACGCTGTGGTTAGTGGTTTAGTGCGGTTAGTGGCTAGTTGAGTGGACTGGGACAGGGACAGGGATACCGAGCCACTTGGTACCCGGCCATTGTGCGCTCAATTGATTTTTCATTTAAATGAAAAATCCACAACGGATTTGGGAACCCAGCCTGTTGTCTGGCTTAATGAGCTGACCGTTTCTTGCTGCCGTTGTTATTGTTACAAGCTATCAGCTACCAGCTACCAGCTACCAGCTACCAGCTTCAGATCAATATGTTTGTTAGCCTCTCAGCATGTGAGTGTGTGTTTTTATGGTACAAAAAGTTTTGTTTTTTTTTTTTTTATTTTTATTTTCAGCGAAAAAAAATATATATTGTATTGTAGGCATGTAAAAGGTATTGGCGTACAAAAATAATACACTTTGTTCTTTTTTCTCATCTTGTTTTTGTTGTTTTTTTGTTTTGTATTTTTTTGTTTTTTTTTTTGTTTTTGTGTGTGTTTGTGTTTGTTATGCTTTTGAGTTTGATTTTGCTGTGTAGTTCGTTTAAATCTAGTATGTGGCAGTTGCAGGCTCTTCGGTCTTCGGCCGTTTTGCAGCCGTTCCATCCTATGGACTTATCGACTCTGATCTGTGTGTGTTTTGAAAAGTGGAAAAGTTAACCAAGCATTCAACAGCGAGCAGATAATGTGCTTATAAATTAATGTCAAACTTTCTTTGCGCTACGATTTGGGCTATAACTTTGGAAACTAACTACGCACAAATAACTTGTGTGCACAAATTAAATTCAATTTGGAACATCATTTTCTATATATATTATTTGTTTTTTTTTTTTTTTGAAAAATGTGTAATATTTTAAAAGCATCAAAGGCTGTGAGAATAAAAAAAAACGTATTATAAAGCAAACCACTTTAAACACTTAGCTAGTTTGTGTGTCAGCACAATAAAATACAATAAGAATTGGATTTGCTTTCATTAAGCAGATAAGCGCTATAAAAACTTGAATTTAGATATGTAAATTTAAACAGACTTGCTGTGTGGTAAGAAAGCGACTGCAGCACAACTGCCACATCCGTATGGTACAAGTTTTTTTTTTTTTTTTTTATAAAAATATATAAGTAAGTAATATGAGAGTTTAATAAGCATATGTATTATTGTCATTTATAAATATTGCTTGGCTTCAGCGGCCTCTTGTGTCTGTTCTCTTTTTTTGTTTTTTGTTTTTTTTTTTGATTTGTCTGCTTTGCTTTCACTACTATTTTGTGTATATAAAATTTTCTACTTAACATCCGATATAAAAATTTGAGCTAAAATTAGTTAAACCTTATTTTACTGGCTAATGTATAATGGATATGTAAAACGTATCGCGTTTAGTATATGTACACACAAGTTGCTAGCACCAAATACAAATATATATATACTTATACAGGCATACCAATCAATATCAATATCAATATCAATATATATATATATATATATATATCCATTCATCAATATGCGTTTGTATTTTTGTGGTTGTGGTTTTGTTTTTAGGTAGTTTACTAGTAAATTTGTGAACATACTCGTAGTACCGTAATTTACTTAACTTGGCTTCTTGAAGGCAACGTCTGCTTAGATGGTATAAAAAAATTTTACAAATTCTTTTCGTTTCCATTACAAACTACAGTCTTATTTGCTAGTCTGGGCTTTGAGCCCGCTTATGCATCTAAATTGAGCTACTTAAGCGTTACGACATAAAAACTGAACGAAATGATGAATCATGAAACAGAAGTTTTATAAATAATAAGGGGGAAAAAAACGTCACAAAAAACATTAAAATGGCCTCTGCTGAGGGCATCTTTGTCATAACTATATGTGATGTTGAAGTGGGCATGGTCATGGGCATGGGCGTCGCGTGGCTATAGTGAGTATATATCTATGCATATTTCCATATGGCCATAAGGTGGCTCAGTGGCTCAGTGGCTCAGCGGCTCAGCGGCTCAGTGGCGTCGCATGTGGAGCGACAGATGATCGGATCGACTGAAACTCCGAGTGCACAGCTGGCAGCGAAAGGGCTTGACACCCGTGTGTTTCCTGTAGTGGCGGGTCAGCTCATCGGAGCGGGCGAAGCGCCAGATGCAGCCCTCCCAGGTGCACACATACGGCTTCTCACCTGCAAAGTTGCAAAAATTATGATTCAATAATGATAACAGATCGTCAAATAAAGTAACAATGATTAAGGAAAGTAAGCAAAGAAAATGCAGCATTAAAATCAAAACTTAAACAAGTCTAAAATTGAAAAATAAATAATAATAATAAATAATTTGTGAAATCAAAATGGAAAAATCAAATTGAAACATCAAAGAAATAAAAAAATAAAACATTTGATAATATAAATAAAAAAATCTTAATGGAACAGCAATTCTGAATGAAAAGTAACATTCAAAATTTAATATTAAAAATAAAATAGCAAATCATTAATTAATCAAACGGATTAATTTAATTGCTAACTGGATCAATGGAATATAAATGTTTGTGTTAAGCTGGGATAAAAATGCAAAAACCCAATAATTTAATATGCCACAAAAGTGTACCACAAGGAGCGCAAAAGCACTTCCACCAATCTTATTCACAACCCACATCCACATCCACATCGGACTCACCTGTGTGCGTTCGCTTGTGCGCCTTGAGATGCGAACTTTTGGTGTAGACCTTGTCGCAGCCTTCGGTGTCGCACTTGTGCACCTTGCGGTTCTTGGAGAGATCATTGTAGCCGCCGCCATTCGATGCAGCATCGCGACTGAACGCTGCACCGCTGCCCGCACCACTGCCACCGAAATTGATGCCGCTAAAACTGCTGCTGTTGTCCTTGCGCGAACCACCGCCCCCGCCGCCGCCGCCGCCCAGTGCCATGCCCCCAAAGGCCGGATTAAGTGCAGCATGTGGTGAACCAGCGCCAGCATAGCTCTTCCAGCTCGGCGAGCAGACAGCGCCAGTGTTGGCAGCAATTGTTGCCGCTTTGCTTACGCTGCTGCTGCTGGTGCCACTCGTCGTGGAGCATTTGCGTGACGACTGAGCATCGGTGAACTTGTAGGGATTCTTGAAGAGACTCAGCAAACTGAATTTGCGATCGTAGTCCTTCATGAGAGCAGCGCTGCTGCTGCTGCTGCTGCTGTTGTTGGCTGTGTTGCTGGCGCTGTTGCTGTTGCTGGTGCTGCTGGTGCCGTTGTTGTAACTGCAACTGTTGTTGTTGTCCTCCTGCTTGCTGATGCGCCGATACGTAAAAAAGAACGGCGATGCGGCAAAGAATGGCGAGAATGGCAACTTGGAAACGCCAGAAGCGTATAGTTGTTGCTGCTGCTGTTGCTGCTGCTGCTGCTGCTGCTGTTGTTGTTGTTGCTGCTGCTGCTGGTGATGCTGGTGCTGGTGCTGACGCCCAAAGGCGCCCATTGTGGATGCAGTTGCATAACCAGCGGCGGAGGATGAGCAACTCGCCTGCTTTCCATTACTATAGTTGTTGTTGCTGGCGATGCTGCTGTAAGCCTTGCTGCTGGCGGCTGCTTTGGTTGCAGTTTTACTGTTGTTGTTGCTGCTGCTGGTGGTGCTGCTGCTGCTATTATTGCTGTTGGTGGCGTGCGAGGTACTCGCTGCAATTGAAAGAGAGGCAATTGAAAGTCAGTTAAACAAAATGGCCAAAACTGTTGAGTTTTAAGCTTAATGAGACTCGTTAAATCTAAACCGAGACTATTGGCATAAAAATCAGCTTAAAAGCAAAGAGTCAAACTTCAAATCGAAACTCGCAACTCGGCAACTCGCTGCTAGCAACTGGCAACTGGCAACTGGCAACTGGCAACTGGCAACTCGCAACTGTAACTGTCTGGAACACTTTGCCTTGTCAGTTAACAGTTGTAGACAATTTCCTAATTTTTGCCGGGGCCGAACTGCATCAAAAACGTTTGCATGTCGCGTATTTTATGGGGTATTCAGACAGTCGGACATACTGATGGCGGCGACAGACGGACATCAAATCCGTGCAGTCGTGATCCATTTAACCTGTACTTGAGCGGCGCCGATTGCTAGCCAGCCAGCCGCAGAAAGGCAGACTTGCCACATTGTATACCATTTCCCTCCACCCCCTACAGGGACAAGTGTGTCGATTTTGGCGCCCGCGACATCAATTGCCAACAGCAGCAGCGGCAGCAGCAGCAGCAGCAGCAGCAGCAGCGGCAACAGCAACAGCAGCTGCCTCAAACAAGCAACCACTGCCTGACACGATGACTGCCTGACGGCTGCCAATTTTACCCCTGCCCTCGACCAACTCTTTCCCTCTTCCTCTCTCTCTCTCTCTCTCTCTCTCTCTCTCTCTATCTCTCTCTCTCTGTTTGCATCGATCTATCTGTGTGTCATTCCTGTGGAGACGGCTTCTTTTTTAAGGGTTCATATGAAAGTTTCGCTTAAGCGGCACGAGAAGCACTTGACTTGGCTTGACTGGTTTCCCACAAAATGTATTTGAGAGAGTGGAGAGTGGAGTGGAATTGTGCTGCTGCATATATATATATATATATATATTTCTAGTTCCGATTGAATAATGAATATTGAGCAGGCAGCTTGAGTAACGGTTCGATTTATCAAATAGAATCATTGACTATATTTATAGTTCACATTTTTTAATAGAATCGTTCTCATTTCTTACATTGCCTTTTATGAAGTGCTCAACGACTCTGCTTAGCATGCTGATTTATTCAGTTTGATTTCTCACTTGTGTAATAAAATACATGACCATTATTTATTATAGTCTTGAAAACAAAAGTCTTTTGCAATTTTTTATAAATTCCTAAATTATTTTCATACTAAAAAAAATGTTTCTTGAATTTTCATTTATTTATTGTACTCATTTATTGTTTTCCTATTGTTGGTTTTTTTTTTCTACATTTGCAATTTCTCTACATTATTGGCAAATTTCAAATGAATGGCGAATATTATGAGCTTTTAGCCTTGGCCTATACATATTAATGACAATACCGAAAATGGACTGAAAATTATGATATTATACAAAAATGTTTCGGTTTCGGATTCGGTGATTATTTAAACGATGGTATGTGCAAATTTATGGCCCATTTACATGGTTATAACTTTATATTCCTGCCCTCGCCATTTGAATATATATATATATATATGTATATAGAAATTTGCCTAATTGCTTGATCTGGTTTTGGTATTGGTTTTGCTTTATGCTGGTGTTGTTTTTAATGCTAATTTCCTGGTCATCAAATTAAATATTCTCTTCTGCAGGAATATTCTCGTGCGATGAGTCAGAATTTGGTATTGGTGAAGGTAGAAAATTCTTATAAATACTATTCAATATGTTATGAATATGATTTCGTTGTTTATTAAATTAGCATGAAATGAAATCTTTAACAAAAAAAAAATCCCAATAAATATATTACAAAATTGACTAATTACAACAATGTTGAGTTTATTTGAAATATTTTAATACATTTTGTGGTTTGTGATATTTCATTTGATTGTTATTTTCATGCTTTCTTGCGGCTACTGCTTTCAATTTTCACTTGTTTTTAAGCTCGTCTCGTTTTAGCTGCCTGTCGCCGTTAGTGTTGAAATTGTAGTTGTAGTTGTTGTTGTTGTTGGTGTTGTTGTTGTGTTGGTGTACGAGTGACCCATGCTTAAGTGCCTTGTCTGTGGCCCCCTGCAACAAAAATGACCGAGGGCCACAGCGACTCCCGTCGCTCCGACGCACCAGTTGCAGTCCAAAACTGACCGTCAACTGGCTGCTCGGTTGTTTTAGCCTCAAGTGCTTCAAGTGCGTTAGAGCCAGAGACTGTCTACACATGCGCCTCAGACCAGGAACATTGTTGTTGCTGCTGTTGTTGTTGCTGTTATTGTTGCTGTGGCTGTTTTTGCTGGACTGATGCATTTGTAATTTCCATGCTTGCATTTGGCTGTATAGCGCCTAAGGTAGCAAAAAAAAAAAAAAAGAAAAAAAAAAGTCCAGTCTCTACCCCCTCTCTCGATCTCTCGATCTCTTGCTCTCCCTCACTCTGTCGCTGTTCCTCGCTCACTCCGTCCCTAGAGCCATGCAGAGACTTTCGTGTTATTAAAATTGATGGCATTTAATTGAACTGGCCATCAACGTCAGCCCACAGTGCCGTTTGCATTTGGTTTTTTTTCGTCGTTTGCTGCCATTTTTTTTTTTTTTTTTGTAGCTGGCCCATTTGCAATTGCGACGCTTAGAAGGGAGCCATTCATTTGGCCATAAGTGAGCAGAGAGACGACTGATTCCACACTAGGCAATATGCTAATGCGCATTATGTGGCCAGCAGCAGCAGGCGACTGACTGTCATATATTTTGGTGTCCAAAAACAAAAACAACAACAACCAAAAAAAAAAACACCAGAAAAATGTCCATTCTCCGTATGAGGCGCACACACACACACATATATACATAAATATATATAATCACCGCTTTTACCCGAAATGCACACGCTGACTTCATATTTCTGCCAATTTGGAGGCGACCCAGAGATTTGAAATCACACTTGTGCCTATTGCCAAAGTGGTGCAATAAAAAAAGTGAATGTTGCCCCAAGTGGTGGCTTCAGCACACACACACTTACACACACACACACACACACACACATATATATATATATATACACACAAAATATAACCAGAGAGTCAAGTTAATGTGTGCGGTGGCTGGCTCCTTTGGCGCGTCTTCAAAATGGTCGTCTTGGCCATAAACTGCTCATTTGACTTTGGCTGGAAGCTGTTTGCCGCTGGCTGCTCGCAGTTGGCTGCTTGCTGCTTGCTGCGCGATTGCGTTGAACGTGCCGCCCGAACAGCCAGCGATAATTATGATGAGGCCAAGACGATCAAGCCAAAAAAGACTGCAGCAAGCCAGCGCCCAGCAGCAGCAGCAGCAGCAGCCTCAGCAGCAGCAGCAGCAGTGGTGCTTTGTGGTGCTTTGTGGTGCTGTGTGGTGGCTGCAATGCGGATCTCGCACCAAATGCGACTTGTTGGCAAAACCAAACAATAAATAACAAGAAACAGTTGATAGGGTTTAATGTGCACTTGGTGTGCGATTGGTTATAATTGACAGTTCGCTTGGCTAGCTAGCTAGCCAGCCAGCTAGCTGGTAGCTGTCGCTTTGTCAGCCTGTCCGTCCGTCCGTCTGTCTGTCTGTCTATCTGACTGTAGCTGGCGACGTGCTTCGGTGCACCACCAAACCGACTGACTCGTCGTTATGTCTGTTACGTTTCTTGGCAGTTAATTGCCAGGCAGGCGCGCACATTGATTTACTAGTGGATTTTTATATAAAACTGTCGTATTTAAGTTATAATTATGAAACAACATGGCGTATGAGCAATGCGCCACTGCTTACCGACACCAACACACACACACACACACACCAACACACACACAGAGAGAGAGAGACCAACACACAACGCTTTTGGCCGTTTACACATGTGAATTTATTGCATTGCGCATACGCCGTGGGGGCAGCTAACCTAAGTTCACACTTGCTTACAGCCACACAAGTCCACACATGTGTGTTGTATTTATTTCGTTGACCATTTTTCACACTCTGCGGGCATCTTTTGAACCTTGAAATAAAAGTTTTCCCACACTTGGAGCAATGGAGCGATTTTCGATTTTCCTTTTGGCTTTGCTATCTATCTTAAGAGGCTAACCGAACGCCAAGCTCCAAGCACCAAGCTCCAAGCACCAAGCACCAAGCACCCAGCTCCAACTTCAATTCGTAGCTCTTAACTCTTAACTCTGGCTGGCTAATCCAGCGCCTGATTCCCAGCCAGCCCAAAATGGTAACAGACGTAGACTTTGTGGCAGCAAAAAACTAATGAGCAACAACAAGAACAACAACAGCAGCAGCAGCAGCAGCAGCTACAAACACTGGCGAATGCAAACTGCACCTGCCAAACGGGCAAACAAACAGCCAACAACCAACAACCAACAACAACAACAAGAGTCATTTAAGCGGTGTTTCATTCAGTTAGTACAACGAATTTGACACACTCTACTTAATATTATTATTGCATTGCTAATTGGATAATAAAAGAGAGTCTTGGCTCAAATTAGCTTCACACCTCTTAGCACACTTGGACCATATACAAAACGTTTTTAATTATACTTTATTTTGTAATCAATTTAATTATTGCGTTTTCGATTCCTTTTTAAGTTTTTTCTATGGCACTAAATCACTTTTGAACGAATCGCATAATGATTACAATAAAATTAAACGTTTTACGCCTACTTAATTTCTACACTTATTTCGGCAAATAAGTGATAAAAAATATATATAAATCTTTTTTTTTCCTGTCTACGTAACTCTGACAAAAATATAAAAAAAAACCATAAAAATAATTGAGTTTAATAAGCATTTTCTTAATTTAATATGGAAATGATTCTGGCACGTCTGAAGACTAAAGACCTAAAATAGCCCAGAACTTTTTGCATTTTCTTCTATTTCAACTTAATTTAACTAGCTGCCTGTACAATCGGGCATACCCTACTTCGAAAAAGGGGTACAAACTGGCGCTGCCCACAGTGCATCGTCGACATCCTCCTCAACTTGGACTTCTACGTTGTTGGCGCTTCGTTAGCGGCAGCCGTTTTATATCTGTTTGTATTTCTATTTGTATGTGGATATTTCTACTTTTTTTCATCGCCTTTTTTTTTCTTTTACTTCAATTTTTTTTCAATGCTCGATTTGTTTTTTACGAGCAAATTGTGCAAATATCTTAAAGCTTAGCAAAACTGACAACTAGATAAATTTAAATGAATTTCTGCGCTCATAAGCTGACAGCAAAATGGGCTGGCAGCTCTGTTGGCCACGTTAGTTAACTGCCTGTTGGCCAGGGCACATTCCCGGCATGCGAAATAAAAATAATATAAAAAAAAGCATTATAGAAATGTTAGAGAGAGATGGAAGAAAAAAACATTTAATTGTTTGATACCAATTATGTATTTGTCAAGTTAATTGGTATGTCAACGCAACTTGTTTTTAGTTAGCCACAAGTTGGCCCCGATGGTTGGTTGGCGGCTTGGCGGCTTGGCGGCTTGGTGTTTGTCTCGTGGTGCCATCAAAGCATTTGAAACGACCACCGCCAAAGCCAAAGCCAAAGTCAAAGCTAGCAAAACGCCAGACGCATTGTCAATAGGCAGCAACAGCTGCCAAGACGGCAGCTATCGCTGACGATGAGGATGAGGATGAGTATGAGATACAGACGCAATGCCAATCATCCAGCCATTTTACACCAGCTCTTGGCCGGGCCAAAAAACAACAACAACAACAACAACAACAACATGCCACTGTAAAGTTGGCAATTGCGTGTTACCCTCTACTCAGCTCAGCAATAAAAATTCCTAGTTAATAACAACAAAATTATGATTAATACAAATTATGATTCGACTTCCATTTTCAATTGCTCAATAGTTTTATACATATATATGAATATATATATATATACATATTTAATAATTAATTTATAACTGAGTTAATTTGTGCAAATAAATGAGTTGTGCTTATTCTTTTACCAATTTCTAATGGCTTACAAAAAGTACTCTTAAAAAGGCTTCTATATTTTGAGGAGAAGTGTTTCAAATGTTTTTCCTCTCGTTGATTTCTTATCTGTCTGAGTTATCAACAGCAATACAAAAACTTGATCTGCCTATGGTAGACTCATGTCTGCATGCCAGCATTCAGAAGTCTACCACTCATAATATATAAAAAACCATTCAGACCAGGGAGAGCAGACAGTGTGTAATATATACTTTATGGATTCATAAATCGATGCTGTTGATGGTCACATAAATAAGCAAGTTTACATGGATATCCCTTTCACCGATTTAGAATTGGCTACAGGGTATCTCAAATAGAATGATGCCACAAACGGCAGCCGCGTGAAGGTGTGAAAAGCAATGCGAGGTAGGCAAAGACTGCAAAGATTGTGTTTGCAACTTGCAACTGAAACTGGACCTGTTTCTCTAACTGAATTTTTTTTTTCTTTTTTTTTCTTTTTTTTTTATATTCAGTTTAGCTTGTCGCACACTGATTGTCAGCGCGTGTTGCTGCCGCTGTTGCCCACCGATTGATGCACTGGCAAAAGCCAAATGGCGGCGTTGATGGATGTGCCACTGGCCAGTTACGGGCACAGGCAACCCAGTTCGCAGCCAGACACCTTTAGCTGCAACTGCCGCTGCTTATCTGTGCAATCTGGAGCGCTTAACAAATGCTTTACGCTAATGACAATTTTGTTATACATTTAATGCATGCACAGAAGCCAGCCGATGGGTGATAGTTGGTGGTAGGTGGGAAGAGATGGTGGCAGCGACATGGCGTATACGCAATGCCGATTGACGATAGGCGATGGCTGCGATAAGGCGACACAGACAGACGCGGCTGTCTCGATGGACAAGTCGATAAATAAATTTATGCACAGCCAAAGAGGCGTAAAATGTGCCATTTGATTTAATGCCCAAGTGTGTGTGTGTGTGTGTGTGTGAGAGTGTGTGCGTGTGTTAAGTGTGTGTGCGTGTGCGTGTATTTTTCGCAATGATAATCGATTTATGGTGTGTGAAGTTTGTTTCTGTTGCTATTCGTTTTGTATTTGTTTCTCTATTTTTTTTTCTATTTTTTTTTGTGTCATTGCTAATTGTGTACAAATATGGACAAAAGCGTGGACACGAAGCAGAAGAAGGCTTTCCAAATGGTCAGCACTCGGTAAGTAGGCAGCATCCAGTTGGAGTCTATGCTGGTGAGCAGTTAGTCAGCATCAGCAGCAGCAGCAGCAGCAGCAGCAGCCTGAGTAGCGGAAAGTTGCCCAACAGGCGTTTTAAAATGCCTCGCGGAAATAATTTATGCATTTCTTTTTGTCTGCAATAGATAAACGATGCGACGGTCACTTAAAGTGCTTGCTACATCTATCTGACTGACTGTGTGTGTGTGTGTGTGTGTGTGTGTGTGTGTGTGTGTGAGTTGTACTAAGTAGAATACACGTTCCTTGTCTCTTTTTAGCCTGTTAGGCGTTTAGTGCTTAACGTTGTGATTAATTGATCGTATTTGTTATTGATTAGATGCTAAGAGAAATTGGCTTCTATTGAGGATTACGACATGATTTGCTAAGCGACAATTTGCAAAGCGATCGATTAACTTAATGGGCCTTGAAGGATTATTATTTCAGACATATTAATCTTAATTAAATTTCGATAAAAAAAACTATCATTTGATTTGTTATTCAGTTTTACAATAAGGCAAATAATAAATTTGTAAGAATTCCGATATGAATCTGCTGATTGTCGATAAATAGTTTGATTTTATGGTGGCCATAATTTGAATTAACTATAATAACAAATTTATTGATAAAGAAATCAACATAAGTCAATTTCTCAGAGTTAACAGTTGGCTGTGGTTGTTTTTTATGTTTTATGTTTTTATGTGTAATCTGAGTTAGTTTCTGGAGGACTGCATACAGTCTAGCATCAAATGTTGTTTAGAAATATTGCGCTTTAAATATATGTAAATGACATTTCCAAGCTTGCTGCGAATGACCACTCATAAATAAATATTCATAATTAAATAAAGATGTTAATATATAATTAATGGCCTAACAGATATAACTTATTGGATAGTATGTTGATGCATTTGAAATATATACGGAAAAGCTGTAACTCGTGAGTTTTGAGACAGTATTTTAGTACAATCCGAAAATGAGCAAATTTAGTTGCCATCTAAACGACATTAAACCTACACAAATTCCACCAAATAGACGCGTCCTTTGGCACCAAAAGCAACCACAAACAGAAACGTGCGTCTCTAATATGCGATAGTATCCATGAATTAAAGTCTGGTGAGCTGGTGAGCTGGAGAGCTGAAGAGCTGGAGAGCTGGTGAGGTGGTGAGCTGGTGAGCGGTAATTGCCGCGTGTTAATTCAAACAAATGTCGGGAATTGCGCATTTAATGTGAAAATGAAGAAACATTGCGAATAGTTCGGTGCTCGGCCTGGGATGGCCATGTGGTGGATGAGGAATGGAGTGGGTCTATTTAATAGTACATACTACGTACCAGGTGCCGGGCCAAGTCGAAGTCAGGCCAGGCCCAAACGAGCTAGCGAGTTAGGTGGAGCGAGTGAAATAAATGATCCCAGCTTCATGTTTAATTTATTTGAAAGTTAACACACATATAACAACTACAACAACAACAACAACAACAACAACAACAACAACAACAACAACTACTACTACAGAGAGTCGCGACGCGCCGCCGGTGACTGTAAAACAGTAAAAACAAAATACAACGGCAGAGATGCAACATGCGGCATGGGGTGAGCAGCAGACTGCTGGTATGGGACGGAGGGGAGGGGGGGGGGGTGGAGGTGGAGGTGGGGATATGCTGGCCAGCACGGGAACGGGCATTAATGCGTCGTAATCACACTAAGCAGACATTAAATGCGTTTTCGCTGTTTGAGCACCAGCCCCGAAGTCGGGACAGAGCCATAGACATAAGGCAGCCAGGCGAGGAGCAACAACAACAACAACAGCAACAACAACAACAACAACAACCATTACAACAACAGCAAAGAGCGCCTAAATGATTGATAAAATAATTGCTTGCACGTGATGCGCACTTAGCAAATGAACAAAAAGTGCAAGAAGATGGCAAAAAGCTGGCAAAGACAGAGGGAGAAAAGGAGACGAATCGAATTGGCAATAAAAAAGAGAAAGATTTCAGGCCTCACGCAACGAACGGATCGAGAAACCAGACCAAGTGCCGAACCCAACAGCTTAACTCAGCCAGAGGGGATGCCCCAAACTTCAGCTTAAGACCCAGCCCGAATCTAAAAACAAAAAAACAATAACAAATGAGATTAGCTGAAAGCTTGGCATAAAAATTGGCAAGAAGATAGATTTACGTTAATGAGAACTGAAACCTTTAAAGAAAATAATTGACAAAGAAAACTGTGACGAAACTCAGAAGAATCAAATAATGCAAATCTATAAAAATCGTACAAATATTTAAATATAAAATGTGGACAAAAACAAAATGATTGAAAATCTTGCTCGCAGTTTTAAGGAGTTTAAGTTATTAAAGCTGCTTGTTATTCAATTACCAAGTGTAAAAATTAACATACAGTTTAAACACATGGAAAGCGACTTGTTTTGGCCACTGGTAGACAAATTTCCTGCTCTCCTAATTCGACTGCAAAACACAATGCGAAATTCTTATGCCTGACTTGTGCTCAAGTATGGTTAACTACCATTTTAAGCGAGTGTCATTAGAAATACCAAAAAAAAAAAAAAAAAACTGTATCAAGTCGACAAGGCCAAAAACAAAAAAAAAACACAAAAAAAATGAGCATGAAAAATAACTGAAGTGAGGGCATTGAAAATCTAACGAATTATAACGTGGGAAACAAACTGAGGGACGTTGGCAGCACAAATTGCCGCAGTTAACGGTTCCTGTTTCGTCGCAAATTTGGCTAAGGCAGCGGACATACAAACACAACACACAACACACAAACAAACAGCCAAAAAAATAAGACAAAAATACAGAAACAGAAACAGAAACCGAAAGACAAGCTGAATGAAGCATCCACCAGGCCAAGATCCGAAACCGAAGCAGGCAGTCAGCCAGCCAGCCAGCCAACCAGCCAGCCAGCCAGGCAGTCAGCCAGGCAGTCAGCTTGGCAACGATTGCCACGACAAGTGGCCCCCCGCACAGCTCCTCCAGCTACAGTTGCAGGCCACAGTTTTGCCCGCCCACTCGTGCGCCACATTATTTCATGCAAAATCATGCCATGGGAACCACGATGTCGCTTCTCCCCAAATACAGCAGTCTAGAACTATTATCCAGTCTCTCCGTCTCGCTCTCTAGCTCTCTTGCTCTCTCTCTCTCTCTCTCTCTCTCTGTCTGATCAGCCTCCGCCTGGTTCTACGCCTGCTGACTTCAACTAATGCACAATCATCGCAGATTATTTCATTTAATGTCAATACAAAAACAGCAAGCGAGCAAGAAGCATCTTTTGCTGCTGACTGCCTGCCTGCCTGCCTGCCTGCTTGCCTGCTTGCCTGCCCCGTTGTGGCAACAACCACTTCCACATCCACATCGACATCGACATCGACATCTGCGGCATCCTGGCGTGCACTGAAAGCTGAAAGTTTGACACTCCAATTCTCAATGCCGCTGGGCAAACAAATTGAGTGGAAGCGAGTGCTGCAAGCGAGAAGAGGGCGGTAGGTCGCCCGTAAGGAAGGGGCAGTGTGGGAGGGATGGGAGAGATGGGGGAGAGGGTGAGGGAGAACAAGCCCGTTAGTGTTTTGCAAACGAGTTTAAACTGCTGTTGACTTTTGAAAAGTCTAAGGGCCACAGACCAGAGCCCAGTCCCAGTCCCAGTCCCAGTCTCAGTCTCAGTCCCAATCCCAGTTCCAGTCCCAGTCTCAGCCAACGCCAATGGGCCACAACATTGCTCATACGCTCCGTTTGACCTTGCAAAATCGACGTTCAACGATTTTCTTTCTTTCATTTTTTTTTTTTGGCACAATATTTTTAGTTGCTGTTATTGTTATTGTTGTTGTTGTTGTTGTTGTTGTTGTTGTTGTTGTTTTGAATAGACTCAGTGTTTTTTTATTTATGGCTAAGCGTTGAGATATTTATTTGCGGGCCCGTCGCTGATGGTCGCTGCGATCGCATCCGTCATGCGCCTTCTTCCCCATACTGAAGTGTGCAATCAATTTTAAACCAGTCAAGATTTGCATAAGCCACAAACGAAAAACGGAAAACGCGAAGAAAACGAATAAGAAAAACATGGCCAGACAGCTATAAATGAAGTAATCAACTGAGACGAACACTGATAGAGTGAAATGTATACAATTTGGTAAGGATGCGAATGATGGACTGCCGCCCAGCATATATACAACTATATAGTTGTATAGTATATAAGGGTATACAGATTGCATACTTAGCAATTCAAATCATGATACAGCCTTTCTAACTATTCTAATGCATTCCGTTTAATTTTCTAGTATTTGATTGAATTGCAATTGAAATTTTATTATATTTCTTTAGCTACAGAACATAAAGATTTTCATTTATTTTCAATGATTTAATAGGCAATTTAATTGATTTGATCAAAAATTGCAAAGTATCTGCAAATTATTGGTCTTTGTAGCTGTGAAGCTGTGGCAATGGCAGAGTCATTAAATAAACGAAGCTTCGTCATTTGCTGCAGTCTCCCTCTCCATCCCTCTCTCTCTCTATCTCTCTCTCTCTTTAAAACTATTATAACCTTGTCAAAACTCAACCTTATTTCTATCCACAGGCTAATCGTGTCATTATTTATTAGCAAGTTGAGTTAAACGCTTAAATTGTTATGATATTTCTGAGAAAAGTTATACAACTTTTCTAAGACGCTGAAATTTTTCTTCCTATTTCCAATGCTTAACTATTAAATAAAGTTTTTAAATAATCGTAAATAAATAATATAGAATAAGAATAAATATCGTTAGCTACTGCTGAACTTCATCTCACAGC
The DNA here is from genome assembly GCA_035043505.1 of Drosophila setosimentum. Classification (NCBI taxonomy): domain Eukaryota; kingdom Metazoa; phylum Arthropoda; class Insecta; order Diptera; family Drosophilidae; genus Drosophila; species Drosophila setosimentum. The sequence continues at coordinate 6,105,801 of JAWNMY010000003.1, read as the reverse complement.
ACAGAATTGTTTATTCTTTGGAGAGTCTGAGAGTCTCACCTCCTTGTTCAGTTACCTAATCGATTCGGATGTCATTTAAAACTGCTAAAGCAATGTCATCCTGTCCACTGAGGTAAACTTATCTATGATATATGTTTAACAAGATATGGCCAGAGAACAAGTGACTTCGATAAGACACAAACAAGCCACTAAGCCTAGTTAAACTAACTGCCTTATACTATGGCAACAAGCAAACAATACAAGTTAACAAAAATAACAACAATAAACACACAAACAAAATAAGTAAGTAAACAAAAGGAACGCAAGTCCTAAGCAGATATCGGACAATCGCTTAAATTAATTTGTTGTCACCAGTTGGTTGAACTAATCTTTAGGCAAAACAAATGTGTGGCCCCGGCTTGAGGCCAAACTACGATCTAACAACAAAAGCGGTCCAGGTGGGTGGTGGCAACAGCCAGCAGCAGCACCAGCAGCAGCGACACATGCCTAACAGTTGTTGCTGTTGTTGTTGTTGTTGTTGTTGTTGTTGGCTGGTTGGTTGGCTGTTGTTGGCTGCTTGGCAAGTTGGAGCACTCGGACCGCAGCCCAACCCAAAATTGTTCACCTGTCAAATCAGCGCGCTGCGATCTTTTATTGGCCACAAAACAGCGGCAAAACGGCCAAGCGCCAATTGTTGGTCCCAGCAGCAGCAGCAGCAGCAACAACAACAACAACAACAAAAACAACAACAACAACCAGATTTATTTATTTAAGCGTTCAAGTTGTGCACCCATTTGAAATTGCTGCCCGCTGCCTCGTAAAGACTTAATTAAGCCCCAATCTTGGCTAACGTTTGGGGCAGTCTCCCAACCTGAGTCTCTGTCTCCGTGTCTGAGTGTCTGAGTGTCTCAGTGTCTGTGTGACTGTTATTCAGCTGAATTCGTTAAGCGGCGATAAATTTATGCGGCTAATTTGGCAGCGTTAACTCAATTTGTGACCACAAAATGCACAATTTGTCGCGGCTTTTGATTGCCAGCGGACTCGGATTGGCCAGCAAGCAAAGCTAACCGCATCGAGTCTGTTGCAGTTCCACATTGAGTTGCAGTTGCAGTCTGTGGGCAACGCCCCAATAAGTTGTGCTCTGTTTGCCGCTTTATTTATTGTCTAATTATAGCCAAGGCAATTTGGCCAGGCTAACAATAGAAATGGCAAAAACAACAGCAACAGCAACACTGTACAAAATTGTAAGCAACCTATACTGATGATCTGTATTTAATCACAGCTTTGCTATTTTATTCAATCACATTGCATATATATAGAAGTGTATTGAAGCTCAACAACAAAAACGTATTTTAATCGGAGCAGTTTAGTTAGTTAGGCTTGCAGCGAGAATTATTCATTCATTATTCATTAACAATTCCGTTAATGAAGCTTTCGAAAATATATTAACGACTTAAAATGCATCCTGCTTTTTGATTTACTTAACATTTTAATACAAATTTTTATTGTTAATGGGGTCTGTCTCTAATTTATTAGTATACTAAAACAATAATTATTCAAATTGATATTCTCTGCTCCGAATCGATTTTATATATTCATTTTATGGAATCTGCAACCGTTAAATCTTTAATTGGCTCTATTGACTGAAAACTTGGTGTTTATATTTCATAGTTCCATTAAAAATAGTGTTAACCTATTTGTGTTGTCCATATAATTTCTATATATAAATACAGCTATATTAAAAGTATACATTTTCATTTAGTTAACATCAATTTAAGACACATTTTATATGCATATTGCTACTTAGCTACAGCAAAGATAGCTTAACCATATTGCCAGCCAAATATATTGTTTACAGTGTAAGTGGCAGTAACGAGATCGGCGCAACGAAATCGCGCCTCGGGCATCTCCTGGCCGAGGCACCCATGCTGCGAGCTGCGAGCTGCAAGCTGCAAGCTGCTCTGCCTGACGCTCACGAGTGCATCCAAGGCATCGTTATCAGCACAAGTAAATCTTTGCCACACAATTGACTGTCGGCTGCCCCAGCGGTTGCTGCTGCGGCTCTATAAAATAAAAAGATTTTCCCATAGTTTGCCGCTTCATATTTTAAACAGATAAAAGTGTGAAGTGGCTAAAATGTGGTTCAGCTATATGCATAAAGCTGGCAACATTCGCCGCCTTATATGGCCATCTAACGGACGGGGCACGCACTCTCTGTCACTGCCTCTGTCACTGCCTCTGTGTCTCTGTGTCTGTGTGTCTGATGCTGACTCTGACTCTCAGGCGAACCGCTGCTAACTGGGCTCATAAATCTCAGCAATTAATTTTTAAAGTGTTGTCGACGCTTGGCAAACTCTGTACAAACACTGTTCAAACACAAACACAAACACAAACGGCAACTGCAACTGTTGACAACTGTCAGCAACTACTACTTGCAACAAGCACTCGGGCCATTCGAGTTAATCATAAGTGCATAAAACACATTGCTCACATTTGTTTAGACGCTTTGCGTAATAATTAACGACTGCACAGGCTTTAATTAAATCGCAGGTAAGATCCATAAAACGAAAAGAGAACCACTAATTAACAAAATGACATTAAGATACCCTGCTATCATCTGGTGGCTTTTGTTATTCAATTTTTTATATCACATTTCGCAGCTGCGGCAGGATAACAAACGAGGCACAACGAAACTTGTTAACAGATTGTCTGGTATTTAAGGAGCTATTTGCTAACTTTTAGAGTTGCGAATAATCGCTTCTGATTAATCAAATGTTTTTCCTCAATTGCATATAATAAATGTGATGCACTGAAGACTGAGCAGACAATGGTATTCAAGGCATTCACTTGTTATTATGTTGAATGGAGCATGGATTCATGTGGCTATCAGTTATTTTGAGTATCTGCTGATTTTCATATCCATTATTTCATGCTTACACACAAAAATTCTCTTGATTGCATTACACTCGATATTAACACATTCGATTCGATCATTTACTTGTTATATTCGCAAAGATGCAAACAACTTCATTTGGGGCAGTTGGCAGGTATAAAAGATGAAAACAAATACACTTACCATATAAATGCATAAGTATTTCAAATGCCATACAACTTAATATGGGAAATCAAATTGCATTGCATAGTTTTACAGTTGCCAAAAAGCAACAATTTCACTGCAAATACTTTACAAGCACATCACATTCAAATCGTTAGCCAAAATGCGCTCAAATTTTCTTGTTAGTTTTTTCGTTATTTTTGTTTTTGTTTTGGTTTTTTTTTTCCAATAATTTGCGCACACAAATATTTTCACGAACGTGGGAAAAGCTCAACTGTCTGCACTCAAAGTGTCCATGTTGTAATATGCCTCCCCAGACTCAGGCTCAGTCTCCTGTCTTTCTCACTGTCTCTCTCTCTCTCTCTCTCTCTCTCGCTCTCTCTCTCTCTCTCTTTCGCACTCTCTCGCACTCTCTCGCAATTCATGTCAAGCTGCAAATTCAATAAAATTCGAGCGCCGCGAATGTTGTGTGTTGCAGTTGCAGTTGCAGACGCAGTCAACCAATTATTTTTATCGATTTGGTTGCAGAGACGCAAGTCGGCTTTTCATAATCAAATGTGGCTGCTGCTGTTGCTGCTGCTGCTGCTGCTGCTGCTGCTGCTGCTGCTGCTGCTTCTAATGCATGGGTGAGTGGCATCACCGACGCAGCTAGGTGGACATGTGATAGGCGCAAATGTGCGACTTGTTGTACAATTTCAAATTGTATTCACATTCGCGAATGATTGAATGCATGCATGAATGACTGCTGCTGACTGCTGTTGATCTCGCGCTGGCTCTGTGTGAGTGTTGAAAATCCTTTCAATAAATAGCCAAAGACAAGTAGCCGTTAAAACGCATTCAGCGCCGATTCAGTTAACCTGGCTAACAGTCTGTCTATCTGCCTGTCCGACTGTCTATCTGTCTGTCTATCCGTCTCTTGTTATTGTTGTTATTGTTGTTGTTGTTTAGCTGTTAGCCTGCGCACTCAGTTAGCTGTTTGTGCGCATTGATTCATGATGCTGCTGGTTGGCAACTACGTCTCCGTGTGGCATGTTTCAGTTGTTGCGTTTTTGATCGCAATTTGACAATGCGAACAACAGCAACAGCAACAGCAACAACAAACAACAACAACAGGCAGACAGAGCGACAGACAAACAGACAGACAGACAGACAGTCGCTAAAGCGTACATGAGCCCGCTTGTCATTTAACATTTTTATGATTTTTAACATGCAAACCTGGCTAAAGGCTTCAGGCTACAGTCTTCAGGCCTCAGGCTACAGTCTTCAGGCAACAGCGTCATTAGTCTTTCAGTTAGTCGACTGGGCGCATTTCTACATTGAATTTAAAATTGGTCTTCGGCTTTTATGGCTTAATTGCAATGACCATCTAATGAAATGATTGAATAACAGCAACCACAGGAAGTGTTTAATTGTAAATGGAAATAGATATTGCCTAAGTTTAACTCACATGGCATATGGCAATGCTAAGCAATGCTCTAAATGCATACTACAACTTCATTAGGATTAAATGCCAGACGTTATCATTTATTTCTAATTATAGCTCGCTTATAGCAAGCGCTTAATTCCCTTGACAAATTGGCTATAATAAATGTCTAAACTTTATTAAGTGTAATTTGGCTTAAATGGTTTTCATCATTCTGTAGAAAATTATGTACAGAATATTAAAATTTGGCATTATCCTGCCAAATTGACTAGTCGATTAGCTAACTAATTTCATTGCTTTTGCAATCGAAACATAAATATCTCAAATATTCACAGATTATTTAGCGTGTTTCACTTCCACTTGTTCCATCAACTAATCACTGCATTCAATACCAATTAAATTTCAAAAAAAAAAACAAAAAAAAAACAGTGTATGCTTAATGAAATTCACACCTTCTTTGACTTCCCAATCCAAACAAAACCATTGGAAAAAAAAAAAACAAAATATTTGCTCCAATAAAAATCAGGCGCATAATAAGTAAAGCAGTGAGAACTGTTTGAGCTGGCTGCCAGTTGCTGATGATGCTGCATTCGACTCAATCTCAGTTCCGATGATAAACAAAAACACAGAAAATCACCCATAACAACAGCAACAATAACAACAATAACAACAACAATAATAAAAGGGGCAAGCACGGCGACAGCAGCAACCAAAAAAAAATAGAACGTGAGAAATAATATTCGATGAAGCGCCAAAGTAAACGCTTCAAATGTTGTTCGTTTTTATTTTTTTTTATTTTTTTGTAACTCTGCTGCTGCTTCTTCTTGATTTTTCAGTTTGCTGCTGCTGTTGTTGTTGTTGTTGTTGCTATTGTTGTTTTGCAGCCCATTTTGCGCCTGGTACACGCTACTCGTTTGTGGCAGCGAAAAACCTTTTGAAGGTTGATTGTGAAAGTCACGATTAACGGAGGAGTCACAATCGAAATCGGAGGAGGAGGCGTTGTTTTTACTTAGTTTTTATTTCTCTACGGTTTCATTTTATTTATTTTTATTTATTTATGTTTTTTTTTAGCGTTTTTGGCTGATTTAGATTCAGAATCATTAGGCATCATTCAAGTGGCACGTATTTTAATTTGTCGGTTTGTCTCAAATGGTGACATAATATCTGTTTTGCCATTGTGATTGCCAAGCTGCATTTTCATTTTCGAATTTTCTTTAGTTGCGTATCATTAAAATGGCGTTTGAAATGCACCGACTAGACAAGAGTTACAAAAGAGTGGCAAACACAGATGATGGAGATGTGTGTAGAACACACCTTTTAGACATCATTTTGGCAGCATTGCGAAATTGTCACCAATGTGGAGGAGACACACCCGAGATACATACATACATACAGACAGAGAGCTGGCTGTTGGATGTGGCACAAAGCTTTGCCACTTTTATTATTATTTCTTTTAAATCACTTGCGAGGCAGCTTCCAACTGACAAACTGACTGACTGACTGACTGACTGACTGTGTGTTTGAGTGGCTTGCCACATTCTACACCTCCGCATTGTGTGGCACCCACACACACACACACACACACACATATGCTCGATACGTTCTTGCCGCACATTTCGCTTACAACAAAACGCAGATCCACACCCCAAAAGCAGCAACACAGTGAAACTTCCGTAAGCAGTCGACAGTTTAATGACTTTGATGACGCAGCGTGTGCTTTCAATTTACGACCGAGAGCCACAAACACACAACACACACACAACACACACAATTGCAACGTTTTTTTTTTGGGGGGCCTCTTTTAGGTGTTGGCTTTTTTAGTGGGCGTTTCTAAAGCTGCCTGAAGTTGATTGTTTCCTTAAGCAGATTTGCGATCAGCATTGGCAACCAGTTGCGATTTGATGAGTTTTGGGTGTAGCAAGCCAACAATCTGCGAGCAAATGCAATAAAAACATAAAAAAAAAAAATACCAAATCGCTGGAACTAATTAAAATAAAGCACTTAAATTGCAAATTACGATTTTTACTAGTCTTAACTACACTTAAACACTGCTTCGAACGGAAAGCTGATTTATGGCTGTGGAAAATGCTGATGCGGTTTTATTGGAATAGAATTTTAACATGAATTTCGATTAGAAATCGTGTTTTGAGCTGGAGGCCAAACCAATCACAAAATAACATTGCTTTGGAAAATCGGTTCCGTTTTGAGTTTGAAACCTTTCCATGTGAACTAAAGGGAAATTTTCAAATAAAATAATTTAAACCTTAAATGCAGTGTTGAAATAGCTGCTGAGCCAATACCAAAAAGTCTTTGCCTTTTAAAATCGGATCAGTTTTAGCAAAGTTAAGTCTAAGGAAATCTTACCACTGGCCTAAGTTGATTTTGAAATTATTTTTTTCTTTAATTAAATTAAATTGAAGTGTAGAAGAATTTTGAACCTTGAAATCTGCCTTGAATAATGTCTTAAACACCAATTTAGAGCATTACCAATCATCAGCAACATTGTATTCTTTACATACTAATTAAATTCTATACAAAAAAAAAAGAAAGAAAAAACCAAATTCGACTTAAACTGTCACAACACAGTTTCAATTCAATGTTCTATTGAGTTGACAACTGCCACTGGCTGTGGAAATCAACATAACTCATACGCCATGTATGCGGCGCAATTGATTTACATGTTTTATTGATGGCTTAGATGCGATTGTCGTGTTACCCAGCTCTGTGTGCTATGCATTTTCATTAAGCCACAATAAATATTTGGCTACCATTTTCGGTTCTTTTTTTTGCTGTTTTTTTTTGCTGTTTTTTTTTGCTGTTTTTTTTTTTGTTTCTCGTGCACTTTTTATGGCCAACATGTGCCGCGAAAATGAGCCAATTAAAGAAATGCAAACAGCAACAACAACAACAACAATAACAACAGCAGCAAGAACCATAACAACCTTGCGACCAATTCAGTTAAGAAAAAACAACAAAAACGAAATAACAAAATAAAATAAAATTGGCACACACAAGCAGTGCAGTTGTTGTTGTTGTTGTTGTTGTTGTTGCTGGTCAGAAGTAAAACCAATCAAGTGGCGCACAGTGTCACTATTACCACCTGACATTTACACAAATCTTGCTTTATGCCTCAACGAAATGAAACAACAACAGCAACAACAACAACAACAGCAACAGCAACAGCAGCAAGAGCAACACAAAACAAACAAACAAACAAACGGTCAAAGCGACGACTTCCTAACAACGCCGCTCGCCGCCTATCGCATGGCAGCGATCAAAAGTGCTTGGACTTGGACCCAAGCCTGGCTAAGACCCGGCCAGGCCAAGTCAGGCTAGGCAGAGGCAGCAGAAACTGCAGCAGCAGCAGCAGCAGCCACGGCGGCTTATCTTAAGAGCCGACCAACAGCAGCAACAATAACAACAACAGCTAAACTCTTTTGTATGCGAAGCATGTGGTGGCTGGTGCACCACTGCACCACCGCAACACCACTTGCAGCCAGCGAGGCAGCCAGGCAGCCAGCCAGCCTGCTTGCCTGCCTGCCTGCCTTAAACTGATCGCTAACAATCAATTTATTGATTGAGGTCTCAGGTGTAATCGATAAGAATGTTTTTCAGCTTTGCTTTTGACTTACTGATCTAGTTTTTTTTGTTTTTTGTTTTTGTTGTTGTTGTTGTTTCTTTCGGATTTTTGCTAACATATGACATGACTACATGACATTATCCGATTCGCATTTGTTTATCTATCATCTGGCATCTCTGGGGCCTCCGACTCTAAGTAGTTGCAAATCTTTGCCAAGTATCTGCAACAAGTCAGAGATGGACATGTGCACAGCGCACAAAAGCAATCGTAAATCCCATTAGTTCAATTAATATAGACATATATTTCAGATAACATTAGCACAACGTTTTGGTTTTTGTTTTGCTTTATATTTAATTCAATTAAATTCATGCCTCTGGAATTCGACTGTTAAAAAGAGGCCAAGTCATTGTTAAATGCATTCCTTATAACACTTGTTAGAATCTAGGAAACTCCTTCAAATAACTATACTATGAATTGTGCTTATGGTATTTTAAGTCTTAAACTCTATTAATTTATAATTTTAACTCTTAAAAAATATAGTTTAGGAAACGAATAAATTCTACATTTAAATACAACATTCTCAATTATGCTCTCAAACCATTTAAAAAGGCGGAAATGGGTAGAAATGAAGTTGTGCAAAAGTGAACACTATAAAATATATATATTCTTGATTAACATCAACAGATGAGTCGATGCAGTCATGTTCATCTGTCTGTCAAATTAATTAATATTAATTAACTATGAACGCAAACAAAAAATTACTTCCCAAACTGCTTTCTTTCTAAATTTGATTAGAAGCTTAACATATTAATTATGAAAAGAGGTCAGCAAACAATAAACAACTAAATTTGATTAGCCTAACTAAATCATTAATTATATTTGATAATCCAATCACGAACACGCTGTCATCTCTAGGACGACTATTAATTAGTCGGTGGCTCATTGATTAGATGGCAAGTAATAAAAAATGAAGAAAAATGAGTGCACATTGCACTGTAGTGCATAAATGGACAACGTGGGCGTACCGCACACACTCACACACACACTCACACATACTTTAGAGCTTTTGGGCATTTTACAGTGGCCTGCTACAGATTTGGTTAACAGTTAACAAGCTTATCGCTCTCTATACGGCAAACAAAGGTGACGCGACTGCAGCTGTTTTTCTTTTTGTTTTTGGTTTGTTTTTTTTGTTGTTGTTGTTTTTTATATACCCACTAAAAATACACATAAACAATTTAGTGTAGTATTTTTTTGTGCGCTCTTTCTTTTTGGCCATGCAGATAATTAAGGCAAGACGTTGCTAGGCCAGACTAGCCAGCTAGCCAGCTAGCCAGCTGCGGCTGCCAATTTCGGACCAGCAAGGAATCACAACACAGTGGTTCACCCACTAGCCTATAGGCAGCAGCATCCACAGCAGCAGCAGCAGCAGCAGCAACATTAGCAGCAGCAACATCAGCAGCAGCAGCAGCATCCATAGCAGCAGCAACAGCAGCAGCAATTCAGCGGCTTTTGTTGTTGTCTTGTTAGCCGCCAGATAATGATCAGAGCGTGGAGCGGGCAATTTAATGGTTACTATTAATAACGTGATACGAAATTGGCGTTAATTTGTAGAAACACAGCCGCAAAAATCCCGCTGACTAATTTGAGCAAAACTAAAAGTGTAGCACTGTGTGTGTTGCACCGCCAAAAAAGGATGTGAATGTGCTCTTGTTGTTGCTGCTGCTGTTGCTGTTGTTGCTGCTGCTGTTGCTGTTGTTATTGTGTTGTGTGGACGAAGTCATGAGTCAAATTTTTCTGTTTACACGAAGGCTCCATTTAGGAGCATGTGCGCGGGTGCTGCTGTCTGGGCACGAATTGGAGGCGGATGCAAAGAATTCTTTCACAGCTACGTACAAGCCAAAGCCAAAGCCAAAGCCAAAGCCAAGTCAAGCCAGGCAGCCAGCCAGCCAGCCTATTGTTGCATGCTCTTTATATAAGGCCAAAGCAGTTGGTTGGCAGTGGTTGGAAAGGTCTGAAACCAGTGCAGACACCACTCCATACTCCATACAGTCAGTTGTCCCTCTGTCCCTCTGTCCCTCTGTCCCTCTGTCCGTCTGTCTGCACACATGTTGCGTCCCAAACAATGCAAATTGCTAATATGCTATAGCATTTTGGCGGTTTTTGTATGGAGACAAATTTTGCAAGCAAATTTTTTCTTATTTCTTTTTTTTTTGTATTTGTTTTTTTTTTGTATTTGTTTGTCGGCGCACTTATGACCAATAAATATGCAACTACAGTTTATTTATTTATTTTTTTGTCTTTTTTGGCTGGCATTGTCTGGGGAAACGCTTGCGAAATTAGCTGCCAACTAATGAGCTACACGAAAATAAGCGAAAACAGCGCTCGATGCAGATGCGATCGATTTGTATCAGCTCGACAAACTGAGCTGCCTGAGCAAATCTACGTAAATGTACTTATGTATATTGGTTTGTGTTACTTTTTTTGTGTTTGAGTTTTTTTTAGTGTTTTGTGTTTTTTTTTGGTTTCTGTTTGAGGAGCAACAGACAGCTTGTGTCGTGGCTTATGATTCGTTGTCGTGTGGGCTGTCTCTATCTATACCCATCTCGCTCGCACTCACCCGCAGAGTCATCGCATCGATCGTCAGCACAGCAGAGAGATCGCGTCGTTAACATGTTATTGCACAGCACTTTTGTCAGCTTTCGAATTGTTTGCTCACGAAAGCGTGGATCTACTTACTGCTCTATACTATATATGCTATATGCTCTAAGCTCGGCTCGGCTCTGCTCTGTTCTGCTCTGCTCTGCTGTATGCTCAATGCTGTAGGCCCTGGCCCTGGGCTGGGATGGATCTGCTTGGATTGCAACTGCGTCTGAGTCGGCGTGGCTCGCTTGCTTTTCTTTTATTTTTTTTGTTTTATTTGTTTGCTGTTTACTTTTTTATTTATTTATATAGATATATTTGTTTGTGTTGTATTTTTTATTTTTTCGCATGCTTCTCGCAGGCTGGGAAGATGCGCAGTTTTATACACACACACACACACACACACACACACACACACACACACACAGACACACACAGACACATACACAGAGAGTCGTTAAAGCCTGGCTAAGACACACTGTGCAGCAGGTTTGGTTTTTGGTTGCCCATCTAAGCCACATGGGCGTTGATTTATGACTCCACACGGGCCACACTTTATGAGGCCCAGAGGGATGCAGTGGCATGCAGCATGGTGCGCTGAGCCACTTGTTAGTTAGGCGTTAACTGACGCCAAAAGCAACGCATGTCGCTCTGATCAGTCTCAGGTTACTGAATACATTTTACTTACAGCAGCGAGAACAACAATGTCAAACTATGGCCAAGACCGGTGCACGGTAAGCAAGGCAAATTTTAAATAAATATTAATAGACAGTCTTAACTTGATTCAAGTCTTAACTTGATTGAAACATATCAGAAACACAAGCGAAATTGAAAATTGCCAGCTCTAAATAGATTTTTAACCGTTTCTAATGACAAACTGAAAATAAAAATAAATCATTTTTATGCCTTAGACAAAAGCTCAACGAAAGCGATCAAAATTGTTCACAGTATTTATTAATATATTTATAATGATCAACAAATATAAGTAGAATATTATTGAATAATATTTAATCATAATTCTGCCTTATTTCTAAAAATATATTTAAATGCATTAAGTGCCAACAATGTCACAAAAAGTGCCAATCAGTTGAAGCACCAAAAATTTCAATGATTTTGTTTATAGTCAAAGCAAGTTTTGGGCCAAATTATTAGCTGTATGTTGGCAGTTAATCCGTAATCAAAGTGCCTGAGAAATCACATGAGGAGCAGCAATAGAGACAGTAATAGAGGCATCGGCAACCGACAATCGACGACATTAAAATCATCCTCAAAGCAAAGAAGAAGATGAAGTATAAGTAACTGATTCCCCACCCAAATTGTTGTGTACACTCCCCGCCCTGCGTTGCATACCACAGCCGCACCCTGTGTTGTCCAGTGTAATTTTTGGTTCGTGTGGCATATGCTGCTATAACATTTCGATGTTGTTGTTGCAGTTGTTACTTGTTGCTGTTGTTGTTGTTGTTGCTGATGTTGCTATTGCTGTTGCTGGTGTGTCAGTTGCACGATTGCCAGAGAGACAACGTGTCTCCAGTGTCATCAGCATCTCCATTTTTTGTCTGTTTTTCTATGTTGTTGCTATTTTTTTTTCAGTTATTTTTTTTTTGTTTGGTTTTTTTTTTTTATTTATTTTTTTTTTTTTTGGGTGACTGCTGCCACCGTCGTTTGGTCTTGGGCTTGGGATCTAGGAGTTTTCTACTAGCTGGGGAGCTGCAGTTTGAAGTTGGAGGCGACGCTGCCCGTTGTTATAGTGCAGAAAAATTACTATGACAACGCTGGAAACAAGTAAACCACAGTTTACATTCACTCAATTTGGTGCGACAAGGTGGCGGGCGAAGTCAAGCGGGCAGAGGATGCTCTGGGGAGAGGTATGGAATGGACGGAACGGGACGGGATGCGGTGGGCTGTGGGGTGCGGGGGTACACAGTGTGGCAATGGCAGAATCGTGGCGTGGTGGTGGCACGCTCATCTTCAATTTTTCTACGACGACGTCTCTTTGGGCTTTGGGTCGGGCTCACACTCGTGTAGCGAGACTCCCCTTACTCCACACAAAATACCCCCCTTTCCCCTTCAGTCAGACCACGACTACACTGGGGGTTCAAGGGAAGACAGAGAGAGAGCGATAGAGAGAGAGCGATAGAGAGAGCGAGAGAGAGAGACAGAAAGAGGTAGGGAGACGAGTAGATCTGCGCAGCAAGATGAGTGGTTGGCAAAAATGTTTGAATGCGATCACGAACTTGACCTTTCACATAACCTCAAAAAGGCAGTCACTCAGTCAAGTCGCGAGTCCAAGTCAACTTCGAATTCGTTGCTGCAGCAACATACGCGCCATGTTAAGCAGCAGCAGCAACAGCAGCAGCCAAAAATAAGAACAAGGGACCTGTGTTTGCAGTAGAGGACCTGTAAGCCTGTGTGTCTTTCTGCCTGGGTGTTACAAACTCGACCATAATTAAAAAACAATCGTACTCTCTCTAACTCTCTTACTCTCCCTATCTCTATCTCTCTGTCTCTGTCTCTGTCTGGCATTGTGCGGGCCAAGACATTTGTAGTCAAGGAGCGGCATGTTTGCCAGCCTGCAGTTATGAGTTGTTCGTTAGACTCGACTATCGCTCGAGATGCCAAAAAATCAGCAGCCGCATCGATGAAGTGCAGCAACGGTAACAGTACAACAACCACAACCACAACAACAACAGCAGCAGCAACAACAACAACAACAACAACAACAACATGCAACTAAATCTTGCATATCATTCAATGAAGTGGAGTGGTTGGTTAGAGTGGAGCGCAGTGGATTGGATTGGTTGGCAGTGTTGCAGCGTCTTAAGGTCGTTCGCTTTGGCAACGACCCGCGTGTCGCCGCATCTACTTAACCTGAAAGCCTATGCCCCCAAGTGCCCAAGAAGAAGAGACGAGGACTACAGACTGAGTCTTTGGGTCTCGAAGTCTCGATGGGTAAGGCACCATCCAACATTCAACATTCAACATCCACCAGGCAGCGTCACCAACGCCTGCACCAGCTTCTTGCTGCTGCCCCACTCCCTCTCCCTCTCTCTCTCTGTCTCTCTGTCTCTCTCTCTCTGTCTGACTCTCGTGCCCGCTATGTGGCTAGTTCAACAGCTTTATTTATGGGCTGTTTGGGTAGCTTAAATAAATCAAGTTGTAGTTGTTTCGCTTTAGCTGCAACGCTTCCCAGCCTGCAATTAGACTTGGTGGGAATTCGCACTCAGCTTATGCGAATTCTACAGACGGTCTTTTGGCTAGGCATTTTCACCGATTTTTTTCACCTTTTTTTCTTTTTTCGTTTTTTTTTTGGCCATACCCTACGCTAATCGTTAAAAAGTTCAAGATGGATTTTTACCGTTGCTCATCTATTTTAGGGAATCTATTTCTGAGCTAGTGTTAGCTTGTACCTAAATGTTTTAACCTGAAAACTGCAAAATTGCTATATAATTGGTTAATAGGCGTAGAAAATATTTGGAAAGGTATTTAAGTTGTATTAGGGAGAAAATAAGTAAAGTTGTTGAACTTGAAGTATATAAAGAATGCACATTTAAAGCATCAATTGAATCAAGAAAAAATATATGTATATTTTTTTTTAAGTTTTCCTCTCTTTTAAAACCAAACTGATCAAGATTTGAAAGGAAAATCTTATGTTCCATTAACTACATAACTTTTTACAGGGTATTTTGTAGTCAACCACTTGAATACACTTGTGTTTTTTTTTTTGTGTGGTTGTCTTTTGTGCCTCATTCAGTTCATTCGCAGTTTGGGGCTATCGGCTATCGGCTATCGTGGCCGCTGCCTAATTGCATAATTATTTAAAAGCTATAATTTATGTAGCCAAATAGTCAAGTGTATTCACATCCAATACCAAATATATAAGGCGATGCTGAATGACCGTTAAACTTGAAAATTAAGCAGAAGTGTGTCTCTCTCTCTCTCTCTCTCTCTCTCTCTCTCTCTCATCTTGCTCTGACAGCATATCAGAGCCATTATGTGCCGTTTGTTTTACAAATTTTAACGCTATTTAACACATTTGCCACAGTTCCGCAGACAAGTCGCACGTCTCTCGTTGGTAGCACGCCATAAAAATCGTGGACCCTAAACCATTAACATGCGAACCACAAAAAAAAAATAAAAATAAAAATAAAGAAGAAAAACTGAGACAACTAACTGCCGAATAGAGCCTCTCTCTGCACTTCTCATTCAGGCATTCCGTATTGACAAAATTAATGATGCCCTCACTAATATCATGCCTAATTGATTAATATGCACAGTCGCCGACTCGACTCTTTATATTTTCTGTATTATATACACAAAACATTCATATATAAACACTTTATTTTTTTGGTTTTTTTTTTGCTTTGTTTTTGTTTTTGTTTTTGTTGTTTTTTTTGTGTGTAACTCTTAGTCGATTTTCTAATGAACGCAACGCGTTTTTGGCTCTTAGCTGTTAATCTTACTGTATAGCCATTTAAGGCAGCCAACAGCTCTGCTTCTTAATTAAATTATGTGTACCGCTGTTGGGCACCCTACGGCCAGCAGCAGCAGCAGCAACAGCAACAGCAGCATATAACCACATAACCACATAACTATCCATCTATCTATCTTTTGGTGTATCTGTGTATCTATCTATGCAAGGCAACCATCCATCTCGAAAGATAGTCTCTCTAGGCTGATGATGTCGATGTCGCTGCTGATGATGAGTTGAGACTCCGGAACGGGTAAAGTACCACAAGAGTTTTGGGGCGTTTCTGTTAACTTCACACACACACACACACAGTGCGCCAAGTCAAAGAGAAAGGCTGCCAAAAAGGTCAAATGGTCAACAGCTGGTGGTCGGTCAAGTGGTAAAACCAACAAGAACTAAACAACACCAGCAACAACACCAGCAACAACACCAGCAACAACACCAGCAACAACAACAACAACTACAGCGACAACAACGACACACGCTCTCTATGGGCTTGTTAGTTGCGCTAGATTGTAGGCCTGCCTCCCCCCAACCCCCCCCCCCACTCCCCCCACTCCACTTAACTCTTTTTGTGTTTTTTTTTGTTTTTTTTTGGGTTCTGGCTCAGTGGGTAACTAACAGCTGTGGCTCATTGTCGTTGCGTTAGAAATGGAGCTACGCTCAGAGAGAAGCAGCGTGAATCGGTTTTTATGGGCTCACAAGTGATTTCCATGATGATTACGAGCGTTTGCTACATGCTTGCAACAAGTTGCATGCCGCCTGTGTTTGCTCGCTCCAAGCTCACATTAAATGGAAATGGAGATGGTCAGAATGGTTTAATAACACTCAACCTGTCTTATCATTAACTAAATGAGCTGTGTGTTTTGATGCTTAAGCATTAACTGCTACATTAACATTTGGATGCGTTTCGATTTTGATGTTCACATCAATAGGCATATTAATGAATATTTTTGGAATTCAGTGATAGGAATTTTACATTGCATTCGTGGAGTGCATTAATAAATATACATTTTAAATGTTGTCTGTATTAAAGAGGGTGAAAAAAAAAAAAACAAACAAACAATCACTTAATTTTAACACATTGAATATTTCAATCAAAGCATGCAAAATAAAAGCAAAGCAAAAAAAAAACCACTGACCAAATATGAAAGTGAAACCGGAACTGGCTTCTGGATGAGTTAGTTTCGTTTCAGTCAAGGACGACAAGAAGTCAATATTACAAAAAGCGATAAAAGGTTTTTGTATTTCATTAATCTTGAAACGGCGATTTGCATTTGAAGATAAAATATGCAGATTATAGCGCAAAATGTCACAGAAAATTAAAAACACGACTTTTTATAAACGTAGCTCAAATTAAAACAAATTCCAACGGTTAACTGATTAATGAAGTTGTCTATATTGTCTATTAATATATATGTATGCAGATCTATAGCAACAAAGATGCGAAAGTCTTGTCAACAAAAGGTTGAAATAAATTCAAATTAAATTTAGGATGTTATTTTTTTGTGATTAAAAAGTCGATGGTTTTTTAGAAGCAAAACAATTCTTGTTGGCCTTATAATAACACAAAAAAAAAACATTCCTATAATCAATTATAGAAACGCTTCGAAACTAAAGCCTTTCAAAAACAATTTGGTGCACATTTAAATCTTAACCGTTTGTTGTGGCTATCAGCAAAAACCATTTATTTTGCTACGACTTGAGCACACTCAACACTTAAACACCAAAAAGCTACCACAAACTTTTCCAAAAAACTTTCAACTTTCATTAAAGGTTCCGCTTAACTATAAAAAATATAAAAAAAAGGTTCTGCTTATCAATTACGAATTATTCACAAGCCACCCACAAAAAAAAAAAGATGGAAAAAAAAGGGGCGGCTTCGTGCAACCTGCCAAACTGTTATAATTAAAAAACCCGCCTTCATTTTAGGTTTTCACCCGAGATGCAAATTGGTTTCTTCTCAATATATATATATATATATATATATATATATTATTTTGTTGTTTTCTTCAGTTGACCCGCTTAAAAGAGTCAACTTCACGGAGATGATGGTTGATTAATTACTCGGAACCATATATGTTAATGCTCTTGGCCTGGCCAAGAAAACGGTAAGTGTTGTCCAGACTGGGCTTAAATATGTATATGTATTTATATGTAGATGTGTGTTTATATATGTATATAATTAGCAACTTACCGCGCGGCGAACGCAAACTCAAATCAACTGGTTCAACTTGAACCGGAGGGCCCTCTGCCTGCAAAAGACAAAGAGAGAAAGAGTTGGAGAGAGAGAGAGGGAGAGAGAGAAGCAGAGATAATGGTTAAGAAAGATAATCATAATCGAGAAGAGCATTAAAATCGTGTGGCTTATTAGCTATGCAAGTAAACAATAAGGCCATAAGATACAGCCACGTCTAATCAAGTTTGACAAAATGCTGCTGAGAACAAGATTCTGGCCCAAAAGGGTGGGTTGCTTGAGAGTAGAATATGTCTATATGTCTATATATATATATATATATATATATGTATATACATACATTTATAGTATGTGTGGTGAGCTTATCTCTTCAACTCGATCTATAACGCTGCGTGCTTGGTAGCTGTTTGGGGCTTATTGAATTCAACTGCGTGGAACCACAAATGACTTCCGTCGATGCTTCTGCCCCATATGGGAAACCGCAAGCAATTGTTGCGCATTGTGCGCTTACGAAATCTTCGACCAATAAACTAACGGCAATAAAACGAAGCGAACAAAAACAAATAAAAAAAACATATCAAATACAAAAAGAAAAAAATATATTTATTTATATATAATAAAAACTACAAAAAAAAAGTTGGTATGAAAAACAGTTATTGGCTGCCCGCAGCGCAATAAAACGGATAAATTTTAATTTAGCACTGCATATGCATTGGCCAAAACGATTTAATGTTAAAGCCAACTTTTGATGCTGAAACTGTTAAGTGCGAAAGCGCCAACACTTCGACGGTTCGAGAGCTGGAGAGCTTTTGGCCCAAACGGATGCAGCTAGCTTGCTGTGTTGCATATACAACAACAACAGCAACAACAACAGCAACAGCAACAACAGCAGCAACAACAACAACGAGAACAACAGCAGCAGAAACAACGCTGTGATTTTGCCCAGTGGGCAACAAAACGACAATTGTCAAGCTTGTAGCGCAAATTATGAAAAAATGTCAGCGTCGAGTGGGCGATTTACAAGCCAGGCCAACTTCTAGATGCTAAGACTTTTAACACTTGGCCACAGCCACGCGATGTCTCATACCCTCTACACACACATATCCGCTAGCTAATTGGGTATGCTGTGCTAATGTGTCAATTTTGAAATCAATTTATTTCCTTTCCTTCATTTAGCTAATGATTTCGTTTTGTTGTTGAGTTCTTCGTTTATTAAGATAATCTCTGTTTACTCTTTTTTTGCTAGGGTTTTTTTAAGCAACAATCTCAAAAACTTCTCAAATTGTAGGCAACAAATATTAATAAGAGATAATAGTGTTAGAATGAGAAACATTTGAGCTCTTGAAATATTATTAAAATCTACTATGTGGCATATTAGATGCATAGTAGATAATCACTGTTTTAATACCATTCGTTCCATTTGAAAGTCATGTGCAAAATAAAACTTGTATTTAGAATTTAACTAGTCTCATTAAATGAAATTATCAACACTAAAACGCGCCTTGTAATTTTCCAATAAATAAATGTACCGATAGCTCTTGTTATTCATCATTAACAGTTAATTGAAAGTCGCTCGCTTGCTGCTAGTTGGACTAATTACAAGGTATCGCACTAGTCGAGCACTCCACGCCCTCGTGCGAATGCTGCTGCTGCTGCTGCTGCTGTTATTTACACAAACAAATGCTCATTGCCTTTGAGAACAACATTAGATTAGATAGTTTGTCTTCGATTGTGTCCGGCAAGAGGCCGCTGGGGCAATTGGCAATTGGCAATTGCCAATTCGCAATTGGCAATGGGCAATAGGAAATAGTGTGGAATGAAATGCATGCAATCTGGTATGACTTTTGGGTAGCTATTTCTATCTAACGTATTGCATTTGACAACAACTTCATTGGGACACAACCAGATACCCGATACGAGACACCCGATACGAGATACGAGAGATCAAGATGTGAGATCCGAGATTCGAGATGTGAGATTCTTGATTCAAGATTGCAATTGATATGCGGGCCCAGCAACTGGTCAGCCATTTTATCTAATTGCCTTCGCTTAACTGTGCTGATTTATTGTCAGCGATCACTCGTTCCGACCAAGTGAGATAACTTCAAACCCCACCCCACTCATACACCGCCTGCCCATCTATCTTGCCCTTCTTTATGATATTGTTATTGGCGTTGCAATTGTTGCGCTAATTTGTGTGAGACGTGCGGAAATTTCTCATAGGCGCCGAACGAGAGGAGTTGACCATTAGACCTGAATGCTCCATGCTCAATCTGTCTACACTCATCACTCTACTCTTTCCACACACCCCCCCCCCTTCCCTCCTCCACCGCCTTGTGCTGATGAGTTTAGGTGATGATCAGTTTTATGGATTGTTCTCCAACTGCGGTATGTGCGCTGGCAAATGATATTTGCAGCAGGAATTTTTTGGCCAAAGAAAAGGAAAACGCAGGCTGCAGAATAAAATAAAAATGTTGGTGATGTTGTTGTGCGGCTCTTTTGCTTTGAGCAGCAGCCCGCAATTTGCGCCCCGATTGATGAGTTTTATAAGGCGACCAATTGCAGAACTGGGAATCGTTTGCCAGATGTCATTAATGCCAACAGACAGACAGATAGACAGAGAGAGAGACGGACAGACGGAGCTTAGAACTATATCACTTACTCAACGCAAGCCAAATTGCATTAATTGATTGGACAATTACATTGCTTGATGTGATTCGACTTAGGTTTTATGGTAGACCTGAATTCTATAGATTTATATCATAAAATTCAGATTAATTAGCTATTCATTTTTCAGGTTTCGACTAATTGATTAGCCATTAATCTCATCCTAAATATCCTTTACATGTTCTTGGAACTTTGTATAATGAAAATGTGTCAAGTGATATTAATTTAATTTTATTTAATTTTTATTTGTATAATAAGCAATAATTCGACTACTGTTGCGATTTACATTCGAATGCAGATATAAAGTTGAAACATATCTTTTACAATAAATTACCGCTTTCTATGTAGGATGCGTAGTGGCATCTTTTCCGCTTTTTATTTATAAAAAAAATACTCTCAACTCTGTCTTCCTGCTAAGCACGCATCTATTTTACTGAATTAGTTAGTATAAGCTCAAAATATTTACCTGCTTATGTTCGACTTGAAATCCAAGCTGCACAACAAAAGTTTCTTCAGTTCTTTTAATTCAGAGATATTCTTCAGAAAATGATTTCCTTGTAGCATAATGCTGACTTAAGCCAGACTCTCTTCTGGCCAAGCTACTCTGCAGAAGCAGATAATAAAGACACTCAAGGTGTCAAAATAACTATAATTCTCAGCAGATTCTTTTAATTTTAGCAAAGATTTTCTGTGAAATATGATAAACTTTCTTTAATTGACTATTTCAGCAAAATATTTACTACATTTATGTAATAAATAATATTTAATATTTAAATATTTATATTTCCTAAAGATATAATCACTTAAATATGCAAAGCCGCAGCTTAATTATGATTCTAACTTAAGTTGTTTTATATTTATATTGAAACTCACCTCCTTTGCTGACAGAGGGTCGGATCCCAGTCCATTCTGCAACCAAAAAACGAAGAGAACAAGTAGAAGATGAAAAAAGAGTGTGTGAAAAATGTGTGTAGCCTAATTATGCAAGCAGCTCTTGGCCAACGAAGGTGTTGGCCAAGTCAAGTCAAGTCTGGGATCGGCTTTAGGGTCTCTGTTTGCCAAGAGGCAAAAGGGAAATGTGAACTAGAGGTAAGAAGGCAACTTGACACAAGGAACTATATAGTTAAGGAGGGTGGATGGAAGAGAGAGGTTTATCTTGTTGAGTGAGGAGAGGGGGAGAGGGAGGGGGCAGGGGGTATGGAGAACTGAGAACGGGGGCACATGGCATATGGCGTTGGCGTCGTCGTTGTTTTGGAGTCGAGTGGTGCTTACCATGAAAACCATTAAATTGTAAAACGTCTTACAAAATAATAATTGCCAGCGCAACGTTCTGGCCACGTTACGGAACTGCAACTGCAACTGCAACTGCAACAACTGCAACAACAACGATGACGATGACGATGACGATGATGATGATGACGACGACGACGACGACGACGACGATGGTGCTTGAAATAATCGCTGCAACTATTGTAGTTAGTCTCTATTGTCGCAGCAGCTGTTGTTGTCGTTGCTGCTGCTGCTGTTGTTGTTGTCGTTGTTGTTGTTGTTGGCGTTGTTACCGTTTGCTTCTGCTGCATGCTACCCGCCAAATCAATGACAACAAAACACACACACACACACACACACGCACACAACAACAACAACACTAAAGCGCAGGCAGCGAGTGCAACGCACCAAGCGGTCGCTAGTTGCAATTTAAAAATTGGTTCCTCTTCTTCTTCTTCTTCTTCTTCTTCTTCTTTTTTTTGTGTTTTTGTTTTTAGCGACGGCGTCGCAGCCAACGCGGCGTCAGCAGCAGCGACGTCGACCGCCGCATTGTGCAAAAAAAAAAAAAAACAAAAACAACAACAGCGAAATTTGCAGACGAAGCGAAAAGCTTTTCGGTGCGTGACGCGTGCAGAAAGCGGGTGGAGTTGGGCAATCAAAGGGGGTGGGAGAGAAAGACCAAGAGACGGGGAGATGGAGAGACGGAGAGAGAGAGATAGAGAGAGGGAGCTTGGTAAGCTTAGGCCATAGGCAAATCACATTTGATGAGGCGGCAGGGCAGAACAGTTAGTTATTATTGTTGTTGTTTATTTTGGTTGTTTGTTGCTGTTCCGTTTGTTCGCTTTGTTCCTAGATATGCAGCTGGGTTTGCAAGGCGTCGTAGAAACGCAATGGAAACTCATAAATACATCCGGTGGGTCACTTATTAGCACTTAGTGCGACAGCTTCCTGGGCGGGGGTGTTACACACAGACACACACACACACACGTCGCACACACACACGCACACATTGACTATGTGTTTTCCTCTTGCATATCCGCTCAATTGCCGCGGGCGCAACAAACAGCAATCAACATAACAACAACAACAACAGAGACACACACACACAACACACGCGACGACGATGCACACTTAATTCGATCAACAACCGTTGATGTTGTTGTTGTTGTTGCTGTTGCTGTTGCTGTTGCTACTTTTGCTGGTGTTGTTGCTGTTGCTGTTGCTGTTGCTGGTGGGGCGTTGTAATCACGCGCTAGTTGCTGTTGCTGTTGTTGTTGCTGTTGTTGTTATTATCGTTGTAGTTGTAATCAGTAAGAGGCTAGGCACATGCTACGCCCCAACGGGCTGCCGCGTGTTATTTTCTACGTTTTTATTATTATTTTTTTATTTAATTTTTTTCAATTTATTGACACTCGTCTCTACTCGCTAAGTATATGTTGTATGTATGTGTGCGTGTGCAAATTACAGCACATCCGTCATTTTAATTTCACTTAAAACGCCATTTAAATCAAACGCTAAACGCAAATAACACAACGAACAATGCACGCACGAACGCACGCACGCACGCACGCACGCACGCACGAACGGATGCACGCACGCGCAGAGCAAATAAGTAGTCGGCAAAGATAAGCCGGCAAAAAATGTAAACAGTGCAAAACGACGGCCTGCAAGCGAAACGCATGGGAATTGAAACACAGGCGCAGCAAAAGGAGCAAAAGTTATACAGAATTTAGTCGAAGCGCGACACACGACCGACTAGCGCCACGTTCGCTGCTGGAATGAAACGTAGCCCAGCGCGCAAGACAAGCAAACATGTTGCGAGCACGTTGCCAACGAACGAAGCTTGTATGAAGCACTGTGTGCGAGGCTGTGTGTGTGTGTATTGTGTATGTATGTGTGTATGTGTGTGTGCCAGTTTGTTTGTTTTGTTAAGGTGGAGCTAGGCTAAAATGACAAGTTGGCGCGCATATTATTGGGTGGCCAACTGTTTACATTGTCTCGCATACATGTATGAGTCTGTGCTCTATGCATGTGTGTGCCTGTGTGTGTGTGTGTGCGCCTGCTCTTGTGTATTGTTAATTAACATGCACACACTCACACACACTCACACACACACAGAGAGAAGCGTGACAAGTGGTTTTTTGTTTTTGTTTTCTGCTATTTTTGGCGTAGGTGTTTGTTGGCGCCAACGTTTCTCATTGGCTGCTCGACGCTCGCAGCTCGTCAATTAATATAACAGCACATAAAGCTTTTGCTGTGTGTGTGCGTGTGTTTGACAGCTTTTTATCAACAATGCTTGTTAAATGTGTTTTTTGTTTTTTTTTTTTTTGTTTTTTTTAGTTTTCTTGTTGAAGCTTAATCTTGGCAACTGCATCTACGCAAACGAGGCGAATTCGGCGCTGCGCAAGCTGTGGGAGTTTTTTTTCGCGCTCTCTTTTTTTTTGGTTATTCGCTTTGACTGCACCGTTAGCCGGCTGATCCACTTTTCCACGCGCTTTGACAACCATTTTTGGTAACAATAAATCGTGATACATCATCAAAAGTCAATTCAAATATGTAGACAACTTTTGTTTGTTTTTGCTTTGCTTTGCTCTGCTCTGCTCTGTGTGCTGACATGCCGCAAATGCCAGCAAGGCAACAACAAAAAATATTTTAATTTTAATTGATTGTCGAGCGAGATTTACGTGCACTAAAAGTTTCTTCTCACGCTCACACACACACATATACATACAAATCGCTGATGCAGGATTAGGATTGCAATTGTCAAAATGGAAAGCACGCAAAATATACAAAACTAAACCAAAAAAATAAGAGGAAGGCAGAAAAACTTTTAAGTGCGCGCATTTCTTATAAGAAAATGCATTTCTTGCTTTTTAACGTAAGGTTTTTTTTGTTGTTTTTTTTTGTTGCTGTTCGCATCTTAAATCAACATAAACGCAATTGAAATCAATATACTACGTGACTTAAGCGTGGCCAATGCGTAACAAAAAAAAAAGGCAAATCACTTAAAGCAAAACAAAGAAACACAAAAAACAAAGCCAACAAAAAATGCCAACAAAATCAATCAAAAACACAACAAATGATGTGCCATAAAAGCACAACTAACTATAAAATGCTGCATACCTTTAAGAGCGGTGCTAAAAAGTTGCCATAAAATGGGAATTTACGATTCAAATTGCATTTGCTTTTCCTTATTGCAGTCCTTTATTGCATCTCTTTCTCGCACTTGCGATCACTCGTTTAGCTAAGGCAACAACCATATAGTTTTTATGAGTGCCGCGCAAAAGTATGCAATGTATTTCTTAAATCAGAGGATTAGTTCTGATAAATTAAATAGAAATAAATTAAAATAACAATTAATTAACATTGGATTATAAGAAGTATATTTTTATTATTCATATACTGTTGGAGTTGCCCGGCAGGTAAACAAACCCGAGCTGCAAAAAAAACCCCCGCAGTGGTTTTTCTGCAGGACCTTCTCTCGCTTTTGGGTTAGGTAAGCGCTTCAGGACACGAGTCCGGCCGTATTTTCCAGCGGAAGTTAGCGTCGCACATTAATCGGGTATTTTTGCTCCGCAGGCAGGCGGATAATTATATCCGGAAATTTGACTTTTTCGCTCGTATTTTGTGGATTTTTCTGTGTGTTTTTCTAGATGAGATTTATGAGAGTCTAGACGCATGTGTGTGTGTGTGCCTGTGTGTGTGTGTGTGTGGGAATTTACTAATTACGCATAATGAAACCTTTTTGTGGAGTTTCCCCATTTGGATTTTT
Organism: Drosophila setosimentum; assembly: GCA_035043505.1. Lineage (NCBI taxonomy): Eukaryota > Metazoa > Arthropoda > Insecta > Diptera > Drosophilidae > Drosophila > Drosophila setosimentum. The sequence goes on along the minus strand of JAWNMY010000003.1, from coordinate 6,080,748 downwards.
AATGTAGGGTTGACGGATTTAAGTGATGATTCGACAACTAAATCCAAATAAATTATTAGATAATCGAATGGAAAAATTGAGGTTGACTAGAATATGGCTAGAAATCTAAAACAAATTAAAAATCAATAGTTACAAAATATATCGAAACTACTTTTATTATTTTTATTGACAAATAATAATATTTCCTACATTTTATTTAAATTAAATTCACATATTTGGATTACTCAATTTGGTCTTTAAGCATATACAATAACAGCTTTTTTAAATTATTGTAATACTATTTTTAATCATAAAGTTTCCCATAATAGTTTCATTGAAATTAAGTCTTTAAGTTAAGCATTTAAATTTCTTATCTTTCGAAAATTATAATTTCAAGCTTAACTCAAAACTACAAAATAACATTTATCATTATTTTTCCCAGTCTCTGCACATTTTTTGATTTGCTTTGGCTTTTTGGCCATTTCTTATACATTTCCCGGTTGCTTTTTATTTACAAAGAAATCGCAGAAATAAAACTAAAACCAAAAACAAAATCAGAAATAACCCAAGTCTCTCTCTCCACCTTTCTCCCTCTCTCTCTCTCTCTCTATCTCTCTCGCTCTCTCTGTCTCTCTTTCGGCGACTAAAAACCCAGGCGCCGAAAATTGCAGCCGCTGAAAATCCAAGAGCGAAAGCGAATTAAGCACTGACGTCATACCTGCCACAACGGCCGCCATAGGCCCAGCGGCAGCAGTGCGTACGTTTGGGTGCGCGAGAGCGAGACAACTAGTGTGTGGCGCACGCAGCGAAGAGCGAGCAGCGAATGGCAATTGAGCTCTGCGCAAAACATCGATCTGAGCAATGGCCGGCAAGGATCGTGCGTCAGTTGAGTTTCGTCATTGCCGCTGCGCGCACACATCTACCACAATTAACGGTAAACTCAGATCGCGGGGCGTGAAAAATAAAAGAAATCTACGAAAAAGAAAAAGAAAAAGAAAAAATAAGAAATATATCGAAAGTAATTTAAAATCTATTTAAAAATATAATATAGAAATACTTTATATGCAATTGTGCAACGTGTTGCAAAGTGAAACATACAAAATTGAGTATCAAACGATGAGCGCACGCTCCGCGTCCCCCAAAGTGCTGCTGGACATTAGCTACAAGCCAACGCTGCCCAATATTATGGAGCTGCAGCACAATGTCATCAAGCTCATCCAGGTGGAGCAGCAGGCGTACATGCAATCAACGCCACACTACATGCAACACCATCAGCAACAGCAGCAACAACATTCGCAACAACATCCGCAACAACAGCAACAATATGTGCCACTGCCAGCGGATTATGCGGCATATGGCATAACGGAACTGGAGGATACAGACTATAATATACCAAGCAATGAGGTGCTCAGCACCAGCAGCAATCACAGCGCTCAAAGCAGCCTGGAGCTGAACAACAACAACAATCAGAACAACTTTGAGCAACAGCAACAACAGCAGCAACAGACGACGGCAGCAACAGTTGTCGCTGCTGCTGCGGCTGCTGCTGCTGCTGCTACTGCTGCTGCTCCACATGGCTATATCCTGAATGAGCATGGTAAAAGGTCGCGCGGCAGCAGCGACTACAACGATTGCCAAACGGATGTGTTATCCTTGCAGCCCGAACACAAGAAACTGTTGCAACAACAGCAACAGCAACTCTATGTGGACTATTTGCCCACCACGGTGGATGAGGTGGCAGCAGCGCAGACCCAAACACAAACACAAACTCAGGCACCAACAACACAACAACAACAGCAACAACAACAACAGCAGCAGCAGCAGCCACAACAAAATGGCTGCATTTCCCCACTTTCGCACTCGCATTCGCATTTCGATTTTGCCGGCGATGAGGAGCTGCAGGATCACAAGCCACATATCTTCAAATATGGCATCTATCCGCAAACAATTGCTCCCTTGCAACAACAGCAACAACAGCAGCAGCAGCAGCAACAACAGCAACAACAACAACAGCAGCAGCAGCAGCAACAGTTGCATTTTCAAAACAACTATAGACCAGGGTAAGTAAAATCTATATAAATATATATATATATAGAGAGAGAGAGATACATTTATTTGTATATATAAGTTGAGGTTGGTTATCTTAGTTGAGATACTGTGCAGATAATTGCATTAACTTAAAAGTTGTTCACATCAAATCTGAACAAACTTACGATTGTTGCTATGACAGCTAAAGAAACATCCTTTTGAGTGAGTTTCAACCTGAACATCCTTTATGCAAAATGTCAATAGAATATTTTATATATGTCTAGAAAAAAGGTTTTCTGCTGAGACTCGAAATACATTAGAGTATACAAAAAAAGACAATCTTAAATAGTATATCATAAAGAATAGATTATCAAGATTATAAGGACTCTAATATCAATTATAACGTGAATCATGTATATATATGCAGTTCACATTCTCAAAAATTCTCTACATCAATTATTCAAAAAAGTATATCAAAGGAGAGTGATACATTTTGTTATATGTATTTAAATCGGTTGAAAATAGAGTTAATAATTATTCTAAAACGATTTAAATACATATAATAAAATACTTACAGCAGTTGCACAGAAATTATAATAAAATATCAGTAAAAAAATGAGATTCATATCATTCATTAAATCCATTCAATTTGATAGACATTAACAATATATATATATTATTAATTATATAGCATTAATTAATTATATCGATCCTTGTCCACATTCACATTACAGTCAGAGTTATGATGCCTATGAACCAGCAAATAGTCTGAATGGGAGCACATATTCCAGCTCCGATCGTGATGATATGGAATATGTGCGCCAAACGGCGCTCAGTTCTGTGGGTGGCTATGCCAAGAATGAGGATGAGTTGGAGGATATGTCGCCCACCTGTCTGGGCGATGATAGCAGTCTGATGGATGCCAGCGATGTGGCTGGGAAAGCGTTCCGCAAACCACGTCGCCGCCTGAAACGCAAACCGAGCAAAACTGAGGAAACGGACGAGTTCAGCAATCAGCGGGTGATGGCCAATGTGAGGGAGAGGCAACGCACCCAGAGTCTCAACGATGCATTCAAGTCGCTGCAACAGATCATACCCACCCTGCCCAGCGATAAGTTGAGCAAAATCCAAACACTCAAGCTGGCCACAAGGTAAGTCTACTCTCTTCCAGCCGGGCATTTCCCACATTTTCTGCTCTTTGGTTGATATACCTGGACTTAACCACATAGGTGGAAATTTGGTAGCAATTTCAAGGATGCATTTATGGTTAAGAAAGTAGCCAAGTTCTCAAAGAAGTCAGTAATATTTGAACACTCGCAAAAAATCAAATCGGAATTTAAATTCAACAGTTTTCTGTTTAAATTCATCTAAAATATTTGTAAAAATATCTCATTTTTTCTTGCTTAAAGTATGCTTATTTCAAGTCCATTCAAGTATTTATTTATTATCTTTAAATACACTTAAAGATGGAAATCTCTTCTTGCTTAAAATATTTCTACTTTTGGCTCTTTAAAGTATTTATTTATTCTCTTCGACTTCACTTAAAATGTGTGTAAAAATACCAACTTTCTACTTGCCTTAAGTATGCTTACTTTAATAATATATTAAATATAATTAATATGTTTAATTTCACTTTTAGATACATTGATTTCCTGTGCCGCATGCTTAGCTCCAGCGATATATCGCTGCTTAAAGCGCTGGAGGCGCAATCATCGCCAGTATCGCCGGGCTATGGCAATAATAATATGAATATGAATATTAATGTCAGCACACTGCTTAGTGCCGCCAATGGGGCCGAGGCTGATCTCAAGTGTCTGCGCAAGGCGAATGGTGCCCCGATCATTCCGCCCGAGAAACTCAGCTATCTGTTTGGTGTGTGGCGCATGGAAGGCGATGCCCAGCATCAAAAGGTATAGGAGAAGGAGTAGGAGGAGAAGGTGTAGGAGGAGTCATATCGATTGCCATTGGGGCTTCCAGTTACTGAACAAAATGAATACACACAGCGTGAATAATTCCAATGCAGGTGCCAAATCGAGCACTTGCAGATCTTTCCATATCTTATAGATGACTAAGCTAAACACATTTAAACAAAATATGAAAAACAAAGAAAAAACCAACTATTGTTTAGGTATAATTTTATGTACTAGCGCTAACTAAATTAAATTGTATAAATTAAACAAAACTATAAAAAAAAACACACACACACACACACAAGCACCATTTTTGTTGTGTTTCTTTTTTTTGATCATTTCTTATTATTCCTTTTACCCCAACAAATTAGGCGCGAAAATGTTCGCCGTTGTCGCCATTGGGGGGGTCTCGATATGCATATATATGTACATAAATTCACATACATTAATGTGCCTATATACATACATAGCTGGGATCGACGACGACGACGACGACGACATACTTAGAGCGTAACGTCATGCCGCAGACAGGCGGCAGCATTTATGTATCTCAAAGATACAAAATGTCTCTCTCTCTCTCTCTCTCTCTCTCTCTCTCTGTCTGTCTCTGTCGCTGTCTCTCTCGCTATCTATCTAGCTGCTTCATGGGAAGAAAAACAAATATCGAAAATGGCAACCGGAGACGGCAAGAAAGAGGGTTGCAAGCTGGTCGGTCGTTGGGGGGGGTGGCGAGGAACACCATCCACATCCGGTGATTTATGTGCATTTGTTTAATTCTCTTATTTTGTTTTCTTTGTTTTTTTTTTTGCGGTTTTCTTTGGAGTTGTTTTTAATTTTTGTTTTTATTCCGCTACTACACATAAAAAGTGTTTACAATGTGTACACAAAAGTATTTATGTCGCCAAAACTGGCTATTTAAAATGCTCATAATTAGCTCAGTCAGTTGATTTAGCCTGTGGAAAGCGCTTCAAAGGCGAACCAAATATCATTTTTAGTTGCATGACTTAATTGCTTTTTAAATGACAGCTGGCATGAGCTGTTTGAGTTATATACAAAGTACGATATCCCATAGACTACAGATATATATATATATATATATACATATATGCAGCATAGTACAGAGATAAATATCCAGCCAGACCAGGCATCGTTGACAGGTTGTTGCAGCTACTGCACAACTCATAAGTGGGCTAGATCAAGAACATATAAATATATATATATGTATTTGTATCTGTATATATTCACATAGATACTCACTTTGCACACTTGTGAGTGTTTTTTTTTTTAATAAGTACGAGTAAAGTGTGTTGGGCATTTATCTTTCGCTATCTAAATCGTTTGAGGTGTCAGCTGAAAAGGGTTAAATTTTAACATAGAAATTCAAGTGTTTGTTCCTTAAATGGAACAAGCTTCGAATTAGATGTGATTTAAGGATTGAGAATCTTAAAAAAAAATATATTTTTCTTTAGTTTAAGTGTAATTAATCTAGAAGACATTGTATAGAAAGTATTGAAAATCATAATCGAATCAGTTTGGACAAAGTTATTGCTGTACAAAATTTATTATTACATGAATTTGAATGGAATATTCGTGTTTTCAAGTTAAAATGCATTATTTATGTAGATGCCAGTTCATATTGTTTTTGAAAATTGTATCCTCTTGATAAAATTATAATTACGAAAGGAATTTAACCATTCCCAAGTGGATTTTGATGGACAAAATTCCTAAATAAATTTCGACTTGAAAAGTGTTTGCAACTTGTATTTGCAGTATTCGTCTAGAAACCAAACGATTCACAAAAAATACATTGCTTTTGTAATATTATTCTATTTTGCAATATTGATTCAGATTCAAAACCATTCATAAAAATATATTGCTTATGAAAATCTGCAATTTGTATCAGTTTTAATCAATCTTTGGCGTAACATTAAATTATAAATTTAATAGCCTAACCACATTCTGCGATTGCACTTGACTTGAAACCGTACAAAATTTAAACGAATAAAATAAGAGAAAATATTGAATATTTTTCTTGTTATTGGATACCAAAAACTCTTTCTGTTTTTGAAAGCAAGGCAACATTCTTAGTTCCACGCAAATGAAATATAGAGCTAGAGTTTCCCCTGAAACGAAGTTGTTCAAACATAATAGAATAGAGGAAACCACCTTGATGTGATGCGGGGACTACCCAACTCCGAAACTGTCAACGCCCCTCCCCCCCTCCCCCCCCCCCACAAATACGTAGTTGATTTCTATTCCCATGTTTTGAATATTCAGGCACCTAAAAAGCATTTGAAGATCATCTCAAATAACGCGGCGCATAAATTGTGTAACTAATTTTAGAAAATGGGCATGAGCAGCTCACACACACTCACACACACACAGACACACACAACACACACACGATCCTCACAGCAAGGACTAGCCATTTTTCGAATTTTCGAATTTTTGTAGTCTTTTATGATTTTATTATTTTTGTATCGGCTTTGTTTTTTTGCATGGCCAATTCACATGGTTGTTAAGGAGGATGGCTGTGAGTTGTGCGCACATGGGTAATCAATGGCATGTGCTATGCGCCTGCGAATCACAGCAAGGACCTGGCCAAGGACCTCATGTCGCTTACCCTCCAACTTTTCCCAACACATGTGACGGCAAACAGCTCAGCTCAGCTCAGCTCAGCTCAGCTCTGAGTTCGACTCGTAAATGAAATGAAAACAATGCGTGTGGGAGTATGCGAAGGATGCGAAGGATGCGTGTTGTGTTATTGTCCTTTCTTTTCATTTGATTTTTTTTTCAACTCGAATGAGGCATTCCCTGACTTTAAGTAGGCGCCGCCTTTGACTTTGTCGATTTTTGTTGTTGTTGTTATTTAGATTCTGATTCTGATTCATTTTCAGCTCTTCATTCAAAATGCCTACAAATGGGCGTTGAACCAAGCAATGCTCATATAAATCATAATGATTGTTTCTTCTATTTTTATTTTTTGTATTTTGTAGTTTGCCTGCCATGTTCTAGTTTTAATTAGTTGCAGTTTTTCACTGGAAGTGAGTCGACATGATTGAACATTAAATTTATATACACAAATACTAAAAAAAATGTTGCCTTCCAAATGTAATAAATGGGCAAAAAGAAGAGTCATATTTGCAAAGTTTCTAAACAAAAATTATGGTAGTATTAATTTAACAGCATATTTCAAGTAGGTCTTGGCATGTTTAAACTTATAAAATGTTTATTTATTTATTGTAGATATGGAAAAAGAAATGTGATGGGAAAAACTCAGCTTGCAGTAAGACTAGAAGTGAAACTATATAATATTAAAATTGGCAATGGCAGAATATAACTTAGAAATATGCACAGTATATGTTAAATATTAATGGAATTTATTTATGATTTCTATGAATGGCCATATTTATTGGCAAAACCATAAAAACAATATCTAAAAACAATTGCGGTTACTTGTAGAGCCAGACACACAAACACACACACACACACACACACACATATATATATATATATGTATATATGTATATATATATATAGATACATGCCCCCATATATTGATGGCAACACGGTGTGTCCAAAAAATATACGAGGCGTTTCGGATTTCAAAGTGCGAGTAACGAACAACGGAAGCCCGAAACGAAGATCGGGCACAAGCAGGCGATGGAGGAGACGGAGGAGGAGGAGAAGGAGAAGGAGAAGGAGGAGATCGGCTACTCCTGCATTGTGTGACCCAGAAGGCACCCGTACTCATTTGTGGCCCGCTGATTGATTTTTAGTGAGAAGCTGCGCTGCGCTGCGCTGCGCTCCTCTCGGTGTGTCTGCCCCACAGTTAGTAGAACATCTGCTTCATGCAACGCTGCAAGCGACAAAATATGCACAGACTGAGTAATTAAAATCAATATAGACTCATTTTTCGAGGTGTTCACACACACAATTTCAGTTCGAACTGTGCCCAAGAACAACAAAACGCAATCAACAGCAAATGTAGTCTGCCTCGCTCTTCTTCTTCTTCCAGCTGAAGTTGTTGTTGTTGTTGTTGTTGTTGTTGTTAATATTATTGTTGCGAGTGCATTTGGCAATCAATCAACGATCAAAGTTCATAAGTTGACCCAGCTGACTAATGGCAAACGCCCGACTTGCCATCGAACGTCAACAGCAGCAGCAACAACAACAGCAACAACAACAACAATCCGAGCAACAACAACAACAACAACAACAACAACAACAACAATAAGCTATGCTAATGTACTATTCGATCTAATTTGTATACATTTACGTATACACTTACATCAATATGTATTTTAGTGTATTAGTATGTACGTACATACCATAAAAAAAAGACTTGTAAAGATGTTGATGCGGCTGCCGACTGACGCAAGTTGATCGACTGGAAGTTACCCTTTGCACTATCTAATCACGCATGAAATTTGATCAGATATGGCTCGGTTTTAATAGACAGATATGGTCGATTTCAAAGTAAATATATTAACTGGTTTTAGCCAAGTTCTTTTTCTGCCAGTTAACATTTTTGGACAACTCCAGAAAGTATGCTATATGAAATTATATATTTAAAGAAATGATTAAAATGCCTATATTTCATAATATAAGTAAACCAATAATTTCAACACATGATGCAATTAAAATAAACCTCTCTCTCACTTTCTCTCATTCTCTCTCTCTCTCTCTCTCTCGATCTGTCTCTTTGCGAGATTAAATTGCCATGGATGTCAAATGTAAATTGTATCTTTTCTCTCTCTCTCTCTCTCTCTCACTCTCTCTCTCTCCACCTCTCTCTCTCTCTCTCTCTCTGTCCACCTCTCTCTTTTACTCTCTTTCGCGTTTTCTTTCTATTTCTCTGCCTATTATAATCAAAAGAATCTTAAAATTCTCGCTTGCTATCTACCCCTGTCTCTCTCTCCCCTGCCAATGCCACCCATTTAATGCATATACCCTCTAGGATCAATATTTTTAACATCATGTACGCGTAGTGTATAAAAATCGAGTAGTCGCACAGAGGCGTGAAAAGGGGGGAGGCAACTGAAAAGAAACCAAGCGACCAACCGACCGCTTGCCTTTCTGACTGCCTGACTGCCCCTCCGTACTGTGTCCGTCCGTCAATTTGTCCGTCCGCTTTGGTAGCGGTTCTCTCGCGTCGAGCGCATAAATATTTTGCTTTTATATTTTTTCAGGCGAAGATGGAAGATGCGCACAGCACACACACACACACACACACACACACACATTAGCCCCTATGTAGTTGTAGTTGTTGTCTATAAACAAAAAATGGGTCCATAAAAAAGCACACAGCCCAAAGACGGACAGCGACGCTGGCAGCGACGTCACGTCAGCGTTGGCGGTCGCCAAACGAATAAAAACAAAAAACAAAAATGAAAAGCAAAACAACAACAAATCGACGCACTTTTTGTTTATTTACACAAAAAGATTTTAGTGACTCGGGTAGGCAGCCAGGAAGTAACTAAGTAAAATGGTTGTTTGAACTCCCCAACCAAAAAAAAAAAACAAATGTAAAAAATATACACAAAAAATGAAAAAAATGTTAAAGTCAAAATCACAAAACAAAAACCGTTTACAGAGTTGCTTTTTGCAAAATGGTTGCCTGATTGGTAGTTGTTCTCGTCCTCCTCTGTTTCATTTTCTGCTTATTGCTTCGCAGTTTTCTGGGAAGAGTGTCCGCTGCATCATTTGATGTAAACGCTTGACACTTTGCGCCACATCCAGAGCGCAGCAAGCCGCAAGCCGCAAGCAGGCAACATCTGGCGGCAAACCCGAAAAGATTAATTTCTGACAGCGCGGGAGCGTCCCCAAAGGCAAATCATACATGTCTACATACATAATGTACATATATATATATATATATATATATATATATAAATATATATAGAGAGTTTTATAGTTGCTGATGGACACTTTGATGCGCGTTTTCCACGCCACGCTTTTCACGGTCGCGCATCCATCAATTCGTTGCTGCCGCCTGTCGTAATTTAAGACATCCAAATAGAAATGAATTCGTATTACATTTATTTTGTTTTATTTCATTTCTTTTCTTTTTTTCTTTTTTTTTGGGTGCGTCGCGTCGTTGGGGCGTCAATGGGTCTCTAAAACTAATCATGTGCCAAGCGCGGAGACATAAAACATCGCTGCCACTTGACAATATATTCACTTATGTCTCTATATAATCTTCTCTCTCACTCTCTTTTTTTTTTTGGATTTGCTGTTTAGTACTTCATTATAAGCGCACTAACGATGTTATTTTAATGATCTCAGACCAAAGAATCCACTTGACAAAATGCAGCAGCAGCAGCAGCAGCAGCAACAACAACAACAACAACAGCGCCTCAAGTGTTTCACACAAAGGGGGGAAGAAGTCTCTGAAGGGTAACACATATAAATACATATTTATATAGAGCCCTTTATATATACTCACACATATATATACATATATACTTATGTATATACTTTGCTGCATTTTATTTTTCCTTCTTTTTTTTTTTTTTTGCACAGACAGACATATTTATGCCCCTGGCAAATGTGTGAAAAAGTCCGTTTGAATGTCGAGCATTTCTTTGGTGCCTTGTTAAATTTGTTGTTGTTGTTGTTGTGTATATATAGAGTTAATGTACTTATATATCTGGTCGGGGTACTGTTGATTGGCATAGCTATAAAAATTCTTAGTGCCCCCATGGATGAGATGCCATTGAAAGTTGTTGTCGAAAGATGATGCCCAATGTTAGGCAGGTATTCGAACATCAAAATGCGAATATGCAAATTGCATGTAAATCGAAGGCAAGTGAAAATTAAACAATTATTAATTCATCAATTCTGTTAGCGAAATTTATATTTATTTGTTGTTTTAGAGTTAGTCACACACATTTGCCCATAAAAAGCCTGACATAAATTTGCATAAAATATTAGCCTGCAAACAAAATATTTAAACAAACATTTAATATTTGTATTTGTTTACGATTAGCTAGTTGATTGAACTTTTGTAAATTGCTGCTAGACGATGCCATAAAACACAAAATGAATAATTAACTGTAAACCTGTAAATGATTCAGCTGATATTTCTATGCACATTGAGTTTTCATATATATATATAGTAAGTAAGGGAAAAACACTGTATCGTCTCGTATAGCTGACATATTTTGCAATCGGTTTAGAATAGAACACGATTGAATTAATTTATGGGAAAGCCATGAAAATCGATTAAACGTAATTGTTACCTATTGAAAATGATAAGTGTCAGTGCTTGCTAGACTAATCAATGCAGTTGCTTAATCAACACGAGTAACTATTTATTGTCAGTTTATTCTTACTTATTAGACTCTTTATTACAAATGAACTCCATTCCCAATTCAATATAATTCTAATAAGTGCAGGCAACTTATCTCTGCTTTTGTTTTATTATTTATTTTCGTCTTAAACTCCAAATCATGTGTTTTGCCATTTACAATTAACCTCGTTTCAAAATCCCCAATGAGTGCTTACAATGCATTTGTGCGCTGCTCTTGAGACAATTTACACTAGTCATGCAAGTCTGCAGAGCGAACAATATACATATACATATATATATTGTATATGTATACACAAATGTGCGTATTAGCATGCACATATATGTATGTATGCATGTATGCATGTATTTTCATGTTAAGCTTTGCTCTTGCGCTAGTCTGCACCCAGGGAAGGGAAAGGGAGCAAAGCAGCGACAATGCAACGCATGAATTGTTTGCATAAGATAGAGGGAGAGAGATAGAGAGAGATAGAGGGGGAGGAGAGCAAGCATCGAAAGAAGAAAACAGAAAAGAATGCCAAAGAGTGCAGAGTGAAACACGTGTTTCGAATTAAATGCAATCGTCTCTGCCCACACCACACCCCGCATCTTCACCAATAAGCTAACCATTTACAATGTGCGTGCAGAATTTCTAACAGCAATTTCTTTGGCCTCTCTTTTTCTCTCGCTGTCTTCGTTGGGCGACATTGTGCGATGTGCCTTTTTACTTCCCTTGCTGAAATGTTAACGGCAATTGCTCAGCGAAAGACAAACATATAAAAAAATGCGATGTGAACGAATACAAAAGGCGAGAATACTCTACCAAATTGCACTCTAAAATATGTCTATAAATTAATAGAAGAAAACAATTAAATATATCTTTCCATTCTAGTTTTAACATTATTTATTTCATTTATTATTATTTGTATTCATATTTTTGCACATTACTTTGAACTCTGTCGAGTTCTTTGTGGACTTCGAAACAGCAAATAAAATTCGGTTCCGCATAATTAAATATTAGCCGAATCCAAAACGGGTTTTGCATGGTTTTTATTTTTTGTCATAATAAGTACAAACAGAAATACTAACCGGCAGCCAAACAAGTTAGTTAACGAGCCACTCTGATTACAGGGTATATTTGCAAGCAGTAATTTGCAAGTGCGTGCAACAACATGAAAATATGTAGGCAAGGAGATAAAAACTTCAATCAAAGCCAGCAATCAAATTCTGTCTGGCGATACTTAATAATAACAATGCAATCGCACACAAACACAAACACACACACACAAGCAAACACACACATACAGGTGAAGCTGTGCTGTGAAGTTAACATTGTTTCAACCTGTTGTCGACGCTGATGCCGACATCGACGTCGACAGCAACAGTTGCTGCTTTGGCCTTTTTCAAGCCAAGCTTTTGAGCCGCAGTTGACGAGCTGAGCTGCTGGCTTAAAGACGCGAAACCGGCTGAAATCGACTGAAAACAAAACATGCTGTAAACTTGCAACGAAATTTGAATGTGCAACAAAAGTTCTAAGTGCGTGAAATATAATTTTTTAAGCTTCAAATAAAATACTTGCAACAACAACAAAAAAAAAAAACACAACTTTTGACTTAAGTTGAGTTGCGATGAGCTATTTCTCATGGCTCATAGATTTATATCTTAATCTGTGCTTATTGTCGGCATATAAATAAAGTGCAAAAACAGCAACAAAAAAAAATAAGCGTTGTGAGTGAAACAAGAGAAATGAACTCAGTGAAAGTGATGCAGGCTCATCATCATTATCAGCGAATAGCAAAGAGATTGTTCAGGTTGTTATGGCCCGTTGTTGGATTGTTGTAGTTAATGATGTTGCCTGCTAATGGGATTTGGGCTCCATAATTATGATTGCAACTGAAACAAGGAAACGGCGTCAACAACAATGGCAACAAACAACTGAATGTTTGCATGTGCAAATATCACAAATGCAAATGCAAATTTCGACTAATCTTTGAGCGGACAACTTGCCAAAAAGCTGCACCTGTCGTTCATGCGTACAAGTATCGAGACATTATTTATGTTTATGCATGATATAGCTTGTGAAATAGAGCATTAGATCAATTGAGCGAAACACAAATAGTAATTAGTTGCTCATCACTACGCAAACTTAGCTGTACTGATGCCTTTTCGCTATATTAGTTGTATATATATATATATTGGCAGTATCTAAAATAGAGGAATTTAATCTGCAAAAGAAAGCTTGTTTTCTCAAAAGTCATGACTCATTTCTCTTCCAAAGTGATACATATATAAACCCAAGGATGAGTAAAAAATATGTCAACCACTACAAATAATCACAAACTTTTGTGTAAAATCCATTTAAATAACTTGTTTATTTTAAGTATTATACAATTTCATAGATAGTTTCTTCATAAATATTGCCATAAACATATGTATATATACATATATATATATATAAGTTTCGACAGTTTACTAAAGCTACACAAATTGAAAGTCTACAAATTTGGGTTTGGCAACGCTAACAGTTTTAAACCACATTTGATGCTTACCATTTATCTCACCTTAAGCACATTGGCTTGAACTTTAAAGTTCAAGTCTTAGGAAGCATTTAAAAGCAATCAAATTAAATAGTTTTAATTCAAGTAGCTGAAAACAGCAGTTACGATGCCAGCAGAACGTAAACAGGGCGTTTAATGAGTTGCCCAAATTGCATCCGTCCATGTAAAATAGCCCAAAACTTGATAGCCAAACCTAAACGCATAAAACTCACCGTCAGCCAACTAACTGACAATTTACAACTGACAAAAAGCATAAAGCCCCTCCCAAACGAAGCACACAAAAAAATAAGGTATTTAAAATTCACCTTGAGTCAAACCAAAATAAAAGCCACCAAGTCGCAGCCTCCAGTTGCGAAGCCAACAACAACTACAAAAAAAGATACAAAAACAAAACAACAAAAAAAGGCAATCTTTCTCTGTGCCAGTTGGCTACAATTGGAGTTCACAACTCGGCACCGGCTAATTACCCGCAATTTCATTTGAAAAGTAACAAATAAGGCAACGAAAAGCAGCAGAGCAGCGAAGCAGCAAAGAGTAACAAATGCTTAACTTAATTATCCGCAGGTAGCCAGCTGCTCTTAATCAACACTGTTAATCGACTGTTAAGCCACTGTTAACCGACTGCTCAAGTAAATCAGATCGCAAAATGAACGATGCGGTTGCCCCTGGAATCGGTTCGACAGCCTTGAACTCCACACAGGTAAACTATAGATGGGGACGTACACCTATCATTATTATATATATATATATATATTTATATATGCGTTTTTTTTGTTGACTTTGTGCTTAATCTGAAACCAACCAAGTGACTTTTGCGCTACAGAGCACCAAAAATGCGTATCTGCTAAACCAGTTTTTTTTTCCACGGATGCTTGTTTTGTATTTTTTTTGTTTATACTGTGTAAGCCAGAAATGGGTTAACGGGTTTTGTTCAAACTCACCTGCAGCATGTTACAATCAGCAAAGCAGAAGACTTTATTGGCCCAGTTTATAACGTGACCCTCAACTACAATTTTGAATTACAATCAGCCATCGATTTTGGAGAATTATTAAATTTAGTTCAGGGTCATTTCTCATGTAAACTTCAAGTACAGGGTATTAAGCTGGCTAACCCCCACGCAAATGCAACCCGTTTTATTCTTTTGTATTTGGATTTGTTTTTTTTGCTGCTGGCAAATAGTCTCACATAGTGCAGATAAATATCTATCACGGTACACAGACAGAGTTTTAAGTTAACTGAAACTTGTTTCAGTTTAGTTTGCCAAGCGATTCAGGCGCATCTTAATTTTGATGTCGTCGCTTATTTATTGGTCGACTGGGTTTGAAAGTCAAGTCCATGGCGTAGGTCAACACAAAACTTGTTGACACAACGCCAATTTCCTTTATTACTTAAGGTAGCCGTTGAAAGTGTTTCTTGAGTGCTGTCCAATAAGTCTTTAAAGTAGCCATTTGCTTAAAGTTTGCTTGTCAAACAGTGCAGCTTTCTATACTAACTGATTGTAGTAAATAGGTCCTAAATAGTAGGCATTAAAATACTTATAACTGACTATAATAAAACATTTCTGAGGAAGTAATTGCTATTCACTTTGCACCTATTTTGTGGGTAGTTTATTTAGAATTTTAAACAGCATCTTATCTATATAAAGAACAAACAATCGGCACTCAAATTAAGCTTTACCTTAATTTCAGTCACATTGGCTTAGAATTGTTAATCAATCTTTGTTGAAATTCAAACATAAGTTGATTATTTGTGAGAGCCTGGTAAATATTTGGCCATCATGATGAAAAGCACCGACAATGTGCAGTCAGTTGAGGAGGGGGGCGTGCCGCCTGACACTCTGCGCCTTAATATCTGGCACAAGGTAAACTATAAATATGTTGCAAGCTGTTTTGGGAAACACACTCATAAATCGCTGCAGATACTTTTCTTTTTATTGGGTTTGACCTGTGCCCTCACTGTGTGTGTGCTGATTCGTTTAGCCAACAAACTGAAAGCCGATGCTCTGCTTGAGGATGTGACGCATTTCGAAGGGGGCTCGAATCACATCGCTCACAATCGTTGATAATTAGACTCAATGCACGCCAGACAACGTTATCCAATATTTGTGTTTAAATAAAGCACTAATTGATTGAATAATGCGGAAATTGGGCTTGAGATTTGATGTGCAAATTAAACAAAAAAAAAAAAAACAATTAGCAGTTCAATAAACTATTCGACAGGGTTGGAATGGCTTTGACGCAGACATTCGATCAGATAATAGAAAAAAGATAAATACAGCGAAGTACTTTTGATTTTGTTTGGTTGCATTCTCTAGAAGACTACTATGCAAACTGATTGTTGAACTTGTTAATCTCAATGCATATTAACTATTAATAATTGCCGTTAATTAGCCCAAGCAAAGCAACTAAAGAAGTTAAGCAAAACAAATACTTGGAATTACCCAGGGCAAAGTTCTGGAGATTTTCCATTTATATTTCCATTTCTTTGTCTATATAACAGGAGAGCTATTTCTTAGTAATTATTAAATATTATAAATATTAAATATATATATTAATAATAAATTGAGTGTATGTTAAACTATTATATTAATCTGTTTTCATCATAGTTTTAATTCAATTAATGAGGCAATAGTTATTAACTCTGTGGAGGGGTATATTCATTACAGATATTAAATACAACGTACGACAACTTTACTTATATACCATTAATGACGTTCTAGTCATAACTGAATGACTTGCCGTTTCGTAACATATTAAGTATTTAAGTGAATTGAAATCAATTTAGTGGGAATGCCACTTTAAGCTGCGTCTTCAGCCCTTTAAACTGCCGTCACTTTGTAAAAAATTAACAGCTTTTCAATAGCAATACAGTTTTGATCATGGTTTGGCCTCCAGATGACTATTATAATCATGTCAGATCTGAACCGATCACAAAGATTAATTCTCATCGTTTTTCTATTATTATTTGTATATAACAATTTCAGACTCCAGCCAAGGATGTTCAGATCAACATTGAAACTGCCAAAGAGGAACCGAGTAGAAAAGGCAACTGTTGCAGCTGGATGCTGCTGGTGGTCTTGGCTGCTGCTCTAACTGTGGCCACAGCCATGGTCTGGTATTATCAAGGCACCTGGTGCGGATTGGGTGCGCTCTATGGCAGTCTGGCGCTGCTGCTGCTGGTGAAACCGGGCTGGCGCTGGTTCTACATAGCAGCCGTCACTGGACCACGTGACACCATGTAAGTGTGGCCCAATAAAGTGGATGCACTGCCTCCATGTACTAAACCCCACAGTTATTCTAAACAGCGCATTGATTGCCTACATTCGAGTGTTGCTGTTTGTGAAGCGACAGGAGCGCAAGAATCTCAATGTGGGCGACATCTTTGAGGCGAATGTGGCCCAGCATCCGGACAAGTTGGCCATTGTCAGCGACAACCAGAAGTGGACCTTTCGTCAGGTGAACGAGCATGCGAATCGTGTCGCAAATGTCTTCCACAGTCATGGCTACAAGAAGGGCGATGTGGTGGGGCTGCTGCTGGAGAATCGCGCCGAGTTTGTGGCCACCTGGCTGGGCCTGTCCAAAATCGGTGTGATTACGCCGCTGATCAATACAAATCTGCGTGGAGCCTCGCTGCAGCACAGCATCAAGGTGGGCAACTGCACGGCACTCATCTATGGCATTAGCTACAGATCGGCAGTGATGGATATAGCCAAGGATCTGCCCGCCCATGTGGCGCTCTATCAGTTCAATGATGAAACCAACTCCGCAAAGGAAGCCACCGAGGGTCTCTCTCAGGGTCTGGCGCAACAGTTAAACGCTCTGTTGGAGTCGGCAGCCAAGGATAAGGTTGCCGCTGGCGCCAGTCGTGCCGATCATCAGGATAAATTGGTCTATATCTACACATCGGGCACCACAGGTCTGCCCAAAGCAGCTGTCATTACCCATGCACGGTAAGTGCAACTATCATGTGCTTACATTAACCTAAAGTCGTGGCTCTTATCTCATTGATGATGGGCGTGGCAAATACGTTCTTTAAACTTTGCCAGTTGCGCAAATTCAAGCGTCAAAATGGGGTTTTCCACGAGGGTCAAAGTATGAAAACTATGAAAGCTCACTAATTATATATATTTTTATTATTATTGTGCATTTAAAATAATTATATATATATTCTGTGCAATCAACCTCTAGAAAGCTAATATAATAATTTTTTCTTATTCTATTCGATTAGCTTTTTCTTCATAGCGGCTGGCATCCACTACGCCTTGGGTTTCCGGGACGCTGATGTGTTCTACACTCCGCTGCCACTTTACCACACAGCTGGTGGAGTGATGAGCATGGGGCAGGCTCTGCTCTTTGGCTCCACGGTCGTCATACGCAAGAAGTTCAGCGCTTCTGGTTATTTTGCTGACTGTGCGCGCTTCAACTGCACAGTAAGTCAATTTAAAGAGATTAGCTTAATCCTCTACGGCTTGGTAATTCCATTTTCAATTGCAGATTGGCCATTATATTGGTGAGATGGCTCGCTATATCTTGGCGACGCCGGCGGCGGCACACGATCGTCAGCATCAGTTGCGCATGGTCTTTGGCAATGGGCTGCGTCCACAGATCTGGGCGCAGTTCGTCGAGCGTTTTAATATTGGCAAAGTGGGTGAATTCTATGGCGCCACCGAGGGCAATGCGAATATCATGAACAACGATAGTACGGTGGGCGCCATTGGCTTCATCTCACGCATATTGCCACAGATCTATCCCATATCCGTTATACGTGCCGATCCCCATACGGGAGAACCCATACGCAACGCGAAGGGTCTCTGCGAGAGATGTGAGGCCAACGAGCCAGGCGTCTTTATTGGCAAGATTATCAAGGGTAATCCGTGCCGTGAGTTCCTCGGCTATGTGGATACGAAAGCCTCATCGAAGAAGGTCGTCCACGATGTGTTCTGCAAGGGCGATATGGCGTTTATATCGGGCGATTTATTGGTGGCCGATGAGCGGGGTTATTTATATTTCAAGGATCGCACGGGGGACACCTTTCGCTGGAAGGGTGAGAATGTGTCCACCAGCGAGGTGGAGGCACAGCTCAGTAATCTGATCAACTACAAGGACACAATTGTTTATGGCGTCTCCATACCACAGACGGAAGGTCGAGCCGGCATGGCTGCCATCTATGATCCCACCAGGGAGGTGGACGTGTCCACGCTGGGTTCCCAATTCGCCACAGCTTTACCGAACTATGCGCGACCCATTTTCCTGAGATTCCTGCGACGCATCGATTTGACAGGCACATTCAAGTTGCGCAAGGTGGAGCTGCAGCTGCAGGGCTTCAATCCGGCCGCCTCCGAGGATGAGCTATATTATGCCCAGCCCAATGGCAGCTATGCAAAACTCACGCAGGACATCTACGAGAGGATTCAACGCAATGAAATGCGCTTTTGAGTTGAGGATAAGTCTTGTTTTAGCTTTAAGCTCCCATATAAGACTAATAAGAAGGCAGAAATCACTTCGATTTGGCGAAGATGAAATATATATATATATAATATGATGCTTTCGATCAGCTAGATTAATTTACAGCATTAGGTAATTTGCCATCGGGCTAAACAAATGGAAGAATAAAAGAAATACATAATGGATACTTTTCGGGTTTTTCAATATTGGGCTGGTAATTTAATGAGAGAAAATTATTGCATACTTTCGGGCAGCGCAAAAAAACGCCATCTGCTCATTTATGCTGCATACTTCAGGGTATGTGAACTAAGCAATACGCACATTTATAAAAATAGCTTTAGATCAATCCTAACAGTCTATAGAAGGATGTGGTGCGTTAGAATCACAAGGACAACTCCCATCAAACTGCAATCGATGATTATTGCTTCATCTAAGAACCCAAACACATCGCAGGGCGAAGGAAAATGTCTCAAATTTACAAAATCCTCGGTTTCTCGGAAACTACAAGGGCGATTTGGATGTCCTTGGCCAGTTGGCAGCCCTGACCCAAAAGCGAATGTCTTTTTCACATCAATCGCTCTACATCGGTGAATTGTATAGAAGGGAATTCTCGGATTATGGGGTCGTCTTATAACCCAAATCCGTACACATTTTCTAATACAGCTCTTAAATCTTTTGATTAAAGTTAAGTTCTCATGTTTTAGTTGATAGATTCGTGTGTATTGCGCTAGCGTATTAAATAATAAAAAAATCTTAGGGGCGAACAGTGGAACAAATGTCTTGGCTTAAATACTTTCAGCATAAATCGCAGCAGCCGCATCCGCACTCAGTCCTTTGGCGGCACATCTTTGACGAGATCGGCTCTCTTTTGCTGATCCATGCGCTGCTCGACCTGCTCGAGTCGGTCGCTCATCGCATCCAGGGAGTTAAGCAAACCCGCCTGAATCTCACCATAGCGCTTCATGGCTAATATCAGACTCTCCTCGATCAGTTCGCTCTGCTGGGCATACTCCCCGTTGTTCTCGGTGATCTGCTTGAGTTTGTCCAGGCACTCGCTGGGTATACTCCGAAAGTATTCCGCACCCAGTGCCGGCTCCAGTTGCTTCACACGCTCCAGCTGCTCGCTCTGCGCATAGAGTTCGGGTGCCACAGCATTCAGATAGACCTCCTTGGAGCGCACCTGTTGCTGCTCCTCCAGGTAGTTGGGGTCCAGATACTTCTCCAGCTCCGCCGCTCGACCTACACACTGTTGCAGCTGGCTGCGTCCCGTTGTCGCCTCACTCAGCAAGGCGTTGGCCGAGCACAGCGAGTCCACAATGTTAGCTGTCTTCGGATTGCCATCGTTTTCGCATGCATGTTGCTCGGGCAGTGGACCGAGCACACGCGTCAGCGCATCTATTCTTTTCTCCAGTATGTCGAGTGCTTCCATTTTTATCGGCAAATTTCTCTAGGAAAGCGGAATGATGTCAGTGCAGTTAGCAAAACAAAAACACACAAAAATACCAAAAAACGCGTCGCACTGCAGTTGCGGCATTGTACAACACTAAACGACAATATACATATCGATAGTCGACCTATCGCTCAATCCTTGCAGCGAAACGACTTTTTTAAATGTGATTGAAGAGTAATAAAGATAAATTGAATATATTTACATTTCTTTCATTTCATCAAGATTCACAATTTAAAATTTTCTAGTGATAGTCGCTCTGCATCCTTGTTGATCTGCGCCAGGCTATCCTCAGTGATGATGCGCACCAAATCCGGATCCAAAACACCGTCCCCACTGTCGTCCAGCACACACAGGAGTCCATCGTTGTCCACGTAGGGGAAAAAGAATTCGGGCTTATCCCAATTGGAGCGCTGCCCAATGCCACAATGCGCCTCCTGCCGCATGTGCTCGGCAAGCAGTGAAAATTCATCGAATTGCATGTCACAGCAAATGCAGCGCAACAGGCAAATCTGTCTACGTATAAAATTAACAACTTTGATCTTCTGATAGAAATTCAGGGAACTGGTGACGGCATCAAAATCCAAAATATGCACATCGAGCATGTGCTGCTTGAGCACTGAGAAGTGCGCCTCCTCCTGCGGACAGTAGAGGCATTTGATAGAGTGCGGCTCGCCATCAGCTGCCCAATCGGACCAATCCGAATCATGATCCCCATCCGAGTCCTGGCGTGCGAAATGCTTGTCAAAATCAACGCTGACGTTGTCCTCGGCCGAGGATCGACGTTTCGCACGCTGTTGCTGCTTGCGTTGCGCTGGCGCCTGCTTCGCGCGATTATAGTTGACCAGAAAGAATTTATCGTACTCCCGTCGGTTAGGATGGATGCGCTTGTGACCCTTCTTGCGCATGTGCTCCTTAAGTGTGGAACGATCCTTAAATTGGGAATGCAAATCATATCGATATTTAGAGTTGCTTTCTCTATTTTTATCAATATGATTGATCGATGCTTATTTGCGAAACACACACTGATCAACCGATATCAATATAAATAGTATTTATCGGTTATTAAAATACCATCGTAAATATGGACAGTATCGATGTTTCGATTAAAATAAATACCTTGAATATCTTCTCGCAGTACAAGCACAACAATTTGTTTATATTCTCCTCAAGCTGATCGAGCAACTCATCCACGTAGACCAACTTCTCCGGCTTGCCCACCAGCAGGAAATGCTTGTCGAACAGATGGTCGAGGTAATCGGCGCGCAATCCTTTAACAACTGTCCGACAGAAGAGGCATTCCTTGCTGAAACTACGATCCGTCAGCTCGAACTGGTGCCGTTCGAGTGCGGCATTTAGGCGCTGCTCCTGCAGTCGCTGTCGCAGCTCAAAGTCCTGCGGTAATATATCACAGAGCAGATAATATTTCTCATTCTTGGCATAGCTGCCATCGGGCAATTGGTCCAGATACATTGTTGTGCAGTATTGCTCGAATTCATGAGCTGCAATGGAGTAAAGTGAATAAAAGCTTTGATTATTTAAGTGGTTAATCAGACTAACCCTGGAACTCCTTTTCCCAGTATTGCAGGTAGTCCTCCAACAGGGCAATTTCATCCACATCCGCAATAACGAGTCGATGCTCGAGATACAAGTGCGCTAGGCAATCGTCCCTGTCACCAGGGAATATGTAAACCTTGTCGCATTTCAGGCATTTGATGGCCGTGTTTCTGGTGGGTTTCAGTGCTTGAGCATCCTTGTGGACAACTGCGGCCACAGAATCGCCAGCGATTCCCGTAGCTTCCGTCTGCTCCATTTGTTGACACAAACGATACTAGAGATGATAAGCGATCAGCGATTTCAAGGCAGTTTGCGACAAGCGATATCAACTATCGATTGCTGGAATAAATATTAGTATACTGCTGATGCTGAATGAATTATCGTATATGCTGGCGAATTTATTTACAACAATTCATTAGAAATATGAAGATGTAATTAACGACGCATATGAATTAAAATAATGAATTATTTAATACAATAATCCTACACGAATAAGTTCCTTAAACCTGTTGAATATTCAACTGATGCGCAAGTAATCGATATATGAACGATATAATTATGTGAACTAGTTCCGCAAAAAAATACTCGTTTCTTGCAACACGTGTGTTCCTCGGCCATTTTCCTTAACCTGGCACCGCGTGCAAACGTCTCTCGCGCATCGCTTGTGTTAAAGTGCTAAATAAAATCCAAATAAAAATGACTGACGTTGGTAAGTGTAACCAACGCATAACCCAAACAAAGCGCGCTAAATGCGAATGCAAAACAAATTATTGCAGATTCGCGAAGAAAAAAAAAGAAAATCAAGGAGGAGCCACTCGATGGCGAAGATCTTGGCACTCTGCAAAAGCAGAACCAATTTCAAATAAAACCCTCCTCGAAAATCGCCGAACTGGAAACATCGCAATGGCCACTGTTGCTCAAGAACTTTGATAAGCTGAACATACGCTCGAATCATTATACTCCACTGGCGCATGGCTCTTCACCGCTCAATCGCGACATTAAGGAGTATATTAAAACTGGATTCATCAATCTGGACAAGCCATCGAACCCCAGTTCGCACGAGGTGGTCGCCTGGATCAAAAAAATATTGAAAGTAGAGAAAACGGGCCACTCCGGCACATTGGATCCCAAGGTTACCGGTAAGTGCCGAAATTATCATGTGTTTTTGTCTGCTAGAGATGAGCAAAGTTCTGATTTGTTATGCGATATCTTAACATGAGGCGCGTTTTAAATATCTATCAGCCACTATTATTTAGTTTTCTTCTCTGCCGCATGGCTCTATCTCTCTCTCTGTCTCTGACCTAACCTCACTTTACCAACACGTGTAATTCGCAGGCTGCTTGATTGTCTGCATTGACCGTGCCACGCGTCTCGTCAAGTCGCAACAGAGCGCCGGCAAGGAGTATGTGGCGATTTTCAAACTGCATGGCGCCGTTGAATCGGTGGCCAAAGTGCGTCAGGGTCTCGAGAAGTTGCGTGGTGCGCTCTTCCAGCGTCCTCCTCTCATCTCCGCCGTAAAGCGACAGCTTCGTGTGCGCACCGTCTACGACAGTAAATTGCTGGACTATGACGAGACTCGCAATATGGGTAAGTTCTACATTTCCTTTATCATATCCTGGATCTAGTGCATCGCTGTCTGGCTTAAGGCAGCGTTGCCAGATCTAAAACAAAATATATAAAAATTTAGTATTTGCCTATAGGCAGAGGCAAATGCACAGTTTAATTTGTAACACACTCGTCTCGTTTTTATTACTCACGTGCTTAGGTGTTTTTTGGGTTAGCTGCGAGGCCGGTTCCTACATACGTACCATGTGCGTCCATCTGGGTCTAGTCCTTGGCGTCGGTGGCCAAATGTTGGAGCTGCGTCGCGTCCGTTCCGGCATCCAGTCGGAACGCGATGGCATGGTCACAATGCACGATGTCCTCGATGCCATGTGGCTCTATGAGAATCACAAGGACGAGTCCATGCTGCGTCGTGTCATCAAGCCGCTCGAGGGTCTCCTCATCAATCACAAGCGCATCATCATGAAGGACAGTTCCGTAAGTTGACAAGGATATATTTTTCTCCATAGGTGTGTTGTTTACTTACCCCATGATATTAAGCCGGCAGACGTTTGTAATTTAACCAGCTGCGTCTGTGACTATGACTGGGAACAGTAAAGCCGCTGATGTGTGTATGTTGGAATTGCGCTTTATCTGCGCATCTGACAAAGATTTATTCAGACGACAAAACATAACAAAAAGGAACATAAATATTTAATTAAATATGCCACAATTAATATCGACTTGTATTTGTCTATTTTCAGGTGAATGCCGTTTGTTATGGTGCCAAAATAATGTTGCCTGGCGTCCTTCGCTATGAGGATGGCATTGAAATAGAACAAGAGATTGTCATCTGCACCACAAAGGGCGAGGCGATTTGTTTGGCCATCGCCTTAATGACTACGGCGACGATGTCGTCGTGCGATCATGGCGTCGTTGCCAAGATCAAGCGTGTGATTATGGAGCGTGACATATATCCGCGCAAATGGGGATTGGGTCCCAAGGCGTCGGCTAAGAAAGCGCTCATCGCTGCCGGCAAACTGGACAAGTTTGGCAGGCCCAATGAGAATACACCTAAGGAGTGGCTAACTGGCTTTGTGGACTACAATGCCAAAAAGCCAGCAGCGCAACAACAAACTGAGTCGCCCACAAACGGCAACGAAATCAGCAAGGTAAGTTAAAATAAACTGTAATATAAGAATTCTATATAACTGGAAATTTTTTGTTTTTTTTTTGTGCAGCGTAAGCTGAGCACCTCCAGTGTAGAGGAATCGGCAGTTGAACCCGCGCCCGTCACCTCCGAGAAGAAGAAAAAGAAGAAGAAGCACAAGGTCGACGAGGAGGCGCCAGTTGAGGAGGACGAAACAACTAGATCATCGGCCGAAGTGCCCGTAGAGAAAGAGAAGAAGAAAAAGAAGAAGAAGGACAAAGATAGGGATAGAGATGAGGCTCAGGAATAGAATATTTTCTGTATCACTACTAGTAGACACTTAGGCTTTTATGTCCTCCACTATTTTGAGAGCATTTTTTATATATATTAAGTTAAAAAGTTGTAGACAGCGACGTGTTTAAATTGAGCTGTACAAATGCAAATTTTCAATGCATTTATAAGAAGTGACATTCGCAATGCAATAAATTGTATAATTTTATTGTAAATTGTAAAGACTGTTTCATTAGGGTTTATTTAGTATTTTATTCTACACGTAGCGACTGCCTCAACTCTACATTTTAAAGGTGAGCTTTAATTGAATTTGTATTTTTATAATAAACGATTTTCAAATGTTGCGCGCTGTTTCCTGATGAGCAATAACTTTCGCCCCTAGCTGAACACTTAAGTGAAACTTCTCATGTTGAATGCGAGATTGGTCTTACTGAATTTTGACAGCCAGCACATTTGAAAGTTGTCTTTATAGTGCAAAATGCTTTAATTATCATGTTTTTTAAATATTATTAACTTGACTAATATATATTACAGCTTGCACAATGGAATCTACCTGTAATGGAGAACAATTATGAGGTGAGTTTACAAAAATTCAAGTATCCTTTTGATCGTACAAATTATCCCTCTATTTTGTGATGAGAATTTAACTTTCGCCCCTATCTGAACACAAATGTGAAACTTCTCATGTTGAATGCGATATTGGTCTTGCTGATAATATAACAAGTCTCCAATCAAAGCATGAAAACTTTTATGACCTATATTTAATAATATATTGTTTTGTATTCTTGCAGATTAAAAATAGTTCCTGGCCTATTCCATAAGAGACCTGAGTATCTTATCCACCAAATAACTGGTTAGTACACTCTTTATTTGCAGCCTTTGAAACTCAAATTTGTGATGAGAATTAACTTTCGCCCCTAGCTGAACACTTAAGTGAAACTTCTCATGTTGAATGCGAGATTGGTCTTACTGATACCAAACTTATTCAAACTAGATTGTCGATATTTTTATATTCTAACTAATTGAATATTTGATTTATTTTTTTCAGATGATTCCCAGATGCATTCGTTGGGAATTAAGACTAACCTGAAGGTAAGCATTATCATTCTTAAGACATCAATAAAACTTCATTTCTACGTGATGAGAAATAACTTTCGCCCCTAGCTGAACACATAAGTGAAACTTCTCATGTTGAATGCGAGATTGGTCTTACTGAAATAATATTTATATCACGAAAATTTGTATAATACATTATTTGGTATTTTCCTAATTCATTTTCATTTAATTTTCAGTTCCAAATGGGTTTGTCTTTTGGCTTTGTAATCATCCTGTTTGAGAGGTAAGAATTTATTACAATTTAACCATTCGTTAAATATTCTTTGTGATGAGCAATAAACTTTCGCCCCTAGCTGAACACTTAAGTGAAACTTCTCATGTTGAATGCGAGATTGGTCTTACTGATAATTTGATTTTTTAACACTAAAGAAAGACTACTTATGAAATCTTTACTAAATTTGTTTTGTTTTATTTTTCTTACAGTTTTCAACACACACAAAAAATATTTTTGTAAAGGCAATTCTGGATAGGTAAGCAAACTCATGTTGATTTATTTGTTATATATTAAAATATTTAAAATGATGAGAAAGGAACGCTGATATGTGGCATGATTCACAAAAATCCGCAACAACAATCCTCAAAAATAGGTCCTGCTGAAAAAATATATTTTATAACGTAAAAATTTGTGTAATTTTTAACAAGGTCATTAATTATAAAAAATATTTATTGCAGCTCCAACCAGTATCAGGGGAGGAGAAACTTGATTCATAATCAAAAGGTGGGTACAATTATAATGAAAACATGATTAAAAACCATCTAGAATGATGAGAAAGGAACGCTGATATGTGGCATGATTCACTAAATCCGCAACAACAATCCTCAAAAATAGGTCCTACTGAATGCAAAATAAATAATTAAAATTTGTCTTTAGTTAAAAAGTAAACACAAAACTAACTTTTTTATTATTTTGTATTTGCAGGTACTGTACTTTCTCCTCAATATATATATTTATGTACAAATTTGTATTGCTTACGCAAAAATAAATAAATAAAATTGTGGTAAACACGTGTTGTTTTCAATGTGGGGCGGATAAAAGCACGCATAACCTGAAAATGTTGTGCTTTTTCTTGACAGCGATTTTTGGCGGGAATCAAAATCCAGAGTTGCCACCCGGCACATCTTAAACGATATTGCCTTGTTCATTTGGCTAATGTGCCGCCAAGGCTCCGAATCTGGGAGATTGTGTTATGTAATTATTAAGCGTGCTTCTAAGCACGTGTTGCGTCGCTGTAGCTAAATGAGTGACAATTTAGATGTGATAATAGCGTCCTTGAGCTTTCATATAAAAAATAATCCATATTTCTTACTTGCTCAGCGGAAAAAACAACTCAATTTATAATATTAACAAGTGCAACACTCCTTATGCAGTAAGAAACGTGTCTTGATATTTACAATCGCTTTGAATATCACAAGATTAGATTTTAGGTACATTCAACAGGCCTGTGTTCAAATTGAGTGACAGTTGGTCTGTGACAAGTGCTCCAATATTCAAATAAACTAATTTTCTTACTTGTTCAGTGTAAAATGCGCCTATTTTCATCATTTAAGCAAAAATTACAAACTAATTGTGTTAAAAGCTTCGTCGCGCTCTTTTTAACAGTTTTGAATATCAGTAGACTACAGTTATAGCACACTCTACAACCCTGTGTTCCATTCCACGGTGCAGCTGCCTTGACGCGCTGTTATCGGTCTCCATATTGAAATTCATCAAGCAGTCGCCGCCGATACATGTGTGTGTCAATTATTTTTTTTTTGTGTATGTACTCGTTTGTATGCTTTTGCGACGTACGACGTCAGCAGCGAGAGAGCTGCAACAAATTGCACATTTAGGCAAAGGAAAAGTGCAAATATCGAAGAAAGAGTTTGGAGTTTGCAATTAGACACTTTTTGTGATAACCTGCTTGTGCAGGTGAGTGTTTTAATATCAATTTCGATTTCTATGTGGCAGGACATTTTGTGTAAGTAGTGAATATTTTCTCACAACGTCAACCGTGACTTGCATAAGTGCGACAGAGACGGGTGCTGCTCGGTGCAGCACACTGACACACGTGATCAGCGTCGAAAATAGTGTGTATCTGTTGCCGCGACGCCATGTTGGATTTATTTTTGAGGTTATCGATTTATTTCGTACGTTTTACAACTATTTGAGGTTTTTACTGTCGAAATAATTATCTAATCAATGTACATATTTACGGCATTTTTAAGTTACTCCACATATATAGTTGTTCTTTGTGGTTTTTTTTAACAGTTGTGAAATTTATTACGTAATTTCAAAGATAAAGATCGCAATGTGCAAGCTCGATATAGGTTATGGTCGGTAATATTGTATTAGAAGCTACTTAAGTAATTAGGTCATAGTTGGTTATCCCATTGGTGTGTCTTCCTCTCTCTCTTGCATCTGCAGATATTAATCAGTAAACACGTGCGCACGCACACATGTGCATCTAAATACATGAATATTTACATACGGACACACGTCATATCAATGCCATTGCATTTCGTTGGAACGATTGGGAATGGGACGGGCTCACACCACTCACACACACACACACGAACACACCTTGCGTTCAAATACACATAACGACCAGAATCCAAGCAGTCGTCACAGGGCCCGCACAGAGCTGTTTGTGATCGCAAATTATTTGCACGCGTTTTTGAATTGAAATAAAAAGTTTTAATGATTGTATTTATTTTGAACAAGAAAATATTGCATTAATGCGTTCAACGTCTATAAACATTTGCAATTGCTGACATCATTTAAGGTGGATATGCAATTGCCGCATAGTGAAAATAAACTTAGCGTGTAAAATGTTTTAGTTGCTGCTGCTGCTGGTGCCTGGTGCGTGTGGTTGTATGTGTGTGTGTGTACATGAGCGTGGGCATTTTTAAGGCGCTTAATAACAACAACAACAGTGGATTGTTCGTTGCTCGTTTGCGTTTACCGTTTTTTGTGTGCTTTGAACGTGCGTAAATATTTATGTATGTAAATAGCTGTAAATTCGCTTTCCTGTCAGCTATTTCGATACACACTCTGCTTGTAGATTTCGATAACGAGTCGATAACAGTGTGTTTAATTATTTAGGTCCTTGGAAGACAATTGATGGACATAATTTTTATTTTTAATTTAATTTTGAGGGTGTGTGTGTGAGTGAATTGCAAATATAATAGTTCTTTGTGTTATTTTATCTGCTCTGTGTGCATGCGGTTTCTTCTGTGTGTGTGTGTGTGTGTGTGTATTTATTAGCTGACAAGTGTTACCCATTTGCGTTAAAAAGTTTAGGGTTGGCTGAGGGGAAGCACTTTACTTTTTTAAGCCTGTGACATATTTGAATTGTGACAAGTGAGACATGTTTGGACTTGACACATAGTTTATTGGATTTGATGTTTGTGCTTTTTGAAAGTTCCACAACCCCGAATTTTTGATTTACGATTTAACGGTTGGTAAACCTTAAAGAAAATAAATTTGATGTTGTCAATAAGTGTGGCCGTATTTTCACATTAATTACATTATATCACTACAATAGCATACGTGACATGAATTTTTAAAATATGATTAGATAAGTTTCAGTCGAAAACAATAGCAGTGTAATTATTTTTGATTATGTATAGATTTTTATAGTCTCAACCAAGAAGGGGGCTTTCAGCTGTAATATCAAAGGACTAACCAAGTTTCGTGTGATTTTCGTTATAGTTCTTGACTCAGGAAACACTTAATAATTATTTATGAGTTAGAAATATAAATAATGTAGTTAACGTTTATTGTATTATGTATGAAAATATTTTATATCTATTATTCTTGAGTTTTTCTCTTTTTGTTTTAGAATGACACAAGAATTGCCGCCAATCGTACTAAAGGGCAGACAGCTGCGTAAATTTCATCATCTGAGACGAAAGTTTCCCGTTTCGCTGAAATTCTTGCACAGCAACTGGGCAAATGCGAAGCGTTTCATCATCTACGCCCTGAATCCGCGCTGTGTCCTTCGCAAATATGCGTGGCGTAAGCAGCATAATCGGATCGTAATCCTTCAACGATCGCGTCTGCTGCTCTTCGATCCGCGTCTGAAGTACATGATTAAGAAGCGCAAGGCGCACGTAAAGCAGTGGTCACCGAGCATTGTGGCGTACTACAAGAAGATGGGTCGCATATCGGAGTACGAGGAGACGGAACTGTACGGCGAAGAGCTGTCCAAGCAGATGAAACAACAACTGGAGCTGCTGAAGAGCGGCAAGCGAGGACTCTCCTTGATCGAGGATGCCAACAAGAACTTAGAGTTACGTCAGGACAAACAAGAAGAGAAGCAGGGATCAGAAGAGACAAGGGAAGAAGAGAACAAAGTTGTAAAGCAGAAGGAAGAAGATGTAGAGAACAGCGCAAAAGATGGCCAAATTGAAGAAGAGGAGAAAAAAGGAGAATACGATAAAGTAAAAGAGCTTCCCCCAATATCTTCCAAAAAACTTGTTACAAATTCTTCCAAAGAATTTGCAGAAGCAATGACTCCAAAATCTGGCGAAC
The DNA here is from genome assembly GCA_035043505.1 of Drosophila setosimentum. NCBI lineage: Eukaryota > Metazoa > Arthropoda > Insecta > Diptera > Drosophilidae > Drosophila > Drosophila setosimentum. The sequence goes on along the minus strand of JAWNMY010000003.1, from coordinate 6,049,921 downwards.
AGCTCACTGTTAAATCTTCAAAAATGTTTACAACGCTCGCAGAGCGTGCTCCAATATCTACAGAAGCGCCGACAAACACCGGCGTCTCTTGCAATAGTCCTCCACAAATAACTGAAAAGACACCGGAAAAAGCCGGTGGAAGCAAATTCTTAGACATGCTCATGAATAAAGTGCGCGTCAGGAATTTTGCCAAAGAGTCCACCATCACCACCACGAATGCTGCAGACTGTAGCCCCAGAAAGTCGTGTCAAACGGCGGAGTCAAATAGCGAATTTAGCTATAATGATGACACCAGCGAAGATTTCGTCGGTTTCGACGAGACCGCCCATCAGCCGGGCATGCTGCTGACTCCGCTGGTACCGCAGAGCGGCAAAGCGCTTGATGGTAATGGCGCCTTTGTCAGCGAGGCACTCGAGGCTTACATGAAGGAGAACAACCTGCGTGAGGATCGGGACCGTCTGCTCGAGCCAATGTATCAGGATGGACGCGTCACGGCTCACAGTGTGCCACCGTATATGGATATGCCGGCGGTGCCGGATAGCTTGCAGCGATTGCGCACCGTTGCCGAGCGACGACTGTATTTGCAGCGATCCAAGAACCAGAAGATGGCCATCATCAACAATGAGGCGAATATCTACCGGGAATTGCAGCGTAAGCAACGCCAGCGCAAGGTAAAAATTGCCGCAATGCAACAGCTGCAATCGAGTGGCAGCCAGATGCCCTTCACCCGCCAGGGCTGGCAGGCGGCCAGTTATGTGGCGACGGAGCATGATAAGTATTATTATCAAGTGATACGCATCGATGGACAAATGGTACGCCTGCCCGGTAGCCAGGGCAATAATGTGCGGCGCGAGAAGCAACCGCATCACAATCTGTTGAGAGCCAAGGAGTTAGCCAATCTGCGATGCCATCGCAATTGCCTGGATGCATCGGTGCGGGCCGATCTGAAGATTTTGAATACGCGTCAGGTCGATACAAAGAAACTGCAGAAGCTAAACCAATTCCCACTGCCGGCCATCTTTCGACCGTGTCCCTTGTCACAGAAACCATATCAGAAGCCGCTGGACGATGATACGGCTGCTCTGCTGTTAACTGGTGGCAGCATGGCTATTGTTAGTATGCCCACCGTTCAACTGGATGTTAAACCGCAGACGGGTCGCCCCCTGGACGAGATAGCCAAGCGTTATCTACAGTATATACTGCCCCATCATGACATCACCCGCGAGTGGGCCGAGTTCAGTGTGTCCACGTTGCAGGAGTCGCCGAATAGTATGCGCGAAGCAGAGGCACAGGCGGCAACAATGTCGAATGGCGGGCGTCGCCAGAGCTTCACGTTTGTGATACCATATCTGAATGATCGCAATCATATCCTTGTGCGTCGCGTTGTCGATCGCTCCGAGCAATTGGACGAGAATTTCACGGCCGCCCAACCCGAGGAGAAGCTGAGGGAATTTGAGTTCCGCAATCATTTGCCACCCAAATGCGATGCAATTGCCTTGGATTGTGCGGATATTATTAATGACATGATCAACACAGTAGCAATCAGTTGCAGCGAGAACTCATTCATCGGCATTGATCCCGATGCAGTGACTGCTGTCAAGACGGATCCGGCTGATGGCGATATGCTTGCCACCAAATCGACTGGCAAAGGGATTGCAGCTAAGCAGCAGCACCAACAACAGCAGCGTCGATCCAACAACAACAACAACAGCAGCAACATCAATAATAGCAGACAGCAGCGTTTGACCAAAGAACTGAGGCGTCTTAATGCCACCATTATCGATGCGGCTGCCATTTCCAAGGATGGTGAGTAGTAAAAAATAATAATTTAGTACTATTAGACAGAACTTGAATCTGTTTTTAAATTAATAGAATAGTTTCTACAGACAATTAATCATTGTTACATTTAATTCAATAGTTGTAAATACATCTTTATTCAAAAACAATTTCTAATAATTTCCTTGATATGCACAGCAAATAAGCCATGCATTAAGGATTACTGCCAGCTGGGCTGCGTCTGCGAGAGTCTGGCCGGAGTGCGACCCACCCGTGAGCATTGTGGACGCGCTGAATGTGTCCTCGAATGTCGCTGCACAGGCGCCGAATTAACACGCATTATGCGCGTCGAAACCGATGTGAGTAGATATAATATATATACTTATAGCTAAGCTGTATATTCATGCATCTCGTCTTCCTTCCACAGGGTCGAGGCATTTCCAATGAGGATGCGTTCAATTTGCGTCGCCAGGCAACGGCCCGTCTGGCCAAAATGGAAAAGGATTTCACCTCGACGCTGGTGCTGACCGACAACGAGACGCTGCTCATCAATGAGACGCAGTGCGACAAGAAGCGACGCTGCACCAAAGCGCCCAAACGCTACGAGGACTTTGACGACACCCTGGACGACGATGAGGCACCGTGCGTGCGTCCAACCAGATCAGCCAAGCGTGAGGCGAGCCTTAAGCGCAGTACTGAGAGTGTCAAACTGACGCCACCACCACAACCACTGCTGCTGGCCAAACCCTGCATTGTGAAGGACATCGACTACGAGAGGCTGCAACATTGCCAGGTCTCGTTGCGTCGCCTGCCCGATATGGCTAATCTGGCCACGTTCTGCATGACCCATCAGCTGTACAAATGCTTCTGTGGCGGCCTCGCTCAAGATGGCAAACCGGTTGTCATTGACAAGGAGGAGGCCGAGCTGCCCGTGCCGCACTATGTGCCCGAGTTGGCGACACGCGCTCACTACAGTTTCGAGCGGGCACAGGAGACACCGCCACCGACGCACAGCAAGAAGCGGAAGAAGCAACAACAACCGAAGACGATGCCTGCCAAACCGTCGCCGCCACTACCACCACTGCCACCGATGCCACTGACGCCGCCAGAACAGCCAACTGAAACTGTGGCACCCAAGGTGACGCCAGCAATAGCTGGTCTGCCCGAGCAATCATCAATCCACGACGATCTGGAGATAATCCTTGACTATTATAGCTGCCGGCCCGACCTGTGCCGTCGTGCCATAGTTATTCCCAAAAAATGTTATATACGCTCCATTCGCCGGCGCAGGGAGCGACTGCGTGCGGAGATCGCTAAGGCGGAGACGCCACGCACTCAGAATCTGCTCGACAAACGCATCTATAGCGCCGTGCGCTACTATCGCGCCGAACTGGATAATCAGCGGTGCCAGGAGAAGCAGCCGTGGCTGAAGCAACAGGAGCAGCTGTCCTCGGAGCCAACTGTGATTGTGGTGCGTGACGATTCCGATGAGAGTGATACCCCAATTTTGCCAACACGCAAGAGGAGCGCAGAGACGACGGTGGAGTCGACTAGCTTTTTGGAGGAGCAGCCTCAGCCATCCAAGCGAAAGAAGGAGGAGCTTAAGGAGATGCCGGTGAACAATCTATCGCCTCCCATTACGTTTATACCAATTGCAGACAAGTCAGCGCCATCCGTGGCTGAGCTGCCTCCAATTCCAGGTCAGCTATTTCCAACGCCCGATAAAATGGACGTGCAAATGCCCAAAATTTCCGCATGCTACTCGCTGTATAACAATGCCGCCATCGAAGTGCCCCAGAGCAGCATCATCAACAACAACAATGATATTGCTGCGACTACATCCAATCGTGAGGAGAATCCCGCCATGGATTCATCAACATTTCGCTCCTCCTACAACGATGTCATCACGAAGATGAACACGCTGGTTAGCAAGAAAATGCAGGACATCGATATGGCGCTGAAGCGTGAAAGTAAAATAATACCACCACCGAATGCCGAGATACTTTGCATCATCAAATGGACCAATTTTCTGGGTGCCTTCGAGTCGGACCTTGTCTTCATTTGGGATGTGCAAATGAAGAACTCCAGTTTCCTGGCTGCGACCATAACGAACATGATGCCCGCAATTTGTGGCGCAATTGCTGTTGTCAATTGCCGCTTTGCACCGGATTCGGGAGCGTTGCCTTTGATGGCCAGGATGATGCTGGAAGGTCAACGGAATGAGAGCACCTCTCGGCTGGCTGTCGTCATGCAGGGCAGACAAAATTATTGGCTGGTCAAGGGTTTCCTGCGCTACATGGAGGACAATACGTGCACGAAACCAACGCCACAGACGCATCCCTTTCTCACCAAGAAAATCAATATATTATGCACGCTGATGGTCAACCAAAAGATTAAGGAGAGGAGACGTCAACTCGAATCGCTAGATAAATCGCCAACAGAAGACGTTGCAGCAGCAACAGCAGCAAGTTCATCAGCCACAGCATCGGCAACGGCGGCAACATTTTCCGCAGCTCCTTCAACATTAGCTGCTGCTGCCTTCTCAGCTGCTACGCCGGCTGCAGCGGACCAGGTTAAACGTACCCCAATCAATATATGCAGCAATGTTGAGATCCGTAAGGTTATCCAATTGGATGTGCCGGAAATGCAAATTCCGGAATTGCAATTGCATGATCATCGCTGGCTTGTGCTCGACTTGTATGACGATTTCTCGCACATCTTTGTGCCGGCATTCAGGGACATGATCTCATTGGATCGCATACACAATGTGATGGACGTGGCGCACGATAGCCGTAAAGTGGTTAAGCTGCAATTCTTTCAGGGTGCCCCATATGATGCCTTCGTTACGCCCCTGTCCAAGCGCAAAATTTACTTTGGACCACTTCGATTAGAAATGGAGCCACCGGTGCTGGTGCTGCTCCAGAGCGTCGATGGCAAGATGATGTTGCGTGAGGTATATCAAAGGGATCACAATATTCCCGTGCAGCATGACAAACGCACCATGGCCTTCTGGCTGATACAGATTAACAAACAGGTGCACTTCGATATTGAGATGTGTGAAAAGGGCAGCTTGGCAATGGTGGCGACCAACTCCTCGCAGACAATGGCAATTCAGGAGCAGGACTTTCAGGCGGCATTCAATGCTGCCATGGACGATGATGACGATGACGATTGTGTTATCATCAACAATGATGAAGAGGAGGCGCAGCTGGTGGACGATGACGACGATGAGGATGAGGGTGAGGATGCGGATGAAGAGAATGCGGAGGAGCAGCAGAAGACAAAGAAGATAGTGGAGCCAAGTCAGAAGCAGGAGACGTCTGCTAAAAACTCACAACGTCGATCGCATTTCACCATTCAAACTGTGCCTAGCAATGGCGGCGCTCTAAAAATAACATCCACTGCTCCAAGTTTCACCAACTCCTGCGCCAGCCCAGAGCTGAAGACGGGCGGCTTTTTGCCGTTTATTGCGAACATTCCTGCTGTGAGTGGCTTTGCACCTGCCACACAATTTCTCACGCCCCAAGTGCAGGTCACACAGACCGCTGTGCCATCTCTTGTGGCGAGCAGTGACAATGAGATGCCGCCAGCCAAAATCAGTCGTATCTCTGTGCAGCGTTGTGTGGACGCCAAAGAGATGCCAGGGCCATCGAAAATCAATGATTCGCTGCAACAGTTGCTTAGCGGTGGCAATAACAACATACAAATCGGCAGTGGCAACCGAGGAGTTACCATCACCAAGCTGAAGCCCATCAAAGAGGTGGCTAAGGTTACGACTGCTGCTCCTACTCCTCCTGCCATTGTGGAGCCCATTAAAATAGGCAGTAAACGCAAGTCACCACCAATCGGTGCTGCGTCAGCATCAGCTCCGGCAACATCGGGCAATATGTCCGCTGAGTCCATGCTGGAGCAAATTGATATGCCCAGCTTGGGCAAATTGGAGTCACTGCTAATGCGTCCGTTAGCAGCAAAACCAGTTGCAGCAGCAGCAGCAGCAGCAACCATATCACTAGAGTCAAATGCACAACTGAAGATTAAATTCCCTCCAGCACAAAAGTACAAAGGAGCACAGCAGTCCAAGGCTCACCTTGCTGCAGCAAAAATGGCCAAAATTCAATCAGCAAAGATTCAATCTTCTGCAGCATCAGCTACACAACAGTCCAAGAATCGATTGCCAGCAAGAGCAGCACAATCATCGAAGATTCAGTCGCCAGCAGGAGGAGCACAACAGCCTAAGATTCAACCGCATGCTGCGGCAGCACAATCAAGGATTCCATCCCCAGCAGCAGCACAGTCAAAGATTCAATCCACAGCAGCTGCAGCAGCAGCTGAACCATCGAAGATTCAGTCGCCAGCAGCAGGAGCAGCAAAGTCGAAGATACAATCCGCAGCAGCACAGGCAAAGATTCAATCCGCAGCAACAGCAGCACAGTCGAAGATTCAATCCCAAGCAGTTGCAGCAGCAGCAGCAGCAGCAGAATCATCAAAGATTCAGTCACCAACAGCAGGAGGAGCACAGTCGAAGATTCAAATACCAGCAGCAGCAGGAGCAGCAACACAGTCCAAGGTGGACACACAGCAGTCCAAGGTTAAATCGCAGCCAAAGCAGCCAAAGAATCAAATTGCAGCCAGAAGCAATTCGCTGGCAAGCAAACCGCCCGTTTTTATTTTGCCACGCACATCGATGCCAGCAGCAGCGAAGTTGCCGCCAACTGCTGAGCATGATGAGCAGCAAGAGCAGACGCCGACGAGATCACTGCTCTTTCCCCAGTCAATCGATCCAAAGAAGAGCCGATATGGTTTCTTTGTGGCCGATGGTTTGCCGCGCTATCGTGTCAAATTGCAGGATGACAAGTTTATGGTCAAAATGCCCGATAAGGGCATCTTCTCCTTCACGAGCAGTAAGAACGTTAGCGCCTTTCTTAATCGGTAAGTGCTTAAATACATTTTATACATAAACTCGGCTAACAATTAACTATTTTTGTACTTCAGCTATTTGTCACGACAGCCGAATTTAAAGATGCATTTGCCAGCTGATTGGAAATTTTTCCCCACTACCAGCAACAGTCCCATTGTAATCGAAGATTAAAACTCAGTGTCTAAAGAATAGAAAACGAAAAACAGAAAATAAAAAAACACCCGCGCATACAATATAAATTATAATTATAACTGTACTGCATATGAAATGTGTTAGAATTAAGTTGATAATCTAAGTAAAACAACATGAATTTTATTTAGTTTATCTAATTTATGAAATATGTGAATGCTTTTAATTGTCGTGCAAGAGTGAGAAAATGCCACCAAAATAAAAACAAAACAACAAAAATTCAATTTCAAACGTACCGTTTTTTTTTCCACCTTTGTTTCACAATATTCCATTTCGTTTCAGCTGAACGGCAGCGGCACACGCAGCTGATTTCAGCGGCCAGTTCAAGTTGTGTTGCGTGCCCAATAGGAGCGTGTGTTGCAAGAGGGCAAACGGAAAGCAAAGCTAAGAGTAAATAAACCAAACATTCGCTCATCGATTATTGTTTATAAATTTAAGCACATCGAGAAAGCTGCGATAAAAGCCTGATAAGCTCTCTGCACTTTAAAAAAAAGAAAATTGGCAACAAAACGATCCAAGGTTAGCCATTGGAAGTATACAGCCAAGAATACACACACACACACACACACACTCACACACACACATATGTATTTATTATAGTGATGAGCGAAATTTCGGGCGCCGGTTTTTTTTTATCAATTCAACTTGAAACTGCTTTGGTGTAGTTCGTGCTAAGTGGCTCTTTGACAATAGACCTTAATTTCATGTTACTTAGTTTGAATATCATAAGAAGGTTTATGGCAAATTAGAAACAAAATACTAGATTTATGAGATAACAAATACACATAGATTTTTGTTTGATTGTTTGAATATTTACGTAACAAAATGTTTCTGTGTGTTTTTTTTTTTCATTATTAATTAATTTTTTAAATAATAAAATTGCATTCGTTAAAGACAATAATATCGCTCATCTCTAGCTATATGCAACTTGCAAACAAGAAGAGAAAAATGAACTTTGCTAATAACAATATAGCAAGAACAGCGCAATTTGCTTTGCAGTAAAAACTATATTCTCGATTGGACATTTCAGTTACCAAGTGCAACCCACGTCGAGCACATGCAATAAAACTGTCGTCCGGCAGCGGCGTAAATAGCTAAACACAAACAACACTTAAATAAATACCAATTGGAATATGGGTGGTGGAATAGGTAAGGATGAGGATCGTGTGGGCTATGCGCGTATTCAGGATATTGAGTCACTAAATCAGGAGCACTGTAAAATTCGCGATCCGCAAAACGTGGAGCGAATAATCAATGAATTTGTTTGTGGCGGACCTGAACGTATGCAGATTGTATCCGATTTTGATTATACGATTACAAAACAACGAACGGATGATGGCATCGCGGTGCTCTCCAGTTTTGGCATATTTAATAATTGCAAATCTCTGCCGCCGGACTTCAAAGAGGAATCGGACAAACTGTTTCACAAATATCGACCCATCGAGATCGATCCACATATGCCCATTCAGGAGAAGGTGCAGTACATGATTGAATGGTGGACAAAATCGGGTCAGCTGGCCAGCGGCTTCCCCTTCGATCAGGCCGAATTAGATCAGATAGCTGGCCAATTCAAAAATGCGCTACGTGACCGAACGCATGAGCTGTTTGAGTCTCTACGCCAATTACAAATTCCGGTACTTGTGTTCTCCGCCGGTCTGGGCAATTCGGTTGTGTCGGTGCTGCAGCAGGCGAATATTCTATATTCTAATGTCAAGGTCATATCGAACTTTTTGCAATATCGTGACGGAATGCTAGCCGGTTTCCAGCAGCCCATGATTCATACGTTCAACAAGAACGAAACCGTATTGGATGGCAGCGAATATTATGAATTGGTGCACACACGCGATCATATCATTGTCATGGGCGATTCGCTCGGCGATGCGGATATGGCTGCTGGTGTGCCATCCTCATCGCATATATTGAAAATTGGATTTCTCTTCGAACATGTGGAGGCGAATATGGAAAAGTATATGAACACGTTCGACATTGTCCTTGTGGATGATCAGACTATGGATGTGCCGAGAGCACTGCTTGCACTGATCGAGAGAAGGCATCAGCTACGTCATCCACACCACGCAGCGAATGGAGCAGCTGTCCAGCTGACTGCAGCTTGAGTTTCCATGGGTATTTTCGAGTTCTTTTCTCCAAATTATTACAGTGTTAATTGGCCTGAAATCACACTACAGAAGCTACTAATTAGATGGTTAATATATAAGCGCTAAAGAAAAAAAATCACTCATGTTTTACATTAATATTTATGTGCGTACATATTTTATAATAAAATGACATTTGGTTAGAATCACATTGGCGTTAATTACTGATAACTAAAGATTTGCTTTAACTGATTGATTTCATTGTTGGGGCTGGTAAATACAATCTAATATTCTGTGAATTTTGCTAGATAAACTTTACGGTTATTGTCTTAAGTGTAAGCAAGAGCGATAATTTTTGCAACAACAACAAGGTAAAATTCGTAAAAATTTGATTTTTTTTTTGCTTGCAGTTTTCAGCTGTTATGTTTACGAGCTGATCAGCTGATCTGAGTGGGTGGCTTCTGAACAAATATCTGATTAGCGTAATAACAAACGCGCAAATAGAAATGGGGAATGTGACGCATCTCTTTCAATATATATATATACATATATATAGTTAACAGTATATATTTAATTGGCGAATGCTCAAAAGATTCAAGAAATCATAAACAAGAATATTAATTAGAGCTAATAATGGTGACATGCATTAAATCATATTTTTATTAATTATGATAGTTATATATTGTTCGCTCTGAACCTTATAATATGGGTCATAGTCTAGAAAAATATACACACATTGCGACTTAACGCTCAAAATGTGAGAAAATATTTATAAAAAGGTAATAAAATCAAATTGTGTTAATAAAGCAAAATGTAATTAACAATCAAATATAACGTGCGCTGTGCTGTTCAACCGACTCGCTGATATTTACCAACACTGCCGTTCTGTTAAGTGCTGGACAGCGACTGAACAGCTGGCACATTTGATATTATTTAGTGCTTTTGTGCAACACAGTGAAAATATACAAATCATTCGTATTAGCAGTGTTTTTTTGTTTTTGTTTTTGTATACGGAGCCCGAGAAATTAACATAGTGAAGTGAAAAGAGTGAATTGCAAGTTGAAATTTAAACACGCAACATACACACACACGAACAGCTGCTGTTTGTTGTTGCACGTAGACAGCGCCAACTTCCCCATCAGGCAAACATACAAATTATGTGTTGAGCTGAGAGCGATTGATCAGCTGGTGGACATTACAACAATAACAGTAATAGCAGCAACAGCAGCAGCAACTGTAGCGTCATGTTTGGCTTCGATGGCGAGTATCGCCGCCGTCCGGTTCAAAGTCTGGGTGGCGCCTCGCAGACCTGCGACCGAGACACGGCCATACGGAAAGCGGCCCTGGAGCGCCAAAAGCGCAACGATCTGCGACAGAAGGCGAACGGTGCTGTTGTCCTGCAATCCTATGCCCGCTCCTTCATCCATCGACAGCGACGCAAGCGCGCCGAACGCGAAGCCTTCGATGCCTATCTGCATGCGCATCGGGATCGCGTCACCGAGGATGAGAGCTTGTGTTTCTTGCTGCGTCGCTTGAGCTTCTTCTACAGCATCCGTGTGCAAAAGGATAGCGAGCGACTGGTGGGCAAGAGCTGACATATATACATATATATATATGTATATGTATACACGCATATACTAATTAATGTCTTATTTTTAGATTGAGATCTGCCAACAGATTCTGCGCAATCCTGTACGGCTGCTGCAGCATTCAGCGCACGATTCCGTTTGGCTGCTGCGCGTCTGCAAGCTGCTGGATGCGTGCCTGGTGCAGTTGACGTTGCCGCATTGTGCTCAGGCCATACCGCTGCGCATGCTGGAGACATTCACCACGGTCGCCGCCGTGGAGCGCTACGTTGAGGATGAGACGCTGCTGTACAAGTATCTTGCGAGTGTGTTCAATTTCCTAATTCAACGCAATTATTTTGTACGCTTGCGCCAGCTGCTCGACGAGAAGTGCCCGCCGCTGGACGGTGAGACACTGGTGGCGCCTAGTCCGTTTGTCGATGCACTGCTGCAGCTGCTGCTGCGCCCGTTAATGGTGGCACGACGTCTGCCTGGCGGTGAGCACTCCCAACTCTTCTGTCGCAAGTTCATTAGCGACATCTTGGCCATGCCGCATACAGAGCCAATGCGCTACTTTGTGCTTCCCTGTCTGGCTGAGAATGCTGAGTTTCCCTTCTCGCTGCTGATGCACTCGCTGCACGGTCTGCTCGAGCTGAGCACGGCGACGAGCGCTGCTGACTCTGCTGCCACAGATGATGGCGAACGCAATTCAATGTTCTATGGTGTCACACAGTCCATCGATGTGAAGCAATCCAAGCCACAGTCACGTGAGCTCTTCAGCTCATTTCTGCTCAACTCACTGATGGTGCTCGATCGCCGGCAACTGGGTGAGTAGCATAGAGTACCAAACCATGTACATATATGTCTAATCTGTTGCATACTCTCCTTGCTGGCAGCCACCTTGGAGCAGAGCCAACTGCTGATTGTCTATGTGCGCGTTATTGCCCAAATGATGCCTAATATTTTGCAGCTGCCAAAGTCAACGTTGCGCACGCATGCAACGCCGCATCACCGCCACACAGACTCCGATGATGAGGATGATACGGATGAGTCTGATGAGGAGGACGAGAATCAACCAACGACACGCCAGCTGGACTATGATATGGAGCAGTCGTGTCGCACCACAGCCGAACTGAGCAGCAAGGAACGCAATTGTCTGCTGGAATCTATAGCCATACTAAACGAAACGCAGCGCGTGGATTTCATAGTGCAGCAAATTGAGCCGCACATTGAGCACAGTCATGTGATCTATGCGCTGTGCGAGATCTGTCACAATCTGATGATATACAATAAGCATGCGGTCTACGAGTATAAGTGCGTCTCCATTTAATATGTTTCTCTGAAACGATTCTAATACCAATTTAATTATTTATATATTTAGACTGCTTTACACATTGGCCTTTACGCCAAAGTTCATACGCGCCGTTTGGTTCAAGCTGGCCGCCGAGTCCACGCAGCTCGGCTTCTCAGCGCCGCTCACACTTATCTCCAAGGGTGTTGTGCGTAAGTATAAAAACGCAGCTTACATTTTTGTTTCCGCATGACACAAAAATAGATTCTTATACTGAGTTGCGCATTCTTGACAGCTTTTTTATAGCCATCATCACATTCTTGCTCACTTCCAATTTCAATTGCTTTCAGCAGCCAAGCAGCATGGCGTCGATCGTACTATACCTTTGTTGGCCACGTTTTGCATGCTCTTTGGACGCCTGTTGCCTACGCTGCACGATGTGGAGTTCGTGGAGAATAAGCTGCTGGTGACGCCAGCCCTGCAACATATGCGTCTGATGCCATTCTCCATTGCGGAAATTGTGCAAATGTCCAAGACGCTGAAGGACATAAGTCTCGGCCTCGTTGAGCTTGCGTTTCGCAGTGTGCTTGGGCACACGGATGCGGATGACAAGAAGCTGCGTCATCAGAAGCAAATCTGGGCCAATCTGTTAAATGTTGTGGTATTCGTGCTCAATCAGATACATACGCGTGATCTGCGTCTGGGCTTTTGTCCGGAGGCACATTGGACCGTGTCCCGCTTGGATTTGCCGCTCGATAGGCCAACGGATCTGCCATTGACACACAGCAGTCGCCTGCGCGGCATACGACCATTTCAGCCTATACGCGACTTTACGCGCGAGGATTTCGAGAATGGGCCGCCCATGTCAACGAAACAGAAACGCTCCATTACCATCCTACGCGAAATACCATTTGTGGTCGCATTCAATAAGCGTGTGAGCATACTCCAGGGCCTGGTCGCGGCAAACAAGATGCGTGTGCAGGGACATCTGCAGGCCTTTCTCCAGGGTCCCTCCATTATGATAACGGTGCGCCGTTCCCATCTCTACGAGGATGCCTATGACAAGCTACGGCCCGAGAATGGTGTGTAGCGCTGCTGTTTAAAATGGCTGTTGTTTGTTTTATTAATATGGTTTTTTGATTGATTTGACAGAGCCGGATTTGCGTTTAAAGTTTCGCATACAGTTTGTCTCCTCGCTGGGATTGGATGAGGCGGGCATTGATGGTGGCGGTGTTTTTCGCGAATTTCTATCGGAGCTCATTAAAACCGCCTTTGATCCCAATCGTGGCTTCTTTATGTAAGTGCGCCAAGCATTTTATTCACTAAATAACAACTACTAATTTCCAATATCTCGTGCAGGGTGACAACGGACAACAAATTGTATCCCAATCCCAATGTTGCGGATCTGTTTGGCGACTTTGAGAAGCATTACTATTTCATTGGTCGCATTTTGGGCAAAGCAATTTATGAGAATCTGTTGGTCGAGCTACCGTTGGCCGAGTTCTTCTTAACCAAATTGGCTGGGAAATATTCTGATGTGGATATACATCAATTGGCCTCACTCGATCCAGAGCTATATCGAAATCTGTTGTATCTCAAGGACTATACGGGCGATGTGAGTGAATTGAATTTGGATTTTACGGTCGCCAGCAGCTCGCTGGGACAGACACAGGTTGTGGAACTGAAGCCACAGGGTCAAAATACGCCGGTCACAAATTCAAATCGCATCGAGTATCTGCAGCTGATAGCCAACTATAAGCTAAATGTGCAGATCAAGCGGCACTGCAAAGCCTTCCGCAAGGGACTGTCCAATGTGCTGCCTATCGAGTGGCTTTACATGTTCAGCAACAAGGAACTGCAGATACTCATCTCTGGCGCTGAAATACCCATCGATCTGGAGGATTTGAAAAGACATTGCAAATATGGCGGCGAATATACGCCCGAGCATCCATCTATCGTTGCCTTCTGGGCTGCAGTGGAGGGATTCAATGATCTACAACGACGCCAGCTGCTTAAATTTGTCACCAGCTGTTCGCGTCCACCGCTGCTCGGCTTTAAGGTGGGCCGCATGCATAAATAAGTTAAATAGTAATACATTATATAATAATTATATAATTCATTTGTAGGACTTGGATCCGCCGTTCTTCATACAGAACGCCGGCGACATGGAGCGCCTGCCAACGGCCAGCACTTGCACCAATCTCTTGAAGCTGCCGCCCTTCAATACCATTGAGCAGATGCGCGAAAAGTTGCTATATGCCATACAGTCTGGTGTGGGTTTCGAACTTAGTTAAAATGTATGCCGCTCACCCTCACAATCTACACACACACATACACACACACACACACACACACACACACAGTAACACACACACACACATATCGAATGCAATAAGGCCATACACCGACACCGATTGGGCATCGCCTAATCCAGCAGCAGCAGCTGGTCAAGCACCCATTCCACTATATTTAGAGTTGTACATTATGATTAACGTACTAATTATTTGTATGTAAATGTAAATGTATGGAATATGCTTATGAGGTATGTTTTTCAAAGTTTTTCGTTTTAGTTAATTTCTTGTGTTTTCTTTCGCATTACACAATATATATGGAAAAAAAAACAACACTGTATTTTGTGTACAAATCTTTAAGCGTTAAAAGTGTGAAATCCCTTTAAATTTATAGCCCATTTGGCTGCCAGGTTATTCACGTGTGTGTGTGTGTGTGTGTGCGTGCGTACACAGTGCTATTTCCGTTTCATTGCTACACAAAGCATGCGGAAGTCCATGCAAATGCACACAAGAGTTGAACACTAGGTGCCGGAGTTCTGTTGCTGTCCAGTGTCCTTGACTTGATTTAACGACGACTGCTAGTTGGATTTGCATTTGATTACAAAACAATATTTAACATCCTTTTTGTATTGGAAAATCAGTTGTATATCAGAGTTGAATCTTACGTATAATTATTGCATTGTATATGTAAAATAATTTATGTTCATACATCTGAGCATAAATCTTTTTTTTTTTGTTGTTGCTTCCCAAACAAAAGAAAAAACAAACTACATATTGTATGTTTATAATTGAATTAAGATTGAAGTTATATAAATCACAATATTTTAAATATTTAGTGTGGTCTCACAACTAATAAATTGTCTGTTAAGGTCTTGAACAATGAGGCTTTAGTCTCTAGAATTTAATATATAGGTTCTTGCACAGAAATAACAAAACTTTTTACCCCCCTCCCCATTAAATGAATTAAATATAAATTTCGAGTTCAATTTTGTAAGTTTATGCATTATATTCTTTAAATTTAATCGGAGTGCTTCAGCCATTTACAATTACAAGGAAAAACGTTTTTATTCTGATATTTAAGCCATTTTGTTTAATAGCTTATTTGTATGCGGCATCTCAATTTGTTTCCCCTATACTCCATTTAATTGGCTGTATTCGCTGGCTTGTTCAATGATGCGCTCATAGATAATCTGTGGCGCAGTTGTTGCATAGAGGAAGTCAATGTGATTGTATCCTTGCACCTGATAGAGCTTAATGCGACTGTTTTTCAACTCGCGGACCAGACGCAGCACATCCTTGCGGCTGGACAACGCATCCCGATTGCCATGGAAGAGCATCAGATTGAGGCGCACATTCTGCAATTGATAGGCAGGAGGTGTTGGCTGCCCGTAGTGCTGGGAGTTTAAACGTGGCGAGCGATAATCAAACTGCTGGAATTTACCTGACAAAAAGGCAGAGAGAAAAGGAGAGGTAGAGAACGAGAGATAGAGAGAGAGTGAGAGAGAGAGGGAGAGGGAGAGGGAGCTTAGAGCTGTAGCTGACACTTTAGACAAGCAGCAGATCCTGTCAGCTGTGCATTGTCTTACCACTGTTGATGAGCTGACCAAAGTGCAGCAGTTGGCCACGGGAGATGCCCGCCGGTGTCGTCTCCAGAATCCGTGGCAATATGCTCTGCAATATTGCAAACATTTTCAATTGATGAGGCTCAAATGCCAATGGCCAAAAGCATTCAAATTTACGACCAGCCCCAAAACCAGCCATCAAAACACTCTCGTCTCTGTGTGTGTGTGTTTGAAAAGCTGCTATTTCCGTTTCAGAATGACACAAAGCAAACGGAAGTGTATGCAGGTACAACACAAATACAAACACACACACGCACACACGCACACACACACACACACGCACACACACATTAATACACACGACCTGTGACACATGTGAAGCCAGAAGGTCCTGCTTCGTCAACTCCTTGACCTGACTTGACTTAGCGACTTTTTCTTCTGCTTGTGAAATGATTGGACTGATTAAGGCCTTAAATCACTTTAAAAGTTTGAGTGCGTATTAAACTAACTGGCAGCAAGTGCAAAATTAATAGTATAAGTCAGCAGGAAGAAGAAACTATCGGCAGCTAATCAAAAGTTTAATTGAATTAAATCGGCTGATTATTTTTCGATTCTTTGCTTGATTTGGTATTTATTTGTGTACTTGTTAAATCGAGAAAGATCGGCTGATAATGAAAATATATATACTTTATGGGTTTGCAGACGCTGGTATAAAAAGCTAATGGTTTTTTTTTAGCTGATTTAATATAAGTAAGCGATTTTTGGTGTACCAATATGCCTTATTACAATTTATTATTAATTTATGTTCTCAATAAATCTACAAAATGAAATGTGGCATCGACTGAAAATCTCTCTTGTGTTTTTGCTAGATGGTTTTTGACGGTTCCTCAGATGGCTGTTGTGTGTTTCTCACGTATTGCGGCGACATGTTTGGTTTTGTTTTGATGCTTATTTGATTTTCCGGTTGTCCGCTGCATTTCATTTCATTCTTTTTTCTCCGTTTTTTATTCTTGTGTTTTTTTTCTGGCTTCTTTTCAATTGCTGCAAGTTGTGGCAAATAGTTTTGTGTATCGCTTCACAGCCGGCAGCTTGTTTGTTTTACTAGAGTTCTTCAATGTGTGGTATTTGTTTCATTTTTAGTGGGTGTGTTGTTGTTGTTGTTGTTGTTCTTGTTGCTGCTTGCTGCTTGCCACAAATCATGCTTCACGCACTGCAGTTGCACAGTGTGTTGAACTTTATGTGGCATAAAGATAAGAGACGGGGGTCCAGTGGGGATAGAGCTCTCAGCTAAATATGCACAAATATTTATTTGCGCGGGCAGCAAGTATGGGCAAGTAGACAGTGAAGGTGGAAAGGGGGGGGGGGGCGGGGGTTGGCGCATGTTTGTAAGTTGTCACAGTGGCAATACACTGCCCCTGCCCCCAGCTCATTGCTGTTGTAGGTAAGTCATCGCCTGGTGCTATTTGCTTAGCAATTTTGGTGCCTGAACAGAGTCGGGAGCTGACTCAGTTGTCGTCGTCGTCTACTTGCTGTTTGCTTGGCTGCTTGTTTGTTGACATTTTTTATGGGAGCCATGACGATCCCAGAGATACGACACGCGATTGCACTTTGCTCCGTGGCTGGCGTTCTGTTGACTCGACTTTAAATTCGAGTTGTGAGATTTTTCCTTCAGAGTTTTGATTGTTGCTTTATAGGATATTTAACAGCTGTAAATTCTATGAAAACAACAGTTAAATGTTGATTGAATATTTTAATCTAGAACAAAAAGGGTGTCAACCGCATCACATTTCCGTTTCCAGTTCCGGTGCGGAAAGTTTAAAATTTATGGATTGGTTTCAAACTGTTTTCCGTATTCGTTTCCGTTATTATACTAGACTAATAATATCGGTTCCTGGTTCTTGAACAATTTTAGTTTTAGATATTATACTTTTTTCTTTTCGCTTTTTACTCAAACCTCACGTGAACTTTCTGAATTTAAGCTGCTTTTATTTGAAGAATTTCTTTTCAACGTTTTTTTTAAATTCCATCTTGCGTTAACCAATAAAACTTTATGTGCTATGCAAAATAATTTCCAAAACAATGCAAAGACTTTTGTTAAAGCAAAAGTTCGTAAAGAAATTCATATTTCGGACGAGCCGACAGCAATTCATTCACTTGGCCAAATGTTGAATAACTCAATTTCACACTGCCTGCCATCAGAGCGAGTTGAGGTATAAACCAAAGTTTTTGGCCGCGCTACAAAAGAGATTCGGAAACTATCTATTGCCTGTCAAACTTTTGCACCTCTTTCGGGGCAGCTATAAAATAAAAACAACTGCTACATCTGCTCTTGCCACACACACACACACACATGCTCTCCTACAGCTTACAGTTAGCTATTTCTTGTTTTTTTTTTTACTTTCTTTTTTATTGTTGGCCAAAGCCAATTGCCAGGACCCTTAGCCCAATAACTAACAAGCACTTGGCGCCAACCTCTTTGGGACGACCAACTCGTTCGCTTTGTGCAACGGCTAAGCCTTTTGAGCACGCGCCTTACAACGACGCACAGATAAGCCATAAACTTTGGTAAAAATAACATGAACGCGATTTATTTGCCATATTTCATGGCAAAACAAAATTTAAATGTGCCGTGTGCGGAAGAAAAAACAAAAAGTGTTTAAGGCAACGTGGCGTATACGTAATGTGTATTGTATAGTTAACAGTTGGTGAGCATGGGTGGCCGTGGGATGGAGGAGTGGAGGGCCAGGGCTCGTGACCAGGCAGCTGGCGCTGTTAGGGCCAAGAACCAACGGCAGGCGAGGCAAAAGTTTAGCGCACCTTTTGGTGCACATTACAGCAAAAAAAATCCAAAGCTTAATATGCCCCTTCTCGAATGTCACCGAATATGAAATGCTCCTACTAAGATAATGCCAGATATAATTGTGAAATGAGTTTAGCTAACACAAATGATTCAAATCTTTCATATCAAATGAAGTTTTACATAGCAGATCTGATAAACTTCGAAATCCAAACTAAAATTGTTATTATTTTAGGGTTGATTTACTTAAACTCTAGAAATATATCAAATGATATGTTTGCTTAAGTTAGTTATACTATCACGTTCTATCATAAATAAAGATCGCATTTCTCTGAAAAGAAACTAAGTTTTCTTGAATTGCATTCTGTAAATATCTTAAAAACAATTAAAATATATTGAAAATTAAAGTAATAACTATGAATTTGCCAAATGTGACAACCTTTATGAGCAAGCTAAGCAACCCTTTGGAATGAGTGATAAAACAAACGTGCTACAATAGTTGGCACAACTGGCAGGATGCTGGGCAGGCAGCTCGTTTACGCATTTAAATTCAAATAACTTTTATTACTAAAACTAAACCCGGCACTTGAATGTGTTTTCTGTGTTCTGTGCATGTGTCTGTTTTTCGTGTGTGTGTGTGTGTGGGTGAGTGTAGGACTATGTGTGTGTGTGTATGTGTGTGTGGCACACTCCTGAGTGCAATAAAAACTTTTCCATGCAACGCAACTTTAAGGACGCTTTGTTGGCTAAATTATGGCTGCATATATAATCGTAGTACTCACACGATCCAGCGGATACTCGCTGAAGCCCACATAGAGCGATGTGAGCAGAGTGCAGAGCACGGAAGTGGGCAGAGCGGCGCTGCACAGGAGCTGACCACCCGCCTGGGTCAGTGACGTCGACGGCAGCAGCTCGTGGAGACCCAGTTGATTCAGCAGCGCCTGCAAGAAATGACAATTGGCCAAAAATGTTGCAATCGATTATTATCGATAATACGCTGATCGCAAAGTTATCTGATCTGTGATAGATTTTACTGGTAATCAAACTTTCAGTATTATAGCTATTTCAACTATGAGATGGTCTCGAAGGGAGTTTATTTGATTTAATCTATGTGAAATGCTGAATGGTAAATAAATTGGCTTATCGGTTTCAACTATTGAATTATCAACTATATATTTGTTTGTCGATTTACCTGACCCTAGAGAGCATGGCAATAAACTGCCTTGCCAAAATATGAGATTGGCTTAAGCTGTTTGGAATCAGAGACTAATAAATATAAGAGTTATTTGCAGTATTAAGTATACGCACCGTGACGGCGCCAGTATCGCTGGCTAGTAAACGCAATGGAGGGCTGCTCAAATGTTGCAAATACGCAATGGGTGCGAGTAGAGCAACGCTGGCGAATCTCGCATTGAAAGCGGGCTGCTGCGAGAGGAGGACAAGGAGCACAGTGGTGCCCTGTGAGTGGCCCACATAGTGGAGTCGCTGATGACCCGTCACACGCAGCACATGCTCCACAAGGGCCGGCAAATCGTAGACGCCAATCTCGTGCCAGCTGAAGTGCCAAAATTTCGCCTGACTGGCCGACAAAGTGCGATGCTGCCGTGATTGAGTTGTGCCCCTCGCATTCGGCAGCCACACATCGAAGCAGCGCGCATGCAACTGAAACGCCAAAGCGCCTGCGCGACCAGCTGCCACAAAATCGCCCGCTGATCCAATGAGTCCATGCATCAGTAGAAAAGGCAGCTGGGTGGGGCAACTGTTGTTACGGGGCGGCGGAATGCGTTGCATTGTCAGCTGATAACCATCGACAGTTTCCACATGATGCACTTCACACTCAGCTCGATTGTGTTGCACTTTCTCGCATAGCGCATCCAAAGCGAACGCATTGTGGCAACCAAGCAGCTGGAGTGCAATTGCAATAAGTACATACAATAAACAAACACGCATTTTGTGGCACCATAAAAATATGTGTTTACGTTTTCTATTTATTGATGTTATTCTTGTCAACGTACTTAATTTTCAATATTACAATCATTTTACTATTATTTACTTTTGGTCAGCTGAACTAAGTCTGATATAATTTCACTTGCACAATTTTATTTATTTATTCACATAATTCTTGTCAACAAATTGAAATATATTTATTATCTACAGTTTGTTTATTTTTTATTGTATTTTTTTAATAATTTTTTTTTTATCTATATTTAATTTTCATTTCAATAAATTGGTCTCAACAATTTGATTATTATTATTATTTTTAGTTTTATTCCGTTAATTATTTAAAGACTTTCGATAATTAATTCACTACATCTCTGAGTTTAGATGTCTATCTAACTTTCAATTTAATTTCACCCAAAAAAATAATTGATAATTTTCAAATAAAAATTCACCCAGAAGTATTTAATTTGCGTATAAGACGTGTTTCGCGCTTTAAACGCGACGTTCGAGCTTCGACTGTGGCCCAATCGTGAGCTGTTTACAGGTTTTATTAAATGCGGCGTATACGTAATGTAAACAGTTAATATGAGTGGAAGAGAGAGAGAGAGAGAGAGAGAGAGAGAGACGGACCTAATCGCATACATACTTACATGCAGGGCCATCGCTAATGCCACCATAAATAAACAAACATTGTGTGTTTTGTTATAGCTTCCATTGATCAATTGAATAGGCCTTAACAATGTATTACAGCTTGTAGCAGGAACTAATATATTTTATAAATTACACTTTTACCTTATTACTAATAGAGTATTGTAATTTCGTCTTGAAGTTTGTAACGCATTTTCGTATAAAACGCAACTTAAATGTAATATTAATTCAGAGTTGAAGCCTGGTTTTTGAAAATCTAATCTTGTTTTTTGAGTATAATTTTATTATGACTTCAAGTCGGAATCGCGTTCCCAGCTTTGTCTTGGTTTTGGTAAATCAGATCAATTTGGACAAAGTTTTGATGATGTCAAGTTTTGATTCATTCTTCCAAGCTCTTTTTGGGAGTACAATTTTAATGGGCATATCGAACCAGAGCCATTATGATCCACAATAATGTTATTTTTATATGACAACTTACAAGAAATGTATTTAAATGTTAGGGCATTTAGTCATGGTGTATCTGAGTCGGCTGCAAAACATATAGGAGCATGTTTATCTAACTTTTGTAATGCCCAACTTGTTAGATTTATGCCAAACACGGCCGACGTGTTAATTGCAGAGTCAAACGAATGGTCCAACATAAACAACTCTAAACGTTGGTGGATCCGTGGGTCAGACTCGCCTCAAACGAGGTGGCCAAAAACGGTGGCAACAGCGGCATTCTCGTTGAAGCGACCTTGTCGCCCTAATTACCAATATTAATTTACTGCAAAATTTGTGTGTTTGAAACTCTAGCTTCACATCTGGCATATAGTACATATATATATATATATATGTGTGTGTATCGTTGTGTGTTGTTGTTGCAGTTGCGACTGCACATGTTTAACGGCCTATCTGATTTACAATTTGAATTGCGTCTACGTGTTGAAAATGCAATCGTGCTAATTAAAATGACCGCGATAGGGCGTGTGAAATTATTACACAGCAGCGTCAATATGACGTCGAACTGCCTGAAATAAGAGAGATTACTAGAGACAGAGAGAGTGTATGTGAGAGAGAGAGACGTTCTGCAGGAGGGGCGAGGCATAGACACCGGCACCAGCACGGGCACGGGCACGGGCACGGACAGAGTGCGGTCTGGCAGCTGGCGGCAATGCGTTGAGCTCTCACATCAAATTTAGTTGGTTGGGATGCTCTCCATTGACGTCATCAACAAGTTGAGGTTGGTCATTTTGAATTTTGAATTGCATTCTGGGCCTGGGCCTCTTTGAGCGCTGACTTTGTGCCAGTTAATTTGTTCGGCACATGAAATTGCCATCATTTATGAGGTTTTAATGAGAATCGAATGATACCAGAACCACTCTCTTTCTATTTGTATAATAATGTTTATGATTGAACATGTAGCTAATTGCGTGTGGGCGTCACAAAAGAGGCGTGTGTGAGTCAATTCACAACCAATTGCATTTACTATGGCAAACAGAGCAATGAGTAATCTCATTTTAATTATTATTTTTGATTGAAAAATAAACCAATTCCAATTCCAACCAAATCATTGAGTGGACTTTAAATAATATAATAGTGAATTAAGTAATTATTAGATGTTTATTAACTGATGTAAATTTGCAATTTGCATGCACTGCACTCATTAATACTGGATAAAAGAAAACCGCAACCAAGCTGCACAAAGCTAAAATAATAATGCATAAGCAGATTTTTATTTACTCATAATGCATCCACAATACCGCAAAAAATCTGTAGAGAGGATCAACCATCTCCTAAACGATATATTTGTTGTTCCACATTTTCCTCTCTAAAAAATTGTTGTGTTAAATGTTTTTTTTTTATTTGCTTGTGTTAAATAAATAATAGTGTAAATTAAAGGAAAATTAATGGACTGTTGCTGCCAATTATGTTATTGCTCTTGTTGCATAATTTGAGTGTGTTTTTATACACTGAATCCGGTAAAAATCGGTGAAAAGGGTATAATGGCTTTGTGCAAATGTATGTAACAGGCAGAAGGAAGCATCTCCGACCCCACACAGTATATATGTTCTTGATCCGGGTCAACAGTCGAGTCGATTTGGTATAACAGGCGTTTGCGTTATTTGATCGATAACTGCTCCGATTATCGAATATCGATAAATTTAAATTTCCGATAGCAATAAATGACAATTCTAATAATTACATAATATGCATATGCATACTGTTGATCAACTGCCCAAAATTTGATCAAGATCGGATAAGAAACACCCAAGTTATAGTCGAAAATAGATTCTCATATTGATCTCATTTCTATCAGCAGCGAGCGCCTGTGTGAGAAAGAGATGGCACGATAATCGTTTATGTTTTTTGGGTGTATTCTGCAGAGCCCCGTTGACTACGATTGCGTGTTTCACGTGTTTGTCGGCAGATGGCGCTTCCAGAGCTGCTCGCATTTTAGTGCAAATATTTTTAAAGGGGAATTTGCCAATAATAATAGAATATATTTAATAACTGGGTTCAGGGTATATCGTAGTCGAGTGCACTCGACTACAGCGCTCTAACTTGTATTTTCATATGTTTGGTTTAGTGGTTGTGTAAGTGAATAGCGAAAGAAATAAAAATTGCTCCGGAGAGAAATAAGGAATTAAGACTAAAATTGCTGCTGCTGCTGATAAGTGCATTCTTTTTTTTTTTAATATTTTAAGACAATCTTTCTCATTTAAAATGAGTTACCAAGCAAATGTTTACAAATAGATGAGGACTTCTGAACCTACTCAGATGAGCGGCAACGAACACAAATTACGCTTTAATAAGAAACATAGATAAATATGCAAGATTATTAAACATTGTATTTAGATTCTCATATGCAATAGAAGAAGATTTTTTAACTTGAAGTAAATAATCCAAGTAATAAGCATACATAAGCTTGTTGAGTTCTTAATATCTTATGTCGTCTTATACTTAAATAGATAATATGTATTTAATTAATAAGCTAACTTCTCACTCCAGTTGATAGCTTGTTATTGTTGAGTTATCTATTATAATTAGATGACCAACTATTATGCTGCTTATCTAGCATCCATCTTTGCATCCATTTATCTGTTCTCATCCATTTATTTAGACTTTGCATACGGAACGACTTAATTAAAATTGCAGTGCTCATTAAATTGAATGCGATTCCTCAAGCAAAATTGCCAGACAACGACAAACGTTGCACCTGCCCCCAGACAGACAGACAGACAGACAGACGAACAGACAGAATGACAAAAGATACGGTCGACAGGATGATGCACTTGCTTATGGGCGAAAGGGGGGATCGGGTAAGTGGGGGGTGGGGTATTGAGTTGATGACGACGCTGATGATGACATTATCTCATGCTCATTGAACGCAAATGTGGCGTTTTGTCGCACACCATAAAAGATGAGAAGGGTGGGAGGCGGGGGGGGGGGGGGTGGGGGAAGGGCTGGTTTGGTTCAGCAACATCAAAAACAAATGCCAAAAGAATAAAGAGTACGAATCTCATCAGAACTGAGAAAGTAAACTGCAGTCGAATTTTTATTTAACGACACTTTTTGCCAGACATTCATTCTCCACGGCACTGACAAGCCCTCCTTCCCACCTACTTTCCCACCTTACCCAGCCATGTTCTCCTTATGTCATAGGTTTTGCTTGGCTTTGTTGTGTTGTGTGAAAGAATGCTTTTGTAATATGCCAAAAGCAACAAGAACAACAACTACAACAGCTAAAACAATGGCAAGTGCAATCGGAGCTGAGGTTTTGCATTTCTCAGAAAAGTGTAGAGCACAAAAAACTAAAATAAGCAGAACAAATGTAAATCACTGTTTGAGTTATGTAGAAATTGAAATACTCTTTTCTCTCGATTGTTATAGTTTTATTATTTGATTAGTCGATTTTTATCTATATTTCTTTGCATTCTTATTTATACTTTAAGTTTTGTGGTGGTTTTTCAGATCTTTTTATATTGATAATATGTAGATAAGGGTATATATATATATATTTATATATAATTTAAGTAGTGTAATTGAACCACATTAAGTCAACAGAATATTTGTATATGATGAAATTCCTGTTTTATAACTATTATTAAGTCTCTTGACAATGTCATTAAGATTTCCAATAGCGCCACTTCAAAAGTTGAATGATCTCACAAATCAGAAGAGTGCATACCTTTAACTTCACCCACACAAGTGGTGCTGTGGTGCAAATTGTGCTTCAGTTCAGTGACTTATTTGTTGACATAATTTCAAGGAAATTGCGATGATAAAGTTTTCCGCACAACGGTCAAGTTAGATTTGTTTTCTCTTTTTTCATTCTTTTGCGAGTTTGTTTTTAACGAATTAAGTCAGACAGAGTCGCCTAAGGCGGCCTTTAAATTGACTTTAATCATGGGCCAAGCCGCACAGCCCAATCATTAGTCACACCCACTGGCACAGTGGCACTGTGCCTGACAGACTGGAAGGAGTCTCTCTATTTGAGTCTCTGTCTCTGTCTCTGTCTCAGTCTGGCAACGTTTACGCCAAGTACTTAACAACTTTAATGAGCGGCGGGCTGCAAAAAATGCAAAAACCAAAAAAAAAACAACAACCAAAACAAAAAACTGCCGAGCATCTAAAGTAGCCAACGCGCACTTAATACTAATGGCAGTCATTATCCTTTATCCTTTTGGCTGTCGCAACAACTGTTAGACTGACGCTCTCGCTCTCTTTCCATCACTATCGGTCTCTTTTGCACATTGGCGAACTGTTTATCTAGCCTTTTGTTAGCACGCACATTTATTAGACCAACCAAAGTCCGCCTCCCCAAACCGAGAGTAAACCAACTTGTCCAAAAAAAAAATAAAGAACGCTCGAGGAGAGAAAAGAAACGAACGAAAAAAGAAAAACAACAAAACAGCTGAAAAAAAAAATAAAAAAAAATTAACTTAACTCAATTTAAAAAAGTTTTTGCTTTTATTATTTTTTTTGATTATTTTGTCTGTTTGCTGTTTGTTGTTTGTTGTTGTTTGACAAAAAACGAATTAAGCCAGTAAGCAAAACTTTAAGTAGCTTTTGTGTTGGCGAAAGTATTAAAATCGTTTCTCAAATGGAACTGAATGAGACAGAGTGCCAGAAACCCCTCACCTTCGAATTCAATCCACCCACCCAGTCGCCACACAAAAGTAAGTGGCCAAAAGGATTCCATGCGGCAAGTGTCCTTGAGTCATATTTACTTAACTTTGGCTCAAGGGCCTGCCATCCTTCGGAGCACAGTGCCCAAGACCAAGACCAAGACCAAGACCAAAACCAGGCGCAGCTCTCAAACCCCCAAGTCTTTTCCTCGACTCAGGGTCGAGTTCGGTTTTGTGTACGCAATTTACGCAAGATTTTTGATTTTGCAGCTGGAAAAATGAATTTTCACCAGTTTTAACATGGAAAACCCAACCCCAAAAACCCTCGAGTTAAGTAAACCTAATTTTGTGTAGCACATCTAATATTACAAAATTGTTCGGTCTGGCCCAAGTGGATGCCATTCAGCTGAGGACTTCAACTGTTTAAGTTCAAATGGAAAAAAAAAAGGATTTACAATCTCTCATTGAAAACGGAATGTTCTATTTGCAATATGTAAGTTTCAATTGCACAAAAAATCATGGAAAATATGCTTAAACTTTAGATGAAACAAATAAGCCTTGAAAATATACTGTGAATATTTAAACCACTAAGAGTAGATATTAGAATTGAATAGACTATTAGTTGACTTTAACTATTCCATAAGAAAACTTAATTTATTTAAAATTATTTATTAGTATTTAATATTTCGCCTTATATAAACAATATCTTTTAAATTGCTTCTTTTTATTTATTTATTGATATGTTTGCAGAATATTGGTTATAGACTAATTTATATCTTAATTACATATATTTTTAAGGCTACTAGATTATTTTGATTTTAGATATTACAATATAGACTAATTTTGAGTTTAGATATCAACTAGTTAATTAATTTTAATAATAATTTATTTTAATTTTTTATGATATAAATGATTTATGTGTTTACCTTAAAGATTTCTAGGTGAAGATTGTTGCTAAAAAATAGTTTCAACACTAAAGTGAATTTAATTTTCCAATCAATCGATATCATTGAATGCATCTGCAAAAATTTGTGAAATTTTCCGCATCAAATTAAATTCCGAGCACATTTTTGTAGAGATTGCGTTTAATCTGCTGGTTGTTAAGTTGTTAAGGCATGCTTGCCGAGTGGCGAAATGTGCTGCGAGCTGCTTACACAATTTGCCACAAAATCAGAGTAAGATCTAACCTTTCAAGTGGGGCAAGCCATTAAGTTTTTATCTGTGCAGCAAGATGCTCGCTCTGCACCAACAGTAGCATCTACAGCAAATATTCGTTCGCTTGAGTCACACAAACAGCTGGCTGCTAGGTGGTTGCTGACAGCTCAAGGATTGCGCAGCAGCACCGCCTGGTTGCACCACCCGCATCCGCGGGCAAAGTCACGGCAACAACAAGAACAACAAAATCTACACCGGCGGCATAAATCGCACCATGAGTTTCAACTTTCAGCCAAGATGTAAGCCAAGTTAATTGCTTTTTGTTGCTTTGCTACCTGTTTGTTGTTTTTTTTTTGGTTTTTTTTTTAGCGCTGCAATGTCAACAATGAAACTAACGGCTGCTTCAGCTCTTATTTGCCGTTGCCGTTGCCATTGTTGTTGTTGTTGTTGTTGCTTTTGTTGTTGCAGTGCCCGTTGCTGCTATTTGAGCAGCTCTTCACAAAGAACAACTTGGCTTTTAGCTGAGGGGAACAGCGAACGCAGCCATTTTGTTGCCAGCTCGAAAGGCTCTTGAAAAGTCGTTGCCTAACCTTAGGCGCAGTCCAAGTGTTCTGCTCCTGCTCCTGCTCCTGCTTCTTCTTATTATTCTTCGCCTTATTCTGCTTCTTCTGCCTCTGTTCCATTCCATTCTCTTGCAGAGCATCTTGACTGTCCGTGAGTCAGTGAGATCCGCCCCTGTCACCCCTCCGCCCGCATTATTAATGATTAAAATCGGCAATGGAGCGACGACTTTGGCTACAATCAATTTACAATTCATGTCGCTGGCCGGCGCCAAAGCAAAAAGTCGCTAGAAATCAGTCAACTGTGAATATTGCAAAATGAGCTTCCGCCTTCGCATACACTTCCGGCAGCAATTTCCGTTTCCTCATTACCTTTTTATACCCAGCACAAGAAGAATACGCCCACAAATGTCTTTCGCATTTGGACTAATCTGAGTTGGGAACTTGTAAATTTCGTCTGCAAATTTTTTGTCCTTCTATATGTATATTCCGATCTTTATAATATTCAAATTATTAATACAAGTTAATGTTATTTGAAGTTTAATCATAGCTTGAACTAAACTACACTTTAGAGTCTGCTGCGTGGTATCTAGCCGTAAATCATTTTCGGTTTCAGCACTCTTATGTGCTACTTTTGGCATCTTTGGGACTGTCCTTTTGGGTTGGCGGATGACGGGTGGGGGGTAGTTAGGGGTGGCGGCGACTACGTGTGCGCGCGCCTTCATATGACAATTTATTATGCTCTCAACTTCAATTTAAATTGCTTGACAATTATTATACAATGACGAGGAGAAGAAGGACCACATCGCGACATCATCATTGTTGTCCTCGTCTACGGCTCCAAATGCGTATTCGACAAATTTATATGTGCTTAGTGGCAAAGTGGGATGGGAGATAGGGGATAGGGGAGTGGGATGGGGGTGTGGACAGAGATTGGTTACGTGGCCAGACGGGTACCCAGAATTAATGATGGCAAATTTGCAAAGTTCACAAATTTCTTATTAGTTGTGCCAGAGCTGACGTTGCCGGCGAAACTCTCTACCGCCTCTGCCCCTTCTCTTTGCCCGGCTTCATTTTTCATTTGAGCAGCTCCGTTTTTGGGGCCGACTGGTCCGTAGCGCCTCCATTTGCCATTTGCTGCGGTTTTAAGTTTTCGCACTTTGGCCGCCAGCATCAAACGCAAATTTCCCAAGCGCTCTAATTTGAATTTTAATTGAGGTCTCTTTGTGGTTTTTCTTTATTTATGTTTTTTAATGGTTTACATTTTTCGTTGTTTCCGTTTTATTTTTTGTTTTTTGCCAGGTTTCGTTGCTTTGAAAATTAACAATAATTATAAATAATTATTATGCTGTTCAGCTATTGGGCTACGTGACGGCTTCCATTATAATTAAGTTGGTTTATTGGGCTGAAATATGAAGAGGTAAGCTATAAGTGGGAGGCTTTTTAAAATAAACAGAGCATAATGAAAGCTTATAATTATACTAATAGGAATATCGTTTCATCTGCGTGTTGAAGAACTTGTCTCCGACCCCGTAAAGTATATATAGTCTTGATCAGCAGCACAAGCCGAGCCGAGCCCAGCCTTTCTTAAACTCATATTTTTGCTGTGCTTGTAGCACATTGATAATATGACATTTATTCCAATGCATAGAACCAAACCGAATCAATGTTAAAATCTTTTATGTTTTATGCATTTTCATATGATTTAAATAAAAAATTTACGTTCAATCCCTTTGCATGCATGCAGTGCTCATCACATAAAACGTATAAAAATCAAATATAGTTTTTCAAATGATGCGAGTAAAAAAAACAAAACAAAAAACTGCAATTGCATTGGCCCCAATGGGTGACAATCCAGGCGAACACTTTTGGCGTTGAGGGCGACAGAATATATATAATAAAAAAAAATGAAACACAAGGAAAAAGCAAATGCAAATTGTGCCATATATCTAGTCGGAAATGGACATATCGTCCGCGTATATCGCATGTAAATATAAATTTAATTGCGCAAAAAAAGTGAAACAAATAAATCAAACAGAAAATGCACAAAAAGATGTGATGGCAATTGCAATTGCAAGTTTTCGCGATTGCAGATATAATTAATAAAGCCCGCGGCTGCCATAGAAATTGTAAATTGAATTGACAACGGTTTACATTCGGAAATGGGTTCTGTTTGCCTTTCAGTTTTTTTTAAATGCTCTAAAAGAAAGTGAGTTGCGTATGAAACAAACAAAATAAAAGAGATCGACCGACCGTATTGAAAAGGAAATCAAATATACTGATGTTAAATGAAATCAATTTAATTAATATACATATCGAAATCTGTGAAAACTTTTCGAATTTAATTAAACACTGCGAGAAAGGTACAAAAAAGATTAAAGTGTACTTTGTAGTAATTAAATTTTAGCATATCTAGGATTAAATCTTATCTATATACAAAAAGTGAATTAATGTTCATTCAAAATAATTGGGGATTTATAAAAATCACTAAATGGAAGTTAACTATGTCTGGAAAAATAAATGCAATGCTTAAAACTTAGTAGGTTTTTTAAAATTAAATAGGCACATTAGAGTTTTATATTCTTCTAAATAAATTAAACTTACCAATTGTTTTCATGGAATCTATTGGATAAATCGTCTCAATTTGCATTTAATACGGATATATTGTTAAGTAAACAATTTTTTTTATTCAATAACTCATATTTTTTATCTGTTTAAAGTCATAGTTTTACCACGTCTGAAAAATTCAACAAGTCAAAGTAAAACAAATATTTTTTTTTTAGTTTTTTTCTTGCTTTATTTTCTATGTTTTTTTTTAGTCGCATCGATTTTTCTTAGATTCCACGCACTTTCTACATGTTGCAACGCGGCCTAAACTACTTGGCTAGCCTAGCCTAGGCTGACAAGCATTTTAAAGTTATTAAATATATGTTGGCGTTTATTTGATTTACGATTTTCATTTGGTTTTAGTTGATTTATGCTTTTAATTTTAGACATTGCACGAATTGAATTTAATTTCCATTTGGTTTTCGCGTTCTTTTTTTTTTGATTTCAGCCGATTGCGTGACACAATTCTTTCATTAATTGTATAAACTCTTTTTTTTGTTGAATTTAAGTAATTGTTTAAATACAAGCTTAATTTATTGAATTAATTTTAATTTTAAGCCCATTTGCCCGGTTCGCATAAATTGCTGGCCTAATTGTAGTGTTTTTTTCTTCTGTTTTTATTTTTGTTTTGTGTGTTTGTTTGCTGCTGCTTATAGATTTAATTAGTAATTTGTTTATAATTACTATTTATGGTTTGCTACAAAAAAGCTCATTGCGTGTTCTGGCTTGCATGTTTTTTTCTTATGTTTTTTTTTTTTTTTTTTTTAAATATATATTTGTATTACTTATTTCTTGTAACTTGAAGTTTACCCCTAAGCTAAGCGCAGATAAATATATATGCTACACACATATAGACACATATTCATTCTAAATACACATAGAAAAACAGCAACAACATCAATATACGCATGTGTGTGTGTGTTTGTGTTGTGTGTCTTGGGATTTGTTGTATACATAGAAAACTTTTTAATTGTTGATTTAAAAAAATAATTAGTTGCTTGAGTGTTTTGCCTAGTAATACAATAAAATGCCCTTGGACTTTGCAACTGCGTTTTTTATTTAGCATTTCATTTTACAGTTATGAATATTTATTCTTTGTTTACTTGTTTTTTTTTTGTTGGTTTTTTTTGGTTTTTTGGCAGGTACCTGATACTTAAATATCAATTACGGGGAGCAGGCTGTGTTTGAGAGCAACTAAACTGTACATTTATAATAGGCCTTGTAAAATATGTGTATATAATATGATTAAATATGTGTTTGTTTGGGTTTTTGCTATTTATTTGGTTTTGGGTTTTCGGTTTTGATTTTGATTTCGCCTGCGTGTAAAAGCGCCTATAAGCGAGCTATGCACAACTGCAAAAAATGTTAGTGATTGATTTGCTTATTTTTTGTATACATAGTTGTTGAATATACATATATATATATATATATACATATAGTATATGTATATATTTATAAATACACCGATACAAGTATGGCAAAAAACTTTGAGTTCACTTCAAGCCTACACACGCATAAATAGTATATATATATATACATATATATACATATATATATATATATATATATATATATTATATTTATTTGTTAGTTTTTAGCTTTTACTATAATTCTAGCTTGTAAATATTGATTTTGTTTTTCTGCTTTGATTTTGCTTACTAATATCTAGCACTTAAAATAGATGTGTTTTTTTTTTTTTTTTATTTATTTTTTATCTTAAGTAGCTTTGGTTTAAGTTTGTTTTCTTGTTTACCATTTGTTTTTTTAAACACTTAGGGTTTGGCAATTGGAGCTTCGGCCTTGTTTGGCGTGGGCACCATTTGTTGCGCCGAAAGACTCCAATTATTGGACGAATTGTTGATATACGTTGCGGTTTATGCTCAAAAGTGAGAAAGAGAGAGAGAGAGAGAGAGAGAGAGAGATAGAGACAGAAATAGTATGTGAGTGGATGTGTGTGTGAAATGTTGCTGAAAGTGTTGCCTATTTGTAGTTTAGAACGTAGCGTTGAGTTGAGAGCAGCTGCTTACGAGACCTATCAGCAATCAGCATATCCAAAATATCAAATTATAGCTGAACATAATTATTAAGGAATAAATAATAAATTAAATAAAGAATTAACCATAAATAAACATAATTAAAATGGGTTAAAAAGAGTATACATAACAAAAGAAGATAAACCAAAATCTTAACCTGCAGACTTGTAAATGATCAATATAATGCACTACGAACAGATATATATATATCTAAAATTGTGAATTTTATTGCTAGGAAATCGATTTATATGGATATTCAATAAACTGGAGGAGTTATCGATAAATTAAATTAATTTGATTTGCATATGGTATCCGAGAACTTATATTCCGAATGGGAATTTTCTAGTTCTTATAATAGCTGAATTCTTCTGCATGTTACAGACGTATAATCAAATCCATTATACCCCTATTAAACACATTCAAAGGGTTCATGGTAGACACAATTAAGTTTTACGTTAAAAAATAAAAAACATAAATGAATAATTAAAAAAGTTGTACACTAATTGTGAAAAATATGCTGCTGACATAACTTGGCCCTAACGCCATGTGATGCCAGTGTTAATCGATGCTGATGCCGGTTAATGGAAACAACAGCAAAAATTTGTTTGTTGAGCTGTGCATATTTTAAGCTTAAAGGCAATACGTTTGCAAAACTGGCCGTTTAAACAGTTGAAAAAACAGTCAAGCACACACACACACACACACACACACACACACGCACACAAGCATACACAAACACACACACATAAACGTACAATACATATACAAGCTACTTGGCACACAATCACATGCTTCGACAAGCACAAGTTTCAATTTGTTGCACTTTTTAAGCATTAAGTAGCTGCCCAAGCGCCCGGACTTAAATGCTGTGTGCGTTTCACAGTGTGTGTGTGTGTCCATATATATATATGTGTGTGTGTGTGTGTGCGTATTTTAAAAGTGTATATATATAGATGTGTGTGTGTGTGTGTGTGTATGAGTGCGTTGGCCAGAAAAGCGGTTTAGTTGCAATTTAGCTTTTAACAGCTACTAGTTTTTTGTAGTTTTGTATTTTTGGAGTTATTTGTTTTAGGTTTTGTTTACCCTTGCAGAGTGTTCTTGGATTGCGTCATCCATTCTGTAACCAGATCAGATTTCTTGACAAATATTCAATTTTTGACACTTGTAAAAGCAATGGTTTGAAATTCATTTGTTTTTATTGAAGTCGCATGTAAGAAGAAAGAAAGATATATGGTTTTTATTGCATTGCATTTAATTTGAAAAGCATTTTTTAACAGGTTTTAAAACTGGAACTGGCATTGTTATTCCAAGAATCCTTGACAGGTGACAATCAGACAAACGAACTAAATTGCATTGCTATTAATTCAATACATATTCTATTCATAGAGGAAGTTTATAATTATAGACTTCTGCAAGGGTATTTAATCTTCAGCATGCCGAAGTGTTCAGTTCATTTACATATTTTGTTTTCATTTTGAACTGCGTACATTTTTAAATTGTTATTTCTTGTTTTACCATTTTCGGTTTCGTTGTTTATACAACATCAAAAGCACACGAATTAAGCACGTTTAGAGCATTTAGTTAAAATTACAAATTACTTACTAATACACACATAGAAATTTTGCATCATTTGTTTTTCTAACAAAAATAATAAAAATGTGTAGCAAAAATTTACCAGCGTTGCGCAGTTTCAACAATTTGGATACAAACATGTATTTTTATTTAGATTTATCAAGTGCGCGCTGAAAAGTATGCTAAGCTTTTTGATAAATGTTATTTTGCTGCTATCACGTGGGCACACAGAGCTTTCTGCAAATTGCACTACTTAAAGGCTATGCTTAGAGAATACAAAATACACTCAGCCGACAAATTGTAGTACGTATGTACTTTATATATATATATATATATATATATATTTATATATATATATATATATGTATGTATATATACTAAAATGGGGACACAGGATCACAGTGACTGCCTATGAGTTGCTGTTGCTGTTGCTGTTGGTGTTGCTTAGATTGGACGGCGGCGGCCATTGCCGCTTGATGACAGCAAAGTGTGTCATTTGAAAGGTGTTTGTCAGCTGGCAGCGACGCTCGACAAAGCCAGTTAGACAGTAGCCCATATTGTAGTCCTCCATCGAGATGTTCGATGTCAGATACAGTTTAAACTCATCATTATATGCTAGCTGTGATTTCGAATTTGACTGTCCTCGACTGCCAGAAGCAACTCCAGCTGCCGCTGCTGCTGATGCGCCAGTTGTTGTTCCTGCTGCTGCTGCTGCTGTTGATGTGGTGGCTGGTGTTGCTGTCGCCGCTATTGGCGGCCGGCGAAAGTGTCCGGCAATCAGTAGCGAGCCCTGCTGCTCCATGGGCAACATTCTGGCCTTGGTCGCCTGCCGTTGCGTGCCAGCGCATTCGACAATGCGACAACGATTTGGCTGCCACCAGCAGGGCGTGATGGTCCAGTAGCTCGATGAGGCAGTCCTCGCCCAGCCTTCTTCCGGATACAGCAATATCTGTCGATATGTTTGCGACAAATGCAAAGAGAGAAAGACCCAGAGACAGAGAAGGGGATAGAGGGAGAAAGAGAGAGAGAGAGAGAGAGAGAGAGAGAGAGGTTAGTGAGATTTTAGCCAGCTACCAAATGCAAATTGGTTTTGTGTGTCGCAGCTATTGCTGCTGTTGCACTTTAATTGAAAATCGTAATTAAAAAGTGTAAACTGTCCCACATTTTGGACATTTGCACATCCGCTGCAGCCAGTTAGTCATTGTTTTTAATTCCTAACCAAACACAATTGTTTTCCATGCTCTTAAGTGGTACTCATTACTTAATTGCATTAAAATATATCGACATTACGCTGTGGAAACTGGTTGCTAATTATTTAAAATATTCATTACTAATTGTTTGTAACATTTTAAACTGCCAAGAGGAATGAGAATAAAGTGGTATAAATCTGAAAACACGATGTTTTTTCGTAATTCATTTAGTAGCTATTATTAAATATTTATTAATATATATTTTTTTTAATGATAGAGGCATAACTTTGACAAACCAGAATTTCAAAAGCCATTTAGTTTTTATCACGTTTTAAACTCTTTAATTAATCTACAATTAATTTCGAATTATTCTTCGTCATTTATTTAGGTGAGATATCTATGAAAATTGAACCTCGGTAGCTACAGAAAATTAAGTTGCATTATAAAAAATAAAAAGAAATATACAATTTTTTTTTTTTAAAGGCATTAAAAATTTTCATATAATTTTTTTTTAATGGAAGTTAAATTTTCTATAGCTACCGAAGTTGAATTTTTTCGAAATGAAGCAGAGAAAATGCATTTAATTACGGCGTATTTATTATTATATTATTTTAACACTGTAGAGACCACCAATATGCTTATTATTGTAGCTGTGGCTTGTGGCGGCCATGTGGCAAGTGGCAAGCGGCAAGCGGCAAGCGGCACATGGCTGCTTTATCAACGGCAGCTCATAAATATTATATATTAGTTCGTTTATCATGAACTGGCAGCGATTTTGCATGCGGTCATTGCGGCCACACCAAAGAACTTCATTATTAATTCATATGTACACCGATGTATATTAATGTTCATTTGTGCACACAACGATGCGTATGTTTAACAAGCCGTTTCTTTTACTTTTCCCGAGCTGCATAGACAGAGAGAAAGAGAGAGAGAGAGAGAGAGAGAGAGAGAGAGAGAGAGAGATAGCGCTAATCAAACGCTGAATTAAATACACAATGGAGCGACAGTCGCCGCAGCATTATTCCTTAAAGCGATACACGGAATCGGGGATACAGTCTGTGGGGCAGAGATGAAAATCTCTGGAATTCAAAAGAACATTTTTTTAACGGAATTGAAATAAAGCAGCAAAGCGTAAAAGAGAAATGAAAACTTGAGCTGCAGAAGCTGCTGCTGTTGTTGTTGTTGCCCCCAAATGGTGGCCAGTGGCTAGTGGCAATGTCCACCGCAGCAGCAGCAGCAGCTGGAGTAGCAGCAGCAGCAGCAGATGCTTTTGAAATTGAAGTGGCTGCAGCTGCAGGCTGACGCTACCGTTACCGTTAGCTGGCTTCAGGCTTTGTGGCGACTGCCATGCGTTAAGTTTCTGACTTTAAAATAAAATGCTTATGTGGTTTTTCCATTCTTTTTTGTTGTTTTGTTTTTTTTTTTGGTTTTTCTTCATCGCTGTCTGTGTGGGGGCAACCGAGCAGGTAAATTGTATAAAATTAATGCGGCGCAGACAAGGCTTAAAAATCCATACATAATTTTATTTGGTTATATTTTAAATTCTTTCTCTTATTTGCTCTTAACGCATTTAACAAGCACACGGCGCAAAAACAATGGGAATTGAGCTGCCACAGTCATGGCGCATTAATCCAGAATGAAAACCCACTTGACTATTAATGAAAATTAAACGCTTTTCGAGTGGCCACAGTTAACAGAATAATGAAAAACTGTCATTATATATAGATGTGCGTGTATATGGCGGATTCGGTGAATGCAAATGAGTGAATGCCAAACACTCATTAAAGCATAATGAATACTCTGAATAGTTTTAACTCATCACAGACAAGGACTACGCATGGCATTCAGATAAAAAGGGGCTTTCAAATTGACTGGGAATAATATACTCAAATATTATGAAGCTTGCTAACTTAAACTAAGACTGTGAAATTAAAATGCTTAACACATTGCTAAAAGGTTAAAAAGTGCATCGAAAGTAGGCCACATACAATTTTCTGTTAGTCTTTAATAACATTTTTTTTTATTAATTACGTATTTGAGAGGTAAACTAGTTAGAATTTACTCTTATTGTTTTTGAATATTTGTTTATAGATTTATAG
Source organism: Drosophila setosimentum (assembly GCA_035043505.1). Lineage (NCBI taxonomy): Eukaryota > Metazoa > Arthropoda > Insecta > Diptera > Drosophilidae > Drosophila > Drosophila setosimentum. The sequence continues at coordinate 6,012,520 of JAWNMY010000003.1, read as the reverse complement.
ATTAAATATCAGCATTGTAGTTAATGAGCGATTGCGAATGATGCTCAATTAACCGTCAACTAATTAGTCACCACAAAATATTTGCGATCAGTTCAATTGGGTTTTTGCTGTTCTTATTGTTGATGTTGCTATCGTTATTTTGGTCGAAGCAGCAAACCGCAGCCGCTGGCCAATAACGAGCTGTATGTCTGTGTGTGTGTGTGTGTGTGTTTGTGTACATGCCTGGGACATCAATCCCCGTTCAGATTGGGGCACATAGTGAGTAGCATATAGCAGTGCACGTGCTGCATATATGTCAACTTGCCCCACATGGCGAATGCTGCGCTCAAATTGTGCGCTCGTGTTTGAAAATTTTCCCAAAAAAAAGAGACTAACAAAATGAAAAAGAACAAATAGTTTTTTAAGCAAGACGAAAATGAAATACTCTTGAAGAAGCCGAACTGCTCTGGCAAAATAATGAAAGCATTAGCTTAACTTAATTTAACTGTTCAGCCTGATAATAGTAATAAATCAATAAATTAAATGATAAATCAATAAATTAAATGATAAATCAATAAATTAAAAAATAAATAAATAAAAAATTAATTAAAAAAACATAAAAAACCACACAGGATTTGACGACATAGTCTATGATTGAAATCTTAGTGAACAGTGTATTTTATTATAAAAATGTAAATATTCAGATTGTCGATTGTTCGCAACAACAGTCAAATATCCTTTTACCTTTGATAGACTACGTCGTCGAATCTTTTTGTTAATCCAAATAAATGAAGCGAAGTTATTTGTTTTCATTGATTGGCATCAGAGACTGCTATTGTAGCGACTCTTGAACGGGTTTTGAGTTGGCGACTGTTCTGGACATTCAATGACGACAAACGAATGATCCTTAAAAACTAATTTAGAATCCTGTTTGGTGGTCGAGTTTGCTTCGTTGGTCTATTAGAAGACCCACAATATAGGCATGGCTTTAAATCCGAATCAGATTCTATGTAGAAAAATTAACGAATACAAATTATCCGTGAGGTTATTTGGGAACCATTTCTTATGCATTCGTTGGCAGCCTAATACCTTAGAATATATGGACTATATAATATAGATAGGCATATTCTTCAATGTCTTACATTATTTAAGCAACAAATAAATAGGCAATTCTGTGCGAGGGTATTACAAAAGTAAGTTTGCATCTGCAGGATAGCGCCTTAATAAGCTGCCAAAAATGTGCAGTCAAAGTGGGTTAAGTGGGCTTTGGTAGTTTGCTGTTGTGCGAAGTGGTTCGGGTTGTGGAGGGGTTGTGGTAGGGGTCACATACGCGCTGCAGTTGGTGCCCTGCAATTGCATTATTCAAAGTTGCCAATGTGTATGCTGCTAAATTGAAAATGCAACGCAACAAATCGCTTGCCACTATCAAGGGTCATAAAATCCGGCACCTACACACTCACACAAACTCACACAAACTCGCACATGGGACCTTTTTACAGTCAAACACACATACACACACACACACACACACATCCACTCGTACACACGTAAATGGCAGAGAAAATCACTTCCGCTTGTGGGCTGCTGCAAAACTGCAACGATGCCAATTTCAACGCTGGGGCACCAGGTGGCAAAGTCGATGGCGAAATGGCAAAATCGACAACGTGGCTGTGACTGCTGGCACTGTGGTGTGTGTAATTGTGTTCTGTGTGTGTGTGTGTGTGTGTGTGTTTGTGTGTGTGTGTGGTTGCAATAGCTATTGCCTTGAAGGCGTCCATAATCGATTTCTGCGAGGCACGCAATTGTTTGTTGACTTTCGGGTTTTTTATTGCTTGGCATTTTATTGCCAGCAGAGTAAATAAATTCTTACGACCCCAGCATTCTTCAGCATCCCCCCCCCCCCCCCTCGTCAAGCCTTTAGACCAGCATTGTCAGCTGGCAACTTTGTCTATTAATTTGCTTAATGAGTTCATTGACAAATATTGAACGCCTTGCAGACTCGCTCGGTCTCTGACTTAACAAATACTTAAGTAGCTGCCAAGTTTTGCAGCCACGCAGCGTGCAAAAACTTTTCTCATTTCGTTCGACGGACGCTGACATTAATTAATTAAGTGCTGCCGCAGACATTTCAACACTTTAACAGTCACTCAGTTTGTCAGTTCGACTATTACTTAGTCAAAAATTTCCAACATCGTCTGTATGTGTGTGTGTCTGTGTGTGTGTGTGTGTGTATGTATCTTGGTCTCTTGTTGTTAATTACCCGCCCTCATAAGTCTGGTATACATAGTGCATAGTACCAAATACGAAGTAAGCTCGAAAATCAAAGCTTCATCACGATTGTCTAAGCACTCGAGGAAAACACAGGCAGGCTGTCGCATACGGAAACACTTGCCAACAGACATCCCGCATTTGCAGTATCCATTAGCCCCCACAACTGGCCTCAATCCCCTTCCAATTCATCCAGCCATTTGGCTTAGCACACCCTGTAATACATAACATACATATAACAAAAATTAGGATGTAAGATATGGGGGAACAAAATCGAATTTAATTATGTAAATATACAAAATGAATACTTTTTTGTTGGCATAACAATTCCAACAATAGATTTTAATGGTGTGCTTTAAATGATTAATTAAATTTCTACAAATTCTGTGATATTAATTAATCAAGTTCTGTCTTACGTAACTTAACCCAAAGTCAATCATGTAAATCGTTTGTTTCTTTTTATTATTTATTCAAATTGGTATTTTCCAAACATTTCCAAACTAATTATAGGATAACTGCAAGTCATTCCTTAAAGTCGTGTTTTCTTTAGTCTTCTGTTGCGTTTCTTATTTGGTGTGTTATTTCCAATAAAAGCTTTAATAACTTGACTTTGAGTTTTCCCCCCTTTTTTTTTCTTACGTGTGCTTCGAGCGCTTTCCTTGAAGTGCAGAAGAAATTGAAGTTTTATTTGTCTTCCTCACTCAGACCCACTCTTTCTTATTATCTCTGTCTCATCCACCATTGCAGGCGTATCAGTTAGCTTTCTTTTTCTTGTGCACGCTGGCTAACTGTAAATGAGTTTCAGCTGGCTGTAAACTTATCTTTGGCTTTGTTTTCAATTGGCATCGCAATTCGTATACTGTACTTATTTACTTATGCGCCTCACGCGCTGCACCACGCCCTGAATTTGGAATAGCAACGGGTCCGGCATTCAAATTGGCCTCTAGTTGAAAAGGCACAGGGGCAGTGGCAGTGGCAGAGGCATTTGGGTTTTGGTATTGTGGAGAGGGGTTGGGGAGGTGCCGTGAAAAGTTTTAATAAGTTGCTCATTAGCAGAGAAAATGAGGCAGCCGAAACAAAATAATTTACACGCCCAACATCCGTTGCAATTAAACTCGACGCAACTTCAATTTCAGTCTGGCAGAGTGTGCGTGTATCCAACCCATTCTATTGCTCGCCAAGAATGGACCAAGTTTGCGGCGTACTGGCTATAAATGTAGTTGTCAACGGATGTTTGGCAAACGCCCGACGAAGATGCTCGACGGCCGCCGCAAAAGTTTGTCGCGAGTATTTTCTAAATTTAATGAGTTGTATTACGGCGCAAACTTTAAGCGACGTAACTATTTCCTCACATCCGGCACCGGCACATCCCCTCCCCTCCCCTTCCCGACCAATCCCACAGCACCCCAACCACTTCCCTTCTACACTTTAGCCAGGCAACAAGCCGCAAGTTGGGCGTGTTGTTAAGCGTAACTTTATGTAGAAAACTTTTCATGTGTTTCGTATGCGGCGTCACATCCACATTCACATACACCATCTCCACACCCACCCCCACCCCCAATCCCACCCCTTACGCGTCCACTTTGATCCTCGCTGTGGCGTCGCTAGTAATGCTGAAATTAAAGTTATTTGCCAAAGTACAAGCGCGGCCAAAAGTTTTTGCACTACTTGCAGTTGACATGCTGAGGCGAAGGATATGCGTAGCTACAAATTTGATATGTTAGACAAGTGATGCGACTACGGAGACAACACCATCTGCACAGTGGGACAATTGTAAAAAATTGTTGAATTAAAGCTATGAATGTTAATGCAACTATAAATCTTTCCGCTGATGCAATTTCTAGCGAAAATCAAATGATTAAGATTAGTTGATAAAAATAGATTGGTGCATTAGAAAAAATAAAAATAATCAACAATTAAAATGATCTTCTTAAAGACTTTTTACATGAGTCAATTTCAAACAGATAATTTCGATAATGTTGTGTTTATATGTTTATTATTCTGCAAATGCCAACTGAAACCAGTTAACAGCATTTTCATTTCCACTAGCAATATCTGCTTCGAGAATATTATTTTTCTCAAAACTTAACTTATTTTTGTTATGCTGATAATTTGGTAAATACAAAAGATATTTAATAATTATGTCTTATTATTATTATGTCTTATCTTCAGTCGAATTAAACTTATCTCTCATCTAGTACACTTAACACTCTTATATCATATCAGTGTTTATCCACAGTGCTTTAATACACACACACACACACACACACATTGGGTTGCCGTGCAACAAGATTAAGCACATTTATGTGACAGAGCTGAAGTCGCGGACGTAGACGATGTGGCACGCATGTGCCACAATTTTAAAGTAGCGTTAATGAAATTTGAGCAGAAGGCTACACACACACGCACACACACACATGTAAATGTACTAGTGAGAGAGAAGGGGAGATGGGGGGGGGGGGTGGGGGGTGGTGCCTGGGGATCATGCTGCTCGTTGCTGGCATTAAAGCGGCACTAAAATGGCTGACAGGATAAGCTGGGTGCAAGTAAACTTTATAGAGCGGATCCCTGGCTCAGCAGATAGCTGTTTAGACAAGTTGAGAGTTATAGTTTTTGTAAGCAGCACTCGTTAAAGTGCTAAAAAGTAAGAGTTAAGCACTGCAAAAGTGTAAAACATAACACGTTGGCTGTTTGTTTTTTCTCTTCTTTGAATTAAGATATACGAAAGAGTTAATGAGGCTTGAAGTTGGCAAAGTTCTTGAATAAAGTATGTTCTAAAGAAGGTTAGAGGTCGCAGTTAAACAGTGGAGACTTAAGACGGGTCTAAGAAACTCTAATTTAAGATTTTAATGAAGTTGAATCAAAAGTGAGTTTTGAGTTGAAAAGTGGACTCAAAGTTGAAACACTCATTTGAAATAAGAAGCTTAATTTGGTATTACAATTAAACTCAGATTTTAGTTGGCGTTAAGCTTGTTTCAAGTTAGGTTAAAGATGAAAAAGGGGAAAACCATTTTTAATGAAAATAGTCTGGCTCAAATTTTACCCAAAACTTGACTGCTTATAATCAATATTGAATTGAGTTGCTAGAAAATCAGGTAATCAGCCACAAAGCACTGTACTGTCGACTGGACCGACCAAGTAAAGTTCGAATTGCAATTGGATACTTTGAGGTGGTTTGAATGATTCAAAGCTTGACATGCTCATTAGGCAGCCACAAGTTGTTGCTGTTGCTGTTGCTGTTGCTATTGCTGATGCAATTGCTATCGCTTTTGATATTGCTGTGCGTTGTGTTGCTCTGCAAAGTCCCAGTCACGCTTCACTTCACACATTCAGCAAGAGACCACCATTTGCCCACTCCGCCAGCTTAAAAGTTGCCAGTTGCGCGCTTTTGTAACTTATGCCAAGTCAATGCCAAGTTCCCCTCGAGCATTGGAAAATAGCTCATCAATAACCCATTTGCCGATACGCTAGGCTCATGAAAAGCCAGCGCATAGGTCAGAGGCGGAGCGGGGGGCGTGCCATAAGCACGACCTAACCTCCGCTGGGAGCAGCAACAGGATGGAGCTGGGGTAGCTTAACTCCGCTTGTGCAATGAGTGGGTCTAAGGATTTGGAATGTAGGATAGCAACATCCGGTATTCACGTTTATTCAAAGCGTATTCATACTTTAATAGTGTCGGGAATTGAAGTCGGCTGGCATAAATCAAGCGCGAAGTGCGCAAATGCTAAAAGCGTCTGCTTTCCCCATCTCCCCCCAAACTTCCTTTAAAAAAAAATGAAGAAAAGAATAATATAAGAAGACTGTTCGGCAACCAATCAACGAATCAACAGCTTCTCCTGGCTTCAATTATTGTTAATGACAGGATTCGCCTGCTGTGAGAATTTTCCATTTAAAGCGGAAAATGTGGAAGCAACATGCAACATGTTAAGCAGCACAAATGAAATGAAAATTTAATAAAATAAAAATATATGATGCTGTGCGCGCCACCAACCAGCCAAACCAAACACGCAAAAGACGCTTAAGGGGTAGTGGACTGAAATGGGGGTGGGGCCGTTGGAGGCAGAGTCGAAGACGTTTGCTTAAATGAAGATGTATGTCAGCCGGGCGTATGAGTAATATGCGCAAATATGCGCATAAAATAAAGCAACTTGTAGCAATTTCCTTCCAGTCGCTACGTTCCCTCAACCATCCCCCCCCAACACACACAGACGCACACACACACACATACATCTCTCGCCCCCTCTTTGAATTGCCTGCCTTGCCACTTTGGCGGCTCTGCCTTCTTGTGTTTAATTTAGCCAGCCATAAACGTAATGCGGCGCCTGAAGTACGTTCTCCCCGAATTTATATGGCGCCACATAAAAGCCGCTCTGGCCCCACTCGTCCTACTCCTACCTACCGCCTCTCGCATCGTTTCTACTGCGCGCCTCTCGTATTTCATTGCCAAACAGTGCCTAACATAAAATCATTTTATTTTGAGGCTGCTTTAAAAGGCAGCAACAGCAACAGCAGCAGCAGCAGCAGCAACAGCAGCAACAGCAGCAACAGCAGCAACATCAGCGAATTGTTTAATACAAAAGCCAGAATTCAACCCATTTTTGCACTGTGGAAATTCTGTGGCGACGCTGGTAAAACTGTTGGCAACTGTCAATGACAATTTTATTGAATTTTCTATTATTTTATCATATACGTTGCAAAATATTCGTCCTTTGTGTGCTGCAAATTGAATTGAAATATTAATAACAGACTACAACGTTTTAATCAAATCTGAAATTCTTTTAAGAGCTATATTTAATCTATTAAACTTAATTTAAATTCGAACAAAAGTTGCATATACATTTTGCGCTATTTAAAAATGATAAAGGACTTTGGAAAATAAAAAAAAACCTTTATTTAGTTTACGGCTTAAAAAAGAGAAGTATTTCATGAAATAAAAATAACCTCAAGCTATTTGAATTTATGCACGTTTTACATTTTTACGGCCATTGAAAATTAATATAAATTGTAAAATCTATTAACTTTTTTTTTGGTTGTGCAACCATGTTTTCCGTATACATAAAAAGGTTTATAGCAATTGCGCTTTCAGCCTTGAGATAAGCTTTATATTTTTGAAACGTATATATATTTCAAATTATTTTTTATTAGTAAAGCGAATGTGAATAAGCTTCCTTTAACCCGTATACATATATATATATATATACATTTATATATATGTTTTGCTTTATTCAATAATTTCTCTAGAGCTGCTTTTTATGTTGTATTACTAAATTTTTTTTCTTCTTTGAAGCACACCCCAGAGGCAAAAAGAGAGAGTGACAAAAGGGGGGAGGGGGCGGTACTTTGTGTGTTGTACGCCTACTCGTTGCATTGTCCCAGACTGATTTTCAATTCTGTTCAGCTCGGGCCCATTGTGTGTGTGTCTCCTATATCAGCGGCATGCTGCCAACTTGTCGCCGAATAACGTCGCCATTCCGCGAATCCGTTCGCCTGCCATCACGTTAACATATCTGCGATACCATCCATCAAATATCATGAGTCTGCATGTGTGTGTGTGTGTGTGTATGTGTATGACTCCGGCTGCCTTCTGTCAAGCCGTCAAATTTGCAAAGCCCGCCATTCCCATGCACATTTTCAACATGCTCCTGCGGGAGTTTGTTTCTTGTGCTGTGGAGTGTATCAAGATATTTTAAAGGCAGGCAGTTTTATGATACACACAGCATCAGCTTTTATCTGCTACATAAAATTTAAGTTATTTTGTTGTCTAGTTCATTGAATTAGCTCAGCACACACACAGACACACATATACACAGATACACACTGACACACTGACACACATATAAAATAAATTGAATTAAATTGATGCGCTAGGAAATTGAGCAGCTTTGCTTTGCTTGCTTTTGAAGCAGCAAAGGAAATTGCTTTTAATTTTGGCACAAATCTCTTTTTAATTTTTTTTCTCTCGTTTAGTTTTTTGGCAAGACAAAATGAGAGTTGAGCAGAGCACACAGCTGGCTGCCTTCGGACAAATCTTGTTTGGCATCCAAAAATCCGGTGTCAGTTGGAGCCAAAAAAAAAACAAAAAAAAAACCCTTGTTGTTGTTGTTGACAGCACATGTGCCATCGAAATTGCACAGACACACACATGCACTCACACACACACACAGGCAAAGGTAATCAAGCGGCAGCTGTTGGTGTATAACAAACTATAGCATACTTTGCGGCGTCAGTCTGTAACAATTTTGTCCTGCGTTTTGGCCAAATGCTAAATAGATGTTGTAATAATTAACTGCATTAAACCAGCGACAGCAGCAGCAGCAACAGCAGCAGCAGCAACAGCAGCAGCAGCAGCAGCTAGTTAGCTGCAGGCAGCTGAGTTCTTCTGCACCACCCCCAAGTTGCCCGCTCCAAGGCAATTCTCATTCTGCTACCTTGTCCTTTAGCCTCCAGCTTAACTTGGCCTTAACGCAATTTGTCACAACAGCCGAGCACTGGCGGCTTGACAGCTTAGCCTCTGCCTCCGCCAAAAAAAAAAGAAAAAGAAAAAAAAACGCCATGCTTTATTTATGTATATCCTTCGTACATTGTCTAACAAGAACAGCAGCAGTGGCAGCAACAATGCCACATTGAGCCGACAGGTGAAATGAAAGTGAGTGTAAGCACACACCTACACACACATACGCACACACACACACACTCACAGAGGCGAACGTTCATTTTAAATGTGAACGGCTTGGAAATGAGAAAAATTCCACAGCATTGACAGCTCGAAGCATTTTTAGTTTTGCCTCCTAGCTAAAAGTTTTTTTACCTTTTACTTTTTTTTTTTTTTTTTTTTACAAAATGCCAAAAAAATTTGCACAACACACACATAACTGGAGGCGTAACCGAGGCGGCGTAAAGTGTCGACTCCACTTGCTAGCTGCACTTTGCACCAAAACTCAGTTTCCGTTTTCAGTATTTTTGCCATTTTTAACTGGAAGTGCAGGTGTTGGGTTTGGATATATTTTTGAGGATGGAGAATTACCATTTAGTGTGGGTAGTTGCTCTTTGCATGCCTTTGGGCTGCGAGCTATCACGTGTAGAGATGGCATACTGTTCAAAACCAGCAGCGTTGGATAGAATAATGTTTCACTATTCATTACATTCACCTGACTCCCTTCCTTCCTTACTACATCCCCCTCCACACACACACACACACACACACACACACACGCACACACACACAGACTAAACCGCAGAGTTTGCTGTGCATGTGTTTTTTTGAATAATGTGCGGCTGTTAAAACGTTTCAATTTTTATTCAGAATTGACTTACTGACAAATAGCTGTTTACAGTCGTAATTAAAGTTTTTGAAAATAGTTTTCTTTTTCATATTTATTTACTTTTTATTATTAATATGTATTGACTAAGCTACGCTCACTGGAATAGTTGAAATGGTAGAAGCTAAACTAAAGAAGTTTTTAATTTGTATTCTAAAACTGTTTCTATTTGCTTTGTGAAGTAAGGCAAAAACGATTTTATATGTTTTGTATATTCATATTCTTCTTTAGTATTTATTAAAGTTTTTACTGGAGTTGAAATGGTTTCTGCATGTTTTGCTTTTGTAATTTCTAAGCTCCAAATTAGTCTCATAAAGAATGACAAAGCTTTCCCACAAACTATTTTATTCATTACAGCCACAAATAATGAAAACTGCAATATATGTATCAACTTATAATATTATTTTGTTATTTCTCAAATATCGGTTTTGTGTAATTCTCGCATCATTGGGGTAAATTTTGTTGTCCGTTGCATATTTAAAATTCATTTTTCGTGCTTGTAATTTTGCATATTTGTTTGCGAATTTTCTCGCTGAGTTATTAACTAGATGTCTACCGCTGCTGCTGAGTCTTTATTGGTTGCAGAATCATAAAACTTGCCACTCAGCAGTTCTGTAATCGCTATCTATTTAAGATATTGCCAACGCCACAAACTTAAATTACGCATACGCCTTGTGGCATGCGGTTGGGCGAAGTAAATCGCCTTAGCTGATGCTGCTGGTTGGTTTTAAGCCCTAATAAACTAGCTGAAATGCATAGTTAAGCCTTTTGGCTGGTGTCCAGAGCTAGGACCAGAATCCGGACCACGACCAGGACGAGGACTATCCTGTCAGGCTGTAGGCGTGACTTTAACTTTGTCTGGCATTTAAATCAGTGGCGTTGTGAATAAATCTAAAAAGTGCTGCTACTTATCGGCGTCCCTTGGCCCTTTCAACCTTCTAGACTGCAGGCTGCCGATGAGTCAGTGTTGGTAAGCGTCGGCCCAAACAGAGACAGAGAGAGACACGGAGAGAGAGACAGAGAGAGAGAGAGAGAGCGATGCTGCTATTTTGACTGCTGCTATCTCTTTCATCTGATGTTTGTTTTTGTTGCTGCGAATTCTACTGCTGCTATTGCTTCTTTTTCTTCTTCTTCTACTGCTGCTGCTACTTGCTACAAATCATGATAATAAATTCCAATTTTATTTAGTCAGTGAGGCGGCAAAGCACCCTTGTCATCGTCAACGCTCGTCGGCTTCAGTGTGGCAACTGGCGGGGCGGAGTGAGTGGTGGTAGGGGGGCGGTGGTAGGGGTAAGGTACCCGAAAAAAGGGCAAACGCTTCATCTGGTTGGGCAAAAAGGGCTTCGAGTCCATTGCTTCAACTACTTGGATTAACGGTTCATTTTTATGACTTTTTATTTTTCCAGACATTTTTTTGTTTGCCAGTTTTTTTTGTTTGGATTTTTTGTTGTTGTTTTTTTGTATATGCAACGCTGTCATTTTGACTCCTTTTGTTGCCATAGCAAGGCATTCAAATAAATTCACTGTTGAATAGAGTTTTTGTCGTTGGCGTCTGTTTAACTTTAGACCGAGCATAATCAGTCCTGATTGTAATGAATGCGAACAGTCGGGGCCAATCACCAAGAAACCAGCTCATCAGACCGCCAGGGGCGGTGGGGGGGGGGGGCGGGGACGGGGACTTTGGGACATGGTATGGATCCCAACCGCGTTCTAACCCGTTTGCCAGCATTGCGGTTGTCTGAGCAACGGCAGGCAGCCAAAGCACATTAGCCGTGTGCTCAAAATGTTCCACAGCTCACGCAGCGTGCAATGGCAACACACACACACACACACACACACACACAAAAGCATTTAGACCACGCAAGGGAATTTAAGGCGAGTTGTAGGACATGTGGCAGCCAACAGTTTGTAGCTAGTTCTTTACTAATGCTGCTGTTGCTGCTGCTGCTGCCGCAGCTATTGCTGCAACTCTTTTTCGCCTGTGTTCGCCGGATCTTCATTGCCTGCTGGCAATTACAATGTTGCAATGTTGATGGTATATTTTTTGTTTCTAATTTGTTTTTTTTTTTTGGCTTTTGGCTTCCCCTTTTTTTTTTGCATAAGAATATGTGACAGCAACGAAGTTTCTACTGAAAAGCTCAACTTGAAGATATCTGCACTTGGTCAGCTCAATTGGATTTTATCTTTAAGGAATAAGCAGAAGGATTTCTTTTCACATTTCACATTTCACATTACTGACCCTATCTATTTGTAACCAAATAAAATTCAATATGGTCTAGAGAGCTAAAGCAATTTAATTGGTATAATAACCATTATATATATTTATATATATATAACCTTTTGCGTTATTCGATCTTTAACTATTGAAGTGTCGCCAATTTGTTCCGACATAAGTTTAACACATCCTCTTCAGCTCAATTGGAGCGGGTACAATAATGTTCGTATACGAAACGCATCTCAAAGACACACACACTACAGCACACACGCATACATACATATATATATATATACTGACAGAGGCGGCAGACAGTCAGAAAGAGACAGAGAGAGAGAGAGAGAGAGAGAGAGAGAGAGAGAGAGAGTCGGACAGCAAGACAGACGAAAGAAGATGGGGCCCAGTCACTTCCGCTTTGCTGGGCGAGGACTGTCCATTTTATAATACCCTTTTTTGTTTGAGCTCTCACGGCTTTTGTTGCCGGAGCAGTTGCCTGATTTGCATTTGCATTAGAGCCTTGTGTCCGGGCTGTGGCGGTGGCAATGGCAGTAACCAGCAACCAGTAACCAGTAAGCAGTAACCAGCAGAAGGCAGGCAACAAACAACTAGCTACAGCATAATTATGGACGATGAAAGGACGACGAAGGACTTTGGCCAACTAGTCTGTTATGCATGCGCTGGGTCACTAATGTTGGCACATGATGATTTCTTTCAAGCGGCAAACTTGCCAAAGACTCTTTAGCAATCAGTCGTCCGAGTTGTCTGCGTGGCAGCAGGGATGGGGTACGTGGGAATCGTGCCACTGACGCTGACGCTGACGCTGCGGCTGATAAACTGAAAAGAAATGTAGCCTTTAAGCTGCTTTGCAACTTAAGTTTACGATAGTTTTGGCTTGTTTACTCTGTAATAGGCACTTCTGTGCACAAAGTGCAAACAATTAAACCCAAGTACCAGACTCTGTGGACAAAATGTTAAATTTCAGTTCATGCCACTATATAGTGGCAAACAACCAAGGCAATGGACTCCTCTTGCTATAAATCAATTGGAAAAAAGCTTTTCCTATTTACAATAGAAAATTTGAAAAGTGGCTTTCGGCAATTGAGCAACAGCAAATATGTATGTGCTATAAATAAAATGCAATCAATATTTTTAAGCATACAACAAATATTTAACTTTGATGCTCCACAATATATTGCATAAAATGAGAATAAATGGAATCTAGAGAAAGAATTCAAAAATTAATTCACAATAGTTGTACAACATGTAGATGTGGCAGCAATATGAAATTTGAAATTACATAAAAAACTAAGAACATAATTAAATAAATGTCGCAATCAAATTATGTAGCAATGATTTCAATGCATTATTTAATATTCCTTCGAAATTTCACCATCGTAATTTGCATAATCATATTTAAAGCTGATTAGCAGAAATGGTTTCTTATGTTTGATACTGGAAATCTTGTTGCTGTTGCTTAACAAATTCAATTTGTTTTGCTCAGCAATCAGCGCTGAACAGGCAAACATTTGACTCCCTGTTCGAGTCCTTTCCGCTTCGCTTGCCTGCTGTGGGATTAAATGCATTTCAAGGCTGCCTTCCAATGAGCTCAGCTGATGACATAAAAGTAATGACATTAGAGCGCCTTTGAAGGTAACACAACCAAAACCGCCCCCCAATTTCCGTAATGCAATATAATCCACAGCATTTTGCCAGAGGGGTAGATTTTCGCTTTTTGTTTTTTTTTTATATATATTTTGTTTTTTTTTTGTATTTCGGTGGTTGGAAACGGTTTGCCTGCTACCCTTTCCCCGCCCCTTACTCCGTTGTGGTAAAACAAACAGTTTGGTTTGACTCTTTCGCCCTATAGCTTCATTATAAAATCGATGAGTGTGGGTTGAGGTGTAAATTAAGCCCCCGTCTGAGGGGTTAAAAAAAACAGATACACTTGTGTTTAGTGTTCGTCGTTCTTCCGAACAATTTAGAAACTTCTGGGTGTTTTTAAATGATTTTCAAACAAACTAAGAAACAAAGAAAAGTTTATTGAATAAAGTTAATTTATGCCAGAAGTGATGTTTATCTGAGCAACTTACTAACTAGTTGATGTTTAGAGAAAGTAGCTTGAAAAGATTTGCTCAGACTTAATTATATAAAGTGAATTAAATTAGTTCGAAATATAGCTGAAAGCTCTGTTGTTAATTAAGCTACTGCGTTAATTAAGATACTGAAAAACAGAAGCAGCATTAATTAATGTAATGTTAATTTGGAGAAATTGGCTTTAAGGCTTTGTGAAAATCTATTAATAATCAGCTGCTGATTAAGCTTGCAGCTGAATAGGCGCACTGCTTATTTAATTTATTTGAAAGTATTACAAATCCAAATAGGAAGTTTTGAAAGCCCATTAAATCTTTACAAGAGCTTGAGTAATGTCTGTGAATAACTCGATTTTGACTTTACTATGGAACATTCATCTGCTGAATAAAGTTTCGCACACTTAAAGCCATACTAACTGAACAGAATTGGATGCTCAATAATCCTCTTGTTCTAATCAGTTTGGTTTTCAGACTCAACTCGTCTCCAGCAATTATCAATTCGACTTGAATACTGGCTCAGCTTATGGTCTTATCTAGCCTGGTCTAAGTAACTGTCTGACAATTGTAAACAACAGCTCAACTCGAAACTATTCTTCGAAAATCCATTTTTTTTCTTTTTGTCGTTTCCCCACAAAATCCCTATTGCTAATGCCACCGCCCCTCCCCCCTTGCCACATGCAAAATGTGATTCTGCCTTGCCAGTTAATGTTCTCTGGCAGCCTCGTTGTCTCCTTTTTTTTTTTTTTTTTGGTTTTCACTTTTTTGTTGTTGTTTTTTTGTATCTATTGCTGCAGCTGGCGCTGCTGCATTCGCTTGGTCAGTGCAAAATAGACTGAAATTGATGATGTCACTAGATAGGGCGAATGAGTTTTTCATTTTTCACTTTTCACACGGAGAGCTGCGCTGAGATGGGTCCAGCTACTCCTGGAGAGCAAGAGGATGAGGGAGAGGAAGAGGAAGAGACGTCAGCTCCTCCACGTTCGTGTTGTTTAACAAATTCATCCTGTTGCTTGCGCTTCAGTGCGTGCCGGACAGCCAGCACTATGCATTGTGTCCTAGAGCAGTAACAGGCACTGCTTTTTCACATGCACACACACACACACACACACACACATACACACATTTTCATATTTACATATGTGAATGTATTGTGCAATTTTGGGGCAAGCCATTGTTGTGCATCGACCTGTTTGATTGGCTTGCTTTTTGCACGTTTTTAATTAGTGCTGGGCGCCATAGAATAGGTGGGTAGACAGTGTGGCATGTAGCAAAGCGTTGCTTTAAGTTGCTGGCACATTAAACAAAAGTGAAATATTTCATAAGCGCATTGCGACCCCAGTCACATTGCCAAATAATTTATATGCAAGGAACTCTATGACTATGAGCATGAGCTTAACTATAAGTATTATAGTGTGTGTATATGTGTGTGTGTGTGTGTGTGTGTGTGTGTGAAGCCACAACATTCTATGGGTGTGCACCTTGGCAGGCGCCACAAACAAAAGGCCAACAATCGACTCAATTCCACACGACTCGTTACAGCCACAGCAACAAATTTTCCAAATTTTCTAACAATAGCGTACACATATGTAAATACACTCACACTCGCACACACACACACACACACACACACACTCGCATAAAATGTGAAGTGAAATCACTTGTGTATTGGTTTGCATGCTCGCGGTGTTAGGCAATACTCTGAAGAGTTGGTCTTTGAGCCAGTGCTCTGAAGTGCTCTTACGACCGAGAAATGATTTTTTTTTTTTGCTTTAAATGAATAGTTTCAAAAATGTTTGAGGTTTTGAGATCGGGTATAGAATTTAATGAGAATGGTATTCTAATTTATTATTTATTGATATTTGTACCAAAAAAATATACATGATTGAAATGATGGTTAACGATAATTGTACAGAAAAAAGTCTTATTTTTAGACTGTCAAATGTATGATGACTGCGGCATGTCAGAACCTTCAGGATATATATATATATATATATATATATATATATATTTTGAGCTTAATGCTTTATACTCGAAATTAATCTTGCGTATTGAAGTAAGAGTTTATTTGGATATTGTGTTAATTATGTTTATTATGCGATTATGTGGCTAATAAAAAAGTTATTTATTTCTTATGCAAATTTAATATAAGAAATTGCAATATTTTCTCCATATTTAGTTTACTCCCAAATAAACCCAGCCTCTTACCATATTGTATATATATATAAAATGTTTGCAAAAAATATGCTCTAAAGACATTCAAGTTTTGATACACATTTTCTTGAATATTAGGCTCAAGTGTATGTCACTTAATGGCAGCAATATATCTTTTATTTTTCAATAAGCTAACGATACCCTCAAGCAGCAAGCACTAAGCATATAATAAAGCTTGTTAATGTGCTTTTGAATCTACAGATATGCTTATTGTAATGCTTCAATTTATTATTGTAATATATCTTTGCAGGATAAGAAGAGAATTTGTTAACCGAATTTATGGCAAGGTATTCTGGCTGGTCTCTTTTTGTGTGGCAAGGTAAATACACTCCTTTCTAAAAGAAATATATATCTTAAGCAAAGACAGTCCGTTTAAACTGTAAACTCAGCTCTCTGCTATGCCATGTAAATAAGTTTCTTAACTGTGTCAAAACATTTTCCTCAATTGCCCCAACATATGTGTGCTTGTCACTCCTTAAATCGAAGACACACTCGCAGACTTGCTGATAGTAACATTTTGTGGCACTCACCTTATTGGAGCTACCATTGAATTTCAACAGCTTCTTGCAAGATTTGCCGCGACTCTCAAAATAGATTTCCTGTGGCGTGCGACGACGTCGCTGCGCTGCCGGCTGTGCTGTTAGTGTTTTACGTTGCATGAACAGTGGCTCGCTGTGGCTGCACTCGGTGCCTGCCACCGATTGTGTCGCCTTGTGGCGACTCACGCAGAACAGGCGACTTAAGATGCCGCAGCAGCCAGTTGTTGTTGCTGTTGTGTCTCTTATTGTTGCAGCTGCTGCTGATGCTGCCGCTGTTGCTGCTGCTGCTGCTGTTGTTTCTCTTGTTGCATTGTTGTTGGCGCAACATCGGGCGGATATGGTCATTAGGTTGGCATTGTGGCGTGTCTGGCGATTGACATCCATTTCCATTGTGCGCAACAAAAAACTGTTGCCTACTTTGCTGCGCGCTGTGTTGATTTCTATAATATTTTCTCTGCTCACAATTATTGGAGTTGTTTTTATTTCGGCTGCTGTTTAAACAGCCCAACTTCCGCACAGTTCCGCTCACTTTCAAGTTTTGTTCTCTGTGTGTTTCGTTTTTTTTTTTTTAAATATGCAAATTGTCAGCCGGAAGTTTCAGCTTTCATTTTGTTTAATATCGCTGTATTTGTGTCTCAGTGTTTGTGTTTCTTTTCATGTATTTATTTCATTTCAATGAAAATAGCAGCGTGCTTTTGTGGCAGGTGGTTCAATGTCGCTAGTTGCTGTTGTTGCTGCTGCTGCGGCCGTTTTGTTTGTTAACGGCACAACAACTTGGCGCCCTCGCACGTACAAATACACACACACATACACACACGCTCATACATACACACACACACACACATAGACAGAGTCTAGCTTACGTCGCAGTCTCCACATACACACACACACAATCACACTCGCACACACACACACTGAAGCAGAGCAGCCGCGACGTTTTCAGGCCGAGGGCAGCAAGCCAACTGATAGCAATGCTCGCTTATGTTTTTGGCTCTACTCAGGCACAGCGCACAGCGTTGCCAGATCAAGTTGAGTGTAAGCAGTGCGCATGCCACGTGCACAGTGAGTGCCAAAAGCATTCACCATTCGCTCTTTGTTCACTGCTTGTGAATGAAGCAAAGAATTTTGCCTGTTTACGTTACTTGCCACTGCTGCTGCTGCTGCTTCTAAGCGGAGGGACTGGTGCTGCTGTGCAAGGTGATTGGGGAGGAGGAACGGTGGGGTGGACACAGCAGTTCAAAGTTGTAGCGCATTTTGCTTTATGTGTGTAATTGTTTGGCGGCAGTCGAGCGGCGCCTCATGCTATGCAGCAGTTTTTTTTGTAAATACCCTACAACTGCCTATGGAAGGTGTGTTTGGCTTGGCAGTATGCAAATTAGAGCGAAAGCTAAATCATTTCAAATACCGTTTCTGAGTCTGTATTAACTATGATTTCCTGTAAACTTATTTGAAGACAACATTATATAGATTTCTTTAGATGGCAATGGATGTTAAGTATTCTCAAATGGTATTTTTCATTAAAATTATTTATTGATCCTACACGAAATATAAATAGCTTAATACTGAAATAAAGTGGGATTTATTTATTAAATTGAGCATGAAGTTTTTCTCTTATATTCATTATTACTTCAATTGTAAAATACATACTCCAGATGGTTTAATTAAATTATGTTAATCGCTAGTCGTGTTTTTAAAAACTGTGAATTTTTTTACTGATAAAATATATATATGTGTATGTTAAATAAAATATATATTTATAATCAATATATGTATATATATTTCTTAAAAGCAGATAAAAAGCATGTTTGAAGTTATACTCGTAAGTGAAAATATGTTTTGACAATGAATATCCAATTTTCCCCATGTTGTTTATATGGACTTATAGCAATATCTTAATAATGTAATAATTATTTGCATTACAGGGTATTTTCGCAGGCGAGCGCTTCGTTTAGCTTTATGCCAAATTCTCCTGTTGTTGCAGTGCTCTGATGGCAGATTACCAACTAAAGTGATGAGAAGGCACACATTTCATCAGTGTAGTGTGTATATGTGTAACTATATGTGTGTGTGTGTGAATGTGTGTTGTGTGTAAAGTGTGTTGTCTATGTGTGCTCTGTACGTAATTTCAATGTTTCAACGTAATCTTTGATTTGATTATGTTGTTGAGCTGCCTCCTATGTGTGCACAAAACGTGCCGAGATGTCCTTCTCTCACACTGTGTGTATAAGTTTACTCTGGGGGGTGTGTGTGTGTGTGTGTGTGTGTGTGTGTGTTTCTCTCTGTGTTTTGTGTGTGTGGTGGGTGTGTGGTTGTTCGTCTCGGCCACTTCCGGCTAGAGCTATAAACGGATTATAAAGTAATTTAATGCTTTTTGTTGTCTGCCCCAGACAAGATACTAGTTGGCGACTGCATGCACAGCAATAAAAACTTTTAATGTTTGTTTTCTGGCAAATCATATCGCATTAGATCACATAACGCATACGCACAGTTCGCCGGGCTTCATTTAATGAGTTCGAAGTTTTTGGCGGTGTTGTTATTACGCTTTAGTTCTCGGCTCTACGCCAGGCATTGAGGTTTTGTGCGTAATTAATGTTGCAAACGTTTTGGGGCAGCTGTTTATCCTGCTGCCTGCTGCCTGCTGCTGCTGCTTCTCTCCTCTGTGTTTTTGGGTTGGTCATTTTGGCAACATGTTTATCTGCTTCAATGCGCAAATACATATGTATGCCATATAGTCGCATATTTATGCCCAGCCTACACACACACACACACACACACTCACTCACAAACCCATCAGCACACACACGCATTTAGTTAGATTGTCACATTAATTTTGTACGTTAAGCTGTCAACGTTGCCAACATTTTTGTATCTCATTCGTGTGTCCAGCGGTGGCAAGGATCCTTTATATTCTTGTCTTTTTTTCTTCTATTTTTCTCTTTTGCTTTACGCACGTTTTGTTGCTCGCCTGTCGATTGCCTTGGCCCCAAACAACAGCATGAACAACAAAAAAAACAAAACAAACAAACAAAAAAATATCTTGGCAATTTCTCTTGCTTTCATCTCGGGTCCAGCAGCAGCAGCAGCGATAAGTGCGTCTTAGTTTATCTTTATGTGTAGGCTTTGCGTTAGTTGTTTGTTGTTGTTGCCCCTCATCTAATGCTGCTGCTGCTGCTGCTATTTCTGCTTGTAGCTGTTTGGCAAATAAATACGTTTGATAATGTGGCACGCACATTATATTGATGGCCTCTGGCACTGACCCTTCTCTGCTGCTTGGCCCCACACATACGACCCTTGTGCTCGCTTCAACGCTGACTGGCGTTAAATTGAATGAAGTGCAGAAGCATTTTAGTTTAATGCAACGCTGGGGAAATGATGGGTGTGGCAGAGATAAATACCAGTACCTGAAATTATTTGAAGTAAATTTCATTGACGAGCCATTTGGGATTGTGTGAATTGATGTTTATTAGCAAATTTCCTAACTAATGCAAATGTGGAGGGGATGTTTGCTGGCCATTCATTCTATGAATGCAAATTCAAGCAAATCTTTGTGGTATATGGAAATTCAAATGTATAAACAATTTATGCGATTAATGCCAATAAATAGTTGCATTATAAGCCGATAAAATTAAACAAACACAAATTTTTTCAATTGAGCTTTAATATTTTAAGTGTGAATGTAGAATGAATGTAGTTTTAGAATACTCTTATCAGAATAATCGAATTGCAATTCAACTTTTTCTATACAATATTTTCAATTCCGCAGGCCTTCACACAGACACACACACACACACACACATAAAATTGCCAAATTCGCTTCAAATGCCACATAGGACTAAACTTTTTCATGAAGCAGCTGCAAGCGGTATACCCACTGAACCCCTTCATTGCTTCACAGCTTACAATCAGTCTCAATTACGCAGCATTTTGTATGTGTCGAACGCTGTTAGCAATGAAAACTGTGTGCAACTGTAGCCGAAACTGAAAAGTTCCATTGCATTTACCAAAAAAACAAAAAACAAAAAATAGCAACTGTTGCCTAATTGCAAAAATGCTGCCGGGCAAACACACACACACACACACACACACACGCACACACACACACGCAAACACACAGTATAACTTTTTCGTAGTCGAAGCACTCCGAAAAAGAAAAGTACGTTAAAAGCTTAAACAAAACCTCAATAAAGCCGATGGGCAGCTGCCTGGATGGGTGGCCAAGCGTGTAGGCAGGGCAAAGAGGGGATTGTGGGTAGGTGGTTGGGTGGTTTGTGGTGGTTGGGGCACTGGTGTCACTGTAGGTTGTTACAAACTATTGAGGCGGCAAATGACAAACGGAAAAGTTTGCGGCGCATGCGCAGCTCCAGGACGAGTCCTTAACAGAATGCCTAAATGCAATAGACTGAAGCGACAACAACAACAAAAACAACAACAGCAAAAGAACAATTACAACAACAGCAGCATGTAAATGACGTTTTATGTTGCAATCAGGTGCTGCCACTTCTTGGTATCTTTTATACCCTGTAGCCATTAAAATTTGGATGAACAGGGTATCCATGCAGTTGTGCTTAGGCTTGTGACTGCATCAAAGAGATATCTGGGACATAAAAATAAAAGTAAGAGTTAATTTTTGTGCGTTTTCTTTGGCTAACATTTTCGCTCAAATTGAAATGCAGCTTTAAACAGGGTATCATATAGCCTATCATGCTTAAAATACTCTGACCGGTTTTCTGATACTTTTTCTGGCTAGGTCCACTTATTTTTTGGTCTGTATGCAGTTAAATTTTATGATTATTGCCGTGACGGTCAAAAAAAAAAAATAGAAAAGTTGCCCCCAAAAGTTGTTACCAAGCATGGCTCATGCACTTGGCCAAATGTGTCGCATTGATGCTTCCGTTAGTTGCAGCCATTGCTGCTGCAAGGGAGGGGAAGAGAGAAGGGTGTAAGTGTCACTTATGCCTGTTCATCCTGACAGGATCGGAATGGCGTTGCATTCCACGGGATGACGACATCGTTTTAAATTTATGCAAATGCACGGAATTTGTATGAAAATTGTTTTATTTCTGCCTGCACGCACACAATCACTCATAGCCGACACACAGACGCACACACACACACACACATATATATATATATATATATGTATATATATATAGACTCAGACAGACATTCACGCATACACTCACTTAATGCACGCGCGTGTCATTGTCTTGTGCTTAAGTAGAAATTACTCATACTACGTGTTGGCCGTTTCCCTTTTCTGGTTGCTGTTGCTGTTGCTGTTGCTGTTGCTGTTGCTGTTGCTGTTCCTGTTGCTGTTGCTGTTCCTCTGGCTGACTTTGACGTTGCCCGGCTCTGTGTTTTATGCAAATTCGTTGCTCAGCGCAACAATGTTATTAAAAAATGATAACAAGCTAGTGCCCCAAACACCAACAACATCGAGGTAGAATAACAAGAACAACAAGAACAACATGCCAAAACACATCAGGATACAACGACAACTGTCAGTTGGACTGGCTGCGGCTGTTCCCATGTCAAGTTTTTAGTTCGCTGCTCCCATTGTGGGTGCTTTGTTGTTGTTATTGTTGCTGCTGTTGTCTTTTGCATGCGTTACCAGCACAACTATGAAATTATGCAGTGAAATATGTTGCCACAGTGAAAAGGGGGAAAATAGCAAGGCACACAGCAAACCGAACACATAACATTGCCCACAACGATCCTTTAATGCTCTTTAGCTGTAGGATTTGCATAGGCTTCTATATTAAAAACAAAAAAAAAACAAAAAACAATCATTTTCAATTGCTTCTGTGGGGAAACGTTGAATTTATTAAGGTAGTCAAAGAATAAGCTGGCAAACATGGCTTATATAAAGGATTAACGCCAACAACTTGATAAGAAATGAATTGCAAACATTTCTGCAAAATTACTTAAAAGCAGCTCACTAATAAACAATCCTAAAAATCTTACAAACTCGCCTGCACATGAGTTTAAAGTCAATCTAAATAGCTGTATAAAAGCTCT
Organism: Drosophila setosimentum; assembly: GCA_035043505.1. Taxonomy (NCBI): domain Eukaryota; kingdom Metazoa; phylum Arthropoda; class Insecta; order Diptera; family Drosophilidae; genus Drosophila; species Drosophila setosimentum. Next base: position 5,989,881 of record JAWNMY010000003.1, on the reverse strand, counting down.
TGCTGAGATTGTTTCACTAACGACTTCAAAAGCGTAGAAAAATAATTAAAATTCACAAGAATAATTTTAATAAAACATTTGCTTCATAGACTTCACATCAGAATGTGTTTTGAGCATGAGTCCAATGTGCTGTCGAACCCAGCAAGAAGTAAACAACTAAGTAATGCGCACAACAGACACAAACAGAGACAGAGAGACACAAACAGAGACAGAGAGAGAGATAGATAGAGTGGGATAGAAAGAACTCAAGTTTGAGTGTGTAAAAGTGTGTGTATAAAATAACAGTTGTTGTACAAGAAAATATGACAGATAGACAGGCAGCAACGTCAGCACTGAGGATGGCGACGGCAATACCAACATGTTGCCAGGAAAAACCAGCAACACCAAATACCACAGCAACAACAGCAACAACAACCACAACAAGAACAACAACATTTGAATTGCAGTTGAAACTTCAGATTGCGACCCCAGTTGAGTTGCGTTGAGTTGAGCCATGTTATAAATGTAAAAAGCATGTCAGAATTTTAACTTGCTGGAAGCGTTAGTTGCGATTTGAATGCCAAATGTCTCAAAAGCAAAGCATTTTGATAATGCCAGCGGCTTTGGCATATGCCATAGAATCTAAATTCCAAAAACTTGAACTTTAAATTCGTTATATTCCATACACCATAAGCACCATGAGCTGCCAAACGACAAATATTAAACAAAAAGATCCTCAACACATATTTCAATGTGAATGTGAATGTTTAACATATTCTATATTATATATATTTTCTAAATACTTTCTTGATCTTCTATGAGCTGATCCCAATCACGTGTTCTAATATTTTTACATTTATCGTATCTTTTATCTACTTGCCTGATCTTCTGTTCACCATTAATAATAAGCACACATTTTTTTTTAAATATTTATCTGCAGCACTTCTACCATTTAACATTCTATATATTATATAGATTTTTAGATTTTCTCTTTCGTGCAATAACATTTTTGACACGCACTTTATTTTGTTTATTTTAATTTTAGTCCACATTTGTTCACATAAATCCACAAATAACAGCATAATCCGGAAATACCTGAGCGCTGAGAAGCACTTGATATTGAAAAGAAACGAAAAGAAAACAATTAATTTAAATTATTGTTGAAATACTTTTCGTTGGCAGTGTGCCAGCTATTTCGAAAACTATTCGCACATGGTATATTGATTATACTACTCATACTTATAGTAATCTTCAGATTAGCGTCAAAAACGTGTGTACAACTAATTGTCTAAATTATTATTGCTGGCATGTGACACATGTGAAAATTGGCAACAAGTTAGATTCGGTATGTTTGATGATGCTTAGAATATGATTAACTTAAAAACATGCTAATTAAAATAGCATTTTGAGTCGTGCTTGAACAAATTTCGAGCAAGTTTTAGACCGATAAACAATATATTCAAAACTTTACATTAATATAATATATATATATACCAATTTAAAGAGCTGTACTTAAAACTTAAAAAAAAATAATTAACCTGAAAGACTATTCGAGGATTCCCTTTAAAAATAATATTTTGATAAAAGTATAATCAGATTAATTGAGTTTATTCGCTGGTTTATTTGTATTGTATAAAACAAGTGATATATCGCCGGTATTATACAGAACTATAAACATTGATGTTATTATCTAATGTGAACATAAATAAATGTAAATATACGAAAATTACAATTATCATTATTTTTGTCCTTAAATTGTAGAGTTTATGCAGTTCTATTTGGTCTTTTTCTATTTATTTTTAGACTGCTGCTGACAGTTTTTGTTATTGTCAGATTTTGTGTCGCATTTTAGCGTCATGTCAGAATGGCGCTCTGTCGCCGTTGTTTGCAGCCATTTGATTGTTGACAATTGCAGTTGTTGTAGCTGCTTGTTTGATGGTAATTTTTTGGCAAGCATTGCATATATGGCATTTTGCATTTTGCATTTCGTTCAGTTGAGTTGGGTTGCTGCCATTGCTAATTACATGGCATATGACCTTAGTCAGATTTTTGACACGACTGCCACCCTTTATACACATATATATATATATGTGTCTGTCTGTGATTTGAGCAATCATTTCATTAAATTCACATATACACACACATATAGACTTATGTATGGATTTAAACTACAAGTTTATTGTTATTGTGCGCTATGTTGGCCGTAATTTGGTAGCTTAACCCAAATCCAATTAAGTAACAAGCGTAAGCCACTTGGCAAGCGACATCGACGACACATTGGCTCGTTTAACCCATTAAATGTCACATACAGAGACACACACGCACACACGCGCACACACACACACACACACACACACACACACAGTGGTACAATCAAAGCTGAACTGCCAAAACCCAAAGCTGATAATTTCAATCAATTTTAAGCCACAGTCACAGAGAGCCATTTTGCAGTTGGGCGCCTCTTGGCCTGCAATTTGGGCCAACTGAATCGAGTGGCTGCATTGCAGCATTGGGAATTATTTTGAGGCGATGTCCGCATCGTCCTTTGTGGGTGTCTCCCTCTCCCTCTCTCTCTTCTCTCTCTCTCTCTCTCTCTCTCTCTCTCTATCTCTCTCTTTCATTTTGAGTGTTGTTCAACTATGTAATTTGACTTGTTTGCTGGACAGCAGCATGCCTTATGTTGTGTTTGTTGTTGCTGTTGCTGTTGTTGTTGTTGCCTTCTAATCAAAACTAACCCAACTCAAAAGAGTCAACCAATTAGCCGGTACCCTTGTGATAAACAGTTAGGCCAGCATTCAAAAAGAATGAAATGGAAATTGTTACTGCCAGTTTTTGTTGCGATACCCTTAGCTAAAAACTTAATCACAAAAGGTGTGTGTTGAACTAACTGTGTTCACATCCATTTATAGCCATCAAATACGAGTTTCGATGAGTTTTTCTATAATTTAATTTCAAATGTAGCATTGTGGATCTAAGAATTTTTAATTTAATTTTGAAGGAACATTTCCATGACTTTCTTCAAATGTTGTGGACGAAATGTGCAATTTGTTTGCTGAATTTGTGAATTGATATTTTCTTAATAATTGAAAATAGACTTACTACTATTCATTTTGTTAAGTATTTTTAGACATTTTAGACTTTTTTTTTTTAATTTGTGCAATATGATTGCAAATGGTTTTCTGATTTAATTATTGTAAAAAACAAAATAGGTACAATTTTCTACACTTTAATACTTTAAAAACTGAAAGACTTTTTGCTGGTTAATATAAGTTAGTATAAAGCTTTAACTATATATAAATAATTAAGTATTTATATTTAGTTATATTCACTTTGTTGGTTGTTCTTATCTAATAATAGTTAAGGTATGTACAGATATTTACAGGGTATATGTGGATACTGTGCACGACCGGCAACATCAACTTTTAGCCTGCGGCTGTGTATTGTTATTGTTGTTGTTGTTGTTGTTTTGCGGTTTGTTTATGCAACGGACCTCCAACGATTTCGCTTTCGATCGTGCCCCAAGCAAAGAACTGGGACTCGGTCCCAATACTGGAGGTCTCGTCTCGTCTCTCTTTCTCTCTCCCTTGCCACAATGCCGGAACCTGGACACACTGTGTGTCCGCCGTCTGGAAGCTGGACTCTCCATCTCTCTTTCTCTGTTTGCGTGTTTTGGGTAATTCTTGCTTACTTTGTTTTGATTCCGAGGTTTTTGTGTTTTTCTGCCTGTGTCCCAGGCGCTCGCTTAATAACGTTATTTTCTGGTCATTGTACTTTTAATGGGCTGCATAGCAGGCGAAGCAAATCAAACGCTGCCGATAATGTTGCTCTTGTTGTTGTTGTTGTTGCTGCTGTTGTTCTTATTGTTGTTGCTGTTGCTGCTGCTGCTGGCGTTGACTATTGCCATTTGGCGTTGGTTTTGGCAACGGCATCGATCATCATCATCATCAGCAGCAGCAGCAACCAACAACATGATTATCATGAGTTGCTCATGATCGCTGTCCCTTTTTAGTGGCATGTTGCTGCTGTTGGTTGCGTGGCAGCAACAATTTATCGACAACAACAACAACAACAAGGTTTAAGTTGAGCACGATGATGATGATGATGATGGAATATGTAGGCTCTTATAAACTTGAGCTTCTGGGTGGCGACGCGTAACAGCTCACAACATACACACATACACACATACACACACACACACATACTCATACACATACCTATACAGATACAAAAAGCTCCTTCATCGCATGACAAGCGACAGAAACGTTTAAACAAAAAGGTCAAGAAAAACAGCAAACAAGCAACGGCGGCGTCAACAAAAACAAAAAAGATATACAAAAAAATAATAAAAAACATTCAAAAATAATACAGCTAAAATTGTTGCTGTTATTAATTAATGTGTGTGTGTATTATTTGTTTAGCCGACATTGGCAATATATATATATTGAAGTAAGAAAAAAAAGAAAAACAAACCAATGCAAATAATGCACTTTTTATGCAGAGAACGCAGAAATTACTTTTCACGCTTTTAAAGTCCCATAACTATGTCTAAGCTGTATCTACTTCCATGGAGCACTTTTTTTCAACATGGTTCAGTCTCTGAACAATAACTAAATTTACATTGGGAACTCCATGTACAAATTGGAAATGATTCATAGTCTTCTAAGCAATTATAACTTCGTCAAAACCGATAAGCACTTTACAGTAGACAACTTTGGGATTGTACTTTGTATCAATTATGCATCTGAAACTTAAGCTTTATTAATAATTTAACCAAGTTCGAGATCCAAAACTATGCATATCTGGCAATCTTTTCAAAAATTCAGCAAGCTAAGCCAAATACACGTAAATGTAATTATTATGTTTTGAAAGTTGTACACAAAAACAAAGCACTCAATGCTTAAATCAAAAATTCCTGAACATAATTAGTTGTCGAAGTTTCAATTGAACTGAAAGTTTTTGCGAAAAAGTTAAAGACGGCAACAAGAAATATTTCAAATTCCTTTCCTTCTTGATGTCCTTCTACAGAAATTAATATTTTATTGGCTGTTGTGTAAAATTCATTTCTTTTGCCGACTTACCTACAATTGAGGCTGTTCTTTTGCATTGCATCCTTGTTGCCTTGCTGCCTCACTGCCTCACTGCCCCGTTGCCTTATCCTGCTGCTGCTCATTAGCATAAGTATTCTTATCCAATATCCTTTTTGCTTTCACAATGCCTGGCTGCGCATTTTGAATACAAGTTGCCGTTGCCATTGCCATTGCTGTTGCTGTTGCTGATGCTCTTGCTGTTGCAAGCATTGTCTCTGCCCCAGTCTAATGCAAGTTTTGTGTTGCGAGCAGCGCTAAAAGATTTTCCAGCTGCAATTTCCAACGGAATGAATTGCTTGCCAATAATCCCCAGCGACAGTTGGCAAAAATGCAATTAAAAAATTTTCACTTTGTCGACTTTGTGTCCCCGCCATACATATATATATCCATCTATATATATGTATATATATATATATATTTATATATATAAATATGTGTGTGAGTGTGCGTGTGCTTGGGGCTCTTTCGATTTCCTTGGCATAAGTTTGACAGCAGCTGAGCCCTCGCCGAGTTTGCCCCACTCTTGCTTCAGCTAAAAAACATTCTTTCATTTAATAAAATGCGTGCCAAGTTGACAATTTCAAAACCTCCCCCACCATTCCCATTGCCATGGTATGCCAAGGGGCCAAGGATAAAGGCATTCAGCGTTCAGCGTTCATCGTTAAGCGCCCAGCGACGCAGGACTAAACTGAAAAGTTTTTTCCCTCAATTTGACTTTGTCCATTTCATGGGCCCAGTTGCTGCCACGCCCAGCTGTCAGTCTGTTGTTCAAGAGGAGGTTGGGCCTGTCCGCAACCAGCAAACAGCAAACAGCAACCAGCAACCAGCAACAGTTGTCTTCTTGGCCCAGGTGTCAGGCGGCAGCTGTGTAGCACAGCCTTGTCGTGTGTGCCACATTTATTTGCGGCCCGCGGCGCCCTAAGAAGGTGTTGTAATGTGTTCGAACAACAACTCTTTCGCAATTTGCATTTGTCTATGTGCCGTGTACTCGAATCGCTGGACGGATTTGCATCGGCCTGATGGGCTGCGTGTAAACAAATAATCTAGCTATGCCTGGCAGCTAAAATGCCAAGGATGGTTCGATGACTAGTAGGTATATGGTAGTTGGTATCTGGGGTGTGGGCCCAGTTCAAACGAAGCCACCGAAAACATGTGAAGGACTGGACCACACGCACAACAATCGAGTGGCAGAAAACGAAACAAGTCACAGTGATTCTGCTAATAATGCACGACTAAGAGATGTCCTCTAATAAATGAGATGTTGAGCAAATAGTCAATAGTCACTAGAAAATCCCTTAACAATAAAATAGCAGCAAATATATTTAAATATTTATAGTATATATTAACATAGAGGTTGACATAAGTCTAAGTTAATTCTAGCATTGTCAGTGAAACTATAGTCATGAAAATATGCTTTAAGCTTGGAGATTATGGAATCCCTTAACCCGAGAAAGATTGTCTCATTCACTCGAAGAGCTTTTGGCTAACAGGTGGCAGTGCCTAAAGTCTCTCAATAATAATTGTAGTAATTAATCAAATGTAAGCATATAGCTAGATGAGAACTGTGAAGCAGAGCAATGATGACAATAAGAATTAAACTCATTTCAATTCAGTAAATAATCAAAGTTAATAAATATGTCATGCACTAAATTATAAGCCGCTAACTCTTGCAACAGATGGTCGGTTGGTTATAACTCAAGCTGCTTAATAAAACTTTTGGCTACAGGGTATACACAATACAAACAAAATATATTTATATATTTATATATTTATATATATATATATATATATATATATAAAAACTCGCTTGCTGTATTGATTATTGTGATCTGCCGTGTGCTGCGAGCTTGTGGTTAATTATGCAGGCAACTTGGGCAGGCATCGAGCGAGAAAGAGAGAGATAGAGGGAGAGAGAGAGAGAGAGAGAGAGAGGGAGGGAGAGTGGCATAGGGAGTGAGTCGAAAGGGGCGCGACTGTCATTTATTTTAAACGATTCTTTTACATATGTCGGAGGCTGTCGCCGCTGCAGCCACCAGCGTCAGCAATTGTTGTTGTTATTTTTGTTGCTGCTGTTGCTTCAACTGCTGATGTTGCTGCGGCTGCTGCTGCTGCTTTAACTGATACTGCTGCTGCTGCGAGTCGTTGACGTTGGCATGCCAATCATTTCGCGTTTATGAAGTGCTAGTGTGAGGCAAAAATGTTGTACCAATAACTTGGATGCAACCGAAATAAGGAGTAGCAGCAGCAGCAGCAGATGCAGCAGCAGCAGTCGATAATGGTGCTGGGAACAGTTTGGTAATACGATTTGGTTCACTTTAATTGCCAGTTACGCGCCCCACTAAATGTTGGCGTTTTAATTTATTACATTAACATACATTTACATTTATTACATGCAATTACTATAATTAATTTCAAATATTCATTTAATTTAATCATAATTTTTTAATTAATAATGGTTTGATTTGCAAGCTATCCAAACAAAAAAAATCTTCTACTTTCGATTCACATTAAAAACAATCCTTGAATATTTATGATTTATCTATAATATATTTATATAGATATATTTTTTCACTTATATTTGATTGTTTTTTTTCGGTCAACATCCGACTATTATTATGTAGTTCACAAAGATTCAATTGATCTGTTTTTCTAAATTTAGAGTGAAATTTAGATCTAAGCATATGGAATTCAGGCCATAAGTGCCTAAGTTAGCTGATATTTTTTTGATATTTGTTTTAATTGAAATACACTTTTCAACAGTTGTCTAGTGAATAATGAATATATGAATATTGAATATTGGCGATTAATAGGCATTCAGTTATTTATGTAGGTATTTGTATTTGCAGCTCTTCCTTAAGCCGACAGCCAACCAATTGGAAAGCCATCTATTTTTACAATGTTCCCATCGTTTAACACACAGCCAGCAGAAGCCGCACGAAAAAAAAGTGAACTCACACACTCACTCATACACTCACTCACTCGCTCATTCAGGCACTCGTTCCACCTTTTTGTCAATAATTAATTTGTTGAAAAATGCAACGCGACGCCGCTTGGGCCACCACCAGAGAGACTGAGGCAGAGACAGAGGCAGAGTCGGAGGCAGAGTCGGAGGAAGAGTTGGAGCTCAAAGTCGGGGCTGACAGGCCGAGCAGCGCCTTGCATTATGCATGAGCCTGGCTTTTGCCTGGCCTGGCCTGGCCTGGCGGGGTACCCAGAGCTGGACCTGGATCTCAGTTGGGCTCTACCCATCCTGCGTGGCCCTTGAGTTATGCGCTTTAGGGGCGCCTCCAAGGTTACCCCTTTCCGTGCCTCCATTTGTCTTCCTCACCAACATTGTCCCTGTCGTCAACAACATGCAGTTGCTGTTTTTTTTGTTGTTGTTGCTTTTGTTGTTGTTGTTGGTTGTTGGCCTCGTTTGCCTCTGTGTGCCGATTTTCTAACTAATTTGCTGTTAATTTGTTGGATGTTGGTTGCCTCGTGCTTCGAGCCAGGCATCGAAAAATTCATTTCCTGCCATATACGCAACAGATTTTTGGCGTTGTCAGAATTCCGGGAAAACCCCACAACGCAAAAACAGGCATACACGTAATAATGCACAGGTAACTCGGTCAGACAGACAGACTCTTGTCTCCGTCGACGTCAGCATTCTATAAAAACGTAAATTAAAATATAATTCACAAAACAAACAATAATAACATGCATAAACATAAAAAGGAAATGATTTGTACATTTTTAAAAATGTGTTCTAATCGAAATTTAAACCAAATACAGCAAGTTTTAGATATGCCAAGATTTTATATTGCTTTTCACAATATATAACAACATTCTTGGCATACATTTTAAATAAATATTAACGACTTTATGATGTTGACATTTTATAAGTTTTATATATTTTATATAGCTTATTTATTTGATATATTTTGTATTTTCTATTGTATATTTAATATATTTTAATTGTTTGTCTAATTATTACTATTAAGCCTGTCAATACTACCTAGATGGCATAAGAAAAGATTGTATTGAATTTTAATAAAACTTGGTTGGTTTGCTAATCTTACATGCTCAGAAGTCAAATCAATGTTGAGTGTAAGGAAAAATGCTACCAGCTACTCACTACTAACTTCTAAGAGTCTCTATTTTTTGTATCTAACATCAGAAAATATACTTCTAAAGAGTTGCAGCGTCCATAGTACATTTACAATTTGTACAATTGTGTATTAAGTTGCTTTGTGGATAATGCACTGTATATGTAAAAGATGTGGAAAACACATGTACTTAAATCGATGCGATCAGCAAAATGCTCGAGTCGAAGGCCTGTGAGAATTTTGCAATGTTTGGTTTTTTGTAGACGAACTGGGGCTGGAACTGAGACCATGACTTAGACACGGACAGCGACGATTGGCGATTGGCGACTCCATGGTGCATTGTGAGAGGCCGTGTTGCTTGCAACAGGCACGGCACAGTCGTGGTGGCAGCAGCGCCTGAACGCCTGTAGCCGCTCGCTGGATATTTGAGCCAGCTGAATCTGAATCAAATGTTTATCTTCCGTGTTTTCTGGTCGCCACTCGGATTACAATTGCCGCTCGCTCACACTGGCTGCAGCTTGTTGCGGCTGAGTGGCGCTCAGGGTTTGTTTTTTTTTGGTTTTTTTTTTTTTTTTTTTGCATTGAAAGTCACGTGCCGTGCATAAAACCAACGCATTTTATGTTTCACTTGTTGTTGCTGCTGCTGTTGCCTTTCAATGAAAATGAAATTCAAAAATCGAAAATGTTGGCACGACACTACAACAGCCAAGAGTGTGGGTAGCAGAGGGGAGGTTGTACATGGCAGAGGGGCATAGTGGGTTGTAAAAAAAAAGGGAAACCGGCGAAGAATGAGTCGAAGCTGTCAGCCTCATCAATGGGGCAGCCCCCGAAACAGGCACATTAATTAAGGCAAAGAAAAAAGCATAAGAAGGCTATATATAAACACACACACACACACATACACACATACACTTACAGAGACATCAACACATGCACGCATACACATATGTTTGGTGGCTGCGCAGCTGGCACTTCGGCTAACATCTTCGTGCTTTTGTGGGGCGGCGCATCTTCGTTTTGCAGTCGCTGCTGACGCTGGCTGCGCAGTAAGCGGCAGCAGTTTGGCGCTCGGATTTTCGTTTGCTTTGCGCACGACTCTCATTTTGTGTTTGCTCGTCAAAGCAGACGGAAGCAGAAAGCTTCAGCTTCCGACCTACGCGCGTGTCTGTGCTTTGTTTATGTGACTGTGTCTGTGCTTATGCCCTGTGCCTGTGCCTGTGCCTGTGCCTGTGCGTGTGCGTGTGCGTGTATGTGTGCTGCAAAAGCAAACCGTGTGCAAATACAAATACCGCTAGGCTAACGGTACCAAACAAAAACACAGTGCAAGACAAACGATGCGCGCTCAAAAAATTAACAACACCACAGCGTAGGCAAAGTGAGTGAGTGTGTGCGTGCATGTGTGTGTGTGCGTGTGTGTTTTGATGGCAGGCGTGTGCCGTTAATTGCTCGGCACGGCGACAACAGGTGGCAACCCCCTGCCTAATGACAGGCAATACCAGCAGCCCGCCACCCCCATTTGCAATAGAGCGTTGCCCAATTGCTGCGTCGCACGCAAATTCGCAGAACTCTAATTGTCCAAAGAAAAAACCAAAAAAAAAGAAAAAAAAGGGAAGAAGAAGAAAAAGAAGGAAAAGAAATGAGAATTTGTATAGGGGGCGTGTGGACAGCAATTAGCAAATCTAACAGTTCCAAGAATCGATTCACTGCAGTCAAAATTAATTGGCTGCCCTCAGTCAAAAAAATGAAAAAAGAAACCAAGCCAAACACTTGAAACAAAAAATATGTATATACACAATATATATACACAAATCTATATATGCATATATATATATATATATATATATAAAGCTGCCCCACTGTGCTGCCAAAAATAATTTCTTCTTTTTGCCGATATATTCGACCAAAGCTAAAGCTAAAGAAGTTGTCACACGCAGCAACAGCAACAGCAAACAGCAAACAGCGGCGTGTGTCAAAGGTTTGACAGGCCTTAATTGTGCAAAGAAGAAGCAGCAGGAGTTGAGGATGGGATTGGGGTTGGGGTTGGGGTTGGAGTGGTTGTGCTGTCAGCGTGGGGGCAACAAGCTCTCTGATGTGAGTCCTCCTCAGCAAAGCTGCTGAAGTGGCCAAGCAGAAGAGTTAAAGCAGTGGGATAAAATCACAAAACACAAAAAAAGCAAAACAAAAAAAAAACAAAAACAAAAAAAAAAACAATTGAGCCGTGGAGAAGATAAGCTGCCTTGATGGAAATGATTTATAGAAATAGGCTTAGAAAATATTTGGGAAATTGTTGGACTTAATCTTATCAGTAAAATGAATAAACCCTAAATTCTTTGGGATTCTTTCCAAATGAGCTGCTTGAAATGCTCTAAGCTGTTTCTTTTTAAGCTTAAATAAAATCGCTTGTGACTTAAGAGCATTCGTGTTTGCCTCCTTAAGTGAATTTTATTTGAGTACATTTTGTATGCTCTCCTGCAAATATAAAGATTCATTTGTGCAGGCTTTCAGCTAGTTGTACAACATTTTCGTAATTTTTCTTCAATATTTCAATTTCTTCTTCTTGAGTTTTCATATTACGAATTGCATTTTTCAAAGGCAATTAAAGCTTCAGCATGCAAGAGCTGAGAAACAGCTGTTTTTTTTTCTATATGCACACGATGGAATAATATAAAACGTTGCAGCTGTTATCTCGCTGTTTTTTAGTGTTAGTTTCAGATTTTATATTTAAGATCATTTTTCTATACCATATGCCATATGCATTGAAAATAGAATAGCATATTTTGCATTTCTACATTGGCAAATAAGTTTTGGCTTGAAAAATCATTTTGATTTCTACATTTGAAGAGCACCCCTCCGAGCTCCCATCTCGCCATACGCCCAAAATCCAAACTCACTTAAATCTCAGCTAACACTCAACGAAAAATTGCCAAACAAATCCAATTCAAGCCAATTGCGAACAGTTAACAGCCCATAAACTTTAAAGCAAAATAATAAAACAAAAAAAAGAAAAAAGAAAATCAGAAATGCGGCGGCAACATTTGGCTAAGCAGCCAGGACTTGTGCTGCTGCTGCTGCTCCTGCCACTGCTGCTGCCCCACTTGCGGGCAGAGATTGCACATACGCCACTCTCGAGCAATCGCATCAGCCTGGAGCCACTGGCGGAGTCACAGGAGGAGACGCATCTCCTGCCGCCCAGCTGCCCGCAGCGACAGGCCTACGAGAAGATGCTGAGCAGCATCGATGATGTCGAGGATCTGTATGTGGATGTGCCTGTGCATATTGCACTCGAGCCCCGCCAGAAGAAACGGTGAGTTCAACAAAAAAGTAAAAGTCAAGAAATGTCTAGAAAAGTCATGTGTCCTTGTTCAGTGAGCTTGCGTGATTGTAATGCGCCTAAGTGCGCTGGCGACGGCGCCTGTCACACAAATCAAATTATAACCACGCAATAACAAAATGCGGTGGCGAGGGGACGAAGGATGCCCCGGCCCGAGGAAATGGGGAATAGCAAAAAATGCAAAAAAAATTTAAGGAAAAAAACCAACAAAAATAATTTATAACCACGACGTGTGGCTGGCCAAACAAAAACCATCACCAGATTTTTACAGTTGCCATAAATATGAGCAGTGTGTGTGTGTGTGTGTGTGTTTGGCTCTTCTTCTTCTGCTTCTACTACTACTTCAGCTTGTTTGTCTAAGTAGTCTGCGTGTGTGTATATTGTTAGTGTTTCTGTTCATTTTTTGTTGTTTTTGCTGCTAGGCCCACAGCTGCGGCCGTGTTGCACGTGGCGTATGAGCAATTTTTTTTTCTTTTTTGTATTTTTCTTTGCTTTATGTTGTTGTTGTTTTTTATTTTATTTTTTTTTTCTCTTTTGCCCTCGTTTGGGCCTTGGTCAAGAAAAGCTGTCACGTTTTCGCTTAGCGCGCGCCTGGCAGGCATTTTGTCTTCTCGATTTGTATACTCTGGCATATCGTTCGGGTGCATTGACTTTGCCAGCCAGTCAATGCAGATTAGATGTGGCATAACAAATAATATAAACAATTTGCATTTATTTTGATGCATTTTGTATTGCTTCAATCCTCCACTTATAATAATTCTTATATATAATTTATAATTAATGAAATAAATCTTTGATTAGGTGTCATTTTCCAAATGACTATTCTGGTTTCTTAACTGCTTTGTTGATTCTAAAAAAAATAACCATTCCATTATATATATAATATCTATATGTAGTGCCTTATGATATCCCTGTCTCTGCAAGAACATATTGAATTCGATATGGCTCGTCTGTCATTTCCTTCTTGAAATTACTTTTATATATTTCAAACATTTCTGTCTTTTATTTCGCCAAAGAACGTGCGAACCTTTTGAAGTTATATATTTGTTTCTTGTTTAGCATTTTATTCGTTTTTTAGTTTTTCCTTTTTTTTTTTGGTTTGGTGTTGTATTTTTTTGTATTTTTCTTTGGCGTCTTGCTGCTCTCAGATGACTTTTATTATTCTGGCATAGAATGTCAAACATTCAAATTAATATTGTGGTTTGTCGTCGTCGTTGTTCCTGTTGTTTTTGTTGTTTGTGTTGTTTTTGGTTCTATGTGGAGTGTTTTTTTGGTATTATTGTCGCGCGACCAGAGTGGTCAAATCGACTGCTCCAGTTGCAACTGTTGTGGCTCCAGTTCTATGTCCATGTCGATGTCGATGTCCATCATCAGCCCACCGCTTGACTCTTCAGCTGTACGTGTTGTGCGCCTCGTGTTGCAGCTGAGAGCGTGTGAAAAGGAGCGACGGAATTGTGTGCACACAATTTATAGCGCGTGCAGTCATTTAGAGTTTTGCTAGAACTAAGCGATCTGGACAGCCTCTGGGCTGAGGATATTGCCACAACTGGCGACTCCTTGGGCAGGCGCAATCAACGCAACTCATCGCCTTCGTCGGCTTGTTAATAATTTTAGCGCAAACAAATCATAAATAATAATTTAACGACTTAATTCGACGGAGAACGCAAAAAAAAATACAAAAATACAAAAACAGCAAAGCAAAACAAAACAAAACAAAACAAAATAAAACTGAAACTCGAACGCGAAGTGGATTGGGTGCTGGAACATGAATTGGGACTGGGCCACGTTCTGTGTGCATCATTGACCACCTGTAGCATCGTTGCATACAACAACACACAGTACATATACTACACACACTACACACACTCACACACACACACACAACACAACTACTACGCATTTTGCCAATGGCCCGAAAATCAAAACAAACAACAAAATAGCAAAATTGTTGTTAATGTGCTTGTTGTTGTTGTTGTTGCTGCTGCTGCTGCTGCTGCTGCTGATGTTGCTGCATTTTTATGAGCGCCGCAGGCTCAAGCGTTGTAAACAACTTTTATTGCGGCAGTGAGAGAACTGCTGCAGCCTCCTATTCCCCCCACGACAAGCCCCTGCCACCAACAAGCCACTGTGCTCGCTCCCAATGAGTTGCTTTATGGCGTGAAACTATTTATTTGTAAGCGTATCAAAGAAGCTACAATAAAAACAGCAGCACCAACAACAGCAACAGCAACAGCAACAACAACAACAACTACAAAAATAAAAACACGAGACTACTAAAATTTGTTTTGACCATAAAAATGCAGTGCATAATTTTGTTGTTTTACGCCTGAATAGTGCGCAGACCTTCAGCGGCAGCGTTGACGACGGTTTTGTGCCTCAAATAAACTGATTGTTTGTATTTATAGACGGCAAGACTTGTCGCTGCAAATGTATCTGTATCTGTATCTGTATCTGCATCTGTATCTGCATCTGTATCTGCATCTGTATCTGCATCTGTTGCTGTATCCGTATCTGTGTCTGTATCCGCTAACTGTAAACTGCAACTGCATCTAGTGCATCCAACAACAGACAGACATTTGGGCGTCCCGACTGTCGACGGGGCGTGACAGACTCCCCAGTTTGCTTAGTCAGCGCATCAGACTGCGCTGCCATAGTTCAATAGTCTAAAATTTCACCAAAAACCAAATCAACACATACAACACACACACACACACACACACACACAGACACACATTAAGTGCGCACTGTGCCCAATTTGTGACTGCTTAGTGAGTAATCGAGTAAATGCGAATGTGAATGTGAATGTGAATGCGAATGTTTGTTTTACTGCGTGGACGCTGGGCATTATTTGAATCATTCTCACAACAGATGCAATAAATTCAGATTCATTCATTGTGCATTCAAAAAACTCGCCCAAAATCGTTGTTTATGTTATAGCCATGGTATATGCCAAATTTAAGATTGCATAGATCACTGAGTCATTTGTTGTCAGCTTTGAGGAGAATAAAACTCACTTCTCTAAGCTTCCAAAGGAACAAATTGATGAAATTGCATATGGCTGGCAAATATATATGTAAATATCCGTACATAATTATATATATCTCAAGTAATACAACACAATTGGTTCGATGTTAAACCGAGTCCGTTGTTCGCTTATGTTAGCCTTGTATCAGTTTATTTACGTGTATGAGTACAATTTTTAGGTGTTCTTCAAATTGGTAAACAGTACTTAGGTTTAAGAGCAAATAAACAGAAAAACATACTCTTAAGTATTATCTGGAATAATTTCCTTTTATCTAGTTTCTGTTCTTGTTTATATTGCTATTTTTTTTAAACTTTTATGCTGACTAGTTTTTGATGTTCCGGAAAACGTTTACATTAACAATAGAGTTCTACTTTTGTTGAGATTTATAATCTACCTGAAATGCTATTAAAATAGTTGCAATTAGATGTCAGAGGGGAAAAAATAGAGAAAGAATTGAAGTGCCAAAGTTTGAAGCGGAAAGTTTAGCGCTTATTCGTGGTATTTTTCTCAGCTGACTATAATTTAGAAACTATTTTTTTTTTTTTAAATAGAGTTGGTAAATATGCAGTTTGTGACAATATTATCAGCGACAGTTGACGCTGACGATATTTGAGTTTGCTTTTCAAATCTTTTCTGCTGTGCAGGAAAAACTGTGTTCATTCAATGCTGATTGTCAATTTATGCAGGGCATTTAGTTGGTGGAGGGGAGTGGGGTTGGGGTGGGGTGGGGTGTGGAGTGGGTTGGTGTTGGGGAAGAAGAAGTTAATGCAGAAGTAGGAGCAGAACTGAACCGAACATTACAGAGCAGACCAGACTCCCGACACCGACCAACTGACTGCCTGACTGCCTGGCTGCCTGGCTGCCTGCCTGCCTGACTGTCTGCTTGTTTTTCATGCCGTCGCTTTTGATAGTTGCAAAAATAGAATTTTGTCGCTGATTTTAAGTATTTCGCGTGAAAACTACTACAACAAACCAGACGAGACGAGCAAGCAGACAACGAGGAAGACAACAACAACAGCAAACTACAACGAGGAGAAAGACAACGACGACCCCAACACAGTAGCAACAACAGCAGCAACAACAACAACAACAATAACAACAATAACAACAACCACAATTGACGTCGTCTTCTGCGCATTTTCTTCTTTATCTTCTTGCTGCTTTTGCTGCCTTCTGCTCAATTGCAAATTTATGTGAATTGCGTCAATTTTTATGGTTTTAGCTAGTTGCTTAGCTGAGTTTTGGTTTTGTTTTGTTTTGATTTGTCTGCGCTGTCTGGCTGACTAACTGACTAACTGACTGACTGACTAACTGACTGACTGACTGACTGACTGGCTCCTTAGAGGACTTTGCGTCGCATAATGGGCGTTAAGCGCACCACTGGAGCCACCGCTTTGCTCACTTGCTGCCGCTCCCGATACCAATTGCCAGCAGCACGTTGACGACGACCACGTGATGGAGTTCGTCGCTGCCTTCGATTGTGCCGGCGATAGCCGTAGAGCAGCTCACCCACAAATGTCAGCGATGCACTGCAAATGCCCACAATTAGGATGAAAAACGGTCCCTTGAGATGATCTGTGGTTAGGACGATGCCCGTTTCAGCAAAATTGGGACGCATCTTCGCAATGCGATTCAAATACGTATTGTTATAGTGAAAATCTGAATCGATTTTCTGTATAATGCCCACATCGCGCATATATCGAATTTGCATGTTGAACTCGTAGAGAAATGGAAAGCCGGCCTTCATAATCATTTGCAGCGGACTGACGAAGACGTTGCCGGAGAATGCATAAATGTCATCGGCATGCAGACTCTGCATGATGTACATGCGACTGCTGAGTATGCAGCGCAATCCTTGCTGCACCGCCATTATATTCATATCATGTGGACGAAATGATCTGGAGTAGTTGTATGCATTGAATATCCACATATCATACTCGTTCTCGAACCAATCCCTGCTCTCTTCCTCGCCACCGAAGGGTATGCCTGCTGCCACAACCTCGTCCAGTGCGTCCAGTTGATGCAGTAGGCCCGGATCCTGAAAAGTGTCTATCAGCTTCGATGTATAAATGACGACCACATTGAGCCCATAAAGTGTCAGCACTAGAAAGAAGATTCGTGTCGCTTCGCAAATGGGTCGCTCCTGTACGGCGACGCATATGGATACGGCCAGGGCATTCATTGCGGTTAAGCTCAGTTGCTGGTAGTACGGTGGCTCCGGTAGCAGTGTGACCAACGTATACCACAACAGCCAGCTAATTAAGAGCACCGCCAGAAAGGCCGCCCACACGTACACCTTGAAAATGGCGACCATTGCCTGCCAGGGCGGTCGCTCCTCTGCCAGCTGGACAAACCATGTGTGCGCATCCTGCAGATAGGTATCAGTGCCCCAGAATTTGCCAATCACCTCATTGTCCGGATAAAAGCCGCCAATGATGAAGTCACACTCACCACTAGACAGCTTGCCCAGCAGACCATTCCAATTACCCGCTTCGTCCATTTCGCCACGCGACTCCCTCACGCAACTTTGATTTGTCTGCAAAAGATAACAATAAATGATAAAAACTTAGATCTAATATCACTTAATTGTTAGCCATCCTATGACTATATTATATATCCAATATCCTATAATAATACGCACCTTAAACTGCAGTCGATTGCGCATGAAGCCCAAGATTCGCAAATCGATCCCAATGATGCAGTCCTCCTCGACAAAGGGGGCCGCAATGGCTGCGCAAACGTAGAAGGTACAGTTTTTTGGACTGAAACCGCTTATGTAATCCTGCATGGCCACCTGTACGGCTTGCGGTGACGGCTGCAATTCTCCGCTGTTGCAGTGTCCAACGGTTTGGACGCTCGACACGCGACAGTTGACATTGCTGTAATAATCATTGACCAGAAGATTGTAGTCTGTGGGCGTGTCTGCAAAGAGTAGCGCCACACGATGCGCATAGAATTCGGTGCGTAAAACGCTGAAGATCGATGTTGCCACGGCGAAGGGTTTGCCCATCATCTCGGCATTGTGGTAGAGGACCAGAAACCGTGCGCCCGGATTCCAGGAGTGATTCTTGCTCACATAATGGGTCAGCAGACTGCGCAGATGCTCCAAGCTGTCCACAATAAATACATAGTTATCCGCCAGCAGCAGTTCGCCAAAAAACTTGGTGCGCTTATCGTGATCCGAGATCACACGCAGCTGAAAGTATTCGCGTGTTGGTGGCGCCTCCGTATCACTGATGGCCTCATTGATCCGCTTGATAAAGCCATCCTGTATCTGTGCAGCGGCTATGGACATGTTGAAGGTATTCGTCAGCATCAGGTTGTAGGAGCGTGTGAAACGCTCCTGCGGATTGCGATAGAAGAAGATCTGGGCAAAGCTGTCCAGACAGTCGACGCCCACCTGCCAAGTCTGCGCACCCACATCCTTGGCGGGCAGCATATATATAACCATATTGGCTGACTCATTCGATGGATTCACAATGCCAAAACCACCAATTGGCAGCAGTAGCAGCAGCAGTAGAAGTGGCAACTCAAACAGCAACAGCACTTTTTTCTCCATTGCCAACAAATTTGACCACATTTTTCTGTACGTTGGCTTGAACGATGGTCGACCAACTGAAAATCCAAACTCCAAACTCTTCTCGCATGCCGGTTTGTTTGTTGTGGGCTGACAGACAAACTGGCTGCTGCTGTTTTGGCATTATTGCACCCTACACTTGAACGGCATATCGGCACATATTATATTATTATATATATATTATATACACATTATATTCATACTTTTCTTTGAATATGTATATATTATTTATGGGCACAAATTGCAGTTAGAAATTTATTTTCTAGCATTACAACAATTGGTATCTTTTCGTAAAATATTTATTTTTGTAGTTTCTTAAGTAATTTGCTGACTAAATTGAATTAAATCTTAGATGTTACCAAACCTAGTTTTAAAATATGTGCTCAACATATTTTTAATTTAGCTCCTTCACTTATTATTAGAGCATTAATTATTTTTAATGTTGCTTAAATATTTTTTGAGCTAAGAGGCATATTCAATTTTATAGAGTTACAATTATTTGTATTTTATTTTTTTTTAATTTTACTTTATATAACACTACCATTTTTACAAAAATAATTTAAGAGAGAGCATTTAAGATTCGGTCATAATTGAAGGGATTATACACGTGTGTGTGTGTGTGTGTGTGTGTATGTGTTTGGTTGTTCACATACGATGTTTGCCTCATTTAATTGACTGCTGTCATCAGGCGGACAACAGCAACAATAATTGTAATAACAACAACATTAAAAGCACTTGCAACTGCAACTGCAACATGCGAGCCTTAAATTAAAGCAAATATTTGTGCAGTCGCTGAGGCGCCAATCTGAAAATGGCCGCCAACAATGGATGAGTGCATTAAAACACTCCATCAAACAGTTGGGAGCCTTTTGGCGTTGTGGCCAACTATGAAATGCAGCGGGGAAGCAATATGCGTGGGGTGGCATGGTGGCATGGTGGCATTGGAGAAGCAGCTATTGGCAAATGGCATTTGACCGGAAGTAGCCGGTCATAAAACTTGAGATGACCGGCCAAAAGCCAAGTCAATGAGTCACTTTACTGCAATGGCGCTGACGACTCTTCCTGTTGCCAGCTCACACACACACACACACACACACACACACACGCGCGCATTTATGTGGGTGTGCTGTTAGCATATTTGTCTTTGGCTTTTTGTCATTAGAAAAATTGCACATAAATTTCGCATTTAATTACTAAGCGCAAGACAATTGTAAAGCATTTGCTGGCCAAGAAGATCGAGACAAAGAATGACAGATGAGATGGGAACAGAAGAGAAGAAGAACAAAATAAAACCAGTCATGCACTTGGACTCAATGGTGAGCAATGTTGCAACATTGTTGCAAGCAGCGCCAGTTGCCAAGGGCGCTGACTCAACAACGAAACAAATTGCGTGTGATAATTTAGTGTCATGATTCTTAACATTGAGCATCAAGAGCTCACTTATTCCGCCCTGAACTCACACCAGAGTACCCGCAACCCCTCCATCCCAGTCTCTGTCCATCTGCGCCTCTGTGCCTCTCTTTACACTAATTCTACTTCATTGGTTTGTCTCCCTTCTGGCAGATTTGTGCTGAAATTAAACAACTCAACGCCACTGACGATTCTGTTCTCAATGCCCGTGGCACGTCAAATTTACTACAATCAGACAGGTAAGTTGAAGTTGCCGCTTTCCGGTTGCCGCCTTAATATCTTCATCGTTGCCTCAACAGCGAATGTTTTGCGTTTGGCAAAGGGTCACACCAGACTGATCCTGCCCTGCGCCCTTCGCGGCCAATACGATCTGTTTGTCCAGTCGCGTCAGGGCGGTGCCCTCAAGCTGGAGGCACAGGCCAAGCATCCCCATCAGAGCTGGCCCCTACTCAATCACACACACCGCATCCAGATTCGCACCCAGAATCGTGTGCGCAAGCGTCAGCTAATTGTCAAATGGGAGCGAAGGTGAGTACGTCTCTAGATATATCATATATAAATATTTACATAGATTCAATATATACAAAATATAATCAAAAATTAATTCCTTACAATATTTATAATTATTAAGAAAAATGATTATGAATTCTTTTAGCAAATTTGATTACCATGCCATGCACTATTGCCTGGTGATCCAGCGCACTGGCACTCTAAGCTCCAACTCCCCTCCACCCTCCCATGTCACCACCACCACCTCCACCTCCACCAACTCGGCGAGTGGCCAGGACTTTGCCAGTTTCTGTGAGGCCGTCTATGCTTATACGAGGCAGCAGCAGCAGACTCATTCACGTGCCGCTTCCGGCCCCTGCTCGATGGGAAGCGGCAATATGCTGGATATGGTGTGGTCCCGGGCACCGAAACGTGCCCGTCATCTGAATCCGCGACACAGTCTGCACATTGTGTGCACAGGGGCTCGGACACAGCAGCAGCTGAGGGGCCTGCAGCCCAACAGCAGCTATCGTCTGCAGCTGTTCGGAGTGCATCAGCTTCTGCAGAATCTGACACTGACGCTGGCCAGCAGCCAGGTGCACTTTAATCGTACGCAACCAACGGCGCTGAGGGAACAGGCGCTGTCACTGCTGAAAATTGGCGGACTGCATGGCGTGCAGGTGTATAGCTTCAAGGTGCCGTCGACCACGCCACCAACCCACTTCATACGGTATTTACTGTTGCCGTGCGGTGGCAGCGAGATCCGAGTGAAGCTGCTGCGTCAGCATCGGCTGGTGGCCAACGTGGGTGACATCTACTCCCCGACGTACATCAAGCTGGAGGGCGTCACGCCCGGTGAGCGGTATCTCATGCGTTTCGAGCCCAGCAACGAGGACGAAGCGTTGCGTGCCCAAAAAGTGCGAGTGAGTTTTGGCTTCAGTTTTTTTTTGGGGCTGTTACCCAAAATGCTGAATAATCTGTTTCTGTTTTTTCTTTCTGTTTTTTTTTTTGCATCCTCTTGCAGTTGGCTTTGAGCAGTGAGCGGCTGTTCCGGGACCTGGCCGAGCTGCCAGAGAATATAACGGTATTCGATGTTCGCACTCGCTGCACCAGCACCACAATTGCCTGGCATGGCTCACCGGATGAGCGAGCCTTGAGGTAAAAAAGAGACTTACCTGAAGGGTAACTGGTTTTTTTTTAGCTGAAACTAAATATTAATTATGTCTGCCTGGATAGCAGTTTTAATTGTAATTGCATTGCAAGCTGATTTCAAATTTAAATGAAGAATTTATCTTGTACTTATTTATTTATATTGTGCTTATTATTCTCACTTCCCGTTAGCTACTGTGTGATTGTGTTTAATTTGCCGCCACGGAGCGTTGTCGACTACACCAACTATTGCATGGACTTTGGGGCACTGCGGATAACGCAGCACAAGAATTTCAAGTACATACGTTGTCGCGAGAAGCAGACCAGGTGAGAGAAAGAGTGTGAAAAGATAATACCCAATGAAAAATACATATATTTAAATGAATACTCAATTAATGTTGCAGCAGTGTGGATAAGCTGGAAACGGAGACGATTCTCAGTCTGACGCCCGGCGACAGTTATTTGATCTATGTGACTGCCAATCTGAGTGTGGGGAAACCGTTGCCCTACCAGACGCTAACGGTGCACATGGGCAGCCAGTGCATGGATGTGGAATCGCAGGAGCAGCCCGAATACTACTAGGCGTATGCGCAATGCATTTGTCAAATATGATCAACAAAAAACTAATGCATAAACAAAATGATAAAGTAAAACTATCCGTCGTTGTAAAGCTACCTAATCTACTAAATTAAACTAAACTAAACTAAACTAAAACTAAAACTTAAACTAAACTAAACTATCCAATACCATACTATACTATAACTATGCGGGTTTTTGCGCGAAGCATAAAAGACTATATAATTAGATCATACATATATATATATATATATATATATATTTATATATATATGTATTTGGCAAACATAAAGCTGTTTACTTTGTGTGCATATGTGTAAGTGTGTGTGTAGTGTTATGTGTGTGTGTGTGTGTGTGTGAGATTTGAGTTTGCCAATAAATTCCAAGTATTTTTTTATTCTTTTGTAATTAAACATAACCTAGCTTTAAATGTTTTTTGTATAATTATTGTTTGCGATTGCGTTTTGTGTGTGTTCATTGTTTAAAATCTCGAATCGATTTTTAGTTTAGATTATAAGCAATTAGGTTTTATTTAGCGCTAGGCTTTTGCTGTTAAGTTTACCACAATTAAATTTGTAATTTTTTATATACCTTATATATATATATATATACATATATATATATAATTTAGCTAAGTATACTAATAATATGATGCTAGATATACATACATATATATTTGTGTGTATGAGTGTGTGTGTATGTGTGTTGAAAGCGTTGAATTTTTTGAAGCAAGTTGAGCAAACATTTATGAATCAACTGAAGGAAAATAAATTATAATGTGGACAATAAAATGTGCTATGCAGTAATTCAATTGGCCAATGCATATTTAAAATATTTGCCGAAATATATTGTACGAATAAATAAATCAACGAATAAAGAAATCAATTGCAATTCTTATGTGTATATAATATAATGTTTACTTGGATCCTCCATAAATGAGTTGTTATAAAGAACTAGTTTTCGCAAAGACCTTATTCTTTATAGCTATGGCTACTTTAATCATATTTTGCCCTTATTTATACACAGCGTATCTCCGACCTCATATATAATATATATATTCTTGATCAGAGTCGATAAGAAAGATTTGGTTACTTCTGACTAAATTTTTAACAAGACTTCAATTACCCAAAGGAAGTTATATGTTCCAGTTGAAATATTGGCATCAACAGCTATTTTCCATCTCTACTTGGACATAATTGTAAAGCAAATTTACCGAAATAGAGTCATTAAATGATCCAAATGAGCCTATCATTAAAATCGGATTGTTTTTGTCTCCGAGACCGACAAATCATAAAGACAGATTGCAGGGTTACAAATTTAAAGGACTTATCGAGTTGGCTGCTGAAAAAATACATAAATTGCATACATCGCTCGGTCGGAGATTTTCAAGCCGTTAATACCTTTTTAGAAAGCGTATTTAATATTTTATAAATATATAATATGTATTTTATAGAAGTAAAATACTAAAAGTTGATACTAATTAATCATTTAAATGTACAATAATTTCCAAAAATTTAGCGATAGACAAATCCGAATTTGAATCGCTTAATTTTTTATGATTATGTGAACCAACCAAATGACCCATAATTTTGCTTGTTATATATTTTGACACATGTCGCGCTCCCAAATGCGATGCGGTCATTGGTCAATCGCTCATCGCGTGTGGGATCCAGCAATGCAAAACTGTTATGACGGTGTATAGCAATCAGAAGGCGAGGATAAGCAAGCGATTGATAAGAGCCAGTGATATCTGGCTATAATCATTAACTAAAAGTTAGCCATCCAACGTACAACGGTAGCAGGTGTGGCAGCTGCCACACATTCAATTTTCAGTCAAATATAATTCGTTGAACTTGACGCACGAGTCTTGGCTTATTAAAAAAATATATATATTGCATACTTTTAGGGTTTATGTATTAAATGGATTCGCGGACTCTGATAGTCGAGATTACTGAAATATTGATTGTGAACGCTACGGATATGTATAAAATAAGTCCAACGCAAAAAATCACATTTATTTCACTGATGTCCGTGATGTTTTTCTGCTCAGTTCTTGGTAACGTGAGCAGCCTCTATGTGAACTCCAGACGCAAACTGCGTCCTTTCTTTCGCGCCTGCCTCATCTCACTTACCTGCAGTGATCTAATCTACAGCGTTAACTTTTTCGTTAACAACATTAGCTATTTCAGTGCCGAATTCCTGGAAATTTGGGTAAGCTTAATAGTCTCTAATCTATATTCATAAAATAGCATGTACCGACAAAGAATATTATTATTATTATCTACTATGTTAGTTAATATTGTAAAACAAATATTTTTATATGTTTTTGTTGATGTATGTATGTATTTCAGACGCTTGGCCCATTCATGTGCAATTTTGCGCCGCTTGTCAACACTGCAACTATTTTGTTGAGCAGCATGATACTTGTGGCCATTGCCTTGGATCGCTATATGGCCATAAGATGTGCTGCGACAGGCATTTGGAATCCTGACAGGAAATTCTGCATCATCAGCATTGGCGCCATTTGGCTAACTTGTATCGTCACCGCAGTCCCATTGGTTACCATCTACAGTGCCTATAGGGTTCATATAAGCACTGAGGATGCAGTGTATGGAGCAATAATGTGTCTGGGCAAAATGGTGAGTTTGAACTGAGGAGATTGTCAGCAACATTTAAGGCTAGTTTTTATTCCAACCATTTTTTTCTTGCTGTTTTATAAATATTAATTACATATAATCTACGTAGTGGGTTATCAGCTTTGTATCAAGCTGCGTGTAAGCCTTAACATGCTGTTGACACTGGTTTACTATCTTATCAGCTGAAACAATTTCCATTTCTATTTATGATTTATTTTCATGTCATACGCAGAGCCAAGTTAGAATCTACAATATCGTTTGTCTCGCCCTCATCTTTGCGCCATGTCTTGTGGCCTTTCTGTTCCTTAATGTGACCATTGCCAGACAGTTGTGGCAGCGACGTCATCAGCAACGCAATCGCCAACAGCAAGAGCAACCGGAGCGACAGGATGAGGCACGCAGTGTGTATCTGCTGAGCAAGCCGGAGACAGCGTATGCCATGATGACTACTTTCAGTGTGGCTGCCT
The DNA here is from genome assembly GCA_035043505.1 of Drosophila setosimentum. Classification (NCBI taxonomy): domain Eukaryota; kingdom Metazoa; phylum Arthropoda; class Insecta; order Diptera; family Drosophilidae; genus Drosophila; species Drosophila setosimentum. The sequence goes on along the minus strand of JAWNMY010000003.1, from coordinate 5,964,070 downwards.
CCTTCGATATGAACATAACAGCCGCAGAAGCAGCAGCAGCAATACCGCCGTCGCAGCTGCAGCAGCAGGAGCTGCCCGATAATTTGAGTCCTGCGGCAGCGGCACGTGTGGCGCGTCATCGACGCATGGTGCACGTGGTGATACTGATGATCGGCGTCTTTATATGCTTACGTCTACCCGCCTGGGTCTTTCTGCTGATGCGCCTTTACGGATCCTTTTCCTCATCGATCAGCTATCTGTTCTACTTCGCTTTGGGTGTGCTCAACTTGACAAGCTGTGCGCTAAATCCGCTCTTTTACACATTTCCCACGCAAGCCATCAATTTGTGGTCGCGGCTCAAGGAGACGATCTGCTGTGTAAGGAAATCGGAGCAGGAGTCAGATGTGGCTATGCCCAAGGATTCGTGTAAGCAGCACAAACGTTTATTTTGCTTTGGATTGCAGGTCACCTGGCGATGCTATTTGAAATCTGAACACCCAGCGAATCCCGTTCAAGTGGGACCTCCTGTTGTTAATGTGGGCAGCCTGCCTCTGTCCACTGATATCAAAGGCGACATATTCACCATCTACAGCGAGCACTCGCTACAGTCGACGGCGTCAATTGAATCCTTCGCCAAGTCGAGCTGATGCAAAGTGCGTCATTAATCATACATCGCCTGTTGTTATTAGTTGATTGATTAATGTGGAGCAATGATTTAGTTGTCGTTCACAAACAGTGTTTTGAGCAAAGTGGCAAAGTTCATGCATTTACTGATACGCCCTGCTGTTAATTTTATGTCTTTTGTAAATAATCATTAATATTAGGCTAACATGACGATGAGTCCGACAAGTTCTTGTTGAAATTTGTAATAAATAATATTAGCTCTTCATAAATATTTTTACAAATCCACATTCCATAAAAATATGATATTTCATGCTTAAGAATTACAGGGTATGTATTGTTTTCCCAATTCTTATTATTAAGCTTAATATAGTTTTAAAAACATGCTAATATTCACTAATAATGTCACAATTAATTATAAACAAACGTTTGTATGTCCACAGCTATGTATACAATAATATTTAAAACAATTTCCGTTTTTTGTACAATGCTTCTTGACATGTTGCGAGATAAGCATCATTCTAATTAATGTCATAAGTTGCTAAAGCGCAGAGGCAACTGCAAAACGACTTATCACGCTCCTATTGTAAATTTAATTAAACGAGCGTTACGAAAGCTTACTCTCTCTCTCGCTCTCTCTCTCTCTCTCTCTCTCCCTCTCTCTCACTATCTCTCTCTCTTTGTGTGTGTGCATTAGCCAGCTGTTTGGCGCTCGCAAGCTTGACTCAAAAGCTGCATTCGATGTGGTTGCTATCGTCTCAGTTCAGTTGTTGATGGCGTATCGTGCTGAGCAGTTGGCTTGAAGCTTTTTGGCTGGCTAGAGAGGGACGCGCGATTTGGACGTACGGTTAAACCGATAAAAGGCAGCCAATCGGGTGAAATCCACGACAAAAACAAAAACAACAACAAGAACAACAACAACAACAACGGCTCGTCGCGTCTCTTCTTCAATAAGTGTTCGCATGTGTGAGGTGTTTGCGGTATTTCAGCGCATGCCAAAAGTGTGTAAGAAAATTAGTGAGAAAATTGTAAAATAAATGATCATAATACCAATAATAATAACACAAATCAAGCAAAGCGAAATGTAAATAATTGAGGCCAAACGACAAAAGAGAGTCGCGAATTATGGCACAAACTCGTCTATAAATAGCATTTAGTGAACCACAAAGGAAAGAAAAAGTGTCGAAGAACCAAATCGCAACAAAGAACCGAAAGTTGAAATACAATTCAACAGTTGCTGTACAAAGGTAAAAATCACAATTAAACTAAAACTAAACCATATTTGTAAGTCAAAAATGCGAACCAGTTGCGTTTGTTACACATACAAAAATTAAGTAAATCAAAAACGTGATCACATAAAAGAAGAAAAAAAACAACATCAAAAAACACGTTCGCGCTTTTCACTTGGCCAATTCCAATACTTGTCCACAACGCATGCGCAACGGATTGAAGATAGAAAAAAAAGCTGTACAGCTTTTGTTGGCTTGCAAAATCTGAATTACGGTATGCGTGTCTGTCTGTCTGTCTTTCCGTCTGTCTGTCCGTCTGTCTGTCTGTTTGCCTGTTGAGTTCGTCAATGCAGCTGTTGTTTCACTTTTCTTCTTAAGCTGTCAAACAACCGTTTCAATTGACAGACATTCTAAAGCTCTTCCTATCGCCCTCTCGCTCTCTCTCTCTCTCTCTTGGCCTCTGTCTCGCTCTTGCACGCACGCGTGTTCTCTTTCGAGCAATCGATCGTTTGTCATTTGCCAGACTTCTTTTGGGCCTGGTTACGCACCGCTTTCATTTGTTTAGGCCGCCTTTGGCATTATTCTGCCTGTTTTTGTTTTCTATTTTTCGTTGCGGTTTCTGTGTTTCACTTACTTCTTTCTCATTCAGTAGCTGCATACTTAATTAGCTAACGTTAATCAAATTTAAATATATATTTATATACACACACATATGTGTATATATATATTAGGCCGACCTGCATTGGCCAAGTTTGAGTATCACACATTTTGACCACATTACACGTTCTGTAAAATAATTTAATGTCAATCAAGAAATGCAAATAATAAATCTTATTTTAATATAGACGATGTTTTTAATACGTGACTTACATTTAAATGCCATCAAAGTAAAATGTGGTTTATTTTTCTCTTGTTATTCCATGTGAGTAATTCTCTTAAATAGAAACTCTAATCTTTCATCTGTGATAAGCCTCATTGTGCGAACAAAATTTGCATTCTATTGCGTATTGCGAAGGTGTCTCAGATATTAAGAATTTAACACTCCTTTGTAGCTCGTCGAATATATAGCAGATATGTGGAATATTGGCATTAGTTTCCCTTTGTTTCCAGAAGACACCAGCTTTTGTGTGCAAGTGGAAAAGTGTACTTTGTGCCATCTCATGCCATGAAAATCACTTTCGTTTTCTATCTGACTCTTAATTATTATAAAACCAGAAAATGTTTAGAGATAATCATTACAAGCAGTGTGACAACTATGCCGTTATTTAATACCAGCAACAACAACAACAACAACAACAACAGCAACAGCTGCATAATCGGCACTCAAGCCAAACCGTGGAACTCGGCTCAGTTTCGGTATTTAGCACATTTCTCCAAAAAACAATTTAATAAAATAAAAAAAAATTATAATAATATTTTCTAAAGAAAGTGAAAGTTTTTTCAGTTTTTTTTTTTTGGGCGCACCAAATTTTTGGTTGCGTTGCGTTGCGTTTTTGTTTTTATTGTTGGATTGCTGGAGGTAATTGCCTGGCCCGAAGGCGCGTGCATTGAATAAACAACGAATGAGTTGACTGGGAGCGTGAGAGACAGAGAGAAAGAGAGAGATGGGCAGAAAATACTTTGAAGCATAACATTAATGTCAAATATGCTTTGTTTTTTTTTTTGTTTTTTATTTTGGGTTCATAGTGGTATTTGGCTTGACCTCTTGGGCATAACTCTAAATTGTACGCCCCTAACCTTGCCCAAAAAAACAACAAAAAAAAAAACAAAAACATAAAAATCCGCTGCCAACTAGAAACTTGTTTTGTGTGTGGGTCTGTTTTTGTTTTGGGAAAATTTACGTTTGTTTTTTCCCAGCCGCCCATTGAACTCGGTCTTTTGTGTTTCTTCATGCCGCAGACACTTTCGATTTTCGCACAAAATGAAATCACAAATCTGAAAAGCAGAAAACATACAATATACAATAATAAAAAGTTGCGCGCCTTTTTTCCCCCTCATTTCTTTTATTTTACTCTCTTTCTTTTCCCACTTAGTTGTGGACCCTACAACTTATTTCTTATTACACGCCATCTCGCCGCTGACGATTTCACTCGCTGTCTTTGTCAGCGGGCCAATGTACCGCACCATTCCAAACCGCACCACTTCCCCTCTCTCTCTCTCTCTCTCTCTCTCTCTCTCTCTCTCTCTCTCCCCCTCCCCCCTCCCTTTGGTGTACCCCTTTCAAGGCGTAACGCAACCGCAACTGCCGCTCTTCAGACTGGCCGGCTTTGCCAATTACCAATTATCATGCGAGTGCGCAAATGTTGTGCGGCATTGAGACACACACACACACCTCAGCACCCTCCGACCCGCTCTCTTGATCCACACTGGCCTACACCGACCTCTCCAGTGGCAGTGTGACTCGGTGTGACTACATTGAAATTATGCATAATGGGCTCGCACAATAAACACACACACAAATGGTCTTAAGGTTATCACAACAGATGCCACAAAACAACATAGAACAAAGTAAATAAAAAAGAGAAACAACAACAAATCAATTTCTTTGGTTGTTATATTTTAGTGGGTGTCATGTGATGATTATCCCGGGAGGGGCATGGCTTAAAAGCGGATCATGTTCGCATTGTATATATATAAATACGAGTATATATATAAGTATATATAAGTATATATAAGTATATGTATATATATGTGTGTGTGTGTGTATTTTATGTGTCTGACAAACCCAAATCAAGGTTAAACAAACATTAAATGAGAAAGTAAGTCAAATGCAGACTAATTTAAATTATAATTTAAATAAATTAAGGAATTTCACTGATTGTACTGTGAACTACGAACTATATACATTTATATGCAATTTAAATATGTATATCTATGTGTTTTAAATAATATTCAAGTCAAGTGTAAAGGGGCAAAGGGAGCACTAATGTCGAGACCTGATAGCTCTTAACATTATCACATTGCGTTCATATCAAGGTTAATGTTTATCTAATACTTAACTACAACTAAATAAAAAAGTGTAAAGTTAAAGTAAAAAAAACCAACACATTTATATATAGATGTATATATACATATATATAAAATGTAGCTATAACAAAAGTATGTCACTAATTACCGAACACTCTGTCAGCCTCGACATGTAGCCAGTAATCGAACTAAGAGACATTGTCGGCTGGAACGTGGATTTTAATTAACTGGAAATCGAGGCGTTGTTTATTTGAGTGCGCTTTGCTAAATAAACAAAGAATCAAACACTATTCACGTTTCACTTTGGGACAGACGCGTTAAGCTGGATGAGCCACACTTCATCTGAACTAACACAGAGAGGAGTATGTTATATGTTATATTGGTTTAACCAACTCTTTTCAACTGTACATTACACATACGACTAGTTATTCGATTTGCTTTGACTAATTCCTCATAGCTCTTCTTCTTTTTTTTTTTTGGAGTGAAGGATGCAAAATCAATATGTCAATTTGGGGACATGGTACGTGACAGCACTTAAAAACTCGTTAGCTGTAAAATGTCAGCCATGTTTAAGCGCCCACAACACATCAGCATGTGTGTGCGAGTGTTTGCGTGTGCGGAGACAGATGCAGTCAACCTTTAATGACCATTAGAGGTTAGTGCAACTGCATCAGCAGCAGTTTTGTTTAACTGCTGTGATTTATAGGTTATTCGTTTGGATTATCCCTGACTTTTGCCATATATTTTGTTGTGGATTTGCGCATATTAAAGTCAACAAACTGCGAAGAAACAAACAGCTTCAAGTTGTCTGCTTTTATTACAGCTGCTAAAGATTAAAATTCCTCTCGTTCTTTTGTGCTTTATCAGCATCATTCGCCTCAAGATTGCTTTTGAAATTGAAATTCCGACAAGTATCTTCAGCTTGATTGTTGATTTTATCGCGTTATTGATTTCAGCTTGTTGATCTGCAAATTTGTTCATTCATTAAGCATGTATTTTTTAAATTTCCTTTATTCCTTATCAGCAACGTGAGTTATGCATTTTTTCCATTAAGCTTTGGCTTTCTAAGGTTATCTGGAATAAATATATAATCTGTTATATGTATATATATATATATATATACATGTAGTAATAACAATAATTGGTAGCAAAGAGATGCAGAGTATGTAATTGATAAGACATTGATTTTTATTTAAGTTGTCTTTATGAACTCGTTTTGAGAAGCATTGCTTTCTTAATATATTCCATCTTCGACTTATTCTATCCAATTTATACTCTTTCTCTACTGTTTTTGTATCAATTTTTCCATCCATTTATCTCTGCATGTAACAAAATAGATTGTTAAACTTGTTTTGGCTTACTGCAAACCAGTTTTAAAATATTCGCCAACTTTGGCAAGTTTTTGCAACATATTTTATTTGTTTTGCCACATTGTTTACAATCTGCGAAGTCCATAACAAATGTTAACAAAGTTGCAATAAAATTCAAATTGTTAACTTTATGCTTCGAGAATTAGGGAAAATGTGAATTTTCATGAAGTGCGTACCAAAATACTGATGACAGTTCAATAAAGGAGGGCATGTGCTCATCCAAACATACATCCATATATGTATTATATGTACATTTATATATATATATATTCACGTGTATCACTTAAAGTTAACGATTTATAAACGAGTTTAACATAATAATGACTGTGCATATTTCCCTTTTTATTTTCGGTTTTTGTGTAACGCACAACAAATGTAGGTCAAGTGGTGCTACCTGCCTGTTGAACTGGCTGAGCCGGCGACGCAGATGAGACACTGTGGTGCTGCTGCTGGTGCCGGTGGTGGTGCTTGTTGTTGTGGCCGTGCCACAATTATGACACAGACAATGCCACAGAAGAGATGGCAATTTTGCTGGCTCATTGCGGCATTTGCCGCTGTTGCAGGGCTAACAGTAACCGAAGGTAAGTGCAACAACATTTCTTCACTCGAGAATCTAGAACTTAAATTCAACTGTAAACTTCTCTCTAAATTTAACAGCTCTACCATTTCTATACACAAACGCAAGGGCGCCCATTAATTGGACGCTGCCGGCACAGGACGATTGGCTAGTGGAGGCGCAACCGCGCAGCATAGTGCCACATGTGGAGCTCAAGTATCATGTGAATCGCACGAATAGCGAACCCTCCGACAGCGATGCCGAGTTTCTCGAACGTTTGCGCACGATGCGAAGGAATCGGACATCGGCTCGGATGTTGTGGTATGATGCCGCGGCTGGAGATGGTCTCACATATCCGCCCTTTGTGGATAAGGCCCTCAAGCTGTTCAATCTGAAACAGGTGGCCTTTGAGATTGAGAACAGCGTTTTGTCCAAGGTGTCATGCACGGCGTGCAAGGCGGGCGCCGGATTGCTGCAGCACTACATCAAATCGGGCAAAACCGAGGCGGAGCTGATGAAAATGATTGCCCAATATTGTACAAATCTGAGCATTCAGAGTCCTCGCGTCTGCGAGGGTGTCGCCCAGTTGTTTGGCAGCGAACTGATCTATGTGCTGCAGCGCGTCAATCTGGGACCCGATGAGCTGTGCAGCTTCATCATTGGCGATGGTTGCGGCGATGTCTACAATCCGTATCATGAATGGGAGGTCATATTTCCACCGGTGCCAAAGCCACCTCGCTTGTCCGACCTGCCCATGCCGATGGAGGCGGCTCCATTCTTTAAGGTGCTGCACATCTCCGACACCCACTACGATCCCCACTATGTGGAGGGTGCCAATGCGGATTGCAATGAGCCCTTGTGTTGTCGCTTGAGCAGCGGCCGTCCTGCGAATCCCAATGCAGCTGCTGGCAAGTGGGGAGATTACCGTAAGTGCGATACGCCCAAACGAACCGTGGACAATATGCTCGCCCATATCGCTGAGACTCACAAGGATATCGACTATATACTCTGGACGGGTGATCTGCCGCCGCATGATGTGTGGAATCAAACGAAACAGGAGAATCTCGAGATTATCAAAGAGACCGTTAAGCAAATGACGGAGAAATTTCCGGGTGTGCCCATCTTTCCCGCACTGGGCAATCACGAGAGTGCACCGGTGAACAGTTTTCCACCGCCCTATGTCAATCAGGTGGACATCTCCATTAATTGGCTGTATGACGAACTGGATGTCCAATGGCGTCGCTGGCTGCCACAGAGCGTCTCCCACACGGTGCGTCGTGGCGCCTTCTATTCGGTCCTGGTGCGTCCAGGATTCCGCATCATATCGCTCAACATGAACTATTGCAACAACAAGAACTGGTGGCTCCTACTCAACTCCACAGATCCCGCCACTGAGCTGCAATGGTAAATAGTGTCTTATGACTCTCTTATCCGATCCGATTATCCGATCCATTAACTAATCCCCTTCTCCCCTACTCGCTTCCATTTAGGTTCATCTATGAGCTACAGAGTGCCGAGTTCTCCAATGAGAAGGTCCATGTCATTGGCCACATTCCACCGGGCCATTCGGACTGCCTGAAGGTCTGGTCTCGCAATTTCTACAAGATCATTTCGCGCTATGAGAGCACGATTACCGCCCAGTTCTACGGACACACCCATTTCGATGAGTTCGAAATGTTTTACGATCCACATGATCTGAGTGAGTTTAAAGTTCTCAACATTCAATAATAATTCAATCCATTTTTGAAATGTTTTTCTTTTAATATTTTAGCGCATCCCAATAGCATTGCCTACATAGGACCCTCCGTGTCGCCCTACTACGATCTGAATCCAGGATACCGTATTTACTATGTAAGATCAAGCATTATATTAATAAGGAATATAATTCTGGAAGATATGAGAACCCTATTTCTTGGATCTTGCCGAATTCTAATATGAATATTATATTATCTTTTAGGTGGATGGTGATCACGATACGACGACACGTCTGGTCATAGATCACGAATCGTGGATAATGAATCTGAAAGAGGCCAATCTGTATGGTTATCCGATTTGGTATAAGCTATATACGGCCAGAGCTGCTTACAATATGAAGGCTCTACGGCCCAGCGATTGGGATAAGTTGCTCAACGAGCTGACCGACAATCAGGAGCTCTTTGAGATGTACTACAAGTGAGTAGAATAACTCTGATTTTCTGCGGCACCAATGTGATATACATATATTTATATATACATATATGTATTGCTTGCTAGGAATTACTGGAAAAACTCACCGGCTCGACCCACCTGCGATGCGGAGTGCAAGAAGAGGATGCTCTGCGATTGCAAGAGTGGACGATCCCATGATCGTCGCCATTTCTGTGCGGATGTCGAGTCCAAGATCGACGAGGGCTCCTCGAAGTCATGGAAGTCGTGGTTCTATCGCGGATTAACCAATTCGTATGTATCGTTTTTCTAAGTGATGATTCAGCTTCATCTACTTCTTTTTGTTGTTTGTGCTCCGTTTTTTTTTTTTTTTTTTGTGGTGGTTATGTGAATCATATTTGTGCATTATTGTTCTATTGTCCATTTTTAATTGTGGCTGCTTTTGTAGTAGCTGCGCACACACAAACAATACCTGAAATAATTGCAACATATAATACTCATCTATTTTCTGGTTGGGTACACTTAATTATAGTGGGGAACAGAACACTGTGGCGGAGGATATGAGTACAACTTCCTGGGGCGGCTTGGATGTGATTTTCGGTACATTTGGTTGAGGTCATGATCACAACACAATTTGTAAATATATATATATAAAATAATATATACATTAATATAAAGCTTAACAAAACACATATCTGGTTGGTGGTAAAAAAAAAACAACTGTTCAATTTAAATTAATTATACTTGTTGACAATAAAAGATTTTTCTGATATTAATTGTACACAATGTGTGTATTATCCTGTAATTCTCATCCTCATAGCTATAGCCTGCTCTCGTCCATCACCTATCTGCCCAAATATCTGCTGGGCTATGGTTGAGCTCCCAAAAACGCAACAAGTCAAACTGCAAAAGTCAAATCGCAACACGCAAATCGAATCAGTGCAAATTTTCAACCGCCTAAACAATAAGATTACTATGTGATAATTAGTGTATAAACTAAGTTAGGTACATATATGTTTTACTCTTACTCTACACCAATCACAATGATAAACCATCCCATACCCCTAGCACCTACCACATACACCACACCCAGTAACCAAAAACACCACCTAAAATTCCTGATCACATTTTAACTGAGTCATTGAACAATAGTCATTAAATTAGTCACATCATCATCGTCGTTGTTTTCGAGTGCGGACGCTTTTGTGGTGGGCGTGGCAGGTGTGAGTGGTTGCCCACCATTAGAGAAGTGGGTGGCCAAGGACCAAGCACGGACAACATAAAGGAAAACCCGTTGAACAAATTACTCAATAGTCGCTTTAGATATAAATAGTTTTTAATACATAAATAAAGTGCAATTAAAAGAATGAGATTAAATTGCTGTATTTTAAATTACACTTAAGCGATGCATAAACTTAAATTATTGCAGATCTGTAAATTTAAGCATTGCTTAAAAACCAAAACTGACTTTTAAACTCAACGCTTATTTTGAATGAACTCAGTGTTGTAAGGCGTTCAACATCGCTTTAACAGCATGACGAACAGCTGAGCAGTTAACATAAATGTTACGCTAACAGCTGTTCGCTAAAGCGAATTAACCAGTCTTGAGGTAAATTCAAAATTAAAGCTATGGTGAATTTTATATTATAATGGCCTGGCGAACATAAAATTCTTTAAATTTATTACTGTACAATATTATATGAACCACTACACAATTTATACAAGAGCATGCAAATCAAGAATCCCGTTGTGCTAAGAAATTAGTTTAGTTATTTTTGTACAGCTTGCAGCCAAGGATAACATTTGGGCGAAGCAGTGACTCAAATTAGGTTGCTGCATTGGCTAAATTTCCCTATGGCTTATTAAATGAGGCATACTTTCCGAGGCACACAAGATGTTGAGGCTCAAATTTGTCCAAATCCTCATCGTTTGAATCGCAGTCACCAACTCTTTCGAACTGCATTCAAGGATTATGCGGTGATCTGAGAACATGAATACTTGTAAAGCGAAATAATAATTGGAAAAAGTTATAGATACATTCAGTCTTAAATCGCTACTTAAGATATATAATAATTTATTGTTTAGCTTAACTAAAGCTTAAACTTAAAGTTAAGCAGTTTTAACCTCAAATCTTTAAAAATATACGTATAATTCAATGCGTAAGCAATAATTTAAGACTCGATAGGTAATTCCATGCTTTACTATGTTGCTAATCAAAACTTTTTGTGTCTCTGGACACTTTATATGTTAAATAATAATTGCTACTTGTAAGATCTCAACTCGATTAAATAATTTTTTTTCCGAAATTTGTTTTTGTTTAATTTCAAGTGGTTGTGTTAATTGAACGTATTTGATAACGGATTGTTGATAGCCTGAATGCCCACTTGACTGTTCAGTGAAGCCACTCAACGAAGATAAGTCTGAGCCCATAGATAGACAATGAGTTGAGTCATGTATTATCTCTGTCCTATTAGGTACACTTACTGTGAATGTGCACACTTCCAGCAGTAAACAGTTAATTTGCGAGGGCACACAAACAAACATAAATACATACACACATATCTATAGATATATATATATATATATATATATATATATATATATTTATACATGGCATGGACAAAGCCAATGGGCCAACACTATTAGACCACAATGCAAATCCATTGTGATTGCGCTTCAACTAAACAAACTCGCAAACCAGTTTAGGGCCAAGAAGGGATGTCAGGTTTTAAGTTGTTGTTGTTGCTGCTGATTTTCTTGATGTTATTGTTATTGTTGTTGCTGTTGTCAACCCGCTGCTTGAGTTGCGTGCGTGTTTTCCCGCATTGTAGATAAGACACGCAACGCAGCGCTGTCGACATCATCACCTTGTGCCTGCCAATGCATGAGGGGGCGTGTGTGTGTGCGTGTGTGTATGTGCGGGGTGTGTGAATGTGTGAGTGAGTGTGTTTGGTCTGTCCTGGCTGCTTGTCATTATCCCTTTGCACACACTCACATGCTGAGCAAGCAAAACAATTCCGTTTACATTTCCCACACACACACACACACACACACACACGCACACACACACACTCTTGTTTGTGTGTGTGGCGTGCGCCACTTTTTTGCCTTGCATACTTTTTTGGGGGGCGCCACTGCTCCTGCTGCTGCTCCTATTGCTGGGAACCGCACACATGTGCGACAAACAAACAAAACAAACAAACAACAATGAAATGCGTGCAAATTTTTAGAAAAATATACAAACACACATACACACACACACACACACGCACACACTCACACACACAATAACGCACATCAGCAGGAAAATCGGGTATTAACTCATGCAGCAGTCAGGCAGGCAGGCAGGCAGGCGGCAGACAGCAGACAAGTGGACGATGCCGCTTAACATATTTGATAATTTTTTTTTATTTTCCTTTTTTTTTTGCATTTCCTATTTATTTATTTTTGTTGTTGTTGTCAACATTGTTCGTTCTGTTCGCTTGATGGTTGTTGCTGGCGTTGCTGTTGATGCCACTGCGGCAAAATGAATTTGCAATTCGACAAAAGCGTTAGAGTTTACACACACACACACACACATACACCACACACATACACAGGTTAACCCCTTACAAACAACAGTTGAACAAATTATAAATAAATATTTAATAATAATAAATACATTTAACTAAAACCTTTTGGGTATTAAATTCAATTAGTTCGAGTCGTGTCATGTTTGGGAAATTGAATTCAAACTTGAAGAAACATAAATAAATTGAATATAATGAATCTGTTCACCCTTTGAAGTTGTATGTGCTGCAAGTAGTGCTGCCACCAAGGGGTTAACTGTGCATATGGCATCGCATGTTGGCAACTCATTTGAATGCCGTAACACGTTTTTAAATAAATGAACGCATTAATTATTTTCGCACGCATAAATCGCTAAGCTGTCGATGTCGATTTCAATGTTTTTCTACACTCCTGAAGCGAACAACACAACCAACACATATCCTCACAGCACACACACACACACACACACACACACACACACACACACTCACATTTTTATTAGGTACGCATAATTGCTGCGGCAATAAAGTTGCTGCCGTGCTGTTGCTGATGTTGCTGCTGTTGTTGCTGCTGTTGTTGCTGCTGTTGTTGCTCCCCCAGCCTGGACATGGAAAATTGTGTGGCGCGTGACCCGACAACATAACGACATTTAAGTGGCCACCACAGCTGTGGGTGGCAGCTTGGCATTGGTTGGGTGGGTGGAAGTGGAGGTGGAGAGGCGTGGCTTAACCATGTTTGGCAACATGTTACAAAAAATTGATGCGACTGTTGTCGTTGTTGCTGCAGCTGCAGCAACAGCATACACACACACACACAAACACAAACACACACACACATAAACACTATTTATGACTGGACAAAAAACCTTGTCAAATATTTGCCAAAATTTATTGACGACTCTCGTTTTACACGGCGTATGCGCAATGTGCCTTAAATCCCCCAACTCGCTTCCGTTTAGAGCCTTATTTTTGTTGCCAATGCCACAGCAGCAGCAACATCAGCAACAGCAACAATCAATTCCCTCCCAAACACCCCCTCACAACACACTTTACTGCACTTGATAGCTGACTGAGCAACAGCAACAACTGTCACTATTGTTGTTGTAGTTGTTGTTGTTGTCGTTTGCTGTTGCTGTTGCTGTTGTGCTTGTTGCCCGTGTAAAACGCAAAAGAAAATTATATTTAATTACTCAAGCAAAAAGCATGACAACTGCAAACGTCGACAGTCAGACTGTGGAGGGGTTGGAGCGGATACTGGGGTGATGCGGGGGCACGGTGAGTAGCCCTGGGGTGCAGACTGTCAGCTTGTCAGCAGCAGGCGCCAATGCCAAGCAGGCTGGTCAGTATTCTGTTCGTTTTTTATTTTATTTCATTTTCATTTTTATGTATTTATTTTTGCATTTATATTTTTGTTGTTAAATTTATATTTAAATTGTTGAAATAAATGTGCTTAAATGCCGAGCAGAGAGAAGCAAAAAGATGAGCGTGCAGAGCACTGCAAGCAGGCGCTGCAGTTGTCACCGCTGTCACCAGCTTAACAAAAGACAAACAAAAACACATTCACAACAACAACAACAACAACAACAACAACAACAACAACAGCATTTAGGCATCTGTGTGTCTGTTGTTCACGAGTTAGGGGTGTCCATTTTTTGGTGGGTCTGCTAAAAAGAGACCAAAAGTCTTCAGTTGCGGCTGCTAGGGTTAGGTCAGTCACAGTACGGAATATGGAAGTTAAAATCTATTGTTTTTCTTTACGTCAATTCAGTATCGACTTTTCTAAATAATAAACTGAAAACGTTTCTAATAAGAGAAGCATTTTTCTTAATGATTATTTAGATCTAAAACAAATATTCCATGTGATTTTCATTTTAGGCTAATTCTCTAAGTACCATGTGGATTTCGTTTTGCTCAGTGTAGCAAACAGTTTTTATCAAATTGGGTTTGGCTAAGTTAAGTGTGAACGAATGTGTTAACGTATAAAGATTAGATATGATATAGATATAACGGTATCATAAACAAATATCAACACTAACAAAAATATTTGCCTCGATTTTCGCAAGAATAATCTACCATTAATTGTGGGAAGTATAGAAGTTTGTAGAAGTTTCTGTTTCCACTCTTGGCAACAGCAATCAGTTGTTGCATATACAAAGCAGCACTCACACACACACACAGATAGACATATCCACTTGAATATTGAAAGTTCACCTGAACAATTCATCAATTTAAGGCGAAATCACGAATACAATGCTAATATCCAGGTTTTCTGACTTAACGTTCGTGTTCCTGTCCATTTACACAGATCTCTTCGACATGCTTCAATTGTTCACAAGCTGTTCCTCCCCCACCCACTTTATCCAACCTATCTAACTACCCCGTGAGATTCACCTCTGGACAATACCGAGAGGGGGGCAAAATGAAGTAGAGGAAGCAGCAACAGCAACATCAGCAGCAGCAGCAGCAGCAGCAGCAGCAGTGGAAACTAGAGTAGAGTAGAAAAAAATCTCAGCTGCAAATGACTTGTATGCCATTGAGATAAGCCCAAAATTTATTTATTTTTGCCATAAACTCTCGCAAAAGGACTTTTGGCTTGCCATTGTTGGCTAGTCGCATATGTGTGTGTGTGTGTGTGTTTGTGTGTGTGTGCGTGCGTGTGTTGCTGGCATTTTGTATTTATATTAGTGTTTGTATTTGAGCTTTCAACACCAACAGCAACACCAACAACAGCAACAGCAACAGCAATGAACGTTGCCAACTAACTACAATTCCGTAGGCAATTAATTTAGCTGAAAAAGCCAAAAATACAAAACACACACATGCATGACTCACACACGTTTCAAAAATATGAAATGGCGAAAGAGCGGCCCAGTTGCTGCCGTCGTCGTCAGTCACTGGCAAAAAAAAAACAAAAAAAAAAATAATATAAGAGAAGTGAAGTGAAAAAAGAAGCCAACAACAACAACAGCAGCAGCAGCGAAAAATAAAAGAAAAACTTGAATGGAAATTCAATTGAGTGACATGAAAATGGAATTTTTCATATTTTGCTGCTGCTGCCGTTGCTGCTTTTAAGGCTGTTGCTGTTGTTGTTGTTGCTGCTGCTGTTTTTAATATTGTTGTTGTCGCACAGCAACTGCTAAGGCAAAAGAGATGCGAAATGTTTTGGCTGCCAGGCACATCACAACACAAACACAATTTGCTGTTGCTGCTGTTAGCCACAATAATAGTAAAAACAACAACAGCAGCAACAACAACATCAGCAGGCGACCCGCACAACAGCAACTCTCTCTCCTTCTCTCTCTCTCTCTGTCTCTCTCTTTTTCTCTCTCTCACTCTCAGTCACACTAGCTCGCTCGCTCGTTGCTTGTGTGCCTTGCCACACCAAAAAAAAAAAAAAAGAAAAAACGTTTGCGTCTGACATTTTCATAATTAGGTATTCAAAATCTTTAATAACGGTTACTCTTGCTGCCACTGCCGCTGCCGCTGCCGTTGCTGTTGCTGCCATTTGCCATTGCTGCTGTCGGTGCTTTTGCTTGTGCTGCTGCTGCTGCTTCTGCTCTTGTTGTTGTTATTGCTGTTGTTGTTGTTTTTGTTGTTATTGTTGTAGCTCAAGCTGTTGCTGAACCCACACACACAAACTCATCTTTCTTAAACGTTTTTTGTTGTCCTTGCATTTTAGTTTTGTCGGTTCTTGTAGTTGCTAATGTTGCCACAAGTTTGTTTTTTTTCCTGTCTGTGAGACATAACAACTCGCAAGCAACATATGAATGTATCTACACTCACACACACACACACACGCACACACATGAATCTGGCAATATATGTGTATCACAACTGGCAGTTGATTTGGCCAAGCAGCAAGCGATTGTGAACGGCTTTGAGTATTGCAAAGATGTGACAGCCGCTATTGTGGTTAAACGGATATGTGCAGTAAAATTTCTTTTCTTAACATGTTGTCTTCAGTTACCATTCCACGCTCAAAGAACTTCCCATTACATATAGACAATGGGCATTTAATATGAGTTGTAAAGAGAGTTCTCTCGCCGATCTCAACAACAACATATTACAGGTGAGAGTAGAGAAATTACAGAGAAACGGTTAAGATCAGATTATTAACAGATTTTGATAGCCTCCCTTAATGCTTAGATAAACAGTTGAAATGTTAATAAATAATTTAAGTTATAATTATATATTTAATGTAATAATGAATAACATGAAATGTATTTGACAACAACGGCGCTCATTAAATGAATAAATATGAATGCTGTTCGTAATCTGAAGCGCTCCTTTAAGATTTGAGAATGTCTGCCTGCCTTTTCATTGTGTGCACTTCAGTTGCCGTCAAAGGCAGCAACAGCAACAGCAGCAACAGCAGCAGCAGCAACAGCAGCAGCAGCAACAGAAGCATTCACGGCATCCTTCTCCACGCTATTCAGTTTCCATCAAGGCGCACAAAGGTCCTGGCTCTACAACTTTAGCCTCGGCCCCCCGCCTGTCACTGACGGTGACAATTTTTGCACGTCTTCTCGGACGAGGCAACCGCTGAGCTATGCCACACGACCTTCGGACATTGGCTGTTTGCAGTACTTAGTTAGGGTCCGTCAATGTAATTGTAATTAAAATTAATCATATTGTTATCATAAAGATAGAGGAGGCGATTGAAATTAATATACTCTGTTCGTGCATATTGAAAAGAGTCTCCCCGATCACAATATCTCGTCAATCACATGATTTATTAACTGCTAATGTAACTCTATTTATTATTCCTTAACTTTACGATTTCAGTGACATTACCAATGTTTTTTTTTTCTTTCTAAAAAGTGTCTTCATTATGATTGATGTTATAGATATAAACCGCGAAAGTCTCAATAGCTTGTCAAGAATCAACCATAAATTCATCTATTGGTTGATAACAATTAACAAAAAAGTAATGGTCTTTGATTATTTATATGATCCGATCGCGCTATGCTTCATCACTTAATATAGCAGTGTACTTTACCTTTGAAAATAAACTAATTAGATAACACTCCCTATATCACCCATTCAGCTCTGATCCTGTTATGAATTTCACAAAATTGTATGTCTGATAAGATTGTATTGATTAACAAGTTTATTACTCATTGCAGTGGATACAATCATCCTCCATTTGAAATGTAACAAGACACGCTTAAAATTCATTTATGTACTATATCATAATATAGAGTTTTTGAAAAACGTTTTAAATAAAATCCAAATTTTTTATTTTAAAATTACTAATTTTATTTGTATCCGCTTAATTATAAAAGACCACTAGAAAATATATATTATAATAAGAGTTTATGGGAATTATTAATAGTTATAGGTATAGAAATCCATTAAAAACATCAAATATATATAAAAAAAATCCAACGTATTTGAAATTAATTTACAATATTTTCTTCAGTGTACATTTAATACACAGAGAATGACGGAAACAACCATATATGTGAATATGATAAGCCGCAATAAAGGAAACATTATTATTTAAGTTCAGTATTCGTCAGAAATCGATCAGTCGCTCAACAAACTCGGTAGAGTACAGTTCTCAAAAATTGCCATGGATAGTAAAAGCTTATTAGTGGTGTTGGTGGTGCTGGTTTGCTCCATGCACAGCGTTTGGTCCCAAACTACATCCACAACAAAATCATCGACGGAAATATCCACAGAAACAACAGAAATACCTTTCAAATCTTGTAGTGAATATAATGCAGTTCCAGTCGATCTGAAAACTGTAAGTATAAAGAGATGAAATGCCCAATGGTAATGGTATAAGGTATATGCTTTCCCTGCTCTTAGGTCGAAGGTGTTTGGTTCGAAACGGGCCGTGGTGCGGAAATAAAAATGGAGTGCAAAGCAATCATAGTTCCTGAAAAGGCCAGTGCGGAGAATAATTTAGATATTGATATTAAGTACGTTGACTCCACCGATGGCAAGTGGGATTCCGCGAAGAAAACGATGACATTCCCCTGGAACACAGACACTCAAAATGGTATCTTCACGTCGAAAAGGGAGGAGGTCACCTATACCTATAAGCTAATCAAATTCAATCAATACAACACACACGCCTACTTCTGTGGCTACGATGGCGTATCCACCGACGAACCGTTTTGGATTTGGTCGCGAGATGCAATTCTGTCCACGGAGCAGAAAGATTCCCTCCAAAAAGGTATGGACGATCTGCGTCCGGACACAAAACTCTTCTGGGTGGAACAGTCCATGGAAAAGTGCAACTCCGCAATGCGTACCGCCGGCGGAGCACTTGTCGCATTGGCCTTGGCCCTTGTTATTTATCGCAGGAATATTTAAAGTCTATTTGGTGAAAATAAAAATTTAGTTAAATTATAAAACAATTTTTTACTATTAAGCAAAGCCTTTATATTTTCATATTTCTAACAAATATACGTAAATATTATTTTTCACTGCAGTATTTGTTATCATTAGTTGACTAATTCCAACCATTACACGTACTGAGTAAATTTACAGCTATTTTAGATGTCTCTGTTGTCCCTTAGTCCAATCTTTTTAGACAGTTTATTTACTGACAACTGTCTAGATTAGGATTGATATTAAAGATTACGACAATTTCAATTCGTAATTCCTTCCATTAAACTTCTATATCAATTGATACTGCAGAGTGTTTTACTCTCTTTAGGAAACTAATCAGACAATACTCGTATATCAGGCTTTAAACCCTTATCTCTTTCTAGCATTTCAAAGAATTCTATATCAGATAAGTCTCTATTGATTAAGAAGGGGATCTTACAAAACAATTCCAATTGTGACTGCAATCAGAGTGCATTTAAAACAATTCAGGAAAAAACCTAAAAGAAATCAATTAAAATATTAATTATATAGTATTGTGAATGAATCTGCAACATAAAAAAATTAATATCATAAAATCTGTTGAGTTAAAAAAAATATATAAGTATAACTTTAATAATTAAAGAAAAAGATTACGTTCTAAAAAGACATTTTGCAAAAAGGGAGACATTAATTATAAATCATTTAAAATGTTTATAGTTAGATAAAATAGTTCCAAAATATGCATATGAAACTAATTTGATATATTTTCTTCAGTGTACATTTAATACACAGAGAATGACGGAAACAACTATATATGTGAATATGATAAGCCGCAGTAAAGGAAACATTATTATTTAAGTTTAGTATTTGTCAAAAATCGATCAGTCGCTCAACAAATTCGGTAGAGTACAGTTCTCAAAAATTGCCATGGATAGTAAAAGCTTATTAGTGGTGTTGGTGGTGCTGTTTTGCTCCATGCACAGCGTTTGGTCGCAGAGAAAAGAAATAACAACAGAACAAACAACCGAAGCAGAAATATCATCAACAGCACATTTAACTTCAACAACAGCAACAACTGAGAAGCCATTTTATAATTGTCGATTATATGAAGGATCCCAACTGGATCTAGATCCTGTAAGCGTTTAAAGATCAGTAGCCAAGTCAAGTCAAGGTACATAATTATATTCTTTGCATGCTCTTAGCTTGGTGGTCTTTGGTATGAGACGGGCCAATATCCCTTCAACTACATGAAGTGTTCGAATATCTCAGTTGATGACAAAGTGAGTACGGAGAATAAGATTGATCTGCAATTTGAGTACGTGGACTCCTCTGATGGCAAATGGGAGTCAGCGAAAAAGTCGAGCTCCTATCCCTGGAACCTAAAAACCGAAATTGGCATCTTTGAGAAACCTGTTGAGGAGAGTACCTACAAGCTTGTAAGAACGGATAGCACAACATACGCCTTCTTCTGCGGGCATGTGGGCACTAGCGCCGTGGACCGCTTTAAGTTGTGGACGCGCAAACGACATCTGACTTCGGAAGAAATGATGGACCTGCAGATAAAGTTTGTCGAACTGGGACAGGGCACAAATCTTAACTGGGTAGAGCAATCTTTGGAAAAGTGCAACTCAGCAATACGCACAGCCGGCGGAGCACTTGTTGCGTTAGCTTTCGCCCTTCTTATCTATCGTAGGAATATATAATATCTAATTATTTTCTTAGTTCAAGAATTTAGTAAAACAATTTTAAAGATTAATAAAATGATAACATTTTTAAATAATATAATAATAATATTACTCATATTTATATGTGTAAGACAAGTCCTAACTATTAATTAACAGCTCTCCACTGCTCTTTTTATACCCTGAACCCATTAAAAATGGGTATAATGGTTTTATGCAAATGTATGTAACAGGCAGAAGGAAGCATCTCCGACCCCATAAACTATATATATTCTTGATCAGGGTCAACAGTCGAGTCGATATTGCCATGTCCGTCTGTCCGTCCGTCCATCTGTATGAACACGCCGATCTCAGAGACTGTAAGAGCTAGAGACTTCAAATTTAGAATATAGGTTTATCGAATATCGATATATTTAAATTTCTTCTAATTAATACATAATATGCATATGCATATTATTGATCAACTGCGTAAATTTCATTAAGATCGGATAGGAAACACCCAAGGTTTAGTCGAAAATAGATTCTCATATTGATCTCATTTCTATCAGCAGCGAGCGCATGTGTGAGAAAGAGATGGCATGATAATCGATGCGACCGTCAATATTCTTTTGTATGCTAACTTCGATTGCGTGTTTCATGTTTTTGTCGGCAGAGGGCGCTTCCAGAGCTGCTCGCATTTTAGTGCAAATGTTTTTAAAGGGGAATTTGCCAATAATAATAGAGTATATTCAATAACTGGGTTCAGGGTATATCGTAGTCGGGTTACTTGTTCAATTAGTGTCCCTTATCTTTACCCTTATAAATAGTCTGCCACGTTTTATTTACTGAGAAGTGTAATGATTAGGTTTTATGGTATATACATGGATCGGAAATTCTTCCCAATTATGAATCAACTCTGAACTATATTCAGTATGAACGAAATGACGTAACTCATTTGCTTTACCTCAAACAAAAACAATAATCAAATCTTTTGACGCTAATATATTACGTATCTACTACTTATCGCTAGTTGGCATTTCACAAAACTATATATCTGATAAGATTCAATTGATTTACAAGTTGATTACCCATTGCACTTCAGCTTGCCGCGCGTGTCACCACTAAACTTTTAAAACTAAAATAGCATAAATTCTATTTTAAACATATATATAAATATTCATGGGGTCGAAAATGCTTCCTTTTGCCTGTTACATACATTTGCACAAAACCATTATACCCTTTTTACCCATTTTTAATGGGTTCAGTCGCATTGGTCTTTTCCCTAATTATTTATCGCCGAAATATTTAATATCTATTTGGTGAAGATCAAAATTTGATTCAATGATAAATAGATTTTTTATTATAAATTATGTTTTTATAATTCCAACAAATATACGTACAAATTATTTTTCACTTCAGTTTTAGTTGTGTTTAGTTGCCTAATTCCAACCATTATACGTTCTTAGTGTTTTTACTGCGATTTAGATGTCTTTGTTGTCCCTTAGTCTAATCTTTTTAGACAGTTTATTTACTGACAACTGTCTAGATTAGGATTGATATTAAAGATTACGACGGGGAATTAAATTTCCACTTACGAATCAGCTCAAAGTGCGAATGATGATTACTTCGTATTTCCTCCAATTCAACTTCTCTATCAATTGATACTGCAGGAAACTAATCAGACAATACTCGTATATCAGGCATTAATCCTTTATTTCTTTCTCGCATTTCAAAGAATTGTATATCAGATAAGTCTCTATTGATTAATAAGGGGATTATCCATAACAATTCCAATTGTGACTGCAATCAGTATGCATTTAAAACGATACAGGAAAATAACTAAAAGAAATCAATTAAAATATTAATTATATAGTATTGTGAATGAATCTGCAACATAAAAAAATTAATATCATAAAATCTGTTGAGTTAAAAAAATATATAAGTATAACTTTAATAATTAATGAAAAAGATTACGTTCTAAAAAGACATTTTGCAAAAAGGGAGACATTAATTATAAATCATTTAAAATGTTTATAGTTAGATAAAATAGTTCCAAAATATGCATATGAAACTAATTTGATATATTTTCTTCAGTGTACATTTAATACACAGAGAATGACGGAAACAACTATATATGTGAATATGATAAGCCGCAGTAAAGGAAACATTATTATTTAAGTTTAGTATTTGTCAAAAATCGGTCAGTCGCTCAACAAACTCGGTAGAGTACAGTTCTCAAAAATTGCCATGGATAGTAAAAGCTTATTAGTGGTGTTGGTGGTGCTGGTTTGCTCCATGCACAGCGTTTGGTCGCAGACATCCACAACACAAGGAACAATAATATCATCAACAACGGAATCAATTCCTCAAGAAGTGTTTAATACTTGTACTTACTGGAATGGAATCCCAATCGGTTTAGAAACTGTAAGTAAAAGAAGGTGTTCAGCCAAAGGCACATGGTAATATTATTTCCATGCTCTTAGCTTGGAGGAGTCTGGTATGAGACGGCCCGTGCTCCCAAATTGGATGACATGCAGTGTATGAATATTTCCGTTCCTGTCTGGGTCACTTCGGAGAACAAGATTGAGCTGCAATTTGAGTACGTTGACTCCTCTGATGGCAAGTGGGATTCCGCAAAAAAGTCGAGATCCTTACCTTGGAACGCGCAGACACAGCACGGTATATTCGAGTGGTGCATTGGTGAATCCAACTGTTTGCCCGTCACCTACAAGCTGGTGAGCACGGACAGTACATACGCCTTCTTCTGTGGCTACGTAGGCGTTGCACCCGTTCCCATCTTTAGGGCATGGACGCGTAACCGACACCTGACTCCGCAGGAGATGACAACGATCAAGATGAAGTTTGACGATGTGGGACAGGGCTCAAATATGGTGTGGGTGGAGCAATCCCTGGATAAGTGCAACAACTCAGCCATGCGCACCGCCGGCGGAGCACTTGTCGCATTGGCCTTGGCCCTTGTTATTTATCGCAGGAATATTTAAATCACGAGTTATATGCAAATAAAAATAAAAGTATTCAAAAGAATATAACAATGTCCAATTATTTATATACATATACAATAATACCAAATATACAAAAATACCAAAGCCCGTATATAATCTGTATATATATATAAGCCCGCATGCTTTGGTAAAGAACATAAAAACTATAGCTTGCAATAATACTTATGGCATTGCCAAATTTTTACCCTACATGCGAAGGTTGAAAATTTTCCAGAGCCGCACTCTGATCGAAGGTGAACCGATTGTAAAATGTACGGTCTCTTTGATTTTGGGTTTGGCCTCTAGTTTATTGCTGTTCTTGTTTATGATTGCACACAAAATATTTAATAAAATCAATTGAGGTTAACTACCATTAGATTATTATGAACCAGCCGGGTCATGTTTCAAAATACGTACAAAATGATTGACACACAGTTGTTGTGTCTTATCGATCTGATATTTATATGTTAGAGCTAATAAATGTCAAATTCCATTTTTGGTTAAGTCCAATTCCGCTTGACGTAATCAGCCACAGCGATGACGATGACTAACTATTTATGGTATGCCACAGGTGGAAGCCAAGGAAACGATGACTGAACATTTTCTCTGTTTATCTGTGTGTGTGTGTGTGTGTGTGTGTGTGTGTGTGTGCAAGATAGAGTTTGAGCTTGTGGCCATAAACAAATTGACGCCCTCCGCTTATCATCCTGAGCTTCCCTTAGCACGGGGCATGTGGAGGAAGCGTTATCTGCTCGCACTCAGTTGCCAGTTGCCGCTTTCCCACTGCCAGCCACCCAACCAGCCAGCCAGCCAACCAGCCAGCCAGCCAGCTTATTATCAAAAGTCAGTCAATGCCGCATCACAAACACACACACACACACACACACACTCAAATACACTCGGGGAAACAGCTTCATTTTGACCTGCTGCCCTAAAAGGGGGTCGCACACAGCGAGTGGGTGGCGATTTGGTGGCTGGTTGTTTGTTGTGCAAGGGGTGGGTTTTTTGTTTTTTTTTCTGCTCGAACCCCCGAGTTCGTATTGCTGCTGAGTAAACAACTTCTTTATCGTCACGATACACGCCGCAGTCAGATAAATACGAGCACTCTGCGGCGGAGGGGCTTGTGGCTGCAACAACAGCAATAACAGCAACAGCAACAACAAGAAGAGCAACAACAACAGCAACAGCAACAACAACAACAGCAACTGTCACACATTATGATTTAAAATAAAAATTTATAATTCAATTATGCATCAACTGGGCAGCTCTCAATTCTCACACGGCTCTCTCTAGCCCACTCTTCTCTCTCTCTCTCTCTCTCTCTCTGTCTCTCGCTCCCACTCCTGCTCTCTTTTATTTGGTCTGGGCACAGCTGTGCCGTTTTGTTTGTATGGCAGCCAAATTGCCGTGATTTCATTCAATTTGTCGCAGCGGCAACATCGGCAACAGCGGCAGCAACAAATGTTGCCACTTGCTGCCCAAATTGTTTTCGTTTGGCAGCTTGAAACCAAACCGCCCCAGCCTCCTCTTGCACCCAGTTAACACAGTTTGTGCAAAATGCTCAAAGGAAGAAATGAAACAACAGCTATCCTCAAGTCGAATAAAATATACACTTGCATTGAATTCTACATTTATCTACTAATCGAACTGACCATGTCAATTATTGCATTGTACACTTGTAAAACTTGTAACGGATGCATTTTTGTTGGATACTTTGGTAATTAAAAAGATTTTCTCATTTGTATAAATTTGCTTGAGCCACTTTCAAAATGTCCTTTGACCTCTACAATAATTTAATATTCAAATTGACCTACATTGTTTGTGGCTGCTTTTCTCAACCTATGGCAATTCATTAAAGTTTTTATTTATTTATAAATAACTCGATTTGATTCTCGAAATGTATGCAACAGTTTTGAGCAGTATTATTTTTATCATGGGAGCATTCGGTTTCAAATTTCGTGATAAAATGAAAACACCCCAAAGGTGAAATGAAAAGAATTGGCTGTGTCCAACACCCACTGTGGCACACCTCATCCTCCAGCTGCCCCGCCCATACTCACACCCACTATCACTCCCACTTCCACTCCCACTCCAACAGCTACACCCACACACATCCACACCCATCGGGAACGTCAGCTGTGTCGCTGTTCAGTGTTCCCTGTATGCCAATGCACAATTGTTGTTTGTACGAGAAAATCTCGCCTAATGGCGTTTTACATTATTTGCCGCCTGATGCCGACGTCGACGTCGTCGCTGCTGCCATTGCCAACTGTTACCAAGAGTGGCAATGCCTGAGTTGGAGTCGGAGTCAGAGTCAGAGTCAGAGACGGAGACAGAGACGGAGACGAAGACGTAGACGGAAACCGAGACGCAGACCAGTTGTAACAGCAGTTGCCAGTTGCTACGTTGATTTCAGCATCTCTCTCTCTCTCTCACCATCCCAATCTCTCTCTCTCTCTCTCTCTGAAACGTTCTCGCCAAATGCGCTACGTCAAAGTTTGTGGTTAGGGTGCTTTGGTTTTCGCCTGTGGCAAGTTCCTTGCAACTGGCTTGTGGCCTGTCCATAAGAAGTGGTGTATATCTCTGTGCATGTGTGCGTGTGTGTGGGGGGGGGGGGGGGTGGTAGGTGGGAGAGTTGTAGAGCATTGTAGCCAAGCAGCCGTAAGATGAATGGCCACTTATTGCCAAAACTGGTTGTGCTCAAGTTGTGATGGTCAATTTTGATAGCCCTTGTTGTGATATTGAAATGTTGCAACAACTATGCCAAATTTAGATTGATCGATTGATAACTGATTGGTCAAAGGATATTCGAGTTTGGTTGGAAAACTGGCCAACAGGTACTAAGCGGAATGTCATTAGTCAGATAATGTATATTAATTTATGCAGATTTTAGTTAATAAACTTATTATTTCGAAGAAGATATATTTTATTTACGCAACTTATGCAACATTCTCTACTCCTTTCCGTATCATTAATGTACCTTTAAACATTTTAAAACTGATAAAAAGGAAAATTTAGAATATTAATATTGGTTAATTTGAAACTTAAAAATATTGAGAAGTTTTCACTGGAGTATCAAAAATTTGTTGTTGCCAGAATTATTTACCTTTAATAGTTAAATGTAATCGTTTAGTTTATAACTATATGTCCAAATACTTCTGCAAGACAAGCGAGCTTAAAGTAATTCGAAATCCCTATCTTATTTCAAACTGTCCTTAGGGTCTTTCTGGGCACACCACACTCCCTTACAACACACACACACACACACACAGTACGGTGTCCATTTGTGATTGTAAGCGCATTCCCATGTCGCACATAATCCAACGCAGCTGAAAAAGGCAAAAGAAGTCGAATCCCAAAATCCCCTATATACCGAATACGAAAACGCCTTTAATTTGCTTGCTTATATTGTGGCTGCGAAGGGGTGGGGGGGTGGTAAAATGAGTGCTCCTAGGGTAGAGTGTGTGTGTGTGTTATAAGCATTTGACATGGTGTGAACACGCGCATAAGGCCATTTCAATGGTTTTCAAATGCACGACAACTGTCAGTAAGGGTGGGGGTGGGAGCGAGGCGTTATGTTGCCCCCATCTGTCTCTCTATCTTCGTGTGTGTGTGTGTGTGTGTGTGTGCACAATTGGTTGGCAATTTATTTAAATATCGGCACGCAGTTGGAAACGCAATGCCAACTGGAATTTCATGCCAAGTGAAACACATTTCAGCGTAAATACAACGAAACAACAGCAACGACAGCAACAACAACAACAACAACAGCAGCAACAACAGCAGCTACAACAACAACAACAACAACAACAAGCACTGAGAAATTTCGGCTGCCAAGCAAGCTGGCAAAATGGAATTTTTTCAGCTGCCGGCAGCAGTGGATGGAGGCTGCTGCGACTGCGACAGCGACAGCGACAGCAGCTGATTTTAATAGCCCAGCGGGGCCAAATGCCGGCTGCTGCCAGCCGAAGCTAAAGAGGAAGAAGTGCTGCAGACTGCGACCGATGTCTGTGGCAGCAGTTGTTTTTGTTGTTGTTGTTGTTGTTGTTGATAAGCCAGAGTGGTGTGTGTGTGTGTGTGTGTGTGTGTGTGTTAGCAGCTGAACAGCTGTTTCTGACGCGAACACAATAACTGCGCCGGCGCCTTGCATTATGCAGGCGAACGCAACCGAAGCAAGACACGAAGCCACTGCTGCGGAGAAACGAACGACGATGCGACAAGCGACGAGCGACGAGCGACACGACAAAAACGAAAC
Organism: Drosophila setosimentum; assembly: GCA_035043505.1. Taxonomy (NCBI): domain Eukaryota; kingdom Metazoa; phylum Arthropoda; class Insecta; order Diptera; family Drosophilidae; genus Drosophila; species Drosophila setosimentum. The sequence goes on along the minus strand of JAWNMY010000003.1, from coordinate 5,936,416 downwards.
ATGTGCGAGACGACAGACGACAGACGACGAGAACGACGACTTCGACTACCTGAGCAAATTGAAACTGAAACGGCGCTCACAAACAAATTCAACATTCAACTGAGCGGACGTCACGCAGCAAACAGCGGCAGCAGCAGCAACAGCAGCCAGCCAGCCAGTCAGCCAGCCAGCCAAACACAGCAGAGTTTCTCTCAATTTGCCGTCTTGTGTGAGCGATATTTGGGATACGAAATTCCATTGCCGCCATCCAGCTTCAGTCGTTTGGCATTGGCCCGACATGCCGGTACAAGAGGCGCATCATCGTTTTCGTTCACGCCAACAATTGTTGTTATTTGTTTGCGTCGCGTCGCGTCGCGTTTATAGCAACAAATAAAAAGTTGTATTTATTGTCGGCACACGGAGTTGTTTATAATTGTATTGCGTGCATTTGCTGCTAGTGAAATACACGCCCATTGCAGCTGGCAAAACGCGCGCGCGTTTTTTAGTGGGTGTCAACAGCATCAAATGTATCTCAAAGATACGCAAACAATGCAGCAACAAACCATTTAAGTGCAGCAACAACAATAACTATAAATACCAAAGCAAACGTATATAATAAAAAGAATTACCAAAAAAAATTAATACAAATAAAAGGAAGTCAACGGCAGCCAAAATGGTAAGTCAATGTGCCACATGCAAAGTATCTGAATGATGCGCATCTGTTAAAAGTGTGTGTGTGTGTGTGTTCGTCTCCTTTGCCCCCTTCCCTCCCCACACCCAATCGAGAGCAACACATGTTGATTGTCCATGTTGAGATAGCGCCAGCTGTCCCAGGCAATACGCTCTCAAATTGTAGATATAAATATATATATATATATATGAGTATATCTGGAATCTGGGCAGCTGCGCGTTTTGCTCTTTAAAAATATCTCAAATACGACGCATCTCTTTTTTATTTGCGCAAATGTTTGGCCCAAAACACAGAGCTACACAAAGTTGGTAGTTGTACAAGTCAAGTGCTTCACATTTTTGCATTGCCCCGTGGAAGAGGAGGAATAACTCGCAGTGAATTCGTTTTGTCAGTTTCACGTGCGAAAAAATTATAAATTATGAGTATTTATCCCCCCCTTCATTTCTTCTTCTTCTGCTACTTCTCTCTGACACGTGTGTGTGTGTGTGTGTGTGTGTGTGTGGATAGTGATGTCGGAGTATGCGGAAGTGGCTGACAGCCAATGACTTTGGCCGCCGTCTGTTTCTGATGGCCTTGGACTGCGAATCTCAACTGCAAATAATTGCAGCTGGCTGCCATTCCCAAAAGCCGCCTTCTGCTCCCTAAAGCAGCATTATATCAGAAGCCAAATTCCAAAACTTCTACCAAATGAAATATGACAACAACAGCAGCAACAGCAGCAGCAGCAGCAGCCACACAATAATATATATATCACGTCATAATATAATTGTGAATGGGATATAATTATAAATCTATGGTATTTTCACATCTAGAGCAATGCATAGTTGGAAAAGGGGAATTTGCCATATCGCATTTATCATTGGAATGTATCTGTGTACTGTCAGCGTATCAGTAAGTGGATTGGTTTGAAACGAGTCCATTTAAATATTGCGTCAGCCACAAATCGTGACAGAATATTCAAGACAGACTCAATATAGCAGATCTTAAGAATAATCATAAGAACACGCATAAATCATACTTATTATTATCTTATCGATTTGATACGACTGAGGCAAAGGTGTCATATACTATATTTCTAAGTTTATATTTGTATAAAGCCGCTGCAATAATCGAGTTAAGAACTTAATAACTTTTCATTAATAATTTAATAATATGTTTAGGAATACACAGGTCAACATTTATTTCTAATATTCCATTCCAAATTTTGAACAGTAATGTGAAAACTAAAATAGTTTTTAAAGTCTTACATATACTTTATACACTAACCTTTTTAATTTGAATTTTACGAGAAGTATTTAAATACTTAAACTATCAACTGTAAAAAGAGGTGCACAAAATTACTCAAATTCTAGAATGATAATACTTAATACAAAAAAATTACTAAATGCTCTCAATCGAAGTTTTAAATTTTGAATTGAGTGGTTACGTTGAGTTCTCGGCTTAAGTCAATTTAGTTCAGCTCACACGTGCCAGAGATCAGGCCAAAACAAAAAAAAAGTGTCAGATTGCAGCTGGCCAAATGTTTACTTCCAATTTAAAAGCGGTGGTTTCTAACCAATTTTGGCATTTCAGACACAGCTGAGCCATCTGCAGTAGCAGCTGCTGCTGTTGCTGCTGCTTGAATGACTCATTGTCCAAAGCACCTGGCTCTGTGCGATTCAGCCTGGCCTTGACTGGGCGGCAGCTGCAAAACGATCTGCACTTGTGCACACCGCGGAAGTGTGTGTGTGCGTGTGTGTGTGTGTGTGTGTGAGTGAGTCACTGTGTGCCTATGTGTCAGACACGTAGTGAGTGCAAGCGAGAGAGCGTAGCTGGCGCGGTTGAAACAGCTGCCGTTGTGCCTTTTTGGCCTGAATCGTCTGCCTGCCGATTGGTTTTTTTCCTGCGTTCAGTGCCTGTCTGTCTGTCTGTATGTCTATCATTGCCGCAACACCTGCGTAAACATTTTAACAGCTTGCGGGCTCAGCAAAGAGCTCTGCTCTGCTCTGCTCAGCTCTGCTCTGCTCAGCATACCCTTCGCCAGACAGAGTATGTTAATAACTGCTTGCGGCTTATGATGCGCTCAATCGAGTTATTTAAACTTATATTTAAAAAGGTATCCTTACAGTTGCCGTTGAATATAATGCATTAAATAACGAGCTTTATAATTGACCATAAATTGCATTCGTTTCGACATATGCGTAAAGGTAATTTTTCATAATAATTATAATTTATCAATCAATTATCATATGAAATATATATCTTTAAAGGTTTACATAAGATGCTTTTGGCACTTGTAAATGACTGCGATAAATTAACTTTAAAATAGGCTTTCGAACTTAATTTTTTAAAGATATTGAGTTGATCTGCAAGAATGAATTTTATATATATTAAAAATGTATTTTGTTTTAAGTTTTTTATTCCGAATATATAAATAAGTCTGCGTCTTTAACACTTAAATTTGAACTGAATTAGAAACTATACAAAAATTTGCAATATTTTGGTGAATATTCAGAAAGAGAGTGAATGAGAGAAAGAAAGAGAGAGAGAGAGAGTATTACAATTTTAGCTTGGCATTGGAGTGTTATCTTTTATTGCACAGCGTGCAGTTGTTTAAACAATACAAAATGTACGCTGCTGCGCTGCCAAAGTATGCTAATAAATTAAGCCAACAGAGTGCCAGCAATTAGCCTTGACTGAAGGAGTGCGCCAATTAGCTGGTTTCATTGAGCAACTGGACGAAAGTGGAGCTGAAATCAGTGCTGCTAACCTTTGGATAACCAATAGACAGACAGACAGACAGACAGACAGGCAGGCAATTTTCATATTGAATAATGAAGTGGATGGGCGGATAGCTTGACTGCTAAATTGCTGTATTGACGGGCTGATTAGCTGGAAGCGAACTCACCGATTCAGCGCATTTCGAATTGACAGTGCGGAGTGAAAAGGGCAAAGCCATTAAGGTAATAGCCGACAGTCGGTAGTTGTTTCCAGCCAACTGAAATGCATATGACAAGTGCAGCTGTTGCTATTTATTTTTTAATGCTACTGCTGCTTCTGCTGCTGTTGCTGCTTCTTAGCGCGGTGTGTCACATGTGGCAAGCAATACGTGGCATGTGGCACCGCGCCAACAGCACAATAAAAATGAAAAAAACAAAAAAAGACAGAACACAAAAAATCCCTGCCCAGCCATCCATCAAGCGCCCAATCAATCATTAGCGCTGTAAACTTGGCCCAGACAACAACCCAGACCACCCAGCCTATCCACCCAGCCAAATGGATATAAAGTTGTCGACGGCATTTTCACACCTTGGCAATTAAGCGACACGCCCACGGAAGAGGCGATGTGGCGCCCAAGTGCTGGCTGCCTAGGCGACATTGACTAATGAGCCGCCATTTTGTTTGGCGGCTAAACAGCTGAGACAACATCACGGCGACAAATGGCAATGGCGACCGGAAATAAGTCAATTTACTTATTAGCAGCAAACAAACACAATTTCAGCAAACAACTACCCAGTTTTCAGTTGGCAGCTCTGCTCAAAGCACAAAGCCAAACAAAACGCCAAAATATGTCACGCACAGCACAACAACTAACACCCAGCCACATACACACACACACACACACACACATACACAGATATACCACTGTACAAATATGTAACTGATTGTGTGTCTGTGTGGGTGTGTGTGTGGGTGTGCGCATACGCTTAATCGAAAAGTCAAAAGCAAATATTTCGGGATATTTTTTTTCCATTCTCTCATCCTGATTGTGAACCTGCTCCTAGCGTCTGTATTTTTATTTTATTTATTTGTTGTTGCGAATGCTGCAAGTGGCAGCTTATTAAAAATGCGCAAAGCAGCAACACGAACAGAAACCAACCACAATTGCTTGCTTTTGGGCCAACAAAAAAAATGTCATAGATAAAGTTGAAATTATTTCGCAATGTGTAGAAAAACAATTCAGTCTCAATTTGCAACAACAAAAGGTGACTAAAGAGTGCTGAATACTTATTGTGTTGCAACTTGTTAAACTCAATGCGGAAAAAACATTTTAAAAAAATGGAATGGAATGTTCACACACCAAACAAAGTGGTTATTGAATAACAACCAATAAAAAACACATCAGCAGTTTAAATGACTTTGAATTAAAAGTATTGTGGCTAACCAGAACACTGAGTATTTTAGCTTGAAAATGGCTTAAAATCGAGATTGAAGCAGACAATGCAACTCTTCTCAATGCACATTCACCAAGCTGCAAGTAGCATGTCGTCAGCTTGAATTACTTCTATGGTTTATAATTAGTTCTAGCGCAAATAATGTGCATATATCTGACTCTCTGTTCAAATAAAGCATCTATAAATAGACAAGTCAACAGCTGCCGACAATCGAATGATGAGTTGTCTAAGTTTTTGAGTCATTAAGGCAACGGAATGACAAGGGTTCAGGCTCGATTTTTAGGGAACTATAACTTACTAATGTATCTGTCTGTGATGTATTAGCTGTAGGCCAGTTTTATTTATATGTTTGATACTTGATGGCTTGCAACTGAATGGGATGATTAATTCAATGCGTAAAAGTAACTTCGCATGACTAATCATAAACTAGATAATATAACTTTGTTTTTTTTTTATCTATCATTGTTATTGAGTTCCCCGAAGCCATTTAAAGATCTAACACAGCATTTAATATGTTCTCTTCAGTTGGGGAGAAACTTTGTAAAATATCTATCCAATCAGTTAGACAGTTAAGCATTTGCCAACCAAAAGATGATGCCGAGCAGATGAAGAAGATGTGCAGCTGTGAAATGTTGTCCATTTTCTGTCATTCTCTCAACAGATGTAAAGAGTGCTAAACTAAGTGCACATTTCATTCATCTTCTTCATAATGTTGCCTGCCATTTTCAACATACTCTCTTCATTGAGCTGATGCCCCTACTATCACCATCACCATCACCATCAGCACCACCACCAGTACTTCTGCTTGCCACCGCCCACTCAACTAACCAGCAATCCTTTAGCCTCAACTGACGCCTCTTATGTTTTAAACATTGTCGACAAAAAAAAAAAAGTAAAAGGAAGAATAAATAAAAAAATATAAAACAGCCACGACTAACGGCATGTCCAGCGCAGATACAGCATCAGTGTGGCCTTATACCCTTATGCCACTTTTAATACCCTTACCCTTTTGCCTTTTATTCTGCTTCTTTGCCGCTTGGCAAGCGCCCAAATTGTCTGCTGCTGTTGCCGCTGCTGCTGCTGCTGCTGCTGCTGGTTTTGCTTTGGGCCAAAAACATTTGAATTGAATTTGCAGCAGCAACTGCCTCAATTTCCAGACACGCTGACCTTGTCACACACACACACGCACACACACACACACACATTGAGAGAGAAGGGGCGTCAGCCAACGACGACGACGTCGACAACGTCGCAGCTGCCGCAATATTTCTTGCGCCAGATGAAACACAGATGATGCCAGGCAACGGACAAAGTACAAGGGAGCAATAACAGCAGCAACTGCAAAACTGCGCCCGCCAAGTGGCAACAGCTGCCAGTTTAAGTATAACTGCCTCGTTTTCCCCCTCTCTATCTCGCTCTCTCTCTCTCTCTCTCTGTCCATCTTTCGGTGTACCCCTCGCTTTCATTGCTTGCGTCTTGTAACTTGTCATGGTACAGTTGTTCGAGCTGCAGCTCAAGTGCCGGCAACAGATTTTTGCTGTTACTGCCCCAAAAGTTGCTGCCATTGCTGCTGTTGCTGGCATGTGTTGCTGTTGTTGTTGCATTGATTTTAACATGTGCCCAAAAGAAATGTGCAGAAATTGAAAGAAGCATAGCACATTTCACAGGTGCTACGTCAGCAGCAGCTGCAGCCGTTGCAATCGCTGCTGTCAGTTGCAATTTTTTTTTATATTTTTTAATTGAAATAACGGCAGCAACAATCGGCAAAAGCAACAACAAAAAGCAGCAGCAGCAGCATCAGCAACTGTCGAGTGCAGCCCTGGCCAAGACAGCAACGTCAGCCTCAATGGCACGTGCCAACATGTGTTGCCTGCCCCCACCTTGCCTCACGACTGTTGCAGACATCTTGGCTGCACAAGTAATCAACAACAGCAGCAGCATCAGCAGCAGCAGCAACAGCAACAACTGGCTGCAGGCATTCAGCGAGCGACGACAACAGCAACAACAAATGCGGCACGTGCTGCGTGCAGCTCACTAACTGAAAACGCTTTTCCAATCAGACAATCACAATAACAACAAAGACAGCAACAACAATGCCAACAGCCAAAAGCAGCTGGAAAATCTTCAATTGTCCAGAAACGGCACCTCGTTACGTTTGAAAATTGCATTTGCAGCACTAGCCACAGACTCAGCAGCAGCAGCAGCAGAAGCAGCAGCAGCAGGAGTAGCAGCAACAGCTGCATAATTGAAATGCTGTCTGGCAACATGTGGCAAACAGTCGCATTCTGTGGCTGCCAAATGTTCTAGCTGCAGCTGCAGCCACTCACAACTACAACTACAACTCCAACTGGACGGGCCTGGACTGGATTGGACTGGCTAGTTAATGGTCAGGCGGGACATAAAACAGTTCATATCGGAAATAAAACAGACCATAAAGCCGATTAAGCGCGACACTCGCTCAACTGTTTTTCCTGCTGCTGCTGCTGCTGCTTCTGCTGCTGCTGCTATTGTCATTGTTGTTGCTTTTGTGTTGTTGGTCGCTGTGACACGCCATTATCTTATTATGCCTGACACACACACACACACACACACACACAGAAAGTGCGAGAGGGACGGGAAGTAAGTAGAAGCGACAGACACACGTGCGGTGACTAGTGCAAAATTGTTGCTGCGGCTGCTGCTGCTGCTCCTGCTGATGTTGATGCTGATGCTGATGCTGTTGCTGACTGTGTGTGTCTGTCTGATGTGTAATTTAAAATGACGTCGATGCTGCGGCACGTTGCAGTGGCACACACACGTTGCTGTGGGCAAACAGACGTACAAAAGCATCTGGCGAGGGTTACTTGAAAAACCATCAAATTAATTAAATGATAAAAATTAAACTTTTGTTGCGCTCATAGTAAGAATTAAACAGCACATTAATTATGTGAGCTGTTCGAATTAATCACGCCTTAAATACATAAATGTCAATTAATTCAAGCCAGGAAATAATTTATTTAAGTATTCATTGAAGTGCTTGTTGCAATTAAGTTCTCATATTGATAGTAAAATTAAATATCACTTGCAACAATTATAATTCTCCTGTTCTGTTTTTTTGTAAGTAATTGGAATTAACAAATATACATATCCAATATAATATATATGTTTCCATTACAATGCAAGTATTTCTTAAATTACTAGTTAAACTCAACAGATAATTGACTTTGATCATCTATCGATACCGATCTGCATTGTATATAATAAATCATTCAAATTTAGCAATCATTTTGTTTTGAATTGTTGGCTCTGCAGTTGGATGCCATAAACTTCTCTGGCACCACATTTCATTCGCATTTGTAACTTCCTGTGTAATGAAGCAGCTGACGCAGTTGCTAGTTGCAAAAAACTTTTTACTCTAAGGCACGCACACCCATTGGAATAACTCCTTGTGTTTGAATGTGTCCGTTATTATTGTTGTTACTGTTATTGTTGTTGACGTTGTTGATGTTGTTGATGTTGTTGTAGCTGTTGCACAGGTGTCGTCGCCAGTAATCTCTTCCAGGCGGCGTTGGCGGCCGGCGCCACTTGTGCATAATGACGCAGTCCGCAGAGCCACACACAAAAGCCGGACTGTGTCTGCACATGTGTGTGTGTGTGTGTGTGAACTGGACTCGTCCACGCGTCTGTCATTTACACACTCATACAAAGACACAAATACCCAAACAAACACACACACACACACAGAGAGAGACACACACGTAGCGAGGACGTGAACTGGCAGCTTACAGCTAAAGCACATGCAGCTGTGCTGTGATTTCAACCGACGAGTCCCAAACCCCAAACTCTTAAAAATACAAACCCAACACTTACTCTGGCATATAGACGGGAAGATACCCTCTGACGGGAAGATAACTCTGTTGTAAAAAACATAAATTGACCAAAAAGATCTTTAAATCTCTGAGATATATGCAGACTCTATATCTATATCTCATTGCTCCGATCAAGAATATATATGACGCCTTTGTTTCTCTGCCTCTACCCGTTTAATATGTATGCATACAGGGTATAGGAATACCCACAATCCCAGCCAGCAACCCTTCACAGTTATTGTCGTTGCTGTTGTTATTACAGTTGGCGCGCCTTTTCGTTAACTCTGCCACAACTCCTGCCACTGCCTCTGCACCCACTGCTGCTTTCGATGCCGATTAAGTATGTGGTTGTGTGTGTGTGTGTGTGTGTTTGTGTTTGTGTGTGTGTGTGTATTTTTGTTAGCAAAAGGGATAAAAGTATAAAATACTTTGGTGTCCAGCCAGCCATATGGCTATTTCTCTGCTGCTTTTGGCCTTTTTTACACGAATTAAATGAATGTCGTTGAATTTTTTATGATTTGTGTCGAGCCTAATTGAAAATTATGTGCAAGTTGTTCTTGTTGCTGTTGTTGCTGTTGTTGCTACTGTTGCTTTTAATTTGTCATTGCTGGCCAAATAGTGTTGCCACGCCCTGTGCGCCCCACGTTTAAATAATTACTTTTTCTTTTAGCCAATTTTGCCAGCAGCCGTTGCCACCCGCACCACCCCACCTACCCCGCCCATCCGATTTTGCCCCGCTCAAGTTTTGTGGCAAAAGTTCTGCGGGCGACATTTTCCATTTTGGCTGAAACCGAAGGCGCTTTGAAGTGCCTGCCTTGGCAGCTGGGTGTTGGGCGTGGTGTGGTGTTTTTTGCGGGGGTCGAGCGTGGTGGGGAAGAGGGCAAAAGTAACTCAAGTTGAAGCCTTAGACGCCTGCTGGCGCCGACAGGCGACAGCTGCTTGAGCTACGACAACGAGGGCGATCGGGTGGTGGTAAAGGAAAACACGAATGCTGCTGCTGACATTTGATTCATTCGTCATAGACTGCTGCTGCTGCTGCTGCTGCTGCTGCTGATGTTGTTGTTGTGCTGTACCTTTGCTAAGCAGCTGCTGCCAGCCGAGCAGCCAGCCAGCCAAGCTATTAAGTGAGTCAGGCCAAAAATGTATCACCATCCCACCACCACCCACCGCCCACACTCACCTGGCGCACAGCACACACACACATATACACACACACACACACACACATACACACACACAGAGAGAGAGAGAGAAAACACTTGTTGTTGCCGCTTGTCACGCATGTTTCGCTTTGTTAGTTTCTGCCTGCCTGCTGGCTGCCAGTTGACAAGTGTTATAGACGCCATATGCCTTCTGGATCCATCATTAGTTGAACCCACAATCTCTATTCCCCTCCCAATCCCCAGCAGCGGGGCTCTTGTCGGCACTTTGGCAAACGGCAGCTGCGTGTCAAGTGTTTGTTTTTAATAGAATTTCATTTGCAGCATTTTTAGTAATTTGCCTGATGCGAAACAGCTGTCCGCCTCACTGCCCACTCTCTCTCTCTCCCTCTCTCTCTCTCTCTCTCTCACACACACTCAGTCTGTTTCTCTCTCTTTCTCGTACTGCTACTGTAATATACCCACCTTATTGGTTAGTGTAAATATTGCTTAGTGCGACGATTGACTTTAAACATTGCGCCAAAAAGGAAAAAAAAAACATATCAGAAAAAAAAACTGTTTTTACACCTCAAGCAGGCAGGCAGTGGGAAGTGGGCGTTGCGGGGGGCACACCGGAGATTGATTGAAAACATGAATGAAATTTTCTTTTATGTTGTTTTCGTTTTCAGTTTTTTTTTTTGTGCTCTTTTTTTGTTGTTTTTTTTTTTTTTGCCACTGTGCTCTTGTGTTCTGTTACGCTTTTGTTTATGCAGCCGACAAGCTGCACAAACTCCCACAGCTCGCCCAGGTATTTACATATTTTAGTGATAAAAATCAACAAATTTTCCCATGCCAAGCTGACCGGACATGAACATGAACAAGTGCGTGCCAAAAAGGGTGAATGGATGTGCTTGTTTGGGGTAATAGTGGGATGGAGAGGAGGGGCTGTACTTAAATGGGTGGTAAGTGGCAGTTGAATGTTTTTCATGCCACTCGTGTTGAAAATCGGCAGTTGTAGCGAATGTGTGCCTCTGTGCCTGATTGCGTGTGTGCTTGTTTGTGCGCGGCGAATGCCTTGAAAGAGCAGAGAGTCGAACTGTAAATGGGCTCAATTAGAGAAGTGTCTCGATTAGTACAGCGATTCCAATCAATATCCTATTAGCCATGGCATTTTTATCTCTCGAGTGCAATAGAAACAAGTATTCTATGTATTTGTCTTATTTTGTATTATTTTGTAAAAATATTCCATTCACAAAAGTAGATTTTATAGAACTGATTGGCAATTAACAATTAAATGAGATAATTTAGACTGTAATAATTAGTAACAAGTAATTTTGAATGCACAAGTAATGTGCCTGCCAAGTGTGCGTTACAGCTGCTCCTAATGAGGCCTGGTCCCAGGCCTCCCAGACACATAACGAGTACCAACGTGTAGCAGAGGTCAGGTCTCAGGCATAACAAGGAACTCAAGGCTCCGGTGCTTCCAATTTGCATGTCAGAAAACAATTTAATCAAATTGAAATCAAATAATTTGAAATCATAATGTGAGAACTTTGTCACTTGATGTTTTCGTTCAACGCCTGGGAACCTGTGCAGGTTGTTTGCCTGGCTTATAATTACAAATTGTTGTGGGGCTTACAATCGCGATTGCTGTTGCTGCTGTTGCTATTGTTACTTTTGAGGGTGGAGCCAACAGCAACACCAACACCAACAGCAACAGCAACAGCAACAACAACATCAAATAGTTTGCTGTTTAAATTTCTCCAACTAATTTGCGACTACTATTTCCAGATGGCGCTCGATGGGAAAGCGATAATTAAGGAGGAGATTACTGACAAGGACGCATATGACGCGGCAGCCGCAGCAGCGGCAGCGGTCGCAGTTGCCACATCAACAGCTGCCTCATCCGCGTCATCCTCGTCAGTGGCCTCATCAGCAGCAGCAGCAGTGGCAGCGGCAAACACAGCAGCAACTGCGGCTGCAATTAGTCGACGGCTCAAAGGTAAGTGGCATGTGTGTGGACTAAACATATACGAATGGGGCCAGGGGCAACAACGTGAGGGGCATTTGGGAATCGGGAATGTGTGTATCTAAATGGGAATCCAAATGGGCAGCGCATACATTAAGGCGTTTAATTGGAACTTGCGAGCTGCGATTGGGTTTGGGGAGCATAAGCACCGCCAAGTGCAACCAAGCGACAGCCACTACGATTGATGGTGTGAACTCCAGCAGCTGTGTGTGTGCGTGTGTAGGTGTGAAACAGTGTGAGTGTTTACCAACAACAAAAACCAACCTAACATTTTCAGCGAGAGACACAGGAGAGAGAGAGAGAGAGAGAGACAGATAGAGAGAGACAAAGTTTCAAGAATATCAGTTTTTTTCACTTCTCTTAGTTGTATAATAAAGTATAAATTTGTATACATATTCTATTCTATTGACTCGTATATATATTTACTATATCTTAACAATTTGTTTCTTAAATAGTTGTAAGTTTAGTAATGATTTTTTATAGACCTGCAAGAAAACCAATGCTGCTTGAGGTTTAATAGATTATCAAATTGAATACCCATTTTAAATTAAATACGAATATGATCAAGAGAATATCATTTGAGCTTTTTTTTTCAATTAAAACTTACTAATTAATATTTAGAAATTTTATGCAATAATAATAAATATAAGCTGATTTGCTGCAGTTAATAGAAACCATATTCAGTCGATTAATATATTCTATCTATCCATCTACATACCATTTAATGATGTGCTCTGATTTTGCAGTCCTTTCCAGCAGCTGGTTTCTGCTGCTGGTTGTAGTTTAACAACTTATTTTGCTGGTTTCAACTCTTCGCTGGGACCACAGCCCATAGTTAAATTTTGTGTGTGCGGAATGGAATCGAATGGCCACAAGTTTTTAACCATTTCATCGGTCGCTCTCTCTCTCTCTCTCTCTCTCTTTTTCTGTGTCTCTCTCTCTCTCTCTGATTCACTCGCTTTTTGTGCCATTGCGGAGGTTAGCCCAAAAAATAATAGCCGCTGTTGGCGTTCCCATCAGCAGCAGCAGCAGCAGTGGCCAATTCAGCAACAGCCACAGCCACAGCCCGCATCTATGCAAAAAGCGTAGCCTGCTTTTAGGGGCTGCTGTATTGAGCAAGCTCTGCTTTGATTGCTGCTGCTGCTGTTGCTCGCTACTCGCTGTTGTTGTTGCTATTGTTGTTGTTGCTGGTGATATAGTTGTTGTGGTCGTGTTGCTGCTGTGTGCGTACCTGTGTCGCTTGCTGGGTCAATTCCCAGGCCCATAATGTATGCGTGTGTGTGTGTGTGTGTGTGTGTGTGTGTGTGTGTGTGCGCTCTGCATTTAAGGCGCTTAAATTCTATAAAACGATGCTCCCTAATTAGCATTCAAAACTGGAAGCTCTTCTAAACAAAAAAAAAACAATGAAGCAAGAAACCAGAACAGAAAAAAATGAACAAGTTTGTTTAACAAATGTTTGCTGTGTATTGCAGAGACGCCCACAACAGCAATAGCAACAGCAACAACAGCAACCAGAGCAAGAGCAGTAGCAACTTCATTATGGCCGCCTGCTGATGATGATAATCACAAACAGCACATGATGAATATTTGCCAAAATGATTGTTTTTCCAAATGACTATGCCAGCGACAGTAGCAACATCAACAGCAACAGCAACAACAACAATAGCAGCAGCAGCAACAACACAAACTAAACTTGCCAACGTTTCGTTATGTGCGCTCGACTGCAATCTATGGGACGCAGCTGTGCAAATTCTGTTGCCCGCACATAGATACACACACACACACACACACACAAAGACTGCGCACTGGCCCATGCTGCGTATACGTAACCTTAAATCGATGGTTGCTGCTGCTGCTGCTTTTGAAGCTCACTCATGATGTTGATGTTGCGCCAGCCGTTGAGTCTCCCACAATGCCGCATTGCCACGCCCCCTATCCCGCACACACACGCACACACACACAAACACAGACTTACAGACTCAGAAAATTGCCAACATTATGTTTTAGAAAATATGTGAATTGTCAACACAAAATTTTCGTAAATAGTTTTTCGTGGACGAAACATTTTTCGTATCCAGTCACAGCTGGTCAGCTGATAACCAACCAACTCCCCCCCCCCCCCCCCTCCTGTGCTATCACTCTTGGGGGTGCAGAACTTTGGGTCAGTTGCGGTTTTTGTGGGGTCCGAACAAAACTTTTAAGCCTCAGCCAACTGCAATATTTTACAATTGTACACCAGCCAGTTAGAAACTGAGCTCAGCTTGAATAGATAGATATAACTACAACTACAACTACAACTACAACTACAGATACAGATACATAGAGTAGGCGACACTCGGTTCTCTTTTATTTATTCTCATCTGTTTAGCTGTTTTTTTTTTTGTTTTTGTAAATTTCTGTTTTTTTTTTTGCTGCTTTTTGCATAACAGCCAATTACAGAGCTCGGCGGCGGCATCATGTGATCCATCATTGTCTATGTTTGGCGTTTGATAAGCCGCCGCCAACTCAGTTGAAAGATGCGTCCAACTCGCACTTGTATGCTCTACATACATATCTTGTGTGTGTGTGTGTGTGTGTGAGTGTGTGTGAGTGTGAGTGTGTGTGAGTGTGTGTTTGTGTCCCTTCGATTGGCGTGCCTGAATGGCTGTGAAAACACAGCCAGTTGCAGCTGTATCCACAATCATTATCACAAAAGCAAACTGTGCAGCAGCCACAGCAGCAGCAGCAGCGGCAGCGGCAGCAACATCGACTAGCTGCCTTCAACGTCGACATCGTCATCGTCAGCAGCAGTGGCAACATTTACACTCCTCATCACCAACCCCATACAGCAGCCAACGCATTCACCCACACATTCTCACACCCACACACACACCCACACACACATATACAATTTCCATTAGCTTGGGCAAACAAAGTTTTGTGTGTGCTTGGTCCCCAATGCGAAACAGGCGACAAAAACGTTTGCAAACCTAATTTCAATTTAGAACATTTTACAGCAAGTCATAATTGGAGAGAGAGCTGAACCAAATTAGAGATAGTCTTGCACACTAAAAGACTTAAATAGAATATTTTAATATTGCTGGAAATAAGTACTAAGGTCCGTCAAAATGACGGTAAGAGCCAAGTGGAATATTTAAAAAAAAACTGTTAAGCAAACTTTTGAAGTATATTAACAATATTACCATTAAAAGTAAATTAAAATTTTTTGCTTAACATGAATTGAAAATGCGACAATAAAATCTGCCTTAAATGAATTTCAAATTAGTGGGAAATTTTATATAAATATTTTTGTCTCTTGCCGCCAATAAAATATAAAATCATCGAAGATTTCAAAAGCATTCACATCTATTGAAAAGTGATGAAAGTCGTTGCTACTTGCAACACATTTGCCAGTAGTTTAAAAACATATCCTTTTTCACTTGTCGCCTGACAGCCCTGGATTAATCCTCCGCACTGTGCCCTTCAACCATCCATCCAGCACCACAGTTGAGTCTCGTCCATCTGCGCGTTGCGGCTTTTCCGTTAAGCTTTTCATTTTTGAGCTACTGTCGAGTGTGGCGCCTTTGGCAGCAGGATCAGAGCCCAACGTCAGCCAGCAGGCACGTAGCGCCCAATCCTAAACCCTAACCCCAAACCCCAAAACCCCTTGCCCCATTCTCCATGCCCCATGACGCTTGGTGCTGCAATTAGTGCGTCAGGCGGCTGAATTGCTTTGCTTGGCTGGTCTTTTGTATGCGTTGTTAGCCAGCAAGTTGGCTGTTGTTGCCTGGCAAATGGCAGCCAAAAATGTTTGCTAATTTATTTCCCATGTTCAAACAAATTTGTTAATGCCCCAGCGGCGAGTGAAGCGGACAAGTGCTGTAGCTTGTTGTGGTCACAACAGATACATACGTATATATATATATATATATATATATAAATATGTATACTATATAGTATAGTATTTGTGGCATGGCTGATGTGGCAAGCATTTACTAATGCATTTGTAATGCGCTTCGCCTGCACATCCTGTCTAAGCTTGTCCTTTTCACTTGTTCTTCTCTCTCTCTCTCTCTCTGTCTCTTCCGCTCTTTCTTTCTCGCTCTTTGTCCCTCGTTTAGTTTTGCTGTCTCTTGTTTATTGTGAACTAACTAACTAACGAGCTTCCTTTTCGTTAACACAGCGAACAGCAGCAGCAGCAACTGCAGCAGCAACAGCAGCAGCAGCAACGGCGACAAGTGTTCCAACAACTCATCCACCAACTCCAGCTCCTCCTCCTCCTCCAGCAGCAAAGACACAGCCAGCAATGGTTGTCGAGAGAGAGAGCGTGAGCGTGAGCGAGAACGAGAGCGAGATAGACTGTGCCGCACACCGCCGGATTCACCGCCAGAGCTGGCACGCAATTTGGTTGCTGCACCACGTTCACCACACTCGCCACCAACATCGCTGCCACATCATCATCAACAGCAGCAGCAACAGCAACAGCAGCAACAGCAACAGCAACAGCAGCAGCAGCAGCGACCGCAGCGCAATGCGAGCGCCTCGCCCGTTATCAATGGCAGCAATGCAACATCGCCAACGCCAGCGGCTGCCCAGCAACAGCATGCAGCATCTTTGGCGGCCGCTGCTGCTGCCGCCGCGGCAGCCGCTGCACATGTGGAGCAGGCGCGTCTGCTTGGCAAGCTGAGAAAATTCCTCGGTTCGCTGCTGCAATTCGCACAGGAACTCGGCCAGCCAGAAGTGAGCGAACGGGTGCGTGCTCTAATCCTCTCCCTTTGCAGCAGTTCCATTTCGCTCGAGGAATTCCGTCTGGCACTGCAGGAGGCCATCAATTTGCCCTTGCGTCCATATGTGATGCCGTTGCTCAAGAATAGCGTGACGCTCATGCAACGTGAGATACTCGCCCTGTCGCGTGCCACAAATCAATCGGCGCTGCAATATGTCACCAGCAATGAGCAGGCTGTTATGGAACTGCAGCCACATAGCGGCGAATTTGCCGACATCTTTGTGCAGCTGGAGGCGCCATCGAATGGCAATAGTGGTGCACTGTTCAAGCGTCGCTCCTCGGACTCGATGATGGATCAGGGACACAACAGTGCCGCACACAATGGCCTGCAGGAATGGAGTGATTATATGGCAGCCGGGGCATCCTATGCGCCACCCAGCAAACGTCTGGCCATGCATCCGAATCCGGCGCCAGCTCATTCAATGATCGCCTTTGACTATAGCGCCGCAGCAGCTGCAGCTGCTGCTGCCGCCGGCGAGGCTGGCGGCTTTATGCAGCGCGATGAGCGCGAGCTGCCTCGGCATGCACCGCCTCAAGTGGCACGGGGCGGCGGTGGCAACGCTCCACCTGGTGGTGGTGGTGGCGGTGGTGCTTGTGGTGGTGGCGGTGCTGCTGCCACTGGCGGCGAGGAGGAATGGAAAAATATACATACCATGCTCAATTGCATCTCGGCCATGGTGGACAAGACAAAGCGAGCGATTACCATCTTGCAACAGCGTGGCATTGAGCCGCAGCACGGCAGCAACAGCAGCCAGGAATTGACGCCAGCTGCAATGGCCGAACTGCGTCGCCAGACCGAGGAGAAGGTCGCCGAATTCAAGCGGAATGCCGAGGATGCAGTCACCCAGGTCAGTTACCAATCACATTGCATATAATACAATTATTTGTATAATATTTATTTGGGGTTAACAGGTCAAGCGACAGGCTGTGATTGAGATACAGCGCGCCGTTGTTGCCGCCGAGACGCGTGCGGCAGAGATCATGACACAGGAGCGACTGCGCATGGAGAAGTTCTTCATGGAGATGAGCCGACATTCCAGTGGTGAGCGCGATCTGGACAACAAGTCACCATCCATAACCAGCGCACAGAATGTAAGTAACTTTTTACAGTTTACATTAGAAAGCAAAGCAAAACCAAAAAAAAAAACATATAAAAATAATTTATAACAATTTAATTGAATATTTCGTGACATTTACAGGGCAGCAATTTGCAACAGCAATGCTGGAATTGCGGCCGCAAGGCCACCGAAACCTGCTCCGGCTGCAACATGGCTCGCTATTGCAGTGCCTCGTGTCAATACAGGGATTGGGATAGCCATCACCAGGTGGGTTAAGCGGCAGTGCCTCATTTCACTGTTACTAAATCAATTCTCTGTCGTTGTGTGTAAAAGGTTTGCGGCAATTCACGTGCCACCGAGCTGAGTGCCAAGCATTTGCAGCACTCGGCAAGCGCCAGTGGATTGAGGAGCGCCATTTCCACCCGATCACCGCCCACGCCAACATCAGCAGCTGCAGCCGCGGCAGCTGCAGCCACTGCTCACCTACAGGCAGCTGCTGCCGGTGCACGTGAAGCGGCTGCTGTGGCAGCTGGTGGCACTGCGGTTGGTGGTGTTGCTGTTGGTGGTGGTGGTGGTGGTGGTTCTGCTGCTGTCAGCACTGGAACGCCCAGTGCCCTGGTGCCTAATGGATTGGGCTCCAAATGACGCATTCGCATGATGAAACCCAAGAAGAAGTACTTGTGCTAGTCAAATTAAATGGAAGCGATATGATAAACATTACGATTATAATTAAACCTACAATATATAATTATGCAGTTCAACTAAAGAAAAACTTAACCAAAAAAACAAAAAAAAAAAAATCAAAACAAAACAAAAAAAAAAGAAATGAAAAAATAGGGGAAGAGACATTGTCAGCATTATCCAAATAGTTTTCTAAATGCACACCTAAAGATACTTCAAGTAAACACACAAGATAGAAATGTAATTTTAAACTCAATTCCTTTTTGCATTTCAGCACCCAAAAATATACAAAAAAAAAATAAAAAAATATATTTGAAAAAAAGTAAACATAAAAGTAGCATACACAAAATACTGTTAAATGAGTAATTAAATTATAAATTGTGTGAGCACTTAAAAAAATAGCGGAAAAATACAAAAAACAAACAAAAAATATTAAAAATAATAATAATTTGCACAACATTAAAGATTATTTATTAAAATATCTATCTTAAAGGCAAATTTAAAAAATATATAAATAAAGAAGAAGAAAAATATCAAAGTTGTAAGTAGTAATTAGGAACCAGCCCAAAAAGGAGTTGCAGATGAAGCGAATACTTAAACTGAACATAGTAGTTTTTATTATTATTATTACCTATACAAAATATTATAATTATTACGAACTATTATTATTGCTATCATTATGGCTAATTTATTGATTATATATATGTATGTGTTTAATTTATTAATTAGTATTTATTGTATTTCTAAACAACAACCACACATATTTAACTGTACTTTAACTATAAACAAGCAAATGAAAACCAAAAGAAGAAGGCGCAAAAAAAAAAAATGAACCTAAAGTAAATGTTACAACCGCAAAGAAAGGCTAAAAGAAACCCAAGAAATAAAGTGTTTTAAACCAAAAAAAAGAAAAATAAAAACAAAAACAAAAACTGATTGCAACAAATTCGATTCCATCATTTTGTGCGAAGCTGCAGCCTAAAAGCAGGCAACACAAAACTGCAGCCATGATTTGCGCATTAGTGTGGGGCAGGGGCATGATGTGTGTGTGCGTGTGTGTGTGTGTGTGTGTATGTGTGAGTGTGCTACAAAACCACAAACTACTGTGATGAAATTTCAATTATCGTCACTCAGCTGTGCCATGTGCGAGTGTGTGTGTGTGTGGGTGTTTGTGTGTGTGTGTGCTGGTGTGTGTTTCGCACACCTGCTGCTGTCGCATTGCAAGCAAGCAAAAGCTCGTTAGCAATGCTTCGCCCTGAAGGGACCACAGCATTTGTTGCACACACACACACATGCACATGGCTTGTGGCAGAGCCACACACACACACATATCCGCACACCCACATATATTTGTAGACGCTTCAGGCTGTGCTTGCCTTAACTTTGCTTTTGTCTGCAACTGCTGTGCGCTTTTTTGCAACCCTTCACTGGACTTGGGTCTGGGTGCTGGGGCTCCTTTGCTCCATGCCCATCATGATGATGCTGATGATGCTGGCATTTTGCTACCTGAGTGATTTTCTAAAGCCAGCTCCGACTACACAGACAGCGAAATATAGACAGAGAGAGTGGGAGAGCGAGAGTGAGAGAGTGGAGGGTAGGCGACCGTCGGGTGCATATTCAAATAGCTGCACGTCCAGTCGAATGGGAGCATCAGCTTCAGCTGGATGCTTGCCTTTGGCTAGCAGCATATGCTGACGTTTTGTTTGTTCCCGACTAACCCCCAAACACCATCCCTTAGTGGTAGTTCCGCTTACTGCCCGTTCGTTAGCTTCTATTTAACATGCAGTTATCGTTTGTTATCGCCAGCAGCCACAGCTTAGCTCAGCCAGCCACAGACTTGGACATGTTGTCAACGGCAATAACAGCACTTTATCCCCCGTTCTCAACCGACCAAAGAAACGGGAAGCGCATTTCAAAGTTTCCACTACATTCGAATACCCTGTAATGTAAAGTGCTTTGAACTTACCACATGTTCATCGTCTTGAATTGCCATAACTGATGACGAAGCTGAAACAGACTGTTAGTTCAAAGGGTACTAAGCTTGTTGTGATTTTGAAAATGTATATATTTTGTTATTGCAAGTATATATTCTACATATGAGTACAGATAAACTGGGTGTATAAAAGCTACACACTTGTTTGCTAAACAAAAAAAAAAATAAAAGAAGAAGATTTAAAGTTTATGAAACTCTGCTTAAAATCTATTTAGCTAGGCTTATGTCTGAATATACACTCTAGAGAGGTCTGCCCGATGGTTGCGAACAATGAAGGAAGCTTTGGCATCTGTTTAGATTTGGCCATTGTATTGTCTTTGGGCTTCGATTGGGTAAATTGCATTAACATTAAAACTTGAACGAGGAATTTTAATTAAAATACCGAGCAACTAGCGCACAATATGCGATGTCTGGCAAAATCTGAGTCTCGCCTTGTGTTTGTGTGTGTGTGTGTGTGTGAGTGTGTGTGTCTGCCACAAAAATATTCATCATAAGTGGCAGCCACCAGCAGGAGCAACAGCAACAGCAGTAACAACAGCCGCCAGCTGCTCACAGAAACTGGCAGAAGGCAGCCATCAGCAGGCAGCAGTCGCAGTCACCGTCGACGCTGGCAGCGACGCGAGCAGCAATTGTGCCATTTCAATCGACATCTGTTACTGATTTCAAAGAAACTTTTGTTGACAACACAAACAAATGCCAAGCACAGCAGCACCAGTTCAAGAGAGAGAGAGAGAGAGAGAGAGAGAAAGGGAGAGAGAGACAGAGAGTGAGAAAGAGGACAATGGCGGGGAAAGGTTGGGGTTCATGTTGTCGCCTGGGGGCGGCCAAATGGGGCAAGGTACAAACGTTTGACGCTTGCCTGCGCACGACTCCAAGTCCGGGCGCTCACGTGTGCCCCCCAAAACTTCCTCAATTCCTCCCCACCACCCCCGTCGACCATGCAAAAGGGCCGCACAGCTGACGTTAACGTTATCAGTAAGCAAGTGGCTTGTCTGCTCTCTCTCTCTCTCTCCCTCTCTCGCTTCCCCTCTCTCTCTCTTTCTCTCTTATTCTGTATGTGTGTGTTTTTGTTTTTGTTTTGGCCGGCTACAAACAAAGTTGACTGAGGTTGCCTGCATTTGAAGGCTGTGCAGCAGCACCAGCAGCAGCAGCCAGCAGCAGCCAGCAGCAGTGAATAACATGTGCGTGCCCCATGTGTATATGAGTGTGTGTGTGTGTATGGGTGTGCGAGAATGTGTGTGTTTTTGGCGGCGCCATTGTCGATAATAACGATTTGACTGTAATGGCAGAGAATGCTGGGGGGGGGTGGGGGATCGAAACAGAGGCGCAGTTAGTGCGCAAGTTGCCGTTGCCGCTTTTGTGAGCGTAACATGTGTCAATTACAGGCACACACACGCACACACACAATCAGACTAACTGCTCACAACCACACACACACACACACACACAACCACTGTTTTCACTCTGCTCACCGTCTATAACTCAAAAAGCTGCCAAAAAGTATGCGCACATTTTTTATACGCGCCACGCCTGAAAGTATGCACATATATTTTTGTATATTTTTGCCTGCCGGCATTTGACAGCTACGACGCCAACTTTGACGACGACGCTGACTGCGCAGCTGCCGCGACTGCCGCCCGGCTTTATGTTAATTTATTTCAACATTGGAATTTATTTTGGTGCTGGAAATTGTTTTTCTTTTGTATTTGGATGTGGGGCAAGTGTGTTTAATTAAAAAAATTTGAACTTTTGCTTCTGGATTTAATTTTAACAGCTTGTTAACAGCCCCATTAAATCTGTTATTGCCGGGCCATGGTGAATATGTTAAAACGTTTGCGCCAACAGCGCCAAGATGCATTATAAATATAGGAATGAATTTGAGATGTGCTTCTCAAAAACTTTGTAAAACTTTTTATTACTATGGCGTTGAAGACGCGTTACAAACTTCCAGTTACAGATTCTACCAGCATCTAAAAAGGGTACAAAATAGGAATTCAGCACCCTCTTTATGCACTGTAATTAATTAATGTGTTTTAATTTTATTGCAAATATAAGCAATTTATTAATTAAAAGTTAATGCATTTCATAAACACCGTTTAATATGTATAAATTGAAGTTTTTCTTTCTAATAACATAAGAAGTTAATATTATTATTGTTTTCCCAGCTAAAGTCAATATTTCAAAAAATGTTCAATCAACTCAACAATGCATTTCAATTTATCATAGACCTGAACCGAACCTGTTTTTCTGTGGGGGAGCTGATTGCCGCAGAGCTGTTGATAATTCTAATGCTCTCTCAGTTGAATTTGCCTACTCTCTCGAGCTCTAACGCAATGTTCTCAGTGAGTTACTCTTGATGGCTGATAAATAAACAGAGCCGGCAGAAAACGATCAGTTGTTGTTAGTTGTTGCTGTCGATTAGAACTCGTCTCGTCTCGTCTCGACTCGTCGATCGCTTTGCAGTTGTTGTGATTCTGGTTGCTGTGAAATTTAATTGTACAACAAGTATGTCAATTGATTAATATATGCGATAACTTGCGAGAACTTGAAAACTTGCGAACTGCATTGCACAGGCCAGGTTAAAAGTGAATTGGCCGCTTGCCTGACAGCTGTGCAATATATGCATTTGTATCTGTATCTGTAGTTGTGTTTGCTGCAATGCTAACGAATTGAACCTAAGTCAGTGTCATTACACACGTAATCAACAATCACCCAGGCGGGCAAAGTCAACAAAGTCCATGTTGTAAGCCAAGTGAGCCAAGTGAACCAAACGCGTGTAGAACCGTTTAATGTTTTGTGCGTTGCATACGAAATAAGTCAAGGTCCCGGTTCGTATCTTTCATGGCAAAACGCACACACAAATATTGTATATTGTATATAATAAAAAAATCACATTCATATTTATGCTTGACACACAGCGCACAGTGGAACAAGGGTCAATTAGAAATAATAAAAAATGTGCCTGCAATTTATAAAGATTTTATTTAAAACATTTTGATGATCAGAATTTGAATAAATAACAAATGTTGATTTAAAACTACGTTTTAGCAAGCATTTCGGACCCACTGTGCAGTGCCTGCCACAAACGGAATCTTCGCAGTAGCAATGAACTTTGCCAGGCGCCTGTTGCTATAACCGTCGATTCTATTTTTGTTGTGGTTGCTGTCACTGTTGTTGTTGTTGTTGTTGTTGTTGTTATTGCTATTGTCACTGGATAGCCCTTAACCCAGATGTACAGTAAAATCGCATTAATATTGTCACTACACGCTGTAAGCAGCAATAATTAAAAAATCAGCTAACTTATGTTAATTCTCTTTGTGTAAATGTAACAACAACAAATGGAGAGTATGTAATTATACAGATATGTAGATTATAATACTCACTGCTTAGCTAAACATTCTCACCTTTGCCTATAACACCTGTTTTGTCTCTTATCAGAAATCACATATGTACAAGCAGATGTTTTCTTCGATTTTGTATTATGCTTTTGTGTTTTGCTATTCATAGATAAGAACGTAAAATAACAAATAGAAATAACAACTGTCTGAAGTGCTTCCGCAAAATAAATAATAAAAAAAAAAACGAAAAGTTGATTAACCCCAATTAAATATATATATGTATTATATAACAGAAAATCGAATTTGTTTAATTGTTAATGCAGAAAATATTTACACACAAATATTTATTTAAGAGAAACCATATTTTTTGTTGGTTACTTGTTGACAAAATTACGATTTATTCTTGAGGGTCGTTAACAATATCAAGTTCATTAGAAATGGTTTGTCAATGAATATTTGTTATTCAAATTCATCACTGAAGATCAATTAATAATTATTAATAACACTTGCGTCGTATGAGTAACAAAGTGGAACAAACTCTTACATAATTCGCCATGTTTTGACAAAAAATCAACCGAGCCACAGAAACTGTTGCCAGAGAGAAAATCAAAAAAAAATACACAAATTCAATATGTGTACATTTATTCTATAATAATTTCTGGAAACTAATTTCAAAATGAAAAATATTATTTTGGGCAGAAATTGTTATTAGCTGATGTCATATTGAATGGATTTTCTACTTTTTATGTATGTATTTATGTACATTCACTTGTTTTGCTAGTGTACTTCTTAGACTGTTTCCCTGTACTCAATGTGACTTATCGCAGCGCTAACGAACATATATTTTATGACAGGTGTGTCATTGTACATCCCCTCGTCATGGCACGCCCCCCACTTTCACTAGCAGCAACTAAACCATGTTAATTACTCAAAGTATTGATAGTGAGACCGAACGGGTTTCCACACCCAAAATGCTGTAATGCTTGGTGCTTAAAACATTATCAGGGACGCTGATAAGAAATCGTTTGGATGGATATTTATGAATGTGTGTATATATTTTTGAAGGGGAGTTTGTCGACCCAGTCAGTGTCAGTCGGGCGCTGCTGCCAGTTATAGCTGTAAAATACATACATCGAGTTAGATTTTAATTAACTGTTGATACATATACATTTACTGATAATAAATTTACTGAAACTAATGCAAATGTTTCTTGAAAAGTGAGCGAGCTAAAGCAGCAACTAGATCAGAAGGAGGGACCTGATGTGAAGAGAATGGAGATATTGCTGGAGCTCAACCTTAAACAGAAGCTGGCCACACGGCTCGGCCTTCTGATCGTTGGCAGCATTATCTTTGGCCTCTTCTGCTGCCACAGCGCATTGGCCAGCTTAACACTTGGCGCCCTCTTGGCCCTAATGATCCGCAATCCAACAAATGTCTTTGCCTTGGTGATGACCTGCCGCAGGGATTTCATGTAAGTATCATAAGATACTTGCCAAGTGCCTACGATTGTTCAGTTATAAGCGAATACTAATCAAGCTGATAAGCTCAACTGTTTATAGTGTTCCGTCCAGACCTATACGTATTGCACGCGTGCGGATTAGATTATTATTATTATTATTCATTAACTCATATACATAAAAGGCATATTAGTTATAATAAAACTTTGTTGTTCGTTTAGCTTTATCTATCAGATACTGTATTAATAGCCAAGATAATCATATCATTTTTTTCAGTAAGATATAATAAAAACATCTTTTTATTTCTTTCTTTCGCTCTCTCTCTCTCTCACTCTCTCACTCTCCCTTGCAGTGCCGTGCATCGTTTTGTGGCGTTACATTTGTATCTGGCGCGCAAAGATCGCACTAGATGCACCGTGGCGCATTGCTTTGAGGAGCAGGCACGCCAGCAGCCGGAGAAGATTTGCTTTGTGATGGACGAGCGTCGCTTGAGCTACTCGCAGACGCTGCTCTTCAGCCAGCGTGTGGCAGGTTACTTTCAGCAACGTGGCCTGAAACGCGGCGATTGCGTTGCACTGTTAATGGAGACGCGTGTGGAGTACACCTGCTTCTGGCTGGGTCTCAGCCAGTTGGGCGTGATAACCGCACTGATAAATTCACATCTGCGCGGGGATTCGCTGCTGCACTGCATCCGAGTGGCCAAGGCTTGTGCTCTGATCGTCGGCAGCGAGCTGAGCGATGTGCTCTCGAGTCTACCGCTTGAACTAGACATCTATCAATATACGGATGTGCAGGGGCATCAGCTGTTGCCCAATGCCATCGAACTGCACGACGCTCTCGAGGCACAACAGCCACTGTCGCTAAGCCGCAATCGGGAGACTTCATTGAAGGATCATTTACTGTACATTTACACATCCGGCACCACGGGACTGCCCAAGGCAGCTGTCATCACGAATCTGCGCTTCATATTCATGTCCGCTGGCACTTGCTATTTGGCGGGCCTGCATAGCAACGATGTGATTTATAATCCCTTGCCACTGTATCACACCGCTGGTGGGATTGTGGGCGTGGGAACTGCCCTACTCAAGGGCAGCACTGTGGTGCTGCGCAAGAAGTTCTCCGCATCGAATTTCTGGAGTGATTGCCGTAAGCACAATTGCACTGCGGCCCAGTATATCGGAGAGCTGTGTCGCTATCTACTTGCCACGCCATTTGAGGCAGAGGAAAAGCCTCTACACAATCTACGCTTGATGTACGGCAATGGATTGAGACCGCAAATCTGGACACAGTTCGTCACACGTTTCGGCATACCGCATATTGTGGAGATCTATGGCGCCACCGAGGGCAACTCCAATCTGATCAATATCACAAATCGCTTAGGTGCCGTTGGCTTTGTGCCCATCTTTGGCCGTCGTCTGTATCCGGTGCAGATACTACGCTGCGATGAGCTAACAGGTGAACCGCTCCGCGATGCCAAGGGCCACTGTATGCGCTGTGTGCCCGGCGAGGCGGGTCTGCTGGTCGGCAAGGTCGATGACCGACGTGCGGTGAGCGCCTTTCATGGCTATGTGGATAAGGCGGCCTCCGAACAGAAGCGATTACGCAATGTCTTCTCCAATGGAGATTGCTTTTTCAATTCGGGCGACATGGTCGTCAGTGATATGTTGGGCTATATCTACTTTAAGGATCGCACTGGCGACACATTTCGCTGGCGCGGCGAGAATGTTGCCACCCAGGAAGTGGAGGCCATCATCACCAATTGTGTTCGTCTCAGCGATTGTGTCGTCTACGGCGTTCAGGTGAGTTCGCCACTCTAAATGTGGACTAACAAATGTCAACACTTAACAAATAAACTCAGATGATATATAAACAGATCCCTATCAGCATCTGTTCAAAGTTAAACTAACTATTTGCAAATTAAGTTGCTACAATTGTTTATTGACTTTCATTAAAAATTCATTCATATTTTCGCTTGCAGATACCACATGTGGAGGGCAAGGCGGGCATGGCGGCAATTATGGATCCCACACGTAAATTGGTCGACATTGATTATTTGTCCATTGTGATACGGGGCAGTCTGCCCCCCTACGCACGCCCCCTCTTCATTCGGCTGCTAGACGAGATTCCACGCACGGAAACATTCAAGCTGAAGAAACGCGAACTGGCACTGGAGGGCTATAATCTGGAGACAGTCAAGGATCCCATTTACTATCTTAATCGTGATGGCATCTATCGGCTGCTCACCCAGGAGCAATACGCCTCACTGTTGGCGGGCACGGCGGGTCTCTGAAATCCGACATGCTCACTTAGACTTTAGTCATAGCTTGTATATTTACACACAAACACACACACACACACAACAAATACACAAACACTCCAATACAAAAACACACACATTCTTGCAAATGTATTTTTATCACTTAAAAGCAACGACTGATGAAACTTTAGCCAAAGCCGAACGCGTTTCATTCCCATAACTTGGCCATAAAAAAAATGGCAGCTGAACCGATAATGGCCGCCAATACATTTAGTGGCAGCAAGCAGGCGGCGGGAACAAGAAGAAGAGGAGAGCACACAAGACAGCAACGGCCAAGATATATCGAAAGTGTTAAATCCCCAAGATTAAGTTCTCGCTCATTGGCAGCTGCTGTGGCCGCTTGGCTGTTGCATTTGTTGCCACTGTTGGTGCTGTTGCTGCTGTTGCTGCTGTTGCTGCTGCTGCTGCTGCTGCTGTTCCTGCTATAGTTGCAACATTAACGCCATTTCTGTTCACCAGCAGCAGCTGCGACGCAACAACAGCAACAACAACAACAACAACAAGGGCCAACAACGTTTGCCATCCTCCAAGATAAACGATGTGAAAAATCCATACAAACAACAACAACAACACAGCTGCAGTTGATGCAGTTGCTGCCGGAATCGCTGTTGTTGTCGAGTTGGCGTTGCAACCGCAAGCAGCGCTGCCAAAGTCACTGCCACCAATATCGATGGCGAAAAAGTTGTGGCAGGCAATCATAAAAAACGTAGAAATACCAACAAAGCCGCTACTTCCATGAAATTGGTTGCTACCAGTTTTTGGGCCAAAACTACGTGAGGAGCGTAGTGGATGGATTTGGTGTTGTGCAGGAGGAGGAGGAGGAGGTGGAGGAGGAGCAGGAGCAGGATGAGGAGGAGGAGTGGAGCTTAAGTTCAGCATACGCATAAAAACTATGGAGACACTATATCAAAGTTTTGTGCTGCATTTTGAAAAATATTCTCGGTTAGTTCAATTTAAAGGGGAGAATAATTTTCTTTGTTTGTTGCAACAGAATTGTTTTTTTTTAAATAATATTCAATATTAATTTCTTAAGTAGTCTTCTTAACAAGCCTTTACTTTTCATAGCAACTGTAAATAATAATCCATACAAAATATCAGTTGCCATTTTCGATATTTTTATTCATTTCTGTTCGCAGCATTCGACAAATTCGAATATTTTGTTGCGCTGTGTAATTTAACAGCTATTTACCACAAGCCATCTCAGCACTCATGACGTTATCAATTACCCTATCAACAATCCACGAATATGCGCCACAAAAAAAAAAGAAGAGAGACAAACCTTCTTGCAACAGCAGCAACATCACCAGCAACAACAGCAGCAACAACAACAGTAACAGCAAAACTTAAGGTTGCCAATGCGAGCATCAAAAATGCACATAAAGTTACATTGGCAGTAGAATAGTGTGGCGAGTGTGGGGCAAGAGGGAGGGGGGGGGGGGGGGAGAGGAGCAACTGTTGCAGCTGCCACTGGCATTGCCACAAAATGTGAATGGTGCGAGTTTTGTCACCATCGTTTCACGGCATTCGCACCAGCCCTTTTACCCTTTTCGTGTCTTGCCCCATGTTGCATGGCTGCCTCAGCTGGTTGCATCGTCGCCGTCATAAACAAAATGGCAGTTGCTGGCGGCCAGGGCGCATGCATAGCTAATATCAATAAAAGCAATAACAACAATAACAACAACAACAATCGCTCCAGCAGCTGTTGCAACTGTTATTGTTGTTGTTATTGCAACATCGCGTGCGTCGCGCGTTTAAGAAGAAAGATTAAAAAAAAAAAATTTCAATAATTTTTCGAAATGTTCGACGATTTTGCCGCCATCGACCTTTTCCTTTTTTTTCTCTTCCCCTCTTCCTCTCTCTCTCTCTCTCTCACTCTGAGTCACTTCTTGGGCTGCTTTCTTGTCATTTCTTTTGCTCATTTTGGGCGCTGGGCGGTTGGCGAATGGCGCCACAGCTGCCACTGGAATTTCAAAGCTATTAAAACGCTGCCAGGCGAGCAACGACCAAACGGGCTCCATGTTGCTTCTGCTACTCCACATTGAAATTGTACTTGTTGCCCCCAGCCCCCCTGTGAAGAAGCGAGATGGGAGAATATCAACTATTGCACAGATTTCGTTACACTTGCGGCAAAGCATCATATTAAAATAATAAAAATATGTGCTGAAGTAGCGCATAGTAAGAATTAATAAATAAATAATCTTAAAATATACAATTTCAAATATTGCAGTCCTTCAATTGGAGGCTAAATGTATACTTAATTTAAGAAAATATACATATAATATCTGTAGTCAATATGCTGATTTAAATTTGACCAAACTATATGTGGAGTGGCATTAATGAGCTGGCATGTTTTATAAATAGATTCCACTTTTCTATACATTTTTTTTAAATTGAATTTTTATTTTTAGAAATGCAGCCATCAATTCTAATTTATTTACTCTGTGCTGGTTCATTAAAATGCTTCTTTTATACTTAAAAGAATCATAATTTTAATTGAACTTAAAATGCTTGCAGCTTGAAATAAAACACTATTTTATTATTCAGTTTGCTTCTGTGTTAAAATACCTCAATTATTAATAATTAATTGATAATTTTTAAGGACATAAAGCAAGAATTCCTTTTGAGAATTTATTACTTAAATTTGGAGATGATATTTGCTTAGAACAACACTTTTTAGCAGCTTGATATTTTATTTGTATTTAATGGTTGTTAGAGTATTGAGCATTTTAAGGAATGAAACTTGTGCTAATTGTGCAGTTGTTGCTGCTCTTGGCTCCTTCGCTGCTTGTATGCATTTCGGCTTAAAGGTTTTGCTTGCTTTTGTTTTTATGTGCCACACAGCCGCCTGCCACATTGCCCCTTGAACATTGGCCTTTCGTTGCTGCTGCTGTTGCTGCTCCTGCTGCTGCTGCTGTTGGCGACTGTTTAGTTGCTTTGTCGGTTCGTGCTAATTACGTTGCACCTGTGCGTGACGTTTGATGTTGCCCTGTCCGAGCTTGTCGCTTCTGTTCTGTTTGCTGGATTTTGCTTAGTTTGTTTTGTGGGTGTTCGTTTTGGGTTGCAGCTGCAGTTGTAGCAGCCGCAGCAGTCGTCTAGCAAAAATTAATTAAAAGCCAACGTGCGGCAATGCAATTAAATTCGATTTGGCTCAGCAATCGATGCTGATGGCGACGTTGATGCTGACTGCGTGTTGAGCTCAGCTGGGCGGCTGTTGTTGACATCGTTTAATACAACAATACAGCAAAATTATATTTCACACACACACACACACATAAATACAAACACATATACATATGTATATATATATATATATATATATAAATATATATTGAAAAGTTTACACAATGCAACTGCCTCTGCATTCACTCTCTCCCTCTCTCTGACGTCCTTTTGCTTGCTTTTGTTTTGTTTGTTTTTGTGTGTTTTTATTGTGAGCTTTTCGCATACGTTGGCAGCTGTTGGCTGATCTGCCTATTTGCCTCTGCATGCCTGCGTGTGTGTGTGTGTGTGTGTTTGAAATGGCTGACTGGCTGCTGCTGTTGCTGGCATGCCCCTGCTTATGTGTATGTGTCTCTGTATGTGTGTGTGTGTGTGTGTGTGTGTGTGTGTGTGTGTGTGTTATTTTGCCTGCTTCGTTAGTTCGTTCGTTTTCCGTTGGCCCGTTGATTCGTGGCACCTTTTGGATTTGACAGTTTTGTAATTAACTGCAGTCAGCATGTGCGGCATTGGCAGCACCATCGTCAGCGTCGTCGCTGGCAGAGAGCAGAGCAGCAGCAAAAATGTGTTGCATACTTTCAGGCTGTACAATCGAAATTGCCAATAAGCATGAACGACTCGTTTTGGCATTTTTGGTGCGCAATTAGTTTTTGTTTTTAAACTTCAGTTTGAACCAACCCTTGGGGGCAGCTGCAGCTGATGTTTCATATTTATCCACGTTCACGAAATTAGAACAGCAATTATGCACAATTACTTATATGTATGTAACAAAGACGCCTTCTGTTGGCCAAATTACCAATTGAATATTCAAAATTCTCGAAAATGTATGCTATGCCTAAGAGAAAAGGGCTTGAATTAAGATTTGAAGATATCGAAACTATCAACTAGCGCTGGATGTTTTTCAGCTTTGCTTAAAAGCAATTGGAAAGTCTCAGTCGCTGGTTATTTTAAAGTATTTTAAGTAAGCTCTTTACTATTTTGATCAGACGACTTTGAGTATTTATTTAATTGTAGGTTGCCAGCAACGGTGAAATTCCCAAATGAAATACCTGCAATCAGACTATGACAAAGTTTTGGTGCCAGCAGCTGCTGCCACTTACTTGAGCCGGCTGCAGGCAATAGCCAGAGTTACAGTTACAGTCACCGTCACAGCTGTGGCACGAGTCAACCACAGGGCAAAGGGAAACCGGAAACAGGACACTGGATACAGCACACTGGACACACACGTGTGCCTCGAACGATGGCTTGGGTTTTGCTTAGGCTTCTCGCTCGTACGACTTTGGCCCGTGAGCACACTTTGGCCTTTTGCTATGGCTGCTTCAGCAGTGGTTTTTGTTGTTTTTGCTGTCTTTGTTGCTGTTGCTGTTGCCGTTGCTGCTGCTACTTTAGTTGCTGTTGTTGTGGTTGTTGTTTTTTATGACCAGTCCTTGGCGGCCTTTATGCGCCCGCATATTAAACAATTATTGCCAAATGGCAAACGACAGCTGCGTTGTGTCACCATCGGCGATGTCGTTAGTGTGGGCCGAGCACGAGGCCTATGCGACGTCCACGTTTTTTAGCCAAGCAGCATCAACAGCAACAGCAGCAGCAGCAGCAGCAGCAGCAGCAGCAGCAGCAGCAGCAGCAACGGCGACAGCGACAGCGACAGCAAAGCAACAGCAGGACATGCCCAGTAACTCGGATTGGGTTTTTGGATGTGGCATTGGCATTGGCTGTCGGGAATGTGGAACTGTGGGCCAGTTTGCCTGCATTGGCTCACAGACGTTTTTTTCGCGTTTCAGCGTCTGCTGCAATTTATGTGTATAAATGACAAAAGTACCGTTATTTATGGCCAGCAACCGCAACGCAATTTGGCAACACTTGTTGGCCAATTGGCAAAAATGTGAAACGAGCTGTGCCCAGAAGCAAAAACAAACAAAAAAACAAAACGAAAAAAACCAAACCAAAAAATGAGAAAAACCTCCGCATTCCCAAAATATATGTAGGCATGTAAATGTGTATTACAGCCATGTGTATCGAAATATACATAAGCAACAGTATTGTCTATATTCCATAATGCTCAATACAAAGACACCATAAGCTGCAAGAATGGCTTAAGTTAGCCGACTAACTTATGCACTTATAGGGAACATAAACAAATGGATATGAATGTTCGACAACAAACAAATGAAAGACATATATATATATATATATATACACATTTTATCTTAAGAAGCAAAGGATAATTATGTATATCTTCGCAAATAATATGCAATTTAAGCAGCTCTCGTGGCAAATAAGTAATCTTAATTTACTTTGTAAATGGTTCATCATTTAATTTAATCAGTTAAAAATTAAACACATTTGTAATAAAATTTCTTTAGCATTTCATATAAATGTTACAAGATCAATTACTTAATCAAAGCACTCTTCAATTGGAGCATTCACAAGGAACATCTGTCTAATATTTTGGTGACATGGGCACAGATATTTTTGTGCCGTCCTTGGCAAAATTTGAATTTTTATTGCTGATCGATGCGCGGGCGCGCATTGACACGCCCACCACAAATCAACCAAGCACCCAAGCGCCCACCACCCACCACCCACCGCCCAATGACAATCACATACGGCAACACTTACGCCCGCCCCTTGGCCAAATTATGCGTATTTAGGTCGTTGACTATATCCGTATGTCGTCGTATCCGGCAGCCGCTTGTTGCTGTCATAAATTTGGCCAGGACGCTGTGTGTAAATGTGCCAATGCGTTCGCCTACGGCCCAAAGGACTTCGACGGTTTCGTCCTTTTGCAAGTGTGCCGATATTGACCCTTCTGTTTTGTTGTCGCGCTTTTATTATGCTAATATTTTTTAGGGGCATTGCCAAAGATTTATTGAAATTACTGCGGCGCGCACATAAAGCTGAAAGCTTGCCACCAATTTCATACCACGTCCCCCATTGTTGAGAGGTGCAAGAAGGCGGCGGCATGCGCGGCGAATGAGTATCAATTAAATAACCATTTAATGTGCAGCTTGTTGCTTGTTGTACATGGTAGTAGTTGTTGTTGCTGTATGTTGCTTGTCATCCAGTGTTGCATAATTGACGCTCTTTTTTTTTCTTGCAATTAGTGTAACAACTAATTGGCAGCAAAAACTATTATTCCAGCCAACTGCAACAGCTGTTGGCTTGCAGGGAAACAAAAAAAAAATATATATAACACGGGAAAAAAAATCAAATCTCCCACGCTGAAAAATGAGTTGCATAAATTTTAGCTAACAGTTTTGAGTGTTGACAGGAAACAGCGAAAAAAGCAACTGGGAATTTAATTTGAGTTTTATTTATGATATCCTTCTGTGACCTTTTAGAACCTGAAACGGAAAAAGAATGTTTGCAGCAAGTTTAAACATTTATGAGTAGGATGAGCCTCAGTTAGGTAATAATCTATTTTCCAACTATGTAATAAAGTTTAAGTATCAATAATACACATAGAATATACATTTTTTTTTGGGCAACTTAAGGTCCTTTATGATAAGATTTATGCAATTTGCGCAACAATCAAATATGCTTAAATAAATTCAACACATAATTTCTCACAGATTTTTCGCTAACAAAGACTTAAGATAGTTAACTATTTGAGAGCTTTGTGCAATAGCATTCTAGGGAAATAAATAATCCATGCTTCAATTCATTTTCACAGCAGTTCAATCTGTTTGCTATTTCTATGGGCTTACAATTATTATATATGTATGCTTCTTCTGCCTGTGGCAGCTTCCCTGTTGTTGTGTTACAAACAAAGCGCCTCAAAGTATGCCACAAACACACACACACCCATATACCCCTACCCAAACACATGCACAACAGAGACACAACAAAACGACAGCCGCAGCAATATTTTGTCCTTTTTCCCACATTTACAGAGTTCCACCGAGAATGTGGGCAGGTGTTGCCATTGTTAGGCTAGACGGTGTTTTTATTTTGGCCAGGTGTGATAAATGAAACCATCCACATGCACCCACACTACTGTGCACACTCCACAAACCCACCGCCTACCGCCCACAGGCCATGGGCCACTGGCGGATTTGTTATGATTTTACAACAATATTATTTTTCCATCAACAATATCAGCAAAAATCAATCAAATTCAATTAAATCGCAGCCAAACGATACAAAAATGGACACAATGAAATAAAAAAAACCCCTCTTGCAATTATGCTAAATTAATTTAAATGCAAAAAAAATTAAGAAAAAAGAAACAAATTAAATCAACAAAGCAAGTTTCATAATTTAAAATGCGCATTAAAATTATGAGATGAGCGAACAAAATAAATTAAAATTTACCACAAGGCCAAATCAATCAATTAAGCGGATAACTGCGTGTGTGGGCACAACAGTGTTAGTGTTGTAAATGCTCAAAAAAAAATAACACACACGCACACGCCCATACACACACACACACACACACACACACAACACAAATACACACAGAAATTGAATGCATAACAATGCTCACAGCAAGAAAAACATTTGGCCAGCAAAAAAATGATGGCAAAACTGATGTTTTACACTTATTTTTATCATCTATCTATAGATGTGCATATATGTATATATATATATATATATATATATGTATATATATGTGTTTTTATAATTTTTGATATATTATGTGTTTGTGTGCGTGTGTTGCCTTTGCATTTACACAAGTGCAGAATTTCCCAAAACACAAATCCTAAAAAAACATTTGTTACTTTTTGTGAATCATTTTATACATTTTGTGGGCGGGTTTCGCCGGTGGGCGTGAACTTCGACCGCACACCAGTTGAGGCAGGCCAAACGAGTCAAGTAGTATTGGTGTGTGCGTGTGTGTCTGTTGTGTGTGTGTGTGAGTCTGTTGTTCACATAAGCGTAGCTCTTTGGAAACTCTAGCCTTTTACAAAGGGGAACAACACACACATCAACATCACACCCCAGTTGTGAATGTTAAGGAAAACTTTTTGATATATCACACAACTAAAGTTAACAGCTTTAAGGATCAAGCATAAAAGCAGCAAAGTCTATGCATTAAATAAGTTAATGTTGAATGTTGATCATAAAGTTCTTTAAATACAAAAGCAAAATGAGCTTCTGACAAATATTTTGAAAACTTGCTTTTTCTCTCAGTTAAAATTCTTTTAAATGTTCTCAAATACTTATAATTATTATCATTACTTCATTTGTTTGAGATAAAATTAAACAAATTCCTTTTGTTTTTCTTTTATCATTTTCTATTTGTTAATTTTCTATTTCGTTATGGCAAATCCCCTCTAAATTTTCACCAACGATGTCCTTTGTGAGAATGTCATCAGTCCGCCTTTATTTTGCTAACCAAAAATTGTCAAAGTATTTGTTGTCCGTTAGTGGTATTTGTTCTGGCCAAAAACAGGACTTGCATTAGGAATCAGAGGCAAGGGAAAATAAACCAGGGACCAGGGACCAATTTGTACTGTGTTTTGTTTGCAGCGCTTGTTGTAAATAAATGTATAACATTTTATAACTATTCATGCTCGTAAATTGGAGATTATTTAATGGTGTATTTAAATTTAGCCACACAAGCATTGGCCAGCAATTTGGATTAATGTGAGTTTAGTGGTTTGACTGCCAACGATGGAAAGCACTTGAAAATCGCCGGAAAATGCAAGTCTGAAGACAGTGCCTTTCAACTTGAAAGTAATTAGAAAGTAAAGCGACTACAAATTGTTTAAAATACTCGAGGGGGCATTGATTGATTTCCAAGGAAAGCAACGCAGCACTCGAGTGCCACTAAACGCAGCGAAGTGCAACCAAAAATAGATGCAAGTTGAATGCATTTTCGTGCTGCAACCAAATGAAAGCAAAAACATATGTTGAAACCAAATAAGAATGCTCCTAATGACTGTGGTGACACTTTTGTGGAAGTGAACACACACACACACACAACACACACACACACACACGAACATAAGGGATTGACAGAGTGAACGAGAGAGAGAGAGAGAGACAGAGAGAGAGAGAGAGAGAGAGATAGAGTGAGATGGAAATGGAGATGGAGACAGTGTGTGTGAGCTGCTGCATACCTGTGCATTTTGTGCTGATAAAATTAGAACGTGCAACGTCGCGCTGCAGTTGACAGCGTGAAAATTTGTGAACTTAGAACAGGAAAAGGCGGCGGGATGCCGTCGCTCAGCTGCGAAAACGGACAGCTTAATATACACACACGCACACACACACACACACGCACACACACACACACGCACACACACACGAATGCAAATGCACATGTACAGCTAAAGATACAGATAAAAAAATTCAGCATCTACAGTTTCATGCATTCATACATATGTACAAACACACATATATATATATATATATATATATGTATGTATGTATGTATGTATTCGGAGCACACACATAAACCAAAATAGCAGCCTCGTTATATTTGTTGTTTTGGCATTTGGCCTGTCGTGTTCGAGTGATTGAAGTTGCCATAATAAACAAGTAAAAAAGCCAAGTAGTCAATGCTGCTGGCGTCTAAGATACCCTGTGTCCAAGTAGATAATGATTTAAAGATAAGCCAATATATATACGTCAACATTAATAAACTAAGAGATAAGCTAATATATGCATAAATATTACTTAACTGTTCAAGCTGGCAATCCACTCAAAAAAAACATTATTAATTTGACCGTTTTTGAAATGTGTTTAAGATAGAAATGGAATGAAACCAATAAGAGATACTTGCAGGACCAATCTTCTTAGATAACAGATATTTAATGTTTTTTAAAACAACGCTTTTGACTAACGTGATACACTCAGAGAAAACTAATGAATTTCTCTGTTCATCACTTTTCTGAAATATTTCTCTTCTATATATATCTATATTTTATGTTAAATTAACTTAAATTAACATTAAGATTTATAAATTTAAAAAGAAAAGAAAACTTGACTCTAAATATATAATAAAATTATCACAATATATAATATATGTCCATAAAGATTAAATGCTAATTGGAGTCTTCCATAAGAATTGCAAGTCTCAAGTCAGAATTTTGTTGCCACACATTTCAAGCGATCTACACCTTAATACTGCTCTTACAGAGTATGGTCAAAAGCTGTCCCATTACAGAACTTTACGGGCGGCCCCACTGCTTGTGAAATTTTCCTCAGTCACTCTCTCCCTCTCTCTCTCTCGCTCTGTCTCTCTCTTTCCAAATGACGCATACTGCGAGTTAAAGAACTTTTCCTCCTGCATAGAAAATTACGCAAAAATTGCAATTTGCAAACTAAAATATTTGAATATCTCTTAGAATATTTTCATCATTTAGCATTGCACGTAATTATTTTAAATAATTATTAAAACTAATTAATTATTTTATACGAAACTGCTGCATGCTTTCAATGAAAAAGATCGAAAATTATTCACAGTTTCTAAGTAAAGAACAAGGCATGAGCACATACTTCAATGGATGTGTGTGTATGTGTGTGTGCGATCATCCGTCTCACTCTGTGGCAAAGTCTGCCAGGCAGCCGAAGCAACGAAGTCGAAGTCGACGTCAACGTCAACGTCGCCGTCGCCGTCGCCGTCGTCATCGCCTTCATCGTTGGTCTGTTGGGGTCTGTTGGGTTGGGTAGCTGGGACTTAAACTGGGGATTCGACTCTGAGGCGTTTGCCGGTGTTGTCGCTGCGATCAGTTGAGTTTTGTGCGTTGTGCGGTTAAGTTGTAGCGCGTTCTGTTTGTTCTGCTCCGGCCCCCCTTAAAGACTCACACAAGTGAGATCAATCAGTGCAACACACACACGCACACACAAAAGCATAAAGAATACACACACAGACACACGCAGATAGACACACATAAACACACACACACACACACACACAATAAGCACAGTATCCAGAGAAGCGTCCAGGTTCTGGTTCAGGTTCCATTCAGTTGAATTGAATTTTAGTTGAGCTAAGGACCCACGCCTGCAACGACTTTTGCCGTCCCACGCATTCAGAATTGTTAAATTGTTACATCCAAGCCCATAAATCAAAATGAGAGAAATTGTGCATCTGCAGGCTGGACAGTGCGGCAACCAGATTGGCGCTAAGGTAAGTCTCCATCACTACTTGGTTGTTGTTGTATTTTGGTTTTTTTGTATTTTTATTTTTCTTTTGTATTTTGATTTCATTATTTTCCATGATTCGCTTTTGGTTTTGGCGAGTTTTTGGCAAAGCGCAGCTAATTTATGCACATTGCCCGTAAACGTTTTTCAATGAGTTTCCAAATTGATCACAACTCAGAGTCAACGTTGAAGCCGCCGCCTTTTACAGCGCATTCAGCGCAATTAAAGCAAAAGAAAATTAACGCAAAAAAATAAGAAGAAAAAAAAACCGGCCAACGAATAAACATAAAGAAAAGAATAAGCAAAAAAAAAAAACGCACAAAGCACAAAAAAAAGGTTAAATCAAATAAAATGCCAAGTGCAAAAAAAAAAAACAATATATAAAAAATGAGAAGAAAAAAACTAACCGAATCGACGTAGCGAAGAAAATGAAATTTGATTGGGTTTGGCAGGCACTCGATATGCCCTTTGTTGAAGCTCCAACATCCAACTGTGATTACAGTGCAGAGGCTCAGAGACAGCCCCTTTAATAAATGAGGCGGAATTTAACTGCTCTAATATAGGGCATTACTGCAATTGTTTCAACGTTTTTAACGTTTTTTTCTCTGTTTCTCTCTCTCTCTCTCTCTCCATCCTCTCTCTCTTTGGTGCATTTTATGGATGCCAAAAAAAAAAAAACCTCACGAAATTATCATTGCGGTTGTATCTTTGCGCTTTGCTGGTTTTCCTTTAGAGAACCAACCGCAAGAGGTGCTCAAAAATATGCCACACAAGGGGGCAACCTTAAGTTATGAGCCACAAAGCAAAGGAACAATTTAAGCTTATTTAATTACAAATATTCCGAGAGAGACTATACTAAATAAAATGATTTAAAATAGTGAAAAAAAACCATTTTCTAAAATAGAGTTTAATGAAAAAGAACACGAATGACAAATGAAACGATTAATCAATGCTGGTTACATATATGTGTGTGACTGCTGTATTAAAGTACCATATGGCTTTCAGTATGCTGCCTTGTTAATCAGTTTCCATCGTCCACTTACTAGTTAATCAATTGTAATGCTTGCAATTAAATGTATGTACAACAATTAGCTGTGCCCTGGCATCAATTATACTCAATGGGTTCGCATGGTGCAGCAACGTCAGTCAGTTAATCAATATAGCCAACCAATCATGCAACCAAACAGCAGTCATCGAAATAAACGAGCGTGCCACAGAGCTACACCCCAAAAAAAAACTTGCCTGCCTGCCTGCCTGCAACTTGACGCATTTTTATTCTGCTGCAGTTGTTGTTTGTACAACTCTTTTTTTTTTGTTTTTGATTTTTGTTTTTTTTTTTTAATTTTTTGCAATTTTTTGGCAACTTGTAACCGGTTTGTATTAAATTTTTGTTGTTGTTGTTGAAAGGCATTGACATGTGTAGCAGGGGCGATTTGTGATCGAAAATCAATGTCAATGCTTGACTTGACAATGTTGCGGCAACCAGAAAGTGTGTCACGTTGCACGAGTGCTGATAAAAGCCAATCAAGCGATGATTTAACTATAAGCATCATTAAATTAAAGTTAACTCACGCAAAAGATAAGCAAGCCTAGTTTATTTTGTACTTTTTCCACACATTTATATAGGTACACAAATGACTCAATTGTGGTTTTTGCGATTTGTGGGAAATGTGGCTCCAAACGACTGCGTGGAGCTGCTGGGGGGGTGTTTAGTGTCGCTTAATTTAACACTAACAGTTTGTAGTTCTCAGAAATTTGGCATAGTAATGGTTTTATAGAGCGACACACACGCACACACACGCACACACACTTAATACGTATATATTGCATACATCTGTTTAGATATCTGCTTACTTTTCGCTTTGTCCATGAATGAAATACTCATAGTGTTTATCTAAAGCAGACGATGACGACGACGTCGCTGAAGCCGACTTGGTAATTTGAGCAAACCGTTCGTTTCACATTACCCATCAGATTTTAGAGACACAGAGAGAGGGGGAGAGACCTAAATAATAAAAAATAATGAAAAAAACATAAGTACATCATAAAAAAAAAGAAGAACAGCTGAGTGGACAACTTCGAATGTGTGGCAAGAACACACCAACTGGACTGGCTGACTGGCTGACTGACTGGCTATCTGGCTAACTAACTGGCTGACTGGCTGACTGCTACCTAAGCATACCCACATGTTTAATTACGTATCGCAATCGCAATTGAAAACCGCACAAGTGCAACAAAGGAAGTGACTCAGAGTATCAATGTGGCAACAGTCTCCAGTGGAAGGATTGGCTGCGGCTTCAACGGCTACAGTTACAGGATAGGGGCTGATCGCATATGATTTTGGGCGTTTCCGCTTTTTTTTCTTTCCTTTTTTCTTTTGCCCACACGACGACGATAAATGCATTTTAAGTAATCAGCATCGTATTTATATATTCCACATATATAAATGAATATATATATATATATATCTATATATATAAATATGTATGCACGCCCGACAAAGTCAACAAACTTGTGGTCTGTCTTTTTATTTTGTTGTTTTTTGTACTTCTTGTGAAAGATTTATTATCGCCCTCGTCTGACTTCGAGAAGAACAACACAAACAACAAACAGCTGCTGAGCAAAGACAAATGCTTTTGATAGGCTTGCAACCGTGG